>OZ005655.1:315186630-316661630 GCA_963930645.1 Salticus scenicus
GACCTAAATCCATTCATGAACTCGATTTCTTTGAAGCTTTTCATATTTATAAAAATTTTAAAAACCTTGTAAATTGTGATTTCGCTGTTCCCTATTTGTCTGATTGTTGGAAATTTTACATTCAGTCCACGTTTCCTTAATTTTTCTACTGTTTACACAGCTACACATTCCTTAATTCCTATTGGCCACACTTCCCACCTCTTCCGTAATCCTATTGGTTGAACTAAATCCGGTCCCTCTCCTATATATACGAGCACTTCTCCAGATTCAGAATTCTTTTTGCACTGAAGACGGTACGCTTTAGGCTACCGAAACAGCTGTATGCACCTCAATAATTTTTCTTTGGCGTTTCTGACGTAGTAGTTTATTCCTGTTTTAATATGTTTGAAAGTGCTAAAAATAATATATCAGTTTATATTATTTTTTTAACTAAAACGTACACTGAGAAAAAAAAATATACCGCCTTCCTCTAAAATGAATAAATGACCATTTTCTAAAACCCTTAACTAGAAATATAGATTTCCGAGCTATGCGCCAATAAACTGAATAGACGAAATTATCGAGAATTTCTAGTGTACACATTTCTAGATGATGAAACAATATTCTGAATACTCTAAATATTTTGAATCATTTGTATTGCGAGAAATTCTCGCTTGATTTTCTAGAATTTGGTAATAAACCAAGATTATAGTTGCTGAAACCCGCCTCTTGTAGTCTCATTTATTTGCAGAGATTTTTAAATAACTTTGCCCTCGAGAATATAGGCAAACGCTCTAGAATTCTGATAGGGACTTCTAGAACTTTCTTTCGAAGGGGACTAACATTTATAAGGATGACATGGAACTATTTTTTCTAGAGACACAACTTAGATTCTAGATGTCAGTTACAGAATTTTTTCTCAGTGTAGCATTCTATATTGACACTTTTCCAACACAGCTAATACTAAATGAAGTTTTTTTACTTTTAACTAACACCCAGCTCTTTCAGCCGGACTAAGTTCGCAAAATATTTTAAATTAGACAGAACTTTTAATTTCACTTGTGCGGATTTATTATTGCGATTTCAAGAAGCGAAAATATAAAATTAATAAGAGTAACTATTTTTAATACAAATGTAAAACAATATTTTGAACCAAACAACAAAAGAATCGTTACAAAATGTATAAACGTGTATTTTAGAGGGCGTGCTACGACCTTAATTTCTTTGTTCATCAATGTTAAATTGAAGGGTCTTGACACTTTTGACTTGTCCTCACTGAAATATAAAAATCATATATTTCTGTTTAATATTTATAAATCGGACTATTTATGTTTGTTCTATAAAACATATATTTAGGAAACAATTCTTGGGGTTTTTCATGTATGTTTTGCAGATTTATCTTTAAATTGCGTTTTTTTAGTTTGAATTTTTTCATAAATTCATGACATTCATGCAATTTCTAGAAATATTTAAGAAAAGACTTAATATTTTTTGGGATTATGAAAAAGTAATAAATAATTTTCAGCATATCATTCTTATAAACTTTAATAAATTTTAAATCCAACGTTTCGGCTAAATTCCTTCATTAGCCTTCCTCAGGGAAAATGATGTTAAAAAACGCATAAACATAGAAAATTTAAGTACATGATACCACAATTACAACTTCAAAACATTTAACAGATGATTACACAAATTGTAAAAATATACTATATACATTTTTAAAATTATGCTAAAACACTCAAAGGAACATGAAACATGATCACCACAAGCCAAGGATAAAGAGCTACTAAAGCAAAGGTTAAAAATATCAGAATTGTGGGGTTGCCAGTACTAACTTAAAGCAGGGTAACCATAAATTAATTTAAGCCCAAGAAATGAAGCCAAATTGAGGGGGGGTTTACGGATAAGGAATCGTTACAAATTTCTGATTTTCTTTTAATAATTTCGAATGATTCATAAAGAAGTGCTTGGTTTCTATTGTCAGCATTGTAAATTATTTTGGCATTTTCAAAATCGGGGTCAATGGGATTAGTATTATAAATTCTAGAAAAAGCTGTGTTGGGTCTATTATATTTTAAATCTGCAATATGCTCCTTCATTCTATCACAAAAAGGTCTATTGGTCATACCTATATAGTAGTTAGTTTTATTATCAACTTTATATGGGATTTCATAAACACCAGATTTTAATTTGGGGGGAGGAGGATCAAGTTTTTTAGAAATTAATGAATTTAATTTTAAAGGAGCTTTAGCAACCAAATTAACTTTTTTATGTTTAAATAATTTAGAAATTCCTTCATGAAGAGATGGCAAATATTGAATTTTCTTAAACTTACTATTAGAAGATTTATTATCATTAGAAGATGAAGAAGGGGGAGGAGGGGACATAATTTTATAAATTAATTTATTTATAGTCTTTATTTTATAACCATAATTAATAGCCAAATTATAAATAAAATCGATTTCATGGTCTAAGGCCTCAAGGGTAGAACTATGACTAAAAGCACGTTTAATCAGAAATCTAAAATTAGCTATTTTATAGGACCAGGGTAAAGGATAATTGCTATGAAAAGTATATGGAATAATATTGGGCTTTCTATAAACAGAAGTTTCAACATATTGATTAAATCGTTTAATTTTAATATCCAAAAAGGTTAAAATATTATCGTTATTTTCAGTTTCTAAAGTATATTGAAGGTTAGGTTTTACGTTATTGATTATATCTAAAAAATCCTTAGGGGAACTAGATGGATCTTGCCAAATTATAAAAACATCATCTACAAATCTTTTCCACAATTTAATACAATGCATATTTTTTTGAACAAAATTATTCTCAAAATCTCGCAATTCAAACTCAGCTAAAAGTCCAGCTGACTATAATGGTTATAATACTAATCCCATTGACCCCGATTTTGAAAATGCCAAAATAATTTACAATACTGACAATAGAAACCAAGCACTTCTTTATGAATCATTCGAAATTATTAAAAGAAAATCAGAAATTTGTAACGATTCCTTATCCGTAAACCCCCCCTCAATTTGGCTTCATTTCTTGGGCTTAAATTAATTTATGGTTACCCTGCTTTAAGTTAGTACTGGCAACCCCACAATTCTGATATTTTTAACCACTGGACTTTTAGCTGAGTTTGAATTGCGAGATTTTGAGAATAATTTTGTTCAAAAAAATATGCATTGTATTAAATTGTGGAAAAGATTTGTAGATGATGTTTTTATAATTTGGCAAGATCCATCTAGTTCCCCTAAGGATTTTTTAGATATAATCAATAACGTAAAACCTAACCTTCAATATACTTTAGAAACTGAAAATAACGATAATATTTTAACCTTTTTGGATATTAAAATTAAACGATTTAATCAATATGTTGAAACTTCTGTTTATAGAAAGCCCAATATTATTCCATATACTTTTCATAGCAATTATCCTTTACCCTGGTCCTATAAAATAGCTAATTTTAGATTTCTGATTAAACGTGCTTTTAGTCATAGTTCTACCCTTGAGGCCTTAGACCATGAAATCGATTTTATTTATAATTTGGCTATTAATTATGGTTATAAAATAAAGACTATAAATAAATTAATTTATAAAATTATGTCCCCTCCTCCCCCTTCTTCATCTTCTAATGATAATAAATCTTCTAATAGTAAGTTTAAGAAAATTCAATATTTGCCATCTCTTCATGAAGGAATTTCTAAATTATTTAAACATAAAAAAGTTAATTTGGTTGCTAAAGCTCCTTTAAAATTAAATTCATTAATTTCTAAAAAACTTGATCCTCCTCCCCCCAAATTAAAATCTGGTGTTTATGAAATCCCATATAAAGTTGATAATAAAACTAACTACTATATAGGTATGACCAATAGACCTTTTTGTGATAGAATGAAGGAGCATATTGCAGATTTAAAATATAATAGACCCAACACAGCTTTTTCTAGAATTTATAATACTAATCCCATTGACCCCGATTTTGAAAATGCCAAAATAATTTACAATGCTGACAATAGAAACCAAGCACTTCTTTATGAATCATTCGAAATTATTAAAAGAAAATCAGAAATTTGTAACGATTCCTTATCCGTAAACCCCCCCTCAATTTGGCTTCATTTCTTGGGCTTAAATTAATTTATGGTTACCCTGCTTTAAGTTAGTACTGGCAACCCCACAATTCTGATATTTTTAACCTTTGCTTTAGTAGCTCTTTATCCTTGGCTTGTGGTGATCATGTTTCATGTTCCTTTGAGTGTTTTAGCATAATTTTAAAAATGTATATAGTATATTTTTACAATTTGTGTAATCATCTGTTAAATGTTTTGAAGTTGTAATTGTGGTATCATGTACTTAAATTTTCTATGTTTATGCGTTTTTTAACATCATTTTCCCTGAGGAAGGCTAATGAAGGAATTTAGCCGAAACGTTGGATTTAAAATTTATTAAAGTTTATAAGAATGATATGCTGAAAATTATTTATTACTTTTTCATAATTATAAAAGCAGCATATATAAAAAAGTGGAATAAATATATCTGATTTTTTGGGATGTTTAATAAAACTTACTTAAAAAAATTAGGGAGGGATTTTGAAATTTATTAATTAGTTTTTGAGAAAAAATTAAAAAGTGCATGTCTATGTAATAATTTGCATAAAAAATATTATTCTTGTTATATTTTTATTTTTAATATTTTTTATTTTAAAGATATTGCAAAGACCTTCTCTTATTCTTTTAAAAAGATTCTATTAAACATTCAAAAATATATTGAGACTTTTCTTCAATATCTGTAAAAGTTTTAGATTTTTGAAGATCATAAATTCATGAAAAAATAGAAACCGATAAAATACAGTTCAAAGCTTTCAATCTTCGCAAGGTGCAGTCTCAAGCTGCATTCTTTTTAACATCTACATTAATGACCAGGTAAGTGAGTTGAAAGCAATTGACGGCATGCGATGTCTGCTATAGGCTGATGATTAAGTCATTTGGGCGACATCCCCCAAGAACAAAGCTAAAAAGACTATAGAAAGCTCCTTGAGAAAGGCTTTGTTTGTTATTGAAAAATGAACTGAATTGAACAATATGAAAGTCAAGTTCGACAAGAATTTTGTGGAGCCTTTCTCAATCACGCATCAACCTTTCCACCCACAACTCTTCTACAAAGGTCGTCAGATTCCATCGATTGATAATTTAAAATATCTGGGTGGAATTTTCGACAAAAAACTTTCGTGGAGATTTCATGTGGAGGACACAATCCGTCGTGCTCTGAAAAGACTCCTAAAAATATTAGCGGGATCCAAATGCGGCTGTTCAAGAGCCACTTTAAATCTCACATACAAAACGTGTATCTTACCCATCTTCGCTTATTGTTGCGTACTGTCGATTACAGGACCAGAGCAAGTTCTCCATTTATTTGAGAATTTTCAAATCCAGGCTTTGCGATTCATTACGGAGGCAGTGAGAACAACACCCGTCGACTGTATGCTGATCAGCACGGATAACAGGCCATTCAAGATGAATATCCAAGAAAGAGCCCTTCTCCTTCGGGAGAGAATACTTAGAATCCCTGGGTGTCTGTCCCTGTGGAACCTAGATTCCCTAAGTCTGTGAGAGAAACCTGAAAACACAAAATGGCTTTCTACAAGGAGTTGCTGATATTTCATCCAAGCTAGAGTTAAACTAGTGGATCTGCAGATCAGGAGCCTCAACGTCCTATTTGCATCAGACATTTTTCAATAGGTCATTTTTATTTATTTCTTATTATATAATAGTATATATTGATTCGATCGACTTATTACCATAATCAGATACATTGCTCCCGCTGTATCTCTCTTTCTATACCTATTTGTATATCATATAAAGTGTTACGGAATTGTAAATAATTGCATTTATTTTTGTATAAATTTTTTCAAAGAGGCTTAGTAAGTCGATAAAATGCTAATTTTGTGCATTTCTAGTCGTTTTAGCGTTAAAATAGCCTAATTTTCCTTTAAAAACGAATTGAAAAGCTCCAATAAGGGAAGAAATGGATTTGGCGCCAAATTTGGCGACTGTTTCCCTAATTGGCGATTTTTTTGGCGACCTTGGCGAGAAAGTCCTTATTAGGGATATACCAAATATGGAAGCTCTAATCTCATTGGCTGATGAGATACGATAATTTTCCAGAACATTCTGTGTTCGATAGAATAGTATAAAAGTAGCATTTTTTTAGCCAAGGCTTCCAATCTCAGATCTGTGTCGGTTTCGTCAAATGCTTGCTTTGCTTTGAGCCTCTTTGAATGAGACTTGCTTTATGTGTTATTGCTAAACAGTTTGTACTGTTGTTTTGCTGTTAACGGCTGTTGTTTAAGCTATGTTTACTGGTTGAATTGAAGCTGATACTTGGTTTATAGACCTGTATTCTTCTGGAACTTTCTGTGAATAAATCACTGAATTTTTGCAAGTTTCTCCTTTCATTCTCGGACAACTTACAAACCCCCAAGTACGCAACAATATGCATTCTTATTAAACGACGGTCTTGTATTATTTCCCGGAAATTCATAAATACCGAATTTCACACACACAAAAAAAAAATGACATAGCATATCGGAAATATTTTGCGTAACCTTTAAACTAATTATCAATTCTATGCCCACAATTTTCAACATGAAAACAGGCTTTTAAAATTCTAATAAAATTTCATTATATTTGATGGGGTGTAACTATGTTAAAATACACTTTTAAGAAATACCGACTACACACCATAAAAGTACGAAATTCCTTTATGTATCCCGGAAAAGTAGCCACAGTCATTATAAACGCCAATAATAAGAATAAATCTAATTAATTATAACTCATTAATCTTTCAAACTAATTTGACATCATTTGGATGATTACAGTACATACTCGGAATTATTTTGTGTGGTCCCATAAATTATTTAGTCAATACATAACCGTTTTTTAGAGTAAACATGATTTTAAGCATCTTTATAATGTATGTTAACTTTATTAAGTTCAATTCAGCATAAACGCATTAAAGTGCGCGCTTAAATAAAAAATTCGTCCATAGGCTCTAATGTTACTAAATTCTTTCGTGTGTCTTTGTAAACGAACCATAAACATTGTATACACCAGTTAAAACTACTCAGCTTATTTTGCGTTTAAAATTAATAATTGTTCTAAATTTAACATCGTTTGGATGACTAAGTGACATTGTCAGAACACTTTTGTAAGGTCCTGTACATTAATTAGAAAGCTTAAGAGCACATATTTTCTTCAAGCAACATAAGTTTAAGCATCTTACTCACGTACTCTAGTTTCATTTTCTTCATTGCAAAGTAATGATATTAAAATGCATTTAAACGAAATTCACCCCATACGCCGTAATGTTAAGAATTTTGGCGTGTCCCTGTACACAGTTTATAAAAAATATAGCAATGAAAATTATACAACTACTTATATGGAAAGCTGGAATGTGTGCGCCAATTTGCAAGTCAATCGAAGGATTTTTGCGGCCGCTATTGCGGTACATACAAATTCTTCCCATAGGCCGTAAGGATAAGAAAAATTTTGGCGTGTCCCTGTACACGAACAACAAAGGGAATACACACCTAACACTATACAGCTAATTCCGTTGGGCTCGTGAATATGTGTACCAAATTGCAAGTCTATAGCGTTATTTTTGGGGCTGCTATCGCGGTACATACAAATTCTTTCCATAGGCCGTAATGATAAAAAAAACTTTGGCGTGTCCCTGTATACGAACTACAAATGGAATGCACACCCAAAACTATACAGCTAATTTCGTGGGGATCATGAACATGTGTACATAGTTTCAAGTCAATAGCGTGGTTTTTCCGGCCGCTATCGCACGACAGACAGACAGACAGACAGACGGACGGACCGACGGAACCCAAAATCCTTTTGAGTCTCAACAGAGGGCCTCCACTAACGTTTCGGCAAAAATTGAAGTCAATAGCTTGATTTTTGCGGCGGCTATCGCAGTACATACAGATTCTTCCCATAGGCCGTAATGATAGAAAATCTTTGGCATGTCCCTGTACACGAACTACAAATGGAATACACACCTAAAACTATACAGCTGATTCCGTTGGGCTTATGAACATGTGTACCAAAATGCAAGTCGAAAGCGTGATTTTTGTGGCTGCTATCGCGGTACATACAATTTCCTCCCATAGGCCGTAATGATAAGAAAAACTTTGCCATGTCCCTGTACACGAATTACAAATGGAATACACACCCAAAACTATACAGCTGATTTCGTGGGGCACATGAACACGTGTACCAAATTGCAAGTCAATAGTGTGATTTTTGTGGCCGCTATCGCGATACATACAAATTCCTCCCATAGGCCGTAATGATAAGAAAAACTTTGGCGTGTCCCTGTATACGAACTACAAATGGAGTACATACCAAAAACTATACAGCTGATTTCGTGGGGCTCATGAACACGTGTACCAAATTTCAAGTCAATAGCGCTATTTTTGCGGCCGCTATCGCGCGACAGACAGACAGACAGACAGACACAGCCCAAAACCGTTTTGAGTCTCAACAGAGGGCCTCCACTGACGTTTCGGCAATTACGAAGTTAAACAATTCCCTCTCCCCTTCAACCCTATAGTTGACAGAAGATTTTCTACCCGCCTTGAACTCATCAAAGATGTCTCTAAAGCGGAGACTTGCGATTTAGTTTTAAGAACACTTGCTCTCGAAGCAATGGAAACCATCTACCCTGAGGAGGAATGATTAAGAATATATACTAACGTTTCCAGAGTGGTTGGTTGGTTGTAGGGTTTAAGGCCGATTGACTCCTGATGTGTCCTAGGCCTAGAGGGGGAATGCCCTCCGTGGGGGTCTTTCTAAGGGGTCCTAGCCCGTATTTACGCAAGTTTCGGAGGAAACCACGGAAAACTCCGAACGGCTAGGTCGATGAGCGCGACCTGGGATCGAACCCGGCACCTCCCATCTACCAGCTTTGAGCGCAGAACCGCTCGGCCGCTGGTGGGCCCGTTTCCAGAGTGAGTGATTGTGTTGACGCCGGCGCAGGTGTTTACTGTGAGCTTCTTCGTCTTTATACTCCCATCAGCACTCATAGTACAGCTTTTGATGGTAAAATCACGGCTATATCACGGCTATTTACCAGAACCGGTCGCAACTTCAAGTCTAAACTGTTTTTCAAAAGTGGTATTATTATCAGATTCAAAGGCCGCACTTCAAGCAATTGACTCACCCAGCCACTCCCGAACACTAATCATTGATAATTGCTTAAATCTCCTCAACTGGCTTGCCAGTAATAACAAGATAGTAGTTCTTCAGTGGATTCCAGCCCACTGTAGAATTCAAAGAAACGAGGCGGCCGATTTCTTGGCTTTAAAGTGAGCCTCTGTCCTTCAGAGAATTAATCTCAAACTCCATTTTTGACAATATCAAATGTCTAATAAAATACATCTGCAGGGATTCTTTCCGTGAAGAACTCAAAAATGTCAACTTTAATAAACCATGACTTAGATTCTTAATGTCCCTCAATGGCCTAGATTAAGATCTGTCACCATGTTTCGTCTTATATCTGGCCACGATTGCCTGCGTAAACATCTATGTCGTATCAACGTTGTTCCTGATCCTTTTTGCCCCTTTTGTGATCTTCAAGACGAAATGGACTTGTCTCACCTGCATAGATGTCCTGCTTTTCCTGGGACATCAATCTGGGAATGCTACTGAATAGCTCGCTTTCATTTATAGATTTATTGTTATCAGTTTTGATTCAACTGTCTTTTAACGTTCCATTAGAAATAAAAATAAAAGAAAACAAGATTTCAAACTTTATAAATCTTTAAAAAAAATGTATCAAAAGCAATAATAATTGGTGCCGGAATATATATTTCATTGAACAAACCTAATAATTTATATTATTAAATGGAAATATAAGCATTTTTAGGAAACTTTAGGTGGTGCCAAATCCTCTCAAAAAAAGCCCATAGCAAAAAAATAGTTGTCTTTAATTTCGTGCAATACTTATTTGTGGAATTAAAATAAACAATTAGCATTTTAAGTCACATTTCATAAAACCATAAAGTGAATGAAAGACAACAAACTTTATATTAATTCCAAATACCACAATTCTGGTACCCAAAAATAAATACAAAACAATAAATCCTATAAATTATGTGCTGTATTTTAAATTTTAAATTATAACCTTGAATATAATATTGTGCTAGAATACTTCTGAAATCTTCATTAAAATAACTGCGGTGATCGATATTGGTGAATCGTTCTTCAAGATCTTTTTATTTCCAGGAACTGTTGATAGGCAGTGTTACCGTTAGTCAACCGTGACCTTATCATCTGTCGGTTTTATTTCATTTAGTTAAAAAAGTCGAAATTTAGAACATTCGTTCGCACACTACCACCGTCACACAAATTTTAATATTTATATACGTATGCATGTGTGTACATATTCACATTTTCAGTCCTAAACATGACTGATACATTGGCTTTTCCGTGCATAATGGAAATTATTATTTAAAGAAGTAAAATATTAATATGCGTCTTCTTTTATGAACTTAATCCATATTATTTTGTTTACCAAACCCTTCACTTTGTGATCAAAACAATTGCAAGAAAGTCCTCAGAAGAAAAAGAAATCTGAACAAATCATTTGCGAGCTCATGTAAACCCTAATTTATGTATAAATCAATAACTTTTTTTCCTGATTTAAGTATAAATCATATAAGATAACCCATACTCAAGGTCCATGTTTGTACAATACCATTCATTCGATAGTTAAGTATTCATTCCATTATGATTCTAACGAAATATTTACTCAATTATAAAACCCAGTTCATATGCAAATATCATATCAAGAAAAATTTATTTAAATATTCCCACAATGTGGTTGTGCGTACTATGCAAAATATGCTACTTATGAAAGACATGCTTCATAGAAAACAAATAACACGTATTAATTTAAGGCACGTGTTTAAGTTTTTTCAACCGACCGTATTCCTCCATAATGTTTACATCATAAACCAAATAAGACATAAGATAATTGTACTGAAAAATGTATTACTTTATTAGAGAAGTATTAGTAACATCTGTAAAATATTTTTGCCGTAACTAAAGGAATTTTTATAAAAGGTAAACGCAAATGATTACCTGATTTTACAATACTCATTTAAAGTTCGCAATGGTTTTGTATTTATTTTTTTGTCCATTTCTACCAAACATATATATTTTCTAGATGTACTAAAGTAATAGGCAGGTTTATTCTTAAAAACACTGCAACTTCTATAACGGAAGTTTCAAATTCGTTATGGAAAATCAAAAGAGATAACGTTTATAAAATTTTGCTTGAAAGAATTTTTAAACTTAAAAGTTCGAAAAAAAATTTTTAGAACTTCAAACATGCAAAGATTAAAAAAAAAAAAAAAAAGATATTCACGTTGTTTGTAATAGAAAATTCGAGATTTTAAATAACACTGTAAAAGTTTTGCAGTGAAGATAAAATTATGTTTTGCCCTTTTTATGGCTTCAGAGTACATCTGCACATTAATATCTGACATCAAACAAAGCTTTATGATTTAAAAAACGTATTTAAAAAAAAAAAAAAAAAAGGCACTTTATAAAGAGTAAGAATGTAGTCGATTTTAAGATCAATGTAGTCATTTGTACCCACCCTGTATATTCCAAAAAATAAACAATATATTTTTATAGGGTATAGTTTTTTTTTATTATTATTATCCTGTTTTCATTTTATATGTTATAATGTATTTTTTTCGGCTGTTCAAGATTTATTATTATATTAGAATTCTTTGTTTATATTAATTGATTAAATAAATTCCAGTATTAACAGTGGAACATAGAAATATAATCTATTGTTGAAATTACGTGCTTTTTTATTTACTTATTGTTGTTCTAATATTGTTGTAGAAACAAGTTCACGCTAAATTTTCTTTGTTTTATACATTATTCAAAACTCAACTGTGATAATCGTTAGTGTTTTGGGCTTTAATTTAAAAAAATCTTTAAAAAATTTGATTCGTGTTGAATCGTTTTGAATCTAATTACAAATAACAGTTTTACTGAATTTAAGAGACAGTGATAGTTATTTTCCACCATGAATACTTTTTCTAACTTCTACAGCGAATTTCCTGCTGAAGAGTAAGTGGATTTAAAATGTTCATAATATTTCATTTTTATCATCTTCAGCATCTATAAAAAAATTTTAAAATGAAGTAAACTGAATATTTTTTATTTTCTTTGCGTTAAAATTTTAAAAGGTAGATATAAACTTAAAGCTGTGAAAAAATCATAATAACCAAAGCAAACTAGTATGTTGTGGCCACCACAAGACTTTCTTCTATATTTTCCTATATACATATTCAATCAGTAACAATATAAAAAAAAAAAAATTACGATTTTTTTTCTATACATTTTTTTTTTTTGTTGTTGTTAAAAGTAATACATATTCAACCAGTAACAATATTTAAAAAGAAAAAAAAAAAAATTTTTTTTTTTGTTAAAAGTAAAAAAAATCGATAACTTTGTTTTAAATTATCACAGATTTATAGTTCAAGCATTCGTTTTAAAGGTATTGACGAGATCTTTCGAAAGATACCCATCTTGAAAATTTATCCCCCCCGGGGGGGTACTTCCCTCCCACAGGGGGAACCGGTGCCCCCACATGCACAAAATTTTTTTCGTAGTTAACTACTACTATTATCAATAATTCATATTAATTTTACAATCACAAGTTTAAAATAACGCTCATTATGTACATTTATACGAAATTTTGTCCTATATTGCCATGTTAAAAATTTAGAAAAAATGCGATCACAGCGCCACCTGTTGAGCTATTGATCCCTAAATGTAATCAGCACCAAATTATGTCGGGGACCAACTAAATACCAAGTTTGGTTAAGTTTCGTTAAAAAAAAAAAAAAAAAAAAAAAATACGATTTTTTTTCGAAGTTTTTTTTTTTTGTTAAAAGTAAAAAAAATCGATAACTTTGTTTTAAATTATCACAGATTTATATTTCAACCATTCGTTTTAAAGGTATTGATGAGACCTTTCGAAAGATACCCATCTTGAAAATTGACTCCCCTCGAGGGGGGACTTCCCCCCCAGGGGGGGTGGCGAGGCTCCTACACGTACAAAATTTTTTTCCCAGTTGACTATCTCTATTATAAATAATTATTGTAAATTTCATAATGATTACTAAAAAATAATTCTCTTTAAGCACATTTATACAAAATTTTGTCCTGTATCACCATGTTAAAAATTTAGAAAAAGCGGGATGGCAACGCAACCTGTAAGACAATTTTTACCAAAAGTTGATAGGCACTAATTTAGGTCAAGGTGCAACTACATACCAATTTGTATGAAATTCTGTGCAGTAGTTCCTGAGATACAGTTGCCACAAAATTTTGTCACACACACACACACACACACACACACACAGACAGACAGACAGACATTTTCTAAAAATAGTCAAATCGTATTCTACAGCTCTCAAAACGTGTAAATCCATCAAAAACCCGAGGTCGAAAATTTTTACGAATCCAATACTTTCTCTATATTACATATAGAAGAAAGTAATATCTTGAAAAATAAGTTAAATCTTTAAATTCAAGATGTCCATGTGTGTCTTTTGTAAAATAGTTCATTCTATAGCCATTTTTAACTTGTCGAGTGTAAACTGTTTTATCGTGTTACTTTTAATAAATATACTAAGCTGCGCTAAGTTATCTATCGTTATATTGAAAAATGTTCTATTCCTTTATGCTTCAAAACATAATATTAAATATTACATTACTGTATTAGGGGTAGTAAAACACTAAACTTATCGTTGCATTTTTCATAGAAAAGACAGCCAATTCCATTAAAAATCTCAACTTTTTATTACGTCGCAATTCCGATCATCCCTGAATGGGATCAAAAAGAATAGGATAATGCCGTATAAAAAAAAATGCCAGACTGAAATTGTAAACTGATTAATGGTCCAAAAAAAAAAAAAAATCTAGAATGACTCCACTCGACTTTCCGAACGTTGAGTCATTAATAGTTTTGTAAAGAAAGTAAAGAAAGAGGAGTTTTTAAACAAACAAAAGAGAGAAAACCATAATAGAGTGTTTTTCTCCATATATTACACGATGTTTTATTGAACGCTACTGAACTTTGAGCCTATAGATCATAATGATAAAGAATCTTTCGTTGTGTCCCTGTGAAAACCGATAAATGTTAGATTCGACAAAATGCTTATAGTGAATGCAACAGTGATTTATAATATTCATACAAATTTTCAGCTCAATTGAATAAGGCGTTTAGATGCTATCGCACTTTTAAAAGTTTGGTCCTATAGGCCATTATGATAAAGAATTTTTCTGTATGTCCCTGTAAAAAAACTATAAGTGCTAAATTCACCAAAATCTATACAGTTGGTGCAACTGTGACCTATAAAATGTGTACAAATTTTTTGCTCAGAATAATAAGGCGTTTAGACGCTATCACACTTTTAAAAATTTGGCCCCATAGGCCATAATGATAAAGAATTATTTGTTTGTGCCCCTGTTAAAAAACTCTAAGTGCTAAATTCACGAAAATCTATGAAGTTCGTGCGACTGTGACCTATAACGTGAGTACAAATTTTTTGCTCAGATTAATAAAGCGTTTAGACGCTATCGCACTTTTAAAAATTTGGCTCCGTAGGCCATAATGATAAAGAATTTTTCCTGGTGTCCCTGTAAAAACTGTAAGTGCTAGATTCACCAAAATCTATAGGGTTCGTACTATGGTGATTTACAATATACGTACCAACTTTCAGCTTATTCGAACAAAACGTTTAGACGCTAGCGTGTTCACTCACAGACATACACACACACACACATATACATACACACATACACTGCATAAAAAAACTAGACGGACTTTTACTTGTAATACTTTAAAGTCGTTTATTTCTTTAATTAGAGATATGAGGTTCATTTTTTAAATATAATTATATTCTTGAGACATCATATATTACTATGTTTTGGATATAGATTCAATCCTTTTGAATTACATAGTGGACAAATTCAGGAAACAAAAATGGTGCATATTTGCACTGTAATTTTTCTTAAAAAAAGTAGACGGACACATCTTGTATCTCTAAATTAAAACGTTTTTAGCAAGGGTTTCGTCTCCCATTTGTTTTAATAAGTTCGTATACTCTGTTATTCATCGAATCAATGAGATTCTGAATCTTTTTCTCACAGAAAATTTCCCAAATGTTTGTAAGAGCTTCTTTGAGCTGGTGAATTAATTCATACTGGCGTCCACCCTCATAAATTTTATGAACAAGTATAGCCCAAATGTTTTCTACAGGATTCATATCCGGACTCTTGGCTGGCCAGGGTAAAATAATGAAGTTGTTCTCATGAAACCATTTTTTAACGTTGTTAGCGGTGTGTATTGGCGCTCCATCTTGTTGGAAAATCCAGTTTTCTCCTCCAAGATCACACGCAAATGACAAAACCGCACTGCTTAGTGTTTCAATATAATCTTTGTGAGTCTGCTTCTTACTTAGGAGCACTAAATTTATCCTCCCACATAGCCAACAGCTAGCCACACCATCACGCCACCACCACCAACTTGCCGAGTAGAGTACACTTCCTCTTCTTTCTCCAAACTGTGCCAATAATATTGATATCCATCTGGGCCGTCTAAATTAAATTTTTTCTCATCTGAGTAATACTACAGATATCCATTCTGTAGTCCAAGTGTCCATTCTGTAGTCCCACTGTAGGCGTTCTGTCACGTGGTGATCCTTCCAGCATGGATGATTTCTTTTCTTATATTGAAAGAGCTCTGAGTGCTTAATGTAGTTATAAATTCTCTGAGAAGTTATGTTAGTAATTCTTGTGCTTATTCCAACTCTGGGAATTGATGCTCCAGTTTATTTCAGCTCAGTAAAAATTTTTCTTTGGTCTCTAAGCGAAAGATTCTTTGGCCGGCCACTCTTTTTACTTTCTTCTATATGTAATATAGAGAAAGTATTGGATTCGCGAAAATTTTCGACCTCCGTTTTTTGACGGATCTACACGTTTTGGGATGTCCTGAACACGAATTGATAGTTTTTAAAAAATGTCTGTCTGTGTGTCTGTCTGTCTGTCTGTCTGTGTGTCTGTCTGTCTGTCTGTATCATTTTTTTGTGGACGCTGTATCTCACGAACCAATGAATGAAATTTAACCAAACTTGGTATTTAGTTGCACCCTGACATGAACTGGTGCCCATTAGATTTGGGGATCAATAGCTCAACAGGTGGCGTTGTGATCGCATTTTATGCAAATTTTTAACATGGCAGCATAGGACAAAATACCGTATAAATGGGCATAATGAGAGTTATTTTAAACTTACGATTGTAAAATTAATATGAATTATTGATAATAGTAGTAGTTAACTAGGAAACAAATTTTGTGCATGGGGGGGCATCGGTTCCCCCCCACGGGGGAAAATCCCCCCCCGGGGAAGTAAATTTTCAAGATGGGTATCTTTCGAAAGGTCTCGTTGATAATAGTAATAGTTAACTGGGAAAAAATTTTTGTGCATGTGGGGGCATCGGTTGCCCCCACATGCACAAAATTCTTAAAGAAAACGTATAGAAACATCAAAATCTCAAATTCGGATTTTTAACATGATTACAATACTTTCCTCACTATAGTGTTCGGAAAGTAAAAATTAAACCAGCATTGAAGTTAAAGTGTTATTTCAACGATTCAAATGAAAAAGAAAAAATATATATTTTTTTTTTTTTCCTTTTTTAAGCAAAGCAAAGCTTTTCTTTAATTGAAGTTGCTTAAATCGTAAGTTCCAGTATAATTAAGCCAAATGTTCAGACAATGACCGAAGTAGAAATAAACAAAGAAAGCAAAACTTAAACTATAACCTTATTGATTCAAATGTTTGAAAACCACACAAAATTTAGAACTAAAGGAAATTCTCTTATAGCACTACGCAAAAGAAATACGTTTTGCGAAATGTTCGAAGTATTTTAATATTAAGAATTTCTCTCTCTCTCTCTCTTTTTTTTTTTTTTTTTTTCTTTTTGGAAGAAATTAAGTTACAAAACTATAATGTATTATTATATAGATGTTTATTGTGCTATTTTTTGCAGATATGTAAACTTGTATGAAAGCCAGTATTACAATCTTCCATTTGTAATTCCCTTTAATATTCAGCCCACTTATTGGGTCCAGTCTCAACAAGTTCTTGCTCATGAGTTTAACGGCACAACTTATTATGATTACATCTATTACTCTATTCCAGTTTATTGGTAAGTTATTTAGACGCTTTTTAATGAATGATCTATTTTTATGCATCTTAGTTATGCGACAGTCAATGTGTCGAATGTTTGTACAGTTCAAAATCTAATCCGAAATGACAGTTAATCTAGGTGCTTATTTTTATATTATATATACTTAATATTTTTGTTTATGCATGAAATTAAATTTAACTTTTCTTAATTGATTTGCAAATCCGACCTTATGTACTAAGTCAGATAGTTTGTAAAATTTTAGGTACAACTATAGTATTTCCCCACAGGTGAATTTGGCGATTTTTCTTTGGCGCCGATTTGAACGATAACCATGTCGTTCTGAACTGTTTGCGATATAATATGGCAGCCTGCGTGCTATTTATTTTGGATTTATGATTTTATAATTTATGATTTAAAATTTAGCTTATGATTTTATCATTTATGCTATATGATTTATGATTTTTAGATTTATGATTTAGCCATAATCGCCAAAAATAAATCGCCAAATTCAGCTGTGGGGAAATACTATAGTTGTTCCAAATTTTATAATAAAATTTTATACTTTTTAAATGAGAAGTTTTGTAGAATACTGTAGACAATTTTCCTCAGAAAGCAGAAAAAAAATACATTGCTATGTATATTGCAGAGTATGTAAATTCTTAGGAATACTTCATTTCCTATAGGATATTTCGCTAACAGAACTATTTTTATATTTTGAAAAATAATTATTTGCTTTCAGGAATTGAACGGCACCCTTAGAATTACATCGATTACTGCGTTCCGATTAATTGATAAAATGTTTTTAAACAATAATACATTTCTATTCGACCTAGATATAAGGCTGAATTTATGCAAATTGGATGTTCAGTTCCAAAATCTCTCCCAAAATAAGTTAATCTAGATTTATATTTTCACATTGAATACATACTTAATGTTTATCGATTCAGGAGATTAAATTTGAGTTTTTGAGTTAAATTGTAAATCTTTCCCGTGTTCTGTGTATCACTTAATTCAAAAGATTTCCTTATCCATTTTTTTTTTTTAATTATCTTTTTATATGTATGTAAACAAACGCAGATTTTTTTTTTTTCTCTCATAAAGCAGAAAAAAGTTTCTATCTTCATATTTAATTGTATCTAAACTTCTGGGGGGTTTTCCCTTTTCTCCAGAAAATTTTGCTCACTGGGTTATATTTACATACTTTTAAAAATATTTGGAGACTAAGATTAATACAATATATTCCACTGTAAAATATAAAGTTAAACATTTTAGAATAAATTGCTACAAATGTAACTAAATTCAATATTTTTACTACCAATACAATATATATATATACTAAAATGGTAAAATTAAACAAAAAAAAATCAAAAATGACTGCAAAAATGACTTAAATAAGCACCCTATTTCTGGTGAAATGTTGAAAGTTATTCTAAATAGTGATAAATAAATGACTTTCTATATTTCCAGTAATTCTGAGGAATATAATGAAAGCGGCAAGTTATTGCATTGCCGCTTTGACGGCAGCACTCGTGCCTAGTTTGTTCACCTGACAAAGTGTCGTGTGCATTTTCGACCCGAAACAATTGTCGCGAGATTATTGAATTTTAGGGTGTTTATTCAAAGTTTTGCACGTAATACTTTTAAACGGCATTTCTGTGGTGCTCTCTCATTATAACATAGCTAAAGGTTTAGAAAAACAAAAATAATATTATCTCCACAAACTGCAGTTTTAAATAAAATATAAAAGCATTGTTTAAAAAATTATGCAAATCTTAAATGAGTTTGATTTGACACTTTTTTTCCTTTCATTTATTTATTTTAAATATAGTACAAACATAAGTATGGGCACAGTTACAGTAAATCTCATTATGCGAATAATAAGTAATGGAATAGCTCGTTATAAGTGAATTACAAAATATCAAATTGATTCAAAGGATAACTTTATTTTATTCTTTTTATGAAGCACAAATATATAACATTAAACCTTAGCATAAAATATAATTAATTATTGATATATATTATGAAAGGTATAAAATATTATTTTAAAACGCGAGTTCATATTACGTAATATATATATATATATATATATATATATATAATTGATAACGTAATAAAATTTAATCTTAAAATTTAGCAATTAATAGAACTAAAACAATAACAGCACACTAAAATATAGAACTGAATTTAACATAGAGGAAAGAATGACACAAAAAGTTGCGATATAGATAACGAACCAATGAGTTACCATATTAACTTAAAATACTTACGCCGACCTGAAGGATAATAAAAAAGGACCATTAAACTTGTGAAAGAGAAAAAAGATAATAAACCACATAATCAATTGGATATAAATGCTTAAAATTAGAAGTATACTTATCAAAGGGGCGCATACTTCATAAAGCAGAGAAAGCTGCAATGATTTCGTAAAACGATATTGCTAATCATAGCAATTTATATCATCTCACGCCCCGATCAATGCAGCAAAAAAACCATAAAGAATGAGAAAAAAGTGAAAAATTAAATCAAAACAAAGGATAAATAAATATTAATTAAAATCTTAAAGGAAACCAAATTAATAACATGAAATAAGCAGAGCAACCACATGGAAAACAGTTAACACAAACTGGAAAAATGGTTGATGCCAAAACCTAAATTGAAGTTAAAATAATAGCTCGACAGATATCGATTAATCGAAAATACTTCAGAACAATTACATTAAAGATAAAATACACAGAGTAAATATTAAATGATAATGTTAAAATTAATACTAGTAGAGTTAAATTAAATCGTACCAAAAATATTAATAATTAAATCGTTTAAGATAAGGACTGAAGAATGAAGGTTAAAGACTACTAAGTACAAGCGCCATCTTTCGGTTAGCTATAATAACATTAAGTCAGTTATATAAGATGTATTGACTGAAAGATTAAGATAATTTAGAAGTATTAACAGCAAGATTAAGATAATTTTTAAGATTTTTATTTAAGATGTATTGACTGAAAGATTAAGATAATTTAGAAGTATTAACAGCAAGATTAAGATAATTTTTAATATTTTTATTTTGAAGTCAAATTATTAAGTGTTAAGTTTTAAGAAGACATAATTACAAGCAATAATGCCAAAGAGCACAACTATAAGGATAAGCATTATAATGCGGTCATCATAAATTAAAATTTAAATTTAAAATTTAAAAGATTTTTTTTTTTTTTTTTTAATTAATATTTATAAGATTTTATTTTTGTTATGAAAATAGATGGATTGTTCAAACGTAACAAGGGAAGCCTCAAGTAGCCAATATATATATTTTAAACAATTACACTCTCCTTGAATAATTTAATAAATTACTATAACTTAACTACAACCAGTATTTGTGTACATTTGATGCAATATTTTATTAATTGAACGCTGTTTATTACTAACAAAGCATTATTATAATGTTTAAACTTAACACGAATTTCTAGAAATATTTATTCTATTTAAAGTTACATAAATTACCAGCATTTTTGAATGAAACATTGGGCTTTATTTTTAAAAATGTAATAGATGAGTCATGTCTGGTGGCACCATCATTGTAATTATTATATAATATTTGAGGAAATTAGTATAAATATTCAACGAAAACAATATATATTTGATATTTTTAATATAAATTTGTAGTTTCGACACTTATAGACTTTTTTTTTTAATCATGACACAATAAATATATTTTTTCATTCTTTTAAGACTCGTTTGATGTGATTAATTAATAAAAAGCTTTGTTAGAACTTTATTCTTGCTCTTAAAACGAAGTTACTCAAGTTTTTAATTTTAACCCTACAAGGCTCAATTTTTTTTTTTTTTTAGTGCGCGACAAAAATACATAGGTTGTAATTGACGACTTAACTTTCTGTCGTCATTCGACGTCATGATGAAATTTAACCTATAGGAGTCTTAATTTAGCCCACAAATAAAGGACTATAGCCAATCATAGCGCAGCTTTTACCCACAAACAAAGGGAAACTCCGCCTCGTTCTAGTCGTCCATTAGTGATCAGAAGATAGGGAAAACTTATAAAAAATAAAACCCTATTTCACGGAAAAATCAACTTTTTAGCTCAACGTACCGTATGTGGAACATACATAAAAATAGGATTTACTAATACGTTTACTATTGTAATATAAAAAAAACTTACCTCTGCAAAATAGACACTTCGTTATAACACACAGCATTTTTTTTTTTTTTTCTTCTCCCGAGTCAAAATTGTTCAATAACTATTCTTTTTTTTATTTTTGAATTCAGACAAACGACTAACGAATCACTTTCATTCGAATTTCACACCGAGTGCACTGTAACAAAAACACGAACGACCTCTTTAGGTAAAGATTCGTATGACTACATTGCTCAATGTCAGTAGCTTCTATCAAGATGTCAAGAGATGTCGCTACTAATAGTTTTATAGCTATAGGAACGATTAAAGTCGGTGTTCTACATATGGAACTGGGGGCCTTGTAGGGTTAAATCTTATTATAACTTGGTGAGTTCCATATTTTAATAACCAGTTTTAAATTCAATTTGTTTTATATATTTTGCAGTTATGAGATTCCTCAAGCAAATGACACTGCTTATTCATCTGCTTCTCTTCTGCCGATCCTGTGTGGTGCTGATGTATCTGCCACCAGTTCTTTTGACGTAAATTTTGCTAAAGACAATTTACCTCTTACTGACGAAGAACTTGGTCAGTTTCCTGAGAATATCGCAAGTAGCAACAAAGATGAAATTTCCAATTTGAATTTCAATTTAGAGTATTCTCAAAACGAAGAAAATATCTACCACAAGGAATATGCCAGTTATACTAAAGTAGAATATCTTACTCAAGTGTACACAAATACATCTGTAATAGTAACTGATTATGAATCTGAAAAGTCTGAAGAGTCTCCAGACTTAGTCGAATCTGTGAACAATGATAACAAGGGTGGATATGAAGAAATTTCGAGAAAGTTTCAGGAGTCAAAAGTTTTCGACTGGTCAATAGATGTCAGTGATTGTGACGATTATAATAAACGTGATGACTCTTCTGTAATGGTAAGCCTATTCTATCGCATATATATATCGTAAATATTCTACCGCATACGGTTTAACCCTTTAACGTTCACTACTTAATTCATTTTAAAAATTACTAAACTAATTTTAAAAATGGCTTTTAGACACATAGCTGATCATAAATATTTAAAAAATAAAAAAATAGCATTGTTCCTTTTCGAGAAATTTTCGGTTTGAAACATCTGTAAGTAAACCTTATTAAATTCAAATGATATTTAATTTAATAAATAAATCACTTTATAAGTAAACATTATCGACAACAAAAACTCGTAAAAGTTGCATAGATCCCAACATTTCAATTTATTCCGGAGTATTTTAACCCTTTGCGGCGCAATGTAATTCAGATCATTTAAATTACACCGCCACCGGAATTTACGAACATAATTAAAATAGAAGAAATTTTCAATTTTCGCGTTAAAAAAATGGCCTTTTCTGCTATGTTATAAATCTAAATTTTTGGTAAAAAATTTCCGGGATGAGTTTTTGCACTTGAGAATTAAAATTAGGTGTTCCATCAGCGGGAACACTGCGACTGAAAGGGTTAAATATGCATTTGGCAAGTTTTTTATCATAATAATGGTGGTGTTCTAAAAGTCTTTAATATAATTATTCTTGAAATTAAATTATTTTGGAACAATATTTCATTGTAAAAGTAAATATTTCATATATAAGTTTTTTTTTTTTTTTCTAAATTTGTTTTTATACGTCAAGAATGAAAAAATTTCATTTTTTGAAAACTCCACATAACTTAAAATCATTCAAAATACTGCAATATATAATCGAATTATTTTTTCTATTTAGAAAAGTATATTAACTTAAAAGTGAGATTATTGTTGGAAAAAAATCATTAACAAAAATTCTTTAAACCCTACATTATTTAAATTTTCATTATTCTGTTTTTACACACAGCCGGTTATAATATAAAACGAAAGAAAGAGATGAATAATTCCAAATATTTTCAACAGGTATTAGAGACAGACGATTAGAAATTTATTTTTTCCATATCAAATTATAATTTATATCTTTCGTTTAATAAACTAATGAAAATATTTGTGTTGTATTTTATTTATTTATTTATATATATTTTTTTTTCGATTATAAATTCATGTCAGAAATTTAAAGTCGTTTAAAGAAATTTATTTTTGTCAATTTTCCATTTTTGTTTTTTCTTGCTTAAATGTATAGAAATACTCGTATATAAATAGCGAAAATACTTTGGATCATCCAGTATCACAATAAGCTTCAAATGCTTGTAACTTTAATACATTGTTGCACATACTATGTTACAATATTTATATGTTGTGGTGCGGGAATAGCGCAATTATTTAATCAGATATAATTTATTTATTTATTTATTTGGTTTTTTTTTTTTTTTTTTTTTTTTTTTTTTTTTTTTAGGACTGAGGGCCTATTAGTCTCAATCTGGGATTTTTGCGTTGTCGATTTCGATAGGTGGACATTTGTCGAAATCTAAAATTTATCGAAAATATAATTGAATAATTTGAAAGCGATGTTATAATTTGAAAAAAGAAGGAAAAAAAAAAAAAAACTAATAGTCTTCCGTCCTAAACTAAATTCTACTTTTGCCAGAATTTCATCAAAATCTTTTTTTTTTTTTATTATTATTGAAAGAAAAAGAAAAGAAAATTAATAATAATCAGTATCGTTACAAGCGATATCGAAAAAGTTTTTTTTTAATAATTTTGAATTAGGAAATAAAAAGTGCGCGTGAAATAATATGAAATAAAAATAAGTAAAAAAATGAATTTAATGATTTGATGTTTTTGTTTTTCGGGGGCTGCTCATGCATATAAAAAATGCGTATTAAAACGAGTCGAAGAAGAAAGCGAAATAAGTATTGAGTTATATTACGATAAATACGATATATTAGACCTATCGTCCAGGGTTAGTAGGCATTTCGTTGAAAGAAATAGTTTGTTCGTTCGGTGCAACTTGCACATTAGTCCCGTGAGGTACAACTTTCCCTTTAGTCCCGTCAGGTACAACTTGCACATTAGTCCCCTTTAAATATATATACATATATATATATATATATATATATATATATATATATATATATATATATATATATATATATATATATATTTTTTTTTTTTTTTTTCAGGGTTCGGACAATCCTTATTTTCTCTGCTATAAAGATTTCGATTTTTCTCATTAAGTAATCCAATATATTTAAAATATTTTTTTTTAAATAGTGGAAGAGGTCCTCATAAAACACGGAGCGAAGCAAATCCACATTTATAATCCAAGCATCACGATGGTGATAAGAAAAGCAATTTTGTTAAAATATGGAACGCAATCATTAAAATGCTGAAACTGTGATTAATTTACTGTGTATATTATCGAAATCATATAATATTAGTTTTTTTTTTTTTTCCTGGAATCAATTGATACTTCACTTTTGAAACATTAAATTTATAACAATTTAAATTAACGAAAAACCATATTTATCACTTCTATAAAGCGAAGTATCAAAATAGAATTATATAGTGGGAAAGGTTATAAATTGTTATAAGGTGAGTAAATCTCTATTATCGAGAAGATATAAATTAAAGTGAATAATTATTCTACGATACAAAATTTTATTTTTTTATTATTATTATTACTAATTTTTTTATAACTTGTTTATTTATTACTAGTATATAGACCCGTCAAAAATGACGGAATGTGAACGATAAATCTTGAAAACAATATTTAGATCATGAAGATTACCACGTGATCATTCAAATGTGTTTTCAGTTTTTGTTTAGAAATCAAATGTGTTTCGATATTTTCTAATTTTCGTTCTGAAATTAAAAAAATTCTACCCGATCAATAAATATGAATGACAAAAAAACTGCTGGGTGACAAAAAATATAGGCCCGAAAACACAACAGCAACAACACATCCCAGTGCTCCGTTAAGTGCTCCATTTAAAGTCCTCATAAGAAGAATAATCTAGTGTGTCACTCACACGACTTTCTCTTACCCTGAAATTTAATGCTATAAGTACAGGTTGGAGATTAAGAGGTGAGATAACGTGTACTGTTATGTAAACCTATGTTAAAGAATTCAAATTAGGGTTCGGAAGAGTTTTATATGATAATTAGTTCTGGCTCCCCTCAACCCCCCGTTTCATTAATGCACCTACATTTATATAGAATTTAATTCGGTTATTAAAAAATAATTCAGTTTAAAAAAAATAATTTATTAAAATTATTATTTTAAAAAGTTACCTTGTATGATAACACAGACGATTTCCATATTAGAGAAATAGTATAACACTAAATATCTAAAAAAAAGTTGAATTTATTCTCAATATTAAAGTAAAAAAAAAAAAAATGTTAAAAATGAAAGAAATCATTAACTTTATTTTAAATTATCGTAGATCGATGGTTCAACCATTCGTTTTAAAAAGATTGGCGAGATCTTTTGAAAGATACCCATCATGAAAATTTACTCCACTCGAGGGAGGACATCTACCCCAGGGGGGGGGGGGAGAGGCGAGGCTCCTACATACACAAAAAAAAATTCCCCAGTTGACTATCTCTATTACAAAAAATATGTATTCGTTTCATTTGGTTTAGTGCAGTCTATAGATGTTAAATTCTACTTACTTGCAATTTCCCCCATAGACCGCCGTAATGTATTTGAATACTTTTGAATGTCCCTGTACACGAACCATTTGCTTCATCTTAACGAAAAGCTTACTGTAGCATCCCTATATGATACACATTTAGAATACCGAGTTTGGAATTTCTGCTACTATTCGTTCTTGAGATATGCTGATAACAGACACACAGATAGACACAGAGACCATTCGCTAAAAACGTGATTTTCGTATTCAGAGGACCTCAGAACATGTAAGTATAACAAAAACTCACGTTCGAAAATTTGACCCTAAAACAATACTTTCTCGACCCTATGGGTAAGAGGAAGTAAATAACGATTCACTTCATTTTATCAAAATACTTTTTTTTAAGACTATCGAAGATCCTGTTTCCAAATACGTAAGCGAAATGTGACGTCACTGACCGTCCGTGGATGCAAGAAATGATTCCCTATATGTTAATCGTCCATTGTATATTTTGTAAAAAATTATTAAAAATCGAGGAAAATTATTTTCCGATTTTAATACCCGTATTTGGGTATAGGTATGATATCGTATCCATGTGTTAGATTGAGTTATTTTGCTGTCAAATTGACAAAATTTTAAATTTCAAAACTGTCATCTTTGGCGTTTTTTGTATTTGGCGATTAAAAACATACTACGAAAATATACATGCCAGATGTTTATTTTCGTAATACGTATTGTACGATATATTGTTTCATATAATTCAGTTAAAATAACCATGATTTTTGAAAGGAATGAAATATGTTCGCCAAATAATTTGGCGATATATTTTTTCCGCCAAGGATGACAGATATATTAAATCTATTCCGCTGCAACATATGAGTATCTTATATCAGACACTTTATTTAAACATTTGAAAACAAATTTCACTTCAAATTATGATAGAATATTTATCATTTTCCTTTTCTTTAGTATATTAGTTGGATATTTATTGTGTAAATATCATCCTTTGAAATGAAATGTTTATGTTTTCAATCAAATATGGAAGTTTGCTATTTTATTTTTCTAAAGTTTTGAAATTTAAAATTTAAATTTTATCAATGTTACAGCAAAAACAACGTAATCTAACGCATGCACACGATAACTAATACATATCTATACCGAAATATGGGAATTAAAATCGGGAAATAATTTTCCTCAATTTTTAATAATTTTTTGCAAAAAATCCAATGGGCGATTAACATAGGAAATCTTTTTCTTGCATCCACTGACGCCCAGTGACGTCATCACTTTGCTTGCGTATTTTCTAACTAACTATCTAATAATTACAGACACTCCATGCTAACCCAAATTCACCTCTACTCTATACTCCCAACCAGCTATCTCACCCACAACATCGCCAAAATATCCAGGATCCAGCTAGGGACTTTCTCATTCTCAACCGAACATTTTATCTTGACTCGACATTATCACCTTAGACTACCCTACTTTCAATACTCATTTCAACTGGTGACCTTTACTTGCCCAACCAAACATTCTATCCCAACTATAACTTTACATTAATTTCAAAACTAAAATCAACTGGCGACATTTACGTACTGAACTCGACGCCAATCATACCATACAATGTAAACAAATAATGAAGCTTGATAAAAATATTTAAAGACTTTAATATGTTTTTACAAATATATTTTAAGATTTTTAAGGCTTTAATATGTTTTAGAAATATTTTAAGCATTTTTTTCTTTTTAATGAAACAGTCAAAGAGTCGTTCATTTGCAATTAAAGAGTTGTCCATTTGGAATTTGTATTTTCTGAATGGCAACAAATTATGTTTGTTTTTATTTGGCAATGCGTTGTTTATAATCATGAAGTTACATAATTCTATTTATAGGTTCATGTTTATAATAGTCAGTGATCCGTTATATTTAATTAAACATTTAAACATTACAATTGAATAGTTTTTCAAGGTTTTAGACGGAATAAATAACAATATGTGCGATACGAAACATGTATGAAAATGATATGTATGTTTTCGTAAGTTGAATTGAACAAATTGGGGGGAAAAAAAATGGCTGCCAAAAGTCTGTTTTGAAGCGGTGCAAACCGGAATCGTGAATGACAGATGACGATGAGGGTCATTATATATATTAATTAGAACGGATGTCCATAAATTTTTACAAAACTTGCTGAAAAATTAACAAAACGTAGAGAAACACTATTCTGAAACATAAAATTCACACGTATAATACTCATTGAGATATGAACATTTTTAATAAATATTATTTTACTGCGCATGAGCGAAAGATAATTTTTTATCAAATAGGTTGAAAACTAAATATATTAAGCAACTTTTGTCAAAAGTTCATTTCAATAGAGTTAAAATTAAGCAAATTATCGTCAAAAGAACGACCGAAATTTCAGGTATTTTTCAGAGTTGAAATTTCATAAGAGGTTTCATGTACACATGCTGCGTATTTACTTTGAAGATCCAATTACTTAAAACAGTTGCAAAAGTTTTTTTTTTTTTTTTTCTTTTTTAAGCCTTTATGAACTCACAAATATTAGTAAATAAATAAAAATATGTTAAGATTACAAGCCTATAAGGGGTTTTTTGGGAAAAAAAAAAAAAAAAAAAAAAACTTTTGCAATGTGGTTGAAGTAAATTGACTCTTCAAATTAAATACGCAGCATGCAAAAAACCTCTTATGAAATATCAACTCTAGAAATTACCCAAAATCTAGCTCGTTCTTTTGCCGAGAATTTGCTTAATTTTTACTCTATTCAAATGAGCTTTTGACAGAAATTGTTCAATGTATCTAGCTTTTAATCTATTCAATAAAAAAAATGTCTATCTTTCGCGCACGCGCAGTAAAATAATATTTAACGTAAATTCTCATATCTCAACAAATATTACGCATGTGAGTTTTATGTTTCAGAGTAATGTTTCTCTAATGTTATGTCAATTTTTCTGCAAGTTTTGTAAAATTTTATGGTAATTCGTTCCAGTTGTAAGCAAAAAACTTGTCAAAAAAAAAGTAAGCTTTGAAAATACATATATATCCTCTTAAATAATTGAGCAGTTCCTGCACCAAAACGTACAAATATTGTATACATTATGGGCAATAATGAATTAAAGTTCCAAGTCATATGTAGCTTTTTATGGTACAGAGTGATCCAAAGTATTTCCGCTCTTCTTCACTTTGTGGATGGCCCCATAATTGCACTCTGGACTAAGTCAACAGAAGAAACAATGAGTTTTTAAATGTTCTTTGCATGTGTGAAGTTTCAGGCTATTTCGTCTAGTATTTTTTTAGAAATTCGAAAAAATGTCAAAAATAAAAAAAATCTGATTATTTGATCACTTTCTGTATATATATATATATATATATATATATATATATATATATATATATATACATATATTCATATATTCAAGGAATAATGTAATAAATTATAAATTACTGAAAATATAATAATATTACATCTAAATATAGAAGACAAATTATATATTTTAAAATTGCTAAGCTAGAAAAATGTTGCATGCGTATTTTTCTTTTACTATAAGGAACTTTATTTTCTGTTCTAGATTGCTCAGTTGATAAATGATAATGCTGTGGAATATAGTAAGGAGGATGTTAAACATTCAAAAGAATGTCTGTACGTGGAAGCTTTATCTGGGTAGGCTTCAAATTTTTTATTCTTTCTCAATATTTAAAATTTTTTTATTCATTTATTTATTCCATCAAGTAAGATTTATGATAAAAATTGTTTCGTATTTTTAGGAAAAATAATTTTGCTTCTCTCGATGTTCTCGTATGCTATTAATATACGGTCTGTAGCCATCTGAAAAATTCATAAAAATTTAAATATTTGGTAGAAATGAACATAGTTTGCGAAAAAGTTGTTCTTGTAAAAAAGGGATTTTTTTTTTTTTTAATGAAAAATTTCTAGTAAAAATTTTCGTCAATAAAGGGCGTTGTACGAGAGAAAGTCACACATTTCCATGAAAAACCATATTTATTTGAATGTAAATATTTACAGGCATATAAATTCTATTCTATGTTTCTTCTAAAACCACAAATTGTAGTTTCCAAACGAGTTACAACACCTTTGATTGCAGCTTTAGTCTTCGGTTCTTACCTGAAGAATAACATCTTCACCCATAACGCTTTATCCACCAAGTCAACATAGCAATTAAAACTTTGTGTATGCGTAAACTAGCAGGCAACGCCCGCTTCGCTGGTCCCTATTTTTAAATGAATCACTATAATGAATTCTCAAAATTGCATTAATTTTTATCACGTGAAAAAAAAAAAAAAAAAGAGAAACAAAATCTGAGTAGGAAAAATGTCGCACCGGGTTCTCACTGCCTTCGGAAAAAATTCCCAAAATGCTCTAACCCTTATTTCTATTCTTTTCCCACTTCGCCCCCCCCCCTCCTGTCTATCCTAATAATTTTACAAATTTTAAAATATCCGCAATCGATTTGTAAGTATCAAAAACCTCTATGCACCAGTTTTGAACGATATCTCTCTATTTTTATTTTTTTGCCGCTCTACTCCCCCCCCCTTCCCGCCCTCCCAATAATTTTAAAAATTCGAAAATATCCGCAATCGATTTGTAGGTATTGGAAACCTCTATGTACCAATTTTGAATGATCTAACTCTATTTTCTTTCTTTTTTTTTTTTTTTTTTTTTTTTGCCCCTCTGCCCCCCCTTCCCGGCCCTCCTAATAACTTTACACTTTCGAAAATATCCCCATTCGACTTGCAGGCCTCTAAAACCTATCTGTATCAATTTTGAACGGCCTAACTGTATTTCTATTTGTTTTTGACCATATCCCCCCCCCTTACCGCCCCCCCTCCCGCCCCATCTAATAATTTTAAAAATTCGAAAATATCCGCAATCGATTTGTAAGTATCGAAAACATCTATATACCAATTTTGAACGATCTAACTCTATTTTTATTTTATTTTTGCCCCCCCTCTCCCCTCCCCCTTTCCCGGCCCTCCTAATAACTTTACACTTTCGAAAATATCCCCATTCGACTTGCAGGCATCTAAAACCTATCTGTACCAATTTTGAACGGCCTAACTGTATTTCTATTTGTTTTTGCCCCATAGCCCCCCCTTCCCGCCCCTCTTAATAATTTTACAAATTCGAAAATATCCAAAATTGATTTGTAGGTATCGAAAACCTCTATATACCAATTTTGAACGATCTAATTCTATTTTTATTTTTTGCCCCCCTCTCCCCTCCCCCTTCCTGCCCCTCCTAATAACTTTACACAATCGAAAATATCCTCATTCGACTTGCAGGCCTCTAAAACCTGTCTGTATCAATTTTGAACGCCCTAACTGTATTTCTATTTGTTTTTGCCCTTTAGCCCCCTCCCCCCCCCACTGCTGCCCCACCTGGGGGCTGAATTTCTAAAATTCCAGAAATTGGTTTTTAGATATTTGCATTAGCTTTATTTTAGAGCAAAAATTTCACGCATATCGATTTTTTTGTTTGAGATATATAGGATTATGCGAAATCACGTTTTGCGCATGGGAAATCACGTTTTGCCCCCCCGACCCCCTTGGGGACCGAATTTTGAAAATTCCAGAAATTGGTTTTTTGACATTTGTATTAGCTATATTTTAAAGCAAAAATTTTACGGATATCTGTTTTTTTTGTTTGAGATATGAAGGATTTTGTGAAATCACGTTTTGCCCCCTCTCCCCCCCTTCGGGGGCAAATTTTGTAAAATCGCTTCTTAGTGGATGCCTACGTCATAGAATGAACATTGTCACAAAATTTCATGCTTCTAGGTCCAGGGATTTGGTCTGTGCGTTGATAGATCACCCCCTCACTCACTCACTCAGGAAGTGTTCTTTTATCTATAGAGATAAAGGCGAAATAATGAATAACATTCTCTGACTTGTATATTTCTCGCTATGTATTCGCGCAGCGCCCTCTACACAAGAAAAATGTAACTATTTTTTCTTCTTTACCTTCACCCCCCCCCGCCCCCCCCCAAAAAAAAAAAAAAAAAAAAAAAAAAAAAAAAAAAAAAAATTTCAAAAGAATAACTTTTTTGCAAACTGCCTTATATTTTACCAATTCCTTCAACCTTTATGAATTTTTAAAATGTCTACAAACTTATGGGACACCCGATATAGATATATATAAATTATTTTTAATTATTTTTAATTAAAATATTTAGAGAAACTGTGTTCATGCCACCATATTTTTTTATCTTGAAAGTTAAGTAAAATTTTAAATAAATTTACTTAGTAATTTATGCAATCAAGAACCATAAGATTTACACTCCAATATTTTTTTTTATTACGTATTAAAGTTTATGCAAAAATACTGTGAGGGTGTAAATAAACTATATTACAAAAAAGAAAAAGATTTTTTTTTTTTTTTTTAATTAAAGATGCATTCAATAAATGCATTTAAATATTTAACTATAAAAAGTGACTGAGTATTAAAATTCTAATTTTAAACTTCATGAATGTTTAACAATTGAAACATAGTATAATATTGTCAGCAGAAATTATTATTATTTTGAACAAAATTGTACCTGACAATTGAAATTTTTAAAGTATGCTGTAATTATTTATTATTTAATTTCCATAGTGCATAATAAAAAATAAATAAATAAATAAATAAATAAAGTAATGTATAAAGTTAATCATTTAAAATTTCAACTAAATTATAAATAATGATTTATATAATCAAATTTCCTAATACATCTAATGATCTTAATTATTAAACATTTTAGTTTTAAGCTTTTCTTAAAAAATAGATATATAAGTTTCGATTTTTTTTTTTTTTTTTAACTTTTAATTAACGATAAACTGAAAAAAATGATTTTTAGTTTGTAATAGTAACATTTGTATTTAAGTGCTTGAAAAATTCATTCTGCTTTTATTTCCAGATATCTCTATAGAAAAGATAGTGTTCCTCCTGTTGACAAGTTGCCAGTTATAAAAGAAGAGTCTGGAGATGAAAATGAAATGTGTGATGACGATCATCCCAATTTAGAAATGACAGAAAATCTTCCTGACAATAAAGTAGATTTTGACAAGATTGAAAATGAACGTCCACCAGCGTCATCCTGCAAAACGAATGATATTACTTTGTTATGTCTTGACAAAGAGGTTGAAAATGTACCAGAAGTATTGCCTGACTATTCTAATAAAAATGGAATTCATGAATATACAAGTAAGAACTTGGAAGAAAACCTTTTTAACCATGAATTATTTTTGAAATCAAATCAAAATATAGAAGATGTTTCAGAACTAAGTCATAGAAAAACACCCGATGATCAGATTGTAGAAATAACTAAAGTAGACTCTGAAACCATTGATGATATTCACGATAATGTACAAGAACGTTGTTCTCTAGCAATACTGTCATCTTCTGATATTGGAGATAGCGCCTTAAAAAAACTTGTGGAAATAGAAAATGAAAAAGAAGCGTCAATAGATTCTTTCAAATCAAATCAGATTCGCGAAAATGTAAATTCCACTCTTCAAGAAGATGCTCTTAGTTCTGAATCTTCTATCATAACAGTTTCATTCGTTGAAGATGAATCAGAATATCTCGAAATGATAAACAAAAACAAGAAAAAAAAGAAGTTCGCTACTTTGAGAAAGTGGCTCAGACGTTTCTGCTGCTGTCTGTGTAAAAAAGACCCAACTTAAAATAAAACTCTCAAAGACTCCAGCTGCTGAATAAGAAAGTTCTCTACTTCAAGTGGGGGATCTTCTTCAATAGGCATATAATCCCTCAACAGCAGCTGCAATAACCAAATCATTTTTTTTAAATAATTTACTTGACCTCAAAAAAAAATATATATATGAATATTGTATTTTCAAAATAAATCATTGTAACAATAGATGATGAAACCTCAAGCAATAAAAAAAACAAATAAAAGAAAAAAAAAGTTTTATTTCTTCATGTATTACCTGTATTATTTAGAGTTTAATTTCAGATTCGGGGATGTTTCGCTTTATGAAACGTATTTAGTTTGTAAACAAAATTCTGAAATGCTAGTATAAATGACTTCTTGAAGCAATAAAAATAAACTTCGAAATTAAAAAAAAAAATGTTTGAAACTTCAAATTTAAAAAGTTCAAAAGTTAAATTTGATACTATGTGTCTAAATTTTTTCAGATAGTATATAACACAGGTGGTTCTGCAGGGCTTCAAAGTTTTATTATTATTATTATTATTATTGTTGTAAACAGAGCGGTATTAATATCATTCAATTTCAAATCTTAATTTATATCTTTTTTTCTTTTCTTTTTTTTTTTTTTTTTTTTCAGCTTTATAATTTTAGTATGTGTAAATGTTTACACAACTATACACAAAATGTAAGATTAATAAAAATAATCTTATACCGAGGAAATTATTTTGTCATTTTACTTTAATAAATGGCAACTTATTAGGATATTTTTTTATATCTACGCAATACATTAAACTTTTTTCTTTCTTTTTTACTTTCGTTACCACTACATCAATTATACTAAATTCCCTAAATATTAAAAATTATTTTCATCGGAATTTAATTTTATTTGTACTTCAGATGACTTATATTTTTTGAATAAAATAAATAAATAAATGCAAGTTCTTCCAGCTCATTCGGAAGGGTAGGTTGATTTCTTTTTCCTATCAAGTAGCCGCCATTTTGAAAGAAAATGGCGGCTAGAAATTATTAATGAATTTGGTAGAAATATTTATGTGAGCTATACACATATCGAGTCTCATTCAAATCTGTTCATAAAAAGCTTTTTAATTTTGAAATTTGCAAGTAGCCTTCAATTGGAAACAAGTTGGCAATCAAATATATCAAAAATGCATTTGTGAGATAAGTCTAATGTACAAATTTAATTCGAATTAATTCAGAATTTCAAAATTTATTGCGTTGACATATTAAGTGGTCGCCACTTGGATCAAAATGGCGGAGCAAGTAGCTCAGTGAACCAATCCAAGATAATCGTAAGGTAAGTCCACTGCCCAAATTTGGCTCAAAAAAATTCAGTACTTCAAATGTTATCCCGATAACAAATTTTCAAGTGGCCGCAACTTGGAAAAAAAAATAGCAGAAAAATCTGCCCACCGAAATCATAGATATTTAAATGATAAATCCATTTTTTTATTTTGACTAGAATTAATTAAGTATTTCAAAAGTTATCATGGTAACAAATTTTCAAGTGGCGCCCACTTGGAAACAGTATGACGGAGTAAGTTGTCCAGCAAACACATCCAAGATATTTGAAGCATAAATTCACTGATCATCTGTGGCTCAAATTAATTCAGTATTTCAAAAATTATCGTGATAAGAAACTTTCAAATGGCACCGTGTTTTCAAGTGGCCACCTCTTGGAAACAAAAAAAAAAAAAAAAAATCAGAGTGAGATGCCCAGCCAACTTATCTGAGTTATTTGAATGATAAATCCACTACCCAAATTTCAAACAAATTGATTCAGTATTACAAAAGTTATTATAATGAGAAATTTCCAAGTGTCAGCCACTTGGAAATAAAATGGCGGAGCAAGTTACCATGCGAACTTATCCAAGATATTTAAACCGTAAATTCACTATCCAACTTTGATTTGAATCAGTTTAGTATTTTAAAAGTTATCGTGATGGTACATTTTTAAGTGGCCACAACCTGGAAACAAAATGTTGGAACAAGTTGCTGAGTGAACTCATCCAAGATATTTATATGGTTTGTTTACTGTCCGATTTTGGTTCAAACTGAATCGGAATTTAAAGTTATCATGATTATAAATTTTCAAGTGGTAACTTGATTTTAAGTTGTTATGTTAAAATATATACATTTGATATATATTTTTTTTTTTTTTTATGAATTTTTATTTAACACACATTCAATGTTCCAGTAATTGATACTGCCAGTTTTTCACTTTATCAGTAACTGGCCCCCTATGTTTCAGTGTTTGACACTGCTAGTTATTCATTTTACCAGTTATTAGCACCCTATGCTCCACCCAAGCAGCACCGAAACGTTTATAATATCCCGCTTAGTTTATAACATCCGTACTTTATTAAAATTCGTGAATGAAGTTTATTAATAAGCTTGGATTAGACTCTTATATGGCCTATGTATACATCAAAATTCAACAAATCCGGTCTTCAATACGCTTTTTGCAACGTGAATTTGGAATTTCCAAGTGGCCTCCACTTGAAAATAAAAGGTCGAAGCAACTTGATTAACAACTGGGAAAGATTAACAACTGGGAACTTGATTAACAACTGGGAAAACTTGATTAACAACTTGATTAACAACTGATTAGTCAACTGGGAAATTTTTTTTGTGTATGTGGGAGTCTCGTCTCCCCCCTGGGGGGAGTAAATTTTCATGATGGGTATTTTTCAAAAGAGCTGGTCAATACCTTTAAAACGAATGGTTGAACCATCGATCCGAGATAATTTAAAATAAAGTTATTAGTTTTTTTTATTTTTAACAAAAAAAAATTTTTTTTTTCTTATAATGTAATATTGAGAACTAGCATAGCCCCGGTTTGGGTACGAGCCGAATTCCGAATGCGGGAAAAATTTCAAAATCAAACTCGAAATGTACAAAACTCGGCCTGATGCTACCTGCGTGCCAATAGATCAAAGTTTATTAACGAAACCTTTTTTTAACACTCTTTTATTAGCTTCACCTGTATGTTTGTATGTTTGTAACTGCTCTGGGAGCAAACAAAAAATTTATATTGTAAAAAAATACTTTCCCTACGTGAACGATATGGCGTTTAGGTAAGGCGCCGCGCTACGAACCGAAAGGTCCAGCGTTCGATCCCAGTCAGGGGAGATTTTTTTTAAATGGTTTTTGTGTAATTCTAAACTATTTTAATGAAAGATTTAAATGTATGTAAATATTATGGTGTGTCACTCACACGAATTTCTCTTACCCTGCATTCTAATACTAAGATAGATATTTTGTGCTTATTAGTTCACATTTCTATAAAAGCGTGTTCTGTAATTTTTTAAAACTATAATATTATTAGACTATTTCTTTAAAAATCTGAATAATTAAATTATTAAATTTTTCATGAGGAAAATTGCTTTTTCAAAATTAATTTTATTTTAAATTATTAATTCATAAATTCAATCAATGAAGGTAGTGAATCAATGAAGGCTTTTCTCGCTTCGCTGGTCACTATATTTAAAGGAAACTTTTTTCTATATCGCTTTACAAACAAAAACAAAATTTAAAGATATCATGAAATTGCTTTAAAGCCCGCTTTGGTTCCCCGCTGCCTTCAGCAGCTATCCACTCATTCGCAGACTCTCTGGTGTCTGTCCCTATTGCCTGCGACAGTAGCTTTCCAGTGGGCTTCCATTTGGGTGCTTATCAGATGACAGTTTCTGAATGGACAGTATCGAAAAAATTGAAGTAGCCATTTTATACTTGAATCCCAGTTACATATGAACAACACTATACGTGGTGTTCATAATACTTTAATTCGCGTTATTTTCTATATTTATTTGATTTATTCGATCAACCATAAAATGACAACAATTTCACACCAAAAATAATATTACAATGTGCTATGATCGGCTACAATCTATCGCATGAGACCATTAATTTTTCTGGTTATAATAGTAGTTGAGTTAGTTAATAGTAGTTGGTATATAGAAAAATAAAGAAATATGTAAACCTGATCAGGATACAGCCTTAATGTAGCTCCCCATGGCGACTTTTGAATTTTTATCGGCACTTTAGACAAAAATACATAATTTATGTTATTATTATTATTTTATTTTGTTGTTGTTGTTGTTGTTGTTTCTTTTCTTTTCCATATTTTCATTTTTTCATGTACAGGAACAAATTTAATATTTTTTATATATGTTTTCGCGTGAATGCACATTTCATTTTATGTTGGGGGAAAAAAAAAAAAAAAAAAAAAAAATTTTTTTTTTTTTTTTTTTTTTTGGCAGCAATTAAAAATTTAAATTTATTTTTAAATCTTTTACCACTTTTACCAGGTTATTATTTTCACATTTTAATTAATTTTCAAAAATCTAATCAAAATTTCATTACAAATAAGGTACCAAATGAAAGCGGCATATTTTCTTAATCCGTTGGTTTAACTAACTTATCGATCGGACAATTAGAATTTTTTAAATTGACTAAAGTATGAAAAGCTGGTGACAATTTTTTTTAATTAACTAAAGTATGAAAAGCTGGTGGCAACAACACATAGACAAACAGAAGAAAATCTCTCTTAGCCAATCAACTTGCGTCAACGCACAGACAAACAGGAAGAAAACTCTCTTAGCCATTTATATATTGAGAGATGAAATTTACTTATATATATATTTAATGTTATACTACTTCTCTAATATGGAAATCGTCTGCATTATCATGGAAGATAGTTTTTTAAATAATAATTTTAATTATTTTTACTAAGTGAATTTGTATAGGAAAATACAGAAGAAAGTTATGTAATGGCCACAACATACTAATTTTTAATTGTCTTAAAAATTGTATATTTAAAACCAGTAAAAAATAAAACTTCGTATTTCGTCAGATTTTTATCATTTCATTCGTTTCATCACGAAGTCTCTAATTACTCCCACAGCAATAATTGTGGTTTTTTGCAAATTTTGTGAAGGAAAAAATACACTTTCCTAATTATTTTCATCGATATTTAATACAGTAGAACTACATTACTAATTTCCTATTTTAATTCAAAAATTAGGTGTTGTAGCCATTTAAAAATATTCTTCAGTAAAAATTATTTATAAAAATGATTTTCAAAGATGAAAGTAGATGATTTTAATTAAAGCGAAGTATTGCATTAAACGTCGAAAGAAATCAATTTTGAGCCCTATAGACGACATCTGAAGAAGCGCCTTTTCTTTAACTGATAAAGATATCGATTGCTTATCTTTGAAATTATCACAGATCTATGGCTCAATAAATTCGTTTAAAAGCTACTGGCGAGTACTTCTAAAAATATTAATACTGAAAATTTATATCTGCTGGGGACGTTTTCCTTCAAAGGGGTGAGGGGAGTGATACTCCCACATATAGAATTTTTTTTTAGTTGACTATTGCTAGTATAGATGATTCTATTTATTGGTTCGTTAAATTAATTCTCATTTTGCCCATTTATACGAAATTATGTCCTACACACTGCCATATTAAAATTTTGAAAAAAAAAAAAAAAATCATTGCGACAACGCCATTTGTTAAGCAATATGCGTCAAAATCTAGTCAGCAAACTTAAGTCAAGATGGAACCAAAGATAAAGTTTTATGCAGATAAAGCGTCCACAAGCTTTTAAATACACATACACACACACACACACATAAATATTCGGATATTTTCTTACAATGGTCAAATCTTGTTCAGGACGTCTAAAAACGTTTCAATCCATCGAAACCCGGAAGTCACGATTTTGACTGGATCTAACACTGTTTTATGTATGTAGAAGAAAGTAATATTGTATATAAATTCTTAATTGATACAGCATACAATATTCAAAGCTTCATCTTTTTTTTTTTTTCCCAAAAGGTATATGAATATGTCCATCTATGGAATAGAAACTTTAGAAAAAGTCTTTTTCTGCTGAAGTGGATTTAAAAATCGTGCATAAAGTTTTAAAACAGGACTTCAGACACGTTTGATTAAGAAGAACTCATACAGAATCTATCAAACGCTACCAGCGTCTTCCGAAATCTTAAGAAAGATAAGAATAATGTAATAATTCATATAAAGGAAGAGCACCATACTTTGAAATATCTTACAGCGCACTCACAAAATAAAGACCCACTCCATGAGGAAATCGCAGAGTTTAGAGGATCGGTCTATGACATATGTTAGAATAACCTTAAACTTCTATATAACTCATTTAGTAAGTAAAAATCTTCAACAATTTTATTAAAAATCATAGCAATTAACGTCATCCAATATTATTTCTTACTCAACAGAACAATACCATTTTAAAAATAAAAAGGTTTATGAACCTATCTCCATCAAAATATGAAATAAAATACAATCTCCCTGACTTCTAATCTTTTAGTCCGAGCTAAGTAATTTTATCAGCTTACATCTAACATCCAATACTTCAAATATGGGTCAAAAATGGGTCTTCCTTTCTCAAGAGATCAAACAAATGTCATTTAAGAAGATTATGATACATAATGCTGCTCCGAAGCCTAATTTGAACTGTTTAAACGTAAGTTTACATAACAGTACTCGTTATCTTACCCCTTAATCTGCAATCGGAATTTATGGTATTAAATTTCAGGGTAAGAGAAAGTCGTGTGAGTGACACACCAGAATATTTCATTTGGCTGGTGATAACATGTCACTGACACTGGTGTCACACAATAACTGACCACGATGCCACCTATCGGGTCATCAGACATTCTAATTTGGTTTAAGCTTAAACTCCTATTAATCGGATTAAATTGTCACTGACATTTACTTATCCCTTAATGGGATGCCTCCAATGAAGGATAAATACTACATTGTCAAATTAGCACTTAAAATAAAAGTTCATGAAAGGTTGTGTTGACCGCAAGATGGACTGACCGATTAAAAAAAAATAAAAAAAAAAATTATACAGACACGACATTATTTCATTATCTCCTTATATTATTAAAATCCGTACGCGTGTGTGTTTTTGTCTGTCTGTGTGTGTGTGTGTGTGTCTGTGAGAAACGGCTTGAAACGGAAAAGGCTCCGCCGCTAACGGTCGCACGGACTACGAACAGGTACCGTCGGACAGAGAATTTATCGCAGATGTATGATATGTAATTTGCTAAACGATGCGACCCTAATTAGAGGAAATATTAATTAAAATGTCGACCATTGTCTAAGGAAAAAATGATTCGAAATCGGAGGCGACCGCCATTTTCTACCACCACCGCTTACCTTGAAAGAAAAAGGAAAGAGGGAAATTTTCGTGGGTTTTTGAAAAGCGATCGCTTCCGATCTGTTGGAAATATCGAAAATACACCTGTACGACGAGAAAGAGCATTTATTACCGATTCTTATGGTACAATTTTTTTTAAAAAAACACGGATTTTTTTATATTTTTAAAAAAAGTTTTAAAAAGGGTCGAAAATTTCGTTTTTTCGCGATCGTCTTTTTTGAAACGCCCTGTACGACAGGGTAACAATTCCATTTCTTAACAACTGGTATATAAAGAAAGGCCATTTAATCCTCTTTCGAACCATATAAACATTTTTACAAAATACGGATTACCGATCCATATTTTTAGATTTTACGAAACATCGATTTTTTCGCAAAACATTTTATAACTCAAAAGCGTTTAGAGATAAATCATTTCTTTTTTTGTGTATATACATCTCGCTTTCATAATTCAAATCCCAAAAGATTGAGAGAAAATTTCAAAAACTGAATGAGTTATAAATTTTTTAATTTTCAGTATCGCGGCAGTCTTCGGTGAAATTCTGAGTCTCTAAACCATTGCAAATGCTTTACTTCATTCGGAAATGAAAACCGTAATCAAATAATGTAGATCACCATGGCAACCTGTTCAAAGAGGTTCATTTCTCCACGGAAGCTAAGAAAAAAAAAAAAAAAAAACAGCGAGGTCACATGTATTGGTTCTGCGATTAAAAATTGCAATATTCTAATGCGCGTATTTCAATTTCTAATTACGATTAATTTATTTTTTATACATCATTGGAAAGATATTTTAAAGTTCTTTTTTTTACTTAAAGTTTTCAACAGATTTACACGTTTTGAGGTATCCTGAATTAATTTTCTTCTGTATCTCAGCTACTATTTAAAATAATTTCATAAGTAATACATCATTAGAAAGCTTTTTTGAATTGGAATCGAACAGTGGAATACAGAAATTTGTACCGCCAGATGGCGCTGTAATATTTTCGAATTTAAATATTTCAATTTCTAATTATGATTAAATTATTTTTAATGCATCATTCGAAAGATATTTTAAAGTTCTTTTAAATTATCGAAAATTTTCACCAGATTTATACATTTTGAGGTCTCCTGAATCATATTTCTTTTATGGTGCTGTAATATTTTCAAATTTCAATATTTCAATTTCTAATCATGATTAAATTATTTTTAATACATCATTCGAAAGATATTTTAAAGTTCTTTTAAATTATCGAAAGTTTTCACCAGATTTACACGTTTTGAGGTGTCCTGAATTAGTTTTCTTTACATCTCAGGTACTAATTAAAATAATTTCATAATCGAAAATTTCGTTTTTTCGCGATCGTCTTTTTTGAAACGCCCTGTACGACAGGGTAACAATTCCATTTCTTAACAACTGGTATATAAAGAAAGGCCATTTAATCCTCTTTCGAACCATATAAACATTTTTACAAAATACGGATTACCGATCCATATTTTTAGATTTTACGAAACATCGATTTTTTCGCAAAACATTTTATAACTCAAAAGCGTTTAGAGATAAATCATTTCTTTTTTTTTTTTTTGTATATACATCTCGCTTTCATAATTCAAATCCCAAAAGATTGAGAGAAAATTTCAAAAACTGAATGAGTTATAAATTTTTTAATTTTCAGTATCGCGGCAGTCTTCGGTGAAATTCTGAGTCTCTAAACCATTGCAAATGCTTTACTTCATTCGGAAATAAAAACAAGGCAGTGGGGACCCGGTGCGAGTTTTTACCCGATCAGAAATGATTTTTTTTTTAGGGGGCACGAAAGGTCAGGGAAGGAATACGCGCGCGCAGCGCGCACGGTACTGCGCTGCCGAAGGCAGTGGGGACCCGGTGCGCATTTTTACCCGATCAGAAATGATTTTTTTTAGGAGGCACGTAGGGGCAGGGAAGAAATACGCGCGCAGCGCGTGGGGACCCAGCCCGACTTTTTACCCAATCAGAAATTATTTTTTTTTTTAATTTCTTTTCTTAACACTAAAAGTTTCTGTTAGTGATTCATTATTTTTAGTGATTCATTTGAAAATACTGACTCGCTAGCGGGCGAAGCCAGCTAGTTCAAAACATGAAAATCTGACATTGACAGATTTTAATTTAGTGCCAGAGGCCTACTACTAAACTTGTTAATATCGACAAATTCTTCTTTAGTTAATTCGTGACGATCTAAATTCCATGATAAAGTTTTCATTAAATCAAACCAATGTGTTTCAGCTGCAGATACTGTAACAAATAACGTTGGAAGTCCAAACTGTCTTATAGCCGCAAAACAACGTTTTTTCTCTTTTTCCCAATGAGGGGGAGGTGTGCCTTGGGGGGGGACTCATGTCAAAGGTGTGCCTTGGGGGGGGGGACTCATGTCAAAGTTGGGCCTTGGGGGGGGGGACTCATGTCAAAGTTGGGCCTGGGGGGGGGACTCATGTCAAAGTTGGGCCTGGGGGGGGGACTCATGTCAAAGTTGGGCCTGGGGGGGACTCATGTCAAAGTTGTACCTTGGGGAGGACTCATGTCAAAGTTGGACCTGGGGGGGACTCATGTCAAAGTTGTGCCTTGGGGGGACTTCATTCAATAAATCCCCATTCAATAAACCGACTGAAATAGGCCCTTAGCACTATTAAGAGTGTATTATAAAAATTCGACAACTGTACCGACTGAAATAGGCCTCTAGCACTAATAAAATAAATAAGAAGAGGGGAAAATTGAATGTTAGGAGTATCGGTAGTTAAATTCATGGAAATATTTATATCTGAAATCGCTGTGTTTGCAACTGTTGTGGTGCGTTAATGCGTGACCTGTGTCGTGATTCGAGAACAAAATAAAGATAATTATGTAAAATATGTAAGGTTTAAAACGTTTAGTTAAAAAAGAATTCTTGAGACTAGTGAAGATGAAAAACAGATTATAAAGGCCGATATGAGATGATAATGTATGTGACATTTATTTATGTACAAATTTACACCACAGTGTAATGAAATTATTTTGCATGTTTCTCTACATAATCAAGAAGCTTCATACACATCAAATATTATACCGCTAATTCCATGTAATTCACAAATATTTGTAGCGAATTTAAAATCAATCAAATAATTACAGAATGTATCTGAATTCTTTGTGTAACCAATAAACTAATACTTATTTTATGCAAAATATTTTTTATATAAAACATGTTTATAAACATTTTTTTAACGTAAATGTTAAATTTCATTATGTCCAATAGAGTTTAATTATGTTAAAATGCAGTTTAAGGAAAAACCGTCTGTAGACTGTAATGGTACGAAATTAGTTTCTGCGCCCTGGAAAAACAATTACTTATTCCATGCTAACCATTTTCTATATAAACCATGCATTTTAGCATTCCAGAAATATACATTATTTTCATTTGGTTGAAAGGAACGTTTCTATGTTAAAATTCCATTGAAACAAATGTCATCCATAGACCATAATGGAACGATTTTTCATTTCCTTCCACACGAGCCACAAACACTATATATACCAAAAATATTATATACTGCTAATTAGAAGTACGCATAATTACTTCTACCTAGTTTGACGTCAGACGGATGATCGAAAACCTACAGGAATTATTTTGTGTATTTCTGTAAACTAATAACTATTTATATGCTTATAATTTTGTATAAAAACCATACTTTAAATGTTCTTATAAAAAATATTTATTTTATCAAGTGGAATATAAATTTCTTAAAATGCAATTAAAAGAGACGCCGTCGATAGACCTTAATGGTACGAAATTCTTTTGTATTCCCTATACATGATCAGCAAATTCCATATACACCAGTGGCGGATCAAAGGGGGGGGGGGGTCCAGGGGCTGAAGCCCCTACCCCCCCCCCCCCCCAAACAAAAAAAGTACTAACATTCACAATTGAATGTTACAATTGTAAATTTTTCACTGATCTGGAATAACATCTTGAAACCTCTTAGCCCCCCCCCCCAAAAAAAAAAATGAAGTTAAGTTCTGGATCCGCCACTGATATACACCAGTAAAAACTAATTCCATGTAGTTCATAAGTATTTGTACCAAATTTGACTTCATTTGGATGATTACATAACATTATCAAAATTATTTTCCTCTAGATTGATGATGAGACTTGCGCAACTTTCTACCAAAAACATCTTTTTAAGCATCTTAAAAATGTATGTTAATTTCATTGCGTTAAATACAGAGTTACCACGTTAAAATGTACTTTTAAAAAATTATCTCCATAGGTTATGATGATACAAAAAACTTTGGTGTGTCCCTGTGCACAAATTATAGTATACAAATAATTCCGTGTGGCCGAGGAACATTTGTGTCAACTCAATGATTTTGCGACCGTTGCTGCGGGACATACAGACACCAATAACTTTTTAAGTCTCGATGGGTGACCTCTACTGACATTTCGGCAATTATATCGCCTGTAAAAACTTTAAAACGCAGCTAAAATTTATGAATATCAACATATTAATTTATGTAATCACTCTACGTAAAAAAAAAAAAAAAAAAAAAAAAAAAAAAATATTCGCGAGTTTAATACTTTTTTCATATATATATATATATATATATATATATATATGCACACACAGAGAGAGAGAGAGAGAGAGAAAAAAATAAATTAAAAAAAAAAAAATTGAACGCGCTTTATTTTTGCTGGCATCAGCTTGAAATTAAATCTCAAAGAAAAATGTCGGGGAAAAACGCAAAAAAGTCGTATGAAACATGAATTTTTTTAAATCTAATGGGAAATAATTATAAGATTAAAAAAAATTTATATACCATGTTTTTAAATTTTCTGTTGAATCATATAAATTTGACAAAGAGAGCAATTATAAAAAACTTTCAAACATTTATTAATTGAATTACAAACAAGTCCTTCCGGCTTATTCGGAAGGGTAGGTTGATTTCTTTTTCCTTATCAAGTAGCCGTCATTTTGTTTCAAAATGGCGGCTACAAATTATTAATGCACTTGATAGAAATATTGATGTAGGCTATGCCCATATGGAGTTTTAAGCAAATCGGTTCATAAATACCTTTTTATGTGAATTTAAAAATTTGCAAGTGACCGGCGCTTGGAAACAAAATGGTGAGTTAAGCTGACACATATATGAAATGTATTTGTGAGATAAGTCTAATCGTCTACTGTACACATATAGTTCGAATTAATTCAAAATCTCAAAAGTCATCGTGTTGAAAAATTAAGTGGCTGGCACTTCAATCAAAATGGCAGAGAAAGTTGCTCATCTAAGATATCGTTGCAAATTTCAAATTTTTTTTTTTTTTTTTTTTTTTTTTTTAGAAAGTCTTTCAAAGAGGCTTAGTAAGTTGATAAAATGTTAGTTTTCTGCATTTCTAGTTTGTTTTAGCATTAAAATAGCCTAATTTTTCCTTTAAAACGCATTAAAAAGCTCCAATAGGCAGGTAATGGATTTGGCGCCAAATTTGACTTTTTGCTCTTGGCGACTTTTGGCGAGAAAATTCTTATTATCGATATTCCAAAGATGACGTTCTAATGTGATTGGTTAAAGAGTTACCGGAAATTTGAATTTTAAAAAAAAAGGTTGAATTTAAAAATAAAATATTAATCCTTTCCGAACAACATATATTTGCATCATGAACTACATTAGCACTTTATCATTGTGTAGAAAATCTTTTAAATGATAACGACGTCAATTTTTGCCAAATGCATAATTTAACTTTTAACAATTTTTTAACGCTCACGTTTAATTAAATGTATTTATTTTTAGGTCGAAAGAAAATGAACTCGTAAATTTTTTTTGGCAACAATTAAATTATAGCTAATATTTTAATGACTATTTTTATTGCTATTAGGAGCTTATCATTTTCACATTTTAATTAATTAAAAGAAAACTATTCGAAAATTCGAAAATCTGACTTCGAAGTATTGTGTTGTCACCGTGTTGTGAGTTGTCTTGAAAGTTTCAAATGTCTAGCTAGTCGGGAAGTTAGTTAAAAATCGATTGCAAGATTTGTCCCTGACAAACACACAAGAATCGAAGTTATAGGCCGTGGGCCATAGCTTGATATCGTTCAAGTCCGTTTCAATCATCGAGGGGCAATTTCAAATTAATGTTAAAATTAAAAGAATATTCTATTATCTACGAATTCGCAATGTTCTGGTCTGAAGATGTGCACATTATTTTAAAATTTATTAAGGGGTTACATCCAGTTGTATGCACGAAAAAACGTGTTTTTTTGTGAATTTTTTGTGAAGAGGCCTTTTATTAAAGAAATATATACAATACATATACATATAGCAAATTTAATGTGTGTTAAGAATCCGTGATGAGTTTATAAAAATATTGGGTTCCGCTGTTCCTGTAGTAGATCTCCTAGAGGACTTCCACAAAAAGGTGTCTGGCGGTGAGCAAGATAACTCTGATCCAAATTATCTGAAATGAAAAAAACCAAAAGATTTATTTTTAGGATAGATGAATACAGGTAATGATCGTAGGAATAGTTAAAATTTTGATTTTTGACAAAATGGCGGCTTCCCCACAAAAAAAATCGTTTTTTTCATGAAAATTTACACTTGAAAGTGGCTGAAAAAATCGAAATTATTATCAGAAACCTATTCCTACGATCATTACCTGACAAAAATATCTAAGAAAATCGTGTCAAAATTTCAAGTCAATCGGTCCAGCCGTTTCGGAGAAATTTTGCTCACCGACTTTGAAAACACCGTTTCGAGATAAACGTGTTTAAAGTTTTGGGAACCATTTCTAAATATAGCTCTCAGATATAAGATAAACCTTTTATATTCTTATTCTAAGAAGCAAAACATTATGAAAAGCATGGACAAGGGCATAGGGATAATGAAAAACAGCTGCTACTCTGGTTTACGCTCCGCCTTTAGGCGGAGCGGGTTTTAGGCGGAGCGGATTTTTTAGGTTACGCTCGGAGACGTCTTTACAAATACGCAAATTTCTCCGAAACTAATTGCCGGATCGATATGAAATTTTCAGACAATATTATCAAATATATGTACATTCAAAATATGTAAAAAAAAAAAAAATCGATTTTTTGAAAATTACAACTGGATGTAACCCCTTAAATTAATTCTACAAATTTGACATTTCTACGGTCTTGCTATTTTACTTACACTTAGAGATAGTCAAATTCTTTACTTATTCATTCGCTTATCCTCCAATCAAAACAGTAATTTCCTTTTCGCTGTTATTTTTAGCCCAATAGCAGCTGCTGATAGGGCGCGCGCTAGCATTTGATATGTTTTGTTTACGTTTATTTATGTTTACATTATCTTGAATATTGTTGACATTTTTATCCAATTCTATTATTGCTTTCTTTTCGTGTATTTTTAAGTAATCTTTACATTTCATATAATGTGAGAAAAAAATGACATATGTCGGGAATGAGGTAAATTAAAAAATGTAGTATTTTTCTCAAATAAGATGTAAATTTTCTCTCGACATCATTAGCTTGCGTATTATTAACATTTTGATCGAATTCTGTTATTACTGTTTTTTACCCTTTATTTTTAAGTAGAATTATTACAGGCAATATAATATCAGAAGAAATTACTTATTGTTTGTACATCGGAGATGAGATACATTCAAAGGTGACGTGTTTTTCTTAAATAAGCTGGGCTGAAGTGAGATTGTGTGCTGATCAGTGGAAAGTTTTAAATGTTCGTGAAAGAAAAATATCTACCGATTTGCTGCTTCTTCAAAGTAATGAACAGTCCAAACTGTCTTTAGACAACAGCATAGGTTACCATAGAAAGTGTTACACAGTAAGTTTTGCTCTGAAATGTAGCTAAATTATTACCGAAGCGTCAGTGGAGGCCTCCATATGGATCGTGTAGAGGGACAGACCAAAGTTTTTTTTATCAATATGGCCTATGGGGTGAATTTCGTTTAAGCGAATTTTATATTCATTAATCTGTATTCAACGAAATTAAATTAGCGTACATTATTGAGATGCTTAAATTTATGATTTCTGTAAAAAATATGTGTACTTAGGCTTCATAATTAATGTACAGGACCTTGCGAAAGTATTCTGATAATGTCATGTAATCATCCGAATTTTGTGAAATTTCGAACAATTATTTTTGAAAAACATAGAATAAGTTGATATGTTTTTACCGGTGTTCCTTTACAGAGAAACGCAAAAGAATTTCATAATATCTATGGGTATATTTTTATCTAAGCGCATTTTAACGTGTTTATGCTGTATTTAGTGGAATTAACATATAAACATATTTAAAAGTATGTTTTCTCGCTTTAAAAAAAAAAAAAAAAAGTTATATATAAGCTAAGTTTATTTACAGGACCACACAAAAAAATTCTGATGATAATCTGTAATTATTCAAATGATGTCAAATTAGGTTGAAATATAAGTGAGTTATAATTAATTAGGTGTATCATTTTTAGTGGTGTATATAATAACGGTGACTCCTTTTGAGAAACACACAAAAGAATATTGCACCATTATGGTCTATAGATGGTATGTATTAAAAATATATTTTAACATGGTTACACTAAATATCATGAAATGTTATTAGAATGTTTAAAAGCATGTTTTTCTATGAAATATTTTGCGATAGAGTTCATAATTAGTTTAGAGGGTTATACAAAATAATGCCGATGTGTTATGTAGTCTTTTTGCAGGAAATTTGGTACAAGTTTTTATTATTTACAAGGAATTAATAGAAGGCTGTTTCTAGGAAAATATAGAAATATACATATGTAGAGAGATAGATATAGACAAAGATATACAGCGGAAAGTTGATAGGGGGTGGTAGCCCCCGTCAGAAATGTATATGTTTATGTAGCGAGTCGTCATATACACTAAGCGACAAAAAAAAAGCCGCACTGCAGAAAAAATGACTTATACCTTTTTTATTTGTAATAACTTTAAAATTAATGTTTGAAACAAATAAAACTGTCTTGTTTGCATAATACCAAAGGTATGAAATGATACCTATGTATATTTTCGATTTAATAATTCGCTTTATTGCACTTTACAAAGTACTTTTTTAAAATCTGCATAAAACTTTCTTTTTGAACACAATGCAATAACTATACACTTTGCATTCTATTATGATTTATTATATGAAATAAACAAGTTATATTTTAATATATGAAATAAAACTATTTATTTGTTAGATCTAAGCAATTTTTTGTTAAAAATATGTATTCTGCATTGGGTTAATTCCACCTTTATATGGAATTACTGCATTAATGCGCAATGGCATAGTTTTATACAGTGTTTTAAGATAAATCTCAGAAATTTCAATGTGCCAAATATCACAAGTAAATTTTTCTAGTTCTGGCAGAGTTATAGGCTGCAAATTTCGAATCTTCTCCCCTCTCCCCCGCCTTTTTATAGACGAAACATTTTCGAGCGGATCGTGATTTTGACCATTTCCATGTCTGGTAAAGAAAAAATTTTACTATATCCTTTGTGGTATTTAACTTAAAGTGAAAAAAAGTATGATTACTTACAGAATTATAGGTTCTCATGGGAATGTATAAGAAATTTTGACAATTTGAAGTGAATAAACGTACCACGGACGCCGTGTAGTAAGGTGCCTTATTATCTTCAAATACTGTTTACGGAAATGTCTAAGATACCTCCAAAATAGTCGGTCAGGCACCACTTTTATGCAGATTGTGTTTTATTTCGAGTTAATTGATCCCTTCAGCATAAAAATTTCCCCGAGTGTTTGAAAAGTTATGCACCTCCGTACCATAACGTACGGAGAATGTGTTACTGTTTTAAAAGTGCGATTTTCATTAAGTCGGTCATATTTTCGTCTTCATTCTAGCTTTTTTCAACTGCACGAAATAAAGAAAACTTGATTCATCAGAGAAAATCAGTTCAGCCTAATAATTAACTGATAATGTTTTTAAATTTTGGTCAACTAAAGTATTGTTTTTTCTAATTCTTTTCCTTAATAATGGCTTTTTTCGCAGATCTTCCGTTCTTTAACCCGCTTTGTTTAATTATTCCCGCATTGTTTTTGAAGAAAGTAATTTACTATACACTTTTTTAAAATCTTTTTTAAGTTCTGAACATGATACAAATCGATTTTTTAAACATTCGCATTTTAACTTGCGGTTATCTTGCTTAATTATGCTGCTAAACACTTTTTCTGAATCTCTTTTATGTTCTAAATGTAATACAAACCTATTTTATAAGCAATGGCTTTTTAACTTACGGTCATCTCGCTTGGATGAGCAACATGACCGCCTAAAGCCAAATTCCCAGTTTAAACGGCCAAAAAAATTTATATTTTGCTAAAATTCATTTTACAAATATTTCGTTCGCATTTAATTATTTTGCCATCTCACGTATTAAAATATTTTTTGATTTTCATTTAAAAATTAATACTTTTTGTGGCATCGTTAACTGCCTTATTCTTACCATTTTTGAAATAAATAATAAAATTACAATTTTCCTGACAATTGCATTTTGTTTTTAACACTAGACTCAAAGCTAAAGTGTATGTGGAGGACAACATAGTAAAATCTGTTCGAAAATTTGCTTTTTAAACGATAAAATTGGCGGTGTAGAAGGCGAAAAGGAAAACATTCAAGTGCGGCTTTTTTTTTGTCGCTTAGTGTATATGTATACATATGTATAATAAAGAGGGAGAGATACATGTTAGGACTCACCCGAAGAGACTGAAAACGAAACATTTGTATTAGATTAGGGAGCAAACCAATGTTACTGATGTTATTTCTAGAATTAAGTTAAAATGGAGCTGGACTGGGCTCTTCCAGAAGAAATTATCATAGAGTGACCACCACTCCTATTTTGGATACCGAGATAAAACAAAAGACCGAGAAAGAGACCAGTGTGTTGTTGAAGAGGTAAAATTGTGAAGTTTGGAAGAGAGAATGGAGAAGAATTGTAGAAAACAGGGCAGATTGGAATCACCTAGAAGGGGCCTTCATCCTGCAGTGGATTGATAAAGGTTGAAATTGATGATGATAATGATAGATATAAATATGGAATTAATAGGAACTATCAATGATCTAATGAATAATGAGTGATGAAAATATGACGTTGAGGCTCCTGATCTGCAGATCCACTAATTATTAATATTTTATCCTTTTTTTTTTTTTTTTTTTTTTTTTTTTTTTCTCAGGAGTATGATTTTAGCATTTCTGTGCAAGATATTTTAAAATTTGTTCAACGAATCGCAGTATTATCAGAAATATATTGCACACTGCTTTAAACCAGCATCCTAAATGTAAACTCAATTCCTTCAAATTGGAATCAATTTTCCAAATTTATGTGCAAAGTTTACTTCCAGAACATTTGATATTTTCATTACCTATCTTAAAAAGAATATATTAGCAACATTTTCAGGTTGCCCCCGAAAAGTTGAAACGAACTTGTTTTTAAATGACATTTTTAGCTTATGGCCCACGGTCTATTAATAAAAACATGGTAACATGGTAAAATCGAAAATATAAATGAATATAGCAAATCTACACGTATTCTTTCCGCTATAAAAAAATTTTTCAAGTGTACGTTCCACAGATTTTCTGTACGTAAAGCACAGACGGATAGACATACACTTTCTTTTATTAGTATATAGACTTACAAATTAACTCACTGATCTTAATCTGAATTTCATACATATCTGATCTCAGAGATCCTAGCAATTCTCATAAATAAAAATAGAGCTAGAATAAATTTGGTATGAATGTAGCGTTAGAAGTATTTCTATTAAAATTTATTGTTGATGAAATATTTGATTAAAACAAAACACTTTTAATAAAAAATTCCAAGTCATTATTTGGTGGGTTTTTTTTTTTTTTTTTTTTTGGGGGGGGGGGTGTTTAGTGCCAATTGTGTACATGAAGACTTACGCACATAGGTGGGATGCCCTGCATAAGGATCTTTTTAAGGGGTTCCAGCATGCATTTACTCTAGTACTGGGTTTGATCGACGAGCGTTATATGGGTTCGAACACGGAAGCTCTTGTCCACAAGTTTTGTAAGCAGAACACCTTTCAACCACTAATGGGGGGCAAGCAAGTACTAGAATGTACCCGAATTTATTTCTTTGGTAATACATCTGTGGATTGCTAAAGCCTGGGAGCCATCCCCTTCGCAGAAGATCAAAATTGGACATGTCTCCAGATCACCTCTAAGTTTGAATCCAAGACTGTCGCCAATTACCCATTGAATAGCTTTAGTGCAACGTTAAAGTGATCCCTTCCAAAATCTAGTAATAGTAGATGATTTCCTGTCATTTGTATAAATTAGGAGTAAAAAGTGTTAATAGAAAATTAGAGAATGCAATGCTGACATAAAATAATTTAAACTAGGTTTTTAAAAAGTCACCCATTTGTAGTAGGTCTTTTTTACATAACATCTTAGATGCTCTAATTAATGCTTTTTTTTTTTTTTTTTTTTTTTTTTCTTCAAATCTAAAAATTTTTTTTTATCACAATCATTTGTCTTATTAAAACAAAATATTACAAAAGAAAGAAAAACCACTTTTCATTAAATATTATCGACACAGTAGTCGCAAATGTACTTAATAATTAACATCTAAATATAATAAAATCTAGTACAGACGCGTTTAGTTACATATTCCCTTTAACTTAAAGAAAATTTATCTCACCAGATATAATAGTTTAGCCTTACATAATATATATATAAGCATAGTAAGATACTGTGTATTGATTGAACAGCTCATTTAATCGATCATATTCATTAGGTCACTGAATAGGAACGATGTGCAATGAATTTGTATTTTTTCTCTAGATAATGAGCCACAATAAGCAGAACTATTTTATATTATCACTAACTAAAATTCAAGTGAAGACAGTACCAACATTTTATAATTACCTTTGCATTATCCACACAGAGTCTTCTAGAAATATGCATTTTCGTAGCAACTTGCTAAAACGTGATAATGTATTGTCAATTTCAATATAGAATCTTACATTGTCATGTCATCGAATTAATATTATTAAGAAGCTAGAAAAAAACTTTTCTAAAATATTCATAATTTTTTACTTAAAGTGCATAAAATATTAAAATATAAATACAATTTACCAGAAAATTTAGAACAATCACAAATCTTTATTTTTATCACAACTGAATGTTATTTTTTTTCGTCTGCCGAAAAAAAGTTGAAGTTTTTCTAAGATTTGCTATACAACTAAAAAAAAAAAATTCAATTAGATTTTTCTTTTTTTCTTTCTTTCTTTTTTCTTTTTTGTAATTTTGCAAGACCAGATTAATCCAGTAAAAGTCTGTATTTGGCAAAGTTTTTACAGAAATTTTGCTAAATAAACACGTTTGATTGGATAATTTCGTTTAGCAGAATTGCAAAGTATCTTACTCCGCATTTTTTGCCTCTATGATCTTTCAGAGGCATACTATTGTAACAATCGCAGCTGTCGTAGATCACATGTCGGACCGTACACTCCGCAGCAAAAGTATCCGAGCACTAGCAATAATCCCTGTCTAACAAAAGTACACTAACACTGCTTTTTTAAATAAATCCTTGTCGAATCATGTTCTTAGACAGACTAAGAGCATGAATCAACAAGGATTTATTTAACGAAACTGTATTAAGTGTACTTTTTAAGGTGGGGATTATTGCTAGTGCTCGGATACTTTTGCTGCGGAGTGTGCGATCCGACTTGTGACCTACGATAGCTGCGATTGTTACAATAGTATGCCTCCCTTAATGTATTTCCCACATTCAACGAGATAAATAAAGTAATTAATTAATAGCTAATGAAGTTACTAAAGCAGTGGTGTCATTTCCTCCACGAAAAATCAAAATTGCGATGGCTTTTCACAGGAAGCACTCCTAAGGATAAATCCCAGACCATGGCCAATAGCCCACTAGAGCAAGTTCTTAAGCAACGTTAATCCACAGTTAACAAATTAACATATTTCTGCATTTAAAGAAAAAAAAAAGAAACTATCGTTACCAGGTTAGCGAAATAGTGGCGTCATCAATATAGCTTACATGGCGTAACACTAGTGCGCACTCATCCAGTGTTAAATTTGCCCATAGTGATAGCACTAGTGCAACGTAAAAACCCACTTAACCTCAACCTCCAATGTTAAATCATTATATATATATATATATATTAAGCGACTGCCGCACTTTTTATATATTTAAAGAAAACAGACGCCTCATATTTGAAAGTACTGAAGTTTCAAAATAAAAGTTTTAAATTTGACAAATTTTAAAAGCTTCGATAACTTTTTTATTTTGTGAACGAATAAGTGAGTGGATTTTATGTCGCACTAGTGCTACGCTGTGGGCAATAGGCGACCGTCTAGTACACACGCCTAATGATAGTCCGGCAATTTTCTGAGCAAGTTGTATTTAAGAGCCCCTTTATAAATTACATAGCCCGGCGCATCACCGCCATTGCCTCCAAAGAGGACAGCATTCGTTCTTATCGTTTCACTACCGATTTTAAGAAATCTTGATCTGAAGCTACGAGCGGTCAAAAGCAATAGACAATAATATTCCTAACAACACGTTTTTTCACAGTAAATTCCCAGGATTTCCTTTCCTCCTCAAGATATCCTGTGGATGTACTGGGGATAAGATCTGTTGTTTGAGCTATTTCTGGGTTATTTCTTTTTTTAGTTATTTACAAATCGTAACTTTTGGAAAATAAAATGAGCTTGCCGATTAAAAGTGGAAAGCTTTTATTTTTTTATTTTGTCTGCTATTTCTGGCATATATAATTTATTTACAAGAAACAAACATTAAAATAAATGTAATTTAGGGGCTATATACAAATGAAACACTTCCAGTTGCAAAGCCGTTTGCAGGCGTTCCAATTGTATGGCTGCAGTCGGCAGCAAAAGTATCCGAGCACTAGCAAAAATTCCTATATGAAAAAAAGCGCACTTAACTCTGTTTTGTTAAATAAATCCTTGTCGAATCATGTTCTTATATTGACTGAATACAGTATTCGACAAGGATTTATTTAACAAATCTGCATTAAGTGTACTTTTTTTACATAGGAATTTTCGCTAGTGCTCTGTTACTTTTGCTGCCGACTGTATTTGCAAAAAATTTGCAAAATTTACGTCATCGAAATTGCAAACATTTCGTTTGTATGTAACCCTAGGACACGAATAACATTGACAACATATACATCAGATTTGCATGCTTGACTTGTAGTCCGCTTGTAAATCTTCGTCAGTTGGTTGGTTGGGTTTTACGTCAAACTAGTGCTGCGCAGATGGGCAATTGGCGACGGTCTGGGACACACCCCTAGAGGTGGTCCGGAGGCATGCCATCACAATTTTGATCCTCCACGGAACATCATTACGGTTTTTTGGATGAATGGGCGCCTTCTTTTGGCGAAAATCGCTTTGGTGTAAATTGATTGTTGGTTTACGAATGAATGGGTGGGGATGTGATGTTCGGGAACAAATAGGTTACTAGTACGGAGTTACAAAATCGGAAACCGGATCTCTTTATGGTTTTAAGGGAAGGCCAGACACTCTACTTTAAAAAAGTCATCCGATTTTTTTTCTCTTGTTTAAAATAAGGTTTAGGTTACTAACTAAACAAAGGACAAGTAAATTTTTTTAACGCTTACCAGATGAAAAGAGATGGATTACAGATCAAGACTAATTTAAAAAATTAAAATAGTAACATACGTCTCTTTACTGGTATACAGTCGGTAACAAAAGTCTCCGAACACTTGCAAAAATTCCTATATAAAAAATGTACACTTAATACAGTTTTGTTAAACAAATCCTTGTCCAATCCTGTTCTTAGTCAGTCTAAAAACAGGATTCGACAAGGATTTATTTAAGAAAACTGTATTAAGTGTACTTTTTTTATATAGGGATTTTTGCTAATGTTCGGAGACTTTTGTTACCGACTGTACCTCTCCTATGAGTGGCCGGCATCCCCCTACGGCTTTCTCGAGTATAAGAGAACCACGTGATACGGCATCTTGCCAAACACAGAATTCTTATCACAACTTACCTTATGGTAAAGAAAATATTGTTTAGGGGCATTTTTTCCAAATTTAGTTTTTGCTACATTTACAGGGTTTGAGATCACCTGAATTAAAAAAAAAAAAAAGTTTTTAGCAGTTATTTTCTATGCGCTTTTGTATGCCTCACTTACAATCAGCTTTGAGCTTATTATCAGCATAACTCAAGAATACATACTAGCAGGAAGTGCAAACTCGATAGTCTAAATCTGTTTCTCTTTAAATTTTTTGTTGAAAATCGAACCAATGTTTCGTACACAAATACGTACAAAAGCATTTAATTCTTAATCTACTGCATTATAAACAAGACAAAAAATCTATTTGAAGCATACTTTTTTAGTTACTTAAGAGTTTTTTTTTTTTTTTTAAGATATATGCAATAAAAGTGATGCCTATAACATCACCCTAACTAATGTGGTTAACTTGTGAGGTGATACTTCAGTGCACCAGTGATACGGAATCGAAAAATGATATTTGGACCTTAAAAAAGTGTAAACAAGCATTTACATTTTATGTTCTTTATATATATATTTTAATGAATGAGCGGTTCTTGAAGTAATAGAGGAATTAATTACAATACACGTGACGATCGTGAAAAGTGTCAAAAAAAAAAGAGCGAGAGTACTCAATAAAAATCCTTTCTGGGACAAAAATGGCTACAAGTAGCGTCTACAGCTTTCTAGAAAGATTAAAATGAGGTTTATATCAGGGTTGGCATGATTTAAATCAATTGATTTAAATCAAGATTTAAATCTAGATTTAAATCAGCTGATTTTTTTAAAAAAATCATTTGATTTAAATCTTTTTTTTTTTTTTTTTTTTTTTTTTTTTAATGTTGGAAAATAGTCAGCAGATAAATAGTGAAATATTTCCGAAATACTCATCTCCCTAAAGCTTGGTACAATAGTGAAGGCGGCACTGCATTACTCATTCCAGTAGGTGTAAGGTGGAATTCTTATGTTGACTGCTTTCAATCATACATAAAAAATTGGTCAAAAATAGTAAAATTATGTGAAGAGCATCGAGAAAATATAAGTTCTGAAATCAGGAAAACAGTAATGGACTTAAATATTAAAAGAAATGCAGAGCATATGATTGAAGTTTTGAAACCCATTGCTTGTGCCCTAGATACAATCCAAAAAGAGGATTGTTCCCTTGCCGAATGCACATATCAATGGAAAATTTTGGGTAAAAAGTTAGAAAATATATTAGATAAACATAGAATTACAAAGTTTAAAGCAAGATATGAAAAAGCTATTAATGGCTGTCATTTTTCTGGAGTTTTATTAAGTCCCTCTGTTTTAAATCGAAATGAAATTTCATTAGTGTAGCGGAAAATAATTAAGGTTTAGCATTCATTAAAGAAAATTGTCCAAATCTTCTCACCACTGTAGCACATTTTCAAGCAAAAAATGGCCCATTCCAAAAATTACCATTGCTTGAGAAAAAAAGTTTCAGATATTATGACAGATTATGATTGGTGGAAGTCCTTTTATGTAATGGGAGGTAAAGAGAGAATCAGCGAAATTGAAATTGAATTTATTTACCAAATAACAACAGCCGTGGCTTCATCTATTGGAGTAGAAAGACAATTTTCTTCTTTTGGACTAGTTCATTCAAGCCTTCGTAATGAATTAGGAGTGGACAAAGCTTCTAAATTAGTGTTTTTGTTCAAACAATTAAATACCTGATTTATTTGCTTAAAAAATATTGATTTAATTGTGATTTTTATCCCTTAATAAATAGCTTGCATTAAATGAATATTTAATTTGTTTTTTAATTTTTACCATTTTCTATTCATTTACAACATATTTAAGTTTATTTCTTATTTAGTGTGCACAATTCAATTACAAAATAATAGAATGGCTTTAGATTAAAGCCTAGATGTTTAATTTTTAGTACCAATCAGTAACTAGAATATAAGTATTTTCTTAACTATATAATTATTTCTTATATTATTTTTATAAATTATAAATATTATTTATTCTTTTTTAGTTAATTATTATAAAAAACTGCTCCATGTATTGTAAAAACATAAAAAACACAATAATTAAAAATAGAATTCTAAAAAAATCAAATAAATCCGATTTAAATCAAAAAAAATCTGATTTAAATAAAAAAAATCCGATTTTTTTTTTTTTTTTTTTTTTTTTTTAACTAGGCACAAATGCATATATTCTTGCACTATTGCAAGAAAATACTCTTTTTTTTTTTTTTAAAGAAAGGTGAAAATAAATCCATTGATCTTAATTGCTTCAGATTTTTTGTTCACATTAATATACAATATTGTTTATAAAATATTCAATGAATTCAAACCATAAAATGCAGTAACACATAAAACATAATCTACAAAATTTTTAAGGCATTTAAATCATGGAATGTCTAAATTAAACAAATGTTAAAAATACTTTTAAAATTTCATTACTTTTTTTATATTAAATATATATATTTAAATACACAAATGCACTTATTTCATAAGATGTAAACCAAACAACATAAAATCTAATACAGAACTCAAAATTAAAAGTAAAAATTAATATAGAATTCTGAATATCATAATGAAATATAATTAATTTACAACATTTATAGTTTTTGAGATTATTAGTAAGATGCAATGCAACATTCTAATACACAAGATTCATTTTTTATATTATCCTATACAAAAAGCATAAAGATGTGTATTTGAAATCTAAAAAATATGATTTGACATTAAAGAATTCAGGATGTATAATTATACCATCACTTAAATACATAAAGTAAAACAGAATACAAGATCTAAGTAACACAATTATAGACAAAGCATAGTCGAAATATTTTCATAAAGATTGAGGCAAGTAAAATATTTAATTTTTAAGGAAATGTTGAAATGGGAAATGTAACAAATTTCATGGATAAAATCTATAATAGAAAATAATGATTACACATGAATGAAATAAATAGAAATCAATTAAAAATAATATTTGATATTGACATCTATACGAATAAGTAAATAAAAATAAATAAATACAAGCACTTGTTGTTTAATTAGTATTTATTCAAAACAACTACTATTAAATAAAATTCCTTTTGCTTACAAAAGAAAAAAAAAGAAAAAGAAAAAAAAAGATATTCCACAAAACCTTTGGTTTGATTTTTATTCAAAATATTTATTTAATTTGCAATATTTCAATTAAAAAAATAAACATTTTTTAAAAATTCAAATGTTTAAAAAATGAAATGAACAAGCTGTAGAAACTAATGATAAGAGTATTTTTGTAAAATAAATTAATAATTTTTTTAACGACTTCATATGCTCAAACAAAAAATTTTAAAGCTAAGAACTTTAATCACAATTAAAATAATTAATTATTAGTAAAGAAAAAAATCAGAAAATTACCAGTTTTATAACTTAAGATACCCATTAATATTTATTGCTAAGATCTTTTATTACATATAAAATGCTAAAAATCAAAGTATTTTTAAGATTAGTTTCTTAATTTTCTATTTTTTCAAGCAAGGTAAGCATTCAGCTTAATTTTTTATTTTGCATATAACTACAGACGTTACAATTTTGCCCATAGTCTTATTTCTGTATATATTTGTGAAATATATTGCATAGTTTGAACCAAACATTAAAATAAATGCAGCTTTTAAAAATTTACGTGTATTTACTACTAGGCACGTATGCACGCTTCGCATACATTAAAGAAAAAACAAAAATCACTAGATAAAACTAATTTGTCGTGCGTAAATCAGAAAATGTATGAAAATCGGTACAGCAGCAATCACGCACTTATATATATAAAAAAAAAATATATAAAAAAAATCACTGGATGCAGCTATTTTGTTATGCATGAATCTGAAAATGCATGAAATATGCAATTCAGAAAATGGTCGCAAAGCCACATTCTTTCGAAAAAACAGCTTTTTGAAATGCACACGACACCAGCGGCAGGCGCAGCGCGAAAACAAAGCTTCATTACACGAAAATGAAGTTCCGATGTGAAGAGGTTACCAGTGAAAAGTGTCGATACACCGAATCATATCACCGCATCACGAATCACTGATGCATGCCATATCAAAGCTAGCCCAAATGAGTTACATCCGTTTTATCTCCGCTCCTTATTCAGAATTGAGGCGATCGTATCTGCAGAAACGAAAAATTGTTCTGCAGAACAGTATATAAACCATTCTTTCAGTTTCTTTCTCTCTCTCTCTCTCTTCTTCTTCTTCTTCTTCTTCTTTTTTTTTTTTTTTTCTTTTTTTAAACACAATGTCAAAATTTATTTCACTTAAGTAAAATCTTTCTGCAAGAGCATTTCTGTTTTTGCGACAATGTCGCCGTGTCGCCGTGTTTCTGCCACGGGGATTAGGCCTACGGACGAAATTTCTCGTGATGACAAATTAACATCTTTAGATTGCAAAAAAAAAAAAAAAAAAAAAAAGAGGAATTAATTATAGGCGCAAAAGCCTGTTTCACACAAAATAAGACATGGAAAGTGTTTATTCATCGCTCACAGGTCACTCAAAAGAATTCTTTTACAAGAGTGCTGATGATTGGTTGGTTGGTTGGTTGGTTGGTTGGTTGGGTTTTTACGTCGCACTAGTGCTGCGCAGATGGGCAATTGGCGACGGTCTGGGACACACCCCTAGAGTTGGTCCGAGACATGCCATCACAATTTTGATCCTCCACGGAAGGAATGCTGATGATTGGAAATGGGTCAAAGTTCATTTTAAATTGCGCCATGCCTATTTTTTCCAAGCTAAATGTAAGTAAATTGTTTGATGCTATTATACATTACAGATAATATACAGGCATACTTAAAATGAGTCGAATAAGTTTCAAGGTAATTTTCAGGATTTAATTTGAAATAGTTTTGAAATTTAATAATTACTTCAAATAGTTCATGAAAGTAGCTACAGTACTCAAATGCGGGTGGGGGAGTTGTAGAAAGACAGCAATCCCCTGAAACAGAAGGCGATATTTCTATAAAGCATAGTCTAATACTTTTGTAATGCACAAAACATAAGGAATAAGCAATAGCGGAAAATCATCATATTAATACTTTTCAAATGTACATACTCGTTGCGTCGTTTAACTTTCAATGTACTTTGATCACATAACGGACGGTCAATAGGCTGCAGAAAGACAAACATGTAGACTAATTGAATTCATAATGACTCTTACACATTGTTAGAAAGTGTTGAAAAAGCTTAACACACACTGAAATGCAATTTCAGTAATTTCCACTCTAATCCTTAACGTGCTTGATTTTTTTAATGTAGCCCATTGAATCTTAACGTTAAATATACCCTATTTTACAGTAAACATTTTAGCATCTGAACAATAAATGCCAATTTCAATAGGATTTGTGCAGTACAATAATTTTAATTATGACTTACAAAAATTTCTCTCATAAAATGTATGAATTGCCATTTCCATGGCTGTCTAGGTACACAAACCAATTGTGTTGTTCATAACATTAATTAAAAACATACCAATTAATTATTTTAAATAAGAAAAAAAATGCAACAAAGAACTTGAAAAACATACACCCTTTTGAAGAAACTCTAAAACTATTTTCAGACGCTAGCGGTGGACAGACACACAGACGAATAGGAAGACAGACAGAGTCATTCAAATCTTAATCACTCTTAAACAAAGTATTAAAAACGCTTAATAAAATCATGCCATTGCCTTTAATGTATCTAAATAATTTTGTATCGTCCTGCTGCATATCTTAATGCTAATCCTATTGCTTTCAAAAGGAAACTCTTTTTGTGCCTATTAATAAATAAATGTCAATTTCATTATGATTTGTGGCAAAATAAAGGTAGAAAAATATCGTTTGTAGAAATACCTCTCATAGAACGCAATGCTTTGGAATTCTTTCGGGTGGCCCTATACCCAAACCAGTGATGGTATTTATCTCCATTTTCAATAGAGAACATTCCATAGTGAACTTGAATAACATATATCAAATCCTAAAAATACCATGAATATTTAAGAAAGTTAATGTCATTAACTTTTCAACTTTGGATAAAAATAGCATCTATTACTTAGATGCACAAAAGCATGTTCTCTACGTATAGAATAGGGCATAGTTACCATAGATGGCTGATTTACAGAGGCAAACAAAAACATCCATATACATTAGGGACTATAAGTGTAGATTTTTTAAAATGCATTTTCAGTTTTTTATTGCGTTCTTGACGTTTTCTAGCAAACTTTTAAGGTTATTATAATTTCGATTCGTCAATCTGTCAGTGTGTGTGCCTGTCAGTGCTCTTCAAATATGTTTAGAATGCTTTGAAACGTGTATATGTTTATCAACCGTACTATAACATGTTTTATTATTATTAAAATTGAAAATGATAAATAGCGCAACTGGTTTGTGTGCAAAAGGTTTCCAATGCAATAAGTACCATGAGATTTTAAAAGCATGTTTTAAAGCTTTTATACTTCAGACAACATAGCAAAATTAATAAACATTTTTAAGAAACACAATACCTTTTTCATGTGGGATAAAGTATGATTGACGTAAGAGACTTTTTTACAAAACTCCAGGTGTTGGTGGGTTTTTGGAACTGGCAGACTGACTAAGCCTGGGTGAAATGCCCTCCGTGGGGGGTGTTTATAAGTAAGCACTTATTTACACGAGTTTTGGAGAAAACCACGGAAAACTCCGAATGGCTGGATCTGCGTGCGTGACCTGGAATCGAATTCTACACTTCCCAGACCCACCAACGGCCGAGCGGTTCTGCGGTTAAAGCTGGTAGATGGGAAGCGCCAGGTTTGATCCAAGGTCATGCTCAATGTCCTAGCTAGTCGGAGTTTTCCTTGGTTTTCTCCGGAACTCGCATAAATACGGGCTATGATTCTTTACAAAGACCCCCCACGGAGGGTATTCCACCTACAGGCCTAGGACCCTAGCGTTAGTGAATCGGCCTTAAACCCTAGAACCAATCAAGTACACTTCCCGTCAACCAGATTCAAGAACAGAACCTTCAGGCCACTGGTGAGTTTCACAGAATTTCAATCTGTATTACAAACGCTTAAAAAATTTTTTTTAGTATTTTCGATATTTTGCATCATTTGATCTGCTTATTTCAATATTTGTTTTTCATTTATGAAAATATATTCGTGTGAATAAAAGTAAGCCTTAATAAAAATTTTGCAACACTCACTTTACTGCATAGGCTTCACATTTTTCCTAGACGGAAATGTTATACTTACATATTGTCAAAAATCGCTCCTAAGTGTCTCCGTTGATGTAAGATTTAAAAAAAAAAAAAAAAAAAAAAAAAAAAGAGAGAGAGAGAGAGAGAAAATGACAAGAAGCAAAATATATTTTACTACAAAATTCAAATTAAAATTCACAAGTTAACACAGGCAAGTCTATCTAAAATCTCATTTAGGCATCTGAGGCGTTCGAATAAATCGGGCGTCCTGTAAAACCACATACACGTTGCCTTCCTCTGCAAAATAAAATAATTAAAGCATTATCAAAAAATCTATAACAAAAAAATTTATTATATTGAAATTCTTAAGCGACATTTGTTGAAGTTATTGACAAAATTTATATTACAGAACTGTTTTCCACAAGGAGTTTTAATAAGATTTTTGGAATTAATATAAACCTACTTCATGCCTACCAGAACTTTTTTATAACCGCTAGTGCTGCCATCTAGTTGCAATATTATAAACTAAACGTTATGATCATTCTTTCTTTTTCCTTCAACAGCTTGCAAAAATAATTTATAAAAGGCTTTTTCAATTATCTTTCATAGCATAAATCTCTCTCTGATAAATTTACTTTTTTAGTTCCCCATCATACTATAGGTATGGGGAACTTAGGTAATCGTGAAAATTTTCGACCTCGGTTTTTTGACTTTTTTACAAGTTATCAGGTGTGAGGAATCCGAAAATGACAAAATTTGTATGGTGTCTGTCTGTAGGGTGTCTGTTAATCTGTTAGTCCGTTAGTTTGTTGGTCTGTGTACACGATAGCTCAAGAACAAATTGTCGCAGAGAGGTCAGATCAGTTTTAAAATATTACTTTCGACACTGGCAAGAACCCTATTCATTTGCAACATTCGATTTTAAAAATTTCGTAAGTTAATTAGAAATTTACGATTTTCTTAACATGGGAGAATAGGACAAAAATTCACTTAAACGTGTATTAAATGGAAACTTTTTACTGTAAAAATGTCAGACCAGTTTTAAAATATCAGTTCTGATGCCGGAATGAACATCAGTAACTATAAATATGCTACTTTGAAAATTTCGCAAGTTATTGGAAATTTACGAATTTCTTAACATGGCAGTATAGGGCAAAATTTCACATAAACGTCAATTTTGAGAGATATTTTCATCGTAAAGATGTCAGACTACTTTTCAAATATTATTTAGGACACTTGCATGAATATTAATGACTATGAATTTTCCAATATAAAAATTTCGTAAGTTATTAGAAATTTACGAATTTCTTAACATGGCAGAATAGAGCAAAATTTCACATAAACGTCAATCTTGAGGGATATTTTCATCGTAAAGATGTCAAACCACTTTCTAAATATTATTTAGGATACTGGCATGAATATCATAGACTATGGTTTTTCCAATTTAAAAAATTCGTAAGTTATTTGAAATTTACGATTTACTTAACATGTCAGAATAAGGCAAAATTGAGCATAAACTTCCATTTTGAGGATCAGAAATACGTGAGACAACTTCAAAATTACATTTATGATATTTGTTTGAACATGATTGAATACAAATTTTCTAATAGGAAAATTTCGTAAATTATTCGTAATTTACGATTTTATCAATATGAAGAAGATTAGAATAAGATTAGAATAAGATAAATATATCGAAGTAAACTATGGATAGCCTATTAGGCGGGGAGTTCATTGCATCACTGTGTCAAGGGTTACTAGGCGCTGTGTGATAGCTTTTTAGGCGGGGATTTCTTTCTGTCACTGTGTCAAGCGTTTGGTCAAAATCATTTCTCTTAACATGATAACCATGTTAAGAGAATGTTCTGTACTAGAAATTTATGAAAACATATATATGATGGGGAACTGAGCAGAGTCCACCTATGCCAACTAGTTTTTAAACTTTTTAATCTCTAACGTCACTCAAAACTTTAAATTGTAAAATATCTTTACTATCAAATGCCATTTAAATTTAATTGCATAAATCTATTGCATGAGGTCTTCAGTTTTCTGAAATAAAAATTATTTTATTCTTACTGCAAAAAGAAATATATCCACGATGGGTAAATGAAAGAAAAAATGCGTAATTATCCTTTGAAAGTTACATTATTATGAGAGGGTTATAGAAACATTTGAAGATTTCTTTTTGAAAATTATACAATTTCATGAAACGTTTGGAATAATTTAAAAATTACATTATTTTCCACAATTAAAAGCATTTTCTTCTATACATACGAATTGGACGAATTTTTGAAATGTCCTGAACGCAATTTGACTATTTTCAGAAAATGAATGTCTGTGTGTGTGATGTACCACAATTTTATCGACGCTGTATGTCACGAAAAAATGCAAGGAATTCCACGAAACTTTACATTTGATTGAACCTTGATATAAGGTGACAATTAAGTTTTAGCAAATATCGTCCATCATGTAGCGCTGCAATGCTGCAATTTCCTTCCTTCCTTAGCTATGTCTATAAAATTGCTCCAAACTTAAAATGTGTAATAGCTATATGAAAAACTAGGCTCGTTTAATTTGGATTCATGCGGGCTGGCAGGTATTCAGCATCTATTGTATAAAACTGCACTCCATAATAAACTGCACTTTAACTGTAAATCTACTTTTTCTGCAACAGTACCTTTCACGCAAGAAAAAAATCTAATCCTTTGCAATATGTGACGTCGAAGATTTTTCATTTTTTTTTTCCTTGTATGACGCCATCATAAATAGTGGTAAATATCAAAATAATAATAATACTTCTGCCCAATCTGAAAACACTTTTGATAGTCGTAAAAGCTGTCGAAGTAGAAATGAATTATCTCCTCGAGAAATACGCCTGAATATATTTCCACTTTATTTGAGGAGCCACTTTATTTCAAAGCTGGTATATGGGGAGTACCGAATTCGATCCCAGGTCGCGCTCATCGATCTACCCGTTCGGTTGTTGTTGTAGGATTTAAGGCCGATTGACCACGCTTGGGTCTTAGGCCTATGGATGAAATGCCATCCGTGAGAGATCTTTCTAAAAGATCCTAGCCCCTATTTATGGGGGTTTTGGAGAAAACCACGGAAAACTCCGAAAGGTTAAGTCGATGAGAGCGACCTGGGATCGAACCCGGCACTTACCATCTACCAGCTTTGAGCGCAGGGTCGTTCAGCCGTTGGTATAGTCGTTCGGAGTTTTCCGAGATTCTCTCCGAAACACGCATTTATACTGGTTAGGACACCTTAGAAAGACCCCCGAGGGCATTCCACTAGTGTAATCAATCAGCCTTAACCCACATAAACAATCGGACAACTTTATTTGAAGATACCACTTGATTTTTACTTATTCCATTTCCGAAAAAATCGATTTCTATGTAATGGACATACTTCACGGGAAACGGAGCCATGTATAATCATAGATCATATAAAAACAACAAAGTGTCGTAATTAATAAGCACACACATACAGACACACATAGTATAGATATTTTCTCAATTCTTTCTCTTTCTTTTTTTTTTTTTTTTTGCGCGCGTAAATAAAATTTTAAAAGATGTTTTTCCATCAATGTATTCGTCCCTACCAGAAGCCGAAAGGCTCTGCTTTCGAAACTAATAGACGGCTGGCCTTGATACACTCGTCGACCTAGCCGATCGAAGTTTTCCGCGTTTTTCTCCGAAAACTATCATGAATGTCACAAAATTTTAAGAAAAGTAAATGTTAGATTGTTTTACTATTCGATTGTTTCAATATAATATACCTTAATTAGATTCTAAAGCAACAACAAAACAATTCTGCAATTTAATTTTACGGAATTATTATTATTATTTTAAATAACCGCTATCTCTCATCAAAAAACACCAAATAATACCTTTCTGGCAAATCAAAGCATTTACATACAGTGTTTTTTTTTTTTTTCCTACACTGAATGAATAAAAAATTACAAAATTTTCTTACCTGTTCCAACAATGGTTTCACCTCTCCGTGTTCGAATCCTTAAGAAAAGCAGTTCGTCTGTAGGATCTAAGTCTTTCACTGTCCTGCGAGCTGTGTCGACTAGGGGGAACACTGCTGACGACACCTCTGTTGTGCCTATTCCATCGAGGGAACTGCGGACATCTAAAGAATAATAATGATAAAGTTACATTTAAATAATTATAAGATAAAAAACTATTTATAAACCATGTTTTTAAATTTTCTGTTGAACCATAGCTGTTGAACTATATTAGCACTTTACCAATGCGTATAAAATTTTTAAAGTGATCATGACGTCCATTTTTGTGAGATGCCTAATTTAACTTTTTACAATTTTTTAACGTTCACGTTTAATTAAATGTATTTATTTTTATATCGAAAGAAAATAAACTCGTAAATTTCATTTTGGCAACAATTAAATTATAGATAATATTTTAATGGCTATTTTTTACCATGTTTTTATTAACTTCGATTCTTGTTTGTTTGTGTGTTTGCTCGTTTGTCCGGTACAAACCTTGCAATCAATTTTTAACTTACTTCCCTACTAGCTAGACATTTGAAACTTTTAGACTAACTCAGAACCCGGTGGCAACACAATACTTCGAAGTCCGATTTTCGAATATTTGATTAGTTTTCTTTTAATTAATTAAAATATGAAAATAATAACCTCCTAATAGCTTTAAAAAGAGCCATTAAAATAGTAGCTATAATTTAAATGTTGCCAAAAAATAATTACGAGTTTATTTTCTTTCGACATAAAAGTAAATACATTTAATTAAACGTGGACGTTAAAAAATTGTAAACAGGGCATCTCACAAAAATGGACGTCATGATCACTTTAAAAATTTTATACGCATTGATAAAGTGCTAATGTAATTCTGCAGCTATGATTCAACAGAAAATTTAAAAACATGGTTTATAAAAAGTTTTTTTTTTTATCTTACAATTATTTATAACTATTAGGAGGTTATTATTTTCATATTTTAATTAATTAAAAGAAAACTAATCAAAATTCGAAAATCGGGCTTCGAAATATTGTGTTGTCACCGGGTTATTAGCTATTCTGAAAGTTTCAAACGTTAAATGGGAAGTTAGTTAAAAATCGTTTGCAACTTTTGTACCGGACAAACAAACAAGAATAAAATGAAGATGAATAAAATAATATACATTTTTAAATAAAAATGTTTTTTAACTGAAAGGCTACAGTTTACGGTATATTGTGTAATTTAAATAAATAATTATTGTACCGGTTTAAATAAATTCACTCTAATTTGTAAGAAGTGGTCCTTGGAGAGGAGATTCTATGGAGAAATTATAAAGGAAAATAGGGTGCATCATAAGGTTTGAGACATTCATGGCCGGAAATAAACACAACACAAAGATTGGCAAAAACATTTTTTTATTAATTTATTTATTTACTTTTATTTAATTTGTTTACTTATTTACCTATTTATTGTTATTATTATTTAATAATAACACGTTTCTTGATCATCTGAATCTGAAAATCATGTTTTGAGCGGTTCGTCTATCTGTGCCTGTATGTACATTACCAGTACAACTTGAAAACATACAATAGCATAGACAGTCTAAATTCAGTATTCTAAATCTGTATGACATGGTGATATTACTTTAAGCGTTTTTACTAATATAATGTAGAAATGGTTCCTGTTGAAACATTTCAAATATATACTATCTACTAGCAGAATATTTTGTTTGAAATATTTAGCATCCTTAAATTGCTTACGCAATATAAAAGAAATTAACCTCGCCTATATTTTTTCTATTATATGCACAAATAGTCTTTCCTAAAGAATAGGGTATAAAGCGCATTTTATCATTCGTGACGCAAAAGAATTTTACTATATTAAGCATTATGATTATAATTGGATCGAAATGCTTTTCAAGTTATATTATGCATTTTATTTTATTTTATTTCTCACTGTTCTAAATTTAAATACATTAGTATCTGATGTGTACACACAATTTAAAGGCCCCAAAATAAATCTTTTTTTTTTTTTTTTTTTCTGTTAGGTGTAATGGATGGAAGTGCTTTAATAAAGCATACCCTGTTCGAGAAAACTAACAATACGGAAGTTTCTACCTGCACAGTAAGGTGTTCAATATAAATGTCGAATTGTTTATAGTTGTTATTCAATTTTTAACTTCCTCTAATCGAAATAGGGTAAAGTTTTACTGTCAAATTTTCTAATTTGAGTGTTTGCTATATTGACACGTTTTGAAGTCCCACGAATTGCAAAAGTCAGGGTCTAAGAAGTGGGTCTGTATATCTATCACCAGCATATCTCAAAAAGTAGTATTAGCAAGAAGACCCAATCCACTATTCTACCAGATCTGTATCCAACGGGGATAACACTTGAAACTTTGTATTCAAATTGGGCAAATGGTTCGTATACAGAAGGACACAAAAGAATTCAAAATCATTTTGTCTCTAAAAAAAAAAAATTCCGTTGGTACCTTTTAACACACTTAAAACTGCGATGAAAGTAAAAACTAGTATAATAACAGGAGACTTGGCGATGGAATATTAAAACCCGAATAAACTACTACGTCAGAAACGCCAAATAAAAATATTGGAAATGCATACAGCTGTTTCGGTAGCCTATAGCGTACCGTCTTCAGTGCAAAAAGGAAAGGAAGGAAGGACCGTCTTCAGTGCAAAAGTCCTTTTTGCACTGAAGACGGTACGCTATAGGCTACCGAAACAGCTGTATGCATTTCCAATATTTTTCTTTGGCGTTTCTGACGTAGTTGTTTATTCTGGTTTTAAAAACAAGTATGTTGTGGTCACCACATGACTTTCTTCTATATTTTCCTATACAAATTCACTCAGTAAAAATAATTTATTAAAATTATTATTTAAAAAAACTAGCTTCCATGATAATGCAGACGATTTCCATATTAAAGAAGTAGTATAAAACTAAATATCCAAAAAAAGCCGAATTTATTGTCAATATTCCATAAAAAAAAAAAAAATGTTAAAAATGAAAAAAATCGGTAAGTTTAATTTAAATTATCGCAGATCGATGGTTCAACCATTCGTTTTAAAGGTATTGGAGAGCTCTTTTGAAAGACACCCATCAGGAAAATTTACTCCCCTCGAGGGGGGGGGGAGGCTCCTACACATACAAAAGTTTTTTCCCAGTTGACTATCTCTATTACAAATAATTCTTGTACATTTCATAATGATTATTAAAAAATAATTCTCTTTATGCACATTTATACGCAATTTTGTCCTATATCACCCTGTTAAGAATTTAGAAAAACCGGGATGGCAACGCAACCTGTAAGACAATTTTTACCAAAAGTTGACAGGCACTCATTTATGTCACGGTGCAACTACATACCGATTTGCATGAAATTCTGGGCAGTAGTTCCCGAGATACAGTTGCCACAAAATTCTGTCACACACACATACACAGACAGACAGGCATTTTCTAACAATGGTCAAATCGTGTTCTACAGCTCTCAAAACGTGTAAATCCATCAAAAACCCGAGGTCAAAAATTTTTACGAATCCAATACTTTCTTCTATTGAATATAGAAGAAAGTAATAATATATAATTTTTATATGGAATAAAACATTTTTCCCATAAAATGTAGTGTGAAAGCATTCACCCTTCGTTTACAGGACCACGGAAAAGAGTTCGTATAGGTTAGGGGTTAGTTGGAAAGGGTTCGAAGAAAATTTCCAACATTTTTTTTTTTTTTTTTTTTTTTTTTTTTTTGAGTACGACAGGTTTGTACTATTTCTTACAGGCAGCGTCGTCACCTATATTTATCTACCACCTTGAATGAATGTGCAAACATTTTTGTTTTTATCTAAATTTATAAAGACTGAAAGCTTGTCATTGTATCTGTCCGGATTTTCAGACTTTGCCAAAAGTGGGTACACTTATTAAAATCTAGCCGACGCCGTAATTTTTGGTTCAATAGGACAATGGGTTCGAAAGATATTAAATAAAAAACCCATTTTAACTTTGAAATTAACAAAAAGAAAAAATATTTGATGCCAAAAATAAATAAATATATATATATATATTAAATAATTAAAATAAAATTGAGAAAAATCGTTCTAAAGAAATAGAACAGCTTCAGTATAGGCATCGAAGTAGCTCGGACAAATAGCCATTTCAATCCCTCGCCAAAATGACAACAAAAGTTTAAAACCCGCCAAGGGGCTCCTGCGCTAACACTATACCGGATAAATTTTAAGAAATGAATGTAGTAACCGATGCTAAGGAATGAAACTCAGTTACTGCATGCCTTTACGTGGAAGAATAGATTAAAGTGAGTCCTGTCGTACTAAATTAAATTATGTTTTCTGCAGAATTTTATAGGTTGCTTAGAAAACAAAAACAGATTTAGAGATTTTTTTTTAATTTCATTTCCTTTTATTTCTTAGCAATTTTTTAATTTAAGTACACTGTGAACTGCATTCACTAATTACTGACACTATACTGGACTACCCAAATTTGAGCGAATACCTTACTTTCATTGAATATAATTTATGAAAGTACTTTAAAGAATTGTACTCTAATCAACAATACGAAAGCTTTTATACTTATGAATATCGGACTGATTATAAAAGTTTCTTCTGCTGAAAATGAAAGATAAGTCAAAATTGTGTGAAATAAGGAAAAAGAAGAGGGAGGAACAAAAGTCTCTCTCTCTCTCTCTCTCTCTCTCTCTCTCTCTTTTTTTTTTTTTTTTTTTTTTCAATTGACTATTACTATTATAAGTAATTCTTTTAGATTTCACAATGGTTAGTTAAAAATAAGTCTGGTTGTGCTGTTTTATACTGCGATATTAAAAATAAAGAAAAGCTGAATTGCAGTGTTGGGCGATTTTCACCAAAAGTGGATAGGCACTCATTTATGTCAAGTTGCAACTACATATAAATTTTATATGAAATTTTAATCAATAGTTCTTGTCATAGAGATGTCACAACATTTTGTCACAGACATACATATTGAGATACAGATGTTTTCTAGAAATGATTAAATAGAGTTCTGTAACTTTCAAAACGCGTATATTCATCGAATACCGGAAGTCTAAAATTTTTACGAAACCAACATCTTCTAAATAAATATAAAGAAAGTTTTAAAAAATCAATCATCAGCCAGTTTAACGAACTCTGGTTAAAGATAGACGCCCACATGTTATCGTTTTAATGAAAATATAAGGTTTAAAAAAAAAAAAAATGCTGGCGCTTACTGTTTTCACTGAAGACCATCACTCCCAGCACGCTCTTTTTCCTACACAGTCGTTGATAGATTTCCTCAGCTTCATTCTATGGGAAAGAGACAAAGATTAGTCAGTTCCATCCAACGAAGAAAATACAATAACAAATTTGGAGTGACTACACTTCACTTTAGGCACATTATTTAAATATATTAAAGTGAGAGAAGTCGTTAAATAAATAAAATAATCTGGTATGTTACTCACACGACTTTCTCTTACCCTGAAATTTAATACTTTAAATACAGGTTGGAGATAACGAGTACTGATATGTAAACCTATGCTAAACAATTCAAATTAGGGTTCGGAAGACTTTTATATGATAATTAGTTCTGTGTGAGGCCCCCCTCAACCCCCGGTTTCATAAATCCACCTACATTTATATAGAATTTAATTCTGTTATTAAAATTAAAAGTTTACTTAAAATTATACAGACAATTTTCACACGCAACATTCCTTGAAACTTGTCAATTTTGATCAAACATTTCCAGCAACAAACTTATATTAACTTCAAAATACAACATTTGGATCTCCTAAAATTATTCGTTTTTAAATCACTCTAAGAGACACAGACAAAGATCAAACATTAAAAAACTAGACTACGGTAATCAGGAAGCCTCAAAACATGTAAATATACAAAAAACAAGTGATGAATATTTAGCTTAAAACATACATCTCTATGAGGAATTTATTTCAATTCCCGAACAGCTTTCCTAGAAATAGTAAAATATTGTTAGTACAGCACATCCACTAACAACAAATAACTAGTGTGTTGTGACCACAACGCGACTTTCTTTTATGTTTTCCTATACAAATTCACTCAGTAAAAATAACTTTTAATTAAAATTATTATTTAAAAAAATTATTTTCCATGACAATGCAGACGATTTCCATATTAGAGAAACAGTATAACAACACTAAATATCAAAAAAAAAAAAAAAAAAAAAGTTGAATTTATTCTTAATATTACATTAAAAAAAATAATAATAATAATTTTTTTTTTTTGGTTAAAAATGAAAAAAATTGATAACTTTATTTTAAATTATCGCAAATTGATGGTTCAACCATTCGTTTTAAAGGTATTGGCGAGCTCTTTTGAAAGATACCCATCATGAAAATTTACTCTCCTCGAGGGTGGACTTCCCCCCCCCAGGGGGGAGGCGAGGCTCCTACATACACAAAAAAAATTTCCCAGTTGACTATTACAAAATATATATTCGTTTCATTAGGTTTATTGCAGTCTATAGATGTTAAACTCTACTTATCTGCAATTTCCTCCATAGACCTAATGTATTAAAATTCTCTTGATTGTCCCTGTACACGAACCATTTGCTTGATCTCAACGAAAAGCTTAGTGTAGCATCCTTAGATGATATACATTTAGCATACCGAGTTTGGAATTTCTCCTACCATTTGTTCTTGAGATATGCTGATAACACACACACAGATAGACAGACAGACACACAGACCATTCGCTAAAAACATGATTTTCGTATTCAGGGGACCCAGAACATGTAAATATAGCAAAAACTCATGTTCGAAAATTTGACCCTAAAACAATACTTTCTCGACCCTATGGGTAAGAGAAAGTAATAAGAAAATTATAATAAGGTGTTTGAGTATTTTTCTTCAAATAGTATGTTGTTTAATTTAACACTGTTGCACATCAAATAATTTAAGCCCATAAATCATAACGATTTTTAGTTGTGTGTTTGTAAAAATATACAAGTGTTAGATTCGCCGTAATCTATACAGTTCGGGCGACAGTCACTTTTAACGTGTATATACATTTTCAGTTCATTCGAATAAGGTATTCAGACGCTATCGTACTTTAAATTTTTTCAGCTAACAGGACATAATGATAAAGAATTTTTCTCCGTGTTTCTGTAAATATATACATATAGCTTATATGTGTGTGCGTGTGTATATATATATATATAAAGTTTTAGATTCACTGAATTCTATAGAGTTGTGCGACGATGATTTATAACATGTATGTAAATTTTCAGCACATTCTATCTAAACGTTTAGACGTGTAATGGTGTAATGGTGATCTATAACTTGTATATAAATTTTCCACTCAAACGGCTAAGGCATTTAGAGACTATAGTACTTTAAATAATTTGAGCCCATAGGTCATAATGATAAATATTTTCTTTGTGTCCCTGTAAAAGGAACTAGTGGATCTGTAGTTTAAGAACCTTAATGTTCTATTTGCATCACTTATTACTTAGCAGATTTTTTTTTCATGTTATTTAAAATAATTACACACACACATATCATATGTACACACACACACACAATATATATGATTAACTCGCTACATAGACAAATACGTTTCTGAGTGGTGCTACTGGTCACCTCATCCCCTCATTGTATCTGTCTGTCTATGTGTGGTATTTACTTGTTATTCATAGCCTTATGTTAATTCATAGTAGCCCATAGATACCTATAATAAATTGGATGCCAAGTAAGTGCATAACGTATCGAAATTATTTTGTGTAGCCCTGAAAACTAATTACCAATTCTATGCATACCGTTTTGCACATAAACTATGCTTTTAAGCATTCTAATACACATGTTTATTTCATTATGTTTAATGGAGTACAAATAACCGTGTTAAAATGCACTTATAAGAAATACCGCCTGTAGACGAACGGTACAAAATTCTTTTGTGTGTCCCAGTACACGAGCCACATTTATTACATACACCAATAAAAACGATACAACTAATTCCTTGTAACTCATTAATTTGTCATCATTTGGATGATTACCTACCAGAATGTCGGAAATTTTTTGTGTAGCACTGTAAATAAATTAGTCGATTCATTGGGGAGAGTCGGGAGGGATGGGACACCCAAAATTATTCTTAAAATAAACATTGTTTTTAATTTTTGACACTTCTACCAGGTGAAGCAACTACACCCCCATATTTGTTGCTATGTATCATTTTAGTTGGAAAACTCTGAAGTTTATGTAAAAGAAAAGCTATTTTAGTATAACACCAAAAGTAAACAATTGCTTAATTTTCAAGGCACGTTTTCAACGTCACTCACTGATGTTAGCATAATGACTTTTCATATTTTATATACCTAACTAGCAGGCTTTGCCCGCTTCGCTGGACATTAAACTTAAATGAGTTGTCAAAATGCCATATATTTATTAATAACCTAAGTTCTCGCTGTGATTGGTAGAGGTTTTCTCGCTCCCAATGTGAGGAGTCTGGGTCCCCACTGTCTTCGGCACAACTTACCCACTTTTTACTTCCCCACCCTCAGCGGGTGAGTTCGAAGTTTTCCAAAATACCACTAATGTACATAATGCGTACACTTAATCAATATCCACACACCAAAATTCGCCATTCTAAGATAATTCAAAGCGAATTCAAACGGAAAAACATGTTTTTACACATGTTTATTGCCCTCCGACTCCGAGAAGGGGGGGGGGGGATTTCGAATTTCGTGAAATGCAGTTACAATAAGTGCCGGATGCATACAAACAATTTACACACCAAATTTCGTGACCACAGAAGTCTTTAATAGACAGTATTATAAATAAATAAATACAAAAAGCACAGCTTAAGTAACGGAACCCTTTGGAGACTTTAAATATTTTAAGCCATTTTTGCGATGAACTGAATTGGCTATCTCAATTGTGCAATTAAAGATCTTGGCGAGAAACGTCCGAGCTACTTCGGTGCCGAATTTCAAATTTTGCCAAAGGGATCCAATACTAAAGCTGTTCCATATCGAATCTGGGTCGAAAACGGAAAAAGGGTAAAATAAATTAGAAATATCATACCTATATTTTATAAATTTGATACCGAATGAAAGGGGCGATTTTGCTGAATCCAGGGGTTCAAACAGTTTTTCGATGCGACAATTAGATTTTTTAAAAATAACTAAAGTATGAAATTTAAGTGGCAACGGAAAAACGGATAAAGGGGAAAATAAATTAGAAATATCAGACCTATCATTACAAATTCAGTACCAAATGAAAGAGGTGAATTTTCTGAATCCTGGGGTGTAAACAGTTTTTCGATACGACAATTAGATTTTTTAAAATTAACTAAAGTATGAAACTCAGATGGCAACACTTCATTTCAATCTTTTCATAATTTCTAGTGCGAATCACGCGAATACAAAAGTCTTTTTAACTTAAAAAATTATTTTTATATTTTATTTTTCCATTCAAAGCATTTTAGTGAAAAAATATTTATGGCGCATGCGCAGGCGTTTTTTACCCACAATTTAAACACTAAACATAATTTTGAAAATTTCTATAGATATAATTTCAAGGTGGGTGAAGACCTAAGTTTCTGCCAAGCGCCGTTGAATTCCGTCCAGCCGTTCTCGAGTGATGCCCGGACAAACGTGTTTTAGTCTTTTACCCCCTAGGGGGGAACGGGGAGGAATTTCTGAAAAGTTGATAGATATATATTTAAGTTGGGTGAAGACCTAAATTCCTGCCAAGCGCCGTTGAATTCCGTCCAGCCGTTCTCGAGTGATGCCCGGACAAACGTGGTTTAGTCTTTTACCCCCTAGGGGGAACGGGGGGGGGGGATTTCTGAAAAAGTGATAGATATAATTTTAAGTTGGGTAAAGACCTAAATTCCTGCCAAGCGCCGTTGAATTCCGTCCAGCCGTTCTCAAGTGATGCCCGGACAAAAAAAGCGACATTCGGACACGATGACACACACACACAGGCAAAATTTTCTGAAGTCATTTTCGGCTTTCATGGGGTGTAAAACGTGAAGATATCGCAAAATTTTTTGATTCTGACAAATTTACAGACAAAAGTCTGATTTTATTAATATAGATAATATAACTTTTATGAATTAGTAGGTAAATTAAGCCTAAAAGTAGCATGTGTCGAATAATAAATTATTTTTTTTTTAAATAATGAAAAGGGAGGGATGGAACATGTAAGAAAGGGAAGACGAATGAAGATTCTGATACTCCTTAAACAGAAAATATCAAGAGGCAAATGAATGAATAGATGGAAGAAAAAATGAACGAAACAAATTCAAAATCATGGAAAATAATGGGTGCGGCACTCACACGACTTTTGTTTACGCTTTTAACTTTTAAAAATACTTTATTTACCATATATGCATGAGGAATTCATTTTAATTCCTGATCAGTCTTCCTGGACATGGTAAAATATACAAAAGAAAATACATTCACCAAATATATAGTTAGGATTTCTTGGCAATATGTGTTCGTGAGATATGCTGATAACACACACAGACTAGCCACTAAAAACCTAATTAATATTCAGGGAACCACAAAACATGTAAATATGACAAAAACTTAATTTTGAATATTTGAACTAAAATATAGTACTTTCTCTGCTAGAAGTAAAAAAAAAAAAAAAAAAAAAAAAAAAAAAGATGAACTGATTGAGCATTTGAAAATTTTTATTTGAGTGGTACATTATACTCTAATGTTGGAAAAAGTAGATGTTATTAGTAATTAATTAACCTTACATAAATCGTGTCCCACTGTTTTTGTTATTTTTCATAGTATGGCTGTATATTATGTATTTATTTTAACTATATAAACATGTCTATCCCTCCCTCATATAAGGTAGAGATGGGACATTTTTATGACTATGTTAATTAGCTTATAAAATTGATATTTTAATAATTACCACCAAATTTATATTTTTAAAAGATGTTAAAATGTTTCAATTTGTTTCTCTGAAACTTACAGTGTTGTACCAGTAAAAGTAAATTTGTAAAAAATATTTTTGTCAAAACTGTCCCATCCCTCCCTACTCTCCCCTACCATTTTTTTTTCTAGAGAAGACATGCTTTAATCATCTTAATAATGTATGTTTAATTCCCTTATGTTCAATACAGCATAAACGCGTTAAAATGCGCTTAAATAAAAATTAGTCCATAGGCTCTAATATCAGGAAATTCTTTTCTGCATTCTTGTCAACGCGCCATAAACATTATATACACCAGTAAAATCTATATAACTTATTCTATGTAGCTCGTAAATAATTATTCGAAATTTGATATGATTTAGGTGACTACGTGACTGTCGGATCCCTTTTGTAAGGTCCTGTACATTAATTATTAAATCTCAGCACAAATTTCTACACAAAACATGCTTTTAAATATCTCAGTGATGTATGTTAATTTCACTTTGTTCTATGTAGTGTAACCATGTTAAACTAGTATGTTGTGGCCACCACAAGACTTTCTTCTATATTTTCCTATATACATATTCAATCAGTAACAATATTTAAAAAAAAAAAAAAAAAAATTACGATTTTTTTCTAATTTTTTTTTTGTTAAAAGTAATACAGTAACAATTTCCCCCCCAGGGTGGGAACCGGTGCCCCCACATGCACAAAATTTTTTTCGTAGTTAACTACTACTATTATCAATAATTGATCATTTTACAATCACAAGTTTAAAATAACGCTCATTATGTACATTTATACGAAATTTTGTCCTATATTGCCATGTTAAAAATTTAGAAAAAATGCGATCACAGCGCCACCTGTTGAGCTATTGATCCCTAAATGTAATCAGGACCGGTTTATGTCAGGTTCCAACTATATACTAAGTTTGGTTGAATTTCATTCATTAGTTCGTGAGATACGGTGAAAAATACGAAAATTTGTCCTATACTGCCATGTTAAAAATTTACATAAAATGCGATCACAGCGCCACCTGATGGGCTATTGATCCCAAAATCTAATCAGCACAATGCCCCGTCAGGGTCCAACTATATACCAAGTTTGGTTGAATTTCATTCATTGGTTCGTGAGATACGGTGAAAACACTAAACCACAGACAGACAGACAGACAGACAGACACACAGACAGACACGCAGACAGACATTTTTTAAAAACTATCAATTCGTGTTCAGGACACCCCAAAACGTGTAGATCCGTCAAAAAACGGAGGTCGAAAATTTTCGCGAATCCAATACTTTCTCTATATTACATATAGAAGAATGTAAAAACGTTTAAACGAAATTCTGTCCTTAGACCGTAATGATAAGAAAAGCTTTGTTGTATCCCTGTACACGAACCATATACAATATAGACACCAAAGGTTATACAGATGTTTCTGTATTACCTCTAAGCATGTGTACCTATCTGCAAGTCAATCGGTAGATTTTTGCGGCTGGTATTGCGGTACATACAAATTCTGTCCATAGACGCGTATTAATAAGAAAATCTTTGGTGTGTCCCTGCACACGAACCACAAACAGAATACACATCTAAAGACGTACAGCTAATTCCGTACGGCTCATGCACCCGTAAACCAATTTGCAAATCAATCCGTGGTTTCTGCGGCCGATAACTCACAGACAGAATGCAGAAACTTTTAAATTCTCCACTAATGTTTCGGACACTGTAAGTACTAAATTCACCAAAATTTATTCAATTCGTGCTATAGTGAGCTATAACATGTGTATAAGTTTTCAGTTAATTCCAATAAGTCGTTAAGATGTTATCGCACTTTAAATAATTTGAGGCCACATGCCCTACCGATAAAGGTTTTTGTGTGTGTGTTCCTGAAAAAAAAAAAAATTATATGTACTAGATTTACTAAAATCTACAGAGTCAGTACTACGGTGATCTACAACATACGTACCAAGTTTCAGCTCATTTGAACAAAGCGTTAGACGCTATCGTGTTCTCTCACACGTCACACACATACATACACATACACACTTACATACATCACCATAAAAAGAGCAAAAATGAACTCAGGGAACATCAGAACGTATAGATACATCAAAATTTCAAAGGCGAATTTTTGTCAAGATTAAAACACTTTCTTTACATATGTGTACTCGGAAACTAAACTAGTATGTTGTGACCACCACAAAACTTCCATCTATATTTTACTGTACAAATTCACTCAGTAAAAATACTTTATTAAAACTATTAATTATTAAAATTATCTACCATAATAAAGGCCGACGATTTTCATGTTAGAGAAAATTAACACTAAATATAAGAAAAGAAAGAGAGTTTTATTCTCTATAAATAAAGTCTTAAAAAATGCGTTTTCATAATGGTTATCCCATATATCAAGTTTTGTACAGTTATATGCCATAGAAGTTTAGATCTAGCCTTCCCATTCTCGAAGAAAATTGCAGTATAGCAGCGCCACCTATTGACTGATATGCATCTAAAATGAATCGGAATAATGTCACATAATGACCTGCTTACATATCGTTTTGTTTGATTATACGCAATAGAACCTGGGATATAGTCTTCCCTGAAATTGTGGGAATCGACGTATAGCAGCGCTACCTGTTGAGATATCTGCACCAAAAGTTATTGGAAACTAATTTATGGCGAGTTGCATCTATATATAAATTTATATACAACTCTGTGCAGTAGTTCCTGAGATATGGCATTTCCTGAATTGTAAAAATCGAGGTACACCAGCGCCACATATAGAGCAATTGACGCCAAAAGTTGATAAGCACTAATTTATGTCAAGGTGCATCTGCATATAATTTTATATGCAATTCTGAGAATTAGTTCCTGAGATACAGACGCCATAGAAATTTTGTCACACACACACACAAACAGACATTTTCTAAAAATGATCAAATCGTGTTCTGGACCTCTCAAAACGTGTAAATCAATCGAAAATTTTTACGAATCCAATACTTTCTTCTATTGAATATAGAAGAAAGTAATAAACATGAATCATGAGCTGGTTGAAATATGTAACTTTCCGCAGAAAATATGTTACTTAAAAGACCACGATTAAAATTCAGTACGCCAACTGGCAATAAGAAATGAAAGAGTAATGCAATAAATGTGAGTTTTCAAAATATACTTAAAAATATTTTTTAATCATTTACAATTTATAATATAAAATTTTTCAATCATTTAAAGGACATTTTAAATGAACATTTTGAAAATGACATTTTTATTTTCCGAATATGCTATATGTGAGGAAAATATTGTAATCATGACAATAATTCATCTTTAATATTTGATCTGTCGATACGTTTTGAGGTCCCCTGAGATCATTTTTACGGTGGTGGTGTGTGTAAGTGTGCGTGTGTGAAAGTGAACATAATAGCATCTAAATGCTTTATTCTAATGGGATAAATGTTTATATATGTGTTGTTAGTCACCGTAGAACGAACCCTATTGACTTTGGTGAATCTAGCAAGCATTCATAGATTTTTACAGGGGCACAACGAAAAATTCTTTATCATTATTATCTATGGGTTCAAATTATTTGAAGTGCAGAAGCGTTAAATTAAACATCCTATTATCTGGTAAAAAATACTGGAACATTATTTTATAATTTTCTCTTTTGTTTATTTAACGATTTCTTTTACTTTACTTTATCTATACAACCGTTTATTACTTAATGTTCGAAAAGTCGAGTGGGTTCTTTTTCACTGTTATATTTGCCGTAGCAAGATTATCGATGATGTGATCGTAATACATGTAAACGAGAACTAAAATTGTCTTGAGAAAGGTAAGTTGTATAAAATCTATGTATAAATGTGAGAGTCAGTCTATTTGTATATTCTATGACGGATTCGAATGAAAATAATTAGATATGGCTCTTAGCCTCTCGAAACAGTCGCTACGCTATTGAAAAATCTGGAGTGACTCCACTCGACTTTCCGAACATTAAGTAATTAACAGTTGTATAAATAAATTAAAGTCAAACAATTCGTTAAACAAAAGTGAAAACTGTAATAGGGTATTTGAATATTTTTCTCCTTTCTTTAATTTTACGCTATTGCATTTTAAGTAATTTGAGCCCATAGATCATAATGAGGAAATATTTTTCGTTGTGTCCCAGCAAAATTCTATAAGGGCTAGATTCACCAAGATCTATAAAATTCGTGTGACGGTGACCTGTATCATGTGCATAAATTTTCAGCTGAATCGAATAAAGGCATTTAGACATTATCGAAGTTTAAAAATTTGGGTCCATAAGCCATAATGATAAAGAATATTTTTTTGTGCTGATTCTCGCGAAGTTGTGATCGCGGTAAATATATTAAGGTTAGCCTATTTACATGTATAGGTTATATGTATATAGTGTTATAGGTTATTAACAAAAATGCGCCAAACAATTTCGCCAAGGGAGCAGCCTCAAATACATTTTTACCCTCCAAAAGTAATGACTGAAACACGATAATACTAATAAAATCAATTATTGCCGAATTCAAAAACCGCCAAAGACGACAGATTCCAAACCATTCCAATATTAAATTGAATGAATAATTTGTATACGAACTATCAAGTTTCTAGATTAAACGGTTTCCAAATCATACAGTAAATATCTTCTTCTCCCTTTTCGCAATTGAGGTTGGAGAGAGAGAGGGGGGGGGGAGCACCATTTTAAAACTGACTTTTAAACTAAGTATAGGAAATATTAGTGCAAAAGTCACTTTCGCACTAACATTTATGAAACATATTACTATTAGAAAACATTTGTCAGATTAAAGAACTGTCAAACTTTCTTTGAAATTTTTCAAAAGATGTGGATTTGTATAGCGGACAAACAAATAAACTCTCTATCTCTATCTCTCTCACACACACATGTTTAAAATCAGCATTTAAGGCATTAAAGTAGAGATCAAACACACTGTGTGTATTTATATGTATGATAGATGCACTTCATAATGGCATGGGATTGTTGTATCAAGTTTTAAGGGCCCGCTTCACTTACCGTCGTCGGAAGCCCAAGTCAATGTTTTGCTATGGGAAACTTTGTTTACTTATAACTCATTAACTAATGCATATTTTTAAATTCCGTTTTCACATTCAGAAAATTCACAACTGTTAAATTGACGGACGTTTTTAAGAAACGGATTTTTTTAATTTTTAATATTTTACTTTGAAGCAGTAAAATACGAATTTTCAGTATGGGAATTTTTTTATTTTACAGTTTCAAAATAAAAAAAAAATAAATAAAATCTGTTTTTAAAAAACATTTGTCAATTTAACAGTTGTGAATTTTCTGAATGTGAAAACAGAATTGAAAAACATGTATTAGTTAATGAGTAATAAGTAAACAAAATTTCCCATAGAATAACATCGGCTTGGGCTTCCGGCGACGGTAAGTGAAGCGATCAGTTAAAACAGATACAATCTAATTATCCAATTTTAGTAAAGATTCCAGCATTTGTCATAAAAAGTACTCCTGTGCTTTCATTTTACAGCGAATATCGCGCCAAAATTGGCCAAATGTATAATAATCTGCGAGTGAGGAAAATTCCCTTTAATTACTAGATTTATTTATCCTCTATTATGCTCTTTTTTTTTTTTTTTTTTTTGTGTGTGTGTGTGTGTGTGTCATAATGGATGTATCATCCATATTATCATAATGGATGATAACGAAGGATACAATTAAAACAATGCACAATTTTAAAATTATCTTACGATAAAGCAAAGATATAAAATTTATATTCGAGGATCTAGTATTTAACCTGTATGAAATTGCATGTAGAGAAAGTAATAAACCTGTTCATTGAATTAAATAAATAAATCTTTGAATAAAGTAATTTACTTTTTCATATTACCTCTACAGGATCCATATTTGAACTCTAAAAATTCCTCAACGATTTATCTTTCCATGCTCCTCTCTCATCTACGAGACAACAATAACAAGCGATTAGCGTTTATTACGTTGCTAAGCAACGAGCGCTGGATGTGAATACAATGCGCAATAAAAAAAGGACGGTTATCATAGCTAAGGTTACGGTTATAAGGATCACGAATCATTTACAGGATTTTACAATTTTTAGGTATATTTATTTATTTCTCAAAAATAAATAAGAAAGTAAATAAAAATAAATAAATAAATAAATAATAAAAATATTATTTATTTCTAAAATAAATAAACTAGTATGCTGTGGTCATCATATGAATTTCTTCTATATTTTCCTATACAAATTCACTTAGTAAAAATAATTTATTAAGATTATTATCTCTATACAGGGTGATTATAGTTAAAGTTACGATTTCATTTTAAAACTACCCATCAGAGCGATTGTTTGGGGGAGGAAAAAAGTAGTTCCAACATGTTCCTATGGATGGCATCCAGGGTCATGTCAGGGAAAACGCCTAAATGGGCTTATTAAACACAGGAATGTTGTTAGCAACACAAGTGGAATAGCAGGAAACAATAGACTTCAAGGGTTTACTACATTTTTTTTTAGCAAAAAGACAAGAATGCGTGTTTACACAGGAAACAGTCCTAGTGAAAAGAGAAAAAGAGGAGCTTCATGAAACAAATACTTTACGGATAATTAACGGCACATTTTGAAACTTTTTTTTTTAAGCCAGACAAAATTTCATTGCCTCACGATTACTCTGGGAAAATATCAAATCACTCTGATGGGTAGTTTTAAAATTATAGCGTTTTGATATCGTAAATTTAATTATAATCGCCCTGTATATTATAGTCTTTTTTTTTTTTTTTTTTTTTTTAGGACTGAGGGCCTATTAGTCTCAATCTGGGATTTTTGAGTTGTCGTTTTCGATAGTTGGACATTTGTCGAAATCATTTTTCGATAGTTGGACATTTATCGAAATCTAAAATTTATCGAAAATATAATTGAATAATTTGAAAGCGATGTTTTAATTGGGAAGAAAAAAAAAAAAACTAATAGTCCTCCGTCCTAAACTAAATTCTGCTTTTGTCAGAATTTCATCAATTTTTTTTTTTTTTTTTTTTTTTAGATTTTTTATTATTGAAAGAAAAAGAAAAAAAAAATTAATAATAATCAGTATCCGCGTTTGTAATGAACGATAGATGGCGCTTTCTCAACACTGCAGTTGTTAGTAAATATAATATCCACGTGTATGTATTTTGTTCTTTCTTGTTGTTCTATCATAGTTTCAGCGTGAAAGCTTCCAGTGGTATGATAATTTCACCTTAGCCCACCAGAGGGCGAGCATTTCATTACAATCGCGGATCGTTACAAGCTATATGGAAAAAGTTTTTTTTAATAATTTTGAATTAGGAAATAAAAAGGGCGCGTGAAATAAAAATAAGTAAAAAAAGGAATTTAAGGATTTAATGTTTTTGTTTTTCGGGGGCTGCTCATACATATAAAAAATGCGTATTAAAACGAGTCGAAGAAGGAAGCGAAATAAGTATTGAGTTATATTACGATAAATACGATATATAATAGGATACGATATATTAGACCTATCGTCCAGGGTTAGTAGGCATTTTCGTTGAAAGAAATAGTTTGTTCGTTCGGTGCAACTTGCACATGAGTCCCGTGATGTACAACTTTCACATTAGTCCCTTGAGGTACAACTTTCACTTTAGTCCCGTCAGGAACAACTTGCACATTAGTCCCCTTTAATTTCCTTTTTTTTCTTTGTCTGCGACCGCATTTCCTCGCCTAGGACAGGGTTGTCTGCGTCATGAGAGGTATCAATGGGTGCCGAATACCCCAAGGGAGACATTTCAGTCAGTTACAAATTTCTATCATCTTAACCCGTTAACGCCCGAATTAATTTTGCAAAATATTATTAGCTGTTTATTTCACTTCTAAATTAATATAGACAACTGACAGTAAAATATATTAACTTAAACAATTCTTCTGATAGTTTTAAATTTAAAGCCTATCCTCATTTATGAAGGTTAGGGTTCTAGCGAGAAAACTTCGAGATAACAGATTAATTTCCTATTATATGTTGACACAGATCTCGAAAGTAAAGTATAATAATATATATTATTATTCAACTTGATTTAAGTTAGTATAAATGCGCAAAAAGCAAATATATGTGCGACGAATGAAAAATCATAAAATGACTATCCAAATTATGAAATAATAATTAATAGTAGGAACATAAAACTTTCAGGGATCCTTTAGAGTGACGCTATAAACTGTCACTAAAAAGCAGAAATCATTCCAAGAAACCACAAAAAATATACGTGCCATTTTATTAGCTGTCCTCAAATGAGGACACTGGGCGCTAACGGGTTAATTAACAAGTCATTAGTTAAAAACGTCGGGTTAATAAAGGCATTCTATTTGCCATTTTACAAAAAGTTTCTGAAATCTTTGTTCTTTCAATCCTATGACGTCATTTTCCACAGGAAAATTAAAATATGATCAATGGTGTAAAAATAAATAAATAAATAAATAAATAATAAATGTCAATGTTGCTATTGGTAACTAAGAAATTTTTAGTCTGAAAATAAATTAAAAAAAAAAAAAAAAATGTTTTCTTAGATATTTTTAATGAAAAAAATGAATTTAGGATGGAAATTTGTCGTCTGTAAACTCCGTGAAATATATATATATATATATATTACTTATAGAAAATTAATTTTCTTACTCGTTTTTAATTAATTAATTTGAATGAAATTCAATTAATTTTCTTATGTTGTTTATATATATATATATATTATGTGTTCTTTTTTTCTGAATAAGGAAATAATGTCGTGTCTGTATAATTGACTGCGTTTCTTTTTGTCTTTAAAGCTTATTTATCTTTTTTAATTAAAAACATATTTTTAAATACTTCAGATATATTTTAGCATATATATATATATACATATATATATATATATTAGATTCAAACTCACTTATAAATGAGAGAATCTTCTAATTTAACATTGTTATTTTTTTAACATTACAGAATTAGGTATTTCTATGATACATTTCACATTTCTAATTTTGGGGCAAGAAAAAATATTCATCACTTGAAACCCTTATAAACAATCAAGTAGACTTTATTCTTTGTTATTTTAAGAAGCAGGTAGGAGAGAATTAAAAACTGAATTTGTAGGAGTTTTTCCAAATTAAAATAATAATAATAATAAACATTTTTTCTTTTAAGATATTTTCCAATGTGTAAAATTATCTAGTTGTACATTAAAAATATATACAGAGTATTATATACTGCTCTAAATTAACTAAAAAATTCAATAGTAAAAAGTATAAGCATTAGAAAAAAATAAGTATTATTATTATTATTATTATTATTTAACAAGCAAAAAATTCATCAGCAAATAGTGACAAAAATTTAAAAGTCGCCAAGGGTTTCATAGGCTAAAGCTGTAACGCAAAATGCTCTAGATATTACGACTTTCTTTCTATTCTGAAAAAAATTACTGATTTTTAGCATAGTATTTCACTTGAAAAAAAAAATGCTATTAAACATTATGTATTTTAATTTGGCATTGAATATGGGGATAGTAATAAAGTAATAATTATAAAAGAAAAAAAAAAAAAAAGCTTTATATATATATACCATGTTTTTAAATTTTTTGTTGAATCATATAAACTTGACAATTCTATGTATTAATAAAATACTCGAGGATAAAAAGTAATATATAATCAATATTTAAGCACGCGGATTCAGTTCAATGAACTAATAATAAAAAAAAAAAGTTGGTTTTAAAAATAAAATATTAAAAACAACATATTAAAAACATCATGAACTACATTACAATTTATCAATGTGTAGAAAATTTTTAAAGTTATAATAACACCAATTTTTGTGAGATGTTTAATTTAACTTTTTATAATTTTTAATGTTCACGTTTAATTAAAATGTATTTATTTTTATGTCGAAAGAACATGAACTCGTATATATATATATATATTTTTTTGGACAATTAAATTATAGTTAATATTTAAATGGCTAATTTTAAAGTTATTAGGAGGTTATTATTTTCATATTTTAATTAATTAAACAAAAACTAATCAAAAATTCGAAAATCGGGCTTCGATGTATTGCGTTGTCATCGTGTTATGAGCTATTCTAAAAGTTACAAATGTCTAGCTAGTCTGGAAGTTAGTTAAAAATCGATTGTAAGATTTGTACTGGACAAACAAACAAACAAGAAAGGGAGTTAATAAAAACATGGTAAAAAAAAAAAAAAAAAAATCCAGTGTGAAACAACCACACGACTTTCATTACCCACTATTACACGTATTATATGCATTTTTGGAGTATTACATGCATTTTTTTTTAATTTTCCAGTAACAGAAACTTGATACACGTATAAAGACATAGAAAACAGAATTTACACAGCAAATTACAAAACAAGAAAAAAAAATAGATAGACTTGTTTTTTTAAACACCGATTTCCGAGATTTAAAACGAAACTACCTAATCAGGATGACCGTTAATATTCCTGTAATAACCACGTAATACATGAGAAAAGGTATCTAAAATGAATTAATGAAACAATTTTTAAGAAAATCGTTAGAGCCGTTCTTGAGATACCAACTTTTACCAAAACTTGGTATACTCAATTATCGACCGGAAAACAATAATTAAATACAAAAGGATATTTAAAAGGAAGTTAATAGGGCGAGTTTGAAAAAAAAAAATCTGTCCAGCCATTTTTAAAGGAACGCACTTGCGAGACCTGAAATTGAGGTATTTATACAGGACGCCTATCAATCTTCCTGAACTAACCAACTATATCATTCGAAAAGGTATCTAATAGAGTATTTATGTAGCAACTTTGAAGAAAATCGTTACAGTCGTTTTTGAGATACGGATTTACGGTCCCATTTCCGGTTTTCCAATTTTCACCAAAATTTGGAGAATTCATCTGTACACCAGACCTGTATCAATCATGAAGTTTCGTAGATCTATCTTTGTTAGTTTAGGAGATATGATAGCCAAAAGATTCCACACATACATACACACACACTGAACAATTGCTGAAAACTTCTTTTTTGGACTAAGGAGGACTTAAAACGTGTAAAACAGGTGAAAACTCGACGTCGAATTTTTGGACCGAAAGCAATACTTGCATTACCTACGGTAATAGGGTAATGGAAGTAAAAATATGAAATAAGATTAAAAAAAAAAAAAAAAATTATATACCATGTTTTTAAATTTTATGTTGAATCATAGCTATAGCACTAACTATATTAGAACTTTATCAATGTATATAAAATTTTTAATGTGATAATGACGTCAATTTTTGTGAAATGCATAATTTAATTTTTTACATTTTTTGTTATTTTCCACGTTTAAGTAAATGTATTTATTTTCCTGTCGTAAAAAAAAAAAAAAAAAAAAATGAACTCATACATTTTTTTGGCAACAAATAAATAAAAAAAATAAAAATTAATTAATTAATTTAAAAAAAAAATAGTTGGTTTTAATAATTAAAATATTAATCCTTTTAGAACAACATATACTAGTTCGTGAACTACATTAGCACTTTATCAGTGAGTAGAAAATTTTTAAAGTTATAATGATGCCAATTTTTGTGAGATGCCTAATTTAACTTTTTATAATTTTTTAATGTTCACGTTTAATTAAATGTATTTATTTTTATGTCAAATGAAAATAAACTCGTATATATATATATGTGTGTGTGTGTGTGTGTGTGTGTATTTTTGGCAACAATTAAATTATAGCTAATATTTAATTGGCTAATTTTAAAGCTATTAGGAGGTTATTATTTGATGCACGAAACTTTTAATATCATGGCCACCAGCAAAAATGTTTTTCTCTCAAGAAAATAGGGGTTTCCGGACTTTTTACTCGGACATAACAATCCAGTGCAGACCCTTACTTTGAAAAATGAAAAAAAAAAAAAAAAAAAAAAAAAAACAAGTAAATAAAAAAGATTTTTTCCACTTAATACGATTCTGTGAAGAAAAAGTTTGGTTATCATTTGAAAAAAACTGAATTTGTGGTACGTGGGGCCCACCTATGATACACATTATCTGATATATTACTTGAATGCACGAAATTTTCGAAATAAATATATTCATTGAAATTGCTTTCCTTTCGATATATTTTGGTGTATCCAGACTTTTCAAACACCCTAAACCAAGCTAAACCACAATTTTATCTGTCTGACTATGTTTTAATAGATATTTTTCTCTTAAAGTGTTTTAGGAAAAATTTTGTAAAATCGTGGATATTTTTACATAAAGACCCAAATGAGAGATGTACAACTAAATGTTTAAAACAGCCACAAATATAAATTTGCAAGATTCTATGCCCCTTCACTTTTCAACTAGATGAGATACAAAATCCAATGAGTAAATGGGTTCTACAGTACTTTCTTAGAATTACATAAGATGGAATGTGTACCCTAATGTTGTAGGCATTAGGGTTAACTGACTATACAATGAACCAAGGCCATGGGGGAGGGGGGGGGGGAACTTTCTAAATGATCCTAGCTCATATTTACACGAGTTTTGAAGAAAAACGCGAAAATTTTTGAATGGCTAGACCGACTAGCACAACTTAAGATCAAACCCAGTACCTCCTATGTCTACTAGCTTCATTTTGTATAAATAAGGAAAAAATGTTTTAGAAACTGCGACAGTAAAATTTATAGTTCTGCCTTTCTTTATAAATACGACAGAAACTAGTATGTTGTGGTTCCCACAAGACTTTCTTATATACAAATTCATACAGTACGCATTAAAATCATTATTTATTAAAATTTTCTATAATGAATGCACACGATTTTCATGTCTGAGAAGTATAACACAAAATGTCAAAAGAAAGTCTATTTTATGGTGACAGAAATAAGAAAAAAATAATCTGGAATAAAATCTTTTTGTAAAAAAATAGAACCTTACTCCAAAAAGGAACGATTATTCAAACAACTAAAAATGAAAGAAAATTGGCAGAAAATGCAACTGTAAATTGCGCCTAAAAGTATAAAATAATTTCCTTCGCCAAACAACCTATAACACTACAATTAATCATAACTTTTGAAGTCGGCGCAAAATTAAATAAAATTTAATTCGTTTTTAAAGGTTTGTTTTTAGATCGGTAACAACAAATGCTATTGTCTCGAATAATCCATTTTCATGTTTCTTTTATTATTTTATCACTGTATACAATTGGTCCATTAGTAGCATCTACATAGAACAGTGAACATTCTTCACAATGCGGTATTTATGTTTCTACGAAGTTAGAGTTTCCTTTGCAAATTTTATAACTTTGATAACTATCATCCTTGATGGCTTTTGTATTTGGCGATCAAAACGTAAGGCAAAAATAAAGACGCAATCTTGCGTGGATATTTTTGCCTTATGAAATATACCTTATATAAATTTGCCTTATCAAAATATACATCTTGATGTATATTTTCATAATATATATTGTACGATGTGTTGTTTCATATTCTTGATTGCTCTCTTGATATACCTTATCAAAATAATCATGATATCCCAAAGAAATTAAATATGTTTGCCAGATAATTTTGCGAGTTTTCATTCACCAAGGACGTCAGATACCAACATCTTCGCCAACTTTTGCTGCTTACGAAATCTTATTTGTTTTCTTGAATCAAAGTAGTTTTCGGCTGCGTTTTGCAGGTAACAATGTGAGATGTATATTTTGAATAGGATTTGATTTTTGTATTGAATAAAGGTATCAATTTTTATTTGATTTTGTGCCGACTTCAAAAGTTATGATTAATTGTAGTGTTAGAGGTTGTTTGGCGAAGGAAATTATTTTATACTTTTAGGCGCAATTTACAGTTCCATTTTCTGCCAATTTTCTTTCATTTTTAGTTGTTTGAATAGTCGTTCCTTTTTGGAATCCGTTCTATTTTTTTACAAAAAGATTTTATTTTTCTCTTTCAGTGAAAACTTATTTATATAGCAGAGCATCAGAAGGCGTTCGACGGAAGTTTCACAAATCACAACAACCAAGAAAAGTGACATTACTCAAAAAATGGTTTATGTCACTGAAAAATACATGAAAGGCACCCAATGTGAACAAAAAAGTTACATCTCCATCTAGAAAGTTATCCACTCGAGAGACAGTTGTGCCAGTTTTATTCTAGTCATGTTATTTTTAAGTTCATTTTTCTCAAATTCTGCTTTACTAATTTATGTCACTTTTTTTGCCTTTATCGGATATGAGCAAAAAACTATCTATTGAATGAACATACGTTAAATTAAAAAGTCTTTAGAAATGTAAAGAACGGATATGCTGTATTCGTAACCGAAAATTCTGTTAGGCATATACATCACTTTACAGTGAATACGTGTCACACGCTGCGCTGGAAATTGCGCAGCGTAAAGTTCAAACAAAGAGCAAAATATGCATTGTAGCTGACAGACAGAAGTTTCAACATCGATACTTACATACTGCTTTTACCAGTGTAACTGCATGCGTTCAGCAGTTAGAGTACGAACAGACTTTTGTGAGTATCCTGTAATTTGTTTATATCTTAATGAAATCATAATGAAACCTATTTCAGGCCAAGATCATTACGACAACAAAAAAAGTATTAAAATTAAATCATCTCTTACGATGTTATAAGCTAACAAATTTCAACAACAACAATGAGAAACATGGTTTGTATTGAGAACCTCTTCCTTTATGAAGTCGGTTTAAAACGTCTATGCGTTAACCGATGTGACCGCTTACAATAACCATACTTTGAATTTTACATAGCATAAATGTCACCGCTACGCTACAACATGTGCAATGTCGTTCAAGTGTTGTGCACAAAATAGAAATTGTGAACAAATAAATGCACATTTTAAGCATTCTGTTTTTAGCATTAATGTCTAAACTATCATTGTGTACTACATCGATGATGCTCTGAAATTTTATAATTCACTTTTTTCCCCTGTCTTGAAACGTTTCCGAGATAGGATCGCTAACTCCACTCTTTTCCACCAGGTGGCGCTTTAGGCGGTTGAATCTCGTAGCACATGTCCACTTTACTATACCTACATACTACTTTTATGACTATAGCTGCAGCTGTTCAGCAGTTAAAAGAGTCGGGACTGACTTTTTTGGGCACCCTGTATTTTCTTTTGATCGTAAAGATCTTACAATGGGACCTATTTCAGACCAGGACCTTTACAATTAAAAAAAAGTATCAAAATCGGATCATCCGTTCAGAAGTTATAAGCTAACAAACAAAAACAAACACAAAAAAACATACGCTTTGAATTGAGAACCTCCTCCTTTTTGAAGTCAGTTAATTAGAGCATCTCTTACGAAGTTATAAGCTTACAAACACCAACAACAACACATAGCTCGAATTAAGAACACCCTCCTTTCTGAAGTTGGTTGAAAACCACTTTGCGCTAATCGATGTGACCGCTTACAGTAACATTGAACCACAGAGTATACGTGTCATCCGTTATGCTGCAAAGTGTGCAACGACGCAACATAGTTCAAGTGTGCACAGTGTAGGAAATTGCGAACAAACAACTGCACATTTTAAGCATTCTATTTTTAGCAATAATGTCTAAAAGCTGTCTTTTTGTAGTAAATCGATGATGCTCTACAACTTCGTAATTAACTTTTCTCCCATCTTGAACCGTTTTTGAGATAGGAGTGCTAATTCCGCTGTTTTTCACCAGATGGCGCTTTATTTTCTTTAGATTGCAACAATATTACAATGGGACCTACTTCAGACCAAGATCTTTACAACAAAACAAAAGGTATCAAGTAACAGTATTTTGAACTATATAGCATATGTCTCACCAGCTACACTACAACGTGTGCAATGTAGCTCAAGTGTGCATAGTGTAAGAAATTGCGAACAAACAAATGCACGTGTTTAGCATTGTATTTTTAGCATCAATGTCTAAACTATCTTTTCGTACTAAATCGATGACGCTCTGCAATTTTATAATTCACTTTTTCTCCTGTCTTGATCTGTTTCCGAGATAGGAATGCTAGCATGAATGTCTAAACTACCTTTTTGTACTAAATCAGTGATACTCTTCAACTTTGTAATTCACTTTTTCTTTAGAACGGTTTTCGAGATAGAAACACTAACTCAGCTATTTTCCACCAGGTGGCACTGCAAGCTGTTTAACCTTGTACTGCATGGCCACTTTGCTATACTTACATATCATTTTTATCACTATAGCTGCAGCCGTTTAGCAGTTAAAAGAGTTGGGACTGATTTTTTAGGGCACCCTGTATTTTCTTTTGATCGTAAAGATACTACAATGGGACCTATTTCAGACCAAGACCTTTTCAACAAAACAAAAAGTATCAAAATCGGAGCATCCGTTTAGAAGTTATGAGCTAACAAACATTAAAAAAAAGCATACAGTTTGAATTGAGAACCTTCCTTCTTTTTTGAAGTTAGTTAAATAATATCCCCCCCCCCCCCCCCCGTCGCTAAAAATATCGATAATTTTCTCTCTATCCTAACAAAAAATATCACCAACTGACTTTTCCAATTTATCATGCTTTTTTCCGATTTCTTAGCTCATACTATAGAAACTGTTTCAAAAAAAAAAAGAAAAGAAAGAAAGAAAGAAATTTGGCAGTTTGGCACAGAAAGGTGTGATAAACATGATGAAATAAACCATTTATATGTCAAAGCATTATTTTATGTAATATTTAATGTTGAAATAGGGCAAAACATTTTAGTTATAAAAGTTTTATGGACTCAAAAATTATTCATGGAAATGTTATCAGACTTTGCTAAGCTAATTGTAGTGTGCAGCATGAAACAAATTTTTCATTTTGACAATTTTTTTTTTTTTTTTTAATGTTTTATGTGATTTTTGCGTTATGATTTCAAAAAGATGCCTCCAAAAATAAAATCCACACAACTTTTTATTTATTTTTTTTTTAACGAAAAAGAAACATTTTCTGACACAAGAATTAAATATGTATCATTAAAAATTTCTCATAAAACTGATACCATAATAACTTTAAAATTTTTGATTTAATTATTGTTTTATTATTAATTTCAATTAATCTTATACTTTCATTTTTCTTGAGCTTATCATCCTCAAACAAATGTGAATGCATATTTATATTATTTTAAACTAACCATGTTTCTAATCAACATAATCGAACAGAAACAATTAAATGTCATTTCCATTTCATTAGCGGCTGTATATAGAAGCAGAGGCATGCCGACCCATTGTGTGATGTGTGTCCTGAAATTTTGTCACATATAAGAAGACAACGTGGTTCAATTTCAAAAATGAAAATATAATAGATCCAAAGAAAGTTTACTTTATGAAAAGAGCATACGATTCCAGTTTTTGCACTTGTTGAATGCTTAACAATGTTTAATATTTAAAATTAAAAGAATTGACAATAAAAATTAACTTACAAAAATCATACATTGATACAGACAATTTATGAATGAGAATTTTAAATTTTTACTTCCATTACCCTACGGTAGTAGGGTAATGGAAGTATTGTATGGTATTGTAGTCGGTCCAAAAATTCGATATTGAGTCTTCCCCTGATTTACAAGTTTTAAGGTCTCCTGAGTCCAAAAAAGTAGTTTTTGGCAATTCGTCAGTGTATGTGTATGTATACTCTATAACAAAAAAAATGAAGCATCAAAGAGTAATGCAAACTGGACACAAATTGACATACATACAGGTTTCAATGGAAAATGCAAAATTTTAAAGTTTGGTTGCCATCGAATGAGCATGCGACGCTGCAGCGCATCTTACATTTAGAAAAGAATTTTAGACAGAAAAATATCTGGTCGAGAAATTTTGTGAATTCTAGAATAGTGGAAAAGATGTATAACCGATATTTAGGGTGTATAAACGAAGAATTTTTACATTAAAATGAACAGTAATGAATCAGGACTTCACTAAAAGGATGTATAAATGTAAAAGATGTATAAACGAGGGGCATATAAACGATGCTTTACTGTATTTTGGCATTAAAAAAAATAGAACCTTTTGACACTTATATTTTGGTTGTAAATTTTTCAGTTGGGCGCCCAACTCTCCTCGGCGGCTTCATCTGTCGTGAAGTTCTTGAAATGATATTCCCTGGTGGTCTTTCCCATAAGGCGGCACCACACTCCATCCGGTGTCATTGTGCCACTGTCGTTGCACACATCTAAATTAGTTGTGATTTCTATTGATTCACATTACATTGCATATTGATAATTGTTATAATCAGCTCATTTTCTAGTTTCATTAAAATTTATTTCAATATTTAAATAGAAATCGCAACCAATTTAAATGTGTGCAACGATAGCGGCGCAATGGCACCAGATGGAGTGTGGCGCCGCCTTATGGGAAAAACCACCAAGGAACATCATTTCAAGAACTTCACGACAGATGAAGCCACCGAGGAGAGTTGGGTGCCCAACTGTAAAAATTTACGCCCAAAATATGAGGCAAGTGCCAAAAGGTTTATAATTAATTAATAGTGTAAAATGTCTCATTTATTTTGTATAATTAAAAAAAAATAGAGTCAAATTCAAACTCATTTATAAATTTTCTAATTTCGGACTAATAATTTTTTAATATTATAGAATTAGACATTTCTGTGATACATTTGAAATTTCTAATTTGGTAAGAAAAAAGTTCATCACCTAAAATTCTTATAGAGAATAGAGTACATTATATCCTTCGTTTTTTTAGAAATTAGGTAGGAAAGAATTATAAATTGAAGCTGTAGGAGATTTTTCCAATTAAAATAATAATAATAAACTTTTTTTTAAAGAAATTTTGAAATGTTTAAAATTATTACCAAGCTGTACATTAGAAATATATAGACTAATACTACCCAATAGTAAAAAGTATAGACATTAGAAAAAATAGGTAGTAGATTATTATGTTTTTTTAACAAGCAATTACACCAAAAAAATGTATCGTCAAATCGTGACAAAAATTTAAAAGTTGCCAAGGAGGTCATATAAAAGTGTAACGCAAAATTTCTCAGGTATGTTGAGTGAACTGACTATCAGTGGTCTTGTCGCTTGCTTCTTCCTCTCCTCCCCTTCCAGCATAGCATGCTACCTTTCATCGATTTCCACTGGTTCTGAGTTGCAAAAATCGCTATTTGCCAACATTTCTATAGCTTCTCTTTTTACAGCATAATAATCATTATTGTAATGGGCCAGTTTTCAAAAATTCTTGAAATCTTGTTAACAAAATAATACCACAAAAGCCACTTACAATTTTCCTAAGAACTTTCGGCCAAACATATTCATGGCCATAAACATAGGTCACACATAATCACACCTATGATTGCAGCCATGAAGATGTTTGGCTGAAAGTTCTTAGGAAATTGAAAGTGGTCTTTGAGGTATTATTTTGTTAAGTTAATTACAAGCACTTTTATTTATATTTTATATTCTTGAAATCTATTTTTATATTTTCTTTTTGATTTAATTTAGTTAAGGAAGTTGTTATTTTATTGTATTTGATGTCATTTTTATGTTCATTTATACATGCTTTCATTTTCCGTTTAGTCATTCCAATGTAACAACTAGATTTTTCTTCTTCATCTGTGAAATTTATTTTATATATTTCTGCAGTTTCCAAAAAGTGAACTTTATCTTTGTCATTTCTAATCCTTTGGACAATATTACTACTAGTCCATAACAATTTTCTACTTTTGTCTTGTGTTATGTACTACATATTAATATATAGTGAAAAGCAAAGCAGTGAATAGGCGGGCAGAGCCTCACAGGTGTTAGTAAGTGAAGTGAGTCGGGGAGAGGCGAAACGAAGCCTTCTTTAGGGGTTGGTGAGCAAAGTAAGCAGGAGGCACAACCCCCTAGTTTGATACAAAAATATAGTATATTTTGGTAACAGGGCAAAAAGCAAAAATTTGTTGATTTATAGTTAACTAATCATATATTTTGAGAATCAGCATTAAAAAAAACCTTAACTTTGTTAATTAGTAGTGAACATTTCAACAACTTTTAGCAGATAAAAAAGGTTAAAAAAAAAAATGAGGGGGGGGGAGGGAATATTCTTACAATTAGTTAAAATTAAACATTTCTAAAGAAAAATAGTTCCACATTTCGACAATTTGCACAAAAATATACGTTTTATTTGTAAACTGGTTCTCAAAAAATTCTAAATTCACAGGAAAACAACATTTTATCATTTATAAGAAGAGAAAGCATGTGTTTTTGATAATACGCTTCCTAAGAAAAGTAATAAATGATGTGCAGTCAAGGGGAAAAAAAAAGTTTCACCTCATAACTAATTTTGCTGTAAATCATATAAATATGATGTTGATGCCAATTGATTGATAATAATGTCTAATTATTAATTCTACTTAAATTTTGCTGAGGGGGTTATCTATATACAGTGAAACCCCAATCTATCGTTCCTGCATCCATCGTTTTCCTGCATTGATCATTTTACTTCTATACTCCTGCACAAATTGTATTTAAATAATGTTTAAAAAAAACGCATGTATCGTTCTTCAGAAAGTCATTTTTCTACATTCATTGTTGTAAAATTTTTCTTCTGACCGAAATGAAATTAAAAATCAAACGATTCCATATGACATTCAAACTGGAATTACTTCTTTTATCTTAAAATAACTTTTTTAATCCTGCATGGAGGAGCAAAATTGTGATGGCATGTCTCCAGACCACCCTCAAAGGTAAGTTCCAGACCGTCGCCGTTTGCCCATATTGTAGCACTAGTGCGATGTAAAACCCAACCAATCTCAACTACTCAACCTAACAGTTGGCAGCAAAAGTATCCGAGCACCTGTCTAAAAAAAAGTACACTTAATACTGTTTGTTAAATAAATCCTTGTCAAGTCCTGATCTTAGTCAATCTGATTCAACAAGGATTTATTTAACAAACAGTATTAAGTGTACTTTTTAGTTCCCCATCATACTATAGGTATGGGGAACTTAGGTAATCGTGAAAAATTTCGACTTCGGTTTTTTGGATTTTTTATACGTTTTCAGGTGTGAGGAATCCGAAAATGACAAAATTCGTATGGTGTCTGTCTGTAGGGTGTCTGTTAGTGTGTCAGTCCGTTAGTCCATTAGTTTGTTAGTCTCTTAACACGATATCTCACAAACAAATGATCGCAGAGAGATCAGATCAGTTTTAAAATATTACTTTCGATACTGGCAAGAACCCTATTCATTTGCAACATTCGAATTAAAAAACTTCGTAACTTATGAGAAATTTACGATTTTCTTAACATGGGAGAATAGGTCAAAATTTCACTTAAACGTGCATTAAATGGAAACTTTTTACTGTAAAAATGTCAGATCAGTTTTAAAATATCAGTTTTGATGCCGGAATGAACATCAGTAACTATAAATAGGCTACTTTGAAAATTTCAAAAGTTATTGGAAATTTACGAATTTCTTAACATGGCAGTATAGGGCAAATTTCACATAAACGTCAATTTTGAGAGATATTTTCATCGTAAAGATGTCAGACTACTTTTGAAATATTATTTAGGACACTGGCATGAATATTAATGACTATGAATTTTCCAATATAAAAATTTCGTAAGTTATTGGAAATTTACAAATTTCTTAACATGGCAAAAGAGCAAAATTTCACATAAACGTCAATCTTGAGGGATATTTTCATCGTAAAGAGGTCAAACCACTTTTTAAATATTATTTTGGATACTGGCATGAATATCATAGACTATGATTTTTCTAATTTAAAAAATTCTTAAGTTATTTGGAATTTAGGATTTACTTAAAATGGCAGAATAAGGCAAAATTGAGCATAAACTTTCATTTTGAGGATCATAAATACATTAGACAACTTCAAAATTACATTTATGATATTTGTTTGAACATGATTGAATACAAATATTCTAATAGGAAAATTTCGTAAATTATTCGTAATTTACGATTTTATCAACATAGCGAAATTGTAAATTTTTCATATAAATATGAATTTTGAGGATTATTGCATAGGAAATAGTAGCATGAAAACTAAACAACGGAATTGACCCTGATCAAATAAATTAATAGATTAGAATAAGATAAATATATCGAACTGAATGGTGGATAGCCTATTAGGCGGGGATTTCTTTCTGTCACTGTATCAAGCTTTGGTCAAATTCATTTCTTTTAACATGATTATAATATGTCTCGCACCAGAAATTTATGAGAATATAAATAGGATGGGGAACTCAGCAGAGTCCACCAATGCCAACTAGTTTGACATCGGAATTATTGGCTAGTGCTCGGACACTTTTTCTGCCGACTGTATGCTCTTGTAGGTGATGAACAGAGATTGTGGAGATATTGTAACATGTGTCTATAAATTACTGAATATGGATCGTGTGTTGTTGGTTGGAGAATAAATTATTCTACTGTGTAAAGAGAAGAATAGATGTATCCAGTATGGCAAGCTACTACACGTTTACATTCCTGGCGCTGAGCCTACGCCTGTGCCAAGTGTATCTGACAAAATAACGGCATTTGAAAATGCACGATTTTTTTTATATGCACATGAAATTACAGAAAAGGGCCAGAAAATTTTGTAAATCTGGAAAATCTCCGTTTAATTTATAAAATGAACAAAAAATCCAATATAAACTTACTGATTTTTAAAAATAAGTATCATTTAATACTCTACAATTTTGATTTATTTCTTTGGCAGTTTGGAGAGTAATAAATTAGTTTTTATTAGTAGTATACTATATATATTGCGTGTATTTTTCATAGACATTGCTTGTTCTTCGTGTTTAGACTTTAACCCACATTCATCGTTTTTTTTCACACATTCCATGAAAAATGATGGATCGGGGTTCTACTGTATTAAAATTTGAAAAAAGTTTATTTTTTCAAAAGGTAACAAGGACCCATTTTTGACTCTACATTTGAATTTCTGAGATCAAGCTTATTCGGAAAAAGGTATATACTTTTAATTACTTATCTATAAAGTTACAAATGAAAATGTATAACGAATTCATAAATACATAAAATAATAATAATAATAATGATTTCGAACAAAAAAGTATTATATTCAATCTAACCTGGAAAAAAAAAAAAAAAGAGTAGGACAGTTTTAAGTAAAAAATAAACTAAAGTAATGCTAATTAAGAAACTATTGGTTTATCTAAACTTAATTGAGTGGCTATTATAATTCTTATGTATGCAAATTTATAATAGATGACACAAATATGTAACATGATAACATGTTAAGATGAAAACATGTGTTGCCCTGTAAGAAATGAAATATTACTATAACTCAAAAAATGATTGAAATGAGATGTAAATTTGAAAACCCATATTTTTTATGATGACCATTTTAGTCATACAAAGAATAATGTTGGTCATAATTCATCATTTTTTGGAATATGAATTTATTAATAATTTGCATAGTCAGAATTATGAATTGAATATGTTTTATTTCATTCGAACACATTCAAAAATTAAAATTTGAATTTAATATTTTTTCAGGAAGATATGAATAGTTGTCACATTCATTTAACATTAGCAAATTTTGACATGAAAAATTAAGAAAAATATATAAACTACTATTTTCCAGGCTGATTTGATCCAAATAACTCAAACTGTCAAACATGGGTGCTGTCATTGATAAATTGGTGTTGATGCAAGTTTTAACATGAAGACAACCCCTTCAGCGAAATTTAAATATACCATTATAAACTAGACATTTATTATTACTATTGATCAGTGTCAGATGCATATTTATGCAGTAATTTGCAGAGACATTAGTCAGGAGGTAGTCCTTTTTTTGCTGACTGTATATTTATAAATGCTGCGTTAATTAATATAACGTCACTCTTAAGATGAGAAGATAAAAGTTTAAGCAACAGTAAACAAGAATATATTGTAAATTACCCACCAGGGGTTGAAATCAAAATCAACAAGTTGGGTGCCAAATGGCAACTAACATTGTTTTCTTATTTCCAATTATGTTGTACTAAGGTGCCATTTTAAAATTGTTATTTACACACAGAAACATATGCGGCTGAATACCACATAAATGTGCATTTTAGTGTTTCAGGTCTTTATTATTAATTTTAAGCAAATAAATTGTAAAATTTTATTATTATTCTTTAGAAGTACCTTTTTAAAAAAGCATCCAATCATAAAATGTGAGTTTATAGCAATTTCAGTATTTTTTAGAAAATTTTAAACCTTAAAATCGTCATTTTCGTGACTGTCTCCAAGACCAAATGTTTACATACAAAGTATGTTTTTTACTAAGAAAAATAAAATGATAATTATAATAATTGTTAATTCTTGTAAAAAAAACTATTTGTTTTCAAAGGAAATTTTTTTTTTCTTTTTAATTACGTTAATTTTCATGCGAGTAATTAAAATGCTTGTATGCAAGTCTTGACGTCATTTTTGTGACACGTGAAAATAACTTCATGTATCATCAAGGGATGGTGCCACCATTCACTTTTTTTAAAGTTTAAGATCAGAAATCAACATTGACGATATGTGGAGAAAATAAATCTCAAGAAATTTAAAAACAGGTAAGAGTTAACATTATTTTTATTGTTTACATGCTGTGCGTATTTTTATTGCTTGTCATTTTCGAGAGGCATAAAAAATAAAAAAATATTATTATAAAATTTAGAACAAAGTTTTATTTTAATATAGAATGACGACCAGAAGAAGGAAATGTGACGATATCGGCTTAGTGAAAGCATGTTTTTCTGTACAGAACGAATTATTGACGATCTGTCATTTTCGTGACGGTCATTTTTGTGATGTCACGAAAATGACATTTGTTGCAGATTTACTTTTTTGTAAGCCCTGGATTTAAATAATTTTTTATTTTGAGTTAAAAGATTTGTTGGTATAGGATAAGCTTTATATTTAAATATTTAAAGTACTTTCCGGTATCCAGGTAAATATAAAAAAATTACATACGACATTAATATTAAGATACAATTAAAAAAGCAAACTTTTATTTTTTTATTTTTTTGCCCCCTTTAAGGTGTCATTGAGAATGTTACTCAAAATATTTTACTTGTGTCATTTATGGCAAGATGCAGAAAAAATAAGTTTGCATGTCCTGAGAAAGAGGATGTCCATGAAATTCAAGTGCCACATATTCTGTGCAAAATTAGGAATTCTCCTGAACCTGCTTCAAATAGATATTTTAAACTTCAGGATGAAGATTTTAATAATGTTCAAAATGCTTTTTCTGAATTTAATTCAGTTAATCATTAAACTTGTAACTACAAGGATTTTAATACAATAAAATTGCTTGATATTCTCATTATTGCTCTTTCTTTTCTCTTCACAATCTTTTCTCTATTGTTCTAATATGTTCCATTTTTAATATTATATGGTCCTATTTCATTGACAAACAATGTTATTTCAGTGAAAAATAGTCATTTTGACAAATATTGTCATTTCAGTGACAAACAGTCGTTTCAGTGACAAACATTGTCATTTCAGTGACAAACCAGTCATTTCAGTGACATCATTTTTTGACATCTTTAAATGCTATAATTAAAAATTTAATGCAAGTAAACTAATTATTTCCAGTTTATAATCAAGAGGTATGCAGTCTATGATATTTCCCATTGATATAATTTATGTTTATAAAAAATTAAATTTAAATTTATTTTTTTTTTTTTTTTTTTAATTTAAAAATTTTGGGTTTTTTTATTTTATTTTATTTTTTAAAATGGGAAGAACTTTTTAGAAAAGCCTAAGTCTTGTATTTTTTAATGAATCTGAACCACAAAAAAAATTTTTTAAATGGTAATTTTGATTTTATAAGATAATTAAAATTATAAATTTTTATTGAAAAATTTCAATAAAATTTTAAAAAATTATGATCGATCTCTGTCAAACTCAGAATTTATTTAAGATGTACTTACGGACTTATTTTAAAAAAAACAAATTAAATACAAAGTTTGAAAAAAAAGTTTAAAAAAATCCAAAATGCACACTTATGTGATATTCAGCCATGCGTAAACGTTGTACATAAACTGCAATTATTTAAAATACTCATTCTTTATTTAGTTAGTTTTTTGCATTTTAAAAATGTGCTAGTGCAAATATTTTTACAAGAAAGTTAGGAATTTGATTCTACTACTTTGTTGCTAGTGCCTTTATTTCATCGCATATTATAACTGCACACTGAAGGGGAAAAAGAATGTTAGGAGTCAAAGTGACAACTAGGTATAAAATTGTGGTCGTCAAAACAAAATATTTAGTTGCAAAATACAACTAACGACCGTTAATTTCGAGTCCTGTTACCCACTGTATTAAAATTAACAGAGTTTTATTAATAACTCATAATAAAAGGTTCATATTTAGAAATAGTTTATCAAGAGTATTTGATTTTCAATTAAAATTCTGGGGTACTTTCAGTTGATTTTCTGAAAAATTATGAGTTATCAAGCATTAAAACAAATTTAAGTCATCAAATAATTCAGTAAATAATCAAAAATGGAAAGTACAATAGAAAGTTTAATTTTTTTTTTCTCATGTTTGAATGTTTATGCAATGGACTTATATCTCTTAGATATCCTGCTATATTCAAGAAGGTTTATAGCATAAAATATATATGTATATAATTTAATATATCCAATTTTAATATATCCAAATTATTTTTTATGAACCTTAGTTCTTTTACTGGACATTTTTATCATCGCTGTTACAAAACGTTAAAGAATAATAAAGTATAAATTTCAAGCAAGCAATTTCCAATAAAGATTCCTTCCATAGCAAAACTCTAAAATGTACATCAGTTTTAATCTATTTTGAATAATTTAATGAACTTCATATAATTAATCCCAATAGGACATGAAATGCAAATGATTTTATATTTTCCTATAAAAGAAATAAGTAATGCAACGTAATATATCTAAGTTTTTTTTTTTTTTTTTTTTTATGTTTTAAACAATACAACATTGATCAATTAATTCTATTTTGTATTTATGTAAAATAAATGAATAAATAAAAATAAAATTTTAAGTTTTGCATTTGTAACACTTAACACATTGAGCGCCATATCAGCCATTCTAGATATTTTGTCATATATCTCTAAGTACTGAAGGAATCATCTTGAAACTTTAGGAGTGTGCAGAACATGTTATACTTTAAACATTTCAGTGAAAGTTTTACCCCAAAAGTAAAAGCTGTACCAATAAAAAATTAAAACGTTGAGCGCCCTGTCAGCCATCGGTGGCTGACAGTGTCAAATAGGATATAAAGCCGTGTCAACCATCGGTGGCAGATATAAAACAAAAAATATTACATTTAATGATTGAAAATTTATTAAAAATTTGCTTAATTTTTATTTATTACAGGAAGAATCATTATGGAATTTTAATGGATTTTAAGAATTTGCATGGCGCTCTATGTGTTAATATCGCTCATGACAACAACAACAACAAAAAAAAAAAGCAAAAAATTAAAATTCTGTTCTAAATAAATTTTAATTTTGGATAAGAGACTTTTTTTTTTTTAAATGGATGTCGGCAGATATCCTGCTATATTCAAAAAGGTTTATAGCATAAAATATATATGTATATAATTTTTACTTCCATTACCCAACTACCATATAGGTAATGGAAATACTGTATTCGGACAAAATGTCAATATTGAGATTTCACCTGATTTACATGCTTTAAGATCTCCTGAGTCCAAAAAAGTGTTTTTTGGCAATTGGTAAGAGTGTGTGTATGTGGGGAGGGGCATCTTCTAAATATTGTGTCTCCGAAACAAACAAAGATAGAACTATGAAACTTCAAAACTGAGACAAGTCTGGTCTGGTGTACAGATGAATTTTCCAAATTTTGGTGAAAATTGGAAAACCGGAAGTGGGGGTTGTAAGTTCATATGTTAAAAATGGCTCTAACAATTTTCTTCAAAGTTGCTATATAAACACTCTATTAGATGTCTTTTCATACGAATTAGTTAGTTCAGGAAAATTGGCAGGTGTCCTGTATAATCCTTTCCGATTGGAACATTTTTACCTTAAAACATAACATTCTTCTGGTTTTGCCGAATGAAAGAAAAATATGGAATACAGCCACCATTTGTTGTTTGAAAATGGTACTTCACACTTTCTGGGAATTAGTACGATCGTTCATTTCCTGTTTTTATTACATACGACTGCTGCAGATGAAAAAATGCATGTGGATATGTGGATGTCTAACCTACACAATTGTTAAGCTTAGGTTGGAAAGGAATAAGTAGCTCAATTTCAGGTCTCGCAAGCGCGTTCCTTCAAAAATGGTTGCACGGATTTTTTTTAAACTCACCAAATTAATCACATTTTAGATATCCTTTTGTATGTAATTGTTGTTTTCCAAGTTTAGGTAAAAGTTTGTATCTCAAAAATGGCTCTAACAATTTTCTTAAAAATTGTTACATACATAAACCCATTTTACATATCCTTTCTCATGTATCACGTGTTTATTACAAGAAATTTATTTAACAGTCATACTGATTAGGTAAGTCAGTTGGAAATTGGTGTTTCAAAAAAAATGGTCTAATCAATTTTTCTTTTCTTTTTTTTTTTCTTCTTCTTATTTTTTAATTAGATATGTAAGTTCTGTTTTATATGTCTTTACACATGTATCAGCTTTCTCTTACTGAAAAATTTTTAGGTGTCTACTTTGTCAGGTCAATTTTATATCTTCTGATTACATTATTTTCTAAAAATGCATATAATACGTATAACAGCGGGTAATGGAAGTCGTGGTTGCTTCACACTAGATTTTTTATTTATTTTTTCCTGAAAGAATTAATCCTTTTGTCTTCAAGTAAATTATTTTAATCAACAGTCTATGTACAAATAAATGAGAAAACACTAAGAATGAAAAACTGCAATTTATTTACATAAAAATGGTTATGGGTTAAAATATATTATTGTGCATATGAATCTCCTTTTATATGCATAAAATTTATGTAAAATAAATGTTCACTTTGGCTTAGTTTCTTGATCTGTAACAGATCTGATGTAAATTGAATCTGGAGGAATTTCTTCTTTCATGTCTGCTTCATAAATGTATGAAGAGGCGATAGCAAGAGTGTTCCCATCTGGGCTGAAAGCTAAGGAAGAGATGTGTGTAGGATAACGGTGGAATTGAACAAGTCTTTTTTTGTTAAAGCTGTCCCAGATGTAAACATAACCATCTGAACCACCAGTTGCAAATGTATTATAACCATTGTGAAAAGCAATAGCATTAACTGGGTATATTAACTCCACACCATTGTTTTCTTTAATTCTGTGACACTTGAAAGCATATTTCTTCTTCTGCACCTCTGCACTAGGATCAAGGTACTCGACTGCAACACGACCTGGAAAAAATAAATAAAATAAAATTTTGGCCTAAACATAATTGAATTTTGGATGAACGACCTATTTACTATTTATTTATCTTTTCCCTTCTACCGCAAAATGGTGAAAATACTCTTTTACTACCTGAAAGAAGTAGTCCCCTAATCCTAATAAATATATCTTGATATTTTCCTATCAACCTCATGCCAGTGATTAATGGCCCTTATGAACTGAAATGAAAAAACTTATGAATTAGTTTGAAGCATTTTCTAGAACCACTGTTCAATAGTTATTGCCAAGGAATGCAAAAATGTTTTCAGGAGTGATTGTGAGTTCATGAAAAAATATCTCAAATTTTAGTGAGAAGAAGTTTTTGTATGGGGAGAGAACACATAATTTACTGCAGGGAGGTCCAATCCTCTCATTATGACAAATATTAATTTTAATTAGGTCTAGCAATCATATGAATTTAATAATTTAATCTTATTTTATAATGTTGGTGTTTGGGATTAAGGCCAATTGACTTTGCAAGGGTCCTAGTCCTATATGTAAAGTCCCTCCATGGGGGTCTTTCTAAGGGGATTTAGCCTGTATTGATGCAAGTTTTGGAGAAAACAACTGAAAACTCTGAACGGTTAGATCAACTAGCGTGACCTAGGACTTATTGTATGATTTTAACTAAGGGAAAACTGAAATTCTGATACTGAAAATTACAGGGATGAGATTAGCAAAAATACAAAAAAGCTGAAACTTGTACGCAAGGACAAGATATTGAAATAAAATACTAGAATTTTGATGACAAAACCTATTATATTAGAGTAATAATATTTATTTTAACCTTCAATGTATAAAAAATGAACAAATACACATCAGAAACATTTAAAAAGATGAAAGAAACTATAAAAACAGCTGAAAAGCTACTTTACAAATTTACAAAAAAGCAGAAATCAACTGAAAAGCTGAAAAATCTCATCCCTGAAATAAAAAAAAAAGGCCTGAAATCAATTAAATTAATTGAACACAATTACTTATGCGTTATGCTCTTTAGCAACAGTTACTAATTTTATTATTATTATTATTATTATTTATTTATTTACCACATTTTCTCTCTCTCTCCCTCTTTTTTTTTTTTTTTTTTTTTTTTTTGTTAATTAACTCACTGCCAAAAGCGGAAGGAGGGGGACTAATTTTATTTAGCCAATTTTCTCTGAAATGAATTATCCCCATGTCCTAAAAAAGATTTTAAACACCAGTTATGTTTTAAAAAGATTTTCAAATAGATGATGCATCATTATTATAATGAATTGCTTGCTTCTCACAAGATTAGTCATTCTTTCAGTTTTTAACTCGATAGCCTATGCATCACAAGATGTTTTGTAGATTAATTCCATACTTGTTTTATGGATTTTACTCCCTGACATCGCTTATTCAGAATGTAGGAAAAGAGGGGAAAAAAGGCTAAAAACCCCATAGGAATAGCATGGGAAGAAAAGCAAAAAAACTCACAATGTCAAGTGTGTTAAAAAAAAAAAAAAAAAAAAAAAAAAAAAAAATTCACACCGGAATTAATAAGGGGACAAAGTTGACTAGAAAAATACATTGAACAGCGGGAACCGGGCGGGCTGGGGCATGGGTCCTATCGTCCAGGATTAATACGACTCGCCTAGTATAACTCTTGACATTGTTTTCTTTTTTTTTTCATTGTTGTATTTGTTTGAAATGCAGACATGGGAGCCATGGATGAAATTTTACTTTCTTTCTTTCACAACATTGTTGTAGCTTTGAAGTTAATTTTGAGCGTTACACCCGGTAAAAAACAGTGTTATACTTTGATCTACATTAAAGTACTATAAATTGAACAATTCACATATTCTAGATCTATATTAAGGAATCAGATTAAACTTTATAATCAATGAATTTCAGAATTGGTTTCTTCACATTGTTGTAATGAAATGTCATTATTATTATTACTTTAATTACTCGCTATCATAATACATTTTACTTAAAAAAGCCACAAATCAGAAATATTTATTCCACTTTTATATATGCTGTTTTAATAATTATGAAATAGTAATAAAACATAATAAAATATCTTTCAGCATATCACATAATTTTAAAAAACTTTAATAAACTTTATTTCCAATAGTATATTTTTATAATTTATGTAATCATCTATTAATTTCCTTGAAATTGTATTTGTGCTTTCATAGAATGACTTAAATTGTCTATGTTTATGGTTTTTAAACATCATTCTTCCCTGAAGATGGTTAAAGATGAATTTTAACCGAAACGTTGGAAATAAAGTTTATTAAAGTTTTTTAAAATTATGTGATAGGCTGAAAGATATTTTATTATATTTTATTACTATTTCATAAAGCCACAAATACCAAGAAATTATTTTGTTTATTGCAAATGGCTGAAGGGATGTTTAGACACATTAGATTCCCTTTAGAAACTTCTTCTTGAACAGGTGATACACAGAAATAAGAGCCCATCGAATGATTTATAGATTTTCTCTAAATTATGTACACTGTAAAAAGCAATGAACAAACCTTTGAGTGACTGGCACAAATGTTACATGCAATAGGAGGTGCTCTCAATCTCCAATTTGACAACCGAAACAATGATTTTATGTTGTTTCAGTGGCTTGATAGCTTATCTTTGACTAGAGTTACTTCCCCACAAATATAGCAAAAGTTTGTAAGGAAAGTTCAAACAAATTCAAGGAATTTTGAAACAAGAAATGAATACCACACCAAGCTATAAACAAATGATTAAATTGATTAAATGTCTATATTACAGTGAACTCTCGTTAAGACGGCCCCATTTAAGATGGATTTCTTGTTATTACATACAAAAACAGAATCCCCAGCTAAGGCCTATAGGAATTGCATGTAATAAACATTGCTTTATATGTACAATTCATTCGTTAAGATGGACATTTTTTCCCCTCAAAGCTTACTTTATTCGAAAAAGAGTCAGTTCCCAAAATCTTTTCAAATTCAATATATATATTTTTTTAACATGAAAAGGTTCAATAATAAAAGGGTTAATCTCTTTCACTCTGTGCTATTACACTGTGGGAGGTAAATAGTATTGATTGACAGTGACAGTTGAGGTCAACAATTTGCACCTGTCTACACTTCTGTTGTGGAAACATAGCAAAGAATTTTGTTATCAAGTTGTACTATATGAAGAAAAGAAGTTTTGAAAGTAAGTATCGGTTTTCATGCTTTTATATTTTTAATGAATAAAAGGGTTTGAGAAATTTTCATTCGTGTTATACTGTGTATGTGTACATAATAGTGATTTTAGAGTTCATATAGAACTTCAGTTTATGAACTCCTGTTATAATAGACTCTTGTTAATATGGACAAAAACTGCTGGCCCTTGATTGTCCGTTTTAGCGAGAGTTCACTGTATATATGTATATATTACAATTACATATAACTATATATTGAACTTTTTCTCTGTCAATTGATTTTTCATTCCACAATATTTACTGCATTACAGTGCCCTACAACCAACACTTCTAAACAGAAAACGAGAGCTGACTTTCATTTCTGTTTTTCAAAAGCATAGAATCCATGTAAATTTGTTACTTTTATGTAATTTACTTATTTGTTGTTGAACAGTGTTTTTTTTCTCCCTCCAATTTTACAGCATTCCAATTATTTGGAAATAATTATCAGATTTTTTAGTCAGAGCTAAATATTTTACATCAATAAAAATACTATGAGAATTTATAATAACTAAAAAGTAAATGTAATAAAAATTCAGTTACACATTAAAAACTTCACTAATTCCCACAGACTTTTTTTTTTTTTTAAATTACGATAACTATTTATTTATTTATTATATACATATCTAAAAAATTAAATTAGTTTGACTATTTTGTTTTAATTGCAAGTAAGAACCATAGATATAGTAATAAGGCATAGATTGATCAGCAAGAGGGAAAAAGTGATGCCTTTTTTTTCGGGAAAAGTCACTCTAATGGCTGCCTTTCCCCGAGTAAATCGCACACAGGAATACACACGGATAAGTAAATAAAATTTATGAACAATTTATTTACTTAAGGTGAATGAAAAACTCCAGATACAGTTTCAAATTCATTTTTCTTTTTATTCTTTTTTTCAATACTCTCTAATGGCTGATTTTAGAACTTTTTTTCGGCATCAAAATTTTTTGCTCGATAACATGGGAATAATAGATCTATATATATTACTATATCTATGGTAAGAACAAACCATGACACAAGTAATAGTAAAATAAAAAAAATATTTAACTAAAGAGTCAAAGGAAAAAAAACTATTTCTTTTTTATCACATTTTTAATACACTATAGTCTTGGATAAAAAGTAAAGCCATATGCACCTGCCCCCTTCGAATATAAAGCAACTAATATCTAACCATCAAAATACTATAATACAGCATAACACAATTTTATATTGATAAAATTTTAGAAATGGGAAAGATGAAAATGTGTTTTAAGTATCCATTGAAAAGAAATAATAATAAAAAAAAAAAAAAGGAGAGTTAAAATTATAAAACTACAAACAATTAAAATAGTGATTAAAACACTATAAATTTTTTAACTACAAAATTAACAGAATATTCGTGAATCATTTAACATTAAATTAATTCCCTGATTGTGTCAGCACCATTATCATAACACCTCCATGTATAACAACCAATTTTCATAAAGAGGAATTATATCTTCAATAAAATGTAAATAAGATATTTCATATATAGAACAAATAACAGTAATTGTTAATTTATGTTAAAAGACCCATGTTTGACCCCTCGCCTAGTCGTCATCTCTGCAAAATAGGAAGATGATTTTTTTCTCGATTGGCAATACTTTTTATTTATTAACATGTTTTTATTATCTCGTTTTCTTGTTTGTCCAGTACAAATCTTGCAATCAATTATTAACTAACTCCCTGACTAGCTAGACATTTGAAACTATTAGATTAGCTCAGAACACAATAACAATGCAATACCTATAAGTCCGATTTTCGAATAGTTTTCTTTTAATTAATTAAAATATGAAAATAATAACCTTCTAATAAATTAGTCATTAAAATATCAGCTATAATTTAATTATGGCCAAAAAAAATTTACAAGTTCCTTTTCTTTCGACATAAAAATAAATACATTTAATTAAACTTGAACAATATATATTTTTTTTTTATTAAATTCTGCATCTTACGAAAATTGACTTCAATATCGCTTTATCAATACACATTGATAAAGTGCTAATATAGTTCTATAGCTATAACGTCCCGACTTGCCAGACATTTGAAACTTTTAGAATAGCTTAGAACATGATGACAATGCATTCTTTTAATACTTTTATTCCGTTAATAAATGTTTGAAAATTTCTTTACGCATTTGATCATTTTCTTTCAAGTTGATGGGATAATTCATCAAAACAATTTTTAAGAAGTATTTATTAATGCATAGAATTATCAAATTTATATGATTCAACAGAAAATTTAAAAACATGGTACAGAAAAAGTTCTTTTTATCTTGTAATTATTTATTTCATGTATACGCAATATCATTTTTTTACTAGATACAGCATTTACAAAATCTGACTAACACACATTTTTTTTTTCTTTCTTTTAATGTTTGAATCATGTTCGGGACAGCTTAAAACATGTCCATCCAAAACCTGTAGTCAAACCAAATCCATTACTTTCTTATGTATACAGAAGTAAAACAATATCCCAGTACTGACATAGCAACAATAAATTCAATACAATCAAGAAAAATAAATGAAGCAGCATGAAAGTCTATCAATTTGTTTTGAAAAATTAAATACAATTTATAGGTTCCTTTGAAGCTTTTTACATCTAGAAAAAATCTTTAAAATATTGTTAATTGTGATTTTGCTGTACAACATTTGTCGAATTGTTGGAAATTTTACATTCAGTCCACATTGTCTTAATTTCTTCCCCATTTTTCGCGTCTATTGTTTCTTCAATTCCTATCGGTCAATCCCCCACATTTCACATAATAATAGTGGCTGATCAGAATTCAATTTCTTTCCTCTATATAAGTTCACTTCACTCCTTTCTTTATGCATTGAAGATAGTACACTAAATGCTACCGAAACAGCTGCCTGCTTTTCAAATTTTTTCTCTTTGGCGTTCAAGACGTTGAAGATTTCCTTGGTTTTAATAATCCAGCACCAAGTAATTCCCTTAAATATTCACAATTTAGTTTGCATTAAGAAAACATGCATTTAAAAAATACCAAATTTAATTAAAAACATATGTACAATCATTCAAAGTTTTTCGCTTTAATTTTTAAAGCATCCTCAGGAATCACAAAAAAATCTTTCTTTCTTGCAGTTTAAATGTACTTAAATAATAGTTGTTTACAGTTAAAATTTAAAAAAAATAGCTTGACATATTATTGTAAGTAAGCTGTCCATTGGTAGGAAAACATATGAATAAACTTGCAGGAGCTATTGGAAACACAAGGTTGGAATCAGGTCAACAAGGTGGTCGAACTTACATCTATATGAAGGAGATGCTCAGTTATGGAGTAAATTACTTGAAGTTACAGAAATTGAAAGTGTGGAATCTTGCAAGGTCAACAAGGTGGTGTCGAAGAACTTATACTCTGTTGAATTCATAAGAATAAATTGTTGAGGTTGAACTATAACAGGACACATATGAGTCTGTATTATAGAGGTGATATTCTCAGGGCTTGTATTTGACACATTGCAAAACTATAAGAAACTGTAATAAAACAAAAAATATTATTTAATTATCTGATTTTAAATGGAAATGCATTTCTGGCAAAATTGCTGCATCTTTAAAGTTCATTAGGTTTGGACATTTTATAATATTAATGGCTTCTGACGTAGTTAATTCTTGAAGTTTATATGGAACTGAGCTAATCTTAGCTTTATTCCATATAAGTACTGCACCTGGGTTACTATATACAGAATCGACTAATGCAGAACTTTTTTCTTCTTTGATTTTATGGATATGTTCTTGAATTCGCTTATCCAGATTTCTTTTATTTGACCAATATAATAAAAGAGTTCGTTATTTGCTTCTATTGGGATTTTACATACACCTCCTGTGGAATAATTGTGATCGTTCGAATTTTGATCGTTGAACTGTGATCGTCAATAGTTAATTGTTTAATAATCATAGGTGAATTAAATGGGATTAACATGTTAAATTTTTGCAACATATAATATGAATTCTTTACAATATGGAAGGCTATTAAGATATTGAATTTTTGGAGTCAAATTACTATTATGATTAATTAGAATAGATAAAAGCCGATTTTTTACTTTATTAATCATTTTAACAATAATAGCTTTACTATACTCTGTTTCATTACCAATTAGAGCCCTGCATCGGGTCGACTCAATTTTTTCTCTTACGGATCGGGTTTGGGTCAAGTTGACTGATTTATTTTCTGTGCGGGTCAGGTTGACTGGATTTTTTTGCTGCAGGTCAGGTTCGAGTCCGGTTCAGTTTTCAACGAATCGGGTCAACTTGAGGACATCTTTAAAAAAAAGTTTACCTTATTAAGCAGAAATTTCCTTGCTATATGTATATATACTCATAATGAATATACGCTTACACAAACTATTATAGTAAAATAAACATCCCTATTCCACAAACAATTAACAAAAAACACTAAATACTATTATTATTATTTAGAATAGAAGCTGTGAAAAGCAGGCTCCCTCTCCGAGAATAATCAGATGTGTGATTCAATTTTGATTACTCACATCCTTTGAAACAGACTGTGAACTTAAACTGATAATTGATATTTTTTCTCTTGCAGATCTTTTTAAGGAGTTATTGAAATGTGTGTAGATTTAGATGAGAAGGGACATGTAGTAGGTGTCTGCAGCACGGTATTATTTTTAGATTTTTGTGTGTGTGACAAACATCAAACAATAAACTATAAATGCTAAACTTGAATCTCAATTTCGTACACTTGAAATACGCATCACACATAAATAGTTAAAAATTATTGTTCATCTATTTTTTTATAGTTTTAAATTTTTAACTTGTGGTGTACAGTACGAAGCCGAAAATCCGGACTCCAAAAATCCAGACGATTTCGGTACCGTTAATCATCATCATCAACAGCGATTTTTTTTTTTTTTTTTTTCTTTTAGGTATAAATATATTTAAATTAAGAACCGAAAAAGTATTTTATTTCTTATTAATCTTGAAATTCGGCATTTGCAAAGTCTGAAAGAGAAGGAAGAAGATTATAATAATAGTAATAATTCTTAAACATTTATCTAATTGAGAGCTAAATTCTATTATAATTTCAATTATACTCAAACTTTTAATTAAAAAACCTAAAGTACTAAAAAAAAAAAAAAAATCGCAAAAATGTTTTTAAAATGGTATGTTTTTCTTATTTATTTTCTTTTATTATAACTTGTACTGGTTTTTGTATGCAAATATTTCAGTAAATCTGTTTTGTTTTTTATGTTTAATTTTTAATTTATTTTTATTTATTGTTAAAGTTGATAAAAAAAAAAATATTACAAAATATATTTAAAAATCGTAATATATATATATATATATATATTTTACTTGAATTTCCATATTATCCAAGTACTTAAACCAAAATATTATAACTTTTAGGCATAACCAGAAATCCGGAATCACCGCAGTCCTGACGATTCCGGATTTTTGGCTTTGTACTGTATTAGTAATTATATTTGTAATTCTTTTTAAAATGATTTACCATCTGTGTGATAATGAAAATTTTCTTTATTTAAGAATTTAAATATGTTTTGCATGATTTTTAGATAAATTATTAATTTTCAATCAGATTCAGGTTTCAGGTATAAAGAAATCAGGTTCGGGTCAGGTGCAGGTTGTCAAAATTTTTCATTGTGGGTTCGTGTCAGTTTTCGGGTCGATAAAATTTTTTTTGTCAGGTTCAGTTTGGGTTTCGGGTTGATTTAAAATTCATCTGTCGGAACCCAACTCGTGCAGGACTCTATTACCAATGTGTATAATTTTATTTAATGATTTTCCTAAATTGAAAGGAAGTATAATTTCTAACACGAGTGAGTAATGTAAGAGTTGAAAAATGTATTTTTATATTCTCTTCGGCGAGCCGAATTAGCCAGAATGAGTAAAGGAATAAAAGAATTTTTAAAATAAATGTCAAACCAGATAGTTGAGTTGTCTTCATTACAATGTATATTAAGATCTAAAAAAGGGAGAGAACGGTTAATTTCAGTTTCGTTAATAAATTTTATGAAAGGGAATTGGCTATTGAGAATATCAATAAAACTGAGGAAAGCATTTTTTGAGTAAGGTTAAGAGATAAAAATATCGTCAATGTAATGTAAATAAATAGAAGTTTGAAGTATGTATGAAACAAAAGCACGTTCTTCTAACTCTATAAGAAGCAAGTCAGCTAAAACAGGACTTGGGGGGGGGGGGAACCCATAGGGGCATCAACAGTTTGCTTATACATAACCTTATTAAACAGAAAAAAATTATCATTAAGATTAAATGCTTCCGATAAAAAATTCGAAAAAGGGGTAAGTGAAGGAGTTGAACTACATTTTTTAGGATAGTGAATTTTACGACATGTAAAGGTAGTATCAAGAATTCTATGTTTTACTTCTAATCTGGATTTTACAATATGAGGATTATTAATATTTAATGGCTTAAGTAAATTTGGGAGGAAGTTTTTCAGACAATAAGGAGGACTATTGTATTTTGAGACAATGGCTCGAAGGGGGTTGGTAATTTTATGAGTTTTAATTTTTTAAAATATTTTAGGAACAATATATAACGGAATTTTTGTACTGTGTGGTGCTGTCAAATACATAAATTGATTGATAGAATTTTAAGAATGCAAAAATTTTAATACTTTTCCAAAGTCATTACTAATTAATCCTAAATCATTTCCTCTTGCATGCAGAAATATAATCTTCACTGCTCAAGTGAAAATTTTAAGAAATGCTATCTGGAATTAAAGAAAATATATTATTCAACTTGAAACTAAGACGTATTATTGTTTTTTTAAACTTAAAAGTCTAACACAGCCTCAAGACCTTGATTGTTTCTTAAAAAACATTTTACATAGTATAGATAAATTTCAACATAAAATGACTCTTAAATATAATTTAAAAATAAAAAAAACTTTATGCATCGCAAACTACTGAATCTATTAATTCTAAAAACTCTAAAAAAAACCTGATGAAAAATTTCTCAACCTCTCAAACTATAAATTCACATCAAAAGAACTAAAAATTCTAAATAAAGGTTCTAGTTTCGCTTTCAAACCTCGTCTAAAAGCTGACAACATTAATCCAAAATTTGAAAGCATTATAAAGGGGTAATTCCTAATGAACATCAGGACCAAATACATGCTTATGCAGCATTCTTATTAAACAAGCATCTTAACCCCAATAGTGGGTGCAAAAATCAAAACTTAGTAATTTCAAATCATATTAAAACTAATAAAAATGTTCGAGTGTTACTTGCTGATAAATCCAAACAAATTGTAGCTTTAAATACAAATGATTTCCATACTAAAGCTCTTCAAACTCTTAATGATTTAACGTGTGTTATAATAAAATCTAATCCCATTGAAAATTTTACCCAAAAAATTTAAAAATTTATTCATCAATTTATGTATTTCATAGCAGTACATAGTATAAAAATTCTGTTATGCCCAACTATTCTTAAAATATCTTTTAAAATTAAAACTCAGAAAATCATCAACCCCCTTCAACCTATTGTCTCAAAATGTGTTATAATAAAATCTAATCCCATTGAAAATTTTACCCAAAAAACTCAAAAATTTATTCATCAATTTACGTATTTGATAGCACTACATAGTATAAAAATTCTGTTATATCCAACTATTCTTAAAATATCTTTTCTCCTTCGACCTATTGTCTCAAAATGTGTTATAATAAAATCTAATCCAATTGAAAATTTTACCCAAAAAATTTAAAAATTTATGTATTCCATAGCACTACATAATATAAATTAGTATATTCCTTATCTCTCGAAACCCAACCCGAACCCGACAAATAAATTTTATTCGAACCGAACCCGAATCTAAATGAAAATTAATAATTCATTTAAAAATCATGGAAAACATTTTTAATTTATAAAATAAAATAAATTTTAATAGTCACACTGCTGTGTGTGTGGTAAATCATTTTAAAAAGAATTAAAAATATAATTACTAACTTATAACTAAGTTGAAAATTAAAAAATCTGAAAAATGGATTTATTATAATTTTTAACTATGTATGTGTGTTGTTAACTTCAAGTGTACAAAAATGGGTTTCAAGCTCAGTGTTTTCAGTTTTATTGTTTAATGCTTATCTCACACAGAATAATATTAAAATAATACAATGTTACACACTCCAACTAAACGCCCACTAAACACATCTAAATCTACATTCCTATAACTTCTTAGAAACATCTGCAAGAAAAATATATATATATTAATTATCAGTTTAAAATCACAATTTATTTTAAGAGGGTGTGTGTAATCAAAATAGATTAATCATACATCTGGTTACTGTGGGAGAAGTAGCCTGTTTTCAACAGCTTATGTTCTAAATAATAATTGCTTTTTTTGTTTGTTTGTTTTTTTGTTCATTGCTTTAGTCGGATATTGATGTTTATTTTACTATGATAATTTGGGTAAGCATATATTCGTCTTGGGTATATAGAGCAAACAAATTTCTGCTTTATTAAGATAATATTTTTTTTGAAGGATGTTTTCTCGTTGACTCGATTCGTTGTAAACTAAATCCGAACCCGACCCGCAATAAAAAAATCCAGTCAACCTGACCTGAACCCGACCCGCGCGAAAACTAAATCAGTCAACCTGACCCGCAAGAGAAAAAATTTACCCAAACCTGACCTTGGGTAAAATCAGGTTACCCAACCCGATGCAGGACTCTAATCTGCATATTGTAAAATCCAGATTAGAAGTAAAATAATTAAAAGATAAAAAACTTTTTATATACCAGGTTTTTCATTTTCTGTTGAATCATAGCTAATGAACTACATTAGCACTTTATCAATGTGTATAAAATTTTTAAAGTGATAATGACATAAATTTTTGTGAGATGCATAATTTAACTTTTTACAATTTTTTTAATGTCCACATTTAATTAAATGTATTTATTTTTATGTCGAAAGAAAAAGAACTCGTATTTTTTTTTTTTTTTTTTTGGCAACAATAAATGATTGCTAATATTTTAATGGCTAATTTTAAAGCTATTAGGAGGTTATTTTAATTAATTAAAAGAAAACTAATCAAAAATTCAAAAATCCAGACTTCGAAGTATTGTCTTTTCATTGGGTTCTGAGCTATTCTGAAAGTTTCAAATGTCTAGCTAGTAGGGAAGTTAGTTAAAAATTGATTGCGAGATTTGTATCGGACAAACAAGAATAGAAGAAGGGGTCGATCCACAAGTTTTAATTTTTGGGTCCCTTTTTTATGAAAAAAAAAAAAAAAATTTTTTGTGAAATTTTTATGTATTTTTGTGAAAAAGAAAATATTGTGTAAAATCTTTCATTTTTACAATTGCTGTATATAATGCTTAATATCAAGTTAATACATTTTTTAGAGCCAAATTAAGGCTTTAATTAAAAATAATACTGAAAACATGAAAGCATTTAATAAAAGGATCATTTTTTATAAAAGAAAAACTTGTGAAGAGTCCCTTTTTATGGATTTGAATTTTCTAAAGGGCCCTTTTTATGAATTTGAATTTTGTGAAGAATCCCTCCCTTTTCATGAATTTGAATTTTGTGAAGGGGTCGCAAAAGGGACCCAAATTTTGCCTGGATCGACCCATGAAAAGATAATAAAACATGGTAAAAAACAATTTTCCTTGGTACTACTGTTACCCTCACGGATAAATTTTTCAGACTGGATGTTGTTTCCCTTTTTACAAATATTTCTTTAGATGTTGTAAAATCCATTATCCTTAAAAAATGTAGTTCTACTCTTTCACTTACCCCTTTTTCCAATTTTATATCGGAAAAATTTGATCTTATTAATGATAATTTTTTTCTGTTCAATAAGGTTAGGTATATGTATAAGAAAACTGTTGGCACCTCTATCGGTTCTCCAAAATTCTTATTTTAGCTGACTTGCTTCTTATAGAGCTAGAACGACGTGCTTTTGTTTCATCCATACTTAAAACTTCTATTTATTTACATTACGTTGACGATATTTTTACCTCTTGGCCTTACTCAAAAAACACACCCCTCAGTTTTATTGATATTCTCGATAGCCAATTCCCTTCCATAAAATTTACTAACAAAGCCAAAATTGATCATTCTCTCCCTTTTTCAGATCTCAATATACATTGTAATGAAGATAACTCAACTATCTGGTTTAAAATTTATTTTAAACTGGACTTGGTGATATTTTAATGATAAATCCATTTTTCAACTTTGGTTTGAATTGATTAAGTATTTCAAAAGTTACCACAATAACAAATTTTAAAGTGGAAAACTGGAAACAAAACCACTTGGAAACAATATAATGGAGCAAGTTGTACAGCAAACTCGTCCAACATATTTAAAGTATAAGTTCATTGTCAAACTTTGGTTCGAATCAGTGCAGTGTTTCAAAAGTTATTGTTATGACAAATTTTCAAGTGCCAGTCTAAATGACTGCAACTTTGAAACAAAATGGCGAAGAAACTTGGCCAGCGAAGTTATACAAGATATTTGTATGATAAGTTCAATATCAAACTTTAGTTCAAATTAAATCTGTATTTCAAAACTTATTGTGATAAGAAAATTTCAAGTGGTACCGTGATTTCAAGTGGCCAGCACTTGGAAAAAAAAAGCGAAATGAGGTGCACAGCGAACTTATTTGAGATATTTGAATGGTAAATCCATTACCCAAATTTAATGCGAATTGATTTAGTATTACAAAAGTTATCATAATGACAAATTTTCAAGTGGCTGCCACTTGGAAATAAAATTGCAGATTAAGTTACCAAGCGAACATATCCAAGATATTTAAACCATAAATTCACTATCCAACTTTTGTTTGAATTAATTTAGTATTTTAAAAATTATCTTGATAGCACATTTTCAAGTGGCAACATGATTTCAAGTGGCCGCAACTTGGAAACAAGATGTTGGAACAAGTTGCCCAGTGAACTCATCCAAGATAATTATAGGATAAGATCACTGTCCAACTTCGGTTCAAATTGAATCAGAATTTAAAAAGTTATCATGTTTATAAATTTTCAAGTGGTAGCCTAATTTCAAGTTGTTTCGCTTAGTTTATAACATTGGCACTTTGTTAAAAAAGGTGGATAAAGTTCATTAATAAAGTTGATTGAGACACTTATATGGTCTATGTATACATCAAAATTCAAATAAATTCGGAATACACTTTTTACAATTTGAATTTGAAATTTTCAAGTGGTCTCCACTTGAAACAAAATTGTGGAGCAACATGATTAAGAAACTCATCCAAGATATTCATAAGATAAGTTAAAACACTGTCCAAATTTGGTTTGATTTGGAGTATTATTTCGGAAGTTATCGTAATTTTAAATTTTCATGTGGTAGTCTGATTTCAAGTGGCCCTGCTTAACTTAAGATATCCGCCACTTTATTAAAAATGGCAGATAAAGTTCATTAATAAAGTTCATTGAGACCCTTTGGGGTCTACATTTACATCAAAATTTAAGCAAATCTTGCTTTAAATACACTTTTTACAATGTGGGTTTGAAATATTCAAGTAGCTGCCACTTGAAAACAAAAAGTTGGAACCAACTTGGTCATAGAACTCATCCAAGATATTTATAAGATCAGTTTGCTGTCCAAATTTGGTTCGATTTGGAGTATTATTTCTAGGGATGCACCGAATTCCAGTTTTGGCCAAATGTCGAATATTCGGCCAACCGAATACTAACTATTTGGCCGAATACCAAATATCCTTCAAACCGAAAAGTAACTATTCGACCAAATATTTGGCTATCTGATTTACTCTTATATTCAGGTGTCAATCATCTAATATTTTGCAAGTTTTTTCAGTGATACCATTTACATTTAGTAATATTTTATTTTTTTAATTATGAAAAATTTTTTATAAAAAACTACTATTCAGAACAGTGGTTTAAGCAAATGTAGAAAAATATTATGAAATATTACTATACATAAGCAGTGGTGTTATGCTGAATTCCCAGTCTAATAAAATTATTAACTGTTAGGCTTCTTAATAAACACACAAGATTTCTTAAATAACAATATCTTGTACTGCCCACTTAAAAAAAAAAAAAAAAAAAAAATTGCACCCCAGAAATGCAGTGTTTGAGAAAAATCAATTTAAATGTAACAACCTATTGACTAACTTATATTAAAACTGACACAAATGCCTTTCACTCTCATGTGGATAAATTGTGTGATAGAGATGTGATGCTTTTCGTGCATGTTGGGATACTTCATATGCATTTTTATATAACAAGTTCAAAACTGCTATTTTATGACTTGTGTCTTTTTTCTTGCCAGATTTGAATGTGATCTATGTTTGACCTCTTGAAGTTTCTTAAATGGCAACATCATGTAAATTATGTATGCTATTTCTTAACTCAACTTTAGAAACGTATATTGTTATACTGTTATTGATAAAGACAACGTCTGTAAGATATTATTAATTGTTATGATTAATGTAACTAATAATTTTCTTTAATGTTACTTGAAACTAGATAAAACAATGGTTTTCATTTAAATATAATCTATTTCTTAATTACCCTGAAAAATCTCAATTTAATGATAATTAAAAATAGCAGAATTATTTCAAATGATTAAAAATTTAAAAAAAAAAAATTTACATGTTCCAACTAGCGAATGGTAGCCGAATAATTTGATATTCGGCCAAATTGAATATTTCAGAATAGATACCGAATATTCGGTGCATCCCTAATTATTTCGGGAGTCATCGTAATGACAAAATTTTCATTATAGATAGATAGATATAGATTAACAAAGTGATTGCAATTGGTCGATTTCTAAAGAAATCAACCTAAAATTCTTTTATTCCTTTACTCATTCTGGCTAATTCGGCTCACCCAAGAGAATATAAAAATACATTTTTCAACTCTTACATTACCCGTGCTAGAAATTACACTTCCTTTCAATTTAGCGAAAATCATTAAATAAAATTATACACATTGGTAATGAAACAGAGTATAGTAAAGCTATTACTGTTACAATGATTAATAAAATAAAAAACCAGCTTTAACTATTCTAATTAATCATAATACATATTAATTTGACTCCAAAAATTGAAAATACTAAGTCTTCGATATTGTAAAGAATTCACATTATATGTTGAGAAAATTTAACATGTTAATCCCATTTAGTTCACCTATGACTATCAAACAATTAACTATTAACGACCGCGATTCAAATGGACCCACAGGAGGTGTATATAAAATCTCAATAGAAGCAAATAACTAACTCTTTTATTATGTTAAACAAAAGAACTCTAGATAAGCGAATTCAAAAACATATCTGTAACATCAAAGAAGAAAAAAGTTCTGTATTAGTTGATTTTGCATATAGCAACCCAGGTGCAGTACCTATATGGAATAAAGCTAAAATTAGCTCAGCTCCACATTAAAGGTCAAGATTCACGGTCGCCACTCGCCACATGGCGACTTAATTTGAAAAAGTGGCGATCTAAAAAATCTGCTATAATCGCCAATCAGGCATGTGATTTTTTCCGCAAATTCGCGGAATTCTGTGATTACTATTTTTTTTTTTTTTTTCCTAATCCGCAGAATTTCGCGAATTAATTTTTTCCACTATTAAAAAAGTCGCGGTTATCGTTCGTTTAAAACAAAGAAACCCCATTAACGATCGGAGATCAAATATTCTATGAAAGCCCTCCGATTTCTAATCTTTTTTCATCCATAACACAAATGTCAATATTTATTTTAAACTTGCTTTATGAGATTCTAGAACCTATAAAGAAATAGAATTCTTAAATATTTCGTACTATGTAATTATTTTTTGGCCCCCTCCCCTCTTTTCCTATCTCCAATTAGCGATCCACAACCAAATGTTCTGCAGAAGTCTTTTGTTTCTCAATATTTCTCTATCTACAATATAAATGACAATATTCATTTAAAAATTACTTTATTAGATTCTAGAAGTAGAATTGAAAGAGTTTAATATTTCTTACTCATGTAATTATTTGTTCTACTATCTGTTCCTCCCTTCACCTATTTCCAGATAGTGATTAATGATCAATTCTAGAAACAATAAAGGGATTGAAATGCTCAGTATTTCTTACATATGGATATGCGATTATTTTTTGATTTTATTATTAACTTTATGAACCTACAGAGGCTGTTCGCACATTTTTTAGACTATTTTGATGGAGTGTACTGAAGCAATTTCTCTCATATTTCGTGTTTTATTTGTTCAGTTTGATAGCCCTTGTTCTTAACTAACACAGGGGTGATTGTGATTCAAAGGTAAAAAACCTGAAAATTAGAGCCTCAAATTAGAAAAAACCCAAAATATCAAATAATACTCAAACTATTTAGGCCAGAAGCCCTCAGTCTTTTTACATTTCATTCACACATCACCTGGATTACAAATTAACAACCAATGAAAACAAAAAATAACTTTATAGGAAATATAAAAATACAGATGTGTTAGATTAAAAACCCTGAAATCAGGGGTAAACCCTGAATACAAACACCCCTGCTAACATTCTACATCATAATTTCTATGATAATAATGCTTTTTATAATATCGGAAGAGGTATATTTTTCTACTCCTCTTGAACGGCTTTCCAGAGTCCACAAAGCGTTGTAGGTCGGTGTTTGGATAATGTTGATTTTAAGAGTCGAAAAACCCAAAAATCCAACAGTGATGCATCAGAAGATATAGCAGGAATGTCAGTGAAGGGTATGGTTTTAATTCCCATTTTTTGTTCCATTTTTTTCTAGAAAAGCAATTGCGGATTGCGATGTGTGGCTGCTTGTTTTGTCTTGATACAGTTCAACGGATTGATAGCATTGTGGATAAAGATCTGGATTTTCATTTTTTTAAATTGGAATTAAAATATGTTCTTGAGAGTATTTAGAGTTGATTTTGACATTTTTGTCAAATTTTTTTGCTTTTATCTTGCGCTTGTATGAAAAAACCAGTGGCAATCATAAATCCTTTAGAAAAACTCTCTTTTGATGCTTTAAGCCATGTAGCAATTTTTTTTTCTCCACTTTTGTGATAATAAATTGACTTTTTTTTTGCAACCACTTAAATAGACCCAAGATTCATCTGTTGTTGCAACATTTTTCCATTTTTCTCCTGATAAATGCTTTTCATAACGATTTCACTAAAAACTATCTTTGGAAAGAGTGGAAACATATCCTTCCATCCACTGCCATTTTAAAAGCGCATTTTTGCATCTAAACAAAAATTATAAATATCAGAAGATAAATAAAACTTCCAAAAATATAACTGTTTTGAAAATAAAATTCTCCATACAAACGATTTTTTCTTACTGCGAAATAAAATCGTCTAAAAAATGTGCAAACAGCCTGTATTTATTTTTACTCAAATTAAATATTTATATTTCATATCTATACTAAATGTGTAAACAAGAGAAAAGTAGAAAAATTGGTGGAAATATATAATTTTTTTTATTATTGAAATAATACAATAAAGGTCATTATTTCTTAATTTAATTTTCGGACTTGTGTTTTTATGCCTTTATGTATGTACATATGTAATGTATACATTTTAATTATGTGTGAATTTCAATTAAGACGACGACTCATGAGTGGCCACTGAGCTGATCATGTCTAGTGGCCACTGGCCATTTAAAAAAAATTTAAGTCTAGACCTCTACTCCACATAAACTACAAGAATTAACTATGTCAGAAGCCATTAACATTACAAAATGTCTAAACATAATAAACTTTAAAGATGCAGCAATTTTGTCAGAAATATGGCATTTCCATTTAAAACCAGATAATTAATATTTTTTGTTTTATTACAGTTTCACGATGTGTCAAATACAAGCCCTGAGAATATCACGTCTATAATACAGACTCATATGTGTCCTGTTATAGTTCAACCTCAACCTCAGCATCTTATTCTTATGAATTCAACGGAGTACAAGTTCTTCGACACCACCTTGCTGACCTCGCAAGATTCCACACTTTCAATTTCTATAGTTCCTGCTACAAAACTTCAAGTAATCTACTGCATAACTTACCATCTCCCTCATATAGATGTAAGTTCGACCACCGTGTTGGCCTTACAAGATTCCTACCTTGTGTTTCCAATAGCTCCTGCAAATTTATTCATATGTTCTCCTGTCAATGGACAGCTTACCTACAATAATATATCAAGCTATTTTTTTTTTTTAACTTTAAATGTAAACTAATTATTTAAATATATTTGAACTGCAAGAAAGAAACATTTTTTGTGATTCCTGAGGATGCTTTAAAAATTAAAGCGAAAAACTTTGAATGATTGTACAAAAGTTTTTAATTAAATTTAATAATTTTTAAATATGTGTTGGTAAAGTGTTTTCTTAATGCAAACTAATACCTGCAGAATATCAGATAAATATTAGCAGAAAATTTTGTTCAACTCACTAATATAAATATATGTAACTCACTAATATAAATAGAAAAAAATTTTCTGCAGGGTAGACAGTGATTCTGCTTTTTTGAAATTGTAAGACAGTTAAAATTTTCAAGCAAAATAGACCTAATCAATTATTAATATTTGAGAAGACAAATAAAATTTTAAAAGATCTATACATATGAATGCAAAAATTAGAATTTTGTCCTACATTTGTATAGCTTGAAAAAAATTAACATGAAATTATAGTATAAATATATATTCATGAATATAAATTAAAAAGGAATTGAAAAAATCTTTACCTTCTATAGAACTAAGTGCATATCCTTGTTGATTAGGGAAGCAACGAATACACCGTGTCTGATATTTGAGACTTGATTCTCTACGTTGTTCAACATATCCCATGTTTCTCAAATCCATCACAACAACCCGTCGCCCTGCTGTGCCAACAATTAGCTTAGCACCACACAATGCCATTGTATAAACCTTTAAAAAAATTAATATAAGTAACAACTTCTAAAGTAAATGTCTAAAATTTACATATTTTTGGTATTAACTAACGAATTTAAATTGTTTTTAAGAAAATTAAATGGATTAATTAAAATACATAAATAATAAATATAAACTCATGATACAATTTAAAAAAAAAAAAAATAGTTAGTCAGATATACAATAACTTCTTTATATGATATAATATAATATGATAAAATATTTAATACCAGAGTCAAGTTTTGGAAAATTGGGATATTTTTCCATTTTTCTTTTTTCCTATTTAAGTACTTTAAGACCCTACAGGTCTTATAAAAAATTATTATTAGACAAAAAAAAAGTTATTTTTTTTCATTTCTAAGGTATAAGGACGTCATAGGATTGATAAAGAGGACAGGGAATGATGAAAATGATCAAAATCAATGCAATTGAAAAATCTTGATAGTTATTATACAATGTACTAAGCTATGTAATTTTATATATATATATATATATCTTTCTGCAGTTTCCCAAACATTATTTAAAAGTTTTTACAAACTTTTAACCTTTAAATTTATTTTTCTTGGGTTACGAATTTCGAGAATAATGAGTTACTTATGATGCTCCTTGCTAATTTGTTTTCATCCAATCCTTTTAAAAATCTGTGTGAAGGTTAATCAGTGTATTGGTCACAAAACTGCACATTCATTTGGAAATCAAGAAAATATTACATTTATTAAACTCTTAAATTCAGTCGTATGACAAAAATCCATGAAGATTTCAAGTTTTAAACTTTTTTCTTTGTAACAGATGCTCTAATTCAGATATAAGAAATTCAATGCCCAGATATATTCAATTAAATACAAAAGACACACGATGAAAAAACTGAAGCTTTAAAATAACTTAGATTTAGCATGGAGTATTTTGAAAGTGTACCTTATTTTGTATTATTATTCAAATACTAGTATATAACCCCGTCAAGAATGACGGAATGTGAACGATAAATCTTGAAAACAATGTCTAGATCATGAAGATTACCACGTGATCATTTAAATGTATTTTCAATTTTTGTTTATAAATTAAATGTGTTTCGATATTTTATAATTTTCGTTCTGAAATTAAAAAATTCTACCCGATCAATAAATACGAATGACAAAAAAAAAAAAAAAAAAAAAAAAAACTGCTGGTTGGCAAAAAATATAGGCCTGACAACACAACAGCAACAACACATCCCAATGTTCCGTTAAGTGCTCTATTTAAAGTCCTCATAATAAGAATAATCTGGTGTGTCACTCACACAACTTTCTCTTACCCTGAAATTTAATATTATAAGTACAGGTTGGAGATTAAGAGGTAAGATAACGAGTACTGTTATGTAAACCTATGTTAAACAATTCAAATTAGGGTTCGGAAGAGTTTTATATGATAATTAGTTCTGGCCCCCCCCTCAACCCCCCGTTTCATTAATGCACCTACATTTATATAGAATTTAATTCGGTTATTAAAAAATAATTCAGTTAAAAAAAAATAATTTATTAAAATTATTATTTTAAAAAGTTATCTTGTATGATAGTACAGACGATTTCCATATTAGAGAAATAGCATAACACTAAATACCCAAAAAAAGTTGAATTTATTCTCAATATTAAAGTAAAAAAAAAAAAAAATTGTTAAAAATGAAAGAAATCAATAACTTTATTTTAAATTATCGTAGATCGATGGTTCAACCATTCGTTTTAAAGGTATTGGCGAGATCTTTTGAAAGATACCCATCATGAAAATTTACTCCACTCGAGGGAGGACATCTACCCCAGGGGGGGAGGCGAGGCTCCTACATACACAAAAAAAAAATTTCCCAGTTGACTATCTCTATTACAAAAAATATGTATTCGTTTCATTTGGTTTAGTGCAGTCTATAGATGTTAAATTCTACTTACCTGCAATTTCCCCCATAGACGTAATGTATTTGAATACTTTTGAGTGTCCCTGTACACGAACCATTTGCTTCATTTTAACGAAAAGCTTACTGTAGCATCCCTATATGATACACATTTAGAATACCGAGTTTGGAATTTCTGCTACTATTTGTTCTTGAGATATGCTGATAACAGACACACAGACAGACACAGAGACCATTCGCTAAAAACGTGATTTTCGTATTCAGGGGACCTCAGAACATGTAAGTATAACAAAAACTCACGTTCGAAAATTTGACCCTAAAACAATACTTTCTCGACCCTATGGGTAAGAGGAAGTAAATAACGATTCACTTCATTTTACCAAAATACTTTTTTTTAAGACTATCGAAGATCCTGTTTCCAAATACGTAAGCGAAGTGTGACGTCACTGACCATCCGTGGATGCAAGAAATGATTCCCTATGTTAATCGTCCATTGTATTTTTTGTAAAAAATTATTAAAAATCGAGGAAAATTATTTTCCGATTATAATACCCATATTTGGGTATAGGTATGATATCGTATCCATGTGTTAGATTGAGTTATTTTGCTGTCAAATTGACAAAATTTTAAATTTCAAAACTGTGTCATCTTTGGAGTTTTTTGTATTTGGCGATTAAAAACATACTACGAAAATATACATGCCAGACGTTTATTTTCGTAATATGTATTGTACGATATATTGTTTCATATAATTCAGTTAAAATAACTATGATTTTTGAAAGGAATGAAATATGTTCGCCAAATAATTTGGCGATATATTTTTTCCGCCAAGGATGACAGATATATTAAATCTATTCCGCTGCAACATATGAGTATCTTATATCAGACACTTTATTTAAACATTTGAAAATAAATTTGACTTCAAATTATGATAGAATATTTATCATTTTCCTTTTAATTAGTATATTAGTTGAATATTTATTGTGTAAATATCATCCTTTGAAATGAAATGTTTATGTTTTCAATCAAATATGGAAGTTTGCTATTTTATTTTTCTAAAGTTTTGAAATTTAAAATTTAAATTTTATCAATTTTACAGCAAAAACAACTTAATCTAACGCATGCACACGATAACTAATACATATCTATACCGAAATATGGGAATTAAAATCGGGAAATAATTTTCCTCAATTTTTAATAATTTTTTACAAAAAATCCAATGGGCGATTAACATAGGAAATCTTTTTCTTGCATCCACTGACGCCCAGTGACGTCATCACTTTGCTTGCGTATTTTCTAACTAACTATCTAATAATTACAGACACTCCATGCTAACCCAAATTCACCTCTACTCTATACTCCCAACCAGCTATCTCACCCACAACATCGCCAAAATATCCAATATCCAGCTAGGGACTTTCTCATTATCAACCGAACATTTTATCTTGACTCGACATTATCACCTTAGACTACCCTACTTTCAATACTCATTTCAACTGGTGACCTTTACTTGTCCAACCAAACATTCTATCCCAACTATAACTTTACATTAATTTCAAAACTAAAATCAACTGGCGACATTTACGTACTGAACTCGACGCCAATCATACCATACAATGTAAACAAATAATGAAGCTTGATAAAAATATTTAAAGATTTTAATATGTTTTTACAAATATATTTTAAGATTTTTAAGGCTTTAATATGTTTTAGAAATATTTTAAGCGTTTTTTTTTTTTTAATGAAACAGTCAAAGAGTCGTTCATTCGCAATTAAAGAGTTGTCCATTTGGAATTTGTATTTTCTGAATGGCAACAAATTATGTTTGTTTTTATTTGGCATTGCGTTGTTTATAATCATGAAGTTACATAATTCTATTTATAGGTTCATGTTTATAATAGCCAGTGATCCGTTATATTTAATTAAACATTTAAACATTACAATTGAATAGTTTATCAAGGTTTTAGAGGGAATAAATAACAATATGTGCGATACAAAACATGTATGAAAATGATATGTGTGTTTTCGTAAGTTGAATTGAACAAATGGGGAAAAAAAAAAAAATGGCTTCCAAAAGTCTCTGTTTTGAAGCGGTGTAAACCGGAATCGTGAATGACAGATGAGGGTCATTATATATATTAATAAGAAGCCTTTTCATCTCAAACATTACTTTTTATCCTTTAAAACATACTATACATATAAAAATGATAGATTTCATGGCAGTACTTGATTTGATAAGCAGTAGAATGTACAACAAACATCATTCATTTCAACGTCCCTTATCTTCTTAAAGTATATATCAGAGTAACTAGCATTTGAATTTTTTACTTTCTTCTATATGTAATATAGAGAAAGTATTGGATTCGCGAAAATTTTCGACCTCCGTTTCTTGACGGATCTACACGTTTTGGGATGTCCTGAACACGAATTGATAGTTTTTAGAAAATGTCTGTCTGTCTATGGTTTATTGTTTTCACCATATCTCACGAACCAATGAATGAAATTCAACCAAACTTGGTATATAGTTGGACCCTGGCGGGGCATTGTGCTGATTAGATTTGGGGATCAATAGCCCAGCAGGTGGCGCTGTGATCGCATTTTATGTAAATTTTTAACATGGCAGTATAGGACAAATTTTCGTATTTTTCACCATATCTCACGAACCAATGAATGAAATTCAACCAAACTTGGTATATAGTTGGAACCTGACGAGACAAGGTGCTGATTAGATTTGGGGATCAATCGTCCGGCAGGTGGCGCTGTAATCGCAAAATTTCGTATTTTTCACCGTATCTCACGAACCGATGAATGAAATTAAACCAAACTTGGTGTATAGTTGGACCCTGACATGGAAAGTGTCTGATTAGATTTTGGGATTAATCGCCCAGCAGATGGCGCTGTGATCGCATTTTATGTAAACTTTTGTTGGAAGTATTCCATCTCCCAAATTTTTCAACTCCATTACTTTGGTAGATAACTTTGGAGTCATACTTAATTGCTTAAGTTTTATTAAAAATATTGATCAACTTGATTGTTAAAAAGTTTATTCATTACTTATTAAAAGGTTTATCTTTATGAATAATATAAATGAAATAGTTAATACCTCTTTTATTCACTTTAAAAACACTTACCTGTTTAACAGCGTTTGTTTGTTTTGTTTTCGGCGTGTTCCGTGAATGAATCATTTGATTCATTCACGTTTCCGGCGACATGCCGTTATTTTTGCAACGGCCTCAGTTAACAGTTGCAGGTAACGTTGTTGCATCGTGTAATCGTTCAACGGCGCATACCGATTCACCGCGAATATGCAAATCTTCATAAAATGAAACCTATAAATAGGGAGGAATGTCAGTATATGCGGCTGGTGTGGCTGACAAGCTAGTCGCGATGTTTTTTGTTGCAGACGCAGGTCGTCTTGCCGTTTTTGTTGAATTATAATTTCGTTTCGTTAAGTTCTTCTTTAATTTAAACTGTTAAAGAAACAGTTCGTTCATTTTTAGTATAATAGTAATTTTGCATAAATTAATAGTTGTATTGATAGTTTAAAAAGTTTAAAAATGTTTTTTTTAATGAATTTCAAATAAAGTTTTCTTGATCGAGTTAATGAATAGTTTAAAATGTTTAAAGCTAAAAGATCGATAGTTTTTTTGGAAATGATATTAATGAATGAAATTTTCTTCCAAGTATATAAAATGTGATCTGTGCCTAGTGTCTGCTGCATCCTAATATGGTTGGTAAATCTTCAAGTGTTGTGAGTACTGTTTTTGAATCTTTAATAAGCTGCAACTTTAAACACTACATTGAATTCAAATAACACTTGTGTCATGGAGTACTCATCTGTCAAAACACTAATCTATTTTCTTGAAGCAGCAAATATTGTTAATATGTTTTTGACTTGTGTGTTTTTTGTATGAATCTTTCCATAATTTGCATTTAAAGGATTTGTTCATATATATTTAATAATTTATTTTTTTTCTGTTTATATATATTTATTTAAGGCTATAAATAAAATTGTAATTTGTTTTTAAAAACTTGTGTCTTTCCTGTGCCACTCACACACATTGTTAGGATCAGGTAGCGTTTTTCCATTGTGTATAACTCTTCACTAAATTTCTTTATGTTTGTATGTTGAACTTTTCAACATTTACAACATATTTAGGGTTATGGGCTTCAGAAACCGGTCCATACCATGTGTGAGTGATCTTTAATTTTGGCACAGATTTTCTAGCAGCTTTAATATCTAAATTTTTTTGAGGGGGGTTTTTTTTTTCCTTGCTAAACATGGCCTTGACCTTGAGTCCTTCAATTGAAAAACTTACTTATAAAAATTACTCAAGTTGGTCTCGTGATATTAAATTTTTACTTAAAGAAAAAAATGCATGGGAAATAGTTACGGGTACTGAAAAACCTCCTAGTGATGAAGATTTAAAATTAAAAGAAAGTTTTGAAAATCGGTCACGTGTGGCTTTGACCACAATTTATTTAAATTTAGATTCAGAGTTAAAATGCTTAATTGAAAATTGTGACAGTCCAAGCGATGCTTGGCAGGTTTTGAAATCTAACTTGGTCCCTGACAGTCGGGTTGAACATTTTTCATTATTTCATAAATTTTTGGACTGTTTTATTAAAAATAATGAATCTATACGTACTTACTCGGCGAGGCTCTCAGAGATTATTGAACAACTCCGAAATATGGGTAAGCCGGTAGCAGACATTTATGCCTGTTATCAAATTCTTCGTCGCTTACCAGATAAATTTCAGCCAATTATACAATTTTTGCTTAGGCTAGATCATAAAAATTTTTCATATAAGGAAGTTGTTTCTCATTTAATCGCTGAAGAGACCCGCCTAGAATTGCGTGATCTTGAATTTAATAACTCTAAACCTGGTATTGAAGTCCAAAATGTAACTTGTTCCTCTAATTCTGTTAATTCTGGTAATAAATTTTTTAAGAAAAATGTTAAATGTTTTAGATGTGGCCGAAATGGTCACTATAGTTCAAATTGTTTTGCTGCATTACCTACTAGAACTTTTCCTAAACCTAAAAATGTAGCTTCAAGAAATTTTAATGTTGGTAAAAGAAAACCTTTCGGAAGGGGAGCAGAAACTCGTCCACAAGTCAGTTTCACTAATTCAGTTTTTCCTCAAAATTTCTTTGTGGCTGAATCATTGCTAAATTTTAATTTAGATGGCAGAAACAGCTGGGTCTTCGATTCGGCTGCTTCGCACCATTTTTGCAAGGTCAAAGAATATTTTTGGAATTTTCAAAAGGTTGATAATGAAAGCATGTCTGTTGCTGTGGACGGGGTCAGCTTCCCGATCGAAGGTAGAGGTATGGTAAAAATGCTGTTTAATAATGTTGTGTATCAGTTTAATAATGTATTGTATTCTAGTAAATTGAGGAAGAACCTCATGTCGGGACCATGTATAGATAGTATGGGAGGAAGTTATATTGGAAAAGGGGGAAAAATTTCAGTGTTTAATAGAGATGGTAATTTTGTTTTCAATGCTAAACTTAAAGAAGGTATATATTATGTTTTTCCTAGAATTTTAAAGAATCCTGAATTTGAAATTAATGGGGGGCTAGGAAATAAAGATTTAAATGTTTTTTCTCACATGCCTGTTGCTGCTGTGGTTGATCTCAATTCGGTAGATACTTGGCACTCTCGTTTCGCCCATGTTGGTAAAGATCTTGTGGTCCATACCAGTAAGCAGAATTGTGTTCATGGATTGCCAAGATTAAAATATACTAAAAATTTTTGTGAGCCTTGCCGTCTTGGAAAACAGAGACGCAGGTCATTTAAACCTATTCAAGGTGGGCAATCTAGAGAACCACTTGAAAGACTGCATTTAGATGTTTGGGGACCAATTAGTATTTTAGGGCGAAACGGTGAGAGATTTTTTTTGACAATTACAGATGAGTTTTCTAGGAAAATTGCTATCTACCCAATGGTAGAGAAAAGTCAGGTTTTTGACATATTTTTGAAACATGTAACTAGAGCTGAACTGTTCCTCAATAAAAGACTTAAAGCCATTCGTAGTGACAACGGTACAGAATTCTGCAATGCCAACTTTCAGGACTTTTGTGAAAAAAGGGGTGTGAAACACGAATTAACAAACGTGTACACGCCTGAGCAGAATGGTATTAGCGAGAGGGCTAACCAAACTATTTTAAACTGTGTACGTGCCATACTAATTGAAAGCGGCATGCCTTTTAAGTTTTGGCCTGATGCCATCATTTATTTTGGCTACACTTGGAACAGAGTCTGTCACCGGGGTCAATCAAAGACACCATTTGAACTATATCAGAACACTAAACCTTCAGTTAAACATTTGAGAGCTTTTGGTTCAGTGGCATATGTTGGTATACCAAAACAGCTAAGAAGTCATAAATTACAGCAAAAATCAAAAAAGGGATATTTGATTGGATATTCGTTAAAAACTAAAGGATTCCGTATATGGGTAGAGGAAGAAGACAAAATTTACGAAACCTTAAATGTAACTTTTGATCCAGAGGATCATGTGTACAGAAGTGGAGCAGTGCTGGGCCCTTCACCTGACCTTGAGGTAGCTAGAAAGGAAAGAAATTGTGAGAGCTCCGACCCACCGCCCACGATTACGATAATGCCGGAAAGTGAGGCAGAGGAGGTGCGTCCACAAGTTCCGCCAAGAGTAACCAGTTGGAACAGGTGTCTAGTGAAGAGAAGGACTGGCACACGCACTGATGTGTACTACTATCCTGAAGGAACTAATTCTAGATTAAAGTCTATAAAAAGAAATAGAAAAATATTGTAAAAACCATAATATCCTTTTTGATGCAAATTTATTTAATTTTTCACCCAGTGATACTTATGAAGGGGTTATACCACAACAGACTTCAGAATCCTCCTCGGAATCTTCAGAACATTCAGAGTCGAATTCACCTCAGCCTTCTAGTTCTGCTGTTTTATGACTAGATGTCAACATTCCAAGAACCTTCAACCAAGCTCTAAAATCTGCCCAATACCATGAATGGAAGAAATCTATGGATGAAGAAATTGGGGTTATGTCTGAAAGAAATGTCTGGCACCTAGTTAAACCACCGCCTGGTAAAACCATAATTGGTAACCGGTGGGTCTATACTATAAAACGTGATGAAAGTGGAAGAATTGCACGCTATAAATCGCGTCTGGTTGCCCAGGGCTTCAAGCAAGTGAAAGGCGAGTCATATGATGAAACCTTCTCCCCAGTCGTCAATTTTTCTATCATCAGATTTTTTTTCAGTTTGTTGGTTTCAAATTTAGGCTGGTATAACATCCAGTGTGATGTGAAGGCAGCATATTTATATGCACCCCTTACTGAAGAAATTTATATGAAGCAACCTCCTGGATACATCGTAAAAGGGAAGGAAGAATTCGTATGTAAACTAGACCGTGCCCTCTATGGACTACACCAGAGTGGCAGGCTGTGGTTTTACGAATTGAATGGTGTGCTTCTTGAAATAGGTTTTTCTAAGTTTCAGTGGTGCAATTGTGCCTATAAATATGAAAATTATATTATTTTACTAGTCTATGTGGACGACATAGTGGTTTTTGGAAGAAGTAAAGAAAAAATAGATAAAATTATTAAAGTTTTAGAGTCTAAATTTGATTTAAAAATGTTGGGACAAACAAAGAATCTTTTAGGAGTAGAATTTAATTATAAACAAAACAGTGTAGAAATTAATCAAACTAACTACATTAAAGAAGTTTTTGAAAGATTTAAACAGTTTCATCCCCCAATTACTTCATTACCAATAGTTAAAGGTGTTAAATTTTCAAAGTTGGATTGTCCATCAAATAATACAGCTCAATTAGAAATGGCTAAGTTTCCCTATCGTAACGTTCTTGGTTGTCTGTCTTTTATTGCCAGTAGAAGTCGACCTGATATAACATATGCTGTGAACATTTTCAGTCAGTTCCAAGCAAATCCTGGATTGACGCATTGGACGGGTTTATTGAAATTATTAGGATATATTAAATATACAGAAAATTTAAAATTAAGTTTGAAATGTAATAAAATTGAACTTGTTGCTTTTTCGGATGCAGATTTCGCATCCAACAGGGATGATTTTGTGTCTGTAGATGGACAGATTGTTTTGTTAGGCCAGAGCCCAATTTCATGGCGAACTTTTAAACAACGTGGAGTTTCTCTATCTACGATGGAAAGTGAGTTCATCGCCATGACAGAATGTGTTAAGGAGCTGATGTGGTTCAGCAATGTCATTGATGATTGTTTTGAATCCAATATAATTTTTAAAAAGCCTTCTTTACCTATTCTTTATGCTGACAATCAGTCAGCAATTGATTTTTCTAAATCTCCAATTGAGAACAGCCGCAGCAAGCATATAAATGTAAAGTTGTTTTTTATACGTGAATGGTTCTACGAGGGAAAATTTGACTTAAAGCATATTCCTTCTAAACTTAATTTAGCAGATCCATTCATTAAAGGCTTGACAAAATGTGATTTATATAAATTTACCTCACAAATTTTTGTTGAGGATGAGCAATCAGATTAAATTAAGACATTAATCTTAAAAAAAAATAAATATAAATTAATAAAAAAATACATATGTATAGTTTTTTTTCAAATTAAATTTTTTTTTCAAATGTTTAAAAGTTTTTTTAGGGAACTGGGAATATAAATCAATTATAATGTGTAAATGTATAAATAAGTAATATTGGTATTGAATTTGTATTATATATATTAAATTTGTAGTATATTTATAGTAGAATATTTGTAGTAAATTATATTATATTATTGTGGTATTAATATTATAGTAATTGCATTTGTAGTGTTGTTCAAGTCATGCATCTTTCATCGGTATGAGTGATACTAGGCCTAGTATAAGTGTGTAATCATCTATCACTCATTAAATTTGTGTTTGTCTAATTGTTATAGTAAAAAAAAATTTTTTGAATTTGCATAATGTATAAACGTTCCCAGTATCAAATTAATACTTTTCTTTAAATTTGTTTACTGCATTGCATAACTGTTGAATATAGAAATATAAATGAATTGAATAATATAATGAACTTTAATATACATTTAAATGTTTGAATAATTTTTTTTGATTATTATAAGAGGATTGAAATTTGATTTAGAATTTAGAAATTTACTATTGCATATTTATATATATTTAATGAGCTTGAATTGGTCTATTTAAAAAAATTTTAATTGTTTCATATAATTTTTTTTACGGCTATAGTAATGTCGTTGTGGGGGGCAATGTTGGAAGTATTCCATCTCCCAAATTTTTCAACTCCATTACTTTGGTAGATAACTTTGGAGTCATACTTAATTGCTTAAGTTTTATTAAAAATATTGATCAACTTGATTGTTAAAAAGTTTATTCATTACTTATTAAAAGGTTTATCTTTATGAATAATATAAATGAAATAGTTAATACCTCTTTTATTCACTTTAAAAACACTTACCTGTTTAACAGCGTTTGTTTGTTTTGTTTTCGGCGTGTTCCGTGAATGAATCATTTGATTCATTCACGTTTCCGGCGACATGCCGTTATTTTTGCAACGGCCTCAGTTAACAGTTGCAGGTAACGTTGTTGCATCGTGTAATCGTTCAACGGCGCATGCCGATTCACCGCGAATATGCAAATCTTCATAAAATGAAACCTATAAATAGGGAGGAACGTCAGTATATGCGGCTGGTGTGGCTGACAAGCTAGTCGCGATGTTTTTTGTTGCAGACGCAGGTCGTCTTGCCGTTTTTGTTGAATTATAATTTCGTTTCGTTAAGTTCTTCTTTAATTTAAACTGTTAAAGAAACAGTTCGTTCATTTTTAGTATAATAGTAATTTTGCATAAATTAATAGTTGTATTGATAGTTTAAAAAGTTTAAAAATGTTTTTTTTAATGAATTTCAAATAAAGTTTTCTTGATCGAGTTAATGAATAGTTTAAAATGTTTAAAGCTAAAAGATCGATAGTTTTTTTGGAAATGATATTAATGAATGAAATTTTCTTCCAAGTATATAAAATGTGATCTGTGCCTAGTGTCTGCTGCATCCTAATATGGTTGGTAAATCTTCAAGTGTTGTGAGTACTGTTTTTGAATCTTTAATAAGCTGCAACTTTAAACACTACATTGAATTCAAATAACACTTGTGTCATGGAGTACTCATCTGTCAAAACACTAATCTATTTTCTTGAAGCAGCAAATATTGTTAATATGTTTTTGACTTGTGTGTTTTTTGTATGAATCTTTCCATAATTTGCATTTAAAGGATTTGTTCATATATATTTAATAATTTATTTTTTTTCTGTTTATATATATTTATTTAAGGCTATAAATAAAATTGTAATTTGTTTTTAAAAACTTGTGTCTTTCCTGTGCCACTCACACACATTGTTAGGATCAGGTAGCGTTTTTCCATTGTGTATAACTCTTCACTAAATTTCTTTATGTTTGTATGTTGAACTTTTCAACATTTACAACAACTTTTAACATGGCAGCATAGGACAAAATTTCGTATAAATGTACATAATGAGCGTTATTTTAAACTTGTGATTGTAAAATTAGTATGAATTATTGATAATAGTAGTATGTAACTAGGAAAAAAATTTTGTTCATGGGGGGGCATTGCTTCCCCTCCCCCGGGGGGTAAATTTTCACAATGGGTATCTTTCGAAAGATCTCGTTGATAATAGTAGTAGTTAACTAGGAAAAAAGTTTTGTGCATGCGGGGGCATCGGTTCCCCCCCCACCGGGGGGGGAGTACCCCCCCAGGGGGGCAAAGTTTCAAGATGGGTATCTTTCGAAAGGTCTCATCAATACCTTTAAAACGAATGGTTGAACCATAAATCTGTGATAATTTAAAACAAAGTTATCGATTTTTTTTACTTTTAACGAAAAAAAACTTAGAAAAAAAATCGTATTTTTTTTTTTTTTTTAACGAAATTTAACCAAACTTGGTATTTAGTTGGTCCCCGACATAAACTGGTGCTGATTACATTTGGGGATCAAAAGCTCAACAGGTGGCGCTGTGATCTCATGTTTTCTAAATTTTTAACATGGCAGTATAGGACAAAATTTCGTTTAAATGTACATAATGAGAGTTATTTTTAACTTGTGACTCTAAAATTAATATGAGTTATTGATAATAGTAATAGTTAACTAGGAAAAAATTTCTGTGCATGTGGGGGCATTGCTTCCCCCCCTGGGGGGGGGAGGGAATTTTGAAGATGGGTATCATTCGAAAGATCTCGTCAATACCTTTAAAACGAATGGTTGAACTATAAATCTGTGATAATTTAAAACTAAGTTATCGATCTTTTTTACTTTTAACAAAAAAAAAAAAAAAAAAAAAAAATCGTAATTTTTTTTTTAGTCGAACTTTAACCAAATTTGGTATTTAGTTGGCCCCTGACATAAACTGGTGCTGATTAGATTTGGGGATCAATCGCTCAACAGGTGGCGCTGTGATTGTATTTTTTCTAAATTTTTAACATGGCAGTATAGGACAAAATTCCGTATAAATGTACATAATGAGAGTTATTCTTAACCTCTGATTGTAAAATTGATATGAATTATTGATAATAGTAGTAGTTAATTAGTTTAAAAATTTTGTGCATGTGGGGGCATTGTTTCCAAAATTTTCAAGATGGGTATCTTTCGAAAGGTCTCGTCAATACCTTTAAAATGAATGGTTGAACTATAAATATGTGATAATTTAAAACAAAATTATCGATTTTGTTTTTTTACTTTTAACAAAAAAAAAACTTGGAAAAAATCGTTTTTTTTTTTTTTTTTAATTGTTATTGAGTGAATTTGTATAGGAAAATATAGAAGAAAGTCTTGTGGTGGCCACAACATACTAGTTTTATTATTAATTCAATCTTTTTTTTTTTTCCACCACAATTTAATCAAAATTTCCTGGTGCTCACAGATTTTGATAAAAATTTCCTTACATTTTCAGTGCAAGTCCCTGACTTTTCTTTAATTTTCAGATTGCTAACTACATGACACATGACATCTCCATCCAAGTACATCCCCAGAACATCCTGATAACTGCCTAGGGATAAACTTACTATCTGATCATAAAATAAGTTATAAATAAAATTATCCACTTTTCAGAAAATTTTGGAGTGGAAGGCTGATTTTTTATTCTAACTACGTGAAAAATACCAGAGCCAGGAATCGAACCCGGGCCTTCCGCTTTACGTGCGGATGTTCAAACCATAGAGCTACCCTGGCTGATTACCAGCAAAGCATTTCATGGTTGATGAATAAATTTCTAAATTAAATTAAAATTTCGTGGTCTATTGGAGTTGTGCCATGAATGTTAATGTCACTTGATATACACTGTAAAAAATTAACATGCTAGATTACATCACAATGTGCGGGTAAAAAAATCGCCAACACCATGTGCGTTAAATTTCAAGTGCGATGTAAATAAATGCGTGCTTGAATTTAATAATAATAATAAAAAGTGTTTTATTAACAACTTATATTGCTATTACTATTAAAATAATAATAATAATGCATAAATTTTTAATTCACTAAAGAAATATTAAAAAAATAGTCAAATCAGAAGCATTATATTTAATAAGTACATCAAATAAACTTATAATTAATATTTTTTAGAACGCATGAAAATTAAAATGACCGTTTACCAATGCTTTATTAAACTACGTTTTGTAGCATACATATATCTGTACAATTTTAGCAAATATATTAATTTTACAAAATAAACAAGAAATAAAAACTTTACCAATACATTCTACGTAACAAACTACAACGAAATTAGCTGAAAAAGCGAACAAAATTTAAAAAATAAAATTAATCATAATACATACAATTTATAAATGAAACTTGAAAGAAACAAAATAACACAAAAAAGTAATGAAATATTAAAAAACGTACAAAAATTTCATATTAAATATTTATTAAATAATGTTCTATTTTAAATGCCATAATATTTTTCAGAATTAAAAACTAATACATCATTTTTCATCATCAATAAGTAATAGTAATCTAAATCATTTTAAAATAAATTAGTCTGAAAATGTTGGAGTTTAATAGTTTTATTTCCCGAGGAAATAATTATTGTGTTGGAAATTTTAATGCTCATAATTCAAAATACAGTTTCATGAGACAGAGTTTAAGATTAGATTTTATTAGTTAAACGCAGACACTTATCAAACTTATATTGACAGAATTAAAAAAAAATCAAAATTAAAACAATTATAACTTACTTGTTACTTAAAATTTTGTGTTGGTTATAATATGAATCCTAATCGTGGCTTCGTTCCTCCATTTTTTGCGTTTTCCGTTAATGATAGCAAAAGGCGTGGCGTAACATAACAAACATTTAAAAGTTTTAGTTCCTGTTTGAAGGTTATTGGCGTATCTGTGTCACATGACTCTTTGACGCCATAGTGAATGTAAAAAAACAGCACGTTTTGCTTGAAAATTTTTTACAGCACGAATGCGTGATTTTATCACATCACAATATGAGGGATATTCGTTGTAATTTTACAACATTTTTTTACAGTGTAGCTGTGTTTACAGACTCTGTGACTTTGCCAACGAATGTTATGTGAGAAATGCCTAGCTGGTAATCAGCCAGGTTAGCTCGAAGGTTTGAGCATCTGCACATAAAATCTTTTTGTAAAAAAATAGAACCGACTCCAAAGAGCAACTACTATTCAAGCAACTAAAAAAAAAAAAAAAAAAGGGTATGAAATGAAACTGTAGATTGCGCCTAAAAGTATAAAATAACTTCCTTCGTCAAACAACCAATAACACTACAATTAATCATAACTTTTGAAGTCAGCGCAAAATTAAATAAAATTTAATTAGTTTTTAAAGGTTTGTTTTTAGATCGATATCAACAAATACTGTTGTCTCGAATAATCCATTTTCATGTTTCCTTTATTATTTTATCACTGTATACAATTGGTCCATTAGTAGCATCTACATAGAACAGTGGACATTCTTTACATTGAGGTATATATGTTTCTATGAAGTTAGAGTTTCCTTTGCAAATTTGGTATAACTTTGATAACTATCATCCTTGGTGGCTTTTGGATTTTGCGATCAAAACATACACACAAGATGTATATTTTCATAATATATATTTGTACGGTGTATTGTTTCATACTCTTGATTACTCTCTTGATATACCTTATCAAAATAATCATGGTATCCCCAAAAAATTAAATATGTTTGCCAGATAATTTTGCGATTTTTCTTTCACCAAGGACGTCAGATACCAGCATCTTTGCCAACTTTTGCTGCTTACGGAATCTAATTTGTTTTCTTGAATCAAAGTAGTTTTCGGCTGTGTTTTGCAGGTGACAATGTGAGATGCGTATATTGAATAGGATTTGATTTTTGTATTGAATAAAGTTATCAATTTTTATTTGATTTTGCACCGACTTCAAAAGTTATGATTAATTGTAGTGTTATTGGCTGTTTGACGAAGGAAGTTATTTTATACTTTTAGGCGCAATCTACAGTTTCATTTTATATCCAGTTTTTTTTTTTTTTTTTTTTTAGTTGTTTGAATAGTAGTTGCTTTTTGGAGTCGGTTCTATTTTTTTACAAAAAGATTTTATTTATTTTTCTCTTTTTAGTGAAAACTTATTCATATAGCAGAACATCAAAAGACGTTCGACGGCAGCTTCACAAATCACAACTTCCAAGAAAAGTGACATAACTCAAAAAATGGTTTATGTCACTAAAAAATACATGAAATGCACCCAATGTGAACAAAAAAGTTACATCTCCATCTAGAAAGTTATCCACTAGAGAGACAGTTGTGCCAGTTTTATTCTAATCAAGTTATTTTTAAGTTGATTTTTCTCAAATGCTGCATTTTTAAGTTGTGTCACTTTTCTTGCCTTTATGGGATATGAGCAAAAAACTATCTGTTGAATGAACATACATTAAGTTAAAAAGGCTTTAAGGCTTTAGAAATGTAAAGAACGGATACACTGTATTCGTAACCAAAAATTCTGTTAGGCATATATATTGCACTTTACAGTGAATACGTGTCACCCGCTGCGCTGGAAATTGCACAGCGTAAAGTTCAAACAAAGAGCAAAATATGCATTGCGGCTGACGGACAGAAGTTTCAACATCGATACTTACATACTGCTTTTACTAGTGTAGCTGCATGCGTTCAGCAGTTAGAGTGAGCACAGATTTTTGTGAGTATCCTGTAATTTGTTTATATCTTAAAGAAATCATAATGAAACCTATTTCAGGCTAAGATCATTACAATAAAAAAAGTGTTAAAATTAAATCATCTCTTACGAAGTTAAAAGCTAACAAATTTCAACAACAACAACGAGAAACATGGTTTGTATTGAGAACCTCTTTCTTTGTGAAGTCGGTTTAAAACGTCTATGCGTTAATCGATGTGACTGCTTACAATAACCATACTTTGAATTTTACATAGCATAAATGTCACCCGCTATGCTACAACATATGCAATTTCGTTCAAGTGTGCACAAAATAGGAAATTGTGAACAAACAAATGCACGTTTTAAGCGTTCTGTTTTTAGCATTAATGTCTAAACTATCTTTTCGTACTATATCGATGATGCTCTGCAATTTTATAATTCAGTTTTTTCCCCTGTCCTGAACCGTTTCCGAGATAGGAAAGCTAGCATGAATGTCTAAACTATCTTTTTGTACTAAATCGATGATACTTTTCAACTTTGTAATTCACTTTTTTCTTTAGAACCGTTTTCGAGATAGGAAAACTAACTCCGCTATTTTTCACCAGGTGGCGCTGCAAGCGGTTAAACCTTGTACTGCATGGCCATTTTGCTATACTTACATACCATTTTTATCAGTATAGCTGCAGCCGTTTGGCAGTTAAAAGAGTTGGGACTGATTTTTTTTGGGCACCCTGTATTTTCTTTAGATCGTAAAGACATTACAATGGGACCTATTTCAGACCAAGACCTTTTCAACTAAACAAAAAGTATCAAAATCGGAGCATCCGTTCAGAAGTTATGAGCTAACAAACATTAAAAGAACATATGGTTTGAATTGAGAACCTTCCTTCTTTTTTTGAAGTCGGTTTATTAAGCGGAAGGCCTGGGTTCGATTCCCGGCTCTGGTATTTTTCACATAGTTGGAATAAAAAATCAGTCTTCCACTCCAAAATTTTCTGAAATGAACTTTCACAGTTGATGAATAAATTTCTAAATTAAAATTATCCACATCAATACAAAGTAGGTGTTCTTTTTTTAACACTTTTCAACAAGGTTGAAAACTGTTAACTGACTTCGGTTTGTATGTCTGTCTGTCTGCACTCTAACTCCTCTAAATATTCATAGAATTTCTTTAAACTGATATATGTCATTTAAGTTCACTATCGGATGTTCCCTATTGAAATTGGAGTGAATACCTCAACTGGTTTGTGTACAGGGTTGGGTTGTGGAATTACAGCCGAGATAACTGGTTAGTTTGTTCGATTTACTGTGTTCTACCTTCAGGGTACTAAAGCCCCCCTCCCCCCCCCGCCCAAAAAAAAAAAAAAAAAAAATTGCATTCACAAAACTTAAAATTAAAGGGGAAAACTTCAATTCACATTCAAATGATAGAATTGAATAATTGAATTTCAGTAGATTCAATCATTCACATTGAGTTATTAGGTTGTGGGGATTAAGGCTAATTGACTGCTCTAGGGTTCTAGGCCTGAGGGAGAGTGCCCTCCGTGGGGGGTCTTTCTAAGTGGTCCTAGCCTGTATTTATGCAAGTTTCGGAGAAAACCATACAAAACTTTGAACAGCTAGGCTGATGAGTGCAACCTGGGATCAAACCCGTTTGTGCACAGGGACACCGGAAAGTATTACAAAGTATTGTGTTCTATGAGAGGTAATTCTGTAAACCTTATTTTAATATCTTTAACTTTACACAAATCTTAATGAAATTAAAATATGCATGTATTCACATGAAGAAAAGAATGCTTTCTATAGAATACAGTATGGTTATCATTAGATTTACAAGGTCACACAAAAATATTCTTTTACATTAAGGACTATTATTGAAAACTTGCTGTAATTGCATTTTCCTTTACATTAAGTGTTTTAAACACTTTCTAACTATTTTTAAGAGTGAATATGATTTCAATTTGTCGATCTGTCTGTCTGCCCGACCCCATCACCTGTAAATATTTTCCGACATTTAAAAAAACGATATATGTTATAAGTTCACTATGGAATGTTCCCTATTTAAATTGGCATTAATAGGTCCTGTACATTTGGTTTATGTACAAAGATACCCAAAAAAATGCCAATGCATTACGTTTTAGGACAGACAATTTTATAAATCCCATTTAAATAACTTTCTACTGCAAAAATCATAAAGAAGTTGACATTTAATGTTAATATGCTAAAATAATATTTTGTATAGAATATGATATGGCTAACCTTCAAATTTACGGAGCTACACTGAAATATTCAGATACATTAAGGGCTGTAATTAGAATTTAAAGGCTGCATTTTCTTTGGCATTAAGCATTTTTAACACATTCCAACGATGTTTAAGTGTAATCATGAATTCAATGAGTCTATCTGTATCATGTCTTTGAGTCCTTCTGTCTGTCCGTTGTGTGATAATGTAGGCAAAGAACATCGAAAGTTATACAATACAGAAAGTATGAACAGTTGGAAAGTGTTAATAATCAATATGTTGTGCATGCTTCTTCATTCTTGTTTAATATATAAACAGGAACTAATACACATACAAAAATAGGAAAAAAAAAAAAGAACAGCATCTTTTTTGGACCAGCTTTACTGAAAAAACAAAGGAGCAAAAATACTCAAAGATGAGTAAAATTGTGTCAAACTTGAGTATGTCACATACTCAAAATAGCTCCCAACCAAATGTACTCTAATTTAAAAATCACATGTATCTATTAGTGAGCCCATTAACAAACTCAAAAATTGGCATTTCCCAAACATAGATTCTCGTTGTTGTATTCTTCCACAAATCAGTACGAAACTGCCAAGAAATATAATTCTGGAAATCTGAGGGAGTCAATTTTGTGTATGAATTAAGTTTGCAAAAATTCTATTAAAAAACTTTTAGTTCAGCATATTTATAACAAATTAAGAAGTGCACAGATATTAATTTGAAAACATGTGATATATTTCATAAATGAGATAAGCCTGTTTTTTTTTTTTTTTTTTTTGAAACAAAAATATTCATTTTGAAACAAATATTTTTTCATTCGCTGATTTTTGAGTACTTCCTTTTTAAAAGTGTTTCATTCAGAAAAAAATTTCTAAGTTCTATACATGTAGAAATGCTTGAGTGCTACAAATATCCTCTAATAAAGTCGTTTAACAGAATTCAAATTTCATTATTGTTATTATATTATTTTTTTATTTTTTTTCTTCTTTAATGTTATTGTACAAACATATGCTTACAACTCATATTAAAATTTCCCATGAATTTTTAAATTTCTAAATGAAAAATGTTCTACTAACCAGCAGATATACATATCTAGTTAAACCTTTTATAAACTTTAACAACCTTTAAATAGCTAAAGAAAAATTTTAAGCTGCCAAAGAAAATACATGTACTTATTAATTACTTAAATACACAGTTTCAATTCCAGTATCAGAAGTCTTCTGTAATAGTTAGGGCTCAGACATTGAGAAGGGTGAGCAAAATTCATTAAGCTGTACAGATGGTAATAACGAACAAACTATAATTGTTGATAAAAAAAAGTTTATACTTCTTAATGTCCCTTCATCTGGTTAAAACAGGAACTAGAAATTTTTAGAAAGCTGTATTAATTTCAATGTTTAGAGTTTCTTACAACAAATATTTTACTAGAGTCTACGAACAAAATCACGGACAAAGATATTTTTAATATGGGATATGAAGAATCATGCCAATTCTTTATCTAGCTGTATGTAATTAAAATTTTATAACTAAAATGCTTTGACATATCTATTAACAGATTAATAACGTTAGATAAAAGCGAACTTGTGATAAAAATATGCTTTCTAAATCTGGTAACTTTTTTTGCATAACTTATCGTGAAATTATGCTGCAGATTATTTTCTAATTCTTAAATAGCTGTTGCACATCGACAGAAAAAATTCTGCTATTGGGCTAACAGCTTTATTTTTATATTACAGTGTATACTTATTCTCTAAAATACTTGTTACATAGAATAAATGGCTTTGTATAACAAAATTCTTTTGTATTATTGAGGGAAATTTAGATTACTTTTGGGGGAAATTTCTGAGTTCTGAACACTTTCTGCCCCCCTGCCCCCACCAATAGCTTGATGAACTAAAAAGGGGACACAGAATTAATAAATAGCAGTTCAAAGTAATGGGAATGTAATGCTTAAATAAATGTAAAGTGTTTTTTTTTATGGCAATCTTGAAATTACCCAGATTAAAATTAAATAACTTTTATTGATTATTATAAAGTTAGTTATCGATTTGTTTTCTTTTGTAAATTTAATATCTAAATGATGAACAAATACTCAACAAAGAATGAAAAAAGAAGGGAGATAAAGAAACGAACTTCAGTAAAATTCCAAGACTTTTTAATGGCCAGTTAAAGAAATTTTACACATCATATGCTTATTTCAAATATATATTGCTAGAAAAAGAAAAAAATATATATAAATGAAAAGAAAAAATATTGAAGAACATAGATCATGTTATTTTTTAAATCAGTGGATCGAAATTACATTTTTTCCCACAAAAAAATAGCTAAAGAAAAAATTATTAACAATGTGGAAAATCAGATTTTCAGCGTGCAATGAAATACAGTAGACTCCCGATTATCGGCGGTCGGATTATCCGCTTTGCAGATTATCCGCGGTCCTCAAGGACCTGAATTTAAAAGGGAATTTAAAAATACAGAACAAACTTATTACAGAAAAAGATCGAAGAGAGTAATAACCTTCAAGGTTTTTGGAGATATTACACGATTCTTGACAGCATTTATGGCATACACACTGCTTGGGAGGCAGTTAAGCAGTCTACATTGGTAAGGTCTTGGAGAAAAAGTTTACCAAATGTGGAAAATAATTTGGTAGAGTTTATAGAGGAGGAAGAAATTTCTGCTCATGATTTGGCAAATTTAGCTAAATTAGTTACTGGAGGAGAAAAAGTCAATGAAGGAAACACTGAAGAGTAGATTAATTGTTACGCCAATGATCCATGTATTGAACACCTTACAGATGAACAAATTGTGAGCCAAGCATTAGACCCAGTTTCAGAAGATAGTGAAGAAGAGGAAGAAGGAGATAAAACTCAGCAAATGATGAGCCACGATGCAGCCCTAGTACATGCAGATGGACTTATAAAATATCTCGAGGAACAGGATGATGTACCACTTTGTGACAAAATGCTGATAAAGAAACTGCAATTGCAAATTAAGAAAAAGTGTTTTAGTGCAAAAAAACAAAAATGCTTGATCGATTTTTTTGTTAAAAAATAGAGCAAAATGTAAGTAGAAATTTTTATTAGAGTATGTTAAATTGTATATGTAGGCCATGCTTAACTGTTGATTAAATAGTATTGCTCAAAAGGCTTTATGTATTGATTTATATCCCCTTTTTGACCATTTTGCAGATTATCTGCTGATTCGATTATCCGCGGTTGTCTGTTCCCTGTTCACCGCGGATAATTGAGAGTTTACTGTAATCTGAAAAGCTCTGTTTAAAAACAGAAAGAGGGAAATAAATGTCCACTACAGTCAAATGGCACACATATAATAAAAACAAAAAAATAATCAAATATTACAAATGTAAATACTTTTAATTATGAATGTTTTATAATGTGAAGTGCTTTTACCTTATCTGGTTGAGCATATGAACCTTCAGCATTGCCAGTTCTGGAATCCCACACTTTAATCAGCTGATCCCAGCTGCCAGTTATAACAGCATTTACTTCGGGACAATATTCAATGCATTTTACGGCATTGTCATGACAACCAATTGGATTGGCTACAAATAAAAATAATTATAAGATAAAAAACTTTTTATAAACCATGTTTTTAAATTTTCTGTTGAATCATAGCTATAGAACTAACTACACTAGCACTTTATCAATGTGTATTGTTACGAAATTGTAAATAATTGTTTTGTTTTTTTTTTTTTTTAAATTCTTTCAAAGAGGCTTAGTAAGTTGATAAAATGTCCATTTTCTGCATTTACAGCTCTTTTTCGCATTAAAATAGCTTAATTTTCCCTTTAAAATACATTAAAAAGCTCCAATAAGCAGGTAATAGATTTGGCACCAAATTTGATGACTTTTTTGGCGAGAAAATCCTTATTATGGATATTCCAAAGATGGATGTTCTAATGTGATTGGTTAAAGAGTTACGGGAAATTTGAATTTTTTAAAAATAAGTTGGTTTTAAAAATAAGATATTAATCCTTTCAGAACAGCATATATTTGAATCATGAACTACATTAGCACTCTATCAATGTGTAGAAAATCTTTAAAGTGATAATGACGCCAATTTTTGCCAGATGCATAATTTAACTTTTTATGATTTTTTAACGCTCACATTTAATTAAATGTATTTATTTTTATGTCAAAAGAAAATGAACTCGTAATTTTTTTTTTTTTTTTTTTTTTTTTTTGGCAACAATTTAATTATAGCTAATATTTTTAATGACTATTTTTGTTGCTATTAAAAGCTTATTATTTTCATATTTTAATTAATTAAAAGAAAACTATTCGAAAATTCAAAAATCTGACTTCGAAGTATTGTGTTGTCACCGGGTTTTGAGCTACTGTGAAAGTTTCAAATATCTATCTAGTAGGGAAGTTAGTTAAAAATAGATTGCAAGATTTGTACCGGACAAACAAACACACAAACAAACAAGAATAGAAGTTAATAAAAACATGGCAATTAAGTTAAATTTAAACACATCTAACTTTTAAAAAATTCAGTCATAAGGAAAGAGAGTTTATGTAACTACAAAAACATCTTTCTTCCCAAGAGACTGTTGAATAAATTTCAGTAAAACTAACAAAGAAATTGTTTCTTAATACAAATATTAGGAGCAAGGACTTTGCTTATTTTGCCACAAACACTCTCTCTTCTTATAGTAGTATAGCAAGTAGAGTCCTGCATAAGTCAAGTGAACCTAATAGATGAAGTTTAAATTTAAATCATCCTGAAACCAGGATTGAAAATTAGCAGTCATTTGCACACTTCAAAATTAAAGTCTGACAACCAACCATAAAATTACACAGCCATCCCAACTGACACCTTTCAAATTTTCCTTGCCTCAAAAGCACAATGATAGTCGCAACTGCCATACGAATGCAAACGTGAATTCAGCATTCAAAACCCTTATTGAAGCCTCACAGGCTAACATTTTTGATAAAGTAATCATAATGGAAGAATCAGAAGTTTATGAAGTATGGTGTAAAAATAAATGGAACATTTCCTGCCAGTCTGCTTGGCAGTGTTTGTTCGCAGAAATAGAATCTTCATCAATATCATAATTTTCATTTAGTAAACTAAAAAAAAAAAAAAAAACTTCATAATGAAAATTCCATTAAAAACTGCAGAATATAAAAGTGGTTTCTGTGATTTAAACTTGATCAAAAAGAATAGACGAGACTTTTCCTACTCCTTACAATAGTAGATGATTTATTATTTATTTATAAGACTGTATGGATCCTATTTGGCTAACTATAATCCATATCCTGCAATTGATCTAGGGTGGAAAGATCTTGAAAGACAGTCGAACAAGATGAGCGGATTTCAAAAAATGAATTTTATAATAATTTCATTCTGCATTTTATAAAATGCTTGATTTATTGTTTTTTTTTTAAGTAATTACATTGTCTGTTTTAAACACATATACATAAGCTTAATCACAGACAGCAAGTACACGAATATATAATAGCTGTTTGAAAACAATTTTCTAAAATTTAGAAATAATTTCAAATTTATATACATATATTTTTTTTCACTTTTGACTATTTTGAAAATCATCAGACAATCTGATGAGTAAGCTTTTTTTGTTTTAAATTAAGTTTTTCATTTATTTTAACATATATTTATTCCTGATTTGGTATTAGTTTACAATTTTATGTACGTACTATATATTAACTCAAATTTAGATGACAATTTCTGAATAAATATATAGAAGTTCATGAAAATCTAAAAAATGGATTAATAATAATTTTTAATTACTTCAAATGTACGAATATGTGTTTTATGTTTGGTGTTTGTAGTTCATTATTTAATGCCTATATTTAAAAAAAAAAAAAAAAAGGTTAATTGCTATTGCCTATATATGTTTACTTTATTATAATAATTTGGATATGTATATATTCAAACACAGGTACATAATATATATAGATTGTTTATATCAGTTATAATTCTATCAAATAAATTTCTGTTTATTATTATTTATTTCTTTTATTTATTATTATTATTTTTAAGATGTTTTCAACTAATTCTAAACTCTCTCTATTTAACAAGGAATATATTATATTTTCCCTTGTCTGAAATTAATATTGACAGGTTTGCACCCGACAACAGAAACAAGAAAATAGCCATTTTTGGTAATAACGTCTGAGGCAAAACTTTTTTGGTATATAAAACTGAATAATAACATTTGAGAAAATTTTATTTTTATTCAGTTTCTAAATAAGTACACCTAAATTTAATTAGAAATTGAGATTTTTCATACTCTTTGTAACAAAAATACTTAATAATAAAAAAAAAGAGCATTTTTAAATTTGTTTTACTATACCAAAATGTTTTATAGAAATGATATTTAGAAATATAAATAAACCATAATTGAACAGCTTAGTGAATAACAAATTACGTAACTATTTTCTAAATTTGTGAAAATCAGTTGTAAAGATGAAATCGAGCAAGTTTAAAGCCGTGTGTTGAACATAACTTCTTTACTTTATTAAAAGACCTAGCAGAATCCACCAATGTTTGATCACGACAGGTTCTTCCTATCATTTTTTTCCCCCTTAAAAATCTCTCTTAAAATGTACATCCTGTATAATGTAAGTTGTTTAACTAACATCATTTCAAACAAATGATAACATAGACATAAAATGTATAATAAAGTTACAGTAAAATAAAGAATGCATCTAGTATAGGATAGTTACCTGCATTGCAGTTGAAATCAAATGACTTTATTTGACCATCTAAACTTCCACTCCAAGCTGAGCTGCCATTATCCTAGACAATTTTTAAATGATACATTATAATAATTATTTTAAAATAACATTTTTCATAACAACCCTTTTTAGCTATCATCTTCCCCCCCCCCCCACACACACACACTTTATAAACTAAAATTTACTATAAAAGTATTATAAGATTTGATTGGAGATATTTTACACTATTATAGAAATGCATGCTTTGAATTTATACCAGCATTTAATACAAAATAAAATCAATAAATATTTTTGGATAAGAACAAATAAAAAGTAGATGTTCTTCTTTTCTGCTTCTAAAAGGTAAAAGTAATTTATTAATTATGTATTCAGGAATTTCTGTACTTTTCTGTTTGAGAACTACCACTCTACTTTGAACATTTAACAGCTTAGACACGTAGAGATAGCTCTATCTCAGAACGAAACCATTTCAAATTTTCTTCTTTTGGACAATTATTAAAAAATCTGACGAGGACACCACAAAACTTCTCTACACACTTATTGAAATATACATATTGTTACGAAAATATCCACTTTTTCTGTAAGATAACTGGTTGGTTTGTTTGATTTACAGTGTTCTACCTTCAGTGTACTACCGTAAACAGAGGCAGATCCAAGGGAGGGGGACTAAGGGGCTCAAAAAAGGGGAAAAAATTGACATTCACAAAACTTAAAGGGAAAGAACACATTTGAATGATTGATTCATTTCAATCACATTCAAATGATTGAATTTCAGACTGAAACAATTCAATCATTCAGACTGAGTTGTTGAGTTGTGGGGATTAAGGCCAATTGACTGCTCTAGGGTTCTAGGCCTAAGGAGGGGGTGCCCTGGGGTCTTTCTAAAGGGTCCTATCCCGTATTTATGCAAGTTTCAGAGAAAACTACAGAAAACTCTGAACGGCTAAAATGACAAGTGTGACCTGGGATTGAACCTGGAACACCTCATGTCTACAGCTTTGAGTGCAGAACTCATTCAGATTAACCCCTTGAACTGCAATTTATTTTCAGTCAGCACTGCTCATGCAGACAATTTAATTTTCTTAGTTTTAAGAGGAGGGATTGATATAGAAATTTATGGTTTTGTTGCTCAAATAATTTGCTATTATTAAAAATAATATTTGTTTCACACATTCATATAAATGCTTATTGTTATACATACATATAAGAACATAATTAGAGTTGGGAAATTCATGACGAGCTGGACTCGTCATTTCAGTTCAAGGGGTTAAATCATCATCATTTGGATTGAATGACTGAATTTCTGTAAAGTCATTTTAAGTAATTACCTGTCATAGTTCAATAAGCATCAGCATTATAAAACTTCTCTAAAAGTCCACTTCAATATAAGGGTCAATTTTTCTCACTCCCAAAATGTTCATACTGGGTCTAATACTGATTTACCTCAATTTAATGCCCATGTACAAAATGCATATCTTTCTTAAGGGTCACATTTTGTGAGAGCAGGTAATATTGTTTAAATCTTCAACTAATCACTTTTCATATGTAACTCCTTTCAATATCATAGCAAAAAGAAAAAAAAATCAAAGGGTGATCAACTTTAGCATATAATGTTGAGTGTTTAAAAAATTTTCAATAAATTAGCAAAATTTTGGGAAGTGTTTGAATTCCTAACCCTCCTGCCATGGCTACAGCCTTCCTCTTATTGCTCTCCATTTGTAAAATAGCAGATATTTCCTATGCATGTGTCAGTAGAAAAAAGAAGTGAGAAAGACTAAAAGAATAAGACTAAATAGCTTTTAATGTGCATATTATAGGGGAAATCTAGGTTTGGATAAGTTAATTTTGTGTCCTGTCAATATTCATATAATAATTTTAAAAGCTTCTAAGAGAGTAGTGTTGACATTAAATAGCAAAAGTAAAATATTAAACATAATTTAGATTAAAAATTAAAAACTAAATTTATTATTTTTACCAAGAGTTTTCAGTGGGCTTAATAAAGACATGTTATTCATTCAGAAATGATTCTAAGTTGATCAATTTGATCTAGGATATAAAATAATTCTTAGGGAAAAAATAATTTCAAAAAATGCATTTAAAATTCAAACTAATATTAATGATTACTACAAAGTATAGATAAATAATCAGGGGTGAGTTTTTGACATCAAAAAGTGGTTTTCAACATGACATGTCAAAAACGTGTCAAAAACCTTAGGTAATAACCTTATTAACCCTTTGACTGCTCATCCCGCGATTTCCACGGGCAACTCAAATGTAGCAAAACTTGCTCATCCTGCGTATTTCGCAGGCATGTGTTTTTCTTCCTTTATTAAGGAGCGCATCCAACCTTTTCCCCGTTTAACCAGTGAAATAAATTATATACAGCATTAGACGTTTAATTTAGGTTTTGGCCAACAGATGTCCATAGTCGTCCACTAAATTGCGGAATTTTAAGGAACTTTGTATTTACCGCTCTAACTTCACTATGTTTGCCACCTTTTTCTAATTAGAAATGACTGGTAGAAAATGTTTAGCGATTGACAGAGTATATATTCCTGATGATTTATCAGATTCTGCAAATGATTTTAGTTTTGATAGTGATATAGATTTTTCGGACTGCTCCTCAGATAGCGATGAATCTGATCATGATTCATTATATTTTCTTAAGTTTTATACATTTTACTTTTTTATATTATGTAATAAATAGAAATTAGCTGTAATTAAATTGAATTTTTTTTTTTTTTTTTGTGATAACATCTGAAATTGTTTTTTCTGTCAGCTTAATTTCTCATGATAAAAATCTATATAAAAAAATCTTTTCTAGAAAGAAAAAAAGGCATATTTCAATTCTCCAATATATATATGGATTTAAAATGTGCAAGGAAAAAAATACACAATTTTTGAAGTGATTTCGGTCTACAAATTGAGCAGTCAGAGGGTTAAAAGTATTTTAAAATACTATTTATTTTAAAAATAAAAATATATATTGAAATATATATTTTTATTTTTAAAAGTTAAAAGGAACCGGTGCATTGATTATTTTATAAATGTACATTTCTATTTATAATTTTTTATTCCATATTTTATAGTAGCCTAAAATTATTTTCTATTTTAACTAGTATGTTGTGGCCACCACAAGACTTTCTTCTATATTTTCCTATACAAATTCACGCAATAACAATATTAAAAAAAAAAAAAAAAAAAAAACGATTTTTTTCATTTTTTTTTTTTTTCGTTAAAAGTAAAAAAAATCGATAACTTTGTTTTAATTACCACATATTTATAGTTCAACCATTTGTTTTAAAGGTATTGACGAGACCTTTCGAAAGATACCGATCTTGAAAATTTACACCCCCCGGGGGGGTACTTCCCCCTAGGGGGGGGAAGCGATGCCCCAAATTTTTCCCCTAATTAACTACTACTATTATCAATAATTCATATTAATTTCACAATCACAGGTTAAGAATAACTCTCATTATGTACATTTATACGAAATTTTTTCCTATACTGCCATGTTAAAAAATTAGAAAAAATACGATCACAGCGCCACCTGTTGAGCGATTGATCCCCAAATCTAATCAGCCTCAGTTTATGTCAGGGGTCAACTAAATACCAAGTCTGGTTAAATTTCGTTAAAAAAAAAAAAAAAATTCTAAGTTTTTTTTCGTAAAAAGTAAAAAAAAAAATCGATAACTTTGTTTTAAATTATCACAGATTTATAGTTCAACCATTCGTTTTAAAGGTATTGACGAGACCTTTCGAAAGATACCCATGTTGAAAATTTACTCCCCTCGAGGGGGGACTTCCCCCCCACGGGGGGTGGCGAGGCTCCTACGCATACAAAATTTTTTTCCCAGTTGACTATCTCTATTATAAATAATTCTTGTAAATTTCATAATGATTACTAAAAAATAATTCTCTTTATGCACATTTATAAAAAATTTTGTCCTATATCACCATGTTAAAAATTTAGAAAAAGCGGGATGGCAACGCAACCTGTAAGACAATTTTTACCAAAAGTTGATAGGCACTAATTTATGTCAAGGTACAACTACATACCAATTTGTATGAAATTCTGTGCAGTAGTTCTTGAGATACAGTTGCCACAAAATTTTGTCACACACACACACACACACACAGACAGACAGACAGACAGACAGACAGACAGACATTTTCTAAAAATGGTCAAATCGTGTTCTACAGCTCTCAAAACGTGTAAATTCATCAAAAACCCGAGGTCGAAAATTTTTACGAATCCAATACTTTCTCTATATTACATATAGAAGAAAGTAAAAAAGAAGCTTACTGACAAAGATCACATATTTAATTTTTGATGAGACATGTGGTTTTGTGTAATAAAATGTAGATGTAAATTAGTTGCAAAAAATAGTTTCAGAATGCTTTTTGTACAGAATTTTAGGTTTTTGACAATTGTTATTGAAAACTATATCAAAAAGGGGTTTTTGACATGACAGTTAAAACCATGGTTAAATCCGGATAAAACCGTCAGTTGTCAAAAACTTGCCAACCCTGCAAATAATGTAATTTTAATAATTGAATGCCTTTTATTCAGAAGGTTTTTTGCTTGAATTATCAATTTATAAACGAGTTCTAGTAAAAGTTGACCTTTCTAAAGGGCTATTTTTTTACCGCATTGTGTTTGGTTTTCTTAAGGCTTCACTGTATTTCTTTTTACCCACTGTGAATTTGCAAAGTTAGCCTTTTGTCTTAAATTTTGCACCTGCTACGAGCAAAAAACAGCGAGCACTTTTAACGATTGATTGCGGAATCAATCACTTATTCAGAGTGTTTGAGATAAATATGATACAGGTATGGTACTTCATGATTAAAATGTACATTTATTAAAGTCACTCTATTGTTTAGATTAACTTCCATTTTAAATGTTAGACTATGTCATGAGAAAGAGAGTAACAAGATCTTAAGATAAATGTTTCAAGATTCAAAATAAGTAGGCTGAAAGAGAGATTGCAAAAAGAGCCTTATTCTGTCATATATAGTCACACGTTCAGAAAATATGTTGAATTAACTTGGTTGCATTTTAATTCCAATGCAATTTTACAGCTACTGTAAAAAGGCAGACTTTATTTTCCATAATTATATATATATATATATATATATAAATAATAGATAATGTAATAAAATTTAATCTTAAAATTTAGCAATTAATAGAACTAAAACAATAACAGCACACGAAAATATAGAACTGAATTTAACATAGAGGAAAGAATGACACAAAAAGTTGCGATATAGATAAGGAACCAATGAGTTACCATATTAACTTAAAATACTTACGCCGACCTGAAGGATAATAAAAAAGGACCATTAAACTTGTGAAAGAGAAAAAAAGATAATAAACCACATAATCAATTGGATATAAATGCTTAAAATTAGAAGCATACTTTTCAAGGGGCGCATACTTCATAAAGCAGAGAAAGCTGCAACGATTTCGTAAAACGATATTGCTAATCATAGCAATATATATATATATATATATATATATATAATATACAGTTGGTAACAAAAGTGTCCGAACACTAGCCAAAATTCCTATGTAAAAAAAGTACACTTCATACGGCTTTGTTAAATAAATCCTTGTCAAATCCTGTTCTTAGTCAGTGTAAGAACATGATTCAATAAGGATTTATTTAACAAAACCGTATGAAGTGTACTTTTTTTACATAGGAATTTTGGCTAGTGTTCAGACACTTTTGTTACCGACTGTACATATACAATAATCGTACATAGCATACATACGTACATAGTTATTCCTATTGCATCAAAAACATTACATAAAATTTTCAATTTTATGCCATCTGAAACTTGCTTAGTTATAAAGCCCGACAAAACATGCAAAACATGCCCGATTATTTAGGCAGCCTGTTTGTTCTATGGAAGATTACTTTTGAAAGTGAAACAGATTTATCAAAAGTCAGTTTTTAAGAGCAAGAATTTTGTGAAGGATCCTGTTTTAGGGTAAATAATTTTGTGAAGGGTCCTTTCACGGACCTAAGTTTGCCTCTGGACAGACCCCTGACATAGTTATAATTTATATTTTTTAACACTTTTACAGTGTTAAAAAATATAAATTATAACTTAATTATAACTTAATTAATAAATTATAACTATAATTTATATTTTTTAACACTTTTACAGTGTTAAAAAATATAAATTATAGTTATAATTTATTAATTAAGTTATAATTAAGTTATAATTTATATTTTTTAACACTGTAAAAGTGTTAAAAAATATAAATTATAGTTATAATTTATTAATTAAGTTATAATTAAGTTATAATTTATTAATTAAGTTATAATTTATATTTTTTAACACTTTTACAGTGTTAAAAAATATAAATTATAACTATGTCAGGGGTCTGTCCAGAGGCAAACTTAGGTCCGTGAAAGGACCTTTCACAAAATTATTTACCCTAAAACAGGATCCTTCACAAAATTCTTGCTCTTAAAAACAGACTTTTGATAAATCTGTTTCATTTTCAAAAGTAATCTTCCATAGAACAAACAGGCTGCCTAAATAATCGGGCATGTTTTGTTGTATTTCCATGAAAAGCTGATATTCAATTTCTAAATTATAAAGGGCTTTTGTGCATATATGTGAGTTTAGTTCTGTAAAAGTGAACTGTCGTTGTCTAAAATGAAACCTTAATTGTAATTTTATTTTGCAAAATTACATTTTTCACAATTTCACAAAATGAGGAACCTAGCTAAAAAGTTCAGAGGAACTTTATTTTCACACTAATAGAATCACAAAAAGACGTGTAGAATTTTTCACAATTTCACAAAAACAGGACCCTTTCTGAAAAGTCTGGACTTGGACTGACCCTTGTATGTACAAATTTTGTGATTTATCATTGCTATACATAATGTATTAAATGGAGTTGAATATATATTTTTTTTTCTTCAAGTGATCACTCCCCTCCTTCCCCATAGACACCTTAATTACATTTTATGTATTTAATTAAAGTTCCCATTTACATATTACACACACAGTCTTTGCACATTGTTCTGGAATAACATCTTGAAAAATCTCAGCCCCTCCCAAAAGTTAAGTTCTAGATCTGCCGCTGACCTGAAATTACTATGGGGCTCTGTCTGCCCCTTGCTCGCTTTGCTTACCAACCCTCACAGGATTGTTCTAAAGCAAGAGATGATATTAACCAAAATTAGAGGTGTAGAACGAGATGTCATGACAGTCGCAAATATAAATTTTCAACCTTCTATGACCAGCCATTTCTGAGCTACACAAGATACAAAATCCATTTCTTAAATTATTTTTACAACACTTCCTTATACATTTTATACATTGTATAAGGAAGTAAAAAGAGATGACAATGTTCCTTTCAAAAGTTTACAAAAGATTCTTCTCTAAGTAGATACTTTTCAATTTAACTTTGTAAATTTACAACATTCAATTATAATTAGTTTTTGCAGAAAAATAATTATAAAATTTTTTTGAAATACCATTAAGCATTTGACACCAATTTTTCCATTAAATTTAGTTTTATTGACTAGCATTTAATTTTCTGATACATATAATAGAATTTTAATATCTAAGAAAATATAGTAACCTTAACAAACATTTAAGAACCAGCAGATTTTGGTTACAAACAGCTTTTTTTAAATATTCATGAATCACAATTGTGGCTCAATTATTTCTCATTTTAACATCTTAAAATGTAAAGCAAAGAATTTACATAAATGGTATATATATAACTGGTAAGCAAATTAAATTAGCAATCCTATTTTATAAAATTTAATAATTTATATCAATTGTATTTTTCATTATTAAAAACATTACTGCAGATTAAGAACACTATGACTTTTACAATTTTCATTAGTTTTTTGACATTACTGCAATTTTTTTTTCCCCTCTAGATATGTTTCAAAGTACATTACTTAAAATCAGATAATAAGAAAATAATATAATTAAAAAGTTCAACTGCACTGTAATTTGTAATAAAATTAAAAAGCCAAAATTATTTAATAGGTACTTTTCATTTGAGGACCACCAAGCTATTTGATGAGTCATACACACACAGCAAGAGCCAATAATAGTGCTATTATGAGAACCAAATCATTTGAAGTTTTCTTTTGTGCAATATATAAAAAAAGCTAAATAATTTGTATTAATATGAGTAATAAACTAATAAACTTTCCAAAACAAAACTTGATGCTTTATTGCAGTGCCTACAAAAAAAAATTTGCAAAATTACAAGTGGTAGTCCTCAAACAAAAAAAAAAAACAGCAATACACATTTTAAAGTAATAAATAGCATACTTTAAAACAACAGTCCAATACAGGAGAATTGTGAGTATACTTTGAGCGCAATCCATTATTATTTTTTATGTCATATAAGCGGACAGATCCATCCCAAGACGAGGCAAGAAGAAACTGATTGGAAGCTGGCCCAAACTTGACAGCTGATATCAGATCGCGAGGCAGGTTTTCTAACTCAAACTCATTTGGAGCATCAGCAAGAGTCATCTATAATAACACATAAGACATCGTATTAGAAGCAAAAAAGTTAATAGAAATACTAAAGTTAGGATATTACATATATATATATACAGGGCCCGAAATTTCAACTTACATTACACTCGCTGAAAAAAAAAGTTACTCATCACAAAATATGATTAACTTACTCTGTTTTTTACGTATAAGGTGTCCAGAATTTTTTATTGGAAAAGGAGGAGGAACTACGCAATGTCTTTTATTTTATAAGGAAATAGAAGACATTCAATTTTGAAAAAGAGATCACTTTAGAGGACACAAAATTAAATGAAAATGATTATGAAAACCGATTCAAAAGTTACTTTACACAAATGGTGGAAATATATTTATCGCAAATGATGGATTTGGATCAGTACACCTTAATTTAAATTAATAATATACGGATACCAGAGGAAAAACCACTAATTTTTATAGGTGTCATTGGACAATATAGATTTTTATTATTATTATTAATTTTTGCTATAGACTTTTTTTTTTTTGTGGTACTTTCATACAGTTACATAAAAAAAAGTTGGTAGACATTTTTTTTTTTTTTTTTAATCATAATCATAAAAGAAAAAATGAAATTGGCAAATGAAAAAATAAAATTAATATTCGGCAGATAAAAGGATTTGTTTTAACGACCAGCCATTCTTTGTCATTTTATAAAAGTTATCACAAGTATAACCTAAATTAGTCTTAGTAGATAATAAGTTTTTAAAGTAGATATATAAAGGAGATTTTTTTCACATGTCTACATTTTGTTCATTGAAGAAAACAATCGCCTTGTGGCAGGGTTGGGTTTCTTCCGGAAGAAACCAGTTTCTTCCAGGACAGTGGAAGAAAGTGGAAAAAACTGGAAGAAATGGAAGAAACCAGCAAGAAGATAAAACAGATGTTCAAAATTAAAATTTATGAACTATATACACTCAAAGCATAAATATAATGTCAAATCTAATTAATATTAAAAATATTTCTAGAAAAATAAGTTATTTGGTAACAAACACTAAATATATACAGGTGATGGGTTTTTACTTTTCAATGCTAATATTTTGAGAATTTTTTGCATAGATGCTATCTCAATATTACTATACCTTCAAACAATACAAGTGATAATTATGGAATTAGCCATAATATTTGCACTTTTTTGTATAAACTAGAAGCTGGTACCCAACGAACTGTATCAATAAGTACTAAGATACCTATTTTTAAACTCTCCTGCAGGTTCTCTAGGATTAAAAAAAAAAAAAAAAAAAAAATTCATAGTTTGTATTTATCTATTTTAAATTGAAAAATAAAGTGCAGTATTGAACTACTAAAAAACTTTTCACTTGTTTTGTTTTACAGTCAACTCTCTCTAACTCTCAAAAGTTTTGTCCAGAGGTTGTGCCGATTACAGGAATTTGCAGATTAGAGATCATTGTCTTTGTTTGCAGTTTTCTTTTGCAGATACAGAGTCAGTTATTATTAATTCATAAATAGACATCAAAATGGAAAGACTATTTCTAATAATTTTAGAATAAAATATTTCTTCAATATTAATAAAACTAATCTATCATAATTCATATATGATGGTAAATAATTTAAGCGTATTCAAATAATAGGCACATATAAAATGTAAACAAACAAATTTAAAAAATACAAAACAAAATATTTTTGAAAGTTCGGAAATAATATTCATCACTGATTAATTTTGTTAAACGTTGATGCAATAGTGATTTGTTTTAAGCACTAGTCTGTATGAATTGCAGGATAATAAATACAAGAATGTTATTCCCCCTCCTCCCCAATTGTGTTTCAATGTAAGGATTAAGCTAAAAATTTGTTTTAAAAAAGTAAAAATGTGAATTTTTTTTTAAATATGAGATGTAAATTTCTTTTTCATTCAAAAAACAATTGCGGATTAGAAGGATTTGCAGATTATAAATCTGTGCATTAGAGGGAGTTGACTGTACTGTATATGACTATAAGGAAAATAAAGTTTTTGATGACATTTCGTAATACAGTAATTATTGAATATTAGTACTCTTAATTAACCGGATGTTTGTTAAGAGCTGTTTTATCAGAAAGTATAAGCAAGTGATCCAAACTATTATTTATTACCAATACCAGTTAAAGAAATAAAATTGTCTAGATTATAAAACTTTACACTGTTTAAATTGAAATTGATTTTTTTTTTTTTTTTTTAAACTGGATTTTGAGTATTTTGGAACGTGATCATCAGATACAAAATATCACTTCAGTAAAAATCATAATTATTAATTAAATATGTCATTAAATTTTTATAGGTATAATTAAAGTTTAACTTTTGCATATTTTTGTGAGGTGGTGGTAGTGTTATCATTAAGGTCAATTGTCTGCACTAGCGCTCTAGGCTTGAGTAGGAGAGTCCTCCATAGGGTCTGTCTAAGCCCATATTTATGCTAGTTTTGGAGAAAACCACGAAAAACTCCTAACGGCTACGCCAACGAGCGCAACTGGGTATCGAGTCCAGCGCCTCACATATACCAACTTCGAGGACAGAACCTCTCGGTCACCAATGGGCCTATTTTTATGAGGAATATTATTCATGCAAAAGTGAGAGCACATGTCAACCCACCACGTATCAACTGAAGCACCACCTTCTTAATGATTTCATGACAATTTCAATAGTGATTCCATCAAAGAACCGTACAAATATAGGGAATACTTTTATTTCTTTGTGATTCGAAGTATCTGAATAGACATAAACCGTAATATGCTTTGGCAAGTTTATTAGAAAGTTGTTCTTTTGCGAACCTAACGAAGAAAAAAGTTAGTGTTCACCGTTTGATATAGCCAACAACTTACTGAGCTTCCCAGTTTTGCGAAAATTTTGAAATTAAAGAATAAATCCTTTTCATTTGAAAAAGAGGACAGAGGACGAAAAACATAAAAAAGAGGACTTTTTAGTCCTGTAATGTTTTTTTCGTTTAAGAGGGCACAGCGTTTAAAAAGAAGACTGTCCTCTCAAATAGAGGATGTCTGGTCACCTTACTAAGATTAGCATGATTTTACGTTTTCAAATGGATACATATATATATATATTGTAGCACCGTATGCTGTAATAATTTTATCTACATTTAGACTGAAATTTTACTCACCACAGTAAAATTTCCACTCGCCAATGGCGAGTTGACGAGCGGAAATTTCGCGCTCTGTATATATATATATATATTTTTTTTTTTTTTTTATGATACGTTAGAAAGAGCTGGTGAAATTTAATTTTGTTGTTAATTAAATTTAAATTTGGCAATCATGAAAGTTGACCACAAAACTAAATTTCGCTTTTTTTTCTAGTGTAAATTCTGTAGTAAACAGAATCAAAACAGACTAAAACAAAACTTGATTTACATGAGAATGCAGCACCCATACTCCTTTTAGGTACAACTGGGATATTGGTCTAAATTTTTTTGCTGCTTCTTTTTGGGCCGTTTTATGCAGTTACAATGTTTTCTGGACTCTTTTTCCAGATCCACTTTTCACTTATTTTTTAAAACCTGATCAGCATTTAAACATTCGATTCTACGCTATAAAGTAGGTTGTACATTTCAATTTTTATATTATTTCATCATATCTTTTTCCATTGTTTATTATTGATTTTGTTTAAATATGACTTCTAGTAGTAGTGATTCAGAGAAAATGATTCTTGAAAAATATAAATGTTTGCTGAAGGGGAAAGTTCAAATAGTTGTAATAATGATAGGCCTATTTTTGGAAGTGAGATAGTATTATATTCTGTGATTGCTACTATATAGAATTTCAGACATTTTCTGATTCATGCACAAGTTAGCTGTATCCAGTTTTATTTTTTTTATTTCCATGTACACTAAGCATAAATACACATGTATTACTGAGGGCTGCAGTAAAGAATTTCATGAATTTCAAGGATCATTCCCGACAAGTTAGCTGTATGCAGCAATGATTTTTTTTTTTCATGTATGTAATCTGTAATGTGTAAATACATGCTTATTTATTACTGGCTGCTGCAGTGCAGAATTTGATGCATTTTCCCTTTCAAGCAAAGTGAAGTAGTTTACTCTTAAATGTTTGTTTTATTAATCTTAAAAAAAAAAAAAAAAAGAAAAAGCATAATTTATTACTGTGAATTTCAATCAAAACATACACTACTTTGAAAAACACATTTGACATAAATTTGATATCTGTCGTCCTTGGTGACTTTTGTATTTGGAGGTCAGAAACATAATTAGAAAATACAGGGCCCGAAATTTCAACTCGGATTACACTCGCCGGAAAAAAAGTTTTACTCGCCACAAAATAGGGTTGTCATTTTTTTTTTTTTACGCATTTTGGGTTTTTTTTTATTTTTCCTAGCTATTTGAAAGGCTTTTTTACAAATATGTCTAAAATTATATAGATTAAAAGTATGTCATATATCATCATGTTTCATAATCATCTTTGATTAAAAATCATTATAATGTACTGTATTTGAGATTTGAAAAAGATTAAAATATCTAATAATAATCTATCCCTGATTAAAACATCTAATCAAGGTTTCGGACCCACCTACAAACCCCCCGAAAAAAAACCAGGCGGGTTTTTTTGGGTTTACCCACTTAAAAAAAAACATTCACAAGTGAGTTTTATTGAATATTTTAAATGAAATGAAATTTTTCACTTTTTAAAAAATAATTTATTATTTCTTACTTGACATTATTATAATATAACCCTATCTACATAACATAGTATATCATATTAGCGATATATATGGCAGTTTGATATCATATAATTATTTTTCAACGTCAATGTAAGGAAAATTCTTTTCCTTTCATTTCTATCTGCAATATCTCTTTTAAATGGAACAGTTTTGAAAAAGAAAAGATCAGAATTAATTAATACAATCGCAAGTCATTTTTTATATTTGTAAGTCCTGATGTAATAAAAAAAAAAAAAAAAAAAAAAGTAATAATTTGTCTAAAATTCTAAGGATTTAACGACAAATATTAAACATCATAACTAACAAATATTTTGACCTTGTAAAACTTGATACAGGTAAAAAATGGGGTTCTTTTGTTGCCCCTCACAAACTTCAAATTTATAAAAGTAGCCTTTTTAAAAGATTTAGTTTTATAAAAATGATCTTTTTATAAAGTTTTCCGTGTTTCCAAAATTATTTTTAATAACTGCCTACAACTTGGTTCAATGAAACACTATTAACTTGATAATAAATGTTTATATAGAATTACTGATATATATATATATTTTTTTTTTTTTTTTTTCACAAAAATAAATAAAAATTTCACAAAACTGGGCTTGAAATTTTAAAACCTGGATCAACTCCTGGGCACGTAAATGTAGAATGCAGGCAGTGATAACTTTATTTTGTATTCCTCTATTAAATTAGTTTCCAAATATTTGTAAAACCAGTATCAATATTAACAAAAATTAAAAAAACAGATTTTCTAATTACATTTTTTACTTTACCTATATAAAAATGCATAATTATTTGTGATAGAAAAATTGTACGTGGAAGGATTAATATATTTTACTTTTGTTACTAGTTTTAATTTTACACAAAATAACTTAATAATAAAGAAGTTAATTAAATTCAAACTTGTGATAAAATACTGAATACTCATTTTATAATAAGAGTTCATTCCTCAATTTATACCAAACCAAGCATTAAGAATATGAATGAATTAAATGATAATTAATTAGTATTATTTTATAATAAGTTTTTTTTTTAGTCTAATTGAAATAAACTTAAAATTCGAACCCAATAGTTTTATTCTAGATTTAATATTAAACTTAGACTTACAGATGGGTGGTTCCGAAGAAAGAAGCACTGCAACCAGAGGTCTATTGTACAACCCCCAGAAGCCCCTAAAAAAGACCAGTTGCAGAAGCAAAGTTCAGCAGACACCTAATAGGAATATCATGAAGCTCCCAGGGTTCAATTAAGTGCCGACCCAGGTGTTCAAACCTATAGGCAGAATAAGCCTCACATTCACAAAGAACATGGACAGCCGTTTCTTCATTACATAAGCAATCCCTACAAGTTGGGTCATCTTTAACACCCATAAGTGTAAGGTGCCTCCTTGAAGCACAGTGCCCAGTTAAAAGACCAATAACTTTTCTGATGCCATTTCTATTCAGCATAAAAAGTTCCTTATGCTTAACACTAGGATTACCACTGTTAAGCTCTTTTGCTTGCCTCTGGCCCTTAATATTACACCAGTTCAAGTATTGCCTTTGCCTGAATAAATCAAAGACAGTATTCCTGATAAGATTGTGTGAAATTCCAATCACTGGCTCTGGACCAACAAAGGTTGTAGCAGAGACTTTCCTCGCCAAACCATCTGCCAACTCATTACCAGAAATACCAGAATGACCAGGCACCCAGTAAATAGTAACTTTATTACTAGCTGCAAGTTGGCAAAGCAGAGAATGACATTCCCAAACAATACAGGAAGTGAATACATTCTTTCGCAGCACCAATAAAGTTGCTTGACTGTCTGAACAAATGTGAATACATCTGTTCACATGACTTTTGTCTATACAAATTTTGAAACACATTAAAAGAGCATAGACTTCAGCTTGAAAGACAGTAGAAAATATGCCAAGAGAACAAAAATAACTAATGCCATCACCAGCACCAGTATTCTTGTTCATTTTAGAGCCATCAGTGTACCAAATAGTACAACCACTAACATGGACAGGAACAGAATCCCAAATATCCCTTGTCGGAAGAAGAACCTGATAGGGTTTATCAAAGGCATACCTGACAAGTATACCATCGCTGGGCATGTCAAGAACAGGACATCTAAGAAACTCACAATCAAAATTCCTCCAGGACAAATAGTGTGAGTAAATCTTCCAATGTCCCAAATATTTAAGCCTCCACATGCATATCAAAGCCTCAGCTTCTATACGCATGGAAAGGGGAAGTAAATCAAGTAAAAGTTCAAAAGAAGCAGTAGGTGTAGATCTGATACAGCCAGTCATAGCTATACATACAGATCATACTCTGAAGTTTGTTAAATTCCCTAACAGCAGAATCTAGCTTGATTCTTGACCACCAGACAATGGAACCATAAGTGACAATAGGGCAGATAATCATCCTATAAATCCATAAAATAGCCTTAGGATTTAAACCCCAAGTTTTACCAATAGCACTTCTACACATCCAAAAGACTTTTTTTTGTCTTTTCAAGACAATAATTAAAGTGCCTTTTCCAGTTCATCTTAGAGTCAAAATAAACACTAAGATACTTTACCTCATCAGAACAGGTAAGTACCTGATCAAAGAGCTTGATATTCTCTATTTTCAGGTTTCTCTTATTCGAGAAAGCAACCATTGTAGTTTTCTGTGGATTAAGTGAAAGACCTTCAGCATTACACCTCCTTTCAATACACTTAAGCCCATTAGACATAATGCAAGAGACAGTATTCAGAAACTTACCTCTAGCAATTTGGACCACGTCATCAGCATAACCAATGCACATTAACCCAGAGCTTATGATGTTGTTAAGAAGTGAATCAACAACAAGACACCATAGGATGGGTGACAGGACTCCACCTTGTGGACATCCTGCTTTAGCATGAATAATGAGTTCATCGCTACCAAGAGTAGCATGAATGTACCAGAAGGAAAGCAAATCCTTAATCTAATTAATAACAGTACTAGGTTTAATTAAAAAACCCTTTAAAACCCACTTGGGGCTTTTTTAAAAAACCCTGACATAAATGCAAAAAATCATTAAAGAAAAAAAGAAAAAAAAAATTCTTCATCAAACAATATCCTGTGAAAATCTTTTTATTATGAAAGATTAAGCTTCCTTATTTATCTATTTATTTACTTAATTTTTTATCAGGAAAGTCTTTTTTGCCCATTTTATTTTTGTAATCAGACAGAATGTCGATGTCTATAACTTGTTAATTGTTGTCATTTGAAATAGCCATTTCGGAATAACTTTTCCGATAAAATCATTGCTTACAAATTATTACAAGTGCAAATCATTTGTGTTTCAGTAAAAAACTGGAAAATATGAAATGTTTTTTAATCATTATTCAACAAAATAAACATAGGCAGTATATTTAAAAGGGCTCCGGCTCATTTTCATGTGTCAATATCGCATAGGTAAACTTCGCATATCTCTTCACTTGGATAGTGGACAATGGCAAAGAAGCTCTCTGCTCATCTATTTTCACTCTGCTCTCTGCTTAGAGAAACAGTGGGAGAAACGAAACTGTTGAGATCAAAACTTTTATACATGACTTAAGCATTTTTCCTTTCCCAGGATGGAGCAATCTCAGGCAGCACACACACAGACTCAGCTCTCCAAGAATCTAAAAAGTAGAGGTTAAATATGAGGTTATAAGATGGCAAGATTTTGCCATATTAAATGTACTAGTATCGCCCAGTGGTCGCAACTCAACCATTTTTTTTGCAAAGCAAGGCAAAGCAAAGTTATTACCTTGTCTTAATAGAATTAAATTGCAACCACAGCAGTAGCAATTGTTTGCCGATATGCACTCTAACTGAATCAGCAGAGTTTTACTTAATATATTTTTCTCTGTAGATGTTGAAACTTTCCTAAAATGAGAGAAAATCGCAACGTGAAAAACCCCTTGTTGGGTGATAGATAAAGGGCAAAACTGGGAAAATTCATTAGTGGCCAGTGGCCGGTACTGTCAGTTTCATTAGTAGCCACTTTTTTAAGTTAGTGGCCACTTTTCACATACGACTATTTCTTTCAGACTGCAAAAAGCATTGTCACCATTTTGCAGTATAATCACCACAAGAAAAACATATAATAATAAAATTAACAAAGGGACACTGAAATTGTTATTTGTAATTACGCTCTTTTTAAAAATCCTAAGTTGCATATCCTAAATTAAAATCTGCTTAGGGTTGTAATAATAACACCAAAAGTTTTTATCTTTCAGATAATTCAGTAGTACTTTTTTTTTTTTTTTCAATTTATTTAAGGGAAATAAGCTGTTATCATTCACAGTTCACATTGATATTTTCTAGTAAATGAATCAGCTGATTCATCATCATCACAACCTTTTACATGGCCATGTGTAAATACAGTTAACAGTTTTATTATTTCTAAAGACAAGACACACTTTTTAAAATGATTTTATTTCAATAGAGTTAAAATATTTCCTCTTTAAAAAGTATAGATATGGAAACTTAGCTGCTTCATTAAAAATAATTTACTTAGCTGCCAAATTTGTAGCTTTAAAAATAGGAAGATTTCTACTCAAAAGAAAGCAAATACAAAAATTTTTGAAAAATACACATTTAAGCCAAATCAAATTTTGATTCACACATTTGTCAAATATCTTAAATGTTTCGAATATACACTAAATAATATGAAGATAATAATGGAAAAAGATTGTGCTTTGCAGGACATTTGATCATTAACTGCTAGTTGAAATGGAGCACACATGTGTGTGGGCTGTGGGGGGGGGGGGGGGGGGATACGTCTATATACTTCTTTATAGGTTCTAGAATCTAATCAAGAAAATTTAAAATAATTATTTACATTTATGTTATGGATGGAGAAAGATTGTAAATCACAAGGCTTCAGTGGAGCATATGATTGCCAATCGTTGGAGGGGAAGGGGGGGGGATTACAAGAATTATGAGTAAGAGATTTTAAACAATTCTATTTCTTTACAGATTCTAGAATCTAATAAAGTAAGTTTAAAATAGATATTTATATTTTTGCGGCAAATGGAGAAGATTAGAAGTTATAAAGCTTTCTATAAGCTGTGTGATCACAGATCGTTAGGGGGAGGGGGAAAGGGGGGGGTCCAAAAAATTATATGAGTGAGATATATTAAACAATTCTACTTCTTTATAGGTTGTAGAATATAATAAAGCAAATTTAAAATGAACATTGACATTGACATTTATGCCATGGATGGAAAAAGATTGGAAATCACAAGGCTTCGATTGCCTATCGTCGCTCGATTTTTAGAATCTTTTAATGATCACAAAAAGTGGCGACTTAAGTGGCGATCGATGCATAATTTTTAATCGCCATCTTTTTTTATTTAGTCGCCACGTGGCCGGTGGCGACCGTTAATTTTGCCCTTTAGTGATAGAGCCCAAAAGCTAATCGGTACCATGTCAAACCAAGGTCCAACCAAATATCAAATTCTGTTAAATTAATTCCATTACTTCATAAAGTATATAGTGTTTGAACTCAAAAAGAAAGATATTTTGCAAAAATGGTCGAATTGAGTTCGGGAAATTTCAAAATGTGTAACTTTATCGAAAACCGAAAATCTAAAATTTGCCTGAATCTTATACTTTCTTCTTATATATGCAGAGGAAAGAATTTTCCATTAATTGAAATGCAAGGAAATCTCAAAACGTGTAAATTCATCGAAAACCGGAAATCAAAGGTTTTTCCCGTAACTTCTACTTGCTTCTTATACACACCAGGGGTTAATACCGGTCGAGTTTACTACCGTTTATGGGTACCTTCACAAAAATCGACCTGGCAAAAAAGGTATCTTCACAAAAATCATACAGCTAAAATCGGTACTTTCACAAAAATCTTAGTCCTCCCAGCAAAACCTAACATTTTTAATTAGCACATTTTCAAAGGAAAGTAATTTGTGCATTTCTGTTGATGCGATTTGTGAAGCAAGAATCATACAGAATGTTGGTTTTAATCTACACACAAGCGTTTGTTATGGGCGAGAAACAGTGCAACATATGTAAACAAAACGATCCTTGTGTGTATCGGTACAGACACGCTCTGAAGTTGTGGCCATAGTGTACTGTTTGCTGATTCGTCAGGTGGTTTAACATTTTGGTGACTGTATGGTGATGTGTCTATCCTCCCTGGTACAATTCATGTATACTGCAGTGATACTAACACAAATAAAAACAACTTCTACTTACACTATCTCTACTGAACTGTTTACTTCAGAGTGAAGTAAGTTTTGGATTTTGGTTCCTGTTCTGCTATAAGCCTCACACTAGCTGCTGAGAGTTAATTTTATTATTCTACTTAGTTCAAACTTCCTCCCCCCCCCCCCATACACACATAGAGAAAGAAAAAGAGTGCACTACAATTTTTCACAAAAATAAAATATAGTTAAGATTTTTCACAAAAATAGGTATTAAGTTTGAAATCTTAGATTGGCCCCTGCACACAAAAGCAAGCAATAAATCCACTCTTTTAAAAATAAGTAATCAATTTCAGTCAATTGAAATGTAAGGAAAGCTCAAAACATGTACATTCAGTGAAAAACGGAAATCAAAATTTTTTCCGGATCGTCTACTTTCTTCTTATACATGCAGCAATTAGTAATAAATAAACTTTTTTTAAAAATAAGTAGTTGATTTAAGTTAATTGAAATGCAAGGAAATCTCAAAACATGTAAATTTATCGAAAACCAGAAATCAAAAGTTTTTCCATATCTTCTACTTTTTTCTTACTGATGCAAAAGATATACGCACGCAGTGTTAGAAATAAGAATTTTGAAACTAGGTGTCAAAACGACGCCTGGATTAATTTTTTTGGGCGTCAAAATGAAAAATCTAGGTGCCATCTATAATTAAATACGTATATTAAAATAATAATAATAATAATAATAAAGTATCAACTTGTAAATAATATATGCAAGATTATATAAAAAATATTTATGTAATGAATGTAATTACATTAACAATATTAAACATACATATTTAAAATCGCAAATTCATTCTTCGCCCAGAAGATACATCATTCCACCACAATTTAATAGCATTTTCTGGGCAGTAATCTTCCAGTTTAGGGCTGTTTAATTTAATCATTAAGAAATCGTCAACTATTGTCATAGAGATATGATTTCTTAAATCAATTTTTATTAGGTTCAATTGACTGAAATACAAGGTATGATGATAAAAATATCTAGGCGTCAAATATGGCACCTATGATTGGGATTCTAGGCGTCAAAATGAGAAAAATAGTCGCAAAATGTGACTAACGACCGCTTATTTCTAACCCTGTACGCACGCTAAGTGTGACGTCACTGAATGTTGTTGGGGCTAAGTAAAACATTTTTTATGTTAATCGTCCATTGGATTTTTTTTTTTAAAAATATTAAATAATTATAAGATAAAAAGCTTTTTATAAACCATGTTTTTAAATTTTTTGTTGAATCATAGCTATAGAACTAACTACATTAGCACTTTATCAATGAGTATTGTTACGAAATTGTAAATAATTGTATTTATTTTTGTATCAATTCTTGAGGCTTAGTAAGTTGATAAAATGCCATTTTTCTGCATTTCCAGCTATTTTTTGCATTAAAATAGCTTAATTTTCCCTTTAAAATGCATTAAAAAGCTCCAATAGGCAGGTAATAGATTTGGTGCCAAATTTGGCAACTTTTTACCCTTAGCGATTTTTTTGGCGAGAATATAATAAAATGTTGAATTAGCTTTCATACCAAGCGCAATTCATCCGTGCCAAAAACATACTGGCCTAGGACCCCAGTGTTGTCAATCGGCCTTAATCCCTAACACCAACACCAAAAACATACTATTTAAACAAAAGGGAAAAAAAAATTTAAAATTGAGGTATATTATTATTATTTTATATAATGACGTCAATTTTTGTGAGATGCATAATTTAACTTTTACAATTTCTTAATGCTCAGGTTTAATTAAACGTATTTATTTTTATGTCGAAAGAAAATAAACTCGTAAATTTTTTTTGGCAACAATTAAATTATAGCTAATATTTTAATGACTATTTATAACATATAAGAAGGTTATTATTTTCATATTTTAATTAATTATAAGAAAACTATTCACAAATTTAAAATCGGACTTCAAAGTATTGTGTTGTCATCGGGTTGTGAGCTATTGTGAAAGTTTAGAATGTCTAGCTAGTAGGGAAGTTAGTTAAAATTCGATTGCAAGATTTGTACCAAACACACACACAAACAAGAGTAGAAGTTAATAATAATCTATTTTTAAAAACTTTTAAAACCGAAATTCTTAATGTATCGTATCACATAAATCTTTTTGAAGTTGGAATAAATTTTAATCTTGAAAAAAAAAAAAAGTGACTTTTTTGTTTTTAAACCAAAAAAAATGATGAAATTTGAAATTCAAGTTGGTCTTGTGGGGTACAGGCTGTATATTATATTTTTGTGTTCGTGAGAGAAAATTTAAAAAAAAACTGAAAACTGCAATTTTTAATCCCACTTCAAAAACATGTGACTTAATGTGAAGCAGATTTTTTTTTATTTCTCCTAATGGTTTCCATACAATCTTCTGCTATTGCCACCTAAAATTCATACTTTACTTAATTTTAAAAAATCTAATTGTTCCATAGATATAATAATTTATACATATCTATCATCCCATTGTTATCATGCAAAAATTTTTGATGGTGAAAAAATTTTTTTGCATCAGCCATATAGTGGTATTGAAACCATTGAAACTCGACAATTGTAATAGAACAGAATAGAATGTTGATGAATTTTCAAAATGTCGAAATATATCGTCTTTTAATTCTTCTAAGAAATTTATGAAAAGAAATGGATAAGTTATCATAAAAGTAAATTATATTTGGCTAAATTATGAAAAATATAATTTTCAAAATCAGTTTCTTTGTTATTATTATGAAATAAAAACTGATTTGATTTTTTATGGAATACATTTTTCAAAGTATTAAGATTTAATAAAGATTTTATATTAGTAAGTAATGAAGAATTTTCAAAATTCTTTTTATTTTAAATTGGTGTAAATACGTAATTTTTTTAATTATTGAAATAATACAATAAAGGGCATTATTTCTTAATTTAATTTTCCAACCATATCAATTGCGTTTTTATGCCTTTATGTACATATGTAATGTATTTAGTATACATTTTAATTATGTGTGAATCTCAATTACGACGACTCATGACTGGCCACTGAGCTGATCATGTCCAGTGGCCAAAGACCATTTAAAAAAGCTTTAAGTCATGACCTCTAGCGAGCAGAAATTTTGCACCCTGAAAATACACACGACACATCTATATTTTCTTTATATATATTGTACAAAATATTGTTTCATATTATTGATAGCTCTCTTAATATATGAGTTATTAAAATAACCATGATTTTTGAAAAGAATAAAATTTTTTCTTTAGATAACTTGGCAATCTTTTTTTTCTTTTTCGCAAAGAATGATACATGAAGCACGTTCCACACATTTTTGCCGAAATAACCAAAAATAAATCTTTGACCAATATCCCAGTAGTTCCTTTTATTTTAATGAATTTTTACATGTTAGATGGAATGCATGAAAACTCATTAATAGTGTGTACTAGAATGCACTAGTGCATCATTCCTGAAAAATCAAAGTCAAAAATTGTTTCTTTTTCTCCTCTCCCTATTCTTTTCTTATAAAGACATCTATATTTGTTAATGTAACTTGGAACATAAGCTTTCTCTCTTATATAACTTTACCAGCAAGAGACTAGTGTTTTTTCACTGTCACTTTTCACACAATGGCTAGAAATTGTTAGAATTAACCATAAATGAACAGTTTGTGTTTTTCCTCTTACTGAGCATCAAATTGAAACAATTTAATCAAAATATAAAAAGCAGAAAAGTAAACAGCAGTTTGTTTATAAAGAAGAAAACGATTGAATTAACTGTAACATCAAATGAAAAATGTCCTGCTGATGTTTTGTAAGATTTGATTTGAAAACTGGAGTAAATTTTCTCGATAGATTTGAAAATCAGAGACACATACGAATTTAAGTCTCAAAGATTAGCATTCCCATACATTTTTGCTAGAAATCCAGCCCTGGACTGGACTAAAATGTATTCAACATAGTAACTTCGAAAATGTACGTCAAATGAGTTTTGATCGTATAAAAACTAAGATTAAAAACGCGTTATGAAATTATGACTTTCACTAAGAAAATTTATTTATGAGATCCGTAGTTAATTATAATTTTCATTTCAATAAAACAGAAATTATATACAAACTTAACTAGTATTTACCTTTAAGACTTATTATTATTCTAGCTTGTATGTATATATTTATTTTTAAAAAGTCTTCTAAAAATTAACTAAAATCCTTTAATACTTAACTGTTCAAAATTAAACAGATTTAATAGAACTATTAGTGCTGAAAATTCATGCAGAATTTTTATAAAAATACTCAGTTTATCACAGGTCTATTCATAAATCCTACTTTTTTTCGCCTTTTCGGAAAAATTGACAGACAATTTTAAAAACAATGTTTGATATTGCCAATACGTTGCTATGAAATAATTGACGAAATTAATGAAAAATATGTTTCTGCAAATAGTAAAAAAAGAATTACGCAAAGTAATAAAAAATAAGCTTTATAAATATGGCATATTTTTATTTCTATATATTTTTTAAAATTCTTAAAAATCGAAATGATTGAGTATTGAGTTTGAGATTATGAACAAATATAATAATCTCTTATGGCAACGGGTTTTGTGTTTTGCTGTGCTTCATTGGTGGAATTAGTAATTTTTTTTAATACCGGCGTCATTAAAATTTGGTATGAAATATGTTAATTAATATTATTTGATATTTTATCTTATCCATAAGTTTTATATTTTGATGCATCTTTCATTCTCATATTTATAATCTTTAAACATTGAAAAATTTGCTCCATTTCTTTTGCTGATATTATAGTGATGCATATCCGATATACCTGTTTTGTTAGTTTTACTATCATATTTTTTGTTTTAAAATTGCGCCTAGTAATGCTTCGATTGCTTTTTCTTTTAGTGTAATTTTTAAATTATATATTTCACCTTTTAGAATTATCAAAATGAGAGGTGGTGCTCGCGGTAGATCAGCTAGAGGAGGAAGATCTGGCCCTTACAAACCCAAAGTTTTTATACCTCGAGTGCCTTTTGATATATATGTTGTAAGTTAACTACTTATTCTTAACAAATATTTGTATTATGTAGTGTACTTTTTATAATGCGAAACTTTTAAATTCCAGTGTGAATCATTTTTTCCCCGAGTGAAGCTTGCTCCTGATGATAATACTTTAACACAAGTAAGTCCAAAAAACTTACATATCTATTGAATGAATTTAACAACAGCCAATTCTATTGCTATTACTTGTATTTAAATTATTAAATCTTGTTGAAAATCTGGTTTCCAAGAACTTTATCAGGGATCAAAATGTTCCTGTATTTCCTATCAATACAAAAAACCCTTAACGGGTTAAAAGTTTGTGACGCAGCACTGTACTTTATGGCTATAAGAATTAGAAATACGGGTCTTAAAAATAATGATATCAAATTTTCTGTGACTCTTTGCTATTAATTAAAAATTACATAGATTTTCTTATTTGAATTTGCTTTTTTCTTCTATTTATTTTTACAGTGTAAACGTTATTTTCAACATAAAATAATATTATTTACTCCCCGATACCTTTTCATTCACATCTCTTATAATATTAAAATATGCGTTTTAAAAGAAATGATATGAAATTCCAGCAACGCAGTGAATTTACACTAAATGATTTGTTTTTAAATTCCACTGCAATTATTTTGTTTTGCATATTAAAGTATATTTGCACATTGAAATATTGCTTTTAATTTTCTAATACACAGTCAAATATATCACTTTCATTAAGTTTATATTATGTACTGAAATGTATTTATTTTCATTGAATTATTTTATCTTTTTCGCCCCGCCATCCAAAACTACAACTAAAAAAATTTCGCAAAAGTTTTCTTTGCAGCACACTATCTATTTGCACGCGTTTTCAATTAATTTGGATAAGATGGAACAAAATAAACATTTTCATAAATTTTACTTACATTTTTAGATAGCGTGACGCAAAAGATAAAATAATTCAATGAAAATAAATACATTTCAGTACATAATATAAACTTAATGAAAGTGATATATTTGACTGTGTATTAGAAAATTAAAAGCAATATTTCAATGTGCAAATATACTTTAATATGCAAAACAAAATAATTGCAGTGGAGTTTAAAAACAAATCATTTAGTGTAAATTCACTGCGTTGCTGGAATTTCATATCATTTCTTTTAAAACACATATTTTAATATTATAAGAGATGTGAATGAAAAGGTATCGGGGAGTAAATGTTATATATTATTTTATGTTGAAAATAACGTTTACACTGTAAAAATAAATAGAAGAAAAAAGCAAATTCAAATAAGAAAATCTATGTAATTTTTAATTAATAGCAAAGCGTCACAGAAAATTTGATATCATTATTTTTAAGACCCGTATTTCTAATTCTTATAGCCATAAAGTACAGTGCTGCGTCACAAACTTTTAACCCGTTAAGGGTTTTTTGTATTGATATCATTACTTTTTAGGGGTTAATGATTAAAATGTAAAATTAAAGGAGAATGGCAATGAGTTTATAACCCTGTATAAAAAGTGCAGTTTCATAGGTCACACCATATTTCATTTTACTTCGAGCAAAATAACAAACTAAATGAAATTTTAAGATTTTATGAAAAGTGATAAATAAAAAACTTTAAGAAAGGAATATTTCTTGTGTGGTGGAAACACGCAACATTACAAAGGCATAATATAGTACAGTCAACTCTCAAAAATCCGCAACCCTAAAATCCACAATTCTCTAAAATCCGCATATCATTTGCAATGTAAACAAACATTGTCACAACTGATTTGTTGATTAGTGGATTGCAAAAATTCAGCTGTATTAGGAGATAAATCAATTATTAATTTGTGCAGGTGAATCACCAATCACTCAACATGTTACAGAGGAGGAAATGATAAGTGTAATTATATATATTTATCAAAAAATAAATCATATTAATTTAGAGGAAGAAGGAGAAAGACAGTTTTCATGAAAGATTTTCTCTCATGAAGATAAATATTCAAACTTTCTTTTAGCACAAACTTATGTGATTGACCATGAATTGCTGACTTTTTTGCAGGTTATAGGAAAATAAATATGTATTAATATTCTTATTTAAACTACTATTGATCAGACTTATCAAAAATCTAGATAATTTGTAACTATAATATGATGTATAAAATTTGTTCTTTGAATTAAAATTTCATAAAATATTTGTACTTTTATTAGGCATACTTTAATTCAGCATTGTATGTATAACATATAAATTGTTTCTTAAAGATCTGCTACTCAAATAAGGTTCTAAGATGTAAATAAAAGAAATTATTCTAAAATCTGCAAAATTCAGAAATCCGCAAAACACTTCGTTTTAAGCTGTGCGGATTTTTGAGAGTGTACTGTATATTTTAAAAATGACAAACAATTTCTACAAAAAAAAAAAAAAAAAAAGAGAGAGAGAGAGATTTATTTTATTTTGTTTAATGTTCAATTTCTTTGGTTCAACGGTTCATCTATTTCCAAACAAAACAATGATTCTTCAAACTCATTAAGCCCTCTCTCCTTTTTTTTTTTTTATTTTTTTTTTTTTTTAAGGCTTTTAGTATTCCCAAGGTGTTCTCGGGACACGAGGAGGGGGGGGGGGGAGACTTTAAACGAAAAATTTTGTTTCATATTTTTCTAACGAATAATTATAGAGAAAAACGTTTTTTGTTAAAATGTTGTTTTGAAAAGGTCTTTCCATCAAACAAACAGAAGATTCCCTCCTCTCCCCAATTTTCACATTTACAAAATTAAAATTTGCCCATGTCTGACTCCTTGTGCCCCCTTCCCCCACCATACACATTTGTTTTCTTCTCAACTAAACAAAATCCCGTAAAAATTGTCGAAGACGTGATTTACAGTTTTTAGAAATTCCGAAAATTAGTAGATATAGAAAAACAGTGTCGAATACAAATTGTATTCGACACTGTTTTTCAAGATTTTGTATTAACTTCGGAAACACACTTTTCTAAAATCAATTAAATTAAATTAATGAAAAAATGAACAACTTGATTAGCTTTTCATATAATACAAAATGAATTTAAATCAGTTTGATTTAAAGTTGTTTTCCTAAAAGAATTTGCGATTTTTATAATCTAATGCAAACACAAGTTCCTGTAACAATCTTTGTGTTATCAGTAATTTTAAACAAGGCAAAATCATTTAATTTAGTATAAGTAATAATCGTATTGTTGCTGGTTTGGTTATCAATCGTTGTTATTGTTGGTCGACTTTTAAGTTTTTAAACTGATTAATTGATTAGTTTTGCAAAGTAAAAACAATTACTTACTGTAATTTTACTTAATTTTTTGTGTTTTAGTTAAAAAATTAAAATTACCTCAATTTACAATCAGCAGTTTACCTCGTAACGCTTTTAATGTTTTATGGATATTGTGTAGGAAGGCTATATTTAAAAAAAAAAAAAAAAAAAAAAAAAAAATTGATAGTTAAAAAAAAAAAAATAATAATAATAATTAAAGAAAATAAATCCTCCTTTGTAATGGAAATAAACATCCTTGAATCCCATTTGAACGTCAATGTCATTTAATAGTTTGAATAATATAATTCACCAAAAAAATATTCCTGAAAATGTTATGAAATATTTTTTAGAGTAGTGTATACAAAATTTACAATGTATTATTAATTTTTAATTTAAAGGTTGCAGATGCATGGAAATTTAATTTTATATCAATATTATATGTAAGAAATAAGTTTATACAAGTTAAGGAGGATTTTTTTTTCTTCTTCTAGAGTAGCTTTTATTGTTATATTCATGCCTCCTCCCTACTGTTAAATTTAAGAAAGAAAGAAACAATTATTATTTTTTAAGTATTGATTTAATTTAAAAGAAAAAAATAAATAAAAATAGAAAAATCTTTAAAATGTGAAACTTTTATACTGGTAAATATTTAAGTAGCATAGTGTTTTAATAGAAATTTAATGAACACAATAATTTATCAAATAATAGGCTATATAATTATTAATTATTTTACCAGTATGTTTTGCAGAAATATATTATTTTGTAAAATTAAGTATTATAATCTTTTTTTTTTTTTTTTTTTTTTTTATTACAATATTATTTTATAAAGGTAAAAAATAAATAAATAAATAACAGAAAACATGAAATTTTAGATTTGGATTTGATATAATTATAATTATTATAAACTTTGCAAAATATTTCATTTACATACTATATTATAGGAATTTAACTTTAAAAAAATCGTAATCTATTCAATTTTTTTTACAGCTCAACATTTTGTAATTTGTATAATATATATATATATATATATATACTAGAAATTTAATGAGCAAATTAATTATTCCTTTTTTTTTTTTTTTTTTTTTTTTTTTTTTTCAGGATTTTTTTATTCATAGTTTAAGCGATTTATCAATTAGTTAAAAAAAAAAAAATACATATATTTGCATATGATTATGATATTATCTATCATTTTTATGAAAGTAAAGAAAAAGGTTTTTGCTGTTGTAATGACTTTTTAAAATGAAACCAGTTTTGAAAGTTAACGATGTATCAACTTGAAAACAATGTGAATTGAATGAATATTTTTGATAAAAAAATATTATATAAAATACAAATACCTAAATAAATAACTCATTTAATATATATATTAAAGAAATATTTTATTTTTGTATTAGGTTTATTTTTTACACTAACTGCCGATAGATGGAGCCAAACTACCTATCTGAAATTGAATATTTCAAATGGAAGTGAAGTCTGTATTGTATGCATCCGCGAACATTCCAAACCGGATTACATTCTTTTCTTTTGAGTGATGCGAAAGAGAAGAGTGTAATCCGCGAGGTAATATAGTTCCTTTTTTAAAGTGAAATATATAAAAAACAAGAGTTTTTTGGGAAAAACGGAGCACGTCACGATTCTGAGACAAAAGAAATTAATATCATATAACAATTTCATGAAATTTGTCCGAGCGGTTTTCGAGAAAAAAAAGTTACACAATTACCATTTTTCCTTTGAAGTCTTAAATTGCAATTCCAGATCTCAAAATATATAGAATGTGGAAGTGTGAAACTTTCAGGATAGCATCAGGAAGAAGATAAAAGATTATTCTCAAAATATTAAATCAGAATATCTTCAATTTGCTGAGATATTAAGTGTCGGCGTTTCCAAATTCCCTTCATGTTAAATTAGCTGTATATATGGTGTCGCAGGTAAGCTTCGTTTAAGCTTTGCTGCGTCACGGAGACACGGCCGTGTCTCATGATATATTTCAAAAAGTCATGAAAAAGGTCCTATATTTTATTATTCTTTACATTTTTCCTATTTTGCAAAAATTTTTCCTATAATTTGCTATTTCAGTTCTTGCTAATGCTTCGAATGCTAAATTCTCGTATCTTTCCTAAATACTATAGTGAAAATAATTGCTTTTTATTCTCAACATTCACTGTGCTAATGTGATTGGAAATTTTATGTTATATAATTTGTCATATGTAAATACAGTAGAGGTAGACCCGCGGTTATCTGAGCCCTGATTAACCGAGGTAGTCCCAAAAAGGTCACGCCCGGAGGAAGCATGGCTTTTGACAAATAGTGTAGATAACATTGACAAATCTTACATCACTGTATTTTATAATTTTTATATATATGTATAATTACGTATAAGGCCCTGAAAAAAAGTATAAGCTCACAAAGTATATTAACAAAAAAAGTATAAAACATAGTAAAACTCGAAAAACTTAATATCACCATTTCTCAGAAATGAAATTAAAAACATAAACAAGGGTTATGAACGTATGTAATATATAATCAAAGCATTAAATGACAATTTAGAAATCTGATGGCATTTCACCTTGGAAATAATTATAAGGTCGAGGAGTTGTGAATGAAAATATAAAATCAACATCCTACAAATTGACCTTTTTTCTTCAATGACATTTATCAGTCGATCAGTCATTGTTGATTCAGGTCGAGATGAAGTTTTTTTTTTTTTTTTTTTTGATATTTTCCCTTGTATATCTGATTGCTGATGAGTTTGCCTTTCCCTCGATGGTGTCATATGTCCTTCTAAGCAGACTGTGCAAGTATGCTCCAAATATTTTCCAATAGGTTTAAATGTAAAATGCAGGATGGCCAATCAAGGATGACCTCATTTGCTTCTAATCAAGCTTTTGTTGAAGAAGCAGCATGTATACTGGCATTATCCTGGCTGAAAAATCCAATATCCTGATACATCTATAGTGGCATTGGGAAGCAAATTATCACCCAGCATATCTTGATACTTTTTGCATTCATTTAGGTATAAATTACCATAACTGGTAACATACCATTACTAACAAATGCTCCTCATACTATTACTAATCTCCCCTCCATATCGCCGCTTGGAAAAGTAGGGTTTTCTTTTTTTTTAAATATCTCGCTTTCATTCCAAGGATTTTACGGTGTTCTGCATTGGATAATTGTTTCTGTCTTGGCATCGTTGCTAATAGCACAGAGAAAGACTAAAGTAACCCTAAATGCATTGTTAAGTTACCTTTTCTATTTCTTGCATTCTCAGACTGCAGAAAATTTGCATGTCCCTCCAAAAAATTCGACGACCTTATACTTTTTTCCATCAGCAAATAAGAAAAATAATATGGTAATTAGTTCATTTAATTTAAATTATTAGATTTTAATTAAAGTATATTATAATTGACAAATCATTTGCATACTTTCCATTTTTGTTGCTTTCCCATCCGAAAAATTTGCATAAATCCTAGTTCTACTGGTTTTTTAATCGACCTTATAATTTATTCCTGGGCCTTAGATGTATTGCAATTTTAACTAACTACATTTAAATATGTATTATTTTATTTCATCGACTACGTTTTCATCAATTTTGTGCTTTGCCGGACGTTTCCTCTCTGATTTACCACAAAGCCCATGTTATCAGAGTTTTCGATTATCTGAGATACTCTGGTCAACATTAACTCAATTATGCAAGGCTCTACGATAACATTGCACACATTATAAAAAAATAACAAGATAATGAAATATTATAATCATAAATTAATTTTATTTCCAATGTTTAATTTAAAAAATACAAAAAATAAAGCATTTAAAAAAAATCAGATTGAGAAATCTTTTTTTTTTTTTTTTTTTTTTTTTTTTTTATTTAATAAAACAGTTTTGCGATATTTAAATTATTTGTGGTTTAATATGTATATATATAAATGCATAATATCCACCCCACACAATCAATCATTTTTCTCAAATTTAAAATATATAAATTTCCCATAAAAATGATGCGTGTAGACATTCATTGCCAATATTTCATTTAATATTGTACTTTCATAATAAGAATCGGCTTGACTTCATAGCTATAACCATTTATCAATATTTAAAAAAAAAAAAAAAAAAAAAAAAAAAAAAAAAGATATGGAAGGCATAAAAGAATTTTCAAAAGGGTAATCTCTCTATATATAAATGGCTAAGACAGTTTTTTCCTGTAAGTCCGTGGCTGGATGCAAGTTGATTGGCTAAGAGAGATTTTCTTCTGTTTGTCTGTGTATTGTTGCCACCAGCTTTTCATACTTTAGTTAATTTTTTTAATATCTAATTGTCCAATCGATAAGTTAATTAAACCGACGGATTCAGAAAAAAGGCCCCTTTCATTCGGTACCTTATTTGTAAGGAAATTTTGATTAGATTTTTTAAAATTAATTAAAATGTGAAAATAATAACCTGGTGAAAGCTTTAAATGCAGACATTTTAAAATTTTAATTGTTGCTAAAAAAAAAAAAAAAGCTTTTTTTTTTTTTAAACATAAAATGAAATATGCTTTTATGCGAAAAATTACAAAATATTTTACTCATGTACATGAAAATTGAAAATGGAGTAAAAAAAACAATATAAATAAAGGTGCACGAGAGTTCCAAAAATTAATAGAAATATAAATGAACGTTAAATGAAATAGTCATCTGCTCAATCACGTGATATTGAAAAACAAAGAATCAAATTCAGTAAATATAGAAAGGAAAGGAAAACGAAAAGAAAAGAATAAAAAATAACATAAACCAATGGGAAACCAAAGCTGGCTCCAAAGTAATTTCATGATTTCTTTAAATTTTATTTTTGTTTGTAAAGTGATATAGAAAAGAGTTTCCTTTAAATATAGTGACCAGCGAAGCGAAAAAAGCCTTCGTTGATTCACTACCTTCATTGATTTCATGAATTAAAAAAGGGTTTTGTTGACAAACTTTGATCTGTAGGCACGCAGGCAGCATCAGGCTGAGTTTTGTACATTTCGAGTTTGATTTTGAAATTTTTCCCAACCGGGGCTTTGCTAGTTTAACAGAAAATATAACGAAAAATAAAGGATGTTTTACTTATGGCTTCAAACAAATAAAAAGGTAATTTAAAATAAAACTAATATATCCTAGTGTAGGGGTGCACAACCTTTTTGGCTGGAGGGCGACTCTCGTTGTTGAATGGGACATGAAGGGCCACAGACGAGATAATATAAAATAATTAATCTAAGCAGATATATTCGCCGTGTAATATATACATACATAAAAGGGCACGTTATCATTGTTAAGTGCCTGTATGCAGAACTTTAATTTGTATCATATATTACTTAATATATATCAGACTTGCCAACCAACTTTAATAAAAAAAAGGGGGAGGTTTTTGTTGAAAAACCACACTGTAAAAAATATGTCCTATTTGCTGCCAGAAATTCTCTGTAATTTGAGAAAATACGTTCTGACAACATAATTTTTTGTAAATTACGCGTATTTTCCCAAATTACAGAGAATTTCTGGCAGCAAATAGGACATATTTTTTACAGTGCACAAGATTTCATTAAAAAAGGGAAGATTTTTCTTCTTTTTCTTTTCTTTCTTTCTTCTTTTTTTTTTATTATTATTTCTTCGATGTATTAAACAATACAGTTTTACACTTTTAATATTTTGAAGCAATCTATAAAAATGTTTCACTATAAATTGATTATACTAAATACATAAAAGTTTTAAATGAAATTATATCTCTTCAACATAAAAATAACTACAAAACAGAATCTGTAAGGAATTTATTTAACAATAGATAAAAAAATTTAGTCAAGTTAAAGTGTATAATAAAAAACTAAACAAAAGGAGAAAGAGAATTGATACCTAATAGAGTAGAAAAAGATGCAGTCACTAAGCAGCTGTCAAATATTTTCTATTAAACATTTTTAGTTTCCATTAGCTGTTTCAAGCTTCCCCCCCCCCCCCCCCTAAATATTTCTGAATTGAAAAATAAAACCTGATTTAAAAACGGGAGATTTCATCATCTATCCAGAAGATAGGTTAAAAGACCGGAAGTTTTCCGGGAAAACCTGAAAAGTTGGCAAGTATGATATAGATATTAATCCTTTTATAATAATTTTTCAATTAGCAAGTCAAGTGAATCTCAAAGCGGTATAATCATAAAATTATTGAATAGTAAGCAAACGAATTAAAGTATCGTATATAATTAGTGATGTAAAATACCCGGGTATTTATTTTTATGGGTAAATACCCAAGGTATATACCCAGGTAAATACCCAAAATGGGTATTTACCTGGGTATTTATTTTTCAATGAATTTTATTCGAATAAAATGTCTGTATTTGGGTATAATATGGCATTTATATATAGAGAGAGACCGTGTGTGTAAAGAAAAGTTAGAAACATTTGAGACTTATATAATTTTTTTTTATTTTATGAAACTAAAAAAATTAACCAGAAAAACAAATGCAATACGACATCATGCATTTTGTATAAAATATTTGATTTAAATATTAGCTGTTTTTTAATTATAAAGTATTTTCAGATTTTTAATAGCAATGTTAATTAATTTAAACTGAAAGAAACTGTTGAGTTTGGTTTTAAATGAAAAAGGAAACTGATAATGGAAAGAAAAGAAAAAAAAAAAGATAGCTAGATACAATTGCAAGGGGAATTGTGATACTATTTTAAAAAGTCCTGAGAATTATTGCAGGGTTTTTTACAACCATATTAAAATTATCCTAAAATGACATTTAAAAAAAAAAAAAAGAGATTGAGAGATAGAGAGCGGGGTTTAAACTTGAAATATATATAACTATAGACTTTTTAAGTTCTGTAATAAGAACAAAAATAAAATACAGTAACCGCCACTTAATACATTCATTGGTTAATAAAATCAGCTGGTTAATCTGATCAAATTACCAGAACCGTAATCAAATCAATACAAACAAACTACTTTTTAAACCGCCGCTTAGTAAAACAGACTCAAAAAAAAAAAACTCTTCAGCAGCAAAAAATTAATTCATGCGCATTAATTTTTTTTTTTTTTTTTAGCTAAAAAGGTAAGCAATCTCACTGTTATCACTTTTTGTCAAAAATTTTACACTTGCAGCATAGTTACAAATTAAACACGCCCCATCACTTGTCTCAGTGACAATTTCAAGGAACATTTTCTTGCGGTAATAAGTTACAAATTTGATTTGGTTCGTAAGTGATTTTTTTCATTTTAAATTATTAAAAGATAATTTTTAATTCTTATTTTGAAATAACTAAGAAACAAGAGATTTAAATAAATAAATAAAAAATGCATGAACTTTTGGGAAAGTAATAATGATTTTCTTTAAAGGAAAGAGCATTGAAACTTGGGATGCATTTAATTTATTTATTTTGAATGAACAATCAATTAATTATCTATCAAAATTTAATTAATATTGCTTATTAATTACATTATTCGTTACCTTTTGAAATTTCTTTCCATATTCAGGAAAGTAATACCTTTTTCTTGAGTGCAGCTGCCGGATCTTTCACCGGATATAAAAATCATCTCCTTACTAAAATCACTTTGGCTCAGCAGGGGTTGATCCAGTCCAGGTTTTAATTTTTGGGGCCCATTTTTGTGAAAAACAAATTATTTTTGTGAAGTTTTTATTTATTTTTGTGAAAAAAAGAACTGTCACTTGAAACCTTTCATTTTAGCAGTTACTCTATCTAACGTTTAATATCAAGTTAATACCATTTTATTAAACAAAAGTATAGACACTCATTAAAAATAATACAGTAAACATAGAAAAATGTTACAAAAGTATTATTTTTATAAAACAAAATTTATAATTGCTGTTTTTATAAATCTGAATTTTATGAAGGGACCCATTTTCTGAATTTGAATTTTGTGAAGGGATCCACTATGGATTTGAATTTTGTGAAGGGGCAGCAAAAGGGTCCCAATTTTTGCCTGGATCAACCCCTGCTCAGGAGTCAAGACGAATGTGATTTTAATAAGCAGCGGTTACTGTATATTACAAGCATGTTGCAAATTTTGACTAAGTGATATTTTGAATTTTACAGTTTCAAAATAAAATATTAAAAAAAATTTTAAATCAATTTTTAGATAATAATAATCAATTTAACAGTTGTGAATTTCCCGAAAGTCAAAACAGAATTTAAAAATATGTATTGCCTAATGATTCATAATAGAACAAAATTCCCCATACAAGCGACAATAAGTAGAGAGTTGCCTAACAGTCAAAGCAGTCGCCTAAAGTTCAAATCAGGTCCTTTTTCTTTCCCTTTTTTTCCCCACTTAAAATTGATCAAATATATTAACATTTAATAAGTAAAAATCCCTTTATGAAAAAATAAACAAAATCCAGAAAAAATAATTAAAGCAGTAATTAATATTCTTCATGTGCATTAGTCAGTCAAATTATTATAGGCAATAAAGTATATATAATTTTTTTTTCTCCAAAATACCCAGTTTTGGGGTATTTACCCAGGCCTCGGGTAAATACCCAAAAAATATTTACCTACCCACTGGGTATTTACCCAATCCACATCACTATATATAATACAAAAAGGATAAATAAAATAAATAAAGTATGCTTTGAAGAGAGAGGGAAAAAAAATTGTATTAGGAGTCTCAAAAACAACTAGCACAAATGTAAAGGCAGATAGAGGGCACAAAAATAAGTAATTTTAGTGAAGGTAAGTGAGTAGGAAAATGCCATTTTGAGATATTGGATGATACTAGCAAGATCTCATAAACCCCAGATTAGAGTCCTGCGCAGGTCGGGTTTTACCCGACCCGAATTTTCCCAACAGAGAATTTTTTGCGACCCGAAAAATAAATCAACATTACTTATTCATCTAAAAATCATGCAAAACAAGGTAAAATGATATAACATGATATGAAATAAAGTAAATTTTCATTGTCACACAGTTGGTAAATTATAAAAATAAAAAACTAGTATGTTGTGGTCACCACAAGACATTCTTCTATATTTTTGTGTCAAATTCACTAAGTGTGAATGATTTATTAAAACTATTATTAAAAAGTTTAACGTGATGAATGCAAATAATTTTCATCTTAGGGAAATCTAACACTAACTATCCAAAGCGAGACAGTTTTATCGTCTATAAATAACGTTTTAAACAATGCGTTTTTATAATGGTTATCTCACATATCGTGGTTCGTACAGTTTATGGCATAGAAGTTGAGATATAGCCATGCTGTGATCGATGATTTTTTGCAGTATAACAGCGCCACCTATTGGCCGACAAGCATTCAAACTGAGTCAGCATAATTTCTTATAATCTCGCCTTCTCACATATTAAGTTTTGTTTGATGATCCCCCCCCCAAAAAAAAAAAAAAAAAAAAAGTTTTGGAAATGCCAGTTTTGTGAATGCAACAAATATTTTTTCTCTCTCTCTTTTTTTTTCTTTTCTGCTGTTGATGAATCTAAAATGTCTGTCCTTCCGCGGGCCGCAAATTGATAGCTACTGGGCTGTATGTGGCCCGCGAGCCGCAGGTTGTGCACCTCTATCCTAGTGTAAACATATTGTTACTCAGAGCTTAACAGATATCATATGAAGCAAGAAAATTTTTTTGTACAATAATTTAAAAAATTCATAATTCCATTACTTTTTTTTTTGGGGGGGGGGGAGCACAATCCATTAAAAATAGGTACTGACAGCTGCCTTAAAACATACACAACAAATCTCATGTAGTTAAATTAAAGAGTTGTGATTTTTTTTCTCCTATTGACTTTTTAAGCATTATGATGTAAAAAAGGTGTCATTATTTAAAAATTATTATGTGGACTGATGTTAAATGATATAAACTGGAATGAAAGCTAGACAAGCAAGAAATGATAAAATTTGGAAATATGTTTTTTTATAAATACAATGTGAAAAGTAAACAATAATAGATCTGTTCAATTAGATGAGATTAAATTAAGATGTTTTATTTCCAAAGTCGTCTAATCATTCCGAGATTACAAAATAATGTTAGATAAAATTCGTTTTTACTGAATCTCGCAATCTTCTCTTCCTATATTTTCCAATTTGATTGCTTTGACCCCTGCCTTTATAAAAAAAAATCTTAAAATTCAGAAATTTCTCCAAAAATATATGGAGGAAGAAAATTATCTTTAAGATGATAATGTACGAAACAATAAAGCCTATTAAAAATACTGTGCTGTCCTTTAAAAAAAAGAAATAATTTTACAATTTGTTTTCTATAGAAAGTCTAATAATGCACATAAAAACGTTAAACACAACTACAGAGATATTTTTAACTAATCCACAAATGTATTTTATGCATTAAAATCTAAAAAATACTACTTAAAATTTTAACCATGAGTATTTTCACGCTTTCTATTTTTAGGTTAAATTTAGTGTACACACTTTATTAAATGTGTCTGAAAAATTTGATATTCTTTCTACAATTCAATGCTCTGCATACTGTTTTTTTAATCAATTAATATCTTCTCTTACAATGGATAAAAAGTTTTTATAATTAAAATTATTTTGAGTAAAAGTGTAAATATTTACATCAATAATAGAATTTCTCAGATTCACAATATGGCCTTATCATCTTTCAATGTTCATTGTAATTTATAAACTGAGTCACATTATGATCCTATTCTGAGCTCTGATATTATATTGTACAAATTATGCTGAAAGGAATATTATTACAATTGGCCAGTCCATATAATATAACTTAAACTCATAATTGAAGCTTATAACATCAGTTCATATCAGGGTTGGGGTTTAGGACGTCTGAAACTGGTTTTGGACAGGACAGGTGGTTTTTACTGTCCAAAAGTGTCCTAAACTGTCTAAAACTGTACAAAACTGTCCAAAAGTGTCCAAAACCTAAAATTATAAGAAATTCTATTCCCTACATTCTCAGTAGCAATTATAATTAGTAACTAAAAGTATTTTATACTGAAAATTTAGACTTTTCAAGTTAAAAGAAATTTACAATTTAATAATAGCTATAAATTTTTTTTAATTTTAATGACTCAAAAAATTTTCTTACAATAAAAAATGTATGATAGGATATTCAAAATGAATAATTTGTCTTTTATTTTTAATTACAAAATACTTACATATCCAATATTTTACAGAAATTATGTTTAAAAGTTATAAGTTCTTTCCTAAATTACATATATTAAAAGATACCAAAAATAAATAAAATATAAAAGTTATAATTAGGCAATAAAGTCTATGCATTTTCAAAATATATATATATATATATCCCCCCCCCAAAAAAAAATAAATAAATAAATAATTTAAAAATAAATAAATCTTTAAAGTGTGTACCATTTAATACTTTAACATATACATATTTAACATATACATATATACTTTAACATATACATATATGTATATGTTTGTGTAGCTGCACATTTTTATTATTTATTTCAAGATGATTTATTGTAAATCTTTTATATAGGTATATTATTTTGTTCTCTTGATATAGTTATTCATGTTGCTTATATATCTGTGTATGTGTGTGTAATTATATTTATGTTATAAATATCAATACTTGAGGTACAATTATACACATTTTTCCATTAAAGCTTCAGTAATAATTTTTTGCTTTTGAATATTATAATTGTTAATGTAATGCATCTTTCACTAAACATTATTATTATTAGAACTTAATGGAATATACTGGAAAATGTTACAAAACAACAATTATTATAATTTGTAATTTTTTCAAATATTTGCATAATTTTAATAAAATATAATTCTACTAAAAAATATAGTTTAAGACAGTTTAAGACACCAAGGTTTTGGACAGTACGGTAAAAACCATGGTTTATACCGTGGTTTTTACCATAGTGTCCGAAACCTTGCCAACCCTGGTTCATATACATATATTTTATTTTTGAACTTATTAAGAAAGAAGTAAAATTTAGCATGATTTCGTCAAAGATCGACTTTTTTCTCTTCCACTCTTTTTTTACTCTTAATAATGCCAAATTCACTCCTTCAAAAAAGATCAAGGAGTATTTTCACTCCTAGGAAAATATATTAGCAATATCTCTGCATAACTATATTTTTACAGAAACGCCAAAGAAAAATATTTGTATATATTTTTCTTTGGCGTTTCTGACGTAGTAGTTTATTCGGGTTTTAATATTCGAACGCCAAGTCTCCTGTTATTATATATTTTTACAGCTTGTTCTGGGTTTTGGTTAGTATTTCAATGTTAAACATTTGGGTGAAGTCTGATACATGTAACAATGTAACATAGAACCATAGAAGTCAGCAAGAATAAAGCTTGCATGTTTGTTACCAATAGCTTTTATTATTTAAAATTTAAATAAACACTCATTTCTTATTTTACAGTATAATTTTTTTTTTAATGTATTATTTCATCAACTTGAAAGAAAATGATCAAATGCATAATAAAAAGAGCGATTATAAGAAATTTTCAAACATTTATTAATTAAATAAAAGTATTAAAAGAATGCATTTGTCATTGTGTTCTGAGCTATTCTAAAAGTTTCAAATGTCTAGGGAAGTTAGTTAAAAATCGATTGCAAGATTTTTGCTGGACAAACAAGAAAGCAATTTAATAAAAACATGGTAAAAAATTATAAGAAATTTTTGATCATTTATTAATTGACTAAAAGTATTAGAAGAATGCATTGCCATTGTGTTCTGAGCTATTCAAAAAGTTTCAAATGTCTAGCTAGTCGGCAAGTTAGTTAAAAATCAATTGCAAGATTTGTACTAGACAAAGAAGAAAGCGAGTTCATAAAAACATGGTAAAATACATAAAATTATATTTAAGGGTCGATCCAGACAATATTTGGGTGCTTTTGTTCACAAAATTCAAATCCATAGAACAGGCTCTTTTTATAAGATTTTTTTTTTTAATTATCCTTTTATAAAACTTTTCCACATTTTCAATATTAATTTTAAATTAACCATTATATAGAATGACTATTAAAGTGAAAGGTTTTACATATTTTTTTCCCAAGAAAATATCCACTTAATGCTGAGGGGGCAGGGGGGTATATTGTGTAAATTTTACAAACTATCAGAGAAGTTATGCCATAGGAAATTGCAGGTATTCTTCAATAAATTCTTAATTTTAGAGAAAGAAAGAACTCTTTAAGATTAAGACATTTATTTGTGGTCTTGAAAATAAGAATGCTTAAGTACAAAATTACACTTATGAAATTCAGTGACAATCCTTTTGTTTTTTAGGCACTGTTAAAAAGAAACACTGATTTAGCCTCAACTGCTCAGGAGCAGACTGCTGTTTTGAACCTGGTCACAAAAATTCAAACTGTGTTGGATAACTTAGCTTTATCGCCTGGAAGCTTTGATGCTTGTGTATGTAATATGTTTTTTACCTTTTATTGAGTTTTATATTTTTATTATAGAAATATTCTTGGGTGAAATGTGCTTTACGATAGTGCTTGGCGTCTTGTTTCCGATCACTGATAAAGATGCCAACCTTGGTACCCTCGATGTTTATGCGTCTTTGAACGATCGATCTTTGAAATGCGGTAACCACACCATGATGTTTTGAAGCTGTTTGATTTTCGAGTATCTAATTGTTGCCAAACGAAATTTCGTACGTTTTAAAGATTCATGGAGTTTGCAGGAGACATATTTAGTGATTTTTTTTTTTTATGTACGCGTTACTGATGGATGGTAAACAAAATTTCATGCGTTTAAAAAGATTCATGTAGTTTCCAGGAGACGTATTTAGTGATTTTTTTTTGGGGGGGGGGGAGGGGGGGGTTGTTTTTATGTACGCATTACTGATCAATGGGAAACGAAATTTCGTGCATTTTAAAGGTTCATGCTGAATGCAGGTGAGGTATTCAGTGATGTTTCTTGTTTTCATGTATGCGGAGCAAACAGACATGCAGAATGCAGGTGGGGGTATCCAGTGATTTTTTTTTTTTTTTTTTGGTTTTCATGAACATGGAGCGTACAGATGTAATTATCATTGATTGCTGCAAAAAGTCACCGTAGCGCAATGCTAGTGCGATGTTAAATGCAACCTTACTTATGTATCTCCGAGATTATAGTCCATAACACAGTAGTAGTGTGACGTTACATCCACTCTGCTTATACTACATATGTTTTGTTTTGTTTTCATTTTTCAATTTTGGCAACAGTAGCAATTTGATGTGTTTGTAAATTGAAGTCGTCAGTTTTTTCATGTAAAATTATTATTTAATGGTTTTGTAGAATTGAGTATTTATGTGGAATATATTTAAAAAAAGGTTTGCAGTAGTGTTTAAAATAGTGTTAATTTGATTAGTGTACATGGTTCCTTCGAAATTTGTAGAGAGGATTTATTTTCGTTTTTCCAAGGATTATAAACACTGTTTTCTACAAAAATTCAGAAACGGGTAAGTAAAAAAAATCTTGTTTTTTATTTATATATTTATTTTTGGGGTTATATATTTATTTATTGGGTTATTTAAGCTGTTTTTGTTTTGTAATGTTTATTTTTGTTAGTTTTTGTCTATAAAAATTATAAAAATTTGATTTGTATTTTCTTTTGTTGAAGTTAAGTTCTTGAAAAGCTACTTTTTATGCTTTATTTTTAGGTAGTTGTTTTAAAACATGTAAATCGGCCATTTTGGAAAGGTTGGGAAAGAAAAACCACGAAATCATGCCAAATTTGCGAGTTTGGAAAAAATTACCAAGCAGTATCGTAAAGCACATTTTTCCCATATTCTTTTTTAAAATCTCTGTAATAAGGAAATATTTGCATTGTTGTATGTGTAAAGTGCTCTTTACATAGCTGTCAAGTCTTGATTTCCAAGAAGACTTCCCGATTTTTGTGTTTTCTTCTTGCTTCCTGCCAGAAAATAAAATCTTGATTTTCAGATTTTCCATGTATTTCATCTTTTTTGCTTCCAAAAAAGAAAAAACTTCTAAATATATTTATAAATTATGCATAAAAATCTTATTTACTTTATGCATAAATTTTTATCGATGAAATTTATTTCAAAATATTAATCATATTTTGCAATAATGGCTTTTACAGTGCTAATTCCTCATCAAACTGGGAGTGTACAAATAGGACAATTCTCCTGTTTTTGCCTATGAGAACAAATTTTTTTTGTGCATTGTATACTTGCTATCTTGAATAATACAGTATATTTTTATTTAACTTGAAGAATATTCCTTTAAAAAATTAGTGCTGTTAAGAAGCAATATATGCATATACAATAGAATTTACTTTTCTAAAAGAAGGGTCATTCCATATCACATCATCCAGACCATGACACCCACCGACACAGATTTGGATGAAATTTGATACAGTTATAGAACATTTCATACTGATTCTAGGAATGTCAATTATTTTGAGATCAGTTAAGTCGTTTTCAAGCTATCAGCATTGATGTACATGGAAAAATGGCTGATTAGCTGCCATTTTGAATGGTACATGTAAATATATAAATGCTTGTAACCCCTCTTATTTTTAACATAGAACCTTCAAATTTTTTTTGGTTTATTTAGAATATAATAAGCTTTTATTTACCAAAGTTTTGTTTTCTTATATCTTTACAATTATTTATAATAGTGACTTTTTGTTGTTTTTCTTCATATGTAATTTGAGTAACTTTAGCCGACAATTTCTTCCATTGCCCCTTCTTCAATTTTCACCAAATTTTGTATAGGGGTAGCCCAAACTATGTTTTTATGACTGATAAAAAAATTTTGATGGGCAGTTAACAGGATTTTCGTTTAAACAATTTAAACTTAACCTCCCCGACATTACCCCTTCCACAAAAAGATGGTTTCCTATTTAATTCTGATTTTAATGTAAATCCCATGCTTTACTATGAGAATTTCTTGTTTTACAACAGAATTTAATTACACAGCTTATTAAATACTTGAAAACAAAGAAGAAAAAAACTTAACTAGATTTTTGTTCTCTGCACTTTTTTTTTTTTTTTTCCATAATATTCTGTATGCAAAACCACATATTATACATCATTAAATATCAAATTAACTATGATAGAATTGAAGTATATAAAATAAAAGTATAATAGTATAAAAATTGAATGCATTATAATACAGTTAGTTTTCACTATTAACAGGCCTCTCCACTTATTTTCCCCAGAAGCCAGAGTCAATGCTATTCTATGGAGAATTTCACCCCATTATAACTTATTAACTAATATATATTTTTAAATTTCGTTTTCACATTTAGAAACTTTGCAACTATTAAAAAATTTATCGCGTTCTAAAATTTTTTTTTTTTTAATTTTTAATATTTTATTTTAAGGCTGTAAAATGCGAATTTTCACAATGTGAAATTTTTCATTTTTGAGCATAAAAATGAAATCTTAAAAATAAAAAAAATTCTATTTTTAGTAAGTGATAAATTGTTTAATAGTTGTGAATTTTCGGAAAGTGAAAACAGAATTTAAAAATATGTATTAGTTAATGAATTATAATAAGGCAAAATTTCTCATAGAATAACATTGGCTTCGGCTTTCGGAGACGATAGGTAGAGAGTTCCCTTAATAAAAAAAATTGTTTTAACAAGTAATATTTCATACATAAACCAAAACCCGATATCTATCAATGTACATTAAAAATAACATAAGTATAATAATGAATATAACTTACAGTCAGAAAAAGGCAAATAACCATATAAACTCAGTGATGAATCCACTGCTTTAGTGAATTCAAAATGGACAAAATATAATAATAAACTGGGAAGACTTTAACTTAATAACATATAGTTATTTGCATTTTTCTGACTGTAAGTTATATTCTTTTTTTACTTATGTTATTTTTAATTTACATTGATAGATATCGTGTTTTGGTTTATGTATGAAATATTTGTTAACACAATTTTTCTTATTAATAGTGAAAACTAACTGTATTATAATGCATTCAATTTTTACACCTTTATTTTACATACTTCAGTTTTATCATAGTTAATTTGATATTCAATGATGTATAATTAAATGTGGTTTTGCATACAGAATATTATGCAAAGAAAAGAAAAGAAAAAGAAAGTGCAGAGAAAAAAAATCTAGTTAATTTTTTTTTTCTTTGTTTTCAAGTATTTAATAAGCTGTGTAATTAAATTCTGTTGTAAAACAAGAAATTCTCATAGTAAAGCATGGGATTTATATTAAAATCAGAATGAAATAGGAAACCATCTTTTTGTGGAAGGGGTAATGTCGGGGAGGTTAAGTTTAAATTGTTTAAACGAAAATCCTGTTAACTGCCCATCAAAATTTTTTTATCAGTCATAAAAACATAGTTTAGGCTACCTGTATACAAAATTTGGTGAAAATTGAAGAAGGGGCAATGGAAGAAATTGTCGGCTAAAGTTACTCAAATTACATATGAAAAAAAACAACAAAAAGTCACTATTATAAATAATTGTAAAGATTTAAGAAAACAAAACTTTAGTAAATAAAAGCTTATTATATTCTAAACAAACCAAAAAAAATTTGAAGGTTCTATGTTAAAAATAAGAGGGGTTACAAGCATTTATACATTTACATGTACCATTCAAAATGGAGGATAATCGGCCATTTTTCCATGTACATCAATACTGATAGCTTGAAAACGACTTCACTGATCTCAAAATAATTGACATTTCTAGAATCAGCATGAAAAGTTCTATAACTGTAAAAAATTTCATCCAAATCGGTGGGTGTCATTTTTTAAAAATTCTGGATGATTTGACATGGAATGACCCAGAAGTCAAATATAAATTCATATAATGTTTACTGTATTATTTGTTCCCCAGGCTTTAAATGTTCAAAACTAAGCTTATTGGCTTATTTTAGAATTGATACCTACGATTTTCCTTTAAAAAAATTTATTTGTGCTATACCTGCTATACAGAGAAAATCTTCTTGATTTTTACCACAAGAAGCTGTCAGGTATGTCTTTAGTCATTAAAACTACTTTTTTTATGAAAACTTGGAGGGACAAAGTTTTTTTTTTTAATTATGTGCAAAAGAACCTGAAAAAAAATTGCTTGTCGCCTAATGCATAAGAAAGTTTTCTGGTGTAGTTTTAATGTTAAAGTTAAAAGTGTAAGTCATATAAAAAAAGAAAAAAAAACAATACCCTGAACTTATGATCTTTTTGCATGCATAAAAAAGAAATATTTCTCTGAATTTTCTATTATCTTTTCACAAATAACCTTATTTCTGCATAGATGATGTATAATATATCAAAGATTGAAACATTAATTAAAAACATAGATAAAAAACCTTAAACATTACTTCGTGCGTCGTCGTTTAAATTTTTCAATCGGGTAACCCGGTCCTCTTCAGATCGACATCTTCTGTGGAAGACTTGAGCTTGACTGATCTTGAACGTGTTTTGCCAAAAGGTGGTGCCATACACGGTCTGGGGCCACTGTGCCGCTGTCATTGCATGCATCATTATTGGATGAAATTTCTATCGATTCTCTAAACATTGCGTAATAGTAATAATGGGAAGATGAAAGCGGGAAAACGGAGAAAACAATGTTTATGAATTAATGTAGACAATGTATACAGTATACTACTAATATCAGGAATGAGATTTTTCAGCTGATTTCAGGTTTTTTGTACATTTAGCTTTTCAGCTCTTTAAACATTTTTTCAACTTTTATGTTTCTGATGTGCATTTGTTCTTTTTTTATACATTGAAGATTGAAATAAATATTTATTACTCTGATATAATAGATTTTGTCATGAAAATTCTGGTATTTCATTTCAACGTCTTGCCTTTGCATACAGTTTCAGCTTTTTTCTGTTTTTGCTAATATCATCTCTGTAATATAAAAACTAATTTGTTACTTTCCAAACTGTCAAAGAAATAAATTAATGTTGTAAAACATCAAGTAAAATTAATTTTAAAAAAATAAAGTTTTAAAAAGACTTTTTCTATTAGCTTGATTCGCACCAAAAGGTGTGAAAAGATTAAAATGAAGTGCCGCCACTTAAATTTCATACTTTAATTTTAAAAAAATCCGATTGTCGTGTCGAAAAACTGTTTGCACCCAAGAATTCAGAAAAATCGCCCCGTTCATTTGGTACTGAATTTGTAATGAGCCACGTACTTTTTAAAATGACGGAAATGAATTAAAATGAAGTGTTGCCACCTAAATTTCATACCTTAATTAATTTTTAAAAATTTAATGGTGGTGGTGTCAAAAAACTTCTTTTGCACCCCTTGATTCAGAAAAATCGCCCCTTTCATTGGGTACCAAATTTGTAATGATAGAACTGATATTTCTAATTTATTTTATGTATTACACAAAAGTTGTTTCCACCTAAATTTCATACTTTAGCTATTTTTTAAAAGTCCAATTGTCGTGTCGAAAAATTGTTTGGACTCCTGTATTCAGAAAAATTGCCCCTTTCATTTGGTACTGATTTTGTAACGATAGGTTTGATATTCTAATTTATTTTCCCCTTTTTCTGTTTTTAACTGGGTTTTGTCAGAAGGTTTATGACACAGAAAGTAAGCTGAAAAAATGTCTTTAAAAATCAGTAATTTTATGTTGGGTTTTTTTGTTCCTTTTACAAATTAAACGAGATTTTTTCTAAATTTACAACATTTTTCTGGTCCTTTTCTGTGATTTCATGTGCTTATATAAAAATGCACAATCATATATCTTTAAGATTGCATCATCGGCGTGAAAATTATCCTCAGTTTCTTCGCCATTATTTTCATTTTTTGAAATCACACATTTCTTCTATGTTTTAGCCTATCTCGTGTCGCAACGTCTTAATTAATCTAAATATTATCACTAAATTTTGTACCAGACATATCCTCAGCTACACGCAGCCACTCTTCATCTGCATTATCAGCATCATTTTCTTTCCTTTCTGTTTGGTATTCTTCATCATTTTTTCACACCTTACTGTATTTCACGAAACAATTTTTTGGATTATTGAAGAGGTTCTTCCTGCCATGCTGAAATTACAAAATGAATAGATGGTCCGGGGACATAGCACAATTTTGATCCTCCATGGAAATAACTCTTTTCCTCATGGAAAAGAGTTATTTTACGATGAAAGAAGTAATTCCAGTTTATATGCCCTTGCCCATGTGGAACCGCTTGACCTTCAGGAGAAAAATTTTACAAGGTCAGGAGAAAAATTTTACGATGATAAATGCAGGAAAATGACTTTTTGAAGCACAATACATGCGGGTTTCGTTAACATTATTTAAATACAATTTGTGCCAGGACCCTAGAAATAAAACGATCAATGCGGGAACAATAGATCGGTGTGTCACTGTATTTGTTTGGTGGTATATATAACCCTATTATCAGAATTTTTGTGGTTGGAGTAGCTCTTATTTTTTTTCCTCATTGTTGGTACCTGCTCTGCTTGTTTATTTACAAATCAGTTACCTCACACAAAAATGTCAATGTTTCCATAACGATATATGGCTGTATAAGGAAGTCATGTGGTGTCCGCATCAGATTTTTTAAAAAATTGAACTGAATCCTTTCTGTGAACATTAATTCATTTCAAATAGCTTTTATAAATGGTAGGAATAAGATTGTTCATAATTGTTTAATGTATTTGTGTTAAGTGATATATGTAATGAAACATTCCTATATCTTTAAGATGTAGTTTTTCTCCTTGAAATTCTTGATTTTACTAGAGATAATATTTTGTTTCTCTGATAATATGACTAATAACAGTAGAAATGTTTCCCCTCCCCTCTCTCTCACTCACTCACATAAAATGTAAGTTCATATTTATTAACAGTTTTCCAGTTTTTAACTTCTACATTTGACAAAGTATTAGTTAAATACTTTGTGACTAATAAGTGTCTTATTTGTTTCAATGATACTCTATATATTTTAGCAAATTGAAGAAGTGAGACAAGTCGGTTCTTTCAAAAAAGGTACTATGATGATTGGACACCCTGTTGCTGATGTAGTAACCATTCTGAAAACTCTTCCTACAGGTATTCCCTTCCCCCTTCCATTTCAAATATATTTTATAGTTCTAAATATTTTGTATTACTGAATTTTCAGTGCTGAAAAAAATGAGGTATAGTTAATATTTTGGTAGTTATGTATTCATTAGCCATAATATTCAAAAATATACCCATCAGCAAGGTAATTAAAAACTATATCCGCTATCAGCCTAGTTACTTTTTTTTTTTTTTTTTTTTTTATGTATAGGGAAATTAAAATGCACACAAGTTTTAAGCTAGGTTTCCACTGAGGTTGAAGTGTCGACTCTATTCAAATTTCTTTCATGTAGCTGATAAACCCCTCTGATATAATTGAGGGGTCAGTCACAGATATCTTTGTCAATTTTGCATACCTTCCTTTGGAGTTATTGCGCAATCTGATTAAAAAAAAAAAAAAAAAAAAATGGTTGCATTTGATGACAAGACTCTTGGCTCTCTGTATGTCAAATGATGTATTTAAAATCTTGCCAGGTCAGCCATTTTTTTTTTTTTTTTTTTTTTTTTTTTACTTTTAACCACTGGTTTCACACTGTAAAATGAATCAATTTCTGCCTTCTAATAACCAAAGTCGTAATTAAAATTCAATTTTGGAGACAGTCCAGATATGGAATTACAGAAAAACGTATTTTATATTTACAAGTGTGTAGAGTTGCTTTATATAAATATGAAATGAAATATTATTATATATATTGAACGATGTGTAATGCATACTAATTTAAAAAAGAAATAAAGAAAAGAAAATGTTGTGAAAATTTTTGTTTTGCTGATTAAATTTCTAGAAGTATTCTGTAAAATTGACACAAATGCATACTATCATTTATATATATATATATAATAATGATCTATTAAGCATAGTAGAAGCCAAGCAACAGATACAAGATCACTGAAACACCAATGACCAATAAGATTAAAAAGTTCTTTATGTAAGAGAAGTTCAGAAAAATGAAAAAAAAATTCATCAGGGGATGAAATACACATATTTAAAGAAACCTGATTTATTAACAGCCTGCAAAACAAACAAAGCAATAAACTAACACAACAAATCTTAACTTAAATTATTTTTTCATAAATTTCGATATAGTTTATGTTTTTAAGATGTATATAAAACCTTTTCAAACCTTGCATTATATGAAACCAAGTATCACATGAAGAACTATAAAAAATGAATAAAGCTGACGAAAAGGAAAAAAAAAAATAAGTAACTTAATATTGAAACATACAAATTCATTACTTTTTCAAGGGCATTGAAGGAATGTTTTATATATATCTATTATACAATACTTTGTTTTATTCGTTTTTCTTTTCTGATTCCAGAACACATTGAGCTAAATGTTTTCAGTTGTTTCTTAACAGCAACAACCTCCTACATAACAATTTTAAGGTAATCTCAAAAAAAGCTGATGAAAAATTCATTAAAAAAAAAAAAAAAACTATTTTTAGAAGCTTTTTATATGAAATTGACTTTGTCTTCATGTCATGCTAGTAAACAAGGCGTCTTCATTAAGTAAATATAAGCCATTCCGTTTGCTACTCCTTGGTTCGGTTGGTTAGAGCGTCCTGTTAATAATGTGGTGGTCGAGAGTTCAGTCCCCAGAAGGTCTGGCGTGTTAGTTTTTGCAGATAATTAGTAGAAAAGGTGTCAGTTGATACAAGAAAATTTTTTGTTGCTTACACAGTATCCTAAGAATTTTTTGAGGAGTTTTTTTACTACAATAAGATAATTTTAATTTATATCTTTATAATATATAACATCTAAATTCTTTTATGTGGGGACCCACTTTTTTGAAAAAAGAATCCAGATTCTCGGAACTCATCAGTCCCTGGGATCGGGGAGCATAGTGATGTCACTCCAGAGAATAAAGTTTAGAACATTAAATTTCAGTTTCAGGGGAGATAAATTCAATTTATATTTAAAAATATTAAATCTTTACTTTTAGATACATTAATAAGGCTTTAAAATGTTCTTATTGCTTAAAAAATTATTGCTATAATGGGATACAAAATAAGAGGAGGAAGAAGGTATATACAATAGCTTTATATTATAGTATTTGGTAGGGAGAATAATATTTTGCTTATTAGAGAATAACGTATTTATCCTTTGCTTTTTGAGACCTATAAAATTTATGACTTCTGAAACAGGTCTATACTATAGGATGTCTTAGATGGTTTGAAATGTCACGTAATATGCATACTCATATATTTTACAAGAAAATCATAAATAGCTTTAATTTAAGTATTTACCCAATCCACATTTAATTAATCATTTATTAATTATTTTACAACATTTCTATTTTTATTAGTATTTTAAAATTCTATAAATTGATTTGTGCATTCTGATTAATTGTTCAAAAGGCATTTTTAATTTTCACAAGCTAAATATGTATATATATTTTTTTTTTCACAAATTATTTACAAAATTCACAAATGGAGTACCATTTTCATAAACCTGGATTAACCGCTGGTTAATGCAGGGGTAGAAATTAAGTTACTGGTCAGCAGAACTTGTAATCATCAGTGGGGGAGGGGGGGGGACTCGAGCCCCCAGAGCTCCGCCACTGGTTAGCAGATAATCAACTTGTTCGACCACTTTTCGGAAAAGTTTAGTATGCTGTGTTTAGTAAAAAGCTGAGTGAAAGTTTAGTAAAAAGCTGAGTGTATGATATGGCCATTAGATTCTAATGCTGCATGATTATGTGTAAATTGGACAGGGAAAACTCGGGAATTTTTTTCTACTGATTTGTGTAGCAACCCTTGTTCTGCTTAATGAATTATATAATTTGTATACATTGCCTTATATGCTTTACCTATGTTTAGATGGAAATGAATGTAAATCTTTTTGGGAGGGGAAGGAAATAATTAACCTACAAAATTTTAAAACTATTTTGGAATATATTCATCCAATGTTTGCAAGAGAAAAAATTAATTTTAGATTAAATTTCCATACCAAAATTATGTGAATATTATAGGGTAATTTTTTAACATAGTATTTGTGTGTGTGTTTATTTTCCGATATTCTTCATTTATTTTATTTTATTGCAATTTCATTCTATTTGAAATGGTTACCATTTCTATTTTCTTTCTGTTATAACAGTGGAAGCTGTCCAAGCTTTAGGTAATAAAGTTATTGAAGAATTGAAGGTGATAGATCCTAATGAAAGTAAGAAAATGTCTATATATCTTTGTTTTTATTACTTTCCAGTGACTTTTGTGACTGATCTTGATCATTTTTCTGTTTATTTTTTAGTGCTCTCTCTGGAAATAATTGAAGGAGGATTTATGATCAGTTCTCATGAAGCTTCAGTAAAGTGTTTAATTACAACAGTACCACAGAATCTGAGAAAGCTTGACCCAGAATTGCATTGTATGCTTTACTTATTTATTGTAGATATTACTCACATGATATTATAAACACTATATGTTATATTAAACAGTAAGATCGTTTTCATTCGCAGGAAACCGACATCTGTAAAAGTCAGGGAATTACAACTAAATTCTGAAAGTAATCAGGTTAATTCCAAACCAAAAAATGTCAATTTATAAAACATCAGATGTCAAAAGGGAAAATGATTTAGATAGTTGGAGAAATTGACTTCAAAGAGTTAGAAAAAATCAAAAAGCTCAGATGCAAGTTATATGTCCTTGTAGAATAGTACAAAATAACGCAACATTTATCAAAAATTAATGATGGTATTTTTCCATTTTAGAACCACCACACTGTTTGGCACATTTGAAGACTGATACACACAGCAAGGCCCAATTTTAGTACTATCTTAGGACCAAACCATTGAAAGTTTTCTTGTGCAATTCAACAAAGATATTTCTAATATGAATAATAGATGTACTAGCAGGCTACGCCCGCTTCGCTGGCCACTATATTTAAATGTATCTCCAAAAGAATTGGATCATTATTTATTTTTCACATCACATTATAAATAAAAACTAAAATAATTACATTGGAATCGCTCTAGACCTCGCATCGGGTACTCGCTGACTACGGCAGCTCTTTCTCTGCCCGCACTGTATTGGGAGCAGGTTCCCACTGCCTGCAGAAATATCTTTTCTATGTATTTCAATATGGGTATTTATTGACGATAGGTGGGTCTGCCATTATTTAAGAACTACGATTTTAAAGATAACTGTATCTCAGCGTCTATTAAATATTTTAGTTTTTGAACCAAGTATTTTATTGCTCATGCTATTTACACTGTATTACAATTTGATTCCGACCAATGTAATGAAATAAAATAAAAAGTAGATTTTCTTTTAGAAGGAATTAAATACATAAAAAAACAAATAAATTCCAATCAGTTTAATCCTTTCTACTATATACTACCATTATTTCCTGACAAATACTATAAATTAGAAAAAAAAAAAAAAACTTTTAAAGAAATTAAATTAACAAATGAAAAATAATTGTTGTTATACTGCAAAAATTATACATAAACATAACTGTTATAAATACATTTTTAAATTTTAAATTTAATATATTTAATTTTTTCTACTGCATTACCATTTTATTTTCAATAAATATAATAAATTAAAAAGAGAAAGAAGATTCGCCCTCAAATAAATGTATTAAATAAAAAATAAATTGCATAATATAGCCGTTGCTAAGATACGCAGACGATTACAATCGAAGAATAAATTCATGAAAAATGAAACGTAAAAGCCAATGTTTAAAATCCAAAAAACATTAATTAAAAAAATTCAGATTCAAAATTCGAAAAAATCTCGATGAGGTGCACACCTGCAGGGTCCCAGGTACTTATATTCCAAATTTGGAAGCTCTGCGATCAGTAGTGTGTAGTATTGTTCATGTTTAGATAAATGTATTTATTTTCCTGTTGGAAAAATCAATAAACTCATTTTTTTTTTTTTTTTTTTTGGTAACAATTAAATTACGGATTAAATTTAAATGGCTAATTTTTTGCTATTATTAGCTTATTATTTTCAAATTTTTATTAATTAAAAGAAAACTAAACAGAAATTCGAAATTCTGACTTCGATGTGCACAATGATCCTTCGGGGGGCACCTTTGTGTTAAATCTCGTGACTGTCCGAGCTACCGTTTTCGAGAACAGTGAAATATATATACAAATATTGCTCACTTAATAGTATAAGATAAATAAGATATTTATAAATGTATTCATATTGAATTTATTATTATTTAAAATTATTTTTAATGTTGTCTCTAATTTGGCTAAATATTTTTAACATAATTTGGAGCACTGTGACCAGCACTCTCTGAATCGTAAATTGGATGGTCTTGGAATAAGGTTCGTACTCATCAGGAAAAACCTGGAATACTCAGGAAATTTGAACTTTGGTTTAAAAAAAAAACTCGGGGAAAATCTAAATTTTCATTAAAATTATGGGAAAATTGATTGTAAAATATTTAAATATATATATATATATATTGTTTCTTTTAAATTTTTCTTGTTTAACTTCATATCGAGATTGAAATGATTAAATGTGTTAATATGCACATAAACAATGATTTCTACTGAGATTTCTATTCTATCACGATTGGCAATAACAAGACATCATACATTAGAAGTAGAAGTGTTTTCTCCTCTCTGAGTATTTCTTGTAATATGTCGCGAATATTTTCTTGAAAATTGTCTGGAAAACTCAGGGAATTTTTTTCTCATATTAAAATATGAACCCCGTAAAATAAACTGGCATGAAAGATTTCTGCATTCTTGTGGAAATCTGTTTCCATTGTTTCTGAGATCAGTGCAAATCCAATGAGAAATTGTGACCAAAAATTATTGAGGGGAGGGGGGGGGGGGTAGGTAGCATAGGTGCCTGCTTTTTCAAGTTTAGCTGAAATTTTCTAATTTTTAAGTTAATCTTCTGGCTTCTGATTTTTATTTAATTTATTTCACATTTAAAAACATCACAAATTTTGTCCATTAAGCTGGGGGGGGGGGGAAATTAACGGTCAGTGACCAAAAGCTCTCCCCCCTCCCCCCTTCAATTAGCATCGATGTTCAGACAGTCTGTAAAATCCTTTTTCTTCCAAATCTATCTACATCTACAACATAAGCAAATTAAAAATAAATATTGATATTTTACTAGATTCTAGAGCTTATAAAAAAAATAAGTGTTTTATATTTCTCAATCATGTAATTATGTTTTTATCCCTCCCCCCTCCCCATCTCCAGCTAGCATTCAATGATCAATTCTAGAAGTGTGCAATATTTCTTACATGTTTTTAGACTTTATTTCTGAACTTGATGAATCTGTTTGTTTTTCCTCTGTGTCTAAATTGTATGTTATAAATCACCAAATAAAAGATATGACAGGTCTTATGCAAGATACAAAATATGAGTAGCTGAAAACATAAGATAGAGAATATACAATGTAGATTTCTAATGCATTAATGCAATTTTTCCCCCTCAAATTCATAATACTGTGTCACTAAATAAATTAATTAGACTGGTAAAAGACCTATTTTAGGAATACTGACTTGTCTTTTGTTGATAACATGTCACAAATCTACCAAGGAAAGGACTTTATTATTATTTTATCAAACTTATACTTTGCTATGAAATATCACATATTTTGTATTAAAAATCAAATTTATCTTAAATCAGTTTAAATTTATCTTAAATCAATTTTAATATACTTTTTAAAATTTTCTATTTTGAGGTAGAAATCTTCTTTTCTTCCTGTTTTCAAGTAGAAATCTTCCTATTTTTAAAGCTGCGAAATTGGCAGCTGTAGAAAAGTAAATGATACTAAATTATTCTCATATTTCTTACTACCGGTGATACTGTGATATACGACAATGAATTACTTCACCAAAAATCACAGGGTGGCTAAGCAGTCAGGGAAAATCCAAGAATCAGGGAAAAGTCAGGGAATTTAGAAAATCTAGAATAGTCAGGGAATTTTCTTTAAAGTCAGGGAATTTTAACAAATTTTGTGAAAATAGCTATATTAATCATTAAATTATTAATGATATTTTAAATCGCTAAATTTTTTGCTAATGTCGTGAAATTTTCATCGAAAATAAACAGTGAGAGTCAGGGAAAAATGGAGGAAAATCTCAAAAATAGTCAGGGAATTTCAAAAGGTTTAAATGCTAGCCACCCTGAATCAATTTGATTCTTGCTTTATTTTGAGTCTGGTTGCCAAAATAATATATTACTGTGACAAAATGCTGAATTATGGTATTATTTTACTGTTTAAAAAAAAAGTAAATGTATAACTTATCTTACATATATCGCATACACAAGTTATGTTGCAATCGTTTTATACCAAAAGTTCAGCTTTTTTTGGCCAATTTGTGCTTTCTTGCCTGAATTTTAAAAAAAAGTATCAAAATTAATTTATAATTAAAAAAAAAAAAAAAATTGGAAAATTAAAGACCAAAGTTTGTCCAGTATCGAACTTTACAAAAGGCATAAGCAGGTGAATTATGTAAAATGTATTAGTGTAGTGCCAAATAGACATTCCTTTGTGTGAAATATTAATTATATTACAGGTGTGATTGTGTGTAGGATTTTTTCCTGATTTCAGGAATTTTTGCATAATATAATTCCTGATTTCAGGAATTTTTTGAGTGACTGTTAAGAGAAAATTGTTGTATAATAGAAATTTAGGTATATCTTTTGTATTTTTTTTAGATTTTCAGCAATTTTACATGTGTTTTATTGGTTGCAGTCATAGAAAGATTTTCTATATTTCTTTTCGATCTTTTCTTTTTATGTAATTTCAGGATTTTTAAAGTAGGGTCACAATCAGCCCTGATATTACAAAAATGAATTTATTTTCTTTTTATTTTAGTGGAACAAAAAATTCTTCAGCATCATCTTGCTGCCATAAGACATGCCCGTTGGTTTGAAGAAAATGCTCATCATTCCAGCATCAAAGTTCTCATTCGCTTATTCAAGGATTTGAGAAATCGGTTCGAAGGATTTCAGCCTTTGCATCCCTGGATTCTTGATTTATTAGTGAGGAGTTTTTCATTTCTTGCATTCATTTCATCCACCTTTATAACAATGTCATTTTTACTTTCTGAACACTATAGTGAGGAAAGTATTGTAATCATGTCAAAAATCCGAATTCGAGATTTTGATGTTTCTATACGTTTTGAGGTCCCCTGAGTCCATTTTCACTATTTTTACGATGATGTATGTATGTGTGTGTGTATGTGTGTATGTATGTCTGTGGGTGAACACGCTAGCGTCTAAACGCTTCGTTCGATTAACCTGAAAGTTGGTACAAATATTGTAAGTCACCCTAGTACGAACCCTATAGATTTTGGTGAATCTAGCACTTATAGTTTTTTTACAGGGACACAAAGAAAAATTCTTTATCATTATGGCCTATGGGAGCAAAATCTTAAAAGTGCGATAGCATCTAAACGCCTTATTCAATTGAGCAAAAATTTTATACACATATTATAGATCACAAATGCTCAATCTGTATAGATTTTGGAGAATCTAGCACTTATAGTTTTTTTACAGGGACACAAAGAAAAATTCTTTATCATTATGCCTATGGGGCCAAATTTTTAAAAATGTGATAGCGTCTAAACGCCTTATTAATCCGAGCAAAAAAATTGTACACATGTTATAGATCACAGTTGAACTAACTGTATAGATTTTGGTGAATCTAGCACTTACAGTTTTTTTACAGGGACACAAAGAAAAATTCTTTATCATTATGGCCTATGGGACTAAATTTTTAAAAGTACGATAGCATCTAAACGCCTTATTGAATTCAGCTGAAAATTTATATGAGTATTATAAATCACTGTTGCACTAACTATAAGCATTTTGGTGAATCTAACATTTATAGGTTTTTACAGGGACACAACGAAAATTTCTTTGTCATTATGATCTATGGGCTCAAAGTTCAGTAGCGTTAAATAAAACAACGTGTAATAGATAGAGAAAAATACTCAAACACTCTATTACGGTTTTCTCTCTTTTGTTTGTTTAACAACTACTCTTTCTTTACTTTATCTACAAAACTGTTAATTACTCAATGTTCGGAAAGTCGAGTGGAGTCACTCCAGATTTTTATCTCCAAAGGTCACTCTGAATTTGAAACTATGACACTGACATTGACTCACTGTCACTGTCTATAGAATTGCAAGTCAATTTGAAGTAATAATAATAATTATCAGTTTCTAAATAATTACCTGAAAATATGAGTAAGTGCAAAGACATTACCTATTCTATGTTAGATAAATGCAAGTTAAGCGAGATCTCTGCTTATCATTGTAAAATATATTTTAAGAGAGTGTTGAGCAAAATGTTCTATCATCAATATTTAGTTGTGATCTTTAGTAAATTTGAGAATACAGAAATTCTCTGAAGTTCAGTACATGTATGTACAGTTTATGTAGGAATGGAATGATCATGTTAAATTATTAAAAAGAAAATTTTTAGGGATTGATCTGATATTAAATATAAATTTTAATTTTAATCCTAAAAGAGTTAGGTGCAAAATGCTGTAAAATTAATGTAGATGCAAATATGATTTATTTACAATTTGGTCAATGATTTGCACATATTTCTTATTCTATCAAATTTGTTTTTAATTTATTTAATTTCTTTTCTGCATTCTGCAACAGCGATATTTTTTTATTATTTATTTTAAAAAAAATTGTTTAGTTTTCTTATGCTATGTGTACGGGAAAAAATTCTGATATTGTTCAACCACGAGTTATATGCTAACTAAGGTAAACATCTACAGGGTTGCTACAATATCTGAAATTCAGAAAAATACCTAAAAAACTATGAAAAAACAGAGAAAATTCACAAAATTTTCAAAATTTCTGGAAAAACATTAAGAAAATTTTCCTTTAAGCTTCTGTTTAGTTGCTATATTCCTTTTGAGGCCCCCTTATCCTCAGTGGCTGGGTTGTGTGTCTGCGTCTGTTCCTTGAACTGACTCTTTCTTGTCTGGTGATTGACAAGATGGCTCCACAATCATCTCAATTCCGTCATTGACTCATTGCCATTTATTGAATTACTATTAGAAAAAAATTAACGGTTTCTCTATTTAATGCATAGGTTGTGTTATAAAAGTTGGCTATTTAAAATTGGCTTACTGCCTTGGCAAAGATCTACCTTAACCGCAAAATAACTATTAATTTTAATGATACCAAGGAAATAGCCAACTTTAATAACACAACCTATGCATTAAATAGAGAAACCGTTGAAATTTTTTCTAATAGTAATTCAATAAATGGCAAGGAGAACCAACGATGGGATTGAGCCAATCGTGGCACCGTCTCATCAATTGCCAGACAGGAAAGAGTCAGTTTGAAGAAGAGACAGAGCCACACAAGCCAGCCACTAAAGAGCCCCCTCAAAAGGACTATGGTGACTAAACTGCAGCTTAAAGTAAGGTTTTGTTATATTTAACATAATGTTTATAAGCTTCTGGTGGATAATTGTTTTATTCTGAAAAAACATTGAAAGTTTTTTTTCATAATCAAATCTTTTTTTAAATTTTAGTGTTTTTTAATTTAAAAAAAAAAAGTCAGTCACTTTTTTTTTCCAACTAGAGTGTTATGAATGAATATATATATATGTGTGTGTGTGTGTGTGTGTGTGTGTATTAAATTATATTTTTTGGTTATAATTTTAATAAGTTACTGATTTTGTACTTTATTTTAATTTTTTTTAAACAGAGTAATTTAATTCATAAATTGTATAGTGGATTAAGTACACTCAAGTCCACAATAACTGTGCTCTTGGATTAGTAAAAATATTAAACTTTAGTACTAAATAAAAAAAAAAAAAAAAAAAAAAAAAAAATCTTTGAATTAAAACAAAAAAAAAAAAAAAAAAAAGGAAAAAAATTGAATTTTTTTTTCATATAAAAATAGGGTTTTTTAATAGTTATAATAGCTTAGAAAATATAAAGTGTTAAACATTTAAAAATACATGCAATCCATATTATTTTTTCTTGACAGAAATATACAAAAAGATTTTACTATTAAAAAATGAGCCTTTCTATTTCATAACTGCCAGTACCTTTCCTTGTGCAAAACACCAAAAACTTGTCAAATCATCATTCAACCATTAATTTTGTATAGGGTGTGCATTTCTATGGAAAGTTCATCTCCCAGCAGCATTGATACAATACATTTAGATTAGAATCAAACTGACAAAAGAGAAAAAAAAAAAAAAAAAAAAACATTGACACAGACCCGATTTCTTTATATCCGAAAACTAGGTGAAATTTAATGATTCATCTGAAAATCATGCAAATCTTTTTGAAGTTATAAAATAAAGTAAATTTTCATTATCACAGAGTTAGTAAATCATTTAAAAAAAAAATTTAAATGGAGTTACTGATACACAAATTTAAAAATCTTAAAAATCGATTAATAATCTTTAAACATTTATGTGTTTTGTGTACTTCAAGAGTACAAAAATGTGCTTTAAGTTTAATATATATGAAAAGGTTGGTATTCCACAAGGAGGATGTTGCTCGAGTTTGTTAGCTGACTTATACCTTTACTATTATGAACAGGGATTATGTATTGAAAATGTCTTTTTTTACCGGTACATTGATGACATTATAATTTTTTATGTCAATACCCTAATTTATTCAAATTTTAAATATCCTCCTCACCTTACCTTAACTCATAATCTCCTTAACTACAACTGTATTAGTTTCTTAGATTTAAATCTTGAAGGAAGTAAAATTTATACTGATCTGTATGACAAAACACAAGATTTTTGTTTCAAAGTAAATTTATTTACACATTTTCATTGTTGTCTTCATATCTCTGTTTACAGAAATATCATTCTCAAACACCTCTTTCGCATACATAATCTCTGTTCATTTAGGTATAAAAACAAAAATATTTCTCACATAATTAATGCTGAGGGAATTTGGATTATGTTTTTAAAAAAATCAGGAAAAACTCGTGTAAATTACAAATTTTCTTCAAAGGTCAGGGGAAAATCTATTATAAAGCCTGGAAAAACAAATATTCCTTTTTCTTAAATTATATTTTTCTTTTTAGAATTTAAAACTTTTAAAAAACAGACCAACTTAAATTTAATTACTTAAAAGAGATACCTTTTATAATGCTCTGTTACGATGCTATAGATCTTTCAGTACGAAATCCGCCCCTTCTTCAGTAGCTACATGGTCTGTCTCTGTTGCCGAAACTGATCTTTCATCCCTCTTCTCCTTCCCGGTCTTGCTATTCGTAATGTGGCGCCACACTCCAAACGAGAAAATTAGCAAATTACAACAACCCCGATTACACTTTTTACCGTGAAACAATAGAAATAATGAAGGACAATTTAATGTGTAACGGGCACGAGTCGCGTGCCGATTTGGATGGAGTGTGGCACCACATTACGAAGAGCAAGACCGGGAAGGAGAAGAGGGATGAAAGATCAGTTTCGGCAACAGAGACAGACCATGTAGCTACTGAAGAAGGGGCGGATTTCGCCCTGAAAGATCTATAGCATCGTAACAGAGCATTATAAAAAGTATTTTTTAAGTAATTATATTTTTCTTGTTTAGTTTCATATCAAAATCCAAATTATTAAGTGATTTCTATTATGATCAGCAGTAACATGACATCATACAGTGGAAGTAGATGTATTTTCTCCTCTCTAGAGGAGGGTTTCTTGTAATACATTGCTAATATTTTCTTGAAAACTCTGGGATTTTTTTTTCCATATTTGAGTATGAACCCAGCTGAACATTACCCTTTAGTAACAATAGAATATGTTATCAGTTTGATGGTGGTCAGTGCGATAAGAGTAATAGCTAATAGCAATTTCAAGTTCATGATTACCACTCGATTTATCTTATGATAAGCAGAATACCAAATAGTACCATATTTAAAACATTCATGATAATTGGTGTTATCAAGATATTTTTTTTTCTTCAAAATTTAAAGGCTGATGTTATCTTTACCATAGCCTCCTAAACTAGATGCCTGTCGCATAGCTCAGAAGCCTGGCAACAGTTGAAGCGGTAGACAGCGCCAACTGGTACAAATTGCACGACTCTTCTATTCAACAGCCAAATAAAATAAAAAAAAAATTAAAGTGGTATATGATATACATAAAAAGCGAATAGAATTGAATAAGCGTCGATTATATATATCATATGTATCACTTCTTAAAATTATTGGTGACAGTTGAATAAAAAGTCACGCAATCTGTACCAGGTGGCACTGTCTACCGCTTCAACCGATGCTAAGTTTATGAGCTACACGACAGGCATCTAGTTAAGGAGGCTATGTCTTTACAGTAAGAACAACATTTACAACAAACACATAATCAGTCTGTTTCATTTACCATTCTGTACATAACTATATTTTTTTTTCTTTAATGCAAAAATACTGATACTATACTTTTTATGATAAATTGCATCAATAATAAAATATTTTATTGTCTTGCTTTTAACTCTAATGTTATTTAATTATTTTTAGGCTCACTATGCTATTAATCATCATCCTAGCAGGCAACCATTGGGATTAAATATTGCTTACAAGTAAGTGATTCATTATTTGAATTCTTTCAAACAACTCTTTTGAAGTAATTATTACAATGTCATGTCATATTGCTCTCTGTTAAATCTTAAAGAAAGTTAATTTGAGTGTAATTATCAATGTGTTATTTTTTATAAAAATTATGTGTATAGATGGGAATAGAATCCATTCTGTATTGCCTGTAAAATTAAATCTAAACTTTTTATAATGAACTTTTCTAACCTTTTTATAAAAGATGTAAGATACATTTTTGAATTCTAAGCCACTTTCAAATATATATACCAGGGTTGGTTTTTTGACGTCAAAAACTGGTTTTTGACGTGACGTGTCAAAAACTGTCGAAAACCATACGTGAAAAATCTAAACTATAATGTTAAATGATTTTATGCATATTTTTAAGTTGCAATGTACGTACATAACATTCATTATTTGTGTATATATGTAATATTTTTCTAGAGAAAAAAAAATGGAATGTTAGGAAACATATCAATGCCATCATCTTAAGAAAAGAGTGAACATTATAAATCTTTTTCGTAAATTGTCCTAAAGCTATAAAAATTTGCATATATAGGTGGTAAATTATAATAATACGATTAAGTATATTAAAAATTCTTTAAAACTAATTGAATAAAAAAAAAAAAAAAATCAAAATTAAAAATTGTTTAAAATTTTTCCTTCTAATTATTATTAATTTTTCCTCTTCGCTTTAGCATTATTATGGTTAAAAATATATATATTAAATGTATTATTAGGTTATTATTTTGTGAATTCAATGGTAGGTTAATTTTTAAAATTATATTAATTGCTGAAATTTCAATGAAAATTTTTAGCATTCAAACATAATATTTAAAAAACAAAAAATAATGCAGACTCTAGAATAAAAGAGCCCCTAGGGGGAATTCCATAAAAAGGGCAAACTATTTTCAAAAAGAGTATTATTTGCATAATTTGCAGTCTTCTATGTTATGATTTTTGCATGTGACAAAAGTAAATTACTAATTTTATATGCATATATGTTGGCTATATGCATTTGTTCTTCCATCCAGGAATGCTGTAAAACTATTGCTAGAAGGTTACACATCAGGCAGAAAAGTATTTAAAGGCTTCTAACATTTAAAATATTAGAAAGATCACTTAGTACTAATATATTTTTAAAAGGGCTGCCGGGTGCTAAAAATGGTGGGAAAAGGGCCACTGGGTGCTAAAATGTGTTTGAAAGTTAGCCACCAGGTGCAGCACCCAGCCAAATTAGCCTAGAGTTAGCACTAAAATATCTGGAGGGACTTCACTTGAAATTTTAATGTATTTAATATTATATTTTAATGCATATAAATGCAGATTTTCATACCTTTAAGGCAGTAATTTACGAAAGAGATATGTCCATCATCCCTTTCATTAAAAATATATAATTAATTTAAAATTGCATTATGTAAGGTAACGACACCAGTGCTCGTCACTCTTAAGGCCTTATTTTTAAAATGTTTGTTTTTTTCGTGCGGCATTCATGTGGAATTTATGTATCAATATTATACTTTGGTCTATTTTATACACTGATTCTTCTAGATGTTGTTAGACACTTTCAATTTTTCAATACGTTAAGCCAATTTTTTTTAAAAAATAAAAATTAAACCTATAAAAATGCACCAGTGCTCGTCACTTGAAAACTGCGTTTCACCAGTAGTCGTCAGGTGTTTGCACCAGTGGTCGTCATGTAAATAAAACGCAACAATTTGCTCAATAGTTTGATTTTAATTGCGTTTTTGAAAAATTAAATGAAACAGAATATCTTTAGAACCCAAATCCATTCTTAGGGTTTAAAACACAAAACATTAAATGGTAAAATTCAAAATATTGCGAATAAAACAAATTCATATGTGAAATAATTTGAAAATTCTTTGTTTTTAAGAAAAGTTTTCAAGATTTTATTCGTTCTCAAAAATATCTTTACTTAAAGCAGAGGGTAAGTAGCAGGGGAGGGGGTAATAATCTCGTTTTTAAGAGTGACTTTGTTCCAAATTATCGCAGTAAGATTGATTTTACCATGCTTTTTATTAACGCTTATTCTTGTTTGTTTGTCCAGTACAAATCTTACAATTGATTTTTAACTAACTTCCCGACTACCTAGACATTTGAAACTTTCAGAATAATTCAGAACACGATGAAAATGCATTTTTTAAATACTTTTAGCCAACTGCTCCGGGCCCCTGCAGCCTTCGGCAGCGTTATCAGTACAAATCTTGCAATCGATTTTTAACTGACTTCTCGACTAGCTAGACATTTGAAACTTTCAGAAAAGCTCAGAAGACGTTAACAATGCATTTTTAAAATATTTTTAGCCAATTGTTTCGGGTCACTGCTGCCTTCGGCAGCGTTTATATGGTTCAACAGAAAATTTATTTAACTTTTTTTCAGACTAGCTAGACATTTGAAACTTTCAGAATAGCTCAAAACACGGTGACAATACATTTTTTAAGTATTTTTAGCAAATAGTTTCGGGTCCCCGCTGCCTTCGGTAGCGTTCACATGATTCAACAGAAAATATATTTAACTAACTTCTCGACTAGCTAGACATTTGAAACTTTTAGAATAGCTCAAAACACGATAACAATGCATTTTTTAATACTTTTAGCCAATTGTTTCGGGTCCTTGCTGCCTTCAGTAGCATTTATATGATTCATCAATCATATACTCATCCCGATCATCAATCTTCCCGACTACCTAGACTTTTGAAATTTTCAGAATAGCTCAGAACACAGTGACGATGCATTTTTAAATTACTTTTTGCCAATTGTTTCGGGTTCTCGCTGTCTTCAATAGCATTTATATGATTCAACAGAAAATTTTAAAACACGGTATATATAAAAAATTCTTTTTGTATTGCAATTATATTTTTTTGAACGTATGGGTTGATTATGCGTACCTAACACATACTATAAAGGAATTTTGAAAAATCCTTCGCCTATCCTTCCTCATTAAGTGTGGGGTGGATGCAAAAACATGTTTTCAAGAGTAATTATTCTCCAAATTATATCAGGAAAGCAATTTTTTGATGTTTTGATTGGTTATGCGTACCCAAAAATACTGTAAAGGTATTTTGTGTAATTCTTTCCGACCAAATTTTGAGAAAGGGTAGCAAAAACGTATTTCTACGCATAACTCTACTCTAAATAATGTTACAAAGGCGATTTCTGATGTGTGAGTTGGTCATATGCATCCAATACCTAGTATAAAGAGATTTTGCGAAGACCTTTCGTCTATGTGAGGGTGGCAAAAAAATAAATATATATATATATATATGTGTGTGTGTGTTTTCAAGCTCAACTTTGGCTGCAAATTACTTTCTTTTGGATTTTTTTTTATGCGTTGGTTGGTTGTGTGTGTGTACTTACACGCATTATAAGGCGATTTTGCAAAATTACCCTTCCCCTCTTCCCTCGGCCGGGCGGACAAAAAACACGTTTTTAACTTTTGCTCTACTCCAAATTAACTCAGAAAGGCGAGTTTTGATGTGTGGGTATTGGTTAAAAGTACGCAATATGTAATTTCATAATATTTCGTTAAAATTCTAAATTTACCCGTAGGAGAGGGGGGGGGTAAAAAGCAGTTAAGTCTATGCCGAAGGCAGTAGAAGCCAATCATCATATTGCGGGTCGGAAAGCTATTACAGAAGCCAGCGGGAACATTAACTGCGGTTTCGACTGATTTCAAAGTTTTTTTTTTTTTTTTTTTTGATAATGATAGGGATTTTTTCCTATTTTATTTAAATATAGGGACCAGCGAAGGTGGCAAAGCTTGCTAGAATTATTGTACACATCAAACTAATGTTATCAAATATTATGGATATTAATGTTATCAAATATTGTCTTACAATTTTAATTATTTAAGAACAACAGTCAACAGGGTAATTTTGATCAACATTTTAACTATTTGTTTATCTCACATAATTAATATAATCTATAAACAGAAAACTTGCTTAAGAAATGTTTTTAATGTTTAATATTTTCTATATAAGTTTTTATTCACTTGCATCTAACATAACAAAAAAGCCTTAACATAATTTTGAACCGACTTACAGTCATGCTAACTATGAAATTAAGCCTTTGTATTTTATCATTTTCGAAATATATATGAATTAAAATTAAATTATCACGGTCAATAAAAAACTTAAACATCACTTAAATACATCTTCGCAAAAGCATGACATCATAAAAAATTAAAATACATTAGACAGATGTATGGAGTAATCATGTCTGTTTTTCTAAAATATATAACAGAAAACTAGAAAAGATCTTTATAACTAAATATGTTTATGTGCCATTGTTTAATTTTTCCAGCAAAATAATATGGAAAATTTTAGGTGGTTTAAAGTCAGTCATAGTGAATTAAAGGTACCATGACTGACTTTATTTAAACAAGCTAAACAAAAGTTACAAGTGCAATAAAGTTCACGTTCTTGAGGTTAAAATACATTTATTTACATTTACAAATACCCCTGACGACTACTGGTGCCGATAGTCAAATTAAAGTAAAAATTATACCATCATAATTCTAAACGAAAATATAGTATTTTTCATCAAAAAAGTTATCCAGTTATTAAAAATGTTAAAACACCAGTGTTCGTCAGGGGTGACGAGCACTGGTAAAACGTGCAAAATATGCACCAGTAGTCGTCATACCTTAAAAACCTTTATATTATGTCAAATTTTAAAAAGTTGCACATAAATCGTATTCTGCATTTCATAAGCATTACATACAATGCTTTATGAACAATGTCAAATGCAGCAAACAACAAAATATATCAAGAAATGCATACCTATTCCCTTAATCATTTGCTTTACGTTGACTCAATTCAATTGTAATTTAACGTATACTTCCCTCATTTTGTTTCTCCCTACTCTTCCCCAATAGTTGAAATCGAACTTTTTATGTCATAAGAAGCAGAAGGCTTTGGAGAATCTTACGCGGGTAGATTCAAATTCATACAGGTTATAGAACCGTTATTTTAACACTTCTTTTAAGAGGGTGACGACTACTGGTGCAGATTTTAGGGGTGACGAGCACTGGTGTCTTTACCTTAATTCATATTAAAATTTAGTTCAACTAGTCATGCAATACAATACCTCAAATTTATAATCATGCAACATTATAACTAAAAATGAAAGAACATGATGCAATATTTAATAGCACAATAATTTCATTGAAGTAAAATACTTATGTGACTTTTTAATTATCAATCAGCATATATTTAGTAGAGCTTATTTTTTAAAAAACAAGACTGTAAAATGTTTATAACTTAAAACGCAATAAGTAGTTTACCTTAGAATATACAAATTCCTATGTTCGAATTTTTGTTTTTTGTAAAGATATAATATAAATTTTTTGTACTTCAATAGAAATCATAGGAAACAGATAATACACTTCTAAGAATTATTTTTAACCATGAGAGGCATATAAATTACTTTTTTGTAAAATTACAATTTTTATTTCTCTCAATATGATTACTTCATTGTTAAAATATACCAAGAAGTGTAAAATGTGAGGTTTTTGACATGACAGTTTAAACCGTCAAAAACCTGCCAACCCTGATATATACACATATATATAAATCGTAGTCTTGTTTTTAAAGACATGATATAACAAGTTTGGGGATACAAAAAAGGGCATATACGTGTGTATCATAGCTACCAACTTTGTAATTTTAAAAATAGGAATATTTCTACCCTCAAATAGAAAAATTTAAGAACTATATTTTTAAACTGTTTTTTGATAAATCTGATTTTTAATATAAAATATCTAACATTTTATAACAACTTTAAATGTTTAATACAATAATAATAAAGTCCTTAAAAATTTCCGTGGTAGGTTTGTGGCATATTAAGATCTACAAAAGTCAGGTTTATAAGGCAAGTCACGAGTCTTGCCACCTGCCTCCTTACTTCCTTTCTTAAGTTTTTTAAATTATTTTTTCATAAATTTCGTTTCAGTTTAAATTCTTCTGTTAAGATTTTGTTGGGTTAGATTATTGTTTCATTTTTTTTTTTTTGCAGGATGTTAATTAATAAATTTGGTTTCTTTAAATATGTGTATTTCATACCCTGATGAATTTTTTTCACCTTTCTGAGCTTCTCCTACTTAAAAACATTTTTTCATTCCTATTGGTCTTTGTGGTTTCAGTGATCTTGTAGCTGTTGCTTGGCTTTTCTATGCTTAGTAAATCATTATTATATATATATATATCCATTTACGTGTTAGCAATTTTTCAACATACCTGTTTAATGATTCATAAAATTAATGCTATGCACTGTAGAAATATGAAAAAAGAAGTCAGTCTTCCTAAAATAGATGCTTTACTAGTCTAATTAAACAATCTAGTGTCACAGTATTGAGAATTTTGGTGGGGGAGGATTTGTACTAATGTATTGGTTACCTGCATTGTACATTTCCTACTTTACATTTTCATCTACTGATAGTATGTATCTTGCATAACACCTTACATAAGTTTTGTCTTTTGATATAGTATACAGTGGCAGATTTAACGGAGGGGGGGGGGGGCTAGGCCCAAAAACACTGACATTCACAATTGAATATTGCAATTGTAAATTTTTTATTGGTCTAGAATAACACTTTGAAAAATCTTAGTGCCCCCCCTCCCCCCTTCCCTCCCCCTTCCCCCCCCAAAAAAAAAAAAAAAAAAAACCTGGATTCGCCACTGATAGTATATGTTTTAAATATATTCATTAATAATAAGGTCTAAAGTTAATCACATGTGTGAGAAATACCTATTCTTTTGATTGAGACAGAAGGACTTGTCAGTTATATTTTGGTTTTAGTAGGCTTGATTTGCACATATTAACAATCTTAAATAACAACGAGTGTGATGGGGTCATCACAAAAGTTTCTTTCTTTCCTCCTTTTTTCTTTTAAATAAATAAAAAAAATAAACAGGGTAGCCACTAGTCAGGGAATTTTGACAAATCTAGTGGAAATAAGCGATATTTTAAAGTTTGTTATTGTAAATTGCTACATTTTTCACTAATTTTGTGATTGTTTTTGGCAAATAAATTGGCATAAATTTGGCATAAATTGGGAAAAAGGGTAAAAAAATAGTTATGGAAAATAGTGCTGCACTTGAGTATCGAGTACTCAGCCTTTTACTTCTTGGACAATTACCAAATGCAGAGTAGTTGTAAGAAAGAATAATTGATATGTACATATGAAGAATTTTGCACATCTTGAAATTAAAATAAGGCAAAATTAAGTTAAATGGCAAACAGCATGTTTTCATGAAATGTTTCAGAACTTTTGTAGTGTATATACACAGTTAGGTTCATTATTATATTTGATACTTCCAGCTTAGTGGATTATTAAAACCATAGTAACTGATAACTTCATTCTTTATTATATAGTCTTTCTCAGATAATTCTTAGAGAATATAAAAGTTCCTATACACTCAGGCTTAATTTAAGATGCATGAAAATTTACATATGAAATGAGAACATTAATCAACATTATCATTTCAAGCATGTTAGACTTCATTAATCTTGAAATTCTACAAGAGTTTAAAAGATAAGTGGTTTTGGGCCATAATTTGCAAAACAACAAATTTGATTATTAAAATATATTTTTAATAACATTTTAGTGTGTTTACCTTTTCTATAATTGTTATTTTTTAAATTAGAAATCAATCTTTTCCTACAGTTTTGAAAGTGTCCTACTTTTATTTGCACAAATATGCAACTAAAATTTTATCTACTATATTAGTATTATATAATGGTTCTTTTTCTAAAATATATTATTTTTGTCTGTTTTATTGATACAATTTTATGTGGTAAGTTTTTATATAAAAAAAAAAATTGCATATTACACACATACAAGATAGTTGTACTTAAATTCTTGTAACTAAAATGGAAAGCCCATATCATGAATTATCTCTATTCAGAGTTTGGTGGCAATCTACTCGCCCGTTTTAACTACATAAAGCTGTTTGCAGCAAAAGTTTGACTTTATATTTTCATATTTTTTTAGTTTAGTTATTAATAAACAACTCTTATGAATACATTTCTTTCAATAATACATAAAAATAATGAAATTCTTACAACTACTTGGTATGGCTCGAATACTTAGTTCAAATTTGGTCCAAGTACCGAGTACTCGCCAAATTGGCCGAGTACCAAGTATATACCGAGTACTCAGTACAGCTCTAATGGAAAAGGTCAGTTGACCTTTCCATTAGAGCTCTGTTGAAGTCTGCATATGACTAGTCAGTGAGATGTATTATTATCTTGATAATTTAAGCATAAATTGCAGTGTAGTAATACATTGCTTATATTCTTTCTCTGTAAAGGAAGTTTCATTTACAAGATTTTAAAAAATGATTTTTTTTTCTTCTTGGTGAAATTGCATTCAAAATGCTTATTTAAACTTTTATTCTGTATAAAAGAAATTGTTTCATGAAATAACTTTGTGTCTTTAGGCGATGTTTACAACTTCTTGCTGGTGGCTTATTTTTGCCTGGCTCTGCAGGTATTCCCGATCCTTGTGAAGGAGGAACTGTCAGAGTCCACACCTCAATGTCTCTGGAACAGCAGGTATAGGTTTGCTCGATTTTATTAATGTTGTAAATATTATTATTGGGCATACAGTTTTAATAAAACTAAAAGTATGTTTAAAACTATAACATTATTAAAAATTTCTCTTATGTAATGTGTCTGTGATTGCCCCCCCCCCCCTCCTCCTAAAACTAACAATCGGCCATTAAACAATCTGACGAAGCTCTGCAATTTTCAATCTTCATAACATAAGTGTCAGTGTTCATAATAAACTTATTTTATTAGATTCTAGAACTTATAAAGAGGTAGAATTTCCTTATGTGTGTAATTATTTTGTTTTAAATTATGTTAAATTAATGTTCTCAGGAGCAGAAAGTGCTTAAAACTGTGACACACATTGCAGAACAATTGAGGCTTTTGCAGAACATTTCCTCTATCCCCTAACTGGATGATGTTGACACAGCTAACATTCTAAAAATAATAAAACCTAGATATGTTCAACTGACCTGTAAATCTGTTAGCATACTAGAAAATTGCTGGAAACAGTCATTGTTTCAATGTATAGACAAAATTTATAAACATTTTGTAAGTAGTATATCCACATTAATGTGACAATATTAATGCCAAAAGCCGTTGAAAAATTTGCAAATTCTGGGTGTATTCCTCAGTTTTAGATTATAAAAATTTTAAATCATGTTTTATTTATAAATGTGTAACAAATATTTTACTAATAAGTATTATTTTTATGATTATTTTGCATTTTACTGTGCTTTGACAAATTTGGACAAAATACCTGCAGAACATCTGCAAATTTTAATGTCTCGTTGCAGAACATAGGATATAATTCTGCTCCTGTGTTAATGTTAATGATTACCATATATACAGACTTTGAATAGTCAGATATATGTGCAGACTATGGTTTAGTTTGAAATTTTTTAAATGATTTTTTATTTGTTATAAATCACTATTCTTTTACATTGCTTAAAATATTATAACTTTTTGACTGGAAAGTAACTATTTTTTAATTTATTATATAAAAATTGTACTTTACATATTATTTTATTGTGTACCAATTTACAGAATTTGCGTGTAAGTATACGAAAAATATCGAAAATTTTTTGAGTGCCATCTGTTGATACTGGTAGTTTTATTTGATGATTTACTAAAGAAATTAAGAAATGTTTATTTGCCCTTTTCTTATTTTAGTGACATATACTATGCTTGTTGAATGTTTTCTCAATTTATTGATATTTTGAGGATTTTGCATGTTCAAATATATCCCCAAGTCATAGATTGGTGGTTGTCATAAATTTTCTAAACAACCCTGTAGTTAAAACTTAAACATATTATTTAAGTATCATAGTAATTTTGAATACAGTCGAACCTCCTTAATGGTCGAACAGTCGAACCTCCTCAAGGGGAATAAAAAATTTGTTCATGTTATCAGTAGCTCAGAAACTGATTTTCGTGTTGAAGGGGATTGTAGAAATAGTTCATGTTAAAAATAATTCATGAAAGTGTGTTTGCGTTAATGAGGTTTGACTGTATATTTTTATCAAATATGAATTTTATAATCAATTTGACTAACTAATAAATATATATGTATAAAATAATGGAAGTATATTCGATGTTGAGTAATTTAATTTTTAAATTTTCTTTACTATTAAAAATGTTCTCGAAACTTAGATATTATGAACTGCTTTTAATTATTTAGGATTTAGTTTGCTTGACTGCTCAGACATTGTTGCGAGTAATGGCTCATGGCGGTTACAAGCAAGTTTTAGGTTTAGAGATATTACCGAGTAAGTTACTTAACTTTATTGCTTGTTAAATCTTTTTGAATATCAAAAATCAAATATTTATATTTGCCGAATAAAGAAATGCTTAATTTGGTATCTAATGTGAATTTTATACTTTTACAAAAAAAATTGTCTGTAAAAATGATAGTGTGTTTGTATTAGGGTTCTGAAAACATTACTTTTTTTGTATAATAATGTTTGCTTTCATTTATTTATTATAAAATGCAGTTTTTCAAAACAATTTGACATTACTTTTATATGTCTATATTTTTATGTGTCAGTAATTTCTATGTTATTTTTTATTTCTAAAACATAGGATCTTAGTTTGTACTCTTTATAGATAAGTCAACTTTGACACTTTGTGGACCGAACAAATTGCACCTGAGTATAAATTAGCCACAGCACATTTTTTAACAGCTACAGCTAATGTAATTGCCACATGTTGGTATCAGTAAAGCTTTTATAAACATTTGGAAAAACAAAATGTTATAATTATAATTTATTTATTTTAATTCATATGACATAAATTTGATTCAGTAATGTTTAGTAATTTCTTTCCACAAAATGTTTATCAGCATCACTGGCTATAATAACTTTCTGTTATATTACAGTAGAGCGCCGATTATCCAAACACGTCGGGACAGACAGACCCTAGTTCGGATAAGCAAAAGTACAGATAATTGGACAGACAATTTAAGGGATATTGGGACAATAGAAAAACCATCACACTTTATCCAGGCTTAGGACTGGCAGTACCAATTTGTGCTGGCGTGTTCAAAAGTTTTTTTTTTTTTTTTTTTTTTTTTTTTTAAACTCCAGATATTATAATTTAAGCAAAAAAGCTTTTGATTGTTGCTTGCTTCAAATAAGACATACTTTCAATGCTGCCACATCTCGAATTCTTCTTAGACAGGTTAATTGAAGAGGATCTGTGTCGTTCTGCCATTCGAACCATTTCATAGTTGTTTCCAAACATTCAAAGATGATGTGATGGCCCTGGGTCATTTTCAAAGCATTCGTTTTCATTTTCTTTTTCACCTTGAATCTTATCCACAATCTCATCATCATTTAAAATATTTTATCCAGGGTCATGAACGTCACTATTTAACCATACGTTAATTTCATTTTCTTCATAACATAGGATTCTTCCCATCTCCTTTATATTGTTTTACATTCTGCATTTTCTTTACTAGATTCTTCTAATCCATTATCATTTTTTTTCTTTATTTAAAATTGTATTCCAAGCCTTTTTTTAATGTCGAAGATTTTTCTAGATTCCAAGAATCAGCAGCCATAATGCAACAATCTTTCAAATTAGTTTTCGTATGTTGAGAACAGAATTATGATAAGGAAATCAGGAATTAGGATAATTGGAAGTTCGGTTAGGAATTTTTTTAGGGGGAGAAATAGAGTGTTCGGATAATTGGAAGTTTGGATAAAGAAAAATAAATAGTGAAATAAGCGGTTTGGATAATTGGAAGTTCGGTTTATTGGAGTTCGGATAATCGGCGCTCTACTGTGTGTTTTTACTCGTTCTGTTATTTTTACTAGTTGTGGTAATAATTTAGTGTGAGCAAAGATGCCAAATGGACAAAGAACTTCAAAATATGTTGAAATATTCTGAAAAACGTACATACAGTATTGCATTATATTACATTAACTGCTTTCTTTTGGGAGAAGTTTTAAGAGTTCCCGAACATAAAACATTTAACTTTGTTTCTCAAAAGAATGCAGCTATTGCCAAACAGGGGAGATCTCCCCAATCGGTCAGCAAAGTGTTAACTATATTTTAAAAACAGGATCCACTACACATTTCTTTAAAACTATTAAACAGTTATGTAAAAGTGTTTTAAACTAAACTTCATAACTTTTGTATCTATATATTGGCTGAATATTTTTTTTCCCTGCGTAATTTCTGATGAGTGCATGCAGTTTGGATCATTAAAAAATACAACTGTGAATAAATATGCAGCATCCAGCGAAAAGGATAAACACGGTCACTTGAAGGGTTAATAACTACCACGCCAATAGCTAGTACAGTAGAAGATTTTATAAACGCAAACCTAAAAACACAAGGTTGTGCATTATATTGATCACGTTTCACACATCATTAAATTTACCTTGTAAACATAGCTAAATATGTCTGAAACATATCAGAGAGTAGGGTAGTTTTAAGTTACATTCTTTGAAACAGAATTTGAATGAATCATACCTTTCATTGTTAAATTTAATTTTTAACCACTTCACCAATCACTGTAGTGTGTGGAAGGCTACATTTACCCCGAGTTATCTCGGGATTGCCGGTGAAGTGGTTAAACATAGTATACATACACCAGTACCGAATCATTCATATTACTCATTTTTAAAAAAAAGAAAAAAAAAAGTATTTAGACACTATCGTGTTCACATACATACATACACACACACACACATTCATTATCGTAAAAATAGTAAATATGAATTCAGGAGACCTCAAAGCGTGTAGAAACACCAAAATCTCAAACTTGGAATTTTGGCATGATTACAATACTTTCCTCACTATAGGGTTCAGAAAGTAAAAAACCATCAAAAATTCTGCCAAAGACGGAATTTAGTTTAGTACTGAGGACTATTAATTTCAATCTGTAAAATTTTTATTTATTTTTTATCTCATTTTTTGATTGTAAAACTGGGCCATGTACTTTTTAAAATGACTGAAATGAATTAAAATAAAGTGTAGCCACCTAAATTTTGTACTTTAATTTTTAAAAATCTAATTGCTGTGTCAAAAACTGTTTGCACCCCTAGATTCAGAAAAATTGCCTCTTTCATTGGGTACCGAATTTGTAATGATAGGACTGATATTTCTAATTTATTTTGCTGTTACACAAAACTGGTCTTCAAAAAATCCAAATTGAAACTAATTAATCCTCCTTTCTAAAAAGTGTAATGATAGCAATTTTTAGGTGGATTTCTTTAGAAATCGACCTATTGCAATCACTTTGTTTATCTCTCTTTCTCTCTCTATATATATCTATCTATAATGAAAATTTTGTCATCATGATAACTCCCGAAATAATACTCCAAATCGAACCAAATTTGGACTGTGAACTAATCTTATAAATATCTTGGATGAGTTCGTTAACCAAGTTGCTCCGACTTTTTGTTTTCAAGTGGCAGCCACTTGATTATTTCTAACCCACATTGTAAAAAGCGTATTTAAAGCAAGATTTGCTTGAATTTTTATGTAAATCTAGACTACATAAGGGTCTAGAACTTTATTAATGAAATTTATCTGCCATTTTTAATAAAGTGGCGGATATCTGAAGTGGGGCCACTTGAAATCAGGCTACCACTTGAAAATTTAAAATCACGATAACTTCCGAAATAATACTCCAAATCGAACCAAATTTGGACAGCGTCTTAACTTGTCTTATGGATATCTTGGATGAGTTTCTCAACTAAGTTGCTTCACCATTTTGTTTTCAAGTGGAGACCACTTGAAATTTTTAAATTCAAATTGTAAAAAGCGTATTCCGAATTTGTTTGAATTTTGATGTATACATTGATTATATAAGTGTCTGAATGAAGTTTATTAATGAACTATGGATTTTCTCACCAAAATTCGCCAAATCCATTACCTGTCATTTTGGAGCTTTTTAATGCGTTTTTAAGGGAAAATTAGGCTATTTTAACGTTGAAACAAAATAGAAATGCAGAAAATTAACATTTAATCAACTTACTAAGCCTCTTTGAAAGAATTTCTAAAAAAAAAAAAAAAAAAAAAAATATTATTTTCAAATTTCTACAATGTTTTAGATTAATTAGTTCACTGAGCAACATTAAAAAGCTCAAAATTGAAAAGATAAAGAAAAAATAAATGTATCACACTTAGTTCTGTACAAAGTAACAGTTTTTACAAAATGCTTCTTAACTGCAAAATTCATTGTGTATGTCTGAGAAGTTGTGTATTATAAAGATCTTCTACTGTATCTGACCTTTCTATGCTGAATTTCCTGTTCAATTTGATCATATACCGGCATATCAATAGGGTGAAAATACTTAAAATAGGATCATTTCAAATGTACACAGGTGTTTTGTTGCTTTGTTAAAAAAAAAAAAAAAAAAAAAAAAAAAGCCTTTTATCTTTTAACAAGAATTTCTACATATCTAAATTTAATCATGCTTGTAGTAAATTGTGATAGGTTTAAGAAAGTATATTTATTTAAAATTAGTATATAGCAAAGATTACAAAAAAATAATTATGACTGAAAAAAATAAAATAAAAAAGTAATTAATTCTTTTACTTAATGCGTGGCATGAAAGAAAATGCTCTTTGTTGAATGGTATTTTGAATATGAGCAAAGTTATAATGAAAATGGATATGAATCTATTCAGTTAAAATAGAGATAAGTAGGATAACATTTTGGCATAGTTCAACTTTGATCTCACTGTGCTTAGTTGCTGTTACATTTACACTTCTGAATGTTTTTAGGCATAAGCTATAACTAATTGGCTTTTGAAAAATATATTTTTGTAATTTAACAGTATGTGTTTGTTTAGGGGGGGGGGGGGGGGATAATAAAAATTTTGCATTTTGCTTATGGTTTGAGGTAAGTTTAATCACAGCCTACTAGAATCATACACAGATGCAGTGCTGCCAACTCTCCCGTTTTTTAACCCTATCTCCCGTTTTTCTAATATTTTCGAAAAATCGAACTAAAAACGCTAATTTTTGACAATTCGTAGGTTCCATCTTTCCAGATTTACGAAGGCCTTCCAATTCACAATCTTTCTGCATCCACAACATAAATGTCGATATTCATTTAAAACTTACTTTATGAGATATTAAAATCTCTAAAGAAATGGAATCCTTCAATATTTCTCGCTTACGTAATTATTTTTAACTCCCCCCCCCCCCCCCCCCATATTTTCCTATCTCTGACTAGTGATCGGTGATCAAATGCTCTTTTGAACTCTTTTGTTTCTCATTCTTCCTCCATCTACAAGCCACAACAAAAATGTCAATATTCATTTTAAACTTGCTTTATTAGATTCTAGAGCCTATAAAGTAGTAAAAAGTTTAACAGTTCTACCCCCCCCCCCCCAAAAAAAAAAAAAAGTAAATAAATAAATAAATAAATAAATAAAAAAAAAAAAATCCCTTTGTCCTATTAGCTTTCTTATTCTACAACAAAAGAATCACACATTTTTCCCCTGGTTTTAAAAAATGTAGGGTACTGCTCGTAAAAAAAAAAAAAAAAAAAAAAACTTTTTAAATTCTTGAGGGCGATTTGAATATTTAAGGACACATTTGGCATTTAAAATCCAAACACTTAATTTAAAAATTTAGTTATAAATATGCATACAAAAAGAAAAGAGTCTGTTTTTAAACTTTTCTGTACTTTTATTTGTTGTTAATGTGCTGATTGTCACACACAATAGTTTTATTTATATTTACAGCATTTAGGTTATTTTCTACAAATGCAGTAATGGGGGGGGGGCAGTAAATAGATTGGGGCAAAGTGTTTCTTTTTTCTTTCTTTTCCATACAAAGATCAGGCGAGGTGCAGCACCCTCCTTAAATTATCTGGGAAAAACTCTGAATCAATGTTCATAAAAACATCGATCCAGTTGTTTTATTAGATTTTAGAACCAACTGAAGCGATATAGGGGTTCAAAATTCTTTACATATGTAGTTATTTTTAGACTTTGTTAATGAACTTGTTAACTATTTGTTTTTCCCCAATAAGTTTAAAATATAAATTATCAAACAAAAGTTATAATTATGTCTTTTTAGTTAAAAAAGTATCATGTATTGAATAAAATAATTTTGTTTTGTTTTTCTCCACGAAACCGTAATTCTCCTTTTTTCTCCCTTGAAATTATGTAAAATCTCCCTTTTTCTCCCTTGAAATTATGTAAAATCTCCTGTTTTTTTTCCCACCAAGGTTGGCAGCTCTGCGAGATGTGTAAGTCAATTTTTCAGATAGTGAAAACCTTTATGAATCTCGCACTTTCTGGTTTTTTGATATATTTCAATGTTACACAGGGTTTAAAGTTTTCAGGGGCTACTCCTGAATTCTGGGTTTTTGAAAGTTTTGCTGCCTTTGAATTTCATGTTAAATGGATTTATTTTTACAGGAATTTCTTATTTTTCATTTTTAACTTACCGAATAATGCATGAAGAACTTTCCAAATGTCATTTATTATATGTATAAATAAATATTTTTTATATTAGCCATGTATCTCATTAATAATGCTTCACAGTCGTTCATTCAGCGTGCAAGTAGCCATTTTCAGGGTTTTTGCATGTTGGATAGTTTCACCCCTGGTTACAAAGTTGCAAACTTTTCCATAGGCCTCCAAGTAGCACTTCACATCTTAAATTTTTTACCACTCGAGCAAAATCTAAAAAAAAAGATCAGGATATTAAGTTATATTGAAAATTAAGATGGAACTGAAAAAATAATGAAAAAAAAATATATTATCTGCTGCTGTTGTAATGTACTTGAGATAAGTGTAATTACAGGTGACAAATCAAAAAACTTCAGAAATAGAACAAATTAGAAGCTATAATCAAATGTACACACAAAACTTGGTTTCTTTACTAAAAATTGTGAGTTAATTCACAAATGCAACAAGTGCAAAATTTCAAATTTTGAGAAGGGAAAATGTAAGCAATTTTTCAAACTTCTAAAACTATCTCTGTTTCATATTTGATCTGGATTTTTATAGCTAAGTATGACAAAAAAGGGTTCAAACAAATATATACTAGGGGTTGTAGTAGTCTTGAATTTCCACTTCTCTTTTCAACAATCTTTCATATTTACATTATCAGAAGCTCAAAATTTATTTTCTGTTCGGCCTTTTGCTAGTTTAATGGAGCATTGTTTAGTTGAATATTAAGATGGCCAGAATTACTAAGCTTTCTTCAGCTTTGCTGATTAAAGTTAAGTGAAATGATTAAATAAAGTTTCTGATTGGTGCAAACCCTGATAGCAGTTGGCCTTCTGCACGATTTTTGGCGAGGAATTTAGTGTCGCTAACTTTGGATTTTTCAACTTTGTCACATACACATAGTAATACTGCAAAGCCTGGGTCTAAAATGAAAGAATGTAAAAGTTAAATCACTTTGGAGAAAGAAAATCATCGAAATCAGAAAAAAGTGAAAAAACAGAGACTGTTCAAGCATTTTTTGGGCCAGGAAAATAGCTGCCATGTATTCCAGTTTCGGAAAAATAAATTTTTATGAGCTGGATCAATCATCTATCCTCTATCAAACCTCATATGATCCATTAGGATTTTTAGGCCCAGTTATAACTCAAGCAAAAGTAATGATGCAAAATCTCTGAAAATTAAATCTTACGTAGAATCAATAACGAACGTGGAATGGAGTAACTAAAAGGAAAAGGAAGCTTTCTGAAAAACCTTGCCAGAAATAAAAAATATTAGTACATCTTGTTTTATATTAGCAAATTTTACTACAGTTATCGAGATTCATGGCTTCTCAGATGCCATCAAGGGTGCTTACGGAGCAGTTGTTTATCAAGAAGACAGTATTAAATGAATTATGTACTCAAAATATAAATTAAATATAAATAATTTATATTTAATCAAAATTATATACTGTTATGTAATTAGTTAAATTTCAGTAAAACTATATGTGACTTTCTGAATAGGGTCAGTTATTAGTGTGCATGTCTTGAAATTTTTTAAAAATGGAGTCCTGAAAATTTTTTTTAAGCCATTACCATAGCTACCAACATTACTAATTTTTAAATCAGATTTATCCACCAATATTTTTAAGAAGGAATCTCTCATATTTTCAAGGAATGCATAAAATTAAATGAACTGAAAACATTTATAAAAATTTCCGGTATGAAGTTGTTAAAATATTTAAAAATATATATTTAATTAATGATTTAATGTTTTAAATGATGGTGTGTGATGTGTATAGCGTGTAGAGGCCGATTGGCGATTCATAAAAAAGGGAAACAAAATTTCGTTGTATTATTTAACGGCGGACATCTTATAAAATGCGGCAATTTTTTTCTTAAGTGCCGTTATATCGGCAAAAGATATTATCACCTACTAGAAATAAATTTAAAAAAAATAAAAAATATCATTAATATGTGTAATGGTCATCAATATAAAAAATAATTATTAAAAAAAGCTTACTTTCAACTCTGTAAAATAAACACAAAATTGATGTTAACACACAAATAAAAAACACCATTAAATTACTCAAACTTGTTTAATTGAAATTCCGTAAAATAGTGCAGAGGTACCTCCGGTACATATAATTATTCTATTTATATTATGAAGATTAACATTTTTGCTTATAAATTTTTCATTACATTTTTCATTATAAATTATTTTTGAGAATTCATGGTTTATTTTAATAATCTGAAGTTGTGGTGATTTTATGAAACATCATTTATTATTAGGTCATATTTGAACGGTGCACATATTAAATCAAACAAGATGTAATGCATTTTGCATTCACTTTCCGATTGATGTTTATGGTCACAGTATAATAATTATTGTGTTTCAATATCCGCTTAAAAAAAAAGGCACTTAGGCTGTATTTATCCATGATTAAATTCTTTGAGGAATTTCTTTTTAATGCTGATGAAAGAAAACTGAGATCGATGCTCTTAAATCTTATTTGATGACTGAAAGTGAAAATTATTCGGTTGGGTCCAAAATAATCTTGAATGATTATGGAAGCCTGTTTGTATTATCGGAGATATATTACGATGAAGACTTTGCAGCGTAATTGTGAAGAGCAGCTCCCACAGCAACACTCGTTGCGCTTAAAAATGTATTTCTTTTGAAGATCAATTGCTGAGGATGACATACCAAGACGATCAAGAAACAATTCGAGCAACATCGTTGATGGTTTCAAATTCTCATGGATCAGATTATTGATGTGGTGTAATTCACATATCAAAAATATTCTGAATATTAACATCGTAAATAACAATGAATAATTAAATTGCTTAAAAAATTGCAAGAAGCTATGCTACGGTCCGAGCAGCACCCAGCAATTATTTCTAACGGCAGAGCCGCTAGGCTGACCGCGAACTGTGCACGCTCGTACCACTCCAATGTCTTCTCTTCGAATGTGTTGCTGTTCATTCCCAAATTTCTCGCTTTCTTATACCGATTTACTGGCAAATTAATCCGCGCTAAATAGCTCACTCCAAATATTTTTTATTGGAGTTGATTCTATGAATAAAAGTTAATTAAATCTGCTTAAAGTGAATTATCTTTATTCACAGATTATTTATTTTTGATCTATTGAAAGATTAATTCAATTTTTTTCCTTTTTTGTTGAATTTCTCGAAGTGACGCTATTTCTTGAAAATGCGGAGAAATACATCTGGTAGACGAGGACACTGAACTTGAGAGAGAAATTCTCGGTAGGTAATGATGTCGCAGCGTCAGCTCTAAGAGAGAAATTGATGCATCTTTGCAGATACAAAATTTCAAAGATATTTTTTAGAAATAAATGAAAATATAATCCAGAACATATTTAAATAAATTTTCAGATGCTTATCACCAAATATTTTGGGATTTATTCTGGATTTTGGGAAATATTTATCAATTATTTTTTGGGTTTATTAAATAATTTTTCAGAGCTTATTAACTGAAAAAATAGATTATTTTGGATTTTAAATAAATTATTTCCGGTGTTTAAATAATCATCTCCGATTTCAATTTTTGAAATAAATCACTTCCGTTTTTATATTTTTTATTAAAAATTCATAATAGTTAAATTTTGGAAGGAATTTTTCAGATGATGAATTTTTAAATAAAATGTTAAAAGTTTTACCTTATAACAGAAGTCTCTGTTGAAAATAACGGAGACTTGGCACTTATACCCTACTACCCTTGGTATAAGATAACTGTTAGGTCCAAAACTGCTAAAAATTTATGAAGTGTGTTGTTTTGTACTTCTGGCGCTAACATCTTCTACTTTTCTCAGACTTAAAAATGAATTTCGTCATGAACTTTCATTATTAGTTTAAATTGTTCAAAACATTCTAACATTTTCTTTGATGTACTTTCAGATCTGGCAACTGAAATGAGTGTGTGGGATGGTGTTGTCGTTTCACCTCTGAGTAAGGCTTATGAAAAACCTGTCGATAAAAAGGAAGACGAAACAGCTGAAGACATGGAACAAGAGCACGAGGAGACGATGGAAACACAAGACACATAATGTGATTGTACTGGACTTATGCATTTTTATTTTATTCTTTGTATAAATCTGAAGTTTATAGAATGTGTTTTTATGGACGTAAGAATAAATATCATTCTGTGTGGGTAGTTATTTGTATTATTACTCTTTTAATGAAGTGATAGCAATAACTATCAGTTTTTTATCAATAAAAATTTTAAGATTTTAGCGGTTTCCTTCATCAAAATCATACTTAACAGTGTATTTCTTTACAGTGTTTCACTCATTTTGTTGTAAACTTAAAAAAAAAATTTGTAATCTAGTAACCTTATTGTAACCTTGTTTCCTTAAATAGATAATATCTATTTAATAATAATAATAACCTTTTGGCTGCATGCTCGTCTTTTTCTGTTCTCCAGCAGTTGGAATAAAATAATTATAAGATTAAAAACTTTTTATATACCATGTTTTTAAATTTTCTGTTGAATCATAGCTATAGAACTGCATTAGCACTTTATCCATGCATATAAAATTTTTAAAGTGGTAATGATGTAGATTTTTGTGAGATGCATCATTTAACTTTTTACAATTTTTTAACGTTCACGTTTAATTAAATGTATTTATTTTTATGTCGAAAGAAAATGAACTCATAAAATTTTTTTTGTCAGCAAGTAAATTATAGTTAATATTTTAATGGTTATTTTTAAAGCTATTAGGAGGTTATTCGTTTCCTATTTTAATTAAAAGAAAACTAATCAAAAATTCGAAAATTGTTCTTCAAAGTATTGTGTTGTCATCAGGTTCTGGGCTATTGTGAAAGTTTTAAACGTCTAGCTAGTAGGGAAGTTAGTTAAAAATCGATTGCAAGATTTGTACCGGACAATCAAGAATAGAAGTTAATAAAAACATGGTAAAATTATTAGGGAGGCAAAAACTTTAAGAGGTTAGTGGGCATTCAAAATCATTGAACATCTGTCTTTGAAATGACTGTTTTACAATTATGAAAACTTGCATGCATGTGCATTGAAAAGTATCAATACTAGATACAGTGAAGCATCGGCGGGAAATAGGCATTGCCACATTACAGATTTTTCCGGGTTATAGGGGTTCCAAAAATGTATATCAAAATCATATATCAGTCACTGCATCTAAAGAAATACTTTTCAAAAAATGTATCCAAACCCTTATCAAAAACAAAAATAATTAAAATAATGTTTGAAATAAATTAAAATTGTTAAAATAACAATTATAAAACAGTAATACAGATCGTTTATTTTTGTACAAATAATAATAACAATAAAAAGTTGATATTAAAATTGGCTTAATAACAAATAAGATCAGGAATTTGGCAATGCTACATTCTATTAAATAGGTCAGTCAATTTCCTTTGTTTCATACTGTTTTGTGTTTCAGTTTGCATTTGATTAACGTATGCACGTTCATTAGTTGGTTATCGCTGATAAAATCATATTTTTCAAGTCCTAAAAACTATTGACTGAGATTTTGGATGGTTGTCTTTATTTTCACTTTTGATATCAGGAATAGGAATAATCTCTTTTATTAATAACTTTTGGATTTGTCATTGTGAGACAAAAACTTTGTGGTTCTTTTTCGGAATTTTCGCCATCATTCTGATTAATCTGTAAAAAATTCATGCCAGCTCGTCAATCAATAAAATTAAATGAAAATCCGTAAACTTTACTAACGTTCCATAAAACTTGGTAAGCATGCTGGGAATAACAAGTTGAGTACTACTACGATTTACGGGCGAAGGTTTAAAAAAAAAAAAAAAAAAAAACTAGTTAGTGCCGGTTTATGGGTACTGCTGGATTATGGATGCTTCACCAAAATTTTATTTCACTTATATATATATATATAATTTTTTTTTTTTTTTGAGAATTTTTAAAATGTTCTAAGCTAATGAAATTTTTATTTTTCTCTTGATTTTATATTAATATAGTTCATCAATATAATCTAAATATATTTGTGTATTAGTTTGTGGATTGGTTGGTAATTTAATTTTATAAAAACTATTTTTATGTTTGAATACTGAAGTTTCATGCAAATTTTTAACATTCAAACATGAAAATAATTTAATTAACTTATTGACCAATCCACAAATTAATTCACAAATATGTTTAGAATATATTGATAAGCAATATTAATATAAAATCGAGCAGGGTGACCACTAGTCAGGGAATCATGGAAAAGTCAGCGAATTTCTTGTAAGGTCAGGGAATTTTGTCAAAAGTTTCTGAAAAAAACTGTATGCAGAACAAATGAGTATTTCCAGCTTTCAAGCAAAGAAAGTGCCAGTTGTTAGCATCTTGGGATCAGGACCTATAATATATTGTCAAAAAGTAACTGGAATTAGGCATAGCTGGTAATTAAATTCTTCTGCATTTTTCAGAATTCTGAATTTTGACATGTTTTATACACTTTCTTATGCTTTTCTTTGATAAGTTGAAAATTTTTCCACTTGTCTTACATTGCAGTTTCACATTAAATGGCTCGAAATGTGCTATTGCAGTTATAAAAAAAAAACAATAATAAGCCTGTGGCAAACAAAAGAAATTTAGAAAAATCTTTTCGACAGAAATGATAGTAATCTCATAATTACATCAAAAGTTACAACAAAATGTACTAAAAAATGAATTAATTCAACATTTAAAAAAATAAATCAAGTTTAATGAATAGAGATGTATTATAATAATTCTGGGGATATCCAACTTTAAGAATTCTAATTTTTAAAATTTGTGAATTATTTTTATGACTAATTATTGTCTTTGGAAAAGTAAGCCCATATATATTCATTTTATGACAGTAAATTTTAAAAACAATTGAATAAGAGACATTTATAGAAAAAGATATAGTAAAATACAAGTGAAATGTTTTGTGCTATTTTCTTACCACCTCATCAATATGTACACCCTATGCAAAGCAACTGCTAAACAAGATTTAATCAATCTGTTGAAGACAAATGTTAATTCTGTATTGTGGTTGGTTGGAGTATCTGATGATATAAAATTAAATCACTTTTGCTAGTGATATAGCGTCATTCAAATATCCTGTTCAAATTAATAGTTTAATTTTGTCCGACAATTCTCAGACTCCATAATTTCTTAATTTGGAAGAATATTTTTTTTTATTGATAAGTTATAATTAAAAAATGAATTTGTATACAGAAATGATAAAAATTATTTTTTATCATTTCTATATTTTTCTCTTTTAACAGGGTTCATACTCATCAGAGAAAACCTGGAATACTCGGAGAATTTCGATTTTGTTAAAAAAAAAAAAAAAAAAAAAAAAAAAATCAGGGAAAACTCAGGAAAAATAAAAATTTTCGTTAAAAGTCAGGGAAAAATAGAATATAAAACCTGGAAAAACAAATATTTCCTTTCTCTCAAATTATATTTTTCTTGTTTAGCTTCTTATCAAAATTCAAATGATTAAGGGTGAAAAAACAGGTGTAAACAATGATTTCTGTCATGATTAACTGTAACATGACATCATGCAGTAGAAGTAGATGTATTTTCTTCTCTCTAGAGGAGCGTTTCTTGTAATATGTCGCTAATGTTTTCTTGAAAATTGTCTGGAAAACTCAGGTAATTTTTTTCCAATATTTGGGTATAAACCCTGAAATTCAAGTAATGAATAAATGAACTGAAAAATTTCAAAGAATCTGCAACAGTAATTGACTACTGAAATGTGATTTCTTTACACCGTTTCCTGAATTTCAACAAAAATAAAAAATGCTCTCCAAATGGGAGACAAATGGAAAATACCTAAAATCTAGCTCGTTCTTTTGCCGGCAATTTACTTAATTTTTACTCTATTCAAATGAACTTTTGACAGAAGTTGTCCAATAAATCTAGCTTTCAACCTATGTATATATATATATTTTTTTTAATAATCTTTTGTACATGCACAGTAAAATAATAATTACTAATATAAAATATAAATACTTATATCTCAGCGAATATTACACATGTAAATTTTATGTTTCAGAATAATTGTTCTCTAATGCTTTGCCAATTTTTCTGCAATTTTTGTAAAATTTTATGGAAATCTGTTCTAGTTATAAGTAAAAAACTCTTCAAATATATTGTATCTACCTAAATAATTGCACAATTTCCACAACAAAACATATAAATATTATACATAGTATGTGCAACAATGTGTTAAAGTTACAAATCTTTCATAGCTTATTATGATACAGGGAGATACAAAGTATTTTCACTCTTCTTCAATTTGTAGTTTGTCCCCTAATTGCACTCGGAACTAAATCAATAGTGGAAAATGTGTGTTTGTAAATGTTCTTTGCATGTCTGAAGTCCTGGGTTATTTTGTCAGTATTTTTTTAGAAAATCAAAAACATAACAAAAAAAGTCTAATAATACTGCTCTGCAAAAAAAAAATTCGAGATCTGATACCATTCTTGCTGATTCTAATATAAATTGACCTCCTGAATCCGAATATGACTCCCATTTTGCCCAGTCACCCACCGTTTTCTAGATACACCACCTCCTCCCACAATTTCTTTCCCTGTTCGATAATTTTTTTGACTATGAGTTTGATTTGAAGAATGAAAAATAATTAATTTAACACCTAAAAACAAAAATATATAAAGTTTAAAAAATAACATTAATAACAGATTAAAAAATATACGATATGTAATGCATAATTTCAAAGACAAATCCCCCTCCTCTCCCCAAAAAATAATAATAATTCCTGTATCACAAATGTCCATGTTTTAGAATTTTTCAACTCTGTAGTCCCTCAGAAGATATTTAACGGTTAAAAAATAATCCTCCCGCCTCCTAAATATCAAATTTATAGCCATAAAATCACTGAAAAATGATAAAAAATTGGGGGCCATTACTAAAAAACGGTGGGTGATATGGCAAAATGGGCATCCTATTCTGATTCAGGAGGTCATTCTACAGAAGAATAGGCTGAAATGGTGTCAGAGGCAATTTCCATGCCGAACAGTGTAATTTGATCACCCACTGTGTATAAATGCCATTTTTTACGATCTAATTGCTTCATTCATTGGTCTTTTGTACATGGATGACCTTGTCATACCTACAGAGAGTGATTCTGAGGCTTTTGATTGCCTAAAAGTAGTTAATGACTATGAACTTGATATAAATTTAATAAATGCCAACATTTGTATAATAAAATAAATTTTTTAGAGCACATATTAGAAAATGGTAAACTTTTTTCCTTCACATCAAAAACTAAATTGTCCAGATATGAAAAATATTAAAGATGTACATTGATTTCTTGAACTTAATGGTTATGTCAGGAGATTTATTCCATCCTTTTCCAACATTCCAAAATCCTTAACTGATCTTGTGGGTATAGTCACCCCCTTTTAATTTCAAACTGAGCAAAATACCGTATTTTAGATACAAAAGTACTTTTACAACAACCGAAGTTCTCAGTATTTTTGATGAGAATTCCCCTACTGAGGTACACATTGATGGCTTGGAAGTAGTCCTGTTGTAAAAAGACATCCATGACAACCAATTTAGTATAACCAAATGTCCCAGTGTAACCAAGTTGAAGTCAAAGAAATTTTATAACATATTAGAAAATCGTCACATTTACAAAACCTCCCTAATCCATCTTCTTTGAAAACGACATAATTTCTTACAAGTTATTCAATAGAAAAAAAGCATTGTAATGGAAAAAACTGCTACACTTTACTGTGATTGTGTGGGGCTTTCATAAGTAGTAAGAAATAATAATCTTCCAAATTAAAATACAACCAGCAATTTTGCCCGTTTTGTGCAGGGGGAGAAATTAAAAAGAAAAAATGAAAGCAAAAGCTAATTATAAAAAGCATGCATTGTTTGCAGCTCTTGTAAAAAAAAAAAAAAAAAAAAATTGCTGTATAAACTGTTTTATCTCTTTACACGTACGTGCATTAACTTTTTTTTATCTGAAAATTTTCAGGCGTCTGTTTCATTAGGTGAGTTCAATGTCTTATTACATTATCTCCAAAAAGTGCATATAATACGTGTAATAGTTGGTAATGGAAGTCGTGTGGTTGTTTCACACCAGATTTTTTTTATATTATTCTCTTTCCATTTTTACTTTCATTACCCAGGGTTCATACTCATCAGGGAATATTCAGGAAATTTGAAATTTGTTGAAAAAAGTCAGGGAAAATTAAAATTTTCATTAAAAGTCAGGGAAAATCGGTTATAAAACCTGGAAAAACAAATATTTTCTTTCTCAAGTAAGATTTTTCTTGTTTAGCTTCATATCAGAATTCAATTGATTAAGTATTGTGAAAATACGCATGTAAACAATGATTTCTACCTTAATTTCTATCATGGTCGACAGAAATATGACGCCATACAGTGGAAGTAGCTGTGTATTTTGTCCTGTCTAGAGGAGCGTTTCTTGTAATATGTCGCTAATATTAGATTGAAAATTGTCTGGGAACTCAGGGAATTTTTTTCCCATATATGAGTATGAACCCTGTTACCCTACTACCATAGGTAATGGAAGTATTATATTCAGTCCAAAAATTCGATATTGAGTTTTCACCTGATTTACATGTTATAAGGTCTCCTGAGACTAAAAAGGGGTTAGTGGCAATTGATCAGTGTGTGTAGGGAATCTTCTGACTATCATATCTCCGAAACTAATAAAGATTCAGCTACGAAACCAGAATTAAGACAGAACTGGTGTACAGATGAATTTTCCAATTTTTGGTGAAAATTGGAAAACTGGAAGTGGGGGGGGGGGGCGTAAGTCCGTATCTCAAAAATGGCTCTAACGATTTTTTTTCAAAGTTGCTATATAAACACTCTATTATATGTTCTTTCGAATGATATAGTTGGTTAGTTCAGGAAAATTCAAATTTCAGGTACTGCGAGTGGATTCCTTTCAAAATGGCTGTATGGATTTTTACCAAATTTGCAATATTAACTCTATTTTAAATATCCTTTTGTATGTAATTGTTCTTTTGTGGTAAACAATTGAATATGCCGAGTTTTGGTAAAAGATGGTATCTCAAAAACGACGCTAACGATTTTCTTGAAAACTGTTACATAAACCCATTTTAGATATCCTTTCTCATGCTTTACGTGGTTATTACAGGAAAATTAATAGTCATCCTGATCAGGTAGATCAGTTTTAGATCTCGAAAATTGGTGTATACAAAAAAAAAAAAAACTACTATTTTTTTTTTTTCTCCCTTAGTTTGTAAATTCTATTTTATGTTGAAAAACATTTCGCGGTTCAGTGGTATTTGAAATCTAAGAAAAAAAGAACAAAATGAAAATGCCGGATTGCTTCAAGCAAGAGAATGAGAAAGGGAGAACGATGCATTATTTTTCTGGAAATTTAATGATGATAATAAAATTAGAAATTCTATATACATTTTTACATTATATACAAAAAAGAAATACTAAAAGGAACATAATTCCAAATCTAATAAACTCTCATAGTGAGAGATCGAAATTCTGTCTTCGAACACAGCCGAAGCATCCAAAATCTAAAACTAAACTTATTGGCTGTTGCCAAAATCTTTAAGCAAAATATAGGTTCTTCTTTTTTCTTTCAGTGGCGAAGCAGCGCCGTCTAAAGGGAATTGATTTTACTACAATGTCTTTACATTTTCATGCATTTACTTCAAATGTGTATTAACTTTCTCTTATTGGAAAATTTTTAGTTGTCTATTTCATTAGCTCAATTCTATGTCTTCTGATCACATTATCTCCCAAAAGTGCATATAATATGTGTAATAGTGGGTAATGAGAGTCGTGTGGTTGTTTCACACCAGATTTTTATTGAAACTTACTTTATTGTTGCATGGGATTTTAAACTATCCTTGAGAAAAATGACTTATACTTTACAGGTTTCAGTCTGGAGTTTGAATATAAAATATTAAATTATTATGGCATGATGAGGTCATTACAAATCTTTCATTTATATCATTCTAACACAATAAATAGTCATTTTGAAAATATTAAGAAATAATAATTTCTGACACATTCTTCGCCACAAAAATAAATAAATAAATAAATAGACATAGTTATTTATGTGCAATTACAAGCATAATTATTTTTGTTCAGTTACATCTAATTTATTCTGTGATATAGCTTTCAAAAATTTGTGGCATTCCAACAATACCTGTTAAGCTATGTATACCAAAGTTAGACCAACAGTTGTTATCATTGTTATTATTATTATTACACTAGCAGGCTATGCCCGCTTCGCTGGTCACTATATTTAAAGGAATTTTCAAAAGAATTGCAGGGCATTTAGTGTGGTCCCTAAAAGTCCCTTAACTCTTTTCAGGTCCCTTTTTTTAGCAAAATAGTCCCTAAGTCCCTTTTTTTTCTCTCTCCCTCCACTAAAAGTCATAAGAGTTTTAGTTAGGCCCAAAAAATTATTCGATTGTGATAAAATCTTGTAGGCACATAAATTAGTTAAAATGATTAACTTTTAATGGCTAATGATCTGATGTGTAACAAGAACACTATTATTCATAGATAACTCAGCAAATGGGTTTTTGGGGCTAAAATTAAAAAGACCGTTTCACTGACTGTCCCTCATCGTTGCATAGTACTAGAACCGTTACAGTTGTACTGGATGCATTTGATAAGGAAACAAACTGTTTTCAGTAATGAGTCCAGTTACAAATTCAACCCTTGTGACCACCAAAGACATATCGGTAGACATCCAAGATAACAGATATTCGCTTTACTCAGAATTGTCACAATTTTAATTTATTCTGTAACATTATTAGTACCTGCCAATTTTTTTACATCACTTTTTTTGTAAAATAATTCTCCAATATGTAGTTACAATTAAATAAGAAAATCAGTTTAAAAAAAATGAGGAGGGGCAGGGATGAATAAAAAAGTGAGTACTAATATTGTTATGGTATGAATTAAAAATGTGCCAACCGTTCTTGACTGTTGTCTGCCGCATGGTCTGACAACTGAGAGTTTTGGTATGCGGGGCAATTTTACTTGATATTGAGACTTCATTGATTTCCATTGATTCATGACACTTTTATAGCTCAGTGCTGAGATTATATATTCTGTTGAATCACCCCTTTTTTCATAAACCCTGAATTACATTTTGTAAGTATTACATGTATGGACAATTCACATTGCTGTCTTTGTTGCTTGTTGATGGCCGAGTATTGCAGTGGGTGATTCTTCTCTTGTTCGATTTCTCAAGCCGAGTAGGTAGCCATCTCTGGTCAATACTCCTATTGACCTCCACAAAATTGCAACTGCTGACATCGCTTGTTTCATGAATTTTTTTTTTTTTTGCACAAGTAAGATTTTTGAAAGTTGTTATACATTTTTAAAGTCTACTTTCATATTTTGTTCTTTATTACTTTTAATTAGGACTGTAGTAGCTATATTTAATTCCAGTTTCATGTTCTTTTATACTATTTTTTCTATTTTACTCTTAGTCATAGCTCATAGCTATGTAATACCTGTTTGTATTTTCCTCTGTTTGATATTTTGTTTCATAAATGTCTGCAGTTCCTAAGGGGTTTATGGGGGTTTTGCCATTACTGATATACTGGAAAATATCTGTTAGGTTTAGTGGGGATATTTATGTTAAGTTTTGAAATTTCATTTTTAAATTTATTGGGTACACCTTTAGTAAATGAAATTGCTGTAGTATATTTTTCTTTCGGTTTCTGTCCATTTTCAGTATGAGTTAATTTTATTTTTTTTATAACTTACACTCTAGGTTTTTCTTATAACCAGCTTTTTTCATATTTTATTTAGTTCATTTATAAGTTCTTATATTTTATTTAGATGTTAGGGTTTATTGTACTTAATTTTTCTAGTGTTTGTTAAATATTTACATTTTTGTTGATAACAGCAAACACATCATCGGCGTAAAAATTTCAAAATTATTTCTTCTGTTAAACTAAGTTTTAATTCAGTGATGAACCTGAATAGTGGAATTCCATTGGGTAACCCACCCACACACACACATACACCCTTTTTCTTTTTCTCTTTTTTTTTTTTTTTTTTTTTTTTTTTGACTTTTTTTCATTTTACTTTCTGTGTCACAAACCTTCTGCCGAATCCGGGTTAAAAACAGAAAAAGGGGAGAATAAATTAGAATATTAGACCTATCGTTAGAAATTTGGCACCAAATGAAACGGGTGATTTTTCTGAATATAGGGGTGCAAACAGTTTTTCAACACGAAAATTAGATTTTTAGAAAATATTTTAAATGTGAAATTTAGGTGGCAACAACTTTTGTGTAATGCATAAAATAAATTAGAAATATCAACCCTATCGTTACAAATTTGATACCAAATGAAAGGGGCGATGTTTCTTAATCCAGGGGTGCAAACAGTTTTTCGACACGACAATTAGTTTTTTTTTTTAAATTAACTAAAGTATGAAATTTTGATGGCAACAAAAAAGTTACATTTTTATTGGGAATTTCTAACACACGTGACCAATAGGCAATGTAAGTTTAATTTTTCTTTTTTATTATTTTTTCAGCTTACATTCTCTGTCATAAACTTGCCGCATCCAGGTTAAAAACAGAAAAAGGAGAAAATACATTAGAAATATCTGTCCTATCGTTTAAATTCAGTACCAAATGAAAAAGGTGATTTTTCTGAATCCAGGGATGCAAAAATTTTTCGACACGACCATTAGATTTTTTAAAAATTAACCAAAGTATGAAATTTAAGCGGCAACACTTCATTTTAATTCATTTCAGTCATTATAAAAAGTACTTGGCTCGTTACAAATTCGGTACCAAATGAAAGGGGAAATTTTTCTGAATCCAGGAGTGCAAACAGTTTTTCGACACAACAATTACATTTTTTAAAATTAACTAAAGTACGAAATTTAGGTGGCAGCACTTCATTTTAATCTTTTCATACCTTTTAGTGTGAATCAAGCTATACTGTCAAAAAAAAAGTCCTGTTTGCTGCCAGAAATGTTCTGTAATTCAGAAAAATACGTTCTATCAATAGAAAAATTATGTTGACAGAACATATTTTTCTGAATTACAGAAAATTTCTGGCAGCAAACAGGACTTTTTTTTTGGCAGTGTAATAGTAAAAGTCTTTAAATTTTTTTATATTTTATTTTATTTGTAAAATTTGTTTTTAAATGTAAAGTAATTTTCATTGAGAATTAAGTTGTTTGCTGCTATTAATGTTGGGCTGATTTAGTTTTATCTATATTTCTTTTTTTTTTTCATTATTTCATTTATAACTTTGTTAATGTTAGTTGATGGGAACAATTTAATGCCATCAAAATTCACAATAGTGTTATTTTCATTAATTTTAATTTCTCTTAGTTTTCTTATAAAGTTGCTACTGGAACTTAAGCTATTGTTTGAAGGGAGGAGGATTTCACAGTAAATGTCTTTCATATATATTCTGAAGGAAAGTTGGACTTTCTCTTTTATGTACTATTTAGTAAAATTTAGAGTAATTCTTATATCTTTAAATTTTGCTAAATATACGGGCTGTATTAGGTACGTGATTTTAAATTTTAGGTAGTTTCTTGTTCATCCATTTTTCCTCAGTTATTAACTTTTTAGTTTCTTCTGTTAGTTTCTTTTTATTTCGTAGACTATCACACAAGCATTGAGGGAAGCCGGGACCCTGGCCGGAAAGCTTCTGTGCAAAACTTCAAAGAAAGCTTATAATTTAATTAAAACATGTTTCATTTTGTCTTTCAAACTTTTGCAGACATATACTTTTTAATTATTTGCAGAAGTTCATGACTGTTATATGCAGCATAAATATTGCTTTCCATGCAAAACACAGGCTAATGCATGTGTTGCAATTATGCAAAAATGAATTTTAAAGCAGCAAGCCACACCAGTTGTTGAAAGATTCTTTTCTCAAAGAAGGGGAAGGAGAAATTCCGGATTCATACTCAGGTCACACTTTCAAATAGCGTGGCTATTTGAAAAATTCTGTGGTTTTCTGAAAAACTCGCAAAAATATAGCCTAACAATTCTTTGAGAAGATTTCCCCTGGAGGAGGGGGGGGGCACACACATTCATGCACAACATACTTAGAATGGCAAATTTTGAGGGCAATTAATTCATTGACAGATAAAAATTCATTTAAAAGTAAAATCTGATATTTTTTCATTTTGCATCACAAAGAACAGTAAAAGTGCTTTAAAATTACTAGAGATAAAGGGGCCTAAGCCCCATGTTATGGTATATCTTATCTTAAGGTATTCAGCAAAACCGAAAGAGTATGGCACTGACTCTATATATTTTTATATTTTGACACTGACTGTATATATTTTTAAATTATTTGATTTCAAGTATTACTCAGGTTACACATGGTAGGGGATCATAGAAAAAAAAAAAAAAAGTCTGTATACATATTCCAGAACATGTAAAATAAATAGGTCCCTAAAGTCCCTTTTTTTTTACGTTTTGGTCCCTAAAGTCCCTAAATTTTTAAAAGAGTTGTGCTAAATGCCCTGGAATTGGATCAGTATTTATTTTTTACATCACATTATAAATAAAAACTAAAATAATAATAATAATAACATTGAAATCACTCTAAACCTCGTTACGGGTACCCGCTGCCTACGGCAGCTCATTTTTTTTTTTTTTTCACCCGACTACATCGGGTCCATGTTCCCACTGTCTGCAGAAAGGTCTTTCCCAGGCACATTAATCTGGGTATTTATCAACGACATGTGTACCTTCTGTTGTTTAAGAACTACGGTTTTAAAGATGGCTGTATCTCAGCATCTATTATATATTTTAGTTTTTGAACCATGTGTTTTATAGCCCTCTTTATTTATTCTATATTACGATTTGATTCCGACCAGTATAATAAAATAAAATAGTAGATATTCTTTTAAAAGGAATTAAATACATGAAAAAGAAATAAATTTTAATCAGTTTAATCCTTTTTACTATATACTACCATTTTTCAATTTAAATGAGTTAATTTAAAATGAAAAATAAAATGTATAGTATAAAAATTATACATAAACATAACAATTTACTTCTATTGCATTACAATTTGATTTTTCAATAAATATAATAAAAAAGAAAAGATTTCGCCTTCAAATGAATGTATTAAATAAATAATGAATTGCGTAATAACCGTTGCTAAGGTACGCAGATGATTACAATCAAAGAATTAAATTTATTAAAAATGAAGCATTAAAGCCAATATTTAAAATCGAAAAAACATTAATTTAAAAAATTCGAAATTTGAAAAAATCTCAATGAGGTGCACACTTGCAGGGTCCCAGGTACCTATATGCCAAATTTGGAAGCTCTGCGATCAATAGTGTGAGCACCAGAGCGCAAACAGACACACCTCTTTATTTATGTAGATAAGTACCATGCATATAAAATTCAATTTGGTATAATTCCATGTAACAGATTCTGCAATAGAGCTTTCACGGAAATCTGGTAAATACTTGCATACAGTCGCCAACTGTTGTTTCATATACATCATAATATTATCTGCTCCAATTTATCACAATGTAACTAAATAAGTTTTGTGAAATTGCATGAAATTAATCGTACGTTACTGGGCCGACGTAATTCCTGCACATTATTCAATGAAAAGAAAGAAAAAACATGCAGAACAAAGAGGGATGATTGCTGTTGATGTTCCCTTCATGATGGTTGTTCCAAGGAGTTCTAGTCTATATTCACACGAGTTTTAAAGAAACCACTGAAGACTCCGAAATGCTAAATTTAAGAGCATGACCTGGGTTCGAACCCAGCACTAGCAATAATTCCTATTTAAAAGATGTGCACCTAATACTGTTTTGTCAAGTCCTGATCTTGTCTTATGCTGTTTATAAAAAAGTATGTTGATGGTAAAAAATAGCAATCAAACTAAAAAATATATATAAATGTGTACTTCAATAATTTTGGTGCCAACTCCGACTGTAATTGTACTTTACAAAGTTGTGATATTTTACATTTTTATAACCTTCAGTCACTTGCTCATTTGTGCATAACCGACATTTATTAAATTATATATTTTATAATAAGTGTGTTTTTAATAAAATATTTGTACATAATAAAATATTTATACAGCTGTGGAGGTGAAGGAAATATATATATATATATACATATATATATTAGTTTTAAAATAATACATTCTAAATTTGTAGCAGTTTGTAAAAACAGGAAAAATGTTTGTAAACAGGAATTTTAATTTTAGAGATGACTGATGTATAAAGCATATTTGAACTTACAGTTATTACTTATCAATGCGTGATTGGCCTGATTTCGTTCTAGATTCTCGAAGCCCTGTATAACAATTTTAGATGTCTCCAAATGATGTAATATTAAGCGAAGTACTATCGTGATGTAAGTAAACGAAATATTATATTTTTCTCCATAACTTTTTCTGAATGATGAAAGAATTTTTCAGTTTTATATTACTTTTCTATTTTAAAAGTTTTAAAAAACTACAATGAAAATTAATATTCGATTTTATGCCCAGAAAAAGAATATATTATTTTGCTTACATCACTATTTTACTTTACCTATGTTGCTTAATTAGATGTTTCTCAGTAACATTCAAATAAATGAAAGTTTTAGGGACACCAAAAATCATGATATATATTCGGCCCCAAATTGGCTAAGTCAGGCCATGAATGCATTAACGATATTCTAGTTGTGGCGTATGTTTTCATGAGCACTTCAAGCAAGGCATTGCCGCTTTATTTGCAGCACTCTTGCCTCTTTATTCGCTTGACGAAAGGTCATGTCTACTTTCGACCCGAAACAATTGTTGTGAGTTTTTGCTTCTTGTGGTGTTTATTCAAAATTATGGCAGCTGTGGCACACGCACATATATGAAATAGATTTTCAAATAGCACTTCGTGCCTTTTATGTTATTTTTACCTCCCCCCCCCCCCCCCCCACCCCCCCACCCACCTTACAGAAATTTTCTGGCTGCGCTACTGGATCCGATTTGTACATTCATTCAGTATTGGATTTAAAGATGTAAAACGTGCCATCGATCTAAAAAAACTTTTTTAAAGCAAAACAATGTTAGGTTGAATACTGGTATATCTTTAGAAAACTTTGATTTACGCAGCACAAGTGGATTATGGAGTGTAAAGAAACCTGGACATCCAAAAAAAGATTTTGAATCAAGTGGAATTTAGTCTAAAACAAGGAAAATAAAATCACTTGTTACGGAAAGTCAGTAAACAAGTTAACCCATGCTTCCAATATTAAATTGAGACAAAGTGGTTAAAAGGAATGCTGCAACATTGTTAGTGAAATTGGTTTCTCAAGTTCCAAAAGAGCAACCAAAGTAAAAAAAAAATCTTCAAAAAGGAAGAGAAAGAAATACCTAAGTATACACCCGAAGAAGCTTTAGTGTTGATAACTGCAAAAGAAACTAATTATTAATAATTGATAGTACATAATAATAATATATATACAGGGGTGTTTGTGTTCAGGGTTTACCCCTGATTTCAGGGTTTTTACTCAACCCATCTGTATTTTCATATTTCCTGTAAAGTTATTTTTTGCTTTCATTGGTTGTTCATTTGTTATCCAGGTGATATGTAAATGAAATGTAAAAGGATTGAGGGCTTCTGGCCTAATCAGTTTGAGTATTATGTGATATTTTGGGTGTTTTTTAATTTGAGGCTCTAATTTTCAGGGTTTTTATCTTTGAGTCACAATCACCCCTGTATATATATATATATATAATAAAATAATTATAGTATATAATAATAATAATATGTAATAATAATAATGAAAACTAATGATTAAATTAATTTTATTCCTATATATAATTTTGTCCCGATAGATTTGCTATCCATCGCACTGTGCGGCTCAGCAATCTATTTTCTGAGCGAATATGTCAGAAAGCTTTTTATACGTATATATTACAATGTAAAGTAGTGCAGTCTCAGAATATTTATGAATCCCATCATTAAAATTCATAAATATTCTTGTTATAAAACCGATAAGATAAGAATGCATTAAATTGCAATAGTTTACATTGTAATATACCACGGAGTAAGAAATAACTGGAGAGGAAACTCCAATCGCCGAAACCTTGAAAAACTGCAATATACTTTTAGGTAATATAGATGGCGCCACTCGTCGGTAGATGTCCGATTACTTTCGTTCCGTAATACTTTTCAATTGCAAAAATGTCCATTTAATAAATTTTTTTAACAAAAAGAATGATTTTTGAGAAAGTCAGCGAAAAATGAATTTGATTACACAGAGTTTTCTTTAAAACATATATTTTTTACAAGAAGTATGCAATGCTTGTTATTTTTAAAAAGCCAGTTTTGTATAAGCTGTCATCAAAAGGAAAAATGAATTAAAAGGGGCATTTTATTTCAAATAGTTTATAAATATTATTTTTTTTAAAATATATTTTATAATATTTATTATATTATATAATTATTTTTTTTTCTATCCCAATGAAATATGAAATTGATTCCATTAAAAAAAAAATCTACATAAAAGTAATAAATATTTTTGATTATTAAATGCAATTTTACTATATGTAAACTCTTTAAAAAAGTAAAATTTAGACCTCATTCGTGGTGTGATGTTGGGATTATAAAATCAGTTGACAGCACTTAGGTTTTAAGCCTGAGTGGAATGCCCTCAGTGTGTCTTCTTATGGGGTCCTAGCCAGTAGTTATGCAAGTTTCGGTGAAAATCACGGAAAACTCCGATCGGCTAAGTCCGCAAGTGCGACTTGGAATTAAACTCGACATTTCCCGTCTATCAGCTTGAAAAGAACACTATATTAAAGAAAAACACTATTTATGGTAGGTGCCCTATTGTCTTCGTTCTGTAATGCTTTTTGCTTCCAAAACTGTCCATATTAAAAAAGTTTTTTAATGAAAAGAATTATTTTATTTTTGAGAAATCCACAAAAAATGAATTTGATTATACAGGGTTTACTTAACAACATATATTTTTTTACAAGAAGTATGTGAGACTTGTTATTTTAAAAAAGCCAGTTTTGTATAAGCGGTCGTTAAAATGAAAATTAATCAAAGGGATATTTAATTTCAAATAATTTATGTAAACAATAACTTTCTCTTTCTTTTTTTTTTTTTTTAATATATTTTATAATTTTTATTGCATTATATAATTATAATAATAATTATTATTATTATTTTTATTAATCCCAATGAAATACGAAATACATTCTATAAAAAAAAAATCTACATAAAAACAATGAATATTTTTAATTTAAGATGGAATACAATTTTGCTGTATGTAAACATGTAAAACTGTTTGAAAGAATAAATTTTGGACCTCATTTGTGCTGTGGAGCCACAGGCCGATTGACAGCACTTGGGTTCTAGGCCTGAGTGGAATGCTCGCTGTGGTGGTCTCCTTATGGGGTCTTAGCCAGTATTTATACAAGTTTTGGAGAAAACCACGGAAAACTCCCATCAGTTAGGTCGATGAGCGCGACTTATAATTAAACTCGACATTCCCCGTCTATCAGCTTGAAAAAACACCATATTAAAGAAAAACACTCTATTTACAGTAAGTGCCCTATTGTCTTTGTTCTGTAATGCTTTTCACTTGCAAAAATTTCTGAGAAATCCACGAAAAATGAATTTGATTATACAGGGTTTACTTAACAACATATATTTTTTTACAAGAAGTATGCGATGCTTATTTCAAAAAAAGCCAGTTTTGTGTAAGCTATTGCAAAATGAAAAATGAATTAAAAGAATATTTAATTTAAAAAGATGCCAAAAGAAAGTTACATGCAACAACAAAGAATAATGTACGCTGAAAAGAAATGTTTCGGATATATAATTTTTTTTAAGTTAATATTCTTCAATTTATAAATAATCTACACTACTGGCCATTAAAATTGCTACACCAAGAAGGAATGATAATTACGGAATGAAATTTGTTGGACACATACGTTATAGCAGAAAGAACAATTGATTAAAATTTCAGGAAATTTTGAGTTATATGTACTGAGAAAACAGTACATAAATCAGCGACCTCTGTGAGCAATAATAGCACTTATTTGCCTAGGCATTGAATCGAACAGTGATTGGATGACATGTACGGATAGAGCACTTCATGATGTTTTAACACAATGCCACAATTCATCGATCGAAGTTACTGGTGAGTGAAGGGGGGGGGGCACTCGCTTTTCAATGATTAAACAGTCATTTTCATTGGCGCAAGATCAGGAGAATGCGCTTGCCAGAGCAACAGTCGATAACATTCTGTATGAAAGAAGGTCCGAACAATACAAACAACTTGCGGTCGTGCATTATCTTGCTTAAATGTTGCACTTCGGAGGCCTTGAATATAGGGCAGAGCGATGGGCCTTAACTCGTCAGAAATGTAATGGCTGGTATTTAGAGTGGCCAGAATGAAAACAAGAGGTGATCGGGACGGGTATCCAATGGTATCACATACCATCAATCCAAGTGGTGACCCAGTATGCGGCTACCAAAATTCTGATTACCCTCAAAACTGCATCATTGATATGGGTGCCATTAATGTGTGATCAACGTTGAACCTAGACGCTGGAATGACATGAAGTCACCTTTCAGACAAATTACAATCCTGTTTACAGCATCAAGATTGACTTATCCGTATTTAACGGCATTATGAATAATGCACATTGCCAGCTGGGATTCGACATCATTATACTGTCCATCATTCCCAATGATGTTATGGGTTCCCATTGGATACATGTCTCGATTACTTCTTGTTCATATTTCTGGCACTCTGAACAACGGTCATTAAATTTCTGATGGGTTGAGGCCCGTCCCTCTGCCCTGTATTCGATGCCTGCATAGCACAAAAATTCTGGCAAGCGCGTTTTCCTGACCTCGCACCAATGAAAATGACTGTTTAATCGTTGAAAAGCGACTGGCCCGCCACCACTCACCAGTAACTTCGATTGATGAATTGTGGCATCATGTTAAAACATCGTGAAGTGCTCTATCCATACATGTCATCCAATCACTGCTCGATTCAATGCCTAGTCAAATAAGTGCTATTATTGCTCACAGAGGTCGCTGCTTTATGTACTGTTTTCTCAGTACATATAACTCGAAATTTCCTGAAATTTTAATCAATTGTTCTTCTTGCTACAATGTATGTGTCCAACAAATTTCATTCCATAATTATCATTCCTTCTTGGTGTAGCAATTTTATTGGCCAGTAGTATATATTTTTAAATATATTTTTGAGTTTTATTATATTTTTAATATTTTTCTTTTATCCTAATTAAATGTGAAATGCACCTCAATAAGAAAAACTAGTTGGCATAGGTGGACTCTGCTCAGTTCCCCATCATATTTATGTTCTCATAAATTTCTAGTGCGAGATATATTATAATCATGTTAAAAAAAAATTATTTGACCAAAGCTTGATACAGTGATAGACTGAAATCCCCGCCTAATAGGCTATCCACCGTTCACTTCGATATATTTTACTTATTATAATCTATTCATTTATTTTATGAGGGTCAATTACGTTGTTTAGTTTTCATGCTACTATTTCCAATGCAATAATCCTCAAAATTCATATTTATAGGAAAAATTTAGAATTTCGCTATGTTGGTAAAATCGTAAATTACGAATAATTTACGAAATTTTCCTATTAGAATATTTGTATTCAATCATATTAAAACAAATATCATAAATGTAATTTTGAAGTTGTCTAATGTATTTATGATCCTGAAAATGAAAGTTTATGCTCACATTTGCCTTATTCTGACATATTAAGTAAATCGTAAATTCCAAATAACTTACGAATTTTTAAATTGGAAAAATCATAGTCTATGATATTCATGCCAGTATCCTAAATAATATTTTGAAAGAGGTTTAACATCTTTACGATGAAAATATCCCTCAAGATTGACGTTTATGTGAATTTTTGCTCTATTCTGTCATGTTAAGAAATTCGTAAATTTTCAATAACTTGCAAAATTTTTATATTGGAAAATTCATAGTCATTAATATTCATGCCAGTGTCCTAAATAATATTTCAAAAGTAGTCTGACATCTTTACGATGAAAATGTCTCTCAAAATTGACGTTTATGTGAAATTTTGCCCTATACTGCCATGTTAAAAAATTCGTAAATTTCCAATAACTTGCGAAATTTTCAAAGTAGAATATGTATAGTTACTGATGTTCATTCCGGCATCAAAACTGATATTTTAAAACTGATCTGACATTTTTACAGTAAAAGGTTTCCATTTAATGCACGTTTAAGTGAATTTTTGTCCTATTCTCCCATGTTAAGAAAATCGTAAATTTCTAATAACTTACGAAGTTTTTTAATTCGAATGTTGCAAATGAATAGGGTTCTTGCCAGTGTCGAAAGTAATATTTTAAAACTGATCTGACCTCTCTGCGACAATTTGTTCTTGAGATGCAGGCCCGTAGCTAGATGGGGGCCAGTACGGGCAGTGCCCGACCTGGAGAAAAATTTGCCCGCCCTAGCATATGGTTAGACTTTCAATAAAAAAAATAGAAGGGAAAAAAAAAAAAAAGATTTTTTTTTTTTTTTTTTTTTTTAAGGTGAGTCTGTAAATAAAATCTCCCCCCACCCCCCCACCCCCTCCTCAATTCCAACTCAAGTTCCAGACATGAAACCCATATCATTTTTTAAAGTCTTCTTTTTCTCTTTAAATTCTCTCCATTCGCATAGACTCAGTGGAAATTATCTTGTTGATTGCAGCTTGACTTTCTTAGTTTTGTAAAGGTTTTCTGTGCCTTTAGTGAAAAGCGATTAAGTGGTTTCGGTGAAATTTGTGTTCTTCATACAGTAGTGCCACATCACAACTGAACAGGACGCTGTTTTTTTAATTGATGAAACAAGAATTCTGGAAAATTAAACACAACCAAACAACACTTTGCCCCCTTAAAGTGCTTATTTTGCATATACACAATTTAGGGCATAGTAAGGAGGGGGCATTTGCACACTTCTTTAGAGGTCTGCACGCGCAGAAAAGCTTTTCTTACACGTTCCGGTTCAGAATAATAATTAAAATTTCGGCCAGGGACCGATCCGTCTTGTTTATTTATTTATTATTATTTTTTTAAATCTATGGTCCGGCCCGCCCTGAAAAAAATCAGTTGACAAAACTACGGCTCACTTAGGAGACTGACAGTTACTTGTCAACAGAAATACATTATTGCAGACTGACAGAAGGCCACACACAGAGACAGAAAGTGAAACTGAAAGTGTAAATAATTATGAAACAGTATAGGTAAGTATTAAAAATAGTTAGTACTGCTAAAGTTTGTTTGTATCAATTTCCGTTTATATCCCGTAATGTATCCAAATCTTTCTGTGTGACCCTGTCAACGGAACATAAATGTCAATCCAACTATTTTCAAAATAAATAAATAATTAAAATAAAAGGAAAAAATGCATTTGCGCATCTGGAAAATGATGTTGATTTCATTGCTCTAGAAAATAGAGAAGAATTAATTAAATATTAACCTTCATAGTCCTGAGCTGCTTAGAGGAAATGTAAAAAATATGGTCTGTTTTTATACCTCAAAGTGGAGGTGGAGGCAATGCAAAATTTCTTTTTCTCTTTTCTTTGCGAGTCATCTCACCACATTCGTATTCGTGAAATGGCACATTCTTATTAGAATTATGTGGAGGAAGAACTCAGTAGCCCTGGGAAAAATGTCTGAAGTGTCCTCTGTAGTTCGAATACCCCTACCAGTGACGCCATTTGACAAAGAGCAAGACATTTGATTTTCGCCGGTGATAAACTATCTGCAGGGGGTGTTTTTGAATTGGATGGGTCTTTGCAGCCCGGGCGCGAACAGAATAGTGTTGCAAATTGTCCATTCAGTATCAACAGCATATTGTTCGACCATTCTAGGCTGTGAGAGAATGAGAAAGCTGAGTGGGTGGGAGTGTAATGAATAACTATTGAATGGATCTACAATGAAATTATCATTTCTAAATCTCAAGTTGTTTGGAAGGAGGTGCCGTCAATATTCTCATTAATTAGTCAATGTATCTTTTGCATTTTCCGCTAGAGTAAAACATTCCGTATTCAGTAAAGATAAAGTCTTTCAAAAGCCTTGCTCGTTTGACATTTATTTTCATTCTGTAGTAACCTCTTTACACATTTTTTCTTTTTCTTTTCCTCTTGAATAATTTGCTAAACATATTTTAACGTGAATTATATAAATAGCGTTTCTAATTATGGTATCAAAAAGAAAAAAAAATCTATTACATCATATTTTCAAAAGAAAACTGCAACTGAAGAGTTAATGGTAAGTAAACATTACCAAATATTTGTAATAATTTATGTTTTAAAAGTACTTAAAAAAAAATAATAATAATAATCTGGTGTGTCACTCACACGACTTTCTCTTACCCTGAAATTTAATACTATAAATACAGGATGGAGATTAAGAGGTAAGATAACGAGTACTGTCATGTAAACCTATGTTAAACAATTCAAATTAGGCTTCGGAAGTGTTTTATATGATATGGTAATTAGTTATGTCTGAGAGGGGCTACGGCACCGCCCCCCTCAACCCCCCGTTTCATTAATGCACCTACATTTATATCGAATTTAATTCTGTTATTAAAATTAAAAGTTTACTTAAAATTATACAGACAATTTTCACACGCAACATTCATTGAAACTTATCAATCTTGATCAAACTTTTCCAGCAACAAACTTACATTAACTTCAAAATACAACATTTGAATCTCCTAATATTATTCGTTTTTAAGTCACTCTAAGAGACAAAGACAAAACCCAAACGTTAAAAAACTTGACAAAAAACTAGCGATGAATATTTAGCTTAAAACATACATTATTTAACATATCTCTATGAGGAATTTATTTCAATTCCCTAACCGCTTTTCTGGAAATGGTAAAATATTATTAGTAAAGCACATTCACTAACAGCAAATAACTGGTGTGTTGTGGCCACCGCACGACTTTCTTCTGTATTGTCCTATACAAATTCACCCAGTAAAAATAATTTATTAAGATTATTACATTAAAAAAAAATTATCTTCCATGATAATGCAGACGATTTCCATATTAGAGAAGTAGTATAACACTAAATATCCAAAAAAAGTAGAATTTATTCTCAATATTACATTAAATATAAATATATATATATATATATTAAATTATTTAAATCCTTTACAATACTCAGCAAATGAGAGAAAGATGAAAGATGAAATGAGAGAATATATATATATATATTTGTTAAAAATGAAAAACTTTGATAACTTTATTTTAAATTATCGCAGATCGATGGTTCAGTCATTCGTTTTAAAGGTATTGGCGAGCTCTTTTCAAAGATACCCATTATGAAAATTTATTCCCCTTGAGGGGGGGGGACCTCCCCCCCCCCAGGGGGAAGGCGAGGCTCCTACACACACAATTTTTTTTTCCCAGTTGACTATTACTAATTAGTTTATCATTTGGAAACACCTTGAAATTCTATAACAGACTTCTTTACAAATATAATTAGGAACTTTGGGATTCTCTGGGAACTTGCACTAAAAACACTGCTCCTTTAGAATCGAAAGAGATATTCTTAATATTATTTATTATTATAGAATTTTTAACTTATTAATTAAATTAAATACAAATATTTCCTGCATTTATTTTTCATTTTTCATAGCTTTATTTTAGATTATTTAGAAATTTTATTAAAATGTTAAAATAAAATTGGTGATATTTTTTATTTTTCTATATTTTAAATGAGACTTATAATATTTTCTGTAAATTTAAAATGATGTTATATGTATTTTAATTTATTTATTTTTCTATAAATCAATCTAATTTGTTTATTATATTTAAATAGCTTGAAAATTCTATAAAATAACAAAACAGCTTGCTTACATTTACTCTTTATTAGACCCCCCCCCCCCCCCGAGAAAAAAAACAAAATAAACTTTTTAATATAATCTTTAAAGAACATTTACTTTAGCGTAGCATGTGATTCAGATAAAAGGAATTAATATTTAAAAATAGAAACATAGGTTATTTATTAACTTAATTAAAATATTAAGGACATGAAAATATTTTTTATTTTCTTACATTTTTAAAATTCACATTGTTTATAAATTAAAAAAGATATTGTGTGTTATTTTCTTATTTATTTTAGCTATATATATAACATAAAAATACACTATATATAATTTAGGCAAAATACAAATATTTCCACGTAGAGTCAGTAACAAAAGTCTCCGAACACTAGCAAAAATTCCTATATAAAAGAAGTACACTTAATACAGTTTTGTTAAATAAATCCTTGTTGAATCCTGTTCTTAGATACAGTTTTGTTAAATAAATCCTTGTCGAATCCTGTTCTTAGGTCTAAGAACAGGATTCAACAAGGATTTATTTAACAAAACTGTATTAAGTGTACTTTTTTTTATATAGGAATTTTTGCTAGTGTTCGGAGACTTTTGTTACCGACTGTATACTTTTCATTTTTTTGTATTTTTAATGATATTTAACATATTGTTATAAGTCAAAAATAATAGAATGTGTTATTTTTTTAATCATTTTAAAAATAATAATCTTTTTTTTCTGTTTATCAACCCTTCCCACTTTTTATATTATTATTGAAACTGAAATCCTAGTAATTTCTTTATCTAATTTAAATATCTTAAAGGTCAATAAAATGTTAGCCAGCTTTACAAATAAAAACAAAAAATTATAATTTTCTGTTTAAACAGATATTAAAAATACACTATTCTTCAAGGGCACAAGGTTCTGCTCCTAAAGTTAGAAGAGGGGGTGCCAGGTTCGACTCATCGACTTCTGCGTCATCATTAATTAATTTGAAATGTAAAATTATTTCCACATGTACTTTTTTTCTACTTTTTCAATGAATTTTCACATATTATTTAAAAATTAAAAATAATAGAATATGTTACTTTCTTATTTTTTTTTTTTTTTAATTATATTCTTCTTTCTTTCTTCTTTTTCGTTTTTGCTATGAAATCTTATAAATTCTACTAATTTCTTTATCAAATTTAATTATCTTCAAAATCAATAAATGCAATAGCCTGCTTTACAAATAAAGATAGAAATTTGTATTTTTCTCTATAAAGAGAAATTAAAAACACAACTGATATTTAGAACCCAAATCTCTGCTCTCAGAGCTGGAAGACTCAAGGTACCGGGTTCGATTCCATGTCGGGTTCTATCTTTTTAGCTTCCCATGATTTTCTCCAAAAATTGCGTTCATACGGGGTAGAACCTAAGTGTAGTCAGTCAGTCTTAACCCACACAAACAAATAATTGTGTAACATCCAAAGTTTTCAAACACTTATACTGGTAGTGTGTATTCTCCTTTTACTATGTGTTTTCATATTTTATGGTTATATATATATATATATATGTACATTAAAAAAAATTTTAATATAAATGAATCTAAATCATATATTAATAAATATTATGTAGTAAAAAAGCCAGAAGTATTCATGATGTATAAAGCATAGTAATCAATTCAAGGATGATTTTATGCCACCAGTATTTTTATATAGGAATTTTTACCACATTTTTACAATTATTTTTGTGATTTTATAGGTTAGAAATTTTTGTACGAAAATACTGGTGGCAAAAAAAGTGGAATTCTTTCATCCCTGTTATTTTTTATCAGAGGATGCGTTATTAACCCTTTCAGAGGCAAGCAAAATTTCTCCATTTAAAATCAACAGCTTTTAGAAATCACCTACAATATTAAAAGACATGAAATAAATGAAGTTATTCGTCTAAGTTATAAAAGAAAAATTTTATAAAAAATTTCCGGGGACAGTTTTTTCAATTTTGAATTAATATTTGTGGTTGCACTATGCAACCATCGCCGAAAGGGTTAATCAAAAAAAAAAAAAAAAAGGGGAAGAAGTATATTTTATAACTAAATTTATTAGTTTAACTAGTTTATTTTGTAATTAAAGAATCTTACCTAAAATTTATAGCAGAAAATTTTCTAGGGAGGGGGGTGGAAGGGGGGGGGGGTAGTAAATTTTAAAATATCGAAAAATTCAAAGAAATGTTTTGCCCCTCCTAGAAAAATGATGGCCCCTCCTGGAAACATAGTCTAGCTACGGGCCTGTTGAGATGTCGTGTACACAGACTAACAGACACCATACAAATTTTGTCATTTTCGGATTCCTCACACCTGAAAACGTCAAAAAACCGAGGTCGAAAATTTTCACGATTACCTAAGTTCCCCATACCTAAAGTAGGATGGGGAACTAAAAAGGAGGAAAAAGAAAAAAAGAAATCTATATAAAAGCACCTTTATTATAAATAAAGACATGAATTCCGGTCGGGGCAGGTGAATTAAAAATACATATAAATATTCACTAAAATTACTTATTAAGAAACAGAATAAAGGGAATAGAAAAAAGGGTGCCTGTTGTTGTGTAGGAGTTAAGGCACATTCACTGCAAATGGGTCTTAGACCTGGGTAAATACCCTGCCCTCCATAGTAGTTATTTTTAAAGTATATTTACATTGTATTCATGTGAGCTTCGGAGAAAACTACAGAAAACACCGTACGATAGGTTGGTGAACGCGACTTAGTATCAAACCCAGCACTTCCCGTCAAACAACTTTGTAACGTAGCCATTCGGTCAATCGTGGGGCAGGTAAAAAATATATGTTTACTAAACGAGGCTTAAATAATAAACTTAGAGCGAAGTGGTTAAATATTATCCAAAATTATTATTTGTATATAATATATTTTCTTTTCTTTTCTATTTTTCAGAAAATAGAAGCCGAATGTTAAAAAAAAAAAATCAGAGTTCGCAAAGCAAGGTACATAACGGTTTGAAAAAATTAAATAAAAAAAAAAATTAGAAAGTTTATCACTATTTTCTCTTAAGTGTTTTATTGAGACTAAAAACCTTGTATTAATTAAAATATATATATATATATATATATCCCTTTTCGGCAAGCTTAAAGGCAAATGTTTTACGTTAATGTTACAAAAGTAAAGAAATATTACATATGCATTAACGCATACTTAGTCAATGACTTTGTTCCCACACATTGCATTATTTACGTCGCTATTCAGTTTTTAAGAAATTTAATTATCAACTACTACTATTCATTCTACTTAAAATTTTAGGCTAGATTTATTGGTCAGTAAATGATTCAATTTTTTAAAATCCAAGTTCATAATCATTCAACAAATAGAAGCCATAAAGATATACAATTTGGTGACAAAACTTGCAATTTAGCAATGAAATTTGTAATTTGGCGGCAAAATTTGATAGTAAGTTGACGACGAAATTTTTGACTTGGCGACAAAATTTAGCAAGCTTGGCAATGAAAAATGGCTTTAAAAATTGGCATTTTTAAAAATTTAAGTTTAACCCATAATTAGCAGCTGTTTCTAATACTAATTGAAGCTTAAGTAGCCCTTCCTCTTTATTTTTTGATGGTATTATCAAATCATCGACGTAAATTATTACAGTTTTATCCCTAAGTAAGTCTCTAAATATGTGAAAAATATATCTCTGAAGTACTGATGGACTTGTACACAAACCAAATGGTGCTTTTAAAAACTTGTATTGTCCCTCGTGAGTTACAAATGATGTATATTTAGTACTATCTTTTTCAATATCAACATGAAAAAAACCCTTTTTTAAGTCTAGTGTCATAAATACACGTGAATCTTCCAACTTATCGATTATGTCTTCAATAAGGGGCAATGGGAAATGGGAATCTGTCTTTAACGATTTTCTTATTTAGCCTACGAAAATCTACACAGATTCTAGTACTTCCATCTTTTTTCTTACTTAGTACAATTGGCGATGCGAAATCTGAACAACTAGGTTTTATAATTTTTTGTTCAAGCCATTCTTGAATTTGTTTCTCCAGAATAGCTTGTTCTGTTATGGGGAGGCGCCTAGCTCTCAGACATATCGGGATTTCATCACTTAAAATTATTTTTGTTTTCACATTAGTACTTTGTATTTAATGTGGAGTGTACCCTGTAATCATATGAATCAATCGCTCACGTAAATTAGCATTTAATATATAGCTAGTGTGTAAAATACTTTCTCTAGAATCATTAATTACATCAACTATTAAATAATTAAAAATCTTCGGGTCGAACGATGAATCGTCACTTTGACTGGAGGAAACATCTTTCGGTTTTGTTGTTTTTACGTTACACACACATGACTCTGGGTTGTAAATTTCAAAAGGGGATATTACATCTCTAGAATTACAATATTTTTCATTATTTTGAACTAAATCAATTATATTTACGCTATTGAATTCAATTTCACCTTTCGAAAAGTTAAACTTTAGATTGGATAATACATCCATGCCAATAATAGCAGAATATTGTAAATCTTCTACAACAAAAACATTAGTTTTTAATAAAATTTCATCAACAGCTATATCTGCTATAAATACCCTTAACATTTAATAGTATCTTTACCTATGCCTTTAATAAATATTTTACTATATCTTAAAGGAGGTGATCCTAGATCTCTATAATAACTGATCAATGTAATTTCAGAGCCAGTGTCTATTACAGCTGACTTCGAGATATCATTAATCTTAATAATTTTTTCTACCTTTGCATATGATTGGTTTACAATACAATTATTTACATTTTTTCCATTATTGTTATTTTATTTTATTTTTTTAATTGTAATTTGCATTGAGAACTTATGTGACCATAATTACAACAAAAATAACACTTTTTATTTACAAAATGATCATTAGTAGCACTATTACTATTTGGGTAAGCACGTAAGGTCGATTGTTTATTTCTCTGGTTCGAGTCACTCGATACATTTTCTTAACATTTTGTGCGTACATCTTGCTTTGTTTCGATTCTAGATTCACTTCCGGTTTCCCGATGTTAAATCTAGAACTTTCATACTCTTCTAATTTTTCGACAATTTTTTCTGTATTTTTTAATTTATGCCATTCATCTAGATAATGTGTGCGAATTTCTAATGGTGCTCTTCTCTTTAATTGATCTGAAACTATCAGTTCTTTTAAATCATTGAAATCGCATACTTTCAAACCTTTAATCCATTCTTCGAAAAAATGATTAAGTTCAAAGGCGAAGTCTCGCCAAGTCGAATTGTTCTCTTTTTTATGAGATAAAAATTTCTGACGAAATTGCTCCGGTGTAAGCTTGAATCGTTTTAACAACATATTTTTAATATAATCATAATCATTTTCGAATTCAACTGGTACTCGTGTTACAATTTGTGCTATTTCCAAGGGAAGCAATCCCAAAATATGCATTGCATTACATAATCTTTTTTTTTTCTATATTTACTCTAGAAGCTTGTCGCTCAAAAAGCTCAAGATATGTACTAATATCATTATTAGGATTTGTTGAATCAAAACATTTCATTATCTTCGCTAACTCTTTACTTCTGGTTGGAACACTAGAAGATTCTGAAGTGTTCGGGTTCGCTTCCTGAGTATCATTTCGATTACTCGTTAATCTCAGTTTTTCCAGCTCAAATTTGTGCTCTTTCTGCTCTCTTTCTTGTTCGAACAATAATTTTTCACGTTCATTTTTTTTTTTTTCAATTCTTTCAGCGATCACACTATCTACTTTTTGTGTGAATTCTGCATCAAAATCTTTTTGACTCACAATTAATTGTTTTAATTTAATCACAGTAACATTTTCTGGTATATCTAGATCTAATTCTGTAGTGACTCGTAACAAATCTTCCTTTCTTGCTTTCCCAAGAAAAGACATTTTTAAATAAATTTAGAAAAATTGTACTCACAGTTTTTTGTTCCTCAACGAAGAAAAACGATTCGACTTTACAGATCCGAATCTAGTAATCCACAATGTACTCAGATGAATCGGCTTTAAGGATCCAACTTTATAAATCCACCATGCATACAGATGATACTTTCTCCACTGTCCGTTGGCAGTACTGATTTTCCGTTGGCTCAAACACAAAATATTTTTCTCACAGTCATTTATCTTGACACAAGTCATTTCATTTGACACAAAGTCGTTTCACTTGACACAAAGTCGTTTTCTGAAAATATTCATTTTTAATACTAATAATAAAAAAATAAAATTATACAGACACGACATTATTTCATTATTTAAAACATGAAAATCTGACATTGACAGATTTTAATTTAGTGCCAGAGGCCTACTGCTAAACTTGTTAATATCGACAAATTCTTCTTTAGTTAATTCGTGACGATCTAAATTCCATGATAAAGTTTTCATTAAATCAAACCAATGTGTTTCAGCTGCAGATATTGTAACAAATAACGTTGGAAGTCCAAACTGTCTTATAGCCGCAAAACAACGTTTTTTCTCTTTTTCCCAATGAGGGGGAGGTGTGCCTTGGGGGGGACTCATGTCAAAGTTGTACCTTTGGGGGGACTCATGTCAAAGTTGGGCCTTGGGGGACTCATGTCAAAGTTGGGCCTTGGGGGGACTCATGTCAAAGTTGGGCCTGGGGGGGGGGCTCATGTCAAAGTTGGGCCTTGGGGGGACTTCATTCAATAAATCCCCATTCAATAAACCGACTGAAATAGGCCCTTAGCACTATTAAGAGTGACGTATAAAAATTCGACAACGCTGTACCGACTGAAATAGGGGTACCTTGGGGGGGGACTCATGTCAAAGTTGTGCCTTGGGGGACTTCATTCAATAAATCCCCATTCAATAAACCGACTGAAATAGGCCCTTAGCACTATTAAGAGTGACGTATAAAAATTCGACAACGCAGTACCGACTGAAATAGGGGTACCTTGGGGGGGGACTCATGTCAAAGTTGTGCCTTGGGGGGGGGACTTCATTCAATAAATCCCCATTCAATAAACCGACTGAAATAGGCCCTTAGCACTATTAAGAGTGACGTATAAAAATTCGACAACGCGGTACCGACTGAAATAGGGGTACCTTGGTGGGGGACTCATGTCAAAGTTGTGCCTTGGGGGGACTTCATTCAATAAATCCCCATTCAATAAACCGACTGAAATAGGCCCTTAGCACTAATTAAGAGTGTATTATAAAAATTCGACAACTGTACCGACTGAAATAGGCCTCTAGCACTAATAAATATCTACTAAGTTAATTTTTATATTTTTGTTATCGCGGCTCAAGCCCCCAAATGTAGAGAGAGGCATAGAAAGAGCTCTGAGAATTAATTATCAAATTAATTAAAATTTAATAAAAAAAAAAAAAATAACTATGTACAATATTATTTACATCGATGACCACATAGGTCCAAAAAAAAAAAACATATTTAAGTCCACTTAGGACGCATTTTAGATTAATTAGAATGTACATAATCAAGCCACACAGGCATATAAGATGTTAACGCTTGCATAGCGAAAACGTAACTCCTGTTCACAGAGATATTTCTTTTTCACATAGAAAAGTAAAGAACAATAAAAAAAGAAGTTCTGATTCATCCTCGGCAGATGTCTGTCTCCTGGATGATGCAATTTCCTTCGATTGTACCTGAGTAGACTTTTTTTTTTCTCTCTTCTCTCTTCCACATATATATATATATATTCAGTGATTTTTTTATCATGATGAATTGGTTACAAATGGGAAACAGAGTTTTTTTTTTAATATAGTGTTCTTTACAAGCTGGGGCGCACCAGCAGCTGATTTTGCGGTCAAAGCTGGTAGACGTGAGGTGCCGGGTTCGATCGCAGGTCTCGTTCGTCGGCGTAGCCGTTCGGAGTTTCCCGTTGTTTACCCCGAAACTTGAGTAAATACGGGCTAATACCCTTTAGAAAGACCCCCACGGAGGACAAAGTTGATCGATGGGAAATGCCAAGTTTAGTTCCAAGTTGCTCTCGCCAACCTAGCCGATCGGAGTTTTTCGTGATTTCCTCCGAAACTTGCATAAATACTGACTAGGACCCCATAAGGTTCTTAAATCAAGTAAAACAAGGCACTTTATTGTGCATCAGATAACAAGCACATGATCTATAGTTTTAATATTTGGTGGCCTCAGTTTTACAAAAGGACTGTAAACTCAAATGAAACTTCTGGAAGGGGAATTCAAAGGAAAGACAAGATTCTTTTTAAAGTGTCCACATACAAAGAATATTACAGCAAATCTGACCAAGGAAAAATAGTTGCTAAGCACTTTATCGACGGTTTAACCTTCTCAACTTTCACACTGAAAAAAATATAGCACTGTTCCGAAGCTCCCTACACTGATAGCATGTCCATCTGGAAGGTTTCCCATCAATATGAAGAAAATCAATGACCTGGTCAAGTACACGAAGCACGTAGTACACAGGGCACGAAGATTTTTACAACAACATCCTCCAGTGGCCTGGCCTACAGCCAACACCATTCTAAACATTCTATCTTTAGAATGGTGTTGCTACAGCAGAAGCTGACTGTAACGTAGACAGGGTGTATGAAGATGAGTAGATAGATAATAGATTTGTTTTAGACCAAATTGATTGTTTTTTTTTTTTTTTTATTTGATATTTAATAAATTCAGGTATAAAGTATAATGTGTTTCTATTTAACATCCCACTGCTGTTTAAAAAGTCACAATTTTACTAAAAAAATAAATTATTTGTTTAGAAAAAAGGTATTTTATTGCAGAAACCGTCAAATGCAAAATTTTTATAAATTTTTTATGAGTAGAGTGCAATTTTAAAAATTAAATACAAGCATTATTTGTTTTTAGGGGATATTGAGAAACACTGTAGATTTTTTCTAGGTAAAAATCTACAGTAGTATTAAAAGTAGAAAGCTTTTTTGTATTATTCGAAAGTTTGGAAAAGTGTACTTGACGGGTTTCTGAAATAAACGATTCAATTTATGTTAATGTGCAAATATCTGCTAACTTTTTACATAACTCTTTTTAAGAATTTGTGAGAAAAGCTTTTTTTTTTATTTTATTTTTTATCTCATTAGGTACCAAGTCTCCTATTTTGGAACCATATTATATCTTCTAACAAAATAAACTTTTTTTTTATTAGTTAAACTACATATAATTAGAAATGCACATTGAAACACAATACATAAGAAAATTCAAATATTTTCAGTGGGATTCATGTAGCGGCGCTTAAAGGGTTAAACACATCAGAAAATGTATATATGTATCGAAAGCCAATGTACGCATCCAATACTTTCTCCTATTAGTTCTATTGAATATAGGAGGAAGTTAATAAACTGCTAATTCTATCAATTTATCACAGAAATTTTGGCATATTTAATTAATTAGCGGTGGAAATATTAATAATTAGGCCCTAATTGCGAATTGTTAGGGACAGTTTCATGAAACCTGTTTTGTCGTAAAAATAGGACCAGTCGAAAAAAAAAAAAAAAAATTATAATAACGATAAATAGAGAGGGGGGAAAAAAAGGATCAGCAATATGGAATTCCGACTGCTTACTACTCAAAAGATGATAATTTTTCTTAATAAAATTCATTTTTAAAGTACTGTAGCTTTGGAAATCAATAAATTATTTCTTTTTCTTTTATGTTCCACCAAAAAATTTATAAATATATTTCATATAAAGCCGATAAGAATGCATTCCTTTACGCAATTTTATATTCAAATATAAAGGTATCAAATGCTTCCTGCCGTGCACAGATCAGAAAACGAAACCATAAGAGGAAGACGAATCTTCGAAAAACGGCACGGGAAAACCAGTCTGGCATTTCCTTTAACTGTTCACTGCGATTGTTTCTGCTGTATGCTACCCATATTTTATATAAAACTTAGATATTATAATGACATCAATATTCTTAGCGGTAAATGTAAATATTTACCTTGGATTTTGTATTTTCCTTATTTTATTATCGTTCTGTGAAATATGTAAAGTAAAAAGACTTTATTTTTCATTTTATAGACATAAAATCTCGTTAATTTTCTCAAGAAGTGGTTCTGTAAATTTTAAACAAATGCCAGTGTTATCTATTTTTGCAATTTTACAATTTGCTTACTTTTATCCCAGCTAATGAATATGCTCTATTTAAAAGTGAGGTTGATATACAATGGTTAGTTGAGAAATAAATCTATGTATTTTATTTTCTTAAATTAATATCTTAAGTATTTAGCTTTGGATTTTATGATAAACTTTTAAAGGCCGTTCTTTTCGCCTGTACCTTTATGCTGGTTTCTTCCATAAATTAAATCAGCTGATATTAATAAATGGTCTCATTAGTTTATTTCCAAGAGTCATTAGTAATGGGTAAACAGTTTCACTTTCGGAACAACTATAGTATTTTCCCATAGCTGAATTTGGCGATTTATTTTTGGCGATTATGGCTAAATCATATAGCATATATGATAAAATCATAAGCTAAATTATAAATCATAAATCCAAAATAAATAGCATGCAGGCTGCCATATTACATCGCAAACAGTTCAGAACGACATCGTTATCGTTCAAATCGGCGCCAAAGAAAAATCGCCAAATTCAGCTGTGGGGAAATACTATAGTTGTACCTCACTTTCAGTTCAAATAACTTAAAAGTCTAAAAATATTTCTATAAACATTTTAAAATATTTATATAAAATGTGTAAGTGCTTAAATTCTTCATGAGAATTTTACTTCTGAAAGCAAAATGAAAAATTTTACAAAGTTGAATACTATTTTATTCAATAAGCATATAAGTTTACTTATTTATTACATTCCAGGTTATGTAGTTAAATAAATGCAGGTGCTTTCTTTTATATATGATAACCACCATGTTTGTTATGAGTAACAATGACATAATAAGTTAAAGAATACTAACAAGGAGATGGCATGGGTGTGGGGTCCTCAAATTGAACGGAGGTTCCGCGTGTAATTAGCACTCAGTGAGTGTATTCATATACAGTCAAACTCTAGAGCGCACTACTTAGCCATCGCCGAGAAAAAAATTCCTGAAGTTTGAAAAAAAAAAAAAAATTTAATTTGTATTAAAATTTAATGAATCGTTATAAACAATTTCTTTTCAACTTTTATATATTGTTAAATCGCGAATTTAATGATTTCTAACTTTTTAACAATTGGAACCTAGAAATGTAGTTAGAATAAATATGTATAGTGTAACGGTCAAGTCAAACGAATGTACGTGGAATGGAGCGTTAGTCCCACTACACACTGAAGAGACACGAGACAAAGTTTGAAGGGACATGCGACACACGCATGCTCTAAACAGTTTTCAGGAGATGAAGTTGTATTTAGAGCATGCGCGTGTCGCACGTCGCTTCAAACTTTGTCTCATGTCTCGTCAGTGTATAGCGGGCCTTACGAACAGATGAATTATTTGTAATTTGTAAATTCTTCATATTATTTTTGATACATTGAATTTTATTTAATTCCAACCATATGCGAATAATAAATTTCCATATGTTTATTGTTAAAAAGTTAGAAATCATTAAATTCGCGATTTAACAATGTATAAAAGTTGAAAAGAAATTGTTTATAATGATTTATTAAATTTTAATACAAATTAAAAAAAAAAAAAATTTCAAACTTCAGGAATTTTTTTCTCGGCGATGGCTAAGTAGTGCGCTCTAGGGTTTGAGTATATGAATACACCCACTGAGTGCTAACTACACGCAGAACCTCCGTGTTCGATTTGAGGACCCCACACCCTTGCCATCTCCTTGTAAGTAAAAAACAGGTAAAATTAGAGATGGGAATGGTCAGAAAAAACCCCGGAAATTTTAGAGCAACTACTTTTTGTCAAAAAATTTATTTCACAATTTAAAAAAAATATATGTGCAAAAACCTACTTGATTTATGTCTGATTTAATAACGTTTATATTATAGAAAATAATAAATTAATAATAAAATGCTGTTTTAAATTTCTGAAGTTCAATTAACTTTAAATTAAACTTTCATTTTATCTTTGTGATTGACTTCATTTTAAGTCAGAATCTGAATCAGAGTTCAGCATCAGATCCAGTAAACCAATCTTACCTGACCTTCAATCAAGTTTGGGTCTGGTTGACTAAAATTTTTCTCTTGCATGTGAGGTTTGGTTCGGTTCAGGTTATTGATTTATTTTTCTTATAGGTCAGGTTGACTGATTTGTTTTCCTTGTGGGTTGGGTTCGGATTAGATTGACTGAATTTTTTTCCTGCTGGTTAGGTTAAGTTTTCAACGAGTAGGGTCAACTTGAGAAAATCTTTCAAAAAATTTTATTATAATAAGCAGAAATTTGTTTGATATAATTATAAGCATACTACATATTCTCCTGATTAAATATATGTGTATACAAATTATTACATACGCATCACAGAAAGGCAATAAACAAAGAAAAATCAAATATATATATGCTAAACTTAAAGCATATTTTTGCACTCTTGAAGAAGTACACAACACATGGTTAAACATTATTAATCCATTTTTCAGATTTTTAAATTTTTAACTTAGTGTATCAGTAATTCTATTTAAAAATTTTTACTTTCATTACCCTACTACCATAGGTAATGGAAGTATTGTGTTTGGTCCAAAAATTCGATATCGAGATTTCACCTGATTTACAAAATTTAAGGTCCCCTGAGTCCAAAAAAGTGATTTTTGGCAATTGGTGTGGAATTGTGTGGCTATCGTATCTTCAAAACTAATAAAGATAGAGCTATGAAATTTCAGAATTAAGACAGAACTGGTGTACAGATAAATTTTCCAAATTTTGGTGAAAATTAAAAAACTGGAAGTAGGTAAGTCCATATCTCAAAAACGGTTCTAATGATTTTCTTCAAATTTGCTGTATAAACTCTTATTAGATGTCCTTTCGAATGATATAGTTGGTTAGTTTAGGAAAATTGATAGGTGTCCTGTATAAATAGCTCAATTTCAGATTTCGCAAGTGAGTTCCTTTCTAAACGGCTGTACGGACTTTTTTTTCAAACTCGCCATATTAACTCACTTTTAACCCGGCATTACACGCGCGAGAAAAACGAACGGGTTTACACGCGCTGGGTATATCATACCCATGATAGTTTCTTCCTATTTTCTACTATAAAATCTACACAAAATATAAAGCAGAAAAAAGAATAAACGTCAATACAGATTTTAAACATTATTAAAATTATTACTTACAATTATTCTGAACATTTCTTGCAAATACATGCCGTATGCTCCATACATACATGTTTTTCACATTTCTCACAAATAAATTTAGTTTTCAGCCTCATTAGTTTCTTTTGCGTCTCTTTCCCGAGAAAAACGCTCTTGAATTGATTCAATAAAAATGTTAGTCCAATCTACTAACTTCTATATCATATCAGAAGATATAATGAGATTCCAAGCATCCACAGGAGAAGTTTTTTTCAGCACATTTTTCAACAGATCTATTTTTAGAATTCTTTCGCCGATTCCCCCCTTCCAAGGTTATGACCTTTGAGGCAGCTACACACAGACTCGTCTATTTTCGAAAAAAGGGTGGGGAGAAAGAAGTGCGAAAAGGAACCACTGGGTGTGACACACCCAGTGCAATCAAACCCGGGTTAAATATCCTTTTGTATGTAATTATTGTTTTTCCGGTCAATAATTGATTTTTTGTGAAAGTTGGTATCCCCAAAACTGCTCTAACGATTTTCTTGAAATTTTTCTGTTTCTTTTCCATAAATCCATTTCTTTCTCAAGTTATGTATTACATGGTTATTAGAGGAAAACAGTCATTCTGCTTAGGTAGGTCATCTTCAGATCTCGGAAATTTGTGTTTCAAAAAATAACTACCATTTTTTTCTCTTATTTTTTACTTCACTACAAGTAGGCTTCGTTTTATATATGTGTATAAAGTTTCTCTTACTGGAAAAAGTTTAGGTTTCTACTTCTTTAGGTCATTTTTATGTTTTCTGATCACATTACCTCCCAAGAATACATATAAAACATGTAATAATGGCAATGGGTAATGGAAGTCATGTGGTTGTTTCACACCAGATTTTTAAAAAATGATATATTAACTCTGTGACAATGAAAATTTATTTTATTTTATAACTTTAAAAGGTTTTGCACGATTTTCAGATGAATAATTAAATTTTATTTACTTTTTGGGTTTCGCATATAAAGAAATCGGGTTTGCGTCAATGAATTTTTTTTTTTTTTTTTTTTTTTTTTTGTCGGTTTGATTCTAATCTAAATTTATTGTATCAATGCTGCTAGGAGATGAACAGCAAAATTAATGGTTGAATGATGATTTGACTAGTTTTTGGTGTTTTGTACAAGGAAAGGTACTGGCTAGAAAGGCTCATTTTTTAATAGTAAAATCTTTTTGCATATTTCTGTTAAGAAAAAATAATATGGATTGCATGTATTTTTAAAGGTTTAACACTTTATATTTTCTAAGATATTACAACTACAGTACGAAGCCGAAAATCTGAACTCCAAAAATCCGGACAATTTTAGCGGCGTTAATTATCATCATTAACAGCAATTTTTTATTTTTTTTAGTATAACTATATCTAAATAAAGAACCGAAAAAGTATTTTTTTTCTTAGTAATCTTCAAAACCAGCATTTCCGAAGTCTGAAAGAGGAGGGAGAAGAAGATTATAATAGTAGTAACAATTCTTAAACATTTATCTAATTGAGAACTAAACTCTATATTCTATTTCAATTATGTTCAAACTTTTAGTTGAAAAACCTAAAGTACTAAAAAAAAAAAAAAAAAATCACGGGACTGTTTTAAAAGTGATATGCTTTTCTTATTTATTTTCTTTTATTGTAACTTGTACTAATTCTTGTATGCAAATATTTCAATAAATCTCTTTTGTTTTTCAAGTTTAATTTTTAATTTAATTTATTTATTGTTTAAGTTGATAACAAAAAATTTTACAGAATATATTTAAAAATCGTAATATATTATTTTTTACTTGAATTTGCATATTATCCAAGTATTAAAAATAACCAAAATATATTTTTTAGGCATGACCAAAAATCCGGAATCGCCGCGGTCCCGACGATTTTGGATTTTTAGCTTCATACTGTATTAAGAAACACTATTTTTATCTGTAAAAATTCAATTTTTCTAATTTTTTCCAATTTTTCCAGAAAAAGACTGAGTTTTTTCCACTGCCTCAAAATTTCCGGAAATTTTGCATCTCTAGGTAAAATAATAAGCTATTTAAGTTTTAAATGATAAATAGTTACTATAATTGCCTGTGTTGTTGGCGACTAAAATTTACTTTCAAAGAATGGTATGGGTGAAAGTTGCCTGAATAATTTGAAATAATCATTCAAATTTAATAATAGCTTTTGAATTCTCTTTAAATGTAAGTACAATATTAAAACGTGGGGTTGAGGGGGTCCCCCTCATACAGAATTATTTGTCAAATGAAGCTTTTCCGAAGCCTATTTTAAGTTATTTTTTAACGAAGGTTTAAATAACACAGGAATGAGATTCTTCTGACTTTAGTAGGAATTTCTGACTTTTCTTAACTTTTTAAAAGTAATTTTCAGAATTTTTATTTCAAAATATTCTTATTTTCGTTTAATATTCTTGGTTTTGACATGTTTTTGAGCAATTTATCTTCATGTATTATCATATTTCGTAATAGGAAGTGTGAATCATTTTATCTGTTTCTTCTTTTGTTTCAAAAATTAAATAATCTTTGAGTTTTGCGTATGTTTTCAGACTTTTTATTCATTTTCCACCCACATCCCTGATAACAGTATTTGTTATCTTATTCCTTAATGTCCAATCTGCCTTTATGGTATTGAATTGAGGGTAAGAGAAAGTTGTGTGAGTGCCACACCAGATTATTTTTTTAAAGTAAAAATAAAAAAAAAAGAATTACAGCTGAGATTTAAAAAAAAATCAGCAACATTTCGCACATTTTTACTTTTTTATTCATTTGTTTAATCAAATTTTTAGCTTAATCCTTGGTTTCAAACACAATTAGAATCTTGTATTTATTATTTTGCAGTTCATGTAGACTAGCATTAGGTCAAGCCAAAGAATGTTAGGAAAATATATAGAATTTAAAACAAACCACTATTACATCAATGTTTAACAAAATTAAAAATAGATAATGATAAATATTCATTTCTGCATTTAAAAAATATTTTCTTTTGTATTTTAAAAATAAATATGTATGTTTATATTTTATTGCTATGTATTATTTGAGTATACGTAAAAATTACCTACCTTCCTATATGAATAGGATTGCTTGGTTTTATTAATACTACTGAAGAAATATTTTATTCTAAAGTTTATTAGAAATTATCTCCCCACTTTAAGTTCTATATATCAATTAATGATAAAAACTGATTTAATATCTGCAAAAGAAAAATGTAAACAAAGACAATGACCTCTAATTTACAAGTTCCTATTATCTACACAACCTTTGTGCATAACTTTTGCAGATCCGAGGGATTTGTCTGTATATCAAAATTAAAGGTTCTGGTAAAAGTTTGATGACTGGAAAACTGGCATTCTGTATATATCAGGAGCATATACAATATTTTTATTTAAGGATGGTTAAGCTGCTTGAGCTAGCCTGATGAATACTGAGTGACATTAAACTAGTAAGCCATGAAATCCAGTTGTTTATTTATTTCATTAATTCCAATTGGGTCATTCCATGCCAAATCAATCAGTTATCCAACTTTACCACTTTAGATTTCAATGAAAATTTCACGCATCATTCTCCTTGATGATATAAATGAGAATTTACATTTTGAATTTTATTTATTTATTTATTTATTGACTTCATGGAATTTTCATTTTATAAATTTTGAAAAATCAGCATTTTAAAGTTTGCATGAACACTTTCAAATCTTAAATTTCTCAAGTTCTATAAGGGATAGAGAAGCTTCTGACCCCTCATTTTAAAAAGAACTTTATAAGGTTTAGTTTGATGTATAAACTGATTATGTTAGGTAAAATTAAAAAAATTTTAAATTTAAAGAAATAAAAAATAAATAAATAAAGATAGGATTAAAAAAAAAAAAGAAAGAAAAAAAAAAAAGGTAATACTAAAAGCTATATGAATTGCTGGTTGCAGAAACGAGACATGTCACAAAAATCTAATTTTACAGGAGACACAAAAAGACTGTTTTTAGTGATTTTACATAAAACATCCAGAAAAAATAACACAACATAGTTATTGTTATCCTATCCCTATCACAAATACCACATTTTAATTTCAATAATTCAAAAATGGTCGTGACCATTTCTGAACTGTGGACATTTTCCATTTCAGCAATCAGCGATTTGTATAACCTGAACTTTTTAGAGTGAGATCAAGAGTTATAACAAAAATTTAAAGCCACTGTACATGTAAAAATGCATAATAATTATCATACATTGAGCTTGCACTTTAAAAGACCTTATTTTTCATGTTTACATATTCAGCCTTAAATACTAATAAACTATATTCATTCAATGCTGAATGTGTAGTCAAAAATAAAACACATCTCATATGCAACGTAATTATGCTTGCTAATAATTTAAATAAATAAAAATAAATTCAGAAATTTTTATAAATAAAATTTTTTAAACAAAGTTTGAAATAGAGTGAGCATGAGTCAGAGGTTTGCAAGAACATAAATTAGACAAATTGTAAATTATTATGTTGTGGCCATCACAAAACTTTCTTCTATAATTTTCTATACAAATTCTTCCAGTGCAAATTTTTTATTAAAATTATTATTTATCAAAATTGTTTTTCGTGGTGAGTGAAGACAATTTTTATCTCATAAAAATATAATACTAAATTATTTAAATTTATTTTAAAGAAAAGGATTATTTGATTATACCAAACTTTCAATACCTTACAAAATTCTTTTTTCATACTAGCAATTAATTTCAGACATCTACGTGTCCATCTTTAGAGCTATTACAACGTCGTTCTTCATGAGGAAACTTCGTTGTTTACGTCGTTGGAGAAAAACGTCGTTCTCCCCAACGAAGTTTCCTCGTGAAGAGTGACGTTGTAAAAGTACTTAGCTCTGAAGATGGACACGTAGATGTCTGAAATTAATTGCTAGTATGGAAAAAGGATTTTGTAAGGTATTGAAAGTTTGGTATACTATAATACTAAATGTTTTTTTTAAAAGGCATTTTGTGTCCTACATGTAATATCTTATTATTATTTTCCTTAAATGCATACACACACAGAACATTTTCTAAAAATGGTTATATCATATTCAAAGCATCTCAAGATGTATAAAATTGTTAAACTGTCAATTTAATTTAGAAATTTATTCATCAAGCCAATGTGAAAAATATGTTTTTCACATAGTTGGTATAAAACATCAGCCTTCCACTCCATAATTTTCTGAAATGAACTTTCAGGCTTGATGAATAAATTTCTAAATTAAATTGAAAATTTCATGATCTATTGGAGTTGTGCCATGATGAATAATGTCACTTGATACAGCTGTGTTTCCAGACTCGGTGACTTTGCCAACGAATGTTATGTGAGAAATGCCTAGCTGGTAATCAACCAGGGTAGCTCGATGCTTTGAGCATCCGCACGTAAAGCGGAAGGCCCGGGTTTAATTCCCAACTCTGGTATTTTTCACATAGTTGATATAAAAAATCAGCCTTCCACTCCATAATTTTGCTAAATTGTGTTCAGAAGATTTATTTAAATTGAAAGCAACCTTAAAAATTAATTAAAATAATGCCTATAAGAAATAATTTAATTATTTAGAAATAAATTCAGATTGAATGAATTTACTATTATTTAATTCCTATTAACAAACAAAACATAAACTAAAACTATTGGGAACCCTGGACAGAAAAAATAAATTTTCTCATATCTTATTAATTACAAACAAAACATAAACTGAAACGAACACAATGTGTACGAATTACCAAATGCACCAACTATATGTGACAAGTGTTTAATGGACAAATACCTATTTTAGGCAGATTCCTTATTGAAAATCTACCCATTGCAATGGTCCTCATGACACGACTTCTGGAAAATTTCTTCATATTTTCTCCGATCATGACCCCTAGAACCTAAAACCACCCTCCATTCAAAAGTTTATATATATATATATATATATATATATATATATATATATAGACTAGCAGGAAACGCCCGCTTCGCTGGTCCCTATTTTTAAATGAATCACTATAGTTACTGAATTCTCAAAATTGCATTAATTTTTATCACGTGAAAAAAAAAGAGAAACAAAATCTGATTAGGAAAAATGTCGCACCGGTTTCTCAGTGCCATTGGAAAAAAATCCCAAAATGCTCTAACTCTTATTTCTATTATTTTCCCCCTTCGCCCCCCCTCTCCTGTCTATCCTAATAATTTTACAAATTCGAAAATATCCGCAATTGATTTGTAAGTATCAAAAACCTCTATGCACCAGTTTTGAACGATCTATCTCTATTTATATTTTTTTGCCCCTCCGCCTCCCGCCCCTCAATAATTTTAAAAATTCGAAAATATCCGCAAACGATTTGTAGGTATCAAAAACCTCTATGTACCAATTTTGAATGATCTAACTCTATTTTTTTTTTTTTTTTGCCCCTCTGCCCCCCCCCCCCCCCCACCTTCCCGGCCCTCCTAATAACTTTACACTTTCAAAAATATCCCCATTCGACTTGCAGGCCTCTAAAACCTATCTGTACCAATTTTGAGCGGTCTAACTGTATTTCTATTTGTTTTTGCCCCCACCCTCCTTGGGGACCAAATTTTGAAAATTCCAGAAATTGGTTTTTAGACATTTGTATTAGCTATATTTTAAAGCAAAAATTTTACGGATATCTGTTTTTTTGTTTGAGATATGAAGGACTTTGTGAAATCACGTTTTGCCCCCCTCCCCCCCACCCTTGGGGGGCGAATTGTGTAAAATCGCTTCTTAGTGGATGCCTACGTCATATAAAGAACATTGTCACAAAATTTCATGCTTCTAGGTCCAGGGGTTTGGTCTGTTCGATGATGAATCACCCCCTCACTCAGTCAGGAAGAACGATTTTATATATATAGATAATGCTTTTTCCCATGTTAAGTTGTGAACACGATAACTGGAGTAATTTTTATTTAAATTTAACCAGTTCAGGATATGTTGTCAGGACAGTAAAAATCGTGGTTGAGTTCGTAGATGGATTATCCAGCTCAAAGGGGATGGAAATTTTCATTTGCCCTTTATTTCTTTAATATTGTAAATAGGAAAAAACTTCAAATCAGATGAATTACTGCCTTACCTTAAAGAACAATTTTTGTATTTACACTTTTTCGATATCTTCAATTGCTTAAAAGTTACAAGTTAAAAAGTGATTTTCCGTCAATTGTGATGAAGCCGACTTTTTCTTTAGTTTTAATTGCTTAAATTTATAATATGATGCTTATGTCACGTGCAAAAGATAATAAAAAAGATCACTGAAAATAGAAAAAACGTGGTAACCGCTTTAATTAATCATTTAAAAATATAATATTAAAATAATACAGTAGTCTTAGTAAAAATATCTTTTGTGGTGAATAGTTTAGAATGCCGGTTTAGGCAAGAATTTAAAATTTACGATCGAAATTGAGAGTAATATGTTACAGCTTCCTTTGACTTTTTATCTTGTGGAAACAAGATATTGGTCTGTGAAGAGATATGAGGTTTTCGTGTGGGCAGAAAATATAATGACGCCAAAGCTGCTATTCTCCATCACCAAGCACGCCAAATTTTGTCGTCAAATAACTAATTTCATCGTCAACTATCAAATTTTGCCGCCAAATCACAAATTTCATTGTAGAGCACAAGTTTTGTCACCAAAATCTCGCCAAATCATACAATGTATTAAATTCGTAACAATTAACATTGAAATTTAGTGGTGTCCAAAGGGTATAATGTTAATGTTCCAGCTTATGTGAACCAGAACAATTTCACTTTACAATTTTTACTCATCTGAAAATAAGAATAACAAAAACATAATACAAAACATTCAATAAAAATTACAATGAAATAACTATCCTAAAACCGCTACCACTTAACTGTATTTGACTTGACCATAGCAACGCCAGGCTCACCAGTGCTTGACCATAGAATGGTTACAAGCGCATTTTCATGTTTCTATTATTTTTTCTTTAAAAGAAAGATATTGAACCAATAGTTATATGGATTTTAAATAAAATTTATAATTGACGATTTGACTATCTGACGCCATTTGACATCACAATTCTGATTTTCTTTCATTTAACCTATAGATTTCTTGATTTAGCCCACAAATAATACAATATAGCCAATCTGAGTATGTTTTTTCCCCACAAATATTGGAAGCTCTGCCTCGTTCTAGTCAGCCATTTTGATTCAGCTTGCGCGGGTAGCTAAATAGCCCCTTCCTGGATTCACCATTGCTGGGATTGTATATCTTTATGGCTTCTATTTGGATTTTAAAAAATTGAAACATTTACTGACCAATAAATCTAGCCTAAAATTTTAAGTAGAATGAATAAAACCCTTTTGTAGTTGAAAATTAAATTTCTTGAAAACAGAATTAGTGACGTAAATAACGCAATGTGTGGGAACAAAGCCATTGGCTAAGTATGTGTTAATGCATATGTAATGCATATGCATATTACTTGCTTCTGTTAGATGCCATAGCACTCTCAAGGGGGTTCTCCCTCGTCCTCGGTGCCAGACTTGAGTGGCTCAGCTTGTGACTTTGAGTGTTGTTTTATTTTCTTACTGTTCTGTACAAAAAACAACACTCAAAGTCACAAACCAAATTACTCAAACATGTCACCGAGAGGGCAGGGACCCCTTGAAAGGACTATGACATCTAACAGAAGCAATTTTTGTTAATTAATTGTAATTATGCTTCTGGAAATAACAAGTTCCATTGCAATTAATATTATTTTTAATTTATAGGATAAGTCAATGGATAATGAAGACGAATTTCCTTTTCCTTTTCCACCTTATGATGTGCAGAAAGATTTTATGAAAAACCTGTATAATGTTTTAGAAGCTGGAAAAATTGGCATATTTGAGAGTCCAACCGGAACAGGAAAATCTTTAAGTATTATCTGTGGTTCTTTAAAATGGCTGAAAGACTTCCAAATGAGAAAGAAAAAAGAACTGGAAAATATTATAAATGAAAAAATTAATGATACTAATAATGATTGGTTTGATGAATTCATAAAAATTCAAGAAAAACGCCACAGTATTCTAGATGCAAAGAAAGAATTTGAATTTTTAACTTCTCACGAAGCACATATAAAAAATATAAGGAACAAAAAAACTTCGCAGCAAACTTTTTCAGTTTCTTGTGATAAAGGTAGAAATGTTAAAAGAATAAGAGTTGGGGATATTGGGGAAGATGTAGAAAATTTGCCTGAAGATGATTTTGTAATTGAAAATTCTGACAGTGACAATGAAAAAGAAGATGAAGAAAAGGAAGAAAAACCAAATATTTTAAAAATATATTTTGCTAGTCGTACACATTCACAGTTAGCACAATTTTTAGGAGAAATTAAGAAAAGTCCCTATGGCAATGACATTACTGTAACTACTTTAGGATCTCGTGCAAATTTGTGTATCAATGATGCCATTTTGAAATTTAAAAATATTAGTTTGATAAATGAACATTGTATTGAATTACAAAAGAAAAAGAGCAAGAAATGTTGCCCATACATAAAAAACTTGTCTAACATGGAAGAGAATATTTTAGGTACTGTAAATGACATTGAAGATATTGTGCAGTTAGGCAAGCAGTTAAAATCATGCCCATATTATGCCTCAAGGAAAGCGATTCCGGATGTTGAACTAGTTGTTTTACCTTATAATATTTTGCTTCATAAACCCACCCGGGAAGCGTACGGAATTGTTTTGAAAGATAATGTTGTCATAATTGATGAAGCTCATAATTTAGTTGAAGCTATAAATAACATGTATAGCTCTGAAATTTCTGGTACTTGTTTGCAACAATCATTTTGGCAGCTAGAAACATATTACAGGTGTTACAGTTCTAGATTTTCGCAAAAAAATGTGAAATTTATAAAGGTTTTACTTTCTGCATTAAAATCCCTTATTGCTTTTCTGAAGGACTCGTCTGCAAAAGATAATGAGCCTGTTTCAAAAATTGTGTCTTGTAATGACTTTATAAGTACTTCTGGTATAGGAAATATTAACTTTTTTGAAGTATCTGAATTTTGTGAAACTAGTCTCATCGGACACAAGCTACATGGTTTTACTGCAGCTAGAGTTGCTAAAGGCATAACACCAGTCGATGATCTAAAGAAAAATAAAGAAAGTGAGAAAAAGTCTTCTACGGCTAGCTTTTTATCTCAGATTAAAAATATGCAAAGTGGTAAAAATCTTCTGGAAGTGGAAAATAAGAATCATAATATTCAGTATAAACCCTCAGCTTTTTTTACTTTTATTGAATTTTTAAGAACGCTCACTTTTCCTACTGAAGATGGTCGCATTTTGTACTGCAAAGCAAGCACTGTGAAAAAATCATTTTTAAAATTTTTACATTTGAATCCGTCTTCTCATTTTCAGGATATTGTGCACGATGCTCGATCTGTAGTTGTTGCCGGTGGAACCATGCAACCAGTTTCAGAATTTACTGATTTGTTTGCAAATTCTGGTGTTCTAGAAACAAGAATTTCATACTTTTCTTGCGGGCATGTGATACCGCCAGAAAATCTTCTTGCAGTCGGCATAGCTACTGGGCCATGTGGTAATTCACTGGATTTTACATACAAAAGTCGAAAACTTCCTGAGACTGTTAAAGAATTAGGAAGTGTTCTTTCAAATTTGTGCACAATGATTCGTGGGGGAATAGTTTGTTTCTTTCCGTCTTATGACTATGAAGAATTTATATATCAGGAATTAGAAAAAAATAAGTTTTTAGACAACATTAAAAAAAAGAAGAAAATATTCAGGGAACCCAAACTGAGTAGTGATGTGGATCGTGTGTTATCTGAATATGCTAGATGTATCGATTTGAGTAAGTTTGATAAATCATCTAATGCATGCAATGGGGCAATTCTGTTCAGTATTGTTGGTGGTAAAATGAGTGAAGGAATAAATTTTGCCGATGACCTTGGTAGATGCGTTGTCATGATTGGATTGCCATATCCAAACAAATTTTCTGTGGAGCTGAAAGAAAAAATGTCTTACTTAAATCAAAAAGCTACCGGAAAGAATATTAAGAATGCTGGTGATATTTATTATAATAATTTGTGTATGAAAGCTGTTAATCAGTCTATAGGTCGAGCTATTCGCCATAGGAATGACTATGCAACAATTGTCTTATTAGATTACAGGTATAAGACTTCCATTGTTAAAGATGCTTTGCCAGGATGGATTTTAAAAAGCTTTAATTTTTATGAAAAGTTTGGGCAAGCTTACTTTGCCCTTAGAAAATTTTATATATCAAAAAATAAATAATTCTAAATGTTAAAGGAATGATTTTTATAAATTTATTCACAAAGCCTATTAAGTAGTGTTTTTTTTTTTTTTTTTTTTTTTTTTTTTTGTGTTATTCATCTTAAATAGGCAGCCATTCACTTTTAAGATTATTAGTATGGAACTGATAACTTGATAATAATTTTTCTTATATTTTTAAGAGAATTTTACCAATAAAAAAATAGCAATGTCAATTTGTATTAAATCGATTTGCTTTAATGTCATATAATAGCAAATTTTGATTTACTACATTAGTACTATCTGCAAAATATTTAATTTTCTCACAAAATACCTTATTCATGTTTTGTTATGTGTGTTACTGACATATAATTACTTAGTTATAAGTCTTTACTTTTCTTGCAACAAACATAGTGTGTATAACTATTTTTGTACTTAATGTTGAGAATACTTAGAGCAGCTGATTATTTTTAGAACTGAATTTGAGGACACGCTAAGTGTCTCTAAATTGCCAAATCATTTGGGAACAACAACAAAAAGAATTTCAATTTAAATGGTAAAATATTAATAACTTTTATGCATGATGCTCTTCAAAAAATAAAAAAAATAACCACGGCTTATTTATGATATGCACAAATAGACATTTTAAATTGTAACAAAACCTTATAACAGGTTGATTAGTTTACGATAACTTGCCCTGTCTGGTAACTCATTGACCATTGTTTAAAAATTCAGTTTTTGCTTTGCCCCCCTCCCCCCATATACACACACACACACAAAAAAAAAAAGTTTGTAAGGGGAAAAGCATATTTAGCAGTTGGGGAAAAGAAAAAAAAGAATCATTACTAATTTGAAGTATTTAATCTATTTACTAAACACATGTTTTTGTCAGTTTCTTCCACACGGCGCTGTGCTCTGCCTGCCCTTTGGTTTAAGAAAAAGCACCCTTGCCCCTCATCCAAAAAAAGTAACACTCTTCCTTGCCCCTTATCTAAAAAAAAATTGCACCCTTTTATTGCCTCTTTGTATTAGAGCACAAATTTAGCAGAAAACAATCTGCAAATTTTACACTGAAGATAAATGATATGTAGAATGAGTAAAATTACTGTGTTGGACCATCAACATTTATTTATTAGTAAAAGACAAAAGTAAAGAAAGTTAAATTAAAAATGTATTTTTATATACATACTTATAACAGAATTTTGAAAAAAGATTGGATTTTAAATGTTAAATATGCCCTTAAAAATACAAAATTTTCTTTTTTTTTTTTTTTTTTTTTCACTGTCAGAGCTCTGCTCTTTTTTAAACTCAGGGAAAACTGCTTTCATTAATAGTTGTGTTGAAATCTTTGATGGGAAAGCATTACTAAAATATACATATTACTAAAATTCATTTTAGGTATAGTTATCTATATTCATAGTAAATTGTCTTTAAATACAGTTTTCACTGTCGAAAACCATTGATCTTTTACAGTAAGACTTGTATTTCTCAATCCATATTGTATTATTGCCGAAACGTCAGTGGAGGGGCAGGGGCATTAAGAGTGGGCACTCAAAATGCTTTTGTCTTTCTCTGTCAGTATGTACGTCTTGCGATAGCGGCTGCAAAAATCTCCCTATTGATTTACAATTTGGTGCACTTGTTCATGATCCACACAGAATTCGATATTTTTGACAGTATTTTGTAGTCACTCTGTAGTTTTGGGTGTGTATTCTATCTGTAGTTCGTGTACAGGAACACACCAAAGTTTTTCTTATCATTACAGCCTATGGACAGAATTTGTATACATTGCAATAGCGGCCGCAAAAATTCCCCGATGGACTTGCAAATTAGTACGCATGTTTAGGGGCCATACAAAAATAGCTGTATAATTTTTGGTGTAAATATTGTGTATTCTTCGTGTATAGGAACACACCAAAGTTTTTCTTATCATTATGGCCTATGGGCCGATTTTCGTTTTAACATGATTACCTTGTTTTCAACAAAATGAAATTAACACACTTTACTGAGTTGCTTAAAAGCATGTTTTCTGCAGAAAATGTGTTCGTAGACTTAATAATTCATATACAGGACCTTACAAAAGTGTTTTGAAAAAGTTACATAATCATCCAAATTATGTCAAATTTCAAAGAGCTTTTCATGAGCTACATAGAATAAGTTGTATAGATTTTACTGGTGTATAGGATGTTTATAGCTCATTTACCAGGACACACAAAAGAATTTTGTGACATTAGAGTGGACAGATTTCTGTTAAAGTGCATTTTAACGCAATCATGCTGCATTCAATATTATAGATTTAACATACATTATTAAGATTCATGAAAACATGTTTTCTCTAGAAAAAAGGTATATATAGACCGGGGCTCGAAATTAGCAGTCGTTAGTTGTATTGTGTAACTAATTATTTTGTTTTGACGGCCACAATTTTATACCTAGTCGTCACTTTAATGCCTAACATTCTTTCCTCCCCTTCATTGTGCATTTATAATGTATGATGAAAATAAAGGCACTAGCAACAATGTAGTAGAATTTAAAAAAAATATTAGCACAAGCAGCACATTTTTAAGATGAAAAAACTAACTAGATAAAGTATCAGCATTTTAAGTAATTGCAGTTTATGTATAATGTTTACACATTTGTTTCTATGTGTAAATATTTTTAAAAGGACACCTTAGTACAACATAATTGCAACTAAGAAAACAATCTTAGTTGCCATTTGGCACCTAACTTCCTGATTCTAATTTCGACCCCTGACATAGACTCAATTTATTTACAGTCTACACAAAAAAATTCTGATGACATTCTGTAATCATCCAAATGATGTCAGATTTGGTTTAAATATTAATGAGTTACTTGTATAATTTTTATTAGTGTATATAATTATTGTGGCTCGAGGATAGGGACATACAAAAAATTTTCGTACCATTATGATCCATAGACTGTATTCTTATAAGTGAATTTTAACTTGGGTCGCTCCATTAAACACATTAAATAAATGTATGTTACTAAAATGTTTAAAAGCATGCTTTCTGTGAAAAATGGTTGTCATAGAATTGATAATAATTTTACTGTGCCACACAAAAAATTTCAGATGCACTATTTAATTATTCCGCATTAAATTTGGTACAAGTACTTATACAGGGTGGACAAAAAGTCACAAGTTTTTTAGGCATGATCACCAATTATTGGTTCCAGCAAGATGGAGCACGCCCCCACTCAACTGAAGAGAATTTGAAGAGAATTTCTGATGTCTTCCAAAACCGAATTATCGGTCTAGGTGCTCCCGAGAAAACTGGAGGAGGTATTGATTGGCCTTCGTATTCTCCAGACATAAACGTCTGCGACTTTTTTCTGTGGGGTGCCGTCAAAGATAAAGTCTATGCGAATCCAATACAAGATTTGGAGATGCTTAAGGATAGAATACGTGAGGAAATTCAAGCCATTCCAGAGACACAAATTCATGCTGCAATTGAGAATTTTTACATGCGCATCCAACACCTTGTTGCAATTGACGGACGACATTTTGAAAACTTGATACATTAATGCCCATCATTTCGCAATAAAATACCTTTCATTTGGTTTTTCTATCTATCATGGTTGCTTTTTTATTTAATTTTTAAAAAACTTGTGACTTTTTGTCCACCCTGTAAATTACAAGAGATTAACACAAGGCTACGAGTGACAAAGAAATATACACATAATAAGGATAGATATGGACAGACAGATACAACGGAGGAACTGCTGAAATTACTTTTTATTTCCAGCCAGTGATATAAAATTGGTAGCATAGGAAAAAAAAAAAAAACTAATTGCATATGCCTGACGTGCCAGTAGTAAAATTTTCTACACCATTCTGTAGCAAACCAAAATTTATCTGCAACTCAGCAAATACTTATCCTGATTTTGAACTATCCGATGGACACCCCTTCCCTGAAATTCGATTTTAAAATAACCATTTTTCTTGATTTTTGGAGGCATTCTTTTAAACCTCATTTAAAGAGAAAGTTTTTGAAAAAATGCTGAAGGTTTTGTTGAACAAAGCTAGCAACTTGCAATACAGATTTTACGTATGCAGTTTGTTGCAATTTTAACCATCAAATTTTCAGATGTGCCATATAGAAAATTGTAGAAGGTAAGTAATAGCAGTGCCATCTCTTGACCATTATACACCCAAATTTAGCCCTCGTTCTTTTCATAATGGTCTGTTCACAAATAAAATAAAGTTTGGTGCATTTATATGTGGCAACATAGCAACACCACCTGTTGCACAATTTGTACAATAAGTGTCAATTTATATCAAGGTGCAACTAAATACAAAATTTTATAAAATTCTATGTAGTAGTTCTTGCACTAGAGCTGGCACAAAATTTTTGTCACACATATTCAGGGCAGACATTTCCTGAAAATGGTCAAATCGTGTTCACGCCACCTCAAAACGAGTAGATTAATCGAAAGTTGAAATATTTTATGAATCCAATAACATACTTCTGTCGGCATAGAAGAAAATAAAAAAGTAAATTTAGTCATATAGTTACCATTTAGGGTCATTTTAAATACTTTAAATTTGAACTTTTAATTAATTTTTTTCTGTTGTTCATTTTCTTTCCTTTCAATTTCCTGACATTTTATTATAAATATGAGAAATTTAGATATTCATGAAATATTTCAATCAGGGATTTTTAAGTATTACACGTTTTGATGTGCGAGAAATCCAAAAATCACAAAACCAATGTTATGCCATCTGCGTAAAGTCTCCCTGTTCAGAAAAGAAGAAAAATAGATTTTTAATTCTTCTGATATTTTATTAAAAATATATTTTAATGTCTAATAAAACATCTTAATTTACAGCAGCAATCTCTTTGAAATTAAGAAAAAACATAAACGCACTATGTATGTATGTAAAATCAGCAAAAACAACAATAATAAATTTTATTTATTTATTGTTGTTGTTTTTGCTGATTTTACAGCCATCCTTGGCTATTTTTCCCATAAATTATTGTAGAAATATGCTGCTGGTGCCAATCAATTTCTAATAATGCCTAATTATTAATACAATAATTAAATTTTGCTTCGGGGGTCGTCTACATATTAAAATGTGCCTCAGCCTCATTTTTTTTAATAGTAACACCTATTTTTGACTTCATATTCGAATTTCTGAGATCAAAGTGGTTTGGGAAAAGGTATAGTTCATATACTTTTAATTAATTCTTGATACAAACTTGAGGTACAAACAAAAATGTATTAGGAGTTACCAACATTAAAAAAAAAAAAAAAAAAAAAATCTCACAGAAAAGAATTTGGTTGTTATCCACTCAGATAATAACCGGAAAAGAAGTATGGAAATTTTAAATATAAAATGAAGTAATGCTGATTAAGAAATTATGTATGCATCTAAATTTATTTGAATAACTATTTTAATTCATATGTATGTAAGGTTATAGACGATACAAATAATAGCCTCCTAACAGCAATAAAAAATGGAATGTTACTGTAACTCATAAAATAATGTTATGAATGATCTGTAAATTTGGAAGTCCAGATTTTTGATACCTGTTCTATACATGCAAAAATTAATGCAGGTGATAATTCATAATTTTTTAGAATATGAATTTATTAATAATTTTCATAAATGAAAAAAAAAGTTCTTTAATTTCAAGTGAAACTTTTCAGGGGTTATCCTTTTCAGAGTTTGTGAAAATGTTGCTGTCCCTCAATTTCAAGTTAATTATTATGTTTTTTATAGAAGTTTCTCATTTTTTGAATGTTTAACTTCAGTTATAATGTATTAAGAACTCTCTAAATATCACTTATCAGAATAAATAAGTGTTAATAATTATAACTATATCATTAATTAGTGTCCCCTCAATACCTCAACATTTATTTTGCAACCAAGTGGCAGTTTTCAGAGTTATTGCATGTTTTCACCCTTGAAATAGGCATGGAATATATTTAAGTCACTTCATTCTAACGCATAAAAAAAAATGAAATTTGAATGTAATAATTTTTCAGTAATGTATGAATTAATGTTTGTTACATTCATTCAACTTTAAAATCCCTATATTTTGACAGCTCATAGCTCCATGAAAAATTGAGGGAAATGTATAAACTATATCATTTTTCTGACTGATTTGATTAAAATCCCCCCTCCCCCCCCCCCCCCCAAAAAAAAAAAAAAAAAAAAAAAAAAATGGTGTTGCCTCTGAAAAAAAAAAGTTGATGTCAGTTTTGATATTTAAAAGACTCCCTAAGCAAAATCTAACTATACCATTATAAGCTAAACATTATTACTATTCGACTGGCACCAGCTGCATATTTATAGCACGATTTGCAATAAAATTAATTGAGGGAGGTGGCTTTTTTTTTCCGACTATACATACATTGTATTGTTACAAAAAACTTGCTGACTTTCTGGTGGGAGAAAGCAGTTCAAAAAGAAACAAGCAGGTTCTAGTCGATGAATGTGCTTTATTCAACATAATTTCTCGATTCAGTATAACAAATCTGTTGTCACAAACCTCAAAACAGTCTAATCGTAAGTACTGTTATTTCATCAAATATTCTAGTAACAGTCCAATGAAACTGTCACTTGTTCCACAGGCATAAAGCAAATAACATCAAATACTTCGGAGCAGAAATTTTTGCTAGCTCACGAACAAAGTTCAGTCGCTTAGAGCGTGATCTTCAAAGTGCTCAGAATAAGCCTCTGAACAACTCTAAATCTCAGTGACTACACTCTCTCTCAGAAGTTAACTCACTCGTATAGCTCGCCTTTTGGTGGTTATTCCATCCAGAATGACATGTAAAGTTCTAGAACTTGGTTCCTGTGCATTGCAAACCTTTGAAACTTCGGGAACCCTAAACTTCTGTTTTTTGTCAAATTTGGTCGCCAAATTCCTTGCCAAGTTTGTCACCAGAGTTGTCTTCACTGAAAGTGAATGAACTGCCCCTTTATTTTCACTTTGCCTGTAAAACTACCTTCACTGCAACAATACAACTGATGCAAGAAAGACTTGTAACATTGCTCTTGTCTTCGAAGACTGCATGTACTATGCTGTTTCTGTACATTTCTTCATGATTTGATGGGGCTAATTATTGATTTGAATTACTTTCGGCTTATTAATTTATGACTTCTGTATTCTCACAATGACATCATTCAGTTACCTAATTACAATGGGTCTTCCCGTAGCTTTGGAAATTGACCTTTTCGGCACTTTGGGTTATAAAACCACGCATGGTCACCTTCCTACAGATGATTTTCTGTTGTTTTTAAGTCGTATCACTTGTATCACAAAAGTCACAATATGACGAATGCCGTGGAACAATCCAAGAAAACAGTCACTTGTTCCATAGGCGTAAAGCAAATAACATCAAATACTCCCGAGCAGAAATTTTTGCTAACCCACAAAAAAAGTTCAGCCGTTTAGAGCACAATCTCCAAAGTGCAATAGCTCAGAATAGGTCTCTGAACAATTCTGAATCGTAGTGACTACACTATCACTTGTATCACAAAAGTCACAATATGACGAATGCCGTGGAACAATCCAAGAAAACAGTCACTTGTTCCATAGGCGTAAAGCAAATAACATCAAATACTCCCGAGCAGAAATTTTTGCTAACCCACAAAAAAAGTTCAGCCGTTTAGAGCACAATCTCCAAAGTGCAATAGCTCAGAATAGGTCTCTGAACAATTCTGAATCGTAGTGACTACACTCTTTCACAGAAATCCATTCACTTCTATTTATACCTTTTGGCAGTAATTCCACCCAGAATAACATAGAAAATTCTAGAACTTGGCTCCCATGTACCGAAGAGCTCCGAAACTTTAAGAACCTTAAACTGCTATTTTTCACCAAATTTGATCGCCAAGTTCGCTGCCAAGGTTGACTTCATTGAAAGTGAATGAAGTGCCCATTTATTTTCACTTTGCTTGTAAAACTACTTTCACTACAATTGTACTATTGATGCATTATAACAAATTATTGTAACAAAATATAAGTATGAAATAGTGTTTCAGAAAATTTTGCTTTTCTCAATCACTCCTGTGTTTCTACGTTAGTCAGTTTATTTTGCCGTATAGGCAATAACTCAAAAACAAATGACCCTATAGTGGCCGGAGCAGTTTTAAAAGATGACTTATGATATTGGCAAGGACCTAATTTATTTTCAACTTTTTAATATGAAAACCTCGCAAACTCTTCCATTCAACATTTATGATTTTCTTAACATATAAGTATATATATATATATAGGATCATTTTTTAGATATAATTTATCATCCACTATGAATATTTCACTTTGAAAGATTCGAAATTTACGATTTTCTTAATGTGGAAGATCCGGGCGAAATTTCACATAAACCGTGTATCATTAGGAATATTCTCATTCTAACGGTATTGGATCAATTTAAAAATATAATTTATGCTACTGGCCTAAACATCATTGATTATAAATATTCTAATTTGAGAATTTTAAATTTTTCTTAACATAGGAAAATATGACATATATATAAATGTTAGCTATGAGGATTATTTTATAGGGAATAAGTATAGAATTGCATGAAAACTAAAATACGAAACTAACCCTGATTAAAACAATCAGCATATTAGGATAAGGTAACTGTTTCGAATTGGAAATAGGATAGCCAAGCCGACAAAACATTTCAGCATACAGTAGACCTGTATTCGTGAGGATAGATAGAATTAAACGATCTGATGGTACAGAACTTGTGGTTCAAAGGGAAAAAATAACTCTTATGCTTATCCGACTTTAAATGAAATTCTCCCACTACATTTGAATGAAAGTTTGCCACCTAAAAGGACAGACCCTAAGGATCGCAGGGAAAAAATAAACGAGAAGAAAAACAGTTTGAAAAATGGTGCCAAGAAGATGAAATTACATTACATCCTTTGAAGAATTTTTGGGTAAATATCATCATAGTAAAGTTAAACCAGATAAAGGTTGGATATGTCTGCCTAGAAGTGAATATGTTTTATTTCTTAAGTTGAATGAGAATAATTGCCCAAAAATTCAGATTTCATTTAAGATTTTTAAAGACCTGAGTGTTTCTATTTATAATGAAACGTCTATGATTGATGTGAAATCTTTTGAATGGATATTAGGTTCTGAGCGAAAATGTAAAAAATGGAATAAGTTCGAAAATATTGTTAATAAATTATCGAATTATGAAGAAAATGGTACAACTTTTATTGATAAATTAGCATGTGTGATTGAATGTCTCAGTAAATGCCTAAATGATGATGAGTGTAATGATGATACACATTTAAAATTGGAATTTGTTGAGCAGCAACTTTTGCTTCTGTCTATGAAACAATTGAGATATTCATGTAAATTTATTTTATGGTGTTCTAAAATTTATTTCACATTTCCTGCTGCATATGTTTTAATTCGTATCGTAATAGTAAAATTTTAACTCTACCCTCTACCTCATCCATCTTACCTCAGAAAATATACAAATTTATGTATTAATACATCAGATTCATGTGAGAATTTAAAATCGTATTTAACATGCAAAGCCACTAATCTAGAGACATATGAAAAAACTGTAAATCTTTTACTGGATGAAATTTATATCAATTCTTCATATACATACATAATCCTTCATATACATAATATACAAAAAGAGTACTATTTTTATTGCAGGAATGTGGATTTACTGTATTGTCATTAATTTCCGATAATAACAGAATCAAACGCAACATATGAATTAGAAAAAAAGAGCATAGTTAAAACTGCTCCAAAACTTTCCCATAAGGCATTATATCCAAATTCAATTGAGAAGCAAAATATAAAATATGCTTTACATTTATTTGATGAAACAAACTGAATTGCTTTAGATATGTATGCTGATAAACTGGATAATATGTTTCCTACAAAAATGTTCATAGATATTATAAGTAAATGGTGGAAAATTATGAATGTAAAGCACACATGAAAAGGTGAACATGTAAATGATACAGTATTAAATCCTATTACAAGCATTCGGGATGACAATTTTATATTTTTGCAAAAAATTTGTGTTTGGCTGAATGAATGGGAGAAATTATATACAATGAAAGCAGAAGAAAAGAAAAAGAATGGCTTGCCTGGAAGAGGTGGATTATTATCGAAGGAAACATTTTTTGCTCTAAAATTTACTACCAATTCCATAATTGAACTGATTAAATATGCATTTGAATCAGTTGGTTGCAGTTACATTTTACTTGGTAAATTTCAGACTGATAGTCTTGAAGCTCGTTTTGGACAGTATCGTCAAATGAGTGGAGGGAATTACAACGTTTCTTGTGTGCAAGTTATGGAAGCTGAAAAAAAAAAAAAAAAAAAACCTAAAAATTTTAAGTGTAATAAGTTTGACTCAGAAAAACACCGTGATTTTACGTTAAAAGATTTTAGATATAATCTGTCTAATGAAGTTAAAGAAGATGTAGAAGTTCCAGGAAATTTTTATGATGTTTTCTACAGTATAGATGATATTGAAATCACAGATATAGTTATGTCAGTTTTAATATTTATTGCATTTATTGCATTGCCTTTAAAGTATCAAACAAATTGAATTGCAAAGAATGTATTTCAACAATAGTGAAAGATGAAATTTTAGACCTAGATTGTTCTCCTGATGTTTATGAATATTTATTTTTATGTGATAGAGGAAGGCTTAAATGGCCACAAGACATATTAATTTTCATGATTGTAAATTGTTTTCAAATTTTTAATAAGTTAATAAGCAGAAAATATGAAAATTATTTTTTAATGTTTTCCGAGCCCAAAAAAACTAATAATTATGCAATTAACCATTGAAAAAGCAGAAGTATTAGGAATAGATGCATTTGTGGAAATGATTTGTACTATATTATTAACCAATGCTTACCTGGAATAGCAAATATATTGTTGAATAATTATACCAAAATTAAAAATGACAGTAAAAATTTTAGTGGTACAAAAAGGAAGTTGTCAGTATTAACTAATACATGAATTCTTATGCAGAACATTGATTCTATTCATCAATTATTTAATATTATTTTTAAGTATTATTTATTTTTTCGATTGTATTATATATTGTATTGTATATTGTAGTATATGTTTTCTATTTATTTATATGCATATAAGTATTGTAACTAGGAACTAACTCCTCGCCCAGTCCTATGGGACAAAAAGAGGGCATGGGCAGGGCCAAAGGGGCAGGTCCTTTGGCGCTCAACCCTGAAATAAATAAAAGAAATTTTTAGAATTGTAAAGTTTTTCTTTTCTTTTTTTCTCATTCTCATTCTTATTGTTTTGTTTGGCTAAAAGTGCCGTGTTAGAACCCTAATCATGCTAATTTTCAAGTCAGAATTTTCCATGGTTTTCTCCAAACCACACAAGATTTCAGTCAAGGACACCTTAGAGATCCTCCTTCCACGTACACAATTATCATCAATAGTGTAGAAGCTTGCCGTCTGCACTAGAAAAGGTCACACACCGTCTGACTTAAATTTCTAATGTAAAGTTTTATTAGTAGTAATAGTAATAGTATTGCAATTATTTATTTATTTTTTTTTTTCTTTTTTCGAACTTCTACTTTGAACTTCAGATTTGCAAGGACAGAAGACAGCTTTCTGAATTTGTTAATTAATTGTTTAGAAAATTCCCAAAGCCATGCAATTTCAAAAATAAAAAAGAAAGAAAGAAAATGCATGACGCTGAGACAGCTGTTTAACTTAGATTCTAAATATCTTTAACATAAATTAAAAGCATGATAAAGTGTTATGTTCTAAAATAATTTGTTAGTATTTAGAGTAATAATAGTATTGACTTAAAATGTTTGTTAATAATAATAATAAAGAATGACAGTTAAAAACCGTTACTGTGATGGTCTGATGTTATATCATTTTTACTTTATTTTATCAGCATATAAGTACATTAAACTTTTCACTAAAAGTAAAATTGAAAACTATAGTTATATTTTATTATAATAAACGAATAAACTGGTGTCCATTTTAAATCATCTTTTATACTGAATGAATTTAAGTTCTAACTAATTAGAAACTCTGAAAAAGTAAGATGCCCGATGAAATTTTCTCTCTCCGGGCAGGTGGTCAGATCACTTGTGTGACGTCACTCAGACCCTTTAAACCTTTGCAGCGCAAGATAATTCGGCTCATTTAAATTATACTACCACCGGAATTCATCAAATAAATTAAACTAAAAGAAATTTTAAGGTTAAAAAAAACGGCCTTTTCTGATATGTTATAAACGTAAATTTTTGCTAAAAAATTTCCGGGGTGATTTTTTGCAGCTGGATCTTAAATGTTGCGTCCTCGCAGTGAGGACAGCGCGCGTTAAGGGGTTAAAACAGCTCTTAGCATCCTCGCGCTGGCCCCGATTGAATGCAGGGTCAATCGAATTGATCAAAGAAAGTAAATTTCAAAAATCGACATCAGAAGGAACAAGAAAGAAGGTGTCATCAACATACCTAAACCAGTGAGGAAAATATATATACACTGAACAGTTTTTCTTCAAAGTAGTGCATATAAATGTCACAAAGCAAAGGAGAGAGAGGACTGACCATTGCCATGCCCTCATTTTTGGAATAATAATTAGCATTAAAAATGAAGGCAGTTTGTCTGATACATAAATGAGCTCTTCAATTTCAATAGCAGAATAATGGAATTCTTGTAATCTCTTCTCTAAATGAACCAGAGCACCTTGAATAGGAATATTAGTAAACAGATTTTGATTTTTCCAAAACAAACATAATTTCTTCTCCAATCTTCTTCTTCCCATTTGGATATACCGGGTGATCCAAAAGTCAGGACAAACTTTAAAAATGAATAATTCGAAAACGAATCAAGATACAAAGATACGGTTTGCATCAAACGGATGGAAAAGAAGCCGGGTTTTGTGTGGCAACGAAAAAAAATAGTTCTGTTGGCGACCAACAGATGGCGCTGTCGGATTTCTGATATAGGATTATGCAAAGCAACAAACGATATAAAAAGGAGCAACTGCGGCAGGTAATAGCTGTCGAAGCTTACATGCATCGAAATATCGCATTCTCAGTCGCTACTTTAATCACGAATGGCCTCCAAGATCTCCCGATCTGACACCCTGTGACTTTTGGCTGTGGGGATTCTTGAAGTCAAAAGTGTACCGCGACCAACCGGAATCACTAGCAGCACTGAAAGATGACATCCGCCAAAATGTGTCTGCCATAATGCAAGAAATGCTACTAAATCCTGTGAACGGTGTGGTGAATCGTCTCACAGCTGTACTTCTGAATGATGGACAGCACATTGAGCAGTTATTGTAGTAGTACTAATTAACTGTAATTAAGCTGACTTGTAAGCTATCAACACTTTTTTCATTTGTAAATAATTTTTTGGTGAAATAAAACACTATAGCGCCATCTGTTGGTCGCCAACAGAACTAATTTTTTTTCCGTTGCCTTACAAAACCCGGTTTCTTTTTCATCCGTTTGGTGAAAACCGTATCTTTGTATCTTGATTCGTTTTCGAATTATTCATTTTTAAAGTTTGTCCTGACTTTTGGATCACCCGGTACATGAAAGCTTTTTACATATTTAAAAATTCGAAAAATCTTGTTAACACTTTCGCGACCGCTGACGTAGATTCACGTCATTTGAAAATTTGTAACTCCGCCAGTGGGCGTTTTTTTCGCAGTTTGTATGTTGTTTATTTCTTACGAATACACCCAACATTCACTTTTGTACAATCAAATGTACTATGGATATAAATACTTTGATTAGAAAGATTACAATTATAATGAATGTCCATTTGCAATATAAATATGAAAACAGAAAATTTTTTACTCTTCACTATACTCGGTTTTGTGCGTTGCCGCTTTGTTTGCAACACTCGTGCCTACTTTATTCGCCTGACAAAGGGTCGTGTTTTCTTTCGACCCGAAACAATCGTTGCGTTTTCTTATATTTTATGGTGTCTATTCATAGTTTTATACCAATCATTTTTAAATGCTAGTTCTGTGATGCTTTCTTATAATTCTAATGCGTAATGTCTACAATAAATTACATACTGATAGTATTATTAAATCGATTTTCAGCATACAGATGGCAACGCTAGTACTCAGGGCCTGTTTATCCAAAAGGCTCAGGAAGCACAAGCTTCCCCTCTAAAATTTAAGAAGAGGCCCCATAAGGATTAAAAACAGGGTCTTGAATTTTTTGTTTCATATTTTCACACTGAGATTGAATTTTTTCTGCGAAAGTTTACTTAAAACAAGACAAAACACTCCCTATTTCTGGAAAAATCTATTATTTAACCTAAAAAATCTGAATGTTCTTAATTAAAAAGTTGTATGATTTTAATGTTCTGTCTAGAAACCACTCATATGTATGAAAAAAAAAAAATAATAATAAACACACACTATTTTTTTGGTATATAGCATTTTTATATTACAATATGTAACCGGAAAACAAGATTTTCCGAAATGAAAGAGGGCCCCGAAATGATGCTGAGCTTCCCCCAGCTTCAAAGCTTAATCGGGCCCTGCTAGTACTGTTTAAGAATCCCGTTTGGAAGCTTACGAATGCGCGATTTCATTCTGCAGTGATCAAGTCAAAATTATTCCATGATAAGGTATGTAGTCCCTATTTGGAATTTTATCCATTAAAATTATTTTTTCAGTTGAAGCCTAATGTTGCCGATGGCAACAAATTGCTGTTTAGCCGTAATCCGTACTTAAAATAAAATATGATTTCTTAAAGTATTTTTCCCACAATTTATTTAAGAAATGAAAAGCGAAAAAAAAAAAAAAAATAATAATAATAATTGATTTTTTAAAAATCAGGCATTTCAGGGTTAATATGTAGAAAGCAAAATTTAACTATACTGTTTTCTAAACTAGGCGTTATTACTAATCGATATTGGCACCAGCCACAAATTTATAGGACAATTTGCGAAGAAATTAGTCGGGTGTGGTGGGTAGCTTTTTTTTTCGTTTTTCTTTTTGTTTGTTTGTTTGTTTCTGAATGTACATTATTATTAAGTTTGACGCATTTATATCTCATAGAAGTTTAGCTATATCCTTCCTGTAAATGGGGAAAATTACAGCATAGCAGGCACGACCTGTTGGTCGAGATGCCTCTAAATTGAATCAGTGTAATTTTTCATAATAGTTCTCTCACATATTAAGTTATGTGCACGTTTAACTATAGAAACTGAGCTATAGTCCTCCTATAATTGTGAAATGTTGCAGCATAGCAGAGCGAATGGTTGAGCGGTATATATCCCAAAATATCAGCGGCACTTCATGCCAGTGTGCAATAAAATATAGAGTTTTGTAGAATTCCATTCATTATTTTTTGAGACACAGCACTCTTAAAATTTTGGCTGCTTTTAGATTCATAGACAGACATTTTCTAAAAATGGCTAGATTATGTTCAGGGCATCTTAAAACGTTCAAATCTATAGAAAACTAGCAGGCTACGCCCGCTTCGCTGGTCACTGTTCTTAAATGAATCATTATAATTAACGAATTCTCAAAATTGTATTAATTTTTATCATGTGAAAAAAAAAAAAAAAAAAAAAAAAAAAACTCTGATCGGGAAAAATGTCGCACCGTGTCCCCACTGCTTTCGGCAGCGTAGACCCGTGCGCGATGCGCACGCGCGAATGCATATATATATATATATATGAGCACCCTAATAATTTTACAAATTCGAAAATATCCGCATTCGATTTGTATCAAAAACCTCTATGCACCAGTTTTGAACGATCTATCTCTATTTTTATTTTTTTTGCCCCTCCGCTCCCTGCCCCCTTCCCGCCCCTCCCAATAATTTTAAAAATTCAAAAATATCCGCAATCGATTTGTAGGTATCGAAAACCTCGATGTACCAATTTTGAACGATCTAACTCTATTTTATTTATTTTTTTTGCCCCTCCGCTCTCCCTTCCCGGCCATTCTAATAACTTTACACTTTCGAAAATATCCCCATTCGACTTGCAGGCCTCTAAAACCTATCTACCAATTTTGAACGGCCTAACTGTATTTCTATTTGTTTTTGCCCATACCCCCCCCTTCCGCCCCTCCTAATGATTTTACAAATTCGAAAATATCCCCAATCGATTTGTAAGTATCGAAAACCTCTTTATACCAATTTTGAACGATCTAACTCTATTTTTATTTTTTTGCCCCCCCCCTCTCCCCTCCCCCTTCTCGCCTCTCCTAATAACTTTACACAATTGAAAATATCCCCATTCGACTTGCAGGCCTCTTAAACCTATCTGTACCAATTTTGAACGGCCTAACTGTATTTCTATTTGTTTTTGCCCCATAGCCCCCCTTACCGCCCCACCCCCCCTACCCACCCCTCCTAATAATTTTACAAATTCAAAAATATCCGCAATCGATTTGTAAGTATCGAAAACCTATATGTACCAATTTTGAACGATCTGACACTATTTTTATTTTTTTGCCCCCCCCTCCCCTCCCCCTTCTCGCCCCTCCTAATAACTTTACACAATCGAAAATATCCCCATTCGACTTGCAGGCCTTTAAAACCTATCTGTACCAATTTTGAACGGCCTAACTGTATTTCTATTTGTTTTTGCTCCATAGCCCCCCCCCTTGCTGCCCCACCTGGGGGCTGAATTTCTAAAATTCCAGAAATTGATTTTTAGATAGTTGCATTAGCTATATTTTAGAGCAAAAATTTCACGTATATCTGTTTTTTTTTGTTTGAGATATATAGTATTATGCGAAATCACGTTTTACGCATGTGAAATCACATTTTGCCCCCCCCGCCCGCCTTGGGGACCGAATTTCAAAAATTCCAGAAACCGATTTTTAGACATTTGTATTAGCTATATTTTAAAGCAAAAATTTTACGGATATCTGTTTTTTTGTTTGAGATATGAAGGATTTTGTGAAATTACGTTTTGCCCCCCCCCCTCCCCCCCTTGGGGGTCTAATTTTGTAAAATCGCTTGTGGCGTTGTCTTTCTCGGGTCGTAAACATTAACCGTGCCAAATTTGGTCCCGCTCGGTGAAACGGCCTAGGATTCTATAGCGGACACACACAGACTCTGATCTTTTATATATATTATAGATTTTCTTGATTCCAGTACTTCTTTCTTGTGTATGTAGAAAAAAGCAACAAGTTTAAAATGAGATTAAAAAAAAAAATAATACTTATTTTATTAGGATTGTTAATTAAATTAATTTGACAAATTCAATCAATTCTTTACGCCTGGTATGGAAGAAAAAAAAAAAAAAAAAAAAACTTGTGTACTACTACAAAACATTTAGAGCTTCTCATACACCGCCGTTTGTCATTCCTAAGACGTTTGTTTTTACCTCACTCAGTTCAATGACAGAAGACAGAAAGTAATTTGAAAGTCCGGACTTTTTGTTGTTGTTGTTTCGCAAATCATTTTTAGAATTATTCAACGGTATGACGTCATCGTGGGAAGTCATTTGATCCAATTAAACAATATCTTTAAAGCTGAAGTACAGGCATATTCAGAAAAATGTCTTAAAATTGCTTCGTCAGTTGCTTTAAGTCAGTTATGTAAATTTAATCGGATAAAGAGGAAGATTACTGTTCGGCTTATTTTCAGGTTCGTTATTCTCATATTTACTATTATATATGTTTATTTATTCAGTATCTTAACAGCAATTTGATTTGCCTTCTTTACCAAGGATTTACTTGTTCGTTGAGAAGTCGAGCTTCGATCATTTGTATTTTATCGAAATATATACATTAAAAAAAAAAAAAAAAAAAAAAATCGAGATAAAAAGTTTAGTTTTGAATAAATTTGAAAATAACAAACCGTACAAAATCAAAGGCATGAAACGCTTTCGAAAAGTACATAAAATACCACTAAGACTTAATTTTAAAATAAATTATGATTTAAATATGCCTTGCAACATTTAAATGTAGAAAGTGCCTCGCCAGTGGCTGAGCTATTCTGCTATCTGAGCTATCAGACGAGAGATGCCGGGTTCAATCTCAGGCCGCACTCGTCTCGGTTTAGTCGTTCGAAGTTTCTATGGTTTTCTTCGAAATTTATGTGTATATGGGTTAGCAACATTAAGAAAGAATACTACGGAAAACATCCAAACCAGGTCTATGTCTCTAACATAGACAATCGGTCATACACATAACATCCCATAAGGTAATTGCATCGGTAGTGGACTTTAAGGACTTTTCCGGTTATTTTTTTTACTTCCATTACACGGTTACCGTAGGTAATGGAAGTATTGTATTCGGTCCGAAAATTCTATATCTAGATTTCATCTGATTTACATGTTTTAAAGTCACCTGAGTCCAAAAAAGTGGTTTTGGGGCAATTGGTCACTGTGTGTGTGTATGTATGTGGTGAATCTTCTGGCTATCATATCTCCGAAACTAATAAAGATAGAACTACGAAACTTCAGAATTGGGACAGGCCTGGTGTACAGATAAACTTTCCAAATTTTGGTCTAAATTTGAGAACCGGAAGTGCGACCGTTAGTCCGTATCTCGAAAACGGCTCTAACAATTTTCTTCAAAGTTGCTATATAAACACTCTATTAGATGTCCTTTCGAATGATATAGTTGGTCAGTTCAAGAAAATGGATAAGCTTCCTGTGTAAATAGCTCAAATTCAGGTCTCGCAAGTGCGTTCCTTTAAAAACGGCTGTACGAATTTTTTTCAAATTCGCCATATTAACTCCCTTTTAAATATTCTTTTGTATGTAATTATTGTTTTCCGGTCAATAATTGAGTACACCAAGTTTTGGTAAAAGTTGGTATCTCAAAAAACCGCTCTAAAGATTTTCTTGAAAATTGTTTCATTAATCCATTTTAGATACCCTTTCTCATGTGTTGAGGGGTTATTACAGGAATATTAACAGTCATCCTGATTAGGTAGTTCCGTTTTAGATCTTGGACATTGTTGTTTAAAAAAATAATTCTATTTTTTTCCTTTATTTTTTAACTTGCTATGTAAACTCTGTTTTATAAGTCTTTATACGCGTATCAAGTTTCTCTTAATGGGAAAAAAAAATGCATATAATATCTCCAAAAAATGCATGTAATACGTGTAATAGTGGGTAATGGAAGTCGTGTGGTTGTTTCACACCCGATTTTTACTTTCCGAACACTATAGTGAGGAAAGTATTGTAATCATGTCAAAAATCCGAATTTGAGATTTTGATGTTTCTATACGTTTCGAGGTCCCCTGAGTCCGTTTCCACTGTTTTTACGATGATATATGTATGTGTGTGTGTGTATGTCTGTGAGTGAACACGCTAGCGTCTAAACGTTTTGTTCGAGTAAGCTGAAAGTTGGTACGTATATTGTAAGTCACCATTAGTACGAACCTATAGATTTCGGTGAATCTAGCAATTATATTTTTTTTACAGGGACACCAGGAAAGATTCTTTATCATTATGGCCTATGGGGCCAAATTTTTAAAAGTGCGATAGCGTCTAACGCTTCATTAATCTGAACAAAAAATTTGTACACATGTTACAGGTCACAGTTGCACGAACTGTATAGATTTTGGTGAATTTAGCATTTATAGTTTTTTTACAGGGACATAAAGAAAAATTCTTTATCATTATGGCCTATGGGGTCAAATATTTAAAAGTGTGATAGCGTCTAAACGCCTTGTTAATCTGAGCAAAAAATTTGTACACATGTTAGAGGTCACAGTTGCACCAACTGTATTGATTTTGGTGAATTTAGCACTTACAGTTTTTTTACAGGGACATAAAGAAAAATTCTTTATCATTATGGCCTATGGGGTCAAATATTTAAAAGTGTGATAGCGTCTAAACGCCTTGTTAATCTGAGCAAAAAATTTGTACACATGTTAGAGGTCACAGTTGCACCAACTGTATTGATTTTGGTGAATTTAGCACTTACAGTTTTTTCACAGGGACACAAAGAAAAATTCTTTATCATTATTGCCTATGGGACCAAATTCTTAAAAGTGCGATAGCATCTAAACGCCTTATTCAATTGAGCTGAAATTTTATATAAATATTATGAATCACTTTTGCACTAAATATAAGCATTTTGGTGAATCTAGCATTTATAGGATTTTACAGGGACACAACGAAAAATTCTTTTTCATTATGATCTATGGGCTCAAAGTTCAGTAGCGTTCAATAGAACATCGTGTAATATATGGAGAAAAATACTCAAACACTCTATTATGGTTTTCTCTCTTTTGTTTGTTTAACAACTCCTCTTTCTTTACTTTATCTACAAAACTGTTAATGACTGTTAATTCGGAAAGTCGAGTGGAGTCACTCCAGATTTTTTAACTCGTTATGTAAACTCTATTTTATATGTCTTTACTCGTGTATCCAGTTTCGGACAGATAGACAGTCAGATAGAAAGATACACTATACACTGTTTCAAATCATATTCGCATTAAAAATTGTTAGAAAGTGTTAAAAATGCTTAATATAAATGAAAATACTGTTACGAAATTGTAAATAATTGTGTTTATTTTTGTATAAATTCTTTCAAAGAGGCTTAGTAAGTTGATAAAGTGCTAATATTATGCATTTCTAGTCGTTTTAGCGTTGAAATAGCCTTATTTTCCCTTAAAAACGCATTAAAAAGCCCCAGTAATGCAGGTAATGGATTTGTTTTCTGTGAATAAATTACTGAATTTTTGTACGTTTGGCCTTTCATTCTCAGACAACTCACGAACCCCCAAGTACGCAACATTTCTGGTGTCAGAAGCGGGGATTTGTCTGTGAATGGTGATAACGAGAGCTATGGAACAAGAAATGAAGAAATTTCTAGAAGGACTCACTGCTCAGATGAATCAGGACTAGAGAAAGAGATAAGGGCTGGCTCATCTCTTTGTGAAGGGAAGCAGACCGCCTTTCCGTCTGCACTCGCTCTGTGACGTCACTACGAGTACAGGGGTGAAGAATGACCATTGTCCGCTGGATGTTAGGAAAGAAACATTTTTACTTCTGTATCGAATACTTCTTGAGTGTTTATAGTTTCTTTTTCTAAAAAAATAATATTATACTTTTAAAAAATTAAAGAACACGCTTTTATTGAAATGTAAACTAATAATTTAGAATTAAACAAAAACCATTTTTAAAAAATCTCCCCTGACTGGGCTCGAACGTTAGACCTTTAGGTTCGTATCCCGGAGCTTTACCTTAGAGGTCTGCACGGGCCGAAATTTTCGGGCCCGGCCCGTCCCGTTGGAAAGGTTTGCTTACCCGGCCCGGCCCGGTATGAAATCCCAGGACAAAAAGCGATAAAATCAGGCCCGGCCCGATTCAAAAATATGTAAAATTACCAAAAAAAAAAAAAAAAAAAAAAAAGCCTTTCTACGAAAAAGATTTTTAGCATGTGTTTTGCAGAGGTTTTATACAGCTAAACAATAGAAAGTTCTCTAACAAAACTGCTGAATGTTTACAAGATATTTATATATAAACAGTATTTCATTATTACAGACGTACAGAAGGCACAAAGACAGACAGAAAGTCAAATCGAAAATATTAGCATTCTCAGACAATATAGGAAGATATTTAAAATGGTTAATAGTACTAAAAATACACTTTCAATCACTTCCTGTTATATACCGTAATGTATCCAAATCTTTTATGTGATCCGATAAAAAAAAAAAAAAAACTCTAATGGTAATCCAACCATATTCAATAAAAAAGTTGCTTTTGAACATGCTAAAAATGATGCTACTTTCATCCAGTGCCCCGGAGAAAAGAAAAAGAAGCCTTAGAGGAAAAGTTACAGCGGAAGGATTTTTATAGCCTTCATACCACCTAAACACATCTACAGACCATAGAAAACAAAGCCTTATATACAGTAACGTATCTAATTTCTTTTGTTTGTTACATGTACGCAAACTGGTAATAACATGCATATTATTTTGAAATGGAAACCATCTAATATTACTTTAAATAAAGTATATTAATTTCGAGACATGTTTAAAATATTTGGGGAAAATCAGATCACGAACAAACAAGCTGATAGACAATTAAATTGAAGTTACAGACATCTTTTAACAAAATAAAATTTTATGTGAATTACCAGACTGTAAAATTATGTAAAATAAATGACTGGAAAAGTATTTTATCATATTCCTTTTTCGTTGATTAACGAGGAATCTAGAAAAAGATTCGGGACGGGCCGAGCTCGGGCTTAAAATTTTCTCCAGACCCGGCCCGGCCCGAGTGCACACAAAAATGTTGAGCCCGAGCCTACAAAGAAATTTTAAGCCCGAGCCCGACCCGGCCCGAGAGCAAATTGAAAATTTTAGCCCGAACCCGGCCCGTGCAGTCCTCTACTTTACCTCACAGCCACAGCGTTCACGTAGGGAAAGTCTTTTTTTACAATATAGATTTTTTGTTTGCTCCCAGAGCTGTTACAAACATACATACAGGTGAAGCTAATAAAAGCGTGTTAAAAAAAAAAATGCCTTCATCCTGCGCTGTTGCGACTTGTCGTAACACGCATGTGAAAACCAAAAGTCGTGGAGTTATTTACCATGTTTTTCCAGTTAGAAATTGAATTCAGTTAGAAATAAATGGATTTTAAAATGTCAAATAAGAGGAATTAGCCATTTTTATGATCACTCATCCCCAAAAGAATTTATAAGTCGTTTAAAACACATTTTGTTGGCTAATAAATTACCCAATTTGTCAGAAAAAGTCAATTCCATAAGCGAAAACGACAGTAATATCCAAACATATTTAACAGTGAAATTACTGAAAGAATCTTTTAATGAAAATAATAAAAAAGAAATAATCTACAATCTCAAATCTGATGATCAAGAAGAGCTAGAAGCTCTTTTAAAAATTTGTGAAGAGCCATATCCCGAAGAATGGAGTAATTTCTTGCAAGGCAATTCAGATTCCATCAATGAAACAGAACAACAAGCTCTTAATTACGTTGCTGGATATATAGCATACCGTTTAAGAAATAAAGATCTCTCTTTGGGGGAAATTTCGAAAAGAGCATCAAACATAAACACAGCTGTTTGGATAAAAATGCTATCGCACGGTGGTTTAACTGTTCCTTCGACCGAATGGATCAAAAATGTTAAAAATTTTGAAAAAATATTCAAGAGTTATCATGAACAGACTTACTCAAAATAAAAAATGTTGTAATGAAACTAAGAAAAAAAAAATCGAAATCCAGATCCCTGACGTTTTAGCTGAAGCTGTAAAATTATATAGTAGAATTAGAACTTTCATTAGAATTAGAAGCTTTAATTATAATGCAAAATTGGTATCAGAACGAAAATCCATGCAGAAAAAAAAGGAAATGGATTCAATCAACTTAATAAAATCAAAATAATAATATTAATCAAGATTATTTAGCTGAAAGTTCGTAAGTTTTATTCATTTATTATTTTTTTAATATATAATACTATTGTATGTTTAATTTTAACAACTTTAATTAGTGGTTATTTAGTTATCTATCAAATCAAAAGTGAAAGAAATAAAATACAAAAAATAAAATTCTCAGTTAACTTAATATTATCTTTGATGAGATATTGATATTTCCTTTTTATTTTTAGTAACTTAAAGATAAAAATATTATTCTTTATTTAAGTGAAATATCATTTATCAATATTATATAACGAATAATTATTTGTACAAAAATTAATGTTTCGCAACATTTACAAAAAAAAAAAAAAAAAGTCCATTTTTTGATTAAATAAACACATGTAAAGTGTAACACTTTAAAACTATTAATTGAAAATAAGGATAAGTTTAATAAAATGTATTGCTAAGTACTTTTGAAAAATTTATTTTAATCACTCATATTTCCGAATTTTTTTCATTGAAAATTATATCTATATCTACGTATATATATAAATAGAAAAGAAAAAATGAAAAACAATAACGAAGTTTTAGTTGAGGCAAATATTCAATTCATTAGAATAGAAGAAAATTGTTTGCCCGTACTGAAAAAGCTCTTTTCCTTATCTGTTTCTGTACTCGTGCTGACGTCACGCAGCGGGTAGAAAACCTCTCGCATTTTTTCTTATAGGATGAGCCAGCCCTTTCTCTATTTCTCTAGTCCTGCAGATGAATGAGTTAAGATCTGGATTGATAGAGGAAATGAAAGCCGGACAGGAAAAGATGGAAACCGGATTGATAGAGAAAATGGAAACAGGACAGGAACAGATGGAAGCATCGCAAAGAGAGATGAAAGATAGCCTGAGTCAAGAGATGAAAGAAATGAAGGTAGCACAAGAGAAAATGGAAACATCGCAAAGACAGTTGAAAGACGGTTTGACTGAGGAAATGAAGGTAGCACAAGAGAAAATGGAAACATCGCAAAGAGAGTTGAAAGACAGTTTGACCGAAGAAACTAAATCTAATCAAGACGAGATGAAGAGAGAACTTTCGACAGTAAAGGAAGTGATTGAAAGTAAATTATCGGATATGGGAAGCAGAATAGATGGAATAGAAGAGAAAGTTTTGAAAATAGAAGAGAGTTTTGAAGAGAAAGCAATGAAGATCGAGGAAAATGTTATGAAAGTAGAAAAGAATTTTGAAGAGAGATTTATGAAGATAGAAGAGAATTTTGAGGAGAAATTTAAAGAAAACTTTGATCAAGAGCTGAAAGGAAGGGTTTCAGAGATAGAAAGCAAGTTTAAGAGAATAGAAGAAGATCTGGAGAAAAAAATGGAAGAAAAGTTAGAATCCATGCCCCAGGAAACTGAAAAGAAAGAGAGAAGAATCCAGAATCAGGAATTTATTAAGCTATCTACCTACGATGGCAGTTCCTCCTGGCATGTATATAAGACGCAGTTTTCCATCGTTGCTGAAGCTAACGGCTGGGACTCTGCCGCCAAGTCAGTCCACTTAGCAGCAGCATTACGGGGAGATGCAGCCGAGATCCTGAGAAATGTTTCTAAAGAAGAAAGGAACGACTTCGAGGCCCTGACTAGAGCACTGGAGCTACGGTTCGGAGAGAAGTGTTCTAAGGACTATAGTCGCCTCCAGCTAAAGTCCCGTTACCAGAAAACGGGCGAAAGTTTGCAAGAGCTGGCAGCGGACATTCAGAGATTGTCACACCTAGCATTCTCAGACTGTCAAGCTGATACTCGAAACGACTTAGCTCTTCAGTACTTTATCGATGCTGTTCGGGATCCAGAAATTCAAAAAGCGCTGAGACTTTCCAACATCAGGGACGTAGAATCAGCTTTAGGCTATGCACTTAGGATAGAGGCAGCCCAACAAGCCTCCCGTAAAGACCGCCATACCATAAGAGCAGTCTCATTAAACGATACGTCTGCTGGTGAAAATGAAATGAAGAGAAGTATCGAAGAGATCTTAAAGAGATTGCCAGCCTGGAGAATAATAAGGAAATAAAGGGTCGGAAGATAAAGTGCTGGGGCTGTGGAGGGAATGGTCACGTGAAGAGGAACTGCCCTGTACGACCAACTATAGGAAATCACCCGGCTTCACCATCATTGCAGGGAAACTAAGAGGAGGCCATCTCGCGGGGCGGAGGTTGCCTAAAATTAAAGAGCCCCAATTTACAGTATTTCATGTTTCATCGATGAGTGGCGGCGATAATGGACTTCACGTCTATGGCCAAGTTAACAACACCGCCTGCCGGATGATTCTGGACACGGGAGCCAACGTGACCATCATTAGAACGGATTTGACTCAAGAACTAAAAGAGAAGATCATCTGGACGCCGCCCTGTGTTAAACTCCAGACTGTGACCGGAGACGAAATCAAAATATATGGAAAAATGAACTTGGCCATCACTTTTGGGAATGCCAGTTACCATCATATGGCATATGTGGCTGATATAAGAGATCCTTTAATCATTGGAATTGATTTCCTGAGAAAATTTAACTTTCAATTGGACTTCAAGAATAATGAACTGCATTCGAGTTCGGAAGACATCGCTGTGTTCAACACTGAAAATCAAGACATTCAGACAATTTGCCAGATAACAGCCAAGTCTGAAATTTCCATCCCCCCACACACAGAGACAATAGTTTCAGGAACACCACCTACAAAGCAATACTTCCGCTATGGACTGATTGAATACCCGAATACAGACAATAGCCCAGGAGGAGTTCTGGTAGCTTCATCTCTAGTTGATCTCTCAAAGAGTACTATTCCTGTGAGAGTCGCAAACATCAGCGATAAGGTCCGAACAGTGAAGAAGGATGAGGTGTTAGCAACCTGCACTCCTGTTACATGCATCAACCGCCCCACGCAATCAACGGAATCCAAGTCTTCTGAACAATTAATGACGGAATTACTCAAGAATGCAGAGTTAGGAAAGGAACAGAGATGTGCTGCGGAGAAGCTACTCCAAGAATTTAAAGACCTTTTTTCTCGAACACCTGAAGACGTCGGGAGAACGAACATCACCCAGCACAGAATTGATACAGGAAATCATCCTCCAATCAAACAACATCCAAGAAGACTTCCCTTTGCTAAACAGGAAGAGGTCACTGAACTTCTAAGTGAAATGCAGCACAATGATGTCATCGAGCCATCAACGAGTCCCTGGGCCTCTCCCATAGTACTGGTGCGGAAAAAGGATGGTTCAACAAGATTCTGTGTGGATTATCGTCGTTTGAATGACATCACGAAGAAGGACAGTTACCCTCTTCCCAGAATTGACGACACATTAGACACACTTGCTGGCAATAAATGGTTCTCGACGTTGGATCTGAAGAGCGGTTACTGGCAAGTAGAAGTACATCCTGATGATCGTGAGAAGACTGCATTCACCACGGGACAAGGACTGTGGCAATTTAAAGTTATGCCGTTCGGATTATGTAATGCACCTGCCACCTTCGAACGGCTGATGGAGACAGTGCTAAAAGGACTTTCCTATGAAGCCTGTCTGGTGTATTTCGATGATATTATCATTGTGGGGCGCACCTTTGAAGACCATCTACGAAACATTCGAAAGGTGCTGGAGAAGCTCAGAATGGCTAACCTCAAATTGAATCCTGGCAAGTGTAACTTGTTCCGTCGTGAAGTGAGCTACCTTGGCCATATCATCTCTGCCGAAGGTGTGAGAACTGATCCTGAGAAGATCTCTGCAGTCGAGAACTGGAGTCGCCCTGAAAATGTACACCAACTACGAAGTTTCCTGGGGTTATGCACTTACTACAGGAAGTTTGTCAAGGGTTTCTCAAATATTGCCAGACCACTCCACAAGCTGACGGAAGCCAAACAGAAGTTCCTGTGGACAGATGAATGTGAAAATGCGTTCAAGCGACTTAAAGAGGCCTTAACATCATCGCCAATCTTGACGTATCCACAGCCCGACAGACAGTTCATACTTGATACTGATGCCAGCCATGAAAGTGTCGGTGCTGTCTTGTCGCAGGAAATTGATGGTCAAGAACATGTCATTGCCTATTGGAGTAAATGCCTGTCTAAACCAGAGCGAAATTACTGTACCACCAGGAAAGAGCTACTCGCCATCGTAAAAGCCATAGAACATTTCCATCATTACCTCTATGGCAGGAGATTCCTGCTCAGGACTGACCATGCATCTTTAACGTGGTTGCTTCAGTTCAAGAACCCGGAAGGACAGATTGCCAGGTGGATACAACGCCTCCAGGAATATGACTTTGAGATACGCCATCGTAAAGGGACTCTACATGGTAATGCAGATGCCTTGTCACGGAAGCCCTGCTCGGAAAGCTGCAAGTACTGCTCTAGAGCCGAACAGAAATACCTGCCGACAAATCCGGTTGCCTGCCAAGTCACTGTCTCAACACCATCAGAACAAGATCCCGATCCCTGGAGTGACGAAGAACTTAGACAAGCCCAGTTGGAAGATCCTGACATAAAGCCAATATTACAGCTGAAGGAGACGACCAGCAACAGACCTACCTGGCAGGACATTTCCAGATTCAGTCCCATTACGAAAAGTTATTGGGCACTTTGGGACTCTCTTCACATCAGAAACGGTGTATTATACAGAAAGTGGGAATCTGATGATGGGAAAAGCTTCAGATGGCAGATTTTATTACCAAGATCAAAAATTCCAGCTGTTTTAGAACAACTGCATAGTAGCTCTATAGGAGGCCATTTTGGGGTAATGAAGACTCTGCAAAAAGTTCGGGAACGCTTCTACTGGTGCAAGGCAAAGGAGGATGTGGAGAAATGGTGTAGATCCTGTGATGCTTGTGCGGCACGCAAAGGCCCGCAGAAACGAAGTCGAGGAAGACTCCAACGGTATAACGTGGGAGCACCATTTGAACGGATTGCAATCGACATCTTGGGTCCTTTGCCACGGACCTCCAGTGGAAATAAATACATCCTCGTCGTGGACTATTTCACCAAGTGGCCTGAGGCATATCCCATTCCCAATCAAGAGGCATGTACAGTCGCAGAGGTCATAGTGCAGCAATGGGTGTCAAGGTACGGCACGCACCTACAAATTCATACCGACCAAGGTAGGAACTTTACCTCTGATGTTTTCAAAGGACTGTGTCAACTACTCGGCATAGACAAAACCCGGACAACACCCTTACATCCCCAGTCGGACGGCATGGTCGAGAGGTTCAATCGTACCATCCTGAATAACCTCTCTCTTCTAGTATCAAGGAACCAGCAAGATTGGGACTTGAAGTTGCCATTGTTCTTGCTGGCTTATCGAAGTGCTGTCCATGTCCTCCAGCCCAGATGCTGTTTGGACGTGAACTTCGTCTCCCTTGTGATCTCCTGTTTGGTTGTCCACCCGATGCGCCTTCATCGCCCGAGGAGTACATCCAAGATCTCCAGGCACGATTTGAGGACGTACACAACTTTGCTCGGGAGCGGATTAACATGGCAACGGAGAAAATGAAGACAAGGTACGATCTAAAGGCTACACAACATGAGTTCCAGGAAGGAGAGAAGGTCTGGTTGTGGAATCCTGTTCGACGCAAAGGACTCTCTCCCAAGTTACAGTGTAACTGGGACGGACCATACACAGTCTTAAAAAGGCTGAATGATGTAGTGGTGCGGATCACTAAAACACCTTCATCAAAACCGAAGGTGGTGCACTATAACAGGCTAGCCAAGTACCACAAGTAGCGGTAATATTAAAAATTAAAAATGTAAATACTGGTAAAATTTGCGCATGCGTAATGTAAATATTTGTATATAAATATTTGTACATATTTGTGAATTTTGTAAATATTTGTATATAAATATTTGAACATATTTGTGAGTTTTGTAAATAATTCTCACTTGATTTGTATTTCTATTTTATCGTTATATGCAACTTAGTTTTTGTGTTTTAGATTGTGTAAATTTGTTTAGTTTCGCCTCTTGACCAAGGGTTGCACTGCCCGGGACGTGCAGTCCTTGGGAGGGGGGCAGTGTTACGAAATTGTAAATAATTGTGTTTATTTTTGTATAAATTCTTTCAAAGAGGCTTAGTAAGTTGATAAAGTGCTAATATTATGCATTTCTAGTCGTTTTAGCGTTGAAATAGCCTTATTTTCCCTTAAAAACGCATTAAAAAGCCCCAGTAATGCAGGTAATGGATTTGGCGCCAAATTTGGCGACTTTTTCCCACCTTGGCGATTTTTTGGCGACCTTGGCGAGAAAATCCTTATATGGGATATACCAAATATGGAAGCTGTAAGTTGATTGGTTGACCACTTTCTAGAGTTTTCTCGAAAAATCTGGGTTCCATGGAACAGCATATAAGGAGCGCTTCCTCGCCAAGGCAGTCAGTTCAGTTCAGATCTCAGCCAGCTTCGCTAGTGCTTGCATTGCTCTTAAGCCTCTTTGAGAGAGACTTGCTTAATATGGCAGATGCTGTTTGGACGGCATAGACAAAACTAGACTATGAGCTCGTAGATTACCTCAAATTATTATTTTACATTCACACACGCACACACACACATATATATATTCAAAAAATAATATATTGTTTTATTGATAATGATCACAAGTGTTATTGCTATACAGTTTGTACTGTGGATTTGCTATTGACAGCTGGTGTTTAAGCTGTGTTTACTGTTTGAATTGAAGCTGATACTTGGTTTATAGACCTGCATTTTTCTGGAATTTTCTGTGAATAAATTACTGAATTTTTGTACGTTTGGCTTTTCATTCTCAGACAACTCACGAACCCCCAAGTACGCAACAATACAATTCTAGCAAATTTCCAATAATAATCCTTAATGTAACAATGTTTTTGTGTGGTCCTCTAAATCTTATTGCTTATCATACTATATTCTAAAGAAAACATTCTTTTGACATATATATGACATATTTGATAACATATTTCAATTTCATTAAGACTAATGTAAAGTAAAATTATTAAAATAATGTTTTATATAGAAATACCTCACATAGAACACAATGCTTTGGAATACTTTCGCGTGCCCCTGCACACAAACCGTTGGTTATATTTACTCCATTTTCAATAGGGAACATCCGATAGTGAACTCGAATAACATATATCAGTTTCAAGATACTCCATAAATATTTATGGAAGTTAGAGCGTAGACAGGCAGACAGGCAAACCGAAGTCATTAACACTTTTCCACCTTGTTGTAAGTGTTAAAAACCATAAAGAGTTTTCTGAAATTTTAGAAATTCTGTCTTTTAGGGGAAGGATGGGGGGACAAAACGTGATTTCAGATAACCCTTCATCTATATATGTAAAATAGTACATCCACCCACTGAGTTAATATCGCCGTGGCGATGCTGTGTGGTGGGACTGAGTCCCGAACTTTGCTATGAAGGTTGTATCTAGACCTAGAGTCCTGACACCCACTAAGACTGGATTTTGAAAAATTCCCCCCTTTCCTGCTTGTGGGGGCAGGCAGCAATTGCAAAATATGTAAATTAAAAATGGCTCTAAATTGTAAATAACAACAATACTTGTTTCAGGTAATAAAAAAAATAATAGCACGGCTGTTCATCAAATGAGAAACTATGCACGAGTGCATCGTCAAAGCAGCAACTACGTCCTCGCGCTATGTATTTGACTTCCTCTGAAACATCGTTTATTTAGTTTTGGAGTAATGCTGTTATCTACCGAACAGAGAAAAATCAAAAGTCTAAAAATTGATTGAAACGAGGAAACATTACAGGAAAATCGTCGTGAAGGAAGTCTTTAGAAAATTTCGAAAAAGCATATGTTCTTCCGTCAATGCAACATTTAATAAACTTCTATCTTTCGAAAGTTCGAGAGACTATGAGCTCGTAGATTACCTCAAATTATTATTTTACATTCACACACGCACACACACACATATATATATTCAAAAAATAATATATTGTTTTATTGATAATGATCAACAGTCAAATAATTAAATGTTCCACTTACCTGGGTAAACACAGGCATAGTAGATTCAGGTAAATCAGGTTTTAAAGAATGATGTAATATTGTAGTATTCAGTATCTATTCTTACGAAAACAAAACAATTCTTTCTGTAAAAAATGTAGATTAATTATCTTACACAAAATATTAGATTAATTTTCGTAGTGAAAAAATAATGTCTAAAAGCTGAATGCCTTTTAAATATTTTAATCTTAGACATTATTTTGATAAAGTAGGGCTGAAACAAGAGTAAAACGTCCCACTCACAAGATATTACATGATTGAAAAAATTACAGGATTAGTGACGTACCGCTACATTTGTCACGTATTCAGCAGGTGCATCAGAATCATTTGCCGGGAAGGAAAAAGAAAAAGAGTTTCGGATCACAGAAAAGTCAAAAATAAAGTTTTGTTCTTAGATTATATATCTGACACCCCCTCGTAAGCTCAGAAATTTTCAAGTGTTCATTAACAGTGGTCTATGTCTATTAAAAAGAGTTTTTGGCAGAGCTTTTGTAAGGGTATCTGCAGTCATTTCTGTAGTTGGTTTATATACAAGCCTTATAAGGCTGTCCTGTATCAAACTTCTCAGAAGATGAAATCTTAGCTGCAGATGCTTTGTCTTCGAATAAAATTTGTCCTTTTCATCAATTTTTATTGTCGATTGGTTGTTGTTGTGATGAATTACACAAAAATTAATCACATTGAAAATAAATGTATAATAAAACAAACAGAAATGGAAAATAAATAAATAACCAAAAATAAAAAGCAAGGATTCTATGAAAAGGAATAATGGAGCAGAACGACCAATGAGAAATAAGTGCATAATAAAGTGAGGGGAAACCAACTGCCAATAGAAAAGGTGTCTTTGAACACTCCCAGTAACAAAGAATTAGCATATGCTAATACAAAAAAAAAATGAAGAAGGGGCCAAGATGATAAGGACTGGGGGCTTTTGCTTCCCTGACTCTCCCTGGAGCCGGACACCGAACCTGAAGAAGCAGATCTCTTCGATGAAACCTAGCTGCGTCCTCTCCGAGATCTATCTCCGGCCGACTATCAGCGCTGGCAGAACAATTGGAATGGAGATATTCTCCATACTTCTCTCCCCCCTTTGCAAGTAATATAATTTCCTTATTTCTTCTCAAGAGCATGACTATAAAATTAAATAATAATAAAGGCATTTAAGAGGTTAGAAGACATGCGTAGGGACTATTTCATAAAAAAAAAAAAAAAAAAAAAAAATGGTATCACATCGCTATGAATATTGCTATCAAAAGCTATACGAATATTATAGTATTTATGTTATGTAAAAAAAATATCCATGCTCAATAATTTAATATTTAAACAAGTAAATTGTCTGTCTTGTTACAGCAAAGTATCAAATCTTAATAAATATTTTTTTGCTGTTTAAAGTATCTGTTTTATTTTGCTCTTCTAGTGATTTATTTTATGTAATAATGATTTATTTATGAGAGCAAGATTAAGTTACTATATATTTTGGGAGAAAATAGGTCTGTTTTAAAGGTAGATTAATAGAAGTATTTGCAATAGTGTCAAAATAATAGTAATAACTTTAAGACTTGATAAACAGTACTGCTATAAAATTGTGTTAGGATTTGGGTTGTTATTGAAAGTTCAGAAAGGGTGTTAAAAAAATATCACGAATCTGGGCTTTTAGTCATTTTATCACTGGCTATTTAGCATAATTATGCTAATTTTAACAACGCAATGATATCTGGTGGGGCTAAATTTCTGTTTCATTTTGTTTTAAGTTAAAATAGCTTAATTCATCCCAACAGTTGTCTTGAAATAATACAATAGGATGTTCTTGTGGCAAATTCAAATCATCCAATAGTTTCTTGAACCATTGTATTTCAAGTGCAGCAACATACTCAGCTTCGGACACACATGATTGTTTTTTAGATATCCAAAAAATTGGATTTTTTCCCAATAGGAATAAATTTCCTGTGATAGATTTTCTATCACAAGATCGTTGGCCCAGTATCAGAATAGGCTCTAAGAACAGGTTCACCAGAATTACAAAGTGTTAATTTAATATCTTTTGTTGTTTTCAAATATCTGATAACCCTTTTAACTGCCTCCCAGTCTTTCGCTCTCGGATTTTCGTTTCTACGGCTTAAGATGCCTACAGCAGCACTTATATCAGGTCGTGATACTGTAGAGATGTAAAGTAACGCGCCTATAGACTGTCTGTACATTGTGTTGTTTCTTAAAAGATTATCGTTATCAGTCAGTTTTATATATCCTGGTTCCATTGGTGTATCAGAGGGTCGTGCATTGTCTAGCCCGAATTTTGTATTTTGTTACTTTGATCAGGTGTAATTATCCCTTTACAAAGTCTTCCTATGTTTATGCCGAGGTAATATTTGGCGTCCCCCAGGTCTGTTACGAATATTCTTCCCTAAGTTGATCAATTAGTATGTCCATATTGTGATTTTTACTAGCTATTAGTAAATCGTCTACGTAAACAAGAACGAAGTTTCTGTGTTATCTTTGTTGCAGATATATAGACATTTGTTACGCTGACTTTGTTTAAATCCTAACATACACAATGATTCGTTAATTTTCAAATTCCACGCCCTAGCGGCTTGTTTCAAACCATATATCGCTTTCTTTAGCTTGTATACTTTGTTATCTTCGCCTTGGACAACATAACCCTCAGGTTGGTGCATGTAGACATCTTCTTGCAAATTTCCATGTAGGAAAGCCGTTTTGATGTCTACATTTCGTAGATGCAAATTTTTATAAAGTGACATTGTTAAGAAACTTCTTAGAGTGGTGTGCAATGCAACAGGTGCAAAAGTTTCGTCGTAATCCACTCCGTATTTTTGAGAAAAACCCTTGGCAACTAGCCTGGCCTTATATTTCTCGACTTGTCCTTGGCTATTGTATTTGGCTTTGAACGCCCACTTACACCCTACTACAGGGGCGGACTGGCCCAAACGGCAATCGCCGGGTGGGCCAACTGCCAAATTATGTAGGCTGTGGGCCAGATGAACAGGAAAAAAATTGCGTTATTGGTGCTAAATTGTAATTCTTCAGGAAAAAATAGTGACAAGGTATATATGATGACAATGAACATTCATCTAAATAAATAATAGAATAGTACAAAATATTATACGGAACACAATTTGGCTCATAAAAAATCTCAAAATATTGCTTAACTTTTGACCCATAATTTTTTTTGTGTTTCAATGGAGGCTACATGTTTGAATTGCTGAAGCACAGATCACGAATTTGCACCTAGTTGAACATCGTAGTTTTCATGCCCGGTGCTTTGCATTTGAAATCTGTGAGCTCTCAATTTTTCTCGACTAGTGATTTGCCATAAATACGTAAAAATTTCTGCATTGAAGAATGCATTAAAGATACTGAACGTTTCGGTTTCTGATCTGAAAGTTAAAGATCTGAATCGTTTAAAGATCTGAACGTTTCATTGTCTCAATTCTTCGGAAAAGAAAAAAAAATTAAAATAATTAAAAATGATTAAAAATAATCTTTACAACAGTAGTACATGTACCCTGAATGCTATGTGTAAAGGGCAGGCCTATTCTAGTTAACAGCAAGAAGTTTTTCTAATGGGTAGGGTTAGATTGGGTTGGGGAGATTAAAGGCCAATTGACCGCACTAGGGTTCCAGGTCCGAGGGGGAGTGCCTTCTGGGTCTTTTTAAGGGATCCTAGCCCGTATTTACGCAAGTTTCGGAGAAAACCACGGAAAAGTCCGAACGCTAGGCCGACGAGCGTGACCTGGGTTTGAGCCCGGCACCTCACGTCTATCAGCTTTGAGCGCAGAGCCGCTCAGCTTCTGGCGGGCCCCTTTTTCTTAAGGGAAAATATCTTTAAGTTTGAAAATGTTGTATTTTTTTTCTTTTTCTTCTTCTTCTTACTTTCTTTCTTTTTCCTGTTTATTTTCTCTTACCCATGTATGGCAGAGAAAGTGTTGTTTTTTGATCGAATTTTTGAAATGGTATTTTTAATATATTTGAACGTTTTGAGGTCTTCTGAATTCGAAAATCAGGTTTATAATGGTTGTTCTGTGGGTGTCTGTGTATGTTATCAGCATATTTGAAGAATAAAGCTAAAAGAAAATGTGCAACATGTATGAGCTGTGCTCTACAGTTGCTGCACGAACTTAACTCTTATGAACCAATGTATATCCCATTATATATAGCTTACAAGTGTGTATAAATCCTTTCATGTAGGCAAGTGTCTTGTGAAAAAAAATTTCAGTTAGTAAAATAATTAAAAGTTGGTTGCGTTCTTAATTTTTATTTATTTATTTTTGTACGTTGAAAGGTCTTTAATTTTTGGTTGTGATAAAATAATAGACAAACCTAGCTTCTTTATCTTCTAAATATTTCAGTCAGTGTTATATATATATATATATATATATATAAAACTAAAAACAGTTCAAAATTTATTAATTTTTTAAAAAATTGATTGTCAGTTTTTCATGGTGCACGCGATTAAGATGATAGATATTAGTTATACCTGCCAATTTAATATAGAATATAAATAACTTTCATACCATTATTTACAAAATATAATCTTCATCTTATTTAATTCCATATAAATATCACAAAAAAGTACTATTAAAAAGTAATGATATAAAGAATGGACAATCCGTAAATTGACACTTATAATCTTTGTTGTACCTGAACCTTCTCCTTTATTGATACATAATTTATAATTAATTTACAGACATTATTTATTCAAGTGAAATTTCCTGTGGACCCATATAAAATGCTTCAAATTTGTGATTTATAAAAGTGGACTAAAATTTTAAAATTATATTTATATTTAAAATGTTCTTAAAATGTCCTTTTCTTCTTCTTCTCTCTCTCTCGCTCTTTCTTCTTCTCTCTCTCGCTCATTCTTCTTTTTTTTTTTTTTTTTTTTTTTTTTTTTTTTAAGGCTTATGTTCAAATTATAAAAGCTTTTATCATTTCAAATTATTCATAATTTTCACCCGTATGTGTTATTTTTATATTTGTGACATTAAAAGGATTCCAAATTGCCGCGCTGAAAATTACGTTTCTTAAGTTAATTCAGTAAACAAATAGTAATAATGTTGACAATTAGATATTTCAATGTGTCATCATATGGTTAACTATATTGCTTCTGCACTTCAATTTAGAGTTTTTAGACCACCTTTGTGTACAATGGGATTATATCACTATAGAGAAATTATTTTCTACTTCAAAATTTTACTTTCTCGCACACATATATATGGCAAAGAAAGTACTGTTTTTAGGTAAAATTTTCGGAAGTGAGTTTTTGTTATATTTAGATGTTTTGAGGTCCCCTGAATACGAAAATCATGTTTTAAGAGGTTGGAGTGTGTGTGTGTGTCCTTTATCAGCATATCTCAAGAGCAAATAATATAGCAGGAATTCGAAACTCGCTATCTTAAATCTGTATCATATAGGGACATTAAACTTTTCATTGAGATTAAGTAAATGGTTCATGCACAGAGACATCCAAAAAAGTTCTAATACATTACGACTGTACTATTGACGAAATTTTTGATAGGTATACAGTTTAACATCTCTGCATTTACATTTGTTATATGCATGGAGGCCATGTTTTGTGTGGAATCAGCTATAAAATTTTTCACCATTTGTTCACAGGGCTACCTAAAAGATTTAGAATATAGTGGGACTACGTTAGAAAATTGCTAGAAATGCATTTCAGGTTGAGCTGTGTGCGATTAATGTAGGACTATATTTACGTGCACAATGTGGTGTGTACATAATTTATAGAGGACATACAGATCTACCAATAAATAAGCTAAAGCGTTATTTTCTATTGAATGTAATTGGCGGAAGTGCTTTACTATATTTTACCATGTCAAGAAACTGCTTAGGAATGAAAATTAATTTATCATATCCACGTTATAAGTAAAGTATTTTTTTAAGTTAAATTTTCAGTGTTTGCTTTTTGTATAAGTACGTTTTTTGAGGTTCTTTGAATACTAATATCAAGTTTTATAACATCATGTATGTCTGTTATCAGCGTAACTTAAAATAACTTAAAAGTCTTGAATTCTATGTAAATTACTATATTCAAACGAAGGTTGAGGGGAGGCGGAAGCCCCTTTCACACAGATTTATATTAGTATACAGTTCTTGTTATTTTACCCCTTAATCTGCAATGTATCTTTAAAATATGGTTCAACCATTTGTTTTAAAGGTATTGATGAGTTCTTTTGAATGCTACACAAATTGAAAATTTGCACCTCTAGTGGGGAGGAAGCGATGCTCCTACATGCATGGGATTTTTTTCCAAGTTCATTACTACCATTACCAATAATTCATATTAATTTCAAAATCATTCGTTAAAAATAACTTTCATCATGTACATTTATACGAAATTTTGTCCTGTACTGCCATATTAAAATTTTTGAAAATAAATTTGAGGGCAGCGCTACCTATTGAGCGATTGATCCCAAAATGCATACAGCACCAATTTAGGTAAAGCTCATATTAAATATCAAGTTTGGTTAAATTTCGTTCATTGGTTTGGGAGTTACAGCGTCCAGAAAATTTATTGTACTCCCGCACTAACACATATACAATACAGGCATTTGACAGACGTTTTCCGAAAGTGATCAAATCATGTTCTGGACATCTCAAAACGTCTAAAACAATCGAAAATTTTCACAAATCCAAAATTTCATTCTTATATATATAGAAGAAAGTAAAAACTAACACAAAATTTATTTGGCTTTTTACTTTTACATTTATATTTTATTTTATATGTCTTTAGATTACAATGTGAAAAATTTCAAAGAATAGTTTGTGATAAAATGTACAAGATGCCATAAAGATTACCATCATCCGAAGGTGTAGGTGTAGGCGCATTAGGATCCAAGAGAGGGAGTAATCTTCGTGGGGGAACTTTCTCGGGACCCTAGCCCGTATTTACGCAAGTTTCGGGGAAATATATATATATATATATATATATGGAAAACTCCTAAGGGCTACGTCACTGAACGCTATATCGGATTGAATCCAATACGTCACGTCTACCAGCTTTGAGAGCAGAACCTCTCAGCCACTGGTGGGGCACACTATCATCCGAAAAAACTCATATGAAATTCTGATAAAAGCAAAATAAAAATATATACTACTTTACATTTTAACATAATATAGTCTTTGATGCTATATTTTATAACTGAATGTATTCTGATATTTTTAATTTAGAGCTCAATAATTAACTACAAAGTAAATTAAACTCGTTTAACAATACCATCTGCATCAATTTTTCTTTAAAATTTATTAACATACCATTTAAAATAGTTATTGTTCACTTCCCTGCAGTAACTTCAGAGAATTACTCATATAATAAAAAACTAGTATGTTGTGGCCACCACAAGACTTTCTTCTATATTTTCCTATACAAATTCACGCAGTAAGAATATTAAAAAAAAAAAAAAAAATACGATTTTTTTTCGAAGTTTTTTTTTCGTTAAAAGTAAAAAAAATCGATAACTTTGTTTTAAATTACCACATATTTATAGTTCAACCATTCGTTTTAAAGGTATTGACGAGACGTTTCGAAAGATACCGATCTTGAAAATTTACACCCCCCCCCCCCCCACACACAGCCATGTTAAAAGTTTAGAAAAAATACGATCACAGCGCCACCTGTTGAGCGATTGATCCCCAAATCTAATCAGCCTCAGTTTATGTCAGGGATCAACTAAATACAAAGTCTGGTTAAATTTCGTTTAAAAAAAAAAAAAAAAAAAATACGATTTTTTCTGTTTTTTTTTGTTAAAAGTAAAAAAAATCGATAACTTTGTTTTAAATTATCACAGATTTATAGTTCAACCATTCGTTTTGAAGGTATTGACAAGACCTTTCGAAAGATACCCATCTTGAAAATTTACTCCCCTCGAGGGGGGGACTTCCCCCCCAGGGGGGGTGGCGAGGTTCCTACGCATACAAAAATTTTTTCCCAGTTGACTATCTCTATTATAAATAATTCTTATAAATTTCATAATGATTATTAAAAAATAATTCTCTTTATGCACATTTATACAAAATTTTGCCCTATATCACCATGTTAAAAATTTAGAAAAAGCAGGATGGCAACGCAACCTGTAAGACAATTTTTACCAAAAGTTGATAGGCACTAATTTATGTCAAGGTGCAACTGCATACCAATTTGTATGAAATTGTGTGCAGTAGTTCTTGAGATACAGTTGCCACAAAATTTTGTCACACACACACAGACAGACAGACAGACAGACAGACATTTTCTAAAAATGGTTAAATCGTGTTCTACAGCTCTCAAAACGTGTAAATCCATCAAAAACCCGAGGTCGAAAATTTTTACGAATCCAATACTTTCTCTATATTACATATAGAAGAAAGTAAAAATTAAAAATGGCCTAAATGAATTTTTTGTCATTGAACATCATTTAATTGTAATTTTAGTACTGTCGTGAACAAAACTTTGTACTGAAAATATATTTCCTGAAGATTCAGAAAGGTATCCCGTTAATGTTCTACCGTTAGTCTTCTGGAACATACTGTATTAGAGGCTGATCCATGGGAGAGATGAAATCGATCACATTTTCAAATATTTATTAAAAATATGCTTCTATGTATAAAACTTATATTAATGTAGAAAGTTAAGTGAAATGCTGTAAAATTATGACTTTATTAAAATAAAATCTGACTTGACTCCACTCGACTTCCCGAACATTGAGTAATTACAACTGTTTTGCAGATAAGAGTAGTTGTTAAATAAACAAAAGAGAAAATTATAATAGGGTGTTTGGGTATTTTTCCTTATTTAATTTATGTGAGTAAAATTCAAGACATCTATGGAGACATGATTGATTTGTTTTGGTTTACCATTTACCGACATTTTTTGAACATTTGGGCTAATTAGACCCTCTATGGAGACAGGAAGTGAAAGGAAAGAAGCATTTTGTACTTTCTTTTAAATACTTAGTGTCCGACTGTCTGGTATCTACCGATTTGTATAGTACATTATCGTGGTCTGTCAGTCTACATAGAGAAAATAAATCAAAATGTTAGCCTTTGAAAGAAAGAAACAATTTAAACTGAGTTCCCATGACGAAAATCCTGTTCTAAAATTGAAATGAAAGATTTTTTTTTCTTTAAGAATTTGGGAATTTTGCGATAAAGTATATTGTATATTAAGTGCTGTAAAATATACAATATACAGAAGAAAATGTATATTAGATACAATACACAGATACTTATGTAAATGTTGTGAAATATACAATATACAAATGTATATTGAATATACTATATTACATACAAGTATGTAATATACTGCCTACCTTTGACTGTGATCTATAATATGTGTATAAACTTTTTGCTCAATTGAATGAGGCATTTAGACGCTATCGCACTTTTAAAAACTTGGTCCCATAGGCCATAATGATAAAAAAAATTTCTTTGTGTCCATGTAAAAAAACTATAATTACTAGATTCACCAAAATCTACGCAGTTCATGCAACTGACCTATGACATGTGTATAAATTTGTTACTCAGTTTAATAAGGCGTTAGACGCTATCGCACATTTAAAAATTTGGCCCCATAGGCCATAATGATAAAGATTTTTTCTCGGTGTACTTGTAAAAAAAACTATAAGTGCTAGATTTACCAAAATGAATAGGGTTTGTGCTACGGTGACTTATAACATAAACATACGTACCAACTTTCAGCTTATTCAAGCAAAGCGTTTAGACGCTAGCGTGTTCACTCACACGCACACGCGCGCACACACACACACATACATCATCGTAAAAATAGTGAAAACGGACTCAGGGGACCTCAAAACGTGTAGAAACATCAAAATCTCGAATTCGGATTTTTGACATGATTACAATATTTTCCTTACATATGTATGTTCGGAAAGTAATAACTGGGTTTTCGTGACTCTACTTTGTGCCCTGATGGAGAAGGCTTTCATATCCCATTATGGAGAGAGTGGGCCAAAATGTCTTGTAGCCGGGTGGGCCAAACTGAGCCAGTCCGCCCCTGCCCTACTACTTTGGTCCCTGGTTGAGCCTCTACAAGGCCCCAAATATTGTTTTGTCTGAGTGAATTCGTCGAGTGTAACGTTCAGCCAATTTTCCTTTTCTACTGAGCTTTGAATTCTTATTATATCGTCAAACACTTAGGCTCATCAATTCTTTTGTTATTTACTGCAAATGCAAATCTGTCGGGCGGAACCCCCTTATTTAATCGCTGTGATTGTCGCGGTTGATTCTGCGTGTCATCGGGAATATCGTTTTACATATTAGAATCTAATATTTGCAATTTTGACCCTGGAATTTTATCATTTGAATTTTCATTATGGTTTTGTGATGTCTCATTATTTTGTGATTCTCTATTCCCGTCTTCCAAGAATTTCACAGTTCTGCTTATAATTATATTTTTATTATTTGTGAAAATTCTGGTGCCTTTGCTATGATTACCATACTCCACAAAAATTCCTTCTTGTGCTGTGCTATCCAGTTTTCCCCTATGTACACATAAGCGTATGCGCGACATTCGAATGTTTTTATATTAGATAGATCGGTTTTGTGACCGGTCCATTTTTCGTAAGGAGTTGAGTCGCACGAGGTCGGGAGCCTGTTCTGTATGTAATTTGCAGTATTTACGGCTTCCTCCCAAAAAGAATTCGGCGAATTACTGTCTTTAAGCAGACAGCGCACCATTTCGATCAGCGTACGATTTTTACGTTCTGCCACGCCGTTCTGAGCACTAGAGTAAGGAAACGTGAATTGGTGCTCAATGCCTTCTTTTTTTGAAAATTCGTTTACTTCCATACTAGTGTATTCCCCCTCCCCCCCCCCCTTTGTTATCCGAGCGAATTACTTGTACTTTTCGGCCAAATTTGTTTGCGGTCATAGCCACATATTCCTTTAACTTAGAAAATACCTCAAACTTATTTCGCAGTAAATATATAACAGTACTAGCAGGCAACGCCCACTTCGCTGGTCCCTATTTTTAAATGAATCACTATAATGAATTCTCAAAATTGCATTAATTTTTATCACGTGAAAAAAAAGACAAACAAAATCTGATTAGGAAAAATGTCGCACCAGGTTCTCACTGCCTTCGGAAAAAATTCCCAATCTAACTCTTATTTCTATTGTTTTTCCCCTTCGCCACCCCTCCCGTCTATCCCAATAATTTTACAAATTCGAAAATATCCGCAATCGATTTGTAAGTATCAAAAACCTCTAAGAACCAGTTTTGAACGATCTATCTCTATTTTTATTTTTTTGCTCCACCACTCCCCCCTTCCCGCCCCTCCCAATAATTTTAAAATTTCGAAAATATCCGCAATCGATTTGTAGGTATCGAAAACCTCTATGTACTGATTTTGAATGATCTAACTCTATTTTATTTTTTTTTACACCTCCGCCCCCTCCCTTCCCAGCCCTCCTAAAAACTTTACACTTTCGAAAATATCCCCATTCGACTTGCCGGCCTCTAAAACCTATCTGTACCAATTTTGAACGACCTAACTGTATTTCTATTTGTTTTTGCCCCGTAGCCCCCCCCCCTTTCCCGCCCTTCCTAATAATTTTACATATTCGAAAATATCCGCAATCGATTTGTAAGTATCGAAAACCTTTATATACCAATTTTGAACGATCTAACTCCATTTTTGTTTTTTGCCCCCCCCCCTCTCCCTCCCCCCTTCACGCCCCTCCTAATAACTTAACACTTTCGAAAATATCCCCATTCGACTTGCAGGCCTTTAAAACCTATCTGTACCAATTTTGAACGGCCTAACTGTATTTCTATTTGTTTTTGCCCATAGCCCCCCCCCTTACCGCCCCACCGTCCTTCCCGCCCCTCCTAATAATTTTTAAAATTCGAAAATATCCGCAATCGATTTGTAAGTATCGATAACCTCTATATACCAATTTTGAACGATAACACTATTTTTATTTTTTTGCCCCCCCCTCTCCCCTCCCCCCTTCACGCCCCTCCTAATAACTTAACACTTTTTTAAAATATCCCCATTCGACTTGCAGGCCTTTAAAACCTGTCTGTACCAATTTTGAACGACCTAACTGTATTTCCATTTCTTTTTGCCCCATAGCCCCCCCCCCTTGTTGCCCCACCTGGGGGCTGAATTTCTAAAATTCCAGAAATTGGTTTTTAGATATTTTTATTAGCTATATTTTCGAGCAAAAATTTCACGTGTATCTATTTTTTTGTTTGAGATATATAGGATTATGCAAAATCACGTTTTACGCATGTGAAATCACGTTTTGCCCCCCCCCGTCCCCCTTGGGGACCGAATTTTGAAAATTCCAGAAATTGGTTTTTAGACATTTGTGTTAGCTATATTTTAGAGCAAAAATTTCACGTGTATCTATTTTTTTGTTTGAGATATATAGGATTATGCAAAATCACGTTTTACGCATGTGAAATCACGTTTTGCCCCCCCCCCCCGTCCCCCTTGGGGACCGAATTTTGAAAATTCCAGAAATTGTTTTTTAGACATTTGTGTTAGCTATATTTTAAAGCAAAAATTTTACGGATATCTGTTTTTTTGTTTGAGATATGAAGGATTTTGTGAAATCACGTTTTGCCCCCCTCCCCCCCTCGGGGGGGCGAATTTTGTAAAATCGCTTCTTAGTGGATGCCTACGTCATAGAACGAACATTGTCACAAAATTTCATGCTTCTAGGTCCAGGGGTTTGATCTGGGCGTTGATAGATCACCCCCTCAGGAAGTCTTCTTTTATATATATAGATAGTGACTAAAATTTATAACATTCGTCAATGTTATGATTGGTTTTTCTACAATATTTGCAAAATTTGTCGGTTTGATGTTGGTTTTGGACTTTTAAGGCTGAATTTTCAATATTTTTGTTTTCTAGTCTCTTTGCATATTCATCAGCCAACTTATTACGAATATATTCAGGTGTCAACTACCCTTCATCACGTGATTCTAAGCTGGTGATCAATACATCATACGAAGGGGGCAGAGAACATAGCATCAAAGCAGCAAGGTGTGAATCATTAATAATTTCACCTTTTGCTGTAAGTCTGTCTCTAGTTTTGTAAATATTGGCGATATGTTCGTTCACCCCCTTCATTGAACTTTACGGAATAAAGTTTGCGTAGCAAAAAAAGCTTAATTGTTAGTGAGGATCGTTCGTGGACTTGGCGCAGGGCATTCCAGCACTCTCGTGCTGTATCTAGATTCATTACATAAACAATCTGATCATTATCGATCAGCAAATTGATAATGGCCCTTGCCTAATTGCCCTACATATATTATAGCTAAGAGATACGACTTAAGTTATCAGCATTCTGAGATTGTATTCCAATACGCTGAACAGCCTCATAATTAAATGATCCTGGACAGAGTTCCCATAGTAAAAGTCTGGGATTTGGTCCCATTTTTTTTTTCTTTTTCTCAGGAACATGAATAGCTTTGTAAAATTAGGACCATATAAAACAGGACTTTGAGATAAATTCTTGTTTAGTTCTTCAAATGCCCTTTGGCAAGATCTATTCCAGTCAACAGTTGATTTTAGATTATTTAGTAAGTCTGACAATAGAGCTGCGTTTTCAGAAAATTCAGGAGTGCATCTTCGATAGTATTCAGCTAATTCCAAAAAGGCTCTCACATAAGTCTTGGTAGTAGGAGACGGAAAATCTTTTCGCTCTCGAACCTTCATTTCACTTGGAGTTCACAATCCTTGGCCAACTAAATGTCCAAAATTTTTCACATGAGCTCGAGCAGGTTGACGTTTAGAAGGTTTGGTGTGCAATTAATAGCACTCATTTTGAAGGAAAGGTCTTTTAGATTTTTACATGATTTTTTCATGTTTTAGAAAAAATGGCGACATTCTCACAATATGGCACTGGACACTTTTCCCAGTTTTTCAATAAATTTGACATAAGTTGGTTAGAATCATTTGGTACATTTTTCAAGGGCTTGAATGTACCCAAAGTAGTCGCAGAAAGCTTTTCTTAAGTTAAGCATCTTTCTGATAATTGCATAATATCTAATTTTTTTTTTTTTTTTTTTTTTTTTTTTTTTGCAATTCAGTTGTCAATTGGTCCAATCTAGCATTAAAAAATTTTTCTTTCTCTTCAAGAATATTAAGCAAGTAATTTAGTTTTAAATTAATTTCACTAATTTCATTCTTTTCTTCAACAAGCTTTTCATTTTTAAGACAAATTTCATTCTCTTTCCTTTTCACTCTTAAGAGTTCTTCCATTATGTTGATTTGATTAGGCAGCTTAAGATTTTCAATTCTAGTATTTTCTAGTTCTTGTTTATATTTATTCTTTTCAACATTCAGAATTTCTAACTGATTTTGATAACTCTTCTTTTAACTTTCTGAATCAAGAAGTAGAGTTTTTAACTGATTTTCAAACTTTTCTTTCTCTTGAATTTCTTCGTTTATCTGTTTTTCATATTCTAAGTATTTTATATCCAGATAAGCAAGATTCGGTTTATTTTTGTATATTTCAGCTTTTAGTTCTTCGATCAGAAAATTAGAATCTTCATTTTTCTGTTTAAGGTCTTTTAAGGCATACTCAGTTCAGAATAATTTTTAGTAGTATGTTCAAACTCTTCAGTAAGTTTTTTATTATCAAGAGGCAGTTCTTGTTCCTTAATTTTCTTCTCTGCTATCTCCCCTTGCAAACATGTGATTTCATTTAACAACCTGAAATTTTCAGTTTTGAGAGATTCAAAATTTATTTTCTCTTTAGAAACAACTTCATTTTCTATTTTGATTTTGATATTCTGCAGTTCTTCAACAAACACTTTTGGAGAGGTTCTATTGAGATCTTGCGATGAAAATTCTGGAAGGATTTCTTCTACTTCTTCAGTTTTCTTTTCAACTTCAGATTTGTGTTTAATCAAATTTTGGTCAACTGTGCAAAATCTTTATTTTGAACATTTTTCTTCATTCTTAAAAGTTTCTTCTGATTTCTTATTTGTACTGTATTTAGCTTATGCACTTGTACATTCTCTTTTGCTTTGCAATGTTCGAACAATACACCAGTTCAATTTCCTAACAAATATTTGTCGCTACCTAAGAAATCTTGTAGGACAGCAGCTTTAGTTTTAAGGTGTTCCATTTTACAATCTAATTCAACTTCTGAAAATGATAAACAAACATGTAGGAGTCTCTTCTAATGGAGTCCTAATATACACTTTCTCATTCGTGTACGTATATAGTTTCACGTACTTGCTACTGATCAGATCACATGTAGCATCAGTATCTAGAATTATTTTCATCTCAACACGATTTACTTCATCTAAACTAGTATAAGGTGTCACTGATTCATCAGAACTTCCCTCAGTTATAACATGTGAAATAAATTCTTCAGTTTTCTTTAATTTATCACACTGGGGTCTAAGATGACTAGTAACACATTTATAGCAACGTGTAATTTTTCTTTTATCAAATTCTTTATTTTTTTTTCATTTTCCTGGAACGTTTCGGGTTTTGCCTGAAATTTCGGCTTGACATCTTTATTATTATCCTTAGACTTATCATCAGGAAAGTTTCCACTGTGGTGACGAAAGCTGGAAAAGTTCTTTTTGGGCAAATCCCTTTTTTTGAAACTTTCTCTAATACTTTCAAATTACCATTCATTTCATTAAGGCGATTTTCATTAGGTCGGTGATATTTTCGTTGTCAGATCTGCTTGTTTTCATCAGCTCGAAATAAGTTGACTCATCACAGAGAACCAGTTCAGCCCAATAATTAACTAATCATTTTTTAATTTTTTTAGCCTACTGAGGTCTTGCTTTCCTAATACCCTTCACTAAGAATGGAATTTTTTCAAATTTTCTGTCATTTAAACCTGCTTTGTTTAATAGTTGCTGCATTGTAGTTAAAGAAATTATGCTGCTAAACACTTTTTCTGAATTTTTTTCATGTTCTAAATGTAACACAAACCGATTTTATAAGCAATGGCTTTTTAACTTACGGTCATCTCGCTTGGATGAGCAACATGGCCGCCTAAAATCAAATTTCCATTTTAAACCGCCAAAAAATTTTATATCTTGCTAAAAACCATTTTACCAATATTTCGTTAACATTTAATTATTTTGCCATATCATGAATTAAAATGTCTTTTGATTTTCATTCAAAAATTAATACTTTTTGTGTCATCGTTAACTGCCTCATTCTTACCACTTTTGAAATAATTTCTAAAATTACAATTTTCCTGACAATTGCATTTTGTTCTTAACACTGGACTCAATGCTAAAGTGTAAGTGGAGGACAACATAATAAAATCTGTTCGAAAATTTGCTTTTTAAACGATAAAATTGGCGGTTGTAGAAGGTAAAAGGAAAATATCCAAGTGCGGCTTTTTTTTTTTTTTTTTTTTTTTTTTTTTGTCGCTTAGTGTAAGAGGTCATTAAAAAAAAAAAAAAAAAAAAAAAAAAAAAGAGTTAGGGGCACGCTAGTACCACTGAGCCAAAGAAAGGAAGCTATATCTCCCGACATCCCTCCGATTTCTCCAACTCAGTTAGCAGGGCCCGATTAAGCTTTGAAGCTAGGGGAAGCTCAGTATCATTTCTGCGCCGCCCCTTTCATTTCTGCTTTTTTTCTTTTCTTTTTTTCCATTCATATACCTGGGTGGTTTCTACACACAACATTAAAATCGTATAACTTATTAATTAAGAACATTCAGATTTTTCTTGAAACAGTGAGTATTTTATCTTGATTTAGGCGACCTTTCTCAGAAAAAATTCAATCTGAGGGTGAAAATCTGAAACAGAAAATCCGAGAACCTGTTTTTAGTCATTTTGGGGCCCCCTCTTAAATTTTAGAGGGGAAGCTTGTGCTTCCTGAGCCTTTTGGGTAATCAGGCCCTGTCAGTTTGGATCCTCATCCAATGCAGATTGGGAGACAGGAGAGAAAAAAAAATACATGGGGCATGTATTTGATCCCTAACAAAATTATTCATGACTTAATTTGAAATTTGAGGATTATTATAGAATCTTAACTTAGTTGAATGGACAATTTCTGAATTTCTCTTAAAATAGGGACTGGGTTTGTTCATTTCAAAATTAACTTCAGATATTTGTTTTAAAATTTTATAAGGGCCTGAATAAAGTGAACTTAATTTACGTGTATTTGGATATTGGAATTCTTTATAAATAACTTCATCACCAACTTTATATTTAACAGGGAGAAATTGAGCATCATATCGGACTTTGTTTTTATTATGCTATTGTATTGTTTTTTTATTTGCTATTTTTCTGGCTTCATCAACTGAAAGATAGTAACTATTGTTTACTAATAATGGATCATATGGTAATTCTCCTAATAATAAATAGCTAGGTGCAAACTGAGTTACAGAATGAGGTGTTAAGTTATATTGATTTAAAACTTCGAGAAGTATTGAGGGAACTTGGAATCGCCCAGAGTGTGATCTCTAGGCTTTGACAATGATTCCAAAATGATGGACGTGCCAGTCGACGTTACAGTACTGGCCGGCTTCGAGTTACAACGTCGAATAACGACCGGTATTTTGCAGTAACTGCCAAAATAAGCAGATGGAGCACAGCATCAGACCTGTCTCGTCAACAATCTGCAGCCACGGTCACCTCAGTTTCAAGGCAAACCGTGTATAGACGTTTTTGAGATATTGGTTTTTTATGCTCGCTGGCCTGTCAGATATGTTCTGCTCACGGCAACGCACTGTGGTCAGCGGCTATCTTGGAGAAGAGAACATGCAATGTGAACAACGGCATAGTGGGTTTCTCTGCTGTTTTCCGACGAGTCCAGGTTTAGCTTGCAGTCAGATTTATGTCGGACTTTCATATGGAAAACGCCAGGTACCCGTTACCACCAAGACCACATCATTGAACGACACCGTTACGGTGGGACAGGAGTACTCGTTTTTTTTTCTGCGGGGGGGGGGAATCATACTGGGCTCCAGAAAATATCTGCATGTTCAAATCGGAACCATGACAAGCCGAATTTATCGGGACATCATTCGGAAACAATATGTACTTTTGTTTAGGGGTGCCATGGGCCCAGAATTTGTATTTATGGATGATAATGCGCATCCTCACCGTGCAAACATTGTAAACGGATGCCTACAGTCGGTAACAAAAGTGTCCGAACACTAGCAAAAATTCCTATGCAAAAAAAGTACACTTCATACGGTTTTGTTAAATAAATCCCTGTTCTTAGTCAGTGTAAGAACATGATTCGATAAGGATTTATTTAACAAAACCGTATGAAGTGTACTTTTTTTACACAGGAATTTTTGCTAGTGTTCGGACACTTTTGTTACCGACTGTACAATCTGAAGATATAACCCGTATGGAATGGCCAGCATTCTCACATGACTAGAATTCGATAAAGCATGTGTAGGACATGTTTGGCTGACGAGTTGCAGCCCGTCAACCATCTGCTACATATGTACTGGAACTCTGGAGAGCACTGCTTACTAACTGGAGTAATCTCCCCCAAGATCAGCTCGATAAATTAATATCAGCATGTCTAGGCGTTGTACGGACTGTATTTCATCACCTGGGAGAAATATGTAATGTATTAACCATCATACCAACCATGTAATGTTAAGTTTTTGTAAGGGAGATATTTTTTGTAATTGCTTCAGGGAGCAAAAATTATAAATGGTATTCTACATAAACCACTTCCCTAAGAGCACATTTATCCAGAGTACATCCTGAGGATGTCCCTTGGATGTACTTTCGATATCCTGAGGATATCTTGTGGATGAAATGTGCTGTTAGGGCTTTTTTGTTCTTGATCTTTTGTTTAATAAATGAGCCTTATTAATAAGTCATATTTGTTTTACTTCTGAACCTTTATTTGCCCCAGCTAGCATTATCCTTAATTTATGGACATGAGTGTATTAGAGTAATAAATATTTATTTTAATCTTTAATGTATAAATTAGAACAAATGCACATCAGAAACATAAAAAAAAAAGCTGAAAAAAAAAAAATAAATAAAAAATCTGAATAGCTAAATGTGCAAAAAAACTGAAATCAGCTGAAAAATCTCATCCCTGATATATTCATTTATATTTCGTTGATTCATCAACTTTTTTTTTTTGAAATGCATCGAAATAAAACAAAAGATTTCCTTTTCTTTTCTTTTTATCAACGGATGAATCGGTTTGAATGATGATATATTTTTCTCTACAAATAATAACTTATCTTAAAATAATCCTTTTTACTAAATGAATAGGGATAAGCAAGGCACACCTATTATGATATACTTCATTCTCAATTTAGTACAAAATTAGAACTAAAGTTTTTATTTTTATTTTCATATTTTCTCACGTTCTAATACAAGGATTGAGATAAATTATTATTATTTTATTTTTTTAAATCGTAAGGCACTATTTCTTATAGAAACTGTACTTACCCCTTTAGTAATGAACCATGAACGTGAATTCTTTATTCGGGAGCTGCCAGCAGTTCATACGACTGTGTTGAAGTGTTTATACAGATCATAAAGTGATCCTTTTTTTTTCTGTCGAGAAATATATTTATTTCTCATTTACAAACACCACACACCACAGACACAAATACATAAAAGAATAACGTAAATAAATTAAGTACACATCATTTTTAAATGGACGTCACGTCAAATTCCAGCCCACCAAATGAAATAAATTCCAAGCGTACATCGATCCCGCCTTCCACACTTATTAGAGTCTCATCCCTCTCTCTCTGACTTAAAAAAAATCTGATGTGGGCACCACATCACTTCCTTATACACTTCTAGAAATATACATAATGTTAAAAAACATAGACATTAAACCCGAAACAGTTGGCTAAAAATATTAAAAAAAAAAATGAATTATCACCGTGTTCTGAGCTTTTCTGAAAGTTAGCTAAAAACCGATTGCAAGATTTATACTGGTAACGCTGACGAAGGCAGCAGGGACCCGAAAAAATTGGCTAAAAGCATAAAAAAAATGCATTTTCACCGTGTTCTGAACTATTCTGAAAGTTTCAAATGTCTAGCTAGTCGAGAAGTTAGTTATATAAATTTTCTGTTGAATCATATAAACGCTGCCGAAGGCAGTAGGGACCTGAAACAGTTGGCTAAAAGTATTAAAAAGATGCATATTCACCGTGTTCTGAACTATTCTGAAAGTTTCAAATGTCTAGCTAGTCGGGAAGTTACTTAAATAAATTTTCTGTTGAACCATATAAACGCTGCCGAAGGCAGCAGTGACCGGAAACAATTGGCTAAAAATATTTTAAAAATGCATTGTCACCGTGTTATGAGCTATTCCGGAAGTTTTAAATGTCTAGCTAGTCGGGAGGTTAGTTAAAACTCGATTCCAAGATTTGTACTGGTAACGCTGCCGAAGGCAGCAGGGACCCTACACAGTTGGCTAAAAGTATTTAAAAAATGCATTTTCACCGTGTTCTCATCTAGTCTGAAAGTTTCAAATGGCTAGCTAGTCAGGAAGTTAGTTAAATAAATTTTCTGTTGAATCACATAAACGCTGCTGAAGGCAGCAGGTATCGGAAACAGTTGGCTAAAAATATTTAAAAAATACATTGCCAACGTGTTCTGAGCTTTTCTGAAAGTTTCAAATGTCTAGCTAGTCGGGAAGTCAGTTAAATTGCAAGATTTGTCTAAACCGTTTTTGAGTTATTACCGATTTTTGATACATTATGGCCAAAACCTATGTATTTTTGTCATTATGAACCTGATTTTCCTAAATATCTCGAAAATGGAAAATCATACAAAGTCCAAAAAGGGAGGTGCACAACTAGATGTTATAACAAACCTATGTGCCAATTCGCAACTTTCTACGTCCAACCGTTTTTGAGTTATGCGACATACACACACACAGACACAGGGCCAGATTATGGCACGGGCACACGGGGCACTGGCCCAGGGCCTCCAAATTTAGGGGGCCTCATTTCCAAAAATTGAGAAATAATAGTACAAATTTCTTCATTATATGTGTATTAAAAACAAAAATTGATTACATTTTTCTTTCTATATTTTTTTAGAGAGCTTAAACAATTATAAAATTTTGTGACTAATTTTCTGCACATTGGCTGATTAATGTGCTACATTTTTTCATTTGTCTTGAACATAAAACTAATGACTTTGTTATAGGTTGCTAAAAAAAAAAAAAAAAAAAATGAGGAAGTAGAAGGTATAATTTGAAGGAAAGAATTAAAAAACGCACTATTTTTATTTATTTATTTTTGATTTTGAGAATGGGTCCTTTTGGTGAGCTCTTTAGAGCAGGGTATGGGGGCCTCCGAATAGCATCAGTGCCCCGGGTCTTCAAAAAGCATAGTCGGGCCCTGCACAGACACACACACACACATACAGACGTCAAGAAAAATCGAGTAAAATCCCTTATATCTCTGAAACGAGAGCTCGTGTTGAGACGACACTTGCAGGTGTGCAACTAGACATCATGACAGTCACACGTATAAATTGACAACATTCAGCGATCATTCGTTTTCGAGCAATGTGAAATACAAAATCCATTTCGCAAATCGGGATTACTATACTTCCTTATACTTTGTATAAGGAAGTAAAAAACCAGTCTCCTTAAAACGAGAATTCCTTTTTTAGCGCAGGGCCAATAGTGCCCTCTTTCTGCTTGAAAGTCATTACAGCCTAAAAGGTTAAATTTTGTATTTAGGATTTATCTAAAATCTAGTTAAGAACTTTCTCCTTCCTTTTTGGTAGTTATATTATGACGTCCCATTATGAAGTTAGAAAATCATAATTCGTATTTTAGTTATAAAGAAAATACGAATAGTTTAATATGTATACACTATACAAGAAAGTTATGTTGCGATCACTTCTTTTCATTCAATATTTATTTATAAAGCAATGAAGAAAAATAAAAGTAAAAATAGTAATAATAAAGTAAGTAATGTATCTCTTTAGAAAACTATCTAGAGCTCTTCCTCTTTTAGACTATACCCTCGCTGGAGGATCAAAGTTTTGAGGCATGCCTTCGAACAATCCTTAGGGCCCAAGATAGTACTGCGATCTAATTTTTTGCTCAAATCGTAAACGTTGCATAAGAGTTGATTGGTTTTTCCCTAGTTTCGTGGGCCACGCCCACGGTAGCCCAGTTGGTAGAGCGCCGGGCTCGTAATTAGAAGATTGCGGATTCGATATTCGAGCCTGTCAAACACTGTCGTGTACACTAGTGGTGGCTGGTGCACGTAAAATCTGTCGTGGCCGCAATACGTTACCGAAGTGAGGACGTCACTGACCCTTTCTGGGCACACACCAATGACTCTCGGTCCAATGGACCTTATGCACGAGTGGTAACGGCTGCGGGTATTTACCTATCTCAGCTACTGGTATTGGCTAATACAGCAATAAACAAAAATTTCAGCTCGGCGATTGGCGTAGAGACTTTAATATACCCGCAGTGACGTATGATGCATAAAGTCCATTAGCTCTCATTGACTCTCGGACAATGACCAATGAGCACGGAAACACACTGGTTGGTGTGTGCCCAGAGAAGGTCAGTGATGTCACACTTCAGTAGCGTATGTCCTCCATGTTCCCATCAAAATTATACAGTCGGCTGCAAAATTATTCGAGCACTAGCCAATAATTCCTATGTTTAAAAAGTACACTTAAGACTGTTTTGCTAAGTAAATCCTTGTCGAATCATGTTCTTAGACTGATTAAGAACATGACTCGACAAGGATTTACTTAACAAAGCTGTATTAAGTGTACCTTTTTTTGGCAAGGATTATTGCTAGTGCTCGAATAATTTTGCAGCCGACTGTACCTCTGGGGTTACCGAAGCGGGGAGCCATCCTCTCCATGCAGGATCAAAATTGTGATGGCATATCTCCGGAGCACCTCTAGGGGATGAGTCCCAGGCTACAGCGTCTAGAATATACAGTGTGGCAAGCGCTTGTGATCGGATGGTTGGATGGTTGGATTTTACGTCGCACTAATGCTGCGCAGATGGGCAATTGGCGACGGTCTGGGACACAACCCTAGAGGTGGTCCGGAGACATGCCATCACAATTTTGATCCTCCACGGAAAGGATGCCTCTCCCGCTTCGGTGACCCCCAGAGGTATAATTTTTTATGGGAACATGGAGGACATTGCGGCCACGACAGATTTTACGTGCACCAGTCACCATTAGTGTACACGACGGTCTTTCTTGTGATCGAATGCTTAAAATACTGCTAAAAAAAATTAAGCTTCCCCGATGGCGCTGCGATCGATTTTTTTGCTCAAGTCAAAGAACTGATTGGCTTTTCCCAGTTTCGTCTGCTCAATCACGTGATCTAAGCACATAATTAAACAATAGGGAGGCTTAGTTTTGATGTCATGACACTAGCTTTGATTACAATGACATCTGGTGACAGGCTTAATATTTTTAGTACAATTTTATTTGTCGCTTTCCACACTGTTTATTCTAGACGTTGTACCCAACCCAAGCCATCGCCAATTGCCCATTTGCGCTGCACTAGTGCTACGTAAAACCCAATCAAATCAAATCCGAAGTCCCCAGTTTCGTATGTTCAGTCACGTGATCTAAGCACATGAATAACCAATAAATACATTAGTTTCGGTTTTTTAAGCAAAAAATTTGATCGTACTTGATCTCTGATGAGAGGCTGTAACCATCCCCATAATGCAGCACTAGTTGATGTAAAAGCTACTGAAACAGGCTGGGATTGCGGTGCCTCGCTAAACACTATCTTACGCACAAACTCTGTCTTAAGATGTAAACAAAACGCAAGTCGTATAGAGCATTTCCTCGTGACGTCTGGTGGTTGGCAAAAAAGCGCGCTCGACTTTCCCGCGCCTCGCCCACCATTGCTAACCGCATAGCGATCCGCCATCGCTATGCTTTTCCCAAGCCTTTTTGCCAACCACTCATAAAAGTTGAGATGTTTGTTTACAAACAAGGAACTGCCCTATTGCAGTGCCTCACTATCTTAGGATAACCTCAGAGCTATCTTAAGTCGAATCGTAACTGGATGCGCGTGCAATCACAACATACAGTCGGCTGCAAAATTATTCGAGCACTAGCAATAATCCTTGCCAAAAAAAAGTACACTTAATACAGCTTTGTTAAGTAAATCCTTGTCGAGTCATGTTCTTAATCAGTCTAAGAACATGATTCGACAAGGATTTACTTAGCAAAACAGTCTTAAGTGTACTTTTTAAACATAGGAATTATTGGCTAGTGCTCGAATAATTTTGCAGCCGACTGTAGCTCGCTGTGCGGCTCCCATTGTCTGGCTTCTTTCTCTTACGAGGACACGCGGAGGATTTACGCTTGAGGTAAGACTACTATATAACTACTATATAGACTATTATATAGTAGTCTTAGCTTGAGGCACCGCAATACCAAGTTAAGATCATTCTTAACCACGCCCATTCTACGATTTAAGATCAGACTTAAGAACGAGGCACCGCAATCCCACCCTCTAACTCATTTCCATTTTCTGGATCATGGAGCTTATAATTTCAACTTGTTCATCTGTGAGTTGGGAAAACTCAACTGTTTATTTTTTGTCAACCAACCAATCTACCGACCAACCAGTGTTGCCAACTTAGCACCTTAGGTGCTAAATCTAGCACTTTTTCGACTTGTTTAGCACTTAAAACAGAAATCTAGCACTTAGCACCAAATCTAGCACCTTTTAAGCAACTGCCCAAATCTAGTTATTTTTTTTTTATTTCTTTGTAATGTTCAACATATCGACTATCGACAAGATCAAAATATTAGAGTAGACCCCCGGTTGGTTAACTGGTTGGATTTTACGTCGCACTAGTGCTGCGCAAGAGACAATTTGTGACAGTCTGGGACTCACCCCTAGAGACATGCTATCACAATTTTGATTCTCTTTAGGAGGGATGACTCTTCCCCTTCTGTGATCCCCATTGGTATAATTTTGATGGGAACAAGAGTAGACGTCGGACTAGTAACCTTTTCGCTTTCGAACATCACATCCCCACCATACCCACATTTCACTTCACCAACGGTTACATCCAGACTGCAACGCTCGCTCGCTCGCAAGCGAGTGATCACAAATCCGAAATTTGTGATCGCCAAGAATGTTTCATTCCAAACGCAACAATTTCAGTCGCTCACAAATGACGACGGCTGATCGCAAGTTTGTGATTTCCGGTTTCCAATACATCGATTATTTTAAACGATAAACCGTAATGATTGGCTAGAGAGAAACATGTGACCTAGCATATGCTTGCGTTTTTGTTTATATTTATTTATTAACGTATCCGTAATTAAAAATAGAGAAATGTTTAAATGAAAATTGTTTTCCTGGAAATGTCTCTCCCTGTGTATTATGAGAGGGAGATAAAATAAAAAATAAAAGGATATTCACACTTATATATGAAGTTTAATGCAGTTTATGTTTAAAAAAAAAATTAGTTGAACTTTTTTTGTTATAGGTTGTTTACATGCAGCTTTTTAAAACTTAGTTAAGAAATATTAATGTATTTGTATCTTTTATATTTTTAGCTTCAGAAACGTTATGTATACGCATCAACTAATCTAACATTTAATCCATATTTTAGGCATTTATTTAAAAAATTCTAGTTATATTTGCATAGTACATGAAAACTAGCATTTATTTTATTTGTTTAGTAGGTAATTTTCAACAATTAGAAGCTTATAAAGCTTTTGTAAATTGATATAATTTTGGATAAACTGTCAGGCTCTTTCATATTATTTAATGACTAGGGACAAATGATACATTGCTTAATTATTTAAAAAAAAAATTAAGGTTTATTATTATCAGTACTTTTCTATTTTGCTGGTGCAAATCTCACCATACGAAAATGTTAATAATGCTGCAAATCTTGCCAAGCAAATTTTATTAATGACAACACACAGTTTACGTATAAAAAATTTTTAATAAATGTTAGTTCTAAGAATTTTTTTGCACAAGAAGTAATTTTAGGCTAAATGTGTTTTGCTTGAAATAAACTGACAGATTCTTCCTCTGTTCAGGCAAATCCCAAATTTTTATTGATTTTGGTTTCTCATCCATTTTTGATGTATTAGGAAAAAGATGTGACTAATAAGAAATGAATGCAGCTTGTTTTAAAAATGTGGCGGTAAAGAGTTACCAGTAAGGATATTCCATTTGGTGTTGGTAGTATCTATTTTGGCGACTTTATAGAGCTGTACTTTACTATCATTCATTATTATAGGCAAATATCCATTTTCCTTCATTATGATTATTACATCATTAGTTATATAGTAAAGATATGGAAGCACTTGGATGCAGACAGCAGTAAATTTTGTTTGTGTAAATAGGGTAATGTGGAGGTATTTGAGTTAATAAAATTTAACACGTTCATCTCCATGTCTTCCAGATATGGGTGACGCTCTTCTCGTTCAAGTTAACACAAGATCTTGGGCATCGGGACAATGAAGCAAGGGGGGGCACTTGCCTCTCCCTGGAAAATTCTAATGAGCATTTTTTTCTTTAACTTTAAAACTATGCTATCAGAATTTTATTTAAAAAAAATATTTTTTCAGGTTGTGCCCCCCCCCTGGAATTTTTTCTGGTGACACCACTGCATGAGAGTAATTGTGTCATTTTTTATAACGCTAGTAGTCGCATGTCGGTCTATTCCCCGCTGTTGTTTAGTATAAAGGGAAAGCCGAAAGAAAGCCAGTAGAGAAAGATGAGCTGCCTTTAATTCATGCAAAACTTTTCCCGCAAACCTCTAACCTTTCTGAAAAACTAGAAGTAGGGGGAAAAATAATCAACGTTAATAGTCGCATCGCAGTCAAATACCGATTTTAGAAGTAAAATGTTTTTAACTGCTCAAAAAATATCAAGAATGACTTAAAAACAGACTATGTTAGAGAACATCCACTCAAGGTTAGTTACACAGAATTTTCTTACTTTATTTTTAAGGGGTGATCTGTTGGGGGAAATTTATAATCAGTGGGCGGCAAATAGACCAATATGTGACTACTAATGCATTAATAAGATTTTTAAAAGGAAATTAATGGAATAAGCACTGAAATATAAATAAAGGATATACAACATAAAAATACTAAAAATATACACATTATGCTGTACTTTTTATTAATTTATATTTAGGAAAACATTACATTATACTATATCACATGGTGTTCGTTAAAACACTCTAAGCACATTTGAGGTGATTCTGGACAATAGAAACAATAGGTTGCATATATAGTGTTTCTTTTACATTTTTCTTTGCTTCTTGGCATTTGGCAGTTTGCTTCCTCTTCTGGTAACATAGAGCACACACATACATACTTCTTATAGGCTCGCTTTGCTGATTCTTACAAATCTATGAAGGGTGGGACACTTCCTTGTTTTACTCCTATTATTGTCGGGCATAGCGTTTTCTGAGGACAACTATTTGATAAAAAAAAGTTTCTGGAATTTTCTAATTTCTATTTTTTCATTTGTGGCTCTCTGGTACATGTCATCTCCGACGATCGGATTTGTGCCCAGTGAGAAGCTCAGCTGAATCATGCTGGGCAATGAACGTGTTAATAACGCTATGAGTCTGACTGAGGTACCTTTAATGAGGACCTTTTTTAAAGGATTCTAGCTCAATTTGTGTAAGTTTCAGACCGCATTGAAAATTCTAAATTGCTAGGCCATTGAGCACAACCTGGGCTCGAACCCTATAACATTCAATTCAAAGTTAGAATAAACTAATAAAACAAACAAAATCCTAACTAGGTAGAACAAGCGGGCAATGTTTTTTTAAAGTGGTTTGTTTTGTTTAGTTATAAGCTTCATTACTAATGAATATTAAAATTTATAAACTTAAACCCTTAATTTAAAAAAAAAAGAAAGCTTTCACAATTTTTTCTATGTCAATATTATAGTTGACAGGCAAAAATTGGATTTAGGCAAAAATTGGGACCTATTTGCACAGCACGCATATCCCCTAACCTGTGCTGCCGAAGGCAGTGGGGACTCGGTCTAACTTTTTACTCAATGATAAAGGATTATTTTCGTTTTCTTTTCTTAAAAATAAAAGTTTGACTTGAGAAAGAACACATGCACTTGCAGCACACATGGATCTGCACTGCCGAAGGCAGTGGGGGCCCGGTTTGAGTTTTTACCCGATGATAAATGAATTTTGAGAAATCATAAGGAGGGTGAAGGAATATGCACGCGCTGCGCATGGGTCTACGCAACTACAGCGTCTAGAATAAAGTGTGGAAAGCAGCGAATAAAATTGTACTAAAAAAATTAAGCCTGTCACCAGATGTCATTGTAATCGAAGCTAGTGTCATGACAACAAAACCGAGACTCCCTATGGGTTAATTGTATGCTTACATCACGTGATTAAACTGACGAAACTGGGAAAAGCCAATCAGGTCTTCGATTTGAGCAATAGCTTCGATCACAGCGACATCTGGGTAAGCTTAATTTTTGTAGCATCATTTTAACATCACGGTTATAGGCGATTGCCACACCGTTTATTCTAGACGCTGTAACACAGCCGAAGGCAATTTGGACCCAGTGTGAGTTTTTAGCCAAAGCTGAATGATTTTTTTTTTTTTTTTTGCAATTCTCTTTCTTAAGAATGAAATTTATGAGTAATAATAAATATGGAATTTTGAAAAATCATAAGGATGGTAAAAGAATATGTGCGTGCAGCGCACGTGTCTACTCTGTCGAAGACAGTGGGGACTCTGTTTCAGTTTTTACCCGATCACGATTTTTTTTTTCTTTTCTTAAGAGTAATGTTGATGAGTGATAAGATGCAATTTTGAGAATTCATTCATTATAGTGATTCATTTAAAAATACTGACCCGCTAGCGGGCAAAGCTCGCTAGTGTCAGATATAAAATCCATTTCGCAAATCAGGATTACAATATTTTCTTATACATTGTATAAGGAAGTAAAAAGAGATTGTTTTTAGTAAAATTTTAACATATTTCAAATGCTATTTTAATTATGTTTTCGATGCATTAGGTAGTCAAACCTTATTAACATGAACTGTTTCCACTATCCCCACCAAAATGAAGTTTGGTTATTGATAGTATGAAAAAAATTTTTTTCCTCTCGAGATTCACGTTAACAAATTTCAGTTGTATTAGGGTATTATCCATTTTAAAAAAGTTTTTTTTTTCTTTTAATGTTATGATTGATCGACTATTTTGATGCATTTTCAGAACATCAATAAATCGGTAATCAGGCAACAACTGTTTCCTGCTGATGCTTCAGTGTAAAATTAATCGTGACACAAATCTGATAGACCATGTAATAGGTATAATATTACAGGATTATCGTTTATGATTTAAATTTAAATACCTTATATTTATCCTTTCTTTAAGCGGATATATTTCGGCATGCTTATTGCAGCCCTCTTCAGCGTCGAAATGACTTCTATGATTTAAATACCTTATATTTATCCTTTCTTTAAACGGATATATTTCGGCATGCTTATCGCAGCCCTCATCAGCGTCAAAATGACGCTGAAGAGGGCTGCGATAAACATGACGAAACATATTCATTTAAAGAAAGGATAAATATAAGGTATTTAAATCATAGACAATGTAACTTTTACTTAGAAATATCATTCATGACCTATGAATATTTATTTAGAGAAATAGAAGTGTAAGGTTGAATTTTTTTGTACAAACTATGCGAAAAATATCCAAGCTGGGAATCAAACTCGAGCACCCCACTTACAGTGCAGATGTTCTACCACTGAGCCACCTTGGCTGATTATCAACTCGGCATTTCCCACATGACATCTGTTGGCAATGTCACTGTATTTGCAAATGCAGATTTAACGGGTAAACATATAAAGTTTAATGATAGCACAACTTTGATAGACTCTGTAATCTTTACTTAAATCATTCATGAACGATGATTTAGAGAAATTTGAGTGTAAGATTGAATTTTGTATACCAACTACGTGAAAAAGGCCAGAGCTGGGAGCTGAAATCGAGCACTCCGCTTATTATGTATCGCTGAGCTACCCTGTCAGATACCAGCTCAGCATTTCCCATATAATATCTGTTTAAGTACCCGAGTTAAATTCTCAGCTCTGTCGTTTTTCATATAGTTGGTATAAAAAAATTATCCTGACATGTTAATGGATATTATGTAGGAAATTCGAAGTTGATAATCAGAGAGTCAGTTGCTGACAAGAAGCTGAACTCATGTTATTCTATGGAGAAATTTGTTTCTATAATTCCTCATTGCTTAATGCATTTATTAATTATGTATTCATGTTGTGAAAATCTATAACCGTTCAATTAGTATTACTTTTTAAAAAATTAATGTTTCACTTTTGAGTTTAAAAAACAAAAAATATTTAAATGTATTTTTAAGCTGAATAAAATGTTAGAAATTGTGAAAACAAGTAGTAGTATGGTTCTGAATTTTCTGAAGGTGAAAACAGAATTTAAGGTAAAAAAAAAAAAAATAATAATAATAATGTTAACAAAACATGATCCTTCGTCAGGCGAATAAAGTAGGCATGAGTGTTTGTTTGCAGCCCTCATGCCTACTTTGTACGCTTGGCAAAAGATCCTGTTTTCTTTCAACCCAAAACAATTTTTGTGAATGAAAGCGTTTTATGGTGTAAATTCAAAGTTTTGTATGTATTACTTTTTAACGTCAGTTTTGTGGTACAATAAGGTTTTTTGTTTCTTGGAAAAGATACTAAAAGCTCTCATTTGAAGATATATGTCAAGTATAAAAATATAGATACAATGGTTTTTTATGTTCACTTTTTTGTTATATTATGGATTACGTAGATAATTATAATTGTAACATTTATATAGTTCATAAATTTTAGGCTAATTTAACCTTTTTACAGGCCAACGTTCCCAATTTGGAACATCAAATTAAAACTTATAGCACACATATTTAAAAGATGACTTGATTTTTAAAAAAAACAGAAGGAACATTTTTATCATTAGTTGGTAACTGTACAAAAAATCTTAAAAATCATCATTTTCATATTTCTTTTATCGAGTTATTTAAATATTCTTATTGTAAATAACTGCTACCACATTTAACTGTAACTGTCTGATTAGTCATTTTTTTTACTTATGGTATATATTTATAGTTGAAAAAGTACAAGCCACATTCTTTCTCTATTAGTGCTGTAATTGTGTTTTGAAAAATAAAATATTTTATCAAAGAATAATGCATATGTATAATTAATAGCTGCAGCTATTTCATTATATTTAAATTCAATATTAGCTGTTAGTAAGCTTTAAATTTAAAATTTTGCTATTAAATATATTAATGTTTCTCTTTCAGGCTACAATGCTTTAATTCAAGGCTAATTGGTTATTGCTTGATGCTTGTGTGTTGTATTCAATTGACTATATCAAGTTATTTAGTTAAAATGAATGTAGTATATGAAGAAAAAATTCAGTAACAAAGTAATAAGCAATTGGGAAAAAATAGATCTAGCAGCAGTGAATTCAAACACAGCAAAAAAGAAATAATAATAATAATTAAGAAAAAAAAAAAAAAATGGAGTGAAGAAAGTGTATTGAAGGGGAAGGAAAAAAGTCTATTTATTGTGTAATCATGTAACCATAAACAAAGTAACAGGAAGGGGAGGGAGAGCAGCATATCTCCCCCTCCTCCTCCATTTTTAATGGATAAGATTTTGTAATTTATAGTGTTTAATCATAAAGTTTTCATTTAAAGCTTACAAACAGTTAAATACTGAATTTAAATGTAATGAACCAGCTACAGATATAAATTATGCACATGTATAGTTATTTGACAGTAAAATATTTTTATTCTCCAAAACTCATTTTCAACACTAACAATGAAGTTGTATATTTTCAGCTATAGAGTTTTATATATAATAAAATAAATAATTGACTAATCAGGCTTTTACAATCAAATGCAATAACTGTTATTTACAATAAAAAGTATATTTAAGGTTTACTACACCGAATTATAGTTTTACGAAATATTGCGGCCACATCATCTTCTTCTTATTTTTTTTCGCCTAAACAGAATAAATAGATAATGGAATAAATAATTGACTAATCGGGCTTTTATTTACAACGAGAAGAATATTTATCCAAATGATATCATACCAGATTGTAAAGTTTTAACGAATATCATAGTCATCTCATTAAATAATATAACATATTATTCTATATTGTAAATAAACAATTACAGAAACATGACATATTACGTTTAATTTACATTAAATAAGCCTAACATTTATAAAATATACAAATGTTACAGTTATAATTTTCCGCATAATCCATAATAATATTTCAATGTTAAACATTTAATCTTACATGAATATACAAAACCATAACGTAACATATTTTACACTTACATTTATCTTCCAATTCCAATGAGAGCTTTAAGTATAATTTCCGAGTAAAGAAGAGTTTCACTATGTTGGATAGTATTTAATTCATATTGTAGATTAATGAAATATTATAATATTTGTTTCGGATTATGTATTATCATTTCAAGAATGATTATTACAACAGACAAATTATATCCTTGTCTGTGACTATTACTTTCTTCGATATCACTGGACAACAGCGGCCATGTTTTTTGAGGCGATAGTACACCTGCGATCGAGTTGTGAGAGCTCCGAGGCAGTCACAAATTTCCCCCTCATCGCTCACAACTTTGCGATCAGTTTTGTAAACAAATGTTGCGTTTGGATTGAAACACAGCCAGATTTGTGATTGTTTACCTATTTGTGATCACAATGTTTCAGTCTGGATGTAACTGCAAGGCTAGTTTCCTCCACCTTTGTTATCGCTGTTTTATAATTCGATTGGGTGTAAATTAAACATAAACCACAAACTACACAAGTTGAAATGAAAAGCGAGTAATCTAATTCTTGTTATTGATTGAAAACTGTTCTGTTTGATTTTCCTTTCCAGTTTTGGTGGTTACAGGAACAGGAACAAATCATGTAAAATCCCAAGAACCAAGAAAGCAATTATCACCAAACAAAGGCGCAAAAACCGCAGTGAAATTCCGGAAATTCATCTCCATACCAGTATAGGGAATCCGTGCTTTACAAGTATATCTGTTCAATGGTTCCACACAAGGAAGTTGAATAGAATGGTTCCCCTGCATAATTCAACGATTTTATTAACTAGTGGATCGGCAGATCAGGAGCCTCAACGTTTTATTTGCATCACACATTACTCATCAAATCATTATTCTTTATTTCTTATTATATAATATATATATATATATAGATTCAATTGACTACCTACATAAACAAAAATGTTTCTGAGGGGGGCTGACGTCCCCTCAAACCCCCATTGTATTTCTCTTTCTATAACTATCTATCATCTATCTATCTATCTATAAATATATATATATATATATATATATTCCTATTAACTGATTGTCTTGCATTAATTCCCCGTAATTCATAAACACTTGTACAAAGTTCCATACAAAAGTTTTACATAACATTTCGGAATTATTTTGTGTAACCCTGTAAAAGAATTATCAATTCCATGCCCACACTTTTCCACTTAAAAACATTCTTTTAAAATTCTAATAAAATATCGTTATATTTAATATGGTTTAAACATATTAAAATACACTTTTAAGGAATACCGACTATAGACCGTAATAGTATCAAGTTCTTTTATGTATCCCGGAAAAGAAGCCACAGTAATTATATACACTAAAAAGGACTACCTATTTAATTAATTATAACTCTTTAATATTTCAAACAATTGGACATCATTTGGATGATTACAGTACGTCACCAAAATTCTTTTGTGTGGTCCCGTAAATAAATTATTTAGTCTATACATAGTTTTTTTTTTTTTTTTTTTTTTAGAGTAAAAACACTTATAAGCATCTTCATAATGTATGTTAATTCATTGTGTTCAATGCAGCATAAACACATCAAAGTGCGCTTAAATAAAAATTTGTCCATAGGCTATAATGTCACGAAATTTTTTTATGTGTCTCTGTAAACAAACCATAACCATTGTACACACCATTGAAAACTATTCAACTTATTCTACGTTTTTCATGAATAATTATTCGAAATTTCGAAATTTGACATAATTTGGATGATTAAGTGGCACTGCCAGAACACTTTTCCAAAGTCCTGTACATTAATTAGGAAATCTAAGAATACATATTTTCTGCAGAAAACATAATTTTAAGCATCTCAGTAATGTACACCAATCTAATTTTGTTGATTGCAAAGAAATGATATTAAAATGCGTTAACGAAAGTCACTCCATATGCGGTAATGATAAGAATTTTGGCGTGTCCCTGTACACAATCGATAAACAATATAGACATAAAAATTATACAGCTATTTCTACACAGAGCCTGAACGTGTGTGCCAATTTGCAAATCAATCGGGGGATTTTTGCAGCAGCTATTGCGGTACATACAAATTCTTCCCACAGACCGTAATGAAAAGAACAATTTTGGCGTGTCCCTGTACACGATCTGCAAATGGAAACACATCCAAAACAATACAGCTAATTTTATGTTAAATTTACAGTCTTAAAAGATAAATTTATTGCAAGCTTAAATTTAAACATTGGCTAAAAGGGTAAGAAACCGTACTTTTATGTAACTGTACTGAAACTTTTATTAATTAATTCAAGTTCATTTATTGATCTGTTCAACCACTTTAGCATTTAGCATTTGAATTCTACATTCATCTTTTAATAATTTATTACTATTTAGAGTTTACATAAAAAAATCTTATCATTAAATGTCGCATTTGAATTTTAGCTCTTTTTTTTTTTATTTATTAAAAATCTAGCACTTTTTTCAGTTTCGGGTTAGCACCCCTTTTTAAAATTTATCAGATTCTAGCACTTTTTAAAGGTTAGTTTAGCTCCAACTTCCCATAACGAGTTGGCAACACTGCGACCAACCAAACTACTTGGTTGGTGTTTACGCTACAATTTCTAATGTTGTTTCCTTTTATGATCAGGAAAAGTAATTAATTGTAAGATTTATAAAGTGGTAAGGTTTAGTAAATTTTTAAACATTTAGTCTTGCAAAGTATTGAATACTTTTTATGCACTCACAGTTTGTCATGTTAAATGCTTGTTAACCTTCACAATATTTTAAATTTTAACTTTTTTTTCCAACCTTTGATAAATTTTAATCTAGTACATTATAGTCTGTTATTGAAAATGATAATAATTTGTATTGAATACTTTTCTAGCAGCTTATTCATATTTGCTCACTGTGATATACTTAATAAATTTCTTTCGAAATAGTTTGCATGTATAATAAATGCTTTTCAAAAAACAAACTGTGGAGTGTAATTTTATTTGAAGAAAAATAGTGATTGTACGTATTAATTTCAAGATCTATATTTATACTGCATATTTTTTTAGAAGAATGTGCTTTCTTTATCATTCATGCAGGCGATCGTTGTATATTAAGAAAATAAAGCTTCTTCAATAATCTTTTTTTTTACTAATGTATAAGTTAAAATTGTTGATGCACTTTTTTTTTTTTTTTTTTTTGTTCAGTTCTTGCCTTGCAGAAGGAAGCTTTGGGTAAAGGACACAATTTGAAAGGTGATACTATTTTTAACTGATGATTTTCACTTACTGATTGAAATATGCTTGGTTGTACAAGCATCTATTACATCATTTTCTAGCATTTCTTCTTCTTCCTTCGAAAATATCTGCATGCAATGTGTGCATAGTTTGGGTTAAATCTAATAGGTTATTTATTATTTTCTAGTCCAGTCCAGATAATTTAGAATTTCTATGCCTTTGTACGTAGTGTAGTCAGAGTTGCTTTTGAAATGCCTGATGCCTTTATACTGAACAAATAAATTCTCTATTATTCACAACATTTTTTACCGCCTGCTCCATAGCTGAATATGTATATATATATTTTACATGATCTGTGAAACTGTTCTTATGTGACAATGGTAAACTTTTTAAAATAAATTTATCTCAATTTATCTATGATATACAATACATGTATATAAGCTAATAGGTGCATTATTACTTTTTAATTGCACTATTTAATTCTAGTTTGTTATAATTGTATAATAATTGTAAATGTATAAGAATTCAAAAGTAACTGAATGTTTATTAAAACTAAAAAAGAAGAAAGCTCAAAGTAAATTGCTTTATCAGTATAATATATATATACTTCTTCCGAAATGTAGATTATCAGTTACAGATCTTATTAGATTAAATATAATAATAGATGACCTGAGCTCTTTGGAAAAGTGTGCAAAATAAAATCTTCCAGATCCCAATTCTTGAATGAAGAAAAGAAAAAATGTTTACCTGAAAATATTTAATTCTGACTACCACAAATCAACATTCGAGAATTAGATGGCTAAATTAGATAGGCATGAAGTTCCCAACTAAAAAAAAAAAAAAAAAGTAAAAGTAAATAATTCTGCAGATAATCTGAAGGTATTTGGAACCAAAATCATAAAATCTACAGAATAACTGCAGTTTAGAAGCAAAAAGGTTTTTTCACCCTTAAACTTCTTACTGTCCCAAATACCTCCAGATCTGCAGCCTCTTTTCTTTTTAGTTTTTTTTTTTTTTTTTTAGCTGGGTTGCTAGATAAGTTTCATTACTGCAGTGCTGTTATATGTGTGCCAAAATGAAAAAAAAAAAAAGTAAATCAATAATAGGGTGTGGTCCATTTTACTCTGTGGTCCATTGTACCCCCATTTTCTCTAATTTGATCTAGACTGAAAATTAATTGCCTTGATTCAAATTTTTAAAAATAAAACATTTTTTTCTATCAAATATATTAAATTATATCTTATCAACTGACAATCCTTGATTGTGGCCTTGATTCTCCAGTATGATTTAATAAATAGCAAGATATTCAAAGAAAAGAGAATTTTTTGAGAGAAACATTGAGGAGTCTTAAGATATAGGTTTTATAAGAGCTTTTTCATCTAGGAGTATAAAGAAGATTCAGTGTAAATTACTTTGAATTTAATATTGCGAGTAATCCAGATGAAACACTCGCTCCACACAATTTGAGTTTCACTTATTGCACTTGAACCTTTAGTTAGCGGATAGCAGTTTTTCCTTTTCAAAGTCAGATTTTTATGTTTTTTCCTATCTACAGAAGAAAAAAAGAATATGAATCTGCTTACCTATCTTAATAAATTTTTCAGTAGTATATACTTGGCTCACAGTCATGAAAATTAGGATGTATTTTGATATCGTTATATTTATGAGTGTTTATTTTTAGAAAACTCATATCAGCAGTTTAAATCTTCTCTCTATGGCTTACAATTTCCCCATTTCTTGCAACTAAATTTCATGTTATCCTAGGGAAAAATTCACTTATGAAATGACTCATTTCCAAACATATTTAAATTCCCTTTTTTACACTCAAAGAATTCACACCATTTAAATTTGTTTTTATTTTTCAGAAATTTATTTATTTTTAATATTTCATTATGAATAACCATTTAAATTTGTTTTTATTTCCCAAAAATTTATTTATTTTTAATTTTTAATAGTTCATTATGAATGTATGAAGTTCTACAAATGCATTTAGTTCGTATTTTGCATTTTTTAGTTCAAAAATAAAATATTAAAAATCAGTTTTTGGAAAGCAAAAAGATTAAACAGTTCTGAATTTTCTCAATGGGAAAATGGAAATTTTTTTTTAAAAAAAAAAAGGTAATGAGAGAAATTTTAATAGGAAAAGCATGGGTTTTGACTGCTTGAGACAATCGGTAGAGGTCCTCAATAAATATACTTTTTTATTTTATTTAGTTAAAAAAAAATATATATATGTACATACAACCCTATTACATAATTCTCTATGTAACTGTAAATTTTTAGGTGAAAGAAAATATGTGGAAGCTTGCCGATATTCCAGATTGGAGCTATAAAGGTGTTAATCATAGCATCAAAGGAAATGGCGGTCCCGATTGCGTGAACTACCTTTCCCATCAAAGACGCATTTTTGAAACCATTCTTGCTGTTAGCATAGGATGTACTTCACTGTACTGGGGTTATAAAAGATGTGTTGTGCCGCCTATTCCCAAAGTGGCCAGAGAAGACAGGGGTGGCAAAAGGTTGCTTCTTGTGTTAATGTGTCTAGTCTTTGGAATTGAAATCGGTTTCAAATTTTCATCTCGAACTGTGATATATATTTTAAATCCATGTCATGTCATTACTGCTATTCAGGTAAGAATTTAGTTACTTTTTTTTTTGTAATTGTTTAAAGTTTATGATATTTTTTCTAAATAACAATATCCTTAAGCTGTTGAAATATTGAATGTTGATTTTCAAAACCAATTTTTGTTTTATGGAGAGTATTCTTTTGTCTTTTTGTTATATTTGTATGATGCAGTGTAAATCAACATCAGATTATCTGTGTATTAGTACTTCAGTTTAATAATTTTGATTTTGTATTGGGCTAATAAAAATTCTGTGCTTACTGGTTGATATATTTAATAATAATAATTAAAAAAAAAAATACTTAATTTGCTATTGTTTTTCTGCACTATTTATTGAGCTTTATTGTAATCTTTTGTTTGCTTTTAGGATATATGATATTAACATTATTGTGTAATTAAAAATATTGAGAGCAAAAGCCTGGACTTTTATAGAGAGTTTTTTCGAAGACATTGGTAATTTGTGATACTTGGTCGAACAAAAAATGTCTTTACAGTTGTATTCTACTGTTTGTGAGCAGGAGCAGACAAAGGGGTGTGCAGTCATAATGGGTCGCTCGCTTGATACTCAAATTAAAGGGCACCAAAGCATGAAAATTTTCTCAAACTTTTTAATTTACAATTTTGAGAATTTTTTTTTTTTTTTTTAAGCAATACCAAATGTTTGCTTACTAATCTTAATCAGTCTTCTTTCTCATTTCTTCTGCAAAGAGAAGATGGAACTGAAATACCCACTTAATTCTAATTTTTAAATTAGAATTGGGAAAAAAGAGCAACGTATACACACACACACACACACACACACAAAAAAAAAAAAGGAAATGAAAAGTAAGCTGCTTTATTAAAACATTTTTTTTTCGTCTAACAGTGCAAGTGGCGAGAAATTGAACAGTACTGTAACTTTGAAGAACGACAAAAATAAAATACTGAAGACAGAAGTAATAAATAACATTAATTTATGCCAGTTCTAATTTTAATATTCATGTGATTCACAAACGTATTTTCATATTTTATATTTGAATGATTATTATATTTAGCATATCAATTTATCATAAGAAATTAGCATTATATTGTTATATTATTAACTGATACAATAATGAATTTTATTACCAATAGAAAATATAATAATTTTACAACAATTTGTAGAGTTTATTTAAATTAGCATGAAAACTCATCGTCATATTTTCTTGGAAATGAAATTTATTTTAAATAAAGTCTATTAAAAAAAAAAAACTGCAGTAAATGATGCTGAAAATATTGTTGTTGAATGATGAGGAAAAGAATTGTAAAAAATTCTGCAATTTATATTTTTATTTATCATTTGTTTTTATTTATCATAATAAAAAAAAAAAAAAAAAAGAAAGATTGTGGAATTAACGTCAACAAATAAATCTAAAAATTAAACTTATAAGTTTCATTTTTAGATTTAAGGTTTTTCAGTGTTTTTTATTGCAGTCCTATTGGGATTTTTTAAAAATATTTGGTCATAATCTTAAAGTTTTTTTTTAATTTTTTCCCGTGAAAATTTAGCTTCTTCATTTTGTTATTGGTTTTTCATTAGTGATATTTTCATCTTTAATTAAGAGTCTTTCTCATTATTCTGATAGTCTTTTGATATAATTTGTTTCGGACCTGGATGATTCTACACTTCATTTTAAATGCAGGCACTATAATGATGTGTGTATGTGTAGGTGAGTAGGAGAAGGTATTGTAGAAAAAGTTATCATCAATCATAGGATGAATAGTACTAGGTGCATGTTATTCTAAACAGAATAGAAATAAAATGACAGCTTTTAGATGAGATAACATCCATGTTATTTATAAGTTCACACATATATATATATATATATATATATTATTGTATTTTTTCTGTAAATCTTCATTTATATCCCTTGAATTTAAAAATTTCAGTATTTGTTATAGACGTAAGTAAGTAAAAAAGGTGTGGAGATACAGCATGTCCATAATTTATTTATTGGATAAAGATATAGCACTTTAAATAATACAGAAGTGGAATTCAGCTTAATGGTCTAATATAGGGGTGCACAACCTTTCTGACTAGAGGGCCACTCTCGCTGTTGACTGGGACATGAAGGGCCACAGGCAAGATAATGTAAAAGAATTAAACTTATGCAGATATATTTGCTGTGTAATAAATATATATAGATAGAGGCACACTATCAGCAGGTGCACTATCGTTGTAATGGACGCCATGACTTTTTGTCCGATTTCTGAGTGTGGAACTGCTTTAGCTGCAGGAATCTCTGTAGCACTATTCTTTTGATTGCTGCTTTGTCTGAGGATCATAAATTGGCACTAACTTAGACAGAAAGTTCTTTAAAACTTCAAAATGTTTTTTCTTCTTGTCAGAATTCAAACATTTGTGCACAGATTTAAAAAAAAAAAAAATTACAAGTCGGATTGATTTGTACATTTATAATACTAAGAAGCATATGAATGTTTTGTCAGCTATGCCTGCTATAAAATTAAGTCCTGTACATTCTTTTAGCTGCTGCTTCATTTCTGTTTGCGACCCCATAAATCATAAATGATCCCCATCATTATTGTGGTCTGTGTTTTTATCAGTTCTACAAAATAAATAAGCAACAATCAGTCTTTTTTTCTTTTTTATGTCACCAGACAGAAATAAATTCAACTAACTGCACATTTGAAGTTTTTATTATTATTATTATTATTATTTTTTTTTTATGGAAATTAGTTATTACTGTAAATTTACATTAAATCATTACTTCATCATTTACATTATTTCAGCATTAATTATAATACATATAATTATGTTTTGGAGGCAGATTAAAAAAAAAAATTGGAGAAGGAGCTTTTATTTACCGATCGTTACATTTTTCAGTTTTTAATCTTCTCAGATAGATAAAGATAAATAATCACCAATAGATTATTCCATAATTTTTTCATTAAAATTTTAAGAAGCCTATTCTGGGTTACATTATTTAGAAATATGTATGAAATCCAACGTTTTCATCCCCCCCCCCTCCCCTACAAAAAAAGGAAAGTTTTTATAAATGCCAGTTTTGCAAGTGCAAAAAAATAAAATATTTTATCTCTTTTTTATATTTTCGCTCCTGCTGCTGATTCATGTGATCTATAATGTTGGTCCTTCTGCGGGCCGCATGTGGCCCCCGGGCCGCAGGTTGTGCGACATGCAAGACATGCAAGAAAACACGTGCTACTGCCTTGGAGGCAAAAGCAAGACATGCAAGAAAACACGTGCTACTGCCTTGGAGGCAAAACCAAGACATGCAAGAAAACACATGCTACTGCCTTGGAGGCAAAACCAAGACGCAAGAAAACACGTGCTACTGCCTTGGAGGCAAAAGCAAGATTGTCTTGTTTTTACCTCCAAGGCAGTAGCACGTGTTTTCTTGCACCTGATGAAGAAAGGCTACGTCCTTTCGAAACCAGTTGTGCTGTCTTAAAATTTATGGTGTGTGAATACGTTTTAATATATTTCTAAAAAGAAAGATAGTTTGACTTTTTTTTAGCATTTTAAACTATCTATATAATGAATAAAATACGTAAGGATAAAAAAAATAATATTTATAAATGGACAATATTTAAGCATGCAATTTCAGCTTAATGGTCTAATAAGAAAAAATGAGATTTGTCTTATGAGACCATTTTATGGAAAAATGAATTTTTAAAAGTTGCTTCTTTAGAATTTTTGCAGGCATCATTTTAAACCTAGCAATACTTTAAAGATATATACAGAATATGAATTATTATCATAAATTGACTAAAAAATGCATTCTTAAAAAGTGCCATCAAAATAGGAATTAGTTTTTTTTTAAAACAAAAAATAATGCCAAAATAAATAAATAAAATGTCGTTGCCAATACAGCGACAAAAGTTTAAAAGGAGTCATGGGGGTCTTATACTGAAACTGCACCGCATGCGGAAGTATGAAAACTGGGTATTCAACCATGAATTTTATTTTGAAACCTTTCTTTGAATAATTTTAGTTTCACTATTGCACAATATTAGCTTGGATCTAATAAAAATTTGGCTTCTGGTAACTTAAAATTCTAATTAGGTGGTAAAATTGGCATAATATTTATGAATTTCAAATTTTACAAGTAAATAAGAAAAGAAATAAAGTGTGAAAATTTTGCACTGGTTTGCTAGTTTTATATTAAGACACTTGAAAATGAGCAAACACTAGTTGCCCAAAGAATATACAAGCTCAGAATGTCATAACCAGATAATGTACATTGCTTTTTCACTGAAAAATGTCATTTTGTCCCTAAACAAATAAGTAGCCACTAGCCATTCATAACATTTTTTTTTTTTTTAAATGAATTTCTTTGTATTAAAGACTAAATTAATATAAATTATTTCTTATTATTTTGTAAAATTGCAAGTTTGTTTATCTGTGAATAAATTATGGTCACACTGTATTTTGAATTACAAAAGAATGAAGTTTGAAATTTTAAAAGTTATATACTTTTAAACTTATAAGTTTAATACTGTGATTTAACTAGGTGTGTTTCATCTAGATTCCATTGTGTTTCATATTTCTATGTATAATATTTACTTTAAAAATAAGTTCCATGTAGAGTTTTGTCCCCAAAATATGCATATGTATAAATGAATGAAAATGTTTAGTATTTCTATTAAAATGAACAATAAGACAAACATTTACATTGAAGATAATCTAGTTTCATAGTTCTTAACCCTACAAGGCACCCAGTTCCATATGTGGAACACCAACTTTAATCGTTCCTATAGCTATAAAACTATTAGTAGCGACACCTCGTGACATCTTGATAGAAGCTACGGACATTTAGCAATGTAGTCATACAAATCTTTACCTAAAGAGGTCATTCGTGTTTTTATTAGAGTGCACTCAGTGTGAAATTTGAATGGAAGTGATACGTTAGTCGTTTGTCTGAATTCAAAAAAAAAAAAAAAAAAAGAATAGTTATTGAGCAGTTTTGACTCAAAAAAAAAAAAATACTGTGTGTTATAACGAAGTGTTTATTTTGTAGAGGTAAGTTTTTTTTTTTTTTATATTACAATAGTAAACGTATTAGTAAATCCTATTTTTATGTATGTTCCACATACGGTACGTTGAGCTAAAAAGTTGATTTTTCCGTAAAATATGGTTTTATTTTTATAAGTTTTCCCTATCTTCTGATCACTAATTTTACAACCTATATATTTTTGTCGCACACTAAAAAAAAAAATTGAGCCTTGTTAGGGTTAATATAACATTATGGTAATAGAGAATTTTATCATGTTGTCTTATTTTTACGACCATTTTATTATATTGTCACCATTATTTTAAAACAATACTTTTTTATGTAATGCTTACACGTGTTTTAGCATTGAAACGTTCAAGAAAAATTTCTTATTTCAAGTCAAGTCAACGATGTGCTTCGGAGTACCTGCATTTGGTCGCAACCAATGCTTACCTCCAACGAAAAATGCGAAAAACATAAAAATAATTTTCCATAAAATAATTAAAAGCCAAATGGGTAAATTTAGAATTTTGATCTCTGAATAAATCTCCGCGTGAGCAGAGACCAATCAGAGCGAAGCACCAGGAGTTAAAAAAAAAAAAAAGATTAAAAAATTAAAATAAATAATAAAATAAATAATAAATAAATAACTCCTTGAAAAAACCTAAGTGTAACAGTGAAACTGTTACGTGCGTTGACGAGACGGTCTGGACGGCGAAAAGGAATTAAGAGTTGAGCAGGGCGTCCCAGGGGGCACAGGAAACCACTAATAATAATCAGAGTCCCGCAATTAATAAAAAAAATCTGGAGTGACTCCACTCGACTTTCCGAACATTGAGTAACTAACAGTTTTGTAGATAAAATAAAGAAAGAGGAGTTGCTAAACAAACAAAAGAGAGAAAACCATAATAGAGTGCTTGAGTATTTTTCTCCATATATCACACGAGGTTTCATTTAACGCTACTGAACTTTGAGCCCATAGATCATAATGATAAAGAATTTTTCATTGTGTCCCTGTAAAAATCTATAAATGCTAGATTCACCAAAATGCTTACAGTTAGTGCAACAGTGATTTATAATATTCATACAAATTTTCAGCTCAATTGAATAAGCCGTTTAGATGCTATCGCACTTTTAAAAATTTGGTCTCATAGGCCATAATGATAAAGAATTTTTCTTTGTGTCCCTGTAAAAAAATTGTAAGTGCTAGATTCACCAAAATCTATACAGTTGGGCCAAATGCGACGTATAACATGTGTACAAATTTTTTGCTCAGATTAATATGGCGTTTAGACGCTATCACACTTTTAAAAATTTGGCCCCATAGGCCATAATGATAAAGAATTTTTCTTTGTGTCTCTGTAAAAAAACTATAAGTGCTAGATTCTCCAAAATCTATACAGATTGAGTATCTGTGACCTATAATATGTGTATAAAGTTTTTGCTCAATTGAATAAGGCGTTTAGATGCTATCGCACTTTTAAGATTTTGGTCCCATAGGCCATAATGATAAAGTTATTACTTAAAAACTTTGAATAAACACCATAAAATGCAATAAACTCGCAACAATTGTTTCGGGTCGAAAAAACACACGACCCTTCATCAGGCGAATAAAGTAAGCACGAGTGCTGCAGTCAAAGTGGCAACGTGGTTTGTGTGTTGCCGCTTTGACTGCAGCACTCGTGCTTACTTTATTCGCCTGATGAAGGGTCGTGTGTTTTTTCGACCCGAAACAATTGTTGTGAGTTTATTGCATTTTATGGTGTTTATTCAAAGTTTTTAAGTAATAATTTTTACAACGCCAGTTTTGTGATGCTTCTTTATTCATAATGATAAAGAATTTTTCTTTGTGTCCCTGTAAAAAAACTATAAGTGCTAGATTCACCAAAATCTATAGGGTTCGTACTATGGTGACTTACAATATACGTACCAACTTTCAGCTTATTCGAACAAAGCGTTTAGACGCTAGCGTGTTCACTCACAGACATACATACACACATACACACACACATACATACATCATCTCAAAAATAGTGGAAACGGACTCAGGGGACCTCGAAACGTATAGAAACATCAAAATCTCCAATTCGGATTTTTGACATGATTACAATACTTTCCTCACTATAGTGTTCGGAAAGTAAAAAAAGGGGGCCATACAATTTTTTTTTTTTTTTTCCCTATCATAATTAAAATTCAGGAGGATTAAAGTGAAGTGCATGCATGAATCCTACGAAAGTCTCAGTATCCATCCAGAAACTAAGTTCTGAGCTGGATCTGCGGACCTCTCAGAGACACACATAGCGCTCACAATCCTCACTGAAAGTAAAACGAGCAAAATCGCAGAGGATTTTGTCCAGAAACTGAAAGCCAATCAGAGGCCAGGAAATCGGCCAATGAGAGGAGACCTCAGATCCCTACACTACAAGACAATAAAATTAATAAAAAATTAAAAAATAAGCCAAAGAATAAAAAAAATATACAGCAATTAGGAAAAAAACTGTTGGACTCTATTCACAGATACGACGCTAGAGTCGGTCGTGGTAAAAAACGGCGTTTGGCTATTTTAGTCAGAGGGGATGATTTTCTCCCCGTCTCTAAAAAGCATAGGAGTATAACTTCCGGAGTAACCTAACTTAGTATTTCCATCCAAAATTCTATTTCCCCTAGATTGAACGAAATGTTCATCTAGCTTTGGCTAACCCTAGTATCAGGCTTATCTACTGAACTTTGTCAGTCGCGAGCTTTGAACCTTCTTACTAGTGAAAATGTTACTTCTTTTTTAATTAATTTTTTATCAAAATTTCTTATTGATGACAGTGGTGACAATATAATAAAACACAAGCAAAATTTTAGAAACACTGCGTGGCCTGTATTTATCATGTGTTTGTAACTGTTTTAATGCTTAAAGTAAATCATTCTATAAATAAGAGTTAACACATAATTTCAGTTAATGTTATCATTATTTTTCTGGGCTTTTGAAAAATATCAAAGATATCCAAAAGGAAAGAGGGGAGAATACTCTTTATTTTAGTTCATTATTTCAAATAAATTAATTGTGTAGTATTTTGATATATTTTGTTTGATATACACATATGTGTTTTATTCCCAAAGCATAATAATGTTAAAAAAAAAAAAAAAAAAAAAAAAGACTCTTTATAGGTATTTTAATCATCTTATTTATGAATGCAAGTTATCTATAACTGAGCAAAAGCAGTATATTCTGTAATTGTATGAGTTTTAAGAAAAATAATGCTAAAGATTTTTTTTTCCTTTTAGTAATTATATTTAATAATTCATTCATTTCTTTTTCCACTAATGTAAGTTTATTACACAAACCTGTCTTTGATTGTTATTAAATATGTGCTTCTAAAGATTTAAGTTGTTTCATTACATTGTTTTGTTTCTCTTTGTAGATATTCCTTCTCGCTGCCCCTCCCACTTCAAAAATCGTGACATTCCTGTTTAGAATTCATATACATTGCTTGTATGGTGCTTTTTTAGCTATACTCTTTCCTGTTTTAAATACTCGAAAGGTTTGTGTGTTTTTTCAACTCATTCTTATTGACTCGGGAAAATTTGTCCTTTTATGTACCAGTGTTCACATTAGGAAAAGAGAATAGGAGAGTGGATGAAACCATGAAATTTTTCCACTCTAATCTACCCTTTAATTCTTTAACATTTCAGGGTTTAATCCAGCTTTTTAAAAATGGTACCCCATTTGTGAATTTATAAAATAATTTGTGAAAAAATCAAGTAAGTTTGTGAAAATAATGCTTCAGAACAATTAACCAAAATGCACAAAGAGTTTTTTTAAATTTTAAAATACATTTAAAAAATAAAATGGAACAGTTGTAAAATAAATATATATGTTGGCCAGTTATTTCTTATGCATGAGATAAGAAGGTGTTTACTTAGATATTTACCATTTTCTTCAGTAAATATCCAAACTGAGGGTATTTTTATATGTTTGATGCAGCGAAGCTTATAAAAATATTGCTGAGAATTGACTTTGTGAAGGTGCTGCTTTGCTGAAAATTGGTTTTGTGAAGGTACCTTATTGCCAAAAGTTGACTTTGTGAAGGTACCTCATTGCCAAAAGTTGACTTTGTGAAAGTGCCTCAATGGGGTACTAAATTTGTTCTGGATTAACCTCTGCATGTGCACCATAGTTTTTTTTGAAAATTGTTAAACTAATTTCAAAAATGTAACCTGATCATAAATTAAATATGTAAGAAGGAAAAAATAACTTTTTTTTTTTTTTTTTTTTTTGAGAATTTTAGGTTTGAAGTATCTATTTGTTAACTTGATTAAATTCAAGTAATGATTTATTTAATAGATAAATAATTTTGTAAGTAATGCTATAAATTGCAAAAACTTGCGATAGCTGTTTCTTGTCAACATAATCGCATAGTTCTTCAGCAAGTAAAAAAAAATCTAGGCACGAGTGTGACATTAAAGCAACAACTACACACTTGTGCCTGCTATGAAATTTAAATTGGCATTTAGCTTCCTCTGAAACATTGTTAAATTTTGGAGTAGTGCTACTGAATAGAGAGTTTAAAAATTGATTAAAACAACAAAAAAATTGTTGAGTTAAAGATGTTAAATGTTTCATTTCAGTACAAAAACAATGAACATTATACGCTTAAAAAAGAATTTTAGAGGCAAGCAAAAATGGTTAATTTATTCCTTTGAAAATTTAGAATTAGGCAAATTCTTTCGTCCTAAAATGTTAAAAATAATTAACTAGATTTTTAGAAGAGAATTTTTCTTTTATCATTAGATATTTAAAAAGTGAAAATTCAATATCTATGTTATACTCTGAAATATGAAAATGAAATTATTTGAATTTTTTAGCATTCAGTAGCTATCTAAACCTATTTTAGATACTGTCTGCACTAAACATGATTCTTTATCTAGTGAAAAAAATAACTAAAAGAAAAATATATTTACTTTTGTTATCATTATTATTATTATGAAAATATGCAATTGTAATGTCACAAATAGAAGCTTTAATATGGAAAAAAAAAAAAAAAAAAAAAGAAGTGTAGTAGTATTTTTTTTTTCTTCATTCATTCTCATCTTTGAATTTTGAAAATTGTAGATTGAAAGAAATAGTAAATAAAAATCTTAGAATAATTTTAATTTAGATATAAGAAAATAAAAATTCTAGTCTAAATAAAATATGTATCAATTGAATTATATATAAAAGGATAAAATTAAACTTTAAAAACATTTAAAATACCTTAAAATCCTTTAATTGGAGCAGCATTACGATATATTTCGACTCGCTAGTCGCAGTTGTCATCAGGTTGAAAAATTGCTGCTCTACTGACCATCTTGTCACCGACTTTTTTATCCTCTTCTTCAGTGCTGACATATAATACGGTTGTTTCTTTTTAATTAGTTGTTGCCATTCTTTCGGTATTACGCTGTGCTCTCTCTCATTAATAGCGGTGTTAGAAGTTAGAATTTCCAGGGCTTCGTGCTTTAAGGCATAATTATGGGAATTATAAGGGGCAATTTTAGTGGTGGTTATAGTATTAGGATCAATTGGGTTATTGATATGAGTACGGGATAGAGAGGTGGAGAGAGAGCACAGCGTAATACCGAAAGAATGGCAACAACTAATTAAAAAGAAACAACTGTATTATGACGTCAGCACTGAAGAAGAGGATAAAGAAGCCGGTGACAAGATGGTCAGTAGAGTAGCAATTTTTCAACCTGATGACGACCGCGACTAGCGAGTCGAAATATATCGTAATGCTGCTCAATTAAAGGATTTTAAGGTATTTTAAATGTTTTTAAAATATGTATTTCTACAAGAGGCATATTTTTTCTTTTCTTTTTACTGTCTGTTGGGGGACTCTGCTTATTCAATGTATTCATGGTAACAATGCTTTTTTGCTGTCTAAAAGAAATAAATCTTCTCATTCTAACAAATCTGTCTTTTATAGATTTTGATTTAGTACCAAAAGTTTCCTTATTTTATAAAAAGGCTTCAAAGTTTTTCCAAAAGTCATGCAAAAGACTCAAAACTTATGTTGGTAAATGTCTTAATTCCATATGTCTTGGTGTCATCCAGTGGTAAAATTTCTCTAAGATTGTATCGAAAAATATAATGTTCTCTCATTTTATATGGTTATTTTATATAATTTAGTATAATTGTTATTTTTTGACTTAAATATGCAAAAACATTAGTAAATAAAATGTTTTAGAACTTTATATTTTTAACATCATTTTTATTTATTTATTTATTTCAACATAATATGCAAGCATTACATGAACACCCAAGGAATTTTAAAGAAGTACTGAATGTTGAGGAGGCAGTGCGCATGCTTCATTGATAGTGTTTAGATGCCTGGCAGTGTGCCAGCTCTCAAGGAAAATACGTGATTTATAATTATCAAAACCAGAATTCAGAACTTTTATATTATCGAAGTCAGGAATATGATCGGTTTCTATTCGGTACTTCTTTAATTCCTTGGGTATTCATGTAATGCTTGCATATTATGTTGTAATTGATACTAATGAGGAATCCCGGACGGGTTTCGAAACGTCTTGATTTTAATTATTTTTATATGTATATATTGTTTTTTAAATGTATTTTAACTTAAGTTATGTCTCATAAATAAAATAGTTTTTGTTTTTAATTATTTTAAATATGTTTTTCAACTTGCTGCTATATATATCCATTTGGTCTATTTTATCTGAAAGAAAGTCTGATAAAGTAAAGAAAGCATAAAGTGTGAAAGCAACATTGTTTGTTTAAGTAATAAATTGTGAATATTCTGACTTAACATTTAGCAACCTAATAGCAATTTGCTGTCATTCTCGGCACAGACAAATAATGCTAGTAATGTTAATAAAATATGCTAGTCAAGAATGTGTTAGGAAATTTAATTTGATACATCATTTATTAATGGTACAAAAGCAAAACATCTTTGCATGCGTTAGCTTACATTCTGCAGCTCACTTTTACAAATTAATAAAGTGTATTTTTATGCAGGTAAATAATTAAAAAAAAAAGAAAAAAGTTTAGGATTTTTTAAAATGGGTCAAAAATAAATAAATAAAATAAAATAAAATTACAGCATATTTAGTTACCTCTATGAATAAAAATTTATGTAATTGAGCTATATTTTGTAAATAATTTTTTTATTCATAGTATTTGAAATAAAACTAAAGATAAAATGTTGAATGGGCAGCAATTTTAAACTTCTGTTTACAAAAAAATATTAGATATGAAGAAGGATACATTTTTAAACCTAATTTCAGAAAACTGCATTGTTTGATTTATAAATTTAGCAATTAATACTCTGTCTCTGCACTTGAAGCTAATGTCGTCTCATTGACCAGGTGTCATCCAAATGACGAATACTCAATGGAATGACACTTGACACACTGACACTGTTATTATGTATGTATATTACCGGTTATAAAAAGAGGCAATACCTATTGAAACATACACATAAATATACATATTGAAATAAAAACTAATACTTAGATTTTATCCAAAAATTTATTAGTATTAATACTGCATTAGTTAAATGGCCCCATCCCATTGACGAGTTACCCCAATTGATAAATTATAAATAAAAAACTTTTTGCATTTTGTATATTGAGCTCTGGTATGTTTTTAAGAGAAAAGAGCTTAGAAATCACTATGCTTAAACAAATAAACTGGATAATCAGTTACCAAAATAAACTGTAATTAGTTAAAGGCCATCCTCCCATTGACAGGTTGACTAAACAAGTTCAATATAGAGTAAGTGATCAATTTATTAGAATTTTTTTTTTTTTTTTTTTAATTTTTAATTTTTTTTTTCAATTTTCTAAAAAAGGTACTGAATGAAATGACTTTGAACTTCAGATATGCAAAGAAAAACTGACTTTTTTCACTATCAGTTTAGTCATGAGTGCGATTAAGGGACCAACCACAAATTGGCAAAAAGCACAAATACTTTGGATCACCCTGTATCACAAAGAGCTACAAAAGACTTGTAACTTTAACACATTGTTGCACTTACTATGTACAATATTTATATGTTTTGTCGTGAGAATAGCACAATTATTTAAGCACACATAACTTTAATAATTTTTGAAAAAAAAAAAGTATTTTTTTCTTTGTAACATGAATGGATTTCAAGAAAATTTTACAAAACTTGCAAAAAAAAATTGACAAAACATTAGAGAAACATTCTGAAACATAAAATTCACACGTTTAATATTCGCTGAGATATTTTTTATTACATAGGTTGAAAGCTAGATATATTGGGCAACTTGTGTCAAAAGTTCATTTGAGGAGAGTAAAATTAAGTAAATTGTCAGCAAAAGAATGAGCTAGATTTTAGATGTTTTTCCCAAGATGCACAGTTAATTTGGAGATCCAATTATTTCAACAAAGTTGTAAAAGTTCCTTTTTGTAAAAAACCCCTTATGATCTCACAAGTCTCAGTAAATAAATAAAAATATGTTAGAGTTACAAGCCCATAAGGGGTTTTCTGCAAAAGAGAAATTTTTCTCAATGTCGTTGAAATAATTGGATCTCCTAATTAAGCACATGGCATGTACAAAACCCCTTAAGAAATTTCAACTCTGGAAAATATCTAAGATCTAGCTCATTCTTTTGCTGAGAATTTATTAATTTTTACTCAGTTCAAGTGAACTTTTGATATAAGTTGCCCAATATGTATAGCTTTCAACCTATGCGACAGGGTTCATACTCCTCAGGGAAAACATGGAAAACAGGGAATACTCAGGGAATTTGGAATTTGTTAAAAAAAATCAGTTAGAACTCAAGGAAAATAAAAATTTTCATAAAACGTCAGGGAAAATCAGTTATAAAACCTGGAAAAACAAATGTTTTTTTTCTCTCAAGTTATGTTTTTCTTATTTAGCTTTGTATCAAAATTTAAATAATTAATTATTGTGAAAATACGCATGCAAATAATGATTTCTGCCTGAATTTCTGTTGACCTGAATTATATTGATCTATTATATGATCGGCAGTAATATGACATCATACAGTGGAAGTAGCTGTATTTTGTCTTGTCTAGAAGAGCATTTCTTGTAATATGTCGCTAATATTTTCTTCAAAATTGTCTGGGAACTCAGGGAATTTTTTTCCCATATTTGAGTATGAACCCTGTAGCAATAAAATTTTCTATTTTTCACGCATGCACAGTAAAAAAATATTTACGAAAATGCTCATATCTGAGTAAATTCTACATGTGTGATTTTTATGTTTCTGAATAGTGTTTCTTTAATGTTTCGTCAATTTTTTTGCAAGCTTTGTAAAATTTTTTTTAAATCCATTTTGTTATCAGCAAAAAAAAAGAAAAAAAAAAAAAAAAAATGATATATGTTGAAAAAAAATTGTATTTCCTTAAATAATTGTGCTTTTCCTACAAAAAGAAAACCACATACAAACATTTATGTAGTAAGTGCAACAATGTGTTAAAGTTATGAGTCATTTGTAGCTTTTTACGACACAGGGCGATTGAAATTATTTGCACTTTTCTTCAGTTCAGAGTTGGCCCCTCATTGCACTCATGGCTAAATTGATTGTAGAAAATGTGGGTTTATAAATGCATGTCTGAAGTTCAAGGCCATTTTATCCAGTATTTTTTTAGAAAATCAAAAAAATGTCAAAATCAAAAGAATTTCTAATAATTTGACCACACACTGTAATAAGCTATCTTGCCACATTGGGTACCTGGCCTAAGGGTGGGATACCCTCCATGGAAAATTTACAAATGGATATTTTTTTCTTTTATTAAGTTTGTTTATTATTTTTTTTTTTTTTCAAATTTATTTTATATTAAGAAAATTACCTTATAAATTTGGAATCTTTTATACACTTTTTCTGTTGTTATTAGCTTCACAATGTTGTAAATGTTAATTTGGTTGTTTTTGCAGAAAGCATTAGAATTGGAGATATATTGGATTCAACATTTCTTGATTTTAATCATCCCGTTTTATTTACTAAGGACGGGAGTCGGAGGTAATTGTTTCAGTTGCTTATATTCATTTCGAATGGATATATATTTCATTATTAATATTAGTTATCTGTAATATGCATTTTAAAAATCATTGTGTTTAATCATTGTATACTTCATGTACAATAGTCTTAAAAAAAAAAAATAAAATAAAAAAAAATTAATGACAGATTTTAATCCTTGTTCATAAAATTTCTTAATTAGAAATTTAAATCAACAAGGTTTATTATGGTTATTATTATATTTTTAGATAATATATATATATATATATATATATATTTCTGTGTTATTTCCTGTCTACCATCAGTAAGTTGAAATATAAATTTGCTTAAATAATATTTAATATTAAGACAAATTTTTATTTACTTATCAGTAAAGTCTATAGGACATTTCAATTTTTAAGTTATTAAGGAAAAGAAAAGGGGAGGGGGGCAATTAAATGATTTGTATATTTATATATTTCTTATAAATATTGTATTAATTCTAGCACTAAAACTCACATGCTGTGATATACAGTAGAACTTGGATAATTCAAAGTTGAAGGGACTAGAGAAAAAATCGAAATATCCAAAAATTCGAATTACATATACTATTTTATCAAAAAGAAGAGATAAATTAAAAAAAATGAAACTCTACGATCAAAGATTTAACACATAAATTTTACATCTAAGAATACTGCTACATTAGCCCCCCCCCCCCCCCCCAATTAAATCAATATATTTTTACGAGCTTAATTATTCGACACTTTTTAAAAAGTAGTCAGATATTTTTGATTGCTTCTTTAAGTACAATCTTTATGTCATAGCACATGACTTCAACATATCAATTGATACAAAAACAGAATCTTCTACATTAGACATGACTTTCAATTAAAAAGACCTCTAAGTTCATGTATATGGACGTATCTTCTTCTGATGCACACTCTTGTATTTCCTTATCCTTCTTTTAAAAGACGGACAAAAGAAAGATGGTTAAAAAAAATAATGCACTTTAGCTGAGAAAAATCTCAGGAACAAATTTTACTGTAATATTTTTAAGGTAAATTCGAATTATCCAAAATAGAATTTGAATTATCCATGATTTTTTAACATTATTTTAATACAAAATTCAAGGGACCGAGTAAAAAATTTTAATTATCCAGAATTTCGAATTAAACAAGTTCGAATTATTCAGGTTTCACTGTATTAATATACATACTTGACAGAAAAATGATCTTCCAAACTGAGACATACTTTATTTGTACAAAGTAAATTTGAACAAATAAAGTATAATTATAAAGATCAAATTACAATAATTATTTTATAATTAATAACCTTTTTGAAAATGATGGGTGTCCTAAAAATCTCTCTTTTGGCAGCATTAATAATTTTGAGTGTAGGCACCAGAGGACCCAGTGTTTAAGAGCATAGGTGCCAAGTCTCTAATATTTTCAACGGAGATTTCATGCTAAAAAGTTCTTATAGATGTTTCCAGTTTATTTAATTGTATGTATTCGGGAAAATTGCATCTGACAGATTCCTTTTAAAAAATACTGGTGGATAAATCATGTTGGCAGCTATGTAAAAGTAATAAGTAAAAATCTTTGAATAAACACCATAAAATGATGTTTATGGTGTTTATTCAAAGATTTTTACTTATTACAGGTACAAATAGCAACAATAAATAAAGGATTGAATAACATAATGTAGCTGAATATAATCCAATTTAAAGTTTATCAAAAACAAATATAAAAATGATAAAATTTTGTAGCAAATATGAGACTGCAATAAAAATGTAAATATTTCTAGAAACCTCAGCACAAAGAATATCTTCAGTCAGTATAAAATTTTTGTAGCACTTTTTTTTTTTTTTTTTTCAAATATAGATTAGTAAAAATGTACAATTTAACATAATATTATGCAAAAAATTAACAAATGTGTTAATAAAAGTTATTCTTAATATAGTACATTTAGAAATTATCGTAAGAGTTAAGCAAATTCACTCCCAATTTTTTGATTAAATTGTCTGAAAAATGAATTTTTAAAATTGAATATCTGAAGTTGTAAAATTATTATCAGATGGATTATGTAAAGGAAAAGAACGTTTTTCATAAATTTTGTTAACATACTACTTAAAAAGAAAAAAATAATACTTTGAAGTATTGATAAGATAATAATTAGTGTGTAACTAAGAAAAATTTGGTTTTAGCATTTAAGGCTAAACTTAAAATAGAAAATTAAATCTTAATCTGAATTGTAAAATTTAGATCCACCACAACAGTTAAAAATAAATAAATAAATAAAGCACAGGTGCTATTTCCCCATGTATTCTTAACTCAATTGTTATTTTTACTCCAATTCCCAATGTAGGCCTAACTTGTCCGTCATTTTTGCTCTGATTTCCGATGTAGGCTTAATGGGCCACAGTTGTTTCATTCAGTTCCCTGTACCCCGTGTAGGCTTAACGTGCTGCTGCTGCTTTAATTATCAGCAAATTAAGGAATATCGCAGATTTATCACCGGGTGCATTGAAACAGAAAGCAAAATATAATTAAGTCTGCTCATACATTTAAGAAATTTATTAAGAACAATCGAGTCCCTTCCCTTGGGACGCGTTATGTTTCAAATATGGGGTCCTTTTTGCATATTCCGCATCTTTTATGCGCTGTAGCATGTCAGCAGCACGGTATATATGTATGCATGTGATTTATTGTTAAGTCTTATAAAGCGATGAAGAGGCAAGAGCAGACTGCCCTCAATTGCCTACTACGTAGCTCTAGTACAATGTTAAACCTACTCACCTTTTTCTCATTTCTTATGAAGTTATTGGTTTGTTGATGGTTCCTATTGCCCAACATTTAATGAGAGGAAAATTGATCATTTCGGATTGGCTGAAAGATTTCCGTTCTCTCTCAATTTGGTTATAAAGAAAAGGCGTGTTTTAATATATAAGATAAGCTAATTTGATGCTTAACTTTTGGAAACCAGTGTATTATTATTTTAATTTATGAGATATTCTGATATTTTGTAATTTTATTATTTGGCAATGAGCGTTATTGTGTTATTTAATGTAATTTTATTTTATCATTAGGTGTTTATACTGTTGAACCTATGAGAGACATGAGTTGGACTACTCTAACTGAAGGACTTTTATTTATTTATCATTTTATGGTCCTCCAACCACTTGGAATGGCAAGTTTTATTTTTTATTTCATTTGTCAAATATATACAGTCATACTCTGTTTTAATGTCATCCAAAATATTTCTGGCACAATGGCTGAGGGATGTCATTTAAAAGTTTTTTATTTAAAAATTAGTGAAATGAAAACTATATAATAAAGGACATCTTTATTGGAGAACATAACAAAGACTGATATGTATGTGTATGCAATACTATCAAAATTTAATATATAATATGAAGCAGCTATAATATAAAAATATTATACACAGTTTTATTTGCTGTATTCGTGACTACTTGGCTTGCCTGGCGAAGGGTCATACTATGACAGTGGATGATCAAATTATTAGAATTTCTTTTTATTTCGACATTGTTTCGATTATCTAAGAAAGTATTATATGAGATGGCCTGAAACTTCATACATGCAAAGAACATTTAAAAACTCATATTTTTCACTATTGATTTAGTTCGGAGTGCAATTAGAGGACCCACTACAAATTGAAGAAGAGCAAAAATACTTTGGATCACCCTGTATCACAATAAGTTACAAATCACTTGTAGCTTTAATATATTGCTGCACATACTGTGTACGATATTTGTTTGTTTTGTTGCGGGATTAGCACAATTATTGCTTAAATCTGTTTAATTTTTACTGTATTCAAATGAGTTTTTGACAAAAGTTGCTCAATATATCTAGCTTTCAACCTATGCAATAAAATGTTTCCATCTTTTGCATAGTCACAGTAAAATAATATTTACTAAAAATGCTCGTACTTCAATGAATATTACACGTGTGAATTTTATGTTTCAGAATCATGTTTCTCTAACATTTGTCAATTTTTTGGCAAGTTTTATAAAATTGTTTAAAAATCTGTTCTAGGTATAAGCAAAAAACTAAAATTGTATTTGTCTAAATAATTGTGCAATTCCCGCACCAAAACATACAAATGTTGTACATAGTATGTGCAATAATGTGTTAAAGTTAAAAGTCATTTGTAGCTTTTTGTGATACAGGGTGAACCAAAGTATTTTTGCTCTTCTTCAATTTGAAGTTGGTCCCCTAATTTGCATTCTGGTCTAAATCTCTAGTGGAAAATATGAGTTTTAAAATGTTCTTTGCATGTATGAAGTTTTAGGCCAACTATTTTTGAATGCCTTTGATGCTGGGAACTCTAAATTTCTCTTATAACTACTGAAAATTTCAAATGGTTTCCCTCTTCTGGCAATGGTTTCCCTCTTCTCTCCTGTTCCTGCAAAAGTTCTTGTGGGTTGAAGTCGAGCTGCTGCCAAATCTGTCATCAGTTGATGAGAAGGATTTGAACATACACCCCGCGACAAAAAGATAGGTACAAAGGGTTTTTTTCTTTGTTTTTTCATTAAATAACATTATCTAAATTGTGCTTATCATTTATTATTATCATAAAATAACACTATTCCCAGACTCATTTTTGTTTTAAGACTCAGAAAAGTTTTAAGACTAAAATTTTTCTAATTTAAGACTATACTCCATGGCAAAAAGATAGGAACAAAGGGTTGTTTTTTAATTTTTCATAAAATAACATTATCTAAATTGTGCTGATCATTTATTATCATAACAAAATATTATCATATCAAAAACATATTAAATATTTGTATCATATTCAAAAATTTAAGAAAAAAGCCTTTGTTCCTATCTTTTTGTCACAGTGTGTAGTTTTAAATTAGAAAAATTTTAGCCTTAAAACTTTTCTAAATGAGTCTTAAAACAAAAATGAGTCTGGGAATAGGGTTATTTTATGATAATAATAAATGATAAGCACAATTTAGATAATGTTATTTTATGAAAAATCAAAGAAAAACCCTTTGTACCTACCTTTTTGTTGCGGGGTGTACCTCTTTACAAGGCAGGCATTGCCAAATAATTTTTCTTGCCATGCTTCACGCTGCAACAATCCAAAACTTTCTCTGAACAAGAACTAGTGTCAACTCTGCATCTGCATGAAAATACTAAACATGGGAATGGTTAATAAATACAAAAGTAAAAATAATTTTTGCAGGGATAATCATTGGATATTTCTGATTTAAATTTAAATTATAGTCAAGTTAAAGCATATATAATTGAAATTTTTCAGTAATTCTCAATTCACATTTTCTTGCCCATTATTTTTGTTTTTCATGTTTAATATCTTTATGTTTTTCATGCCTTTTTAAGAATAGGTATTGATTTAATCCATACCTTGTTTATTGTAACATATATTTCATAAATTACGTGAATATGATAAATTTAATAAATATGATAGTTGATATATTGAATCAACAACACTATATTACTGTTAATTGATTGAAAATAAAACTATGGGTAAAATCTCTAATCGACATTTCAACTTATTCTATTACCAATAACTTTTTGAATTTTCATGATTTTTTTGTTTTTTTTAAACCCTGCATATTATAAACAAACAACAAAAATTATCAATGCTGTTAAATGAGCCATTATATCTCCATGAATATGCATGCAATTTCCATACAAGAAAATACAGATAATTAAAAGAAGCTTCATAGTCACATGTTACATCTACAATACATTTCAAGCTTTATTTTTACAGGGTGATACTAGATGATATTTATTTATTTATTTAAATTATTATTATTATTACTTTCTGAACATATGCATGTAAGGAAAGTATTGTAATCATGTCAAAAATCTGAATTCGAGATTTTGGTGTTTCTATACATTTTGAGGTCACCTGAGTATTCACTATTTTTATGATGATATGTGTATGTATGTGAGTGAACACACTAGCGTCTAAACGCTTTGCTCGAATGAGCTGTAAGTTGATACGCTTGTTGCAAGTCACCATAGCAGGAACTCTATTGATTTTGGTGAATCTGGCACTTACAGTTGTTTTACAGGGAACACAAAGAAAAATTCTTAATCATTATGGTCTATGGGACCAAAATCTTAAAAGTGCGAAAGCATCTAAACGCCTTATTCAATTAAGCAAAAAATTTATACACATATTATAGGTCACAGTTACTCAATCTGTATAGATTTTGGAGAATCTGGCACTCATAGTTTTTTTACAGGGACACAAAGAAGAATTCTTTATCATTAGGGCCTATGGGACCAAATTTTAAAAAGTGTGATAGCGTCAAAACACTTTATTAAACTGAGAAAATAATTTATACACATATTATAGGTAAAAGTTGCATGAACTGCACACAGTTTTGTGAATCTGGCACTTATAGTTTTTTTACAGGGACACACACACACACACACAATAATAATAATAAATAATTATAAATAAATATTCTTTATCATTATGGCCTATGGAACCAAATTTTAAGAAGTGCAATAGCATCTAAACACCTTATTCAATTGAACAAAAAATTATACACATATTATAGATCACAGTTTAATGATCTATATAGGTTTTGGTGAATCTAGCACTTCTAGTTTTTTTACAGGGACACAACAAATAATTCTGTATCATTATGGCCTATGGGGTGAAATTATTTAAAGTGTGATAGCATCTAAATGCCTTATCTGTTTGAGTGGAAAATTTATATACAAGTTTAAGGTCACCATCACACAAACTGTATAGATTTTGGTGACTCTAGCACTTAACGAGTTTTACAGGGACACAATTAAAAATTGTTCATCATTAAGACCTATAGGCTTAAATTATTTAAAGTGCGACAGCAACTAACTCCTTATTCAAATTAACTGAAAAATTATATACATGTTATACGTCACCGTCACACAAACTTTATGAACTTTAGAGAATCTAGCACTTATGTTTTTTTTACAGAAACAAACTGCAAATTTCTTTATAATTGTGGCATATGGGCTCAAAATTTAAAATGTGATAGCATCTAAATGCTTTTTCCGATGGAGCTGAAAATTTATATATAAATATTATAAGTCACTGTTTCACTAACTAGAAGCATTTTGGCGAATCTAGCATTTGTAGATTTTTACAGGGACACAATGAATTATTCTTCATCATTATGATCTATGTGTTTGGTAAAATAGCATTAAATTAAACATCGTGTACTATATAAAGAAAAATACCCAAACACCCTATTATAATTTTCTCTTTTGTTTATTTAACAACTCTTCTTACTCTATCTACAAAACTGTTAATTACTCAATGTTCGGAAAGTTGAGTAGAGTCATTCCAGATTTTTTTTTATTTGTTACTGGTTTCATTTTTGTCTTTGAGACAAAATTTTCATTCAGATATGTAAGGGTGAATCTCCAGAAACTTAACAATATCACGTCTGAGCAAAATATTACAAGAATGGCTGGACCTAGAAAATTGATATATATATAAATATATTATTTTATTTTAAGACACAAATTTTCTGGTGTATTCCCATGCATATAAAAAGATTACTCATTTAATATTTAATGTAAAAAATTTTAAATGACTACTGTCACCTTTCTACCCTGTCCAAATCTTTTTATCAAACTTTATTTATTTAAAAATTTCACATCAACATTCCACAAATTAAATTCATAGCCGTAAACTATATATACTTAAAGGTGTAATATAATATTTTTTGAATCTATTTAATCACTTAACTTATCAAGGCATATCATGTTAAATTTTGTCGAAGTTTTCATGTCACTCTCCTGATTTAGGGAATTTTTCGATAATTGCAGAGAAAAAAAAGGAAATTTTTAGCCTAGTTAGTACAATACTATTTTTTTTCACCATTTTGTTGAATTCCTAGAAGGATTTGATGATCTGAATCATCGAGCATTCTTATATCAAAATCTTGAAGTTTTAAACTGAGGTATGCAACATTTTTGGTTGTCAATCACTTGTACAGCATTTCTGTTATAATACGTAAAAGAATTTTACAAAAATAATACCTACTATTCTATGTAATTAATCAATGGTAATAATAGCCAAACCTTCATAAACCAAATTTGGTTCTAAGTTTGAGTAGCATGCCTAATATAAGAAAAGTGTCACTTTTCTGGCTGGCAAAAATGTCACTCTCCTGGCAGGCAAGTGTCACTCTCCTGGCATAATTAGTATAGTTAAGCACGGTCAGATAGTTAGTATAGTTAAAGTGAGTTCCTTTTATTTTTCCCTTGTTAAGCATAAAAATTTGAAAAAATTCATACTTACTCTTTATAAGTAAAGAGTAAGTATGAATTTTTTCAAAATTTTTTAAAGCATTCTTGTTTTTAAGGAATTCGTGATTCGAAAATGTTAAGATTTTGGAGAATCATCCATAAGATATAACAAGTTCTTTACACCTTATAAGTTTGAAATTGAAATAGTGAAAAGTAAAAGCAAAAGTTAAGGAAATATACGATTTCTATGTTTTTTTTTAAATAATTTTCACAGCGATTAGGATTTATTTATTAAAACTCTTTAAAGAAATATTTAAGGATTGTTATCTACTTTTTTACACATTTTTCTCTATTAAATTTGGGTTAATTTAAAATAGAAAAAAAAAGCTTTGTTTCATTTCTTTAATGTCAGTATCAGTCAACACCATTTGTATGGTACATTCAGAATTAATATCAATACGTTATATCAGTTCTACAAGGGAAAGTGGAATGAATATAAGGAAAAAAATATTTTTGTGTAAACTTTATAAAATTTTACAAAGAGAAAACTTTAGGGTTATTTAATTCTCTTTATATTTAAAAAATAAAAATAAATAAATAAATATTCAATTTAGAAATAATGCTCATCTAATCAGCACATGAGTTACATAATCTTGATCTTAAAAAACAATATTAATAAAATCTTTTTTATGTGTTTTTATGCATAATGTAATTACGCAGAAATTATATTCTGTAGTGCATTTTATGGCATGAATATACAGTAATACGGTAGTTTAATTTTGTTATTTTATAGATTACGTTATTTTTTTAAATTTTTATTTTCATATATATATATATAAATTTGCAGATTGAGAAAAAAAGTATATATTTCTTACAAAATATTATTTTTATACTCTTTTACTTTTATTATTTTAATTAATTAATATATGGATCATCTTTTTGCAGAGCAATAAAACATGTATGTGTTTATTTATCACTTATTTTTGTGTTCTTTTTCCAGATAACGCAAGTTAATTTAAATAATATTATTTGTCCAGCTGTGTCAGATCCTTTCTATGGACCCAATTATCGTTTATGGGCTATTGGGCATCAAACTGCACTGACTTTCCTCGTAGGTAAATTATATACAAAACTGAGTTTGTTGATTTTGCAAGCTCTGGGTGCTGTTGTTTGGACTGGTGAAAAATATGTCGTTATGGCTGCTCTCAGGGTACAGCAGCTGTGCAGTATATGCAAGGCACAGATTTCTCGCAAATCTTCTAAGAGTGAAGAATTTACCCATGTAGACTAATAGTCAATATGTATATTATAAAATTATTAGGGGTAGCTCACTGCCAAAGATTTATTATTTATCTCTTATATTTTGGTACTGCTATATGTACTAAGGCATGTTTCTATATTTTCATCAGAAATAAATTTAATACACTCACATACATATAAGCATACATAGCGTGTCCTTTTAATAAGCATACATAGCGTGTCATTTAGAATCTGACTTCAGCCCATTTAGCTTCACAACCATAGTTTAGCTTTAGGATTTGACATTTTGACCCAATATAAACAACAATTTTGGACAAGGAGGCTAATTTTTAATGAGAAAGTAAAGTTACCTGGTTAGTCATCAAATCTGGGTTTTTGGCATAATACACCACTTTTTTTGAAAGTGAGATAGTCTGGTGTACTTGTGAGCTCAGACCAACACTGTTTGTTCCTTTGAAAGTTGGAAATTTTCACCTAACTTCACAGAACAGATGAAAAATTCCAATTTTTAAGTAAGCAAAATGGTGCTAGTCAAAGGTGTACTTAGATCGGCAGATCAAGGTCGATGATGCCCATCATTATCAGATGCAAGTCACTTAATTGTCCATTTTTTTTTTTTTTTTTTTTTTTTTTTTGTCTCTTTTTTTCTCACTGGACTTAGGAAGATGGAATTACTTATTCTTTCTTTGTACTTTGTTTGCTAAAATAGATAAAAATATTGTGGGGAAAAAAAAAAAAAAAAAAGCAGAATTAGTTTAAATTTTTCGTAACCATGACAATTATGGAAGCAAAAAGAAAATTGTTGACTGCCTCCATTGAAGAAAAACACTATTGTGTTAGAGTATTGATATGACCTAGTTTTGATTCTTGGCTTAATTATTTATTACTGTTGTATTAAGAATTAATTTCACCTTTCCATCAAAAATGTGTAGCTTAGTTTATTTATATTGCCCATTAATTTTGCATTTTGCTCCAAAATCTATTGGTTACCCATTTTAGTCTGACCAGGTTCTAAATCAGTCCTGTAGCTAGAAGCTTGTGTAAATAAATTGGTGACTGAAGGCAAAGATTTTGAAAGATGTGACTCCGAGTACTATTTCAATTTAAATCTGCATTTTAGGAGCCCAAAATCAGCTTTACCTGAGGCACCAGTGTACGTAGCTATGATGCAGTATTAAGTAAATATGTATGTGTGTGTGTTTCTAGAAATGTACTTATGTTATATGCGATCATGTATGTATTCATTGTATAGATATATTATTTATTCATCTGGAAAAATAATCAAATTATTTGATTAGGATAAATTCATTAAACATTCCTGGATCTATTCGCTCAATATTGCGTGTCTTGTTATATCTATAATAATGTTTATTCACTTGAAATTCTAGTCCTAAACTTATTTTGTTGTTTAACGTGATGTGAATTATTCATTATGAAGACATATTTACTTGTATATCTGCCAAATCTGTTTGATTTGTGTAAAAGCTATGCATTTTTTCTAAAGACACCATCGGACATTTTATTTGTATGTATTTTCCAAACAGATAATTTCCTTTTAAGAGAATTAAAGGTTTGTTATTGTTTCCTTAATATGTAGATTTTTTTTTTTCTTTTTTTTGAGTACCAAAGTTCTATTTTTTTCGGACAAGATAAAAGCTAAGCATTGTTACCATTTGTATTAGAACGTTTTGATTATTACATAATAAGAAATAATCTATTGCAGAATCTAAGAGTTTGCAAATACATGAAGAAAAGTCTTCTTTAAAAATAGAGCTTGGGTACTAAATTGAATTCTGTTTGTTGTAGTTTTTATTTATTTTTTTCTTCTTTTAAGAAAATGTAAGGACTTTTATGTTAGTAGAAGTAGGTCTACATGGTTTTTCATTCCGGGATGTTGGCAGATATCACATATTAAGAAAAAAAAAAAAAACAATAATAATTTTTTTGTACTTAATGTGTATAAAAAGTATTCCATTATGTGTCTACCTGTATCGAAGTATAATGTACAAATTTTTGAAAACTAGATTGAAAACAACACAGAACTATTTATTCAGAATTCTGAAAAAAGAAAATAACTTTCTAAAAAGTATTCTTATTTGTAAAGAGATTTATTTTATTTTATTTATTTATTTTTTTAAAATAAATAAATAAATTTTTTTCTATTTTTTTTATTTTCCTTTCTTCTATTTTTTTTTTTTTTTTTCTAATCCTTTTTAAATCTCTCTTTTCTTTCTTTCTTTTTTTTTTTTTTACTTAAAAAATCCTTGAAAAGTTTAAGGATTTTTCTTGTTTTTATTTTTAACTGCAGAGATAATAATTAGTGATTTAAGTGCTAAAAAAAGGAGCCAAGTAGTTTGTAAATAATTTGCTGACTTACTATGTGCTAATAAAAAAAGTTACACAAATAAAAGTCAAAATACTGTGTAGTGTTACAAATAAATTGTGTCAATAAAGTTTAAGAAAATCTAAATATACTTTCGAGTATTTATGACACAGGCAGGTATTGCAGTAAAATGTATTTTAAAATAATAGGACGCTGATGATAAACTATAAGAACTTTGTAAGCAGGTGCCATAAATTTTAAAACACGCAACAGCTGTTTTGGAGCAAAATATTTAACTACATTTTTTCGCCGGGAGGAAAATAATGTGGTGTGGCGCTCATACGATTTTTCCTTACCCTGCATTTAAATACTAAAAACACACATTGCATATTAAGTTATAAGATAACAAGTACTCTATATAAACATACTTTAAAAACAGTTGAAATATTTTAAAAACGTTTCTATTTGATGCATATTTTTGTACAAAAAGGGCTACTGCTCCCTCAACCCACACTATAATACCTACTAGGGCCTACATTCATAAAAGAAATAGTGCTGTTAATATATTTAAAAAAAAATATTTAAAATTGTTTGGACCCATTCCACCCACATCACTCTTTCTTCTTCTTGGTCAAATATTTCAAACAACCTCATAAGATCTTCAAAATATCCGGTTTGAATTTTATGCAATTATTTGTTTTTAATTTTTTCTCATAACACACATATGCATAGATCAATTTAGAGTACCTCAAAAGTCTAATTAAAAAAAAAACAGTATTTGTGCATGTAAAAAATAGATGTCAATTTCAATTTGATGAGTGTAGTCTAAAGGTGTTAAACAGCACTCACTTGCTGGAAATTTTAATTGTTAATGAATTCTCTTGGATGTATCCCTTCTGTATACTTGGATGTTTTCCGGTACACAAATTGTTTGTCTGATTTCAATAATAATTTCCTTTATGATACAGATTTAGAATGCTGGGTTTAAATTTCCTGCTAATATTGGAGCTTGAGTTATGCTAATAATGGACTCATACAGAGACACACAGACCAACTTATAAAAACCTGATTTTCAGATTTAAGGGTCCTCAAAATGCATAAATATAGTAAAAACTTAGTTTTAAAAATCCCCCCCCCCCCCCCCCCAAAAAAAAAAAAAAAAAAAAAAAAAACTTTTTTATTATGTGGGATAAAATAAAAATAGGCCTGAATGCGATATGAAAGAGGTAATACTTTCACATTGCACTCCGTCTACTTTTTTTTCCTGATGAAGGATCATGCTTAATTATTTTAATTCAAAACAGTTGCAATTTATGTATTTGCTTACAACGTCTTTTAGTTCATACGTATGTGGGTCAATTTTTTCATTTTTCAGCCCTATTGCGCTTTCCAAATTCTTATTATTCCTAAGGAAATTTAGCATTTACATGTGTTATGCTATTGTATGTTGGACCACTAGTTAATGTATACCGGAAAAGCTCTCTATGAAAAAATGAACTAGTTAATGAAGTAAAATTTAAAATTCAACAATGCATAATCATTTAAGAACAAGTATTTCACAGCGTCCAATAAATTTAGATTTTACATAAAAAGTATAATATTTAAAATTCTTTTGAAGAAAAGTTTCTTCAAAATGTTAGCATTTGTCCATAAAATTGTGATTGAGCTGAACAGTATTGAATCGATTCATTTTGGTTTTTAAATTTTATTTAACTGTAAGAAATTTTTTGCCCTTTAAATTCTAAATTGCAAGTTACTATATACATTTCCATACAGCACAGAATGTTTCAGTTATGTTTCAAAATACTTACAAACTTTCAAAATCGTAACACATTTTGATAGGCTCTCTGATACCTTTCTGAAACATTCGCCCTTTTCTATGTTCTCTCTGTTATGTGATTGAAACGTTTCTGTTACATATCCGATTTTTTTGTTACGATAGCGGACATTTCTACGTTTATGAATGTAATTGGAAAGCAAACTGAACGTTTCTATGTTATATGACTGTTACATTTCTGAAACATTTTGTGCTGTTAGGGATTTATCTGTGAATTTGAAATAACTAAAAAATATGTTATTAGTTAATTTAGCATGTTGAACTCAAAATATCAGTTGATAATTTTATTTGTAACTGTCCTGTGCTAGACTTTTAATAATCAGATTTTATTTTATTTTTTTTATTTTATTTTTTAATTTTTATTGTTTTTGTCTTGTCTAATTTTCATTGTATTTTTCTTTCTTTCCTTTTAAATTAAAAAATATTGTTATTATTTTCAAATTTTATTAGATGTTATAAGGTCATAGATTATTATTATTTGTATATTTTATTTTGTGCAATTGGTTATGTAATTTATTCATACTTTGTATTTTAGTTTCTGTTAAAGTTACTTAAAAAATATTTATTAAAAGGAATTGCTATATTTTATGCAAATCTGCTTCTTATGATTGAAAGAAAATTAAGAACTAAAGAGTTAAGTATTTTTAAGGTTTATATATTTTGGTGAACCAGATCATAAATGAATGATTTTTTGTAACCAAATCATAGTTTAATGACTTTTTGAATCATTTCATGAAATAATGTAGTTTGATAGTTTAAGATTAATTTGTATCTACATGAAAATTTTAATGTTTCTAAAATTTTTAGGATCCACTCTAATTAAATATTTGTATCTTAAATAAAACAGCTGCATAAAAACAGTATTATGCCACATTTTAAAAACAAATAATATTATTATTAAGAATTGATTTATCTTAACAGAAATTACGTGACTAATATCTCTTTTTGATCTTCAGAAATAAATGTTTTAACACTAGATTGTCCAAGCTGTCAGACTGACTGCTTTTGGATACAAGAAACAAAGAGAGGAAAGTAATAAATGCAATACAACTATTAATAAATGCACTTATATGTATGTATACAAAGTCCCATAAAATCTAAGAAATCCAGTATGTATATATTTAACTTATTGCTTCATAATCATAAAGTCTTGCAGAGAGCTAGGGGAAAATTGGGCACCCGCCAAACTGGTTTAGCTTGCTCCACCCATCTTAAGCCATGGTGACCTCTGCTCCTTCTTCTAATTATTATTATTTTTTTCTCATCATACTTTGTTCATATTTAATAGGATCTCATCTATCGATGTCTCAGACACAATTCAAATTAACATTCTCAGTATCATTTGCTTTGTATATGGCTTCATTTCCATATGTAATTTTTTACTAACCCATTCAAATGTTCCTTCCTGGTGTGCGATCATTGTAATGATAAATTGTTTTATATATCCTGTAATTTCAGAATTGCTTCTGTTTTATTAGTTACATCATTTTGGGTGTAAATTGGGCCTTAGACTCTGTGAATGTTGGCTTTTTATCTACACAGTAATAGAAATTTACACTTCTTTTGCATATATTCAACGATCCTGGTATCGTTTTATAATTTATATTCTTAATCTTTCATCATTTATTTCATTTCTTCATGTGATATTTTTCACTTCATCCCATGCAGTGTTTGAAAAGGTTTTCATCATATATATATATATATATAAACAAATGAATGAAATTAAACCCCAAAAAACTCTGAGGTCTTCATCAGGGAGGCCCCTCAGTGAGAAGTTTCTGAAAGGACAGTAGCAATTAGCTTAATAACTATCCTTAGCCCCCAACTTCTCACCAAACAGAAAAACACCATTAACTGAAGAGAAATCAGACATGTATATAATGTATAAAATACTAAAAAAGTTATAAAATTACCAAAATTGCAAAAGTTATAAAAAATACATGAATTCATTTAAGAAATCTACGATAATATAAGGAATTACTGAAAGTAAACAAGAAAGTATAAAATAAAATAAAATGAACCCACTTTGGCCGACGGGGCTACTGGTTGGTACTTAAATATTGCCCTTGAATGAGGAAGTAGAACAAACCGAAATAGGAAAACACTGGAAACATACAGTTAAAAATTGGGACAGGTAACAGTTAATTTGCAAGGTATTTTTTAGATCTTCAAGAGCATATTTTAAATCATTTTCATTATTGCAAATAGTACGAATTCTTTTTAACTGTATGTTTTCAGTGTTTTCCTATTTCAGTTTGTTCTACTTCCTCATTCCAGGGCGATATTTATGTACCGACGAGTAGCCTCGTCGGCCGAAGTGGGTTTGTTTATTAGGTAAAGGGTTTTATTTTATTTCATTTTATACTTTCTTGTTTACCTTCAGTAATTCCTTATATTATTGTATATTTTTAAAATGAATTGATGTAATTTTTATAACTTTTGCAATTTTGTAATTTTATAAGCTTTTTAGTATTTTATACATTATATACATGTTTGGTGAGAAGTTGGGGGCTGAGGATAGTTATTAGCTAATTGCTACTGTCCTTTCAGAAACTTCTCTTTCACCCCTACGCTGAGGGGCCTCCCTGATGAAGACCTCAGTGTTTTTTGGGGTTTAATTTCATTTATTTCGTTCATTTGTTTACATATTCCTGCATTTAAGTTTTGCATTTCCTTTTGCTGCAATTTTGCACATTGGTTTATAATTCTCCTTTTGGTTTTTCAACCTTTTTGGTTTTTCTAATCTTTAAACCTATGTATATATATATATAAATTCATTTCAATATATAATAATGATGATCTATTAAGCATAGTAGAAGCCAAGCAACAGATACAAGATCACTGATATATATATATATAAAACGAAATTAAGAAGCAGTCAAAAGGATTTCCTTGGGCAATCTACTGTTAAAGTGATTTCTAATGTTCAGCACACTTTACAATGTACTTTATATACACTTTATCAGCACACGTAAATAACCTATATAATTATCAAAGGCACTTTGGTTAAAACTGCATGAGATATTAACTATTTTTCATTTCTTTGTTAATTAAAAAATACTACAATGAAACTAAATTCAGTTACTTTAATTTGTAATGTTCACTTAAATAAAATAAAATGCAATTTTGTTTTTGATAATCTTATGGGAAGGGGGGATGAGTTTTTTTTTTTTTTTTTTTGAAATAAGCTGATAGAATTTTATTATGTGGGCTAAATATAATTATTTCCAAGAGAGAGTAGACAGAAGAAAGTGTAAGATGATTTTGTTTTTTCTTTTCAACCATTTTGAAACAAGATGGTAGATTATGGCCTATGTTATTGGACTATATTATAGGCTGTTACATTAAATTTTAAGCAAATTGGTTTATAATTACTTAAAAAAAAAAAAAAAAAAAATCTTAGTTTATCACTTTTTTGAAACAAGTTGGCAATGAAGTTTGCCGATGAAACTCTTCCAAGATATTTTAAAAATAAGTCCAGCGTCCAATTTTGGTCCAAATATATTCAGTGCTTCTTAAGTTATTGGGACAAATATTCTATTCTATATTTATATTAATGTATAAAGGAACCAAGTGATTACGATAGATCAAGTTCTAAACAAATTAACCTAATAACAGAATAACCTTAAAAATTGCTGTGAGTTTCAAAAGAAGTTGTTTGAAATGAAATACCATAAAAATTGATTATAAAATAGAACAAAATAATAATTAAATCCCCCCCCCCCTTTCCACCGAGTACCAATTACATCATAAGAAATAGTTGCATTAAGTATCAGCAACCACTATAACAACAATAAAATTATTTTGTTTGTAGAAATATGGTTGAACTATACTTCACATTTTATTATATGAAAAACTTTTAAATTTAATTTTTGAAAAGGATATTTATAGCACTAGTATAAATATTAAAATGAAATATAAATATAAACTATTAAAAATATTTTATGCTAATTTTTTCGAAAATAAATAAATAAATAAATAAATAACAATAATAATAGAAACAACAATCAATTATTACATAAGATTAAAATAATACAACCAAATAATTGAAAATAACTATTTTAAATATAGCAATGTATTTGTTTTATTTTGTATTTATTACTTTTAGTATTTTTTTTCCATCAATGTAATGGAAGAGTTCAGTTGTCCTTTGATTCTTTACTTTTGTGTTTTCATAATTTATATTGAACTTATTTTCACTAATATTTAACCCTACAAGGCTCAAATTTTTTTTAGTGCGCGACAAAAATATATAGGTTGTAATGAGGGATCAGAAGATAGTGAAAACTTATAAAAATAAAACCCTGTTTTATGGAAAAATCAACTTTTTAGCTCAACGTACCGTATGTAGAACATACATAAAAATATGATTTACTAATACGTTTACTATTGTAATATAAAAAAAACAACTTACCTCTGCAAAATAGACACTTCATTATAACACACAGTATTTTTTTTCAAGTCAAAACTGTTCAATAACTATTCTTTTTTCATCTTTGAATTCAGACAAACGACTAACGTATCACTTTCATTCAAATTTCACACTGAGTGCACTGTAACAAAAACACGAACGACCTCTTTAGGTAAAGACTCGTATGATTACATTGCTAAATATCAGTAGCTTCTATCAAGATGTCGCTACTAATAGTTTTCTAGCTATAGGAACGATTAAAGTCAGTGTCCCACATATGGAACTGGGTGCCTTGTAGGGTTAAACTATGCCATGAAAGTTTTGCTGGATAATCATGGCAGTCAGCTACTTATGGATAAAGTAAGCTGGATGTCTGAGATAATACATAATTTGTTCCATGTCCATTGTCAATATATGCATATGTATGTCTGTACAATCTTATCTGGAAACTTGACAATCTTGGATTGAAGGAAGAATTGAGATCCTATTTTAACTTTTTGCTCTCTGAGGTCACGTCTGGCATGACAAAAATATTTCCCCCTATGTTCTGAAGTCACATGTGGTGTGACACTTCATACAGTTAATAAAGCGAACTAGTGGGAAGCAGTTTTATTAAAAAACATTTTTTCTAAACTCTGTAAATCAGAGTTGGCCGAGAGCAAACTTGGAAAACAATTATAGTACAAAGAATTAATTTTACACGGCCACTTTGTATTGTGCGTAAATGTCAACTTAATTTGTATTTGTGATTTATCGTTTTTTAAAGCTTATTAATTTATTTATATTCTGGAATGTTAATGAACGTGGATAATTACTCCCTGTATTTCCTTTTTCTTTAAGAAGGATCCGAGCAAATTAAAATAAAAAGCCTAAAATGAATTTTTACATCTGAAATTAAAAAGAAAATAATAATAATAATTAAATAAGAACTAAAATAATTTGAAATTAAGTTAGAACTTTTTATGCTTCAGACAATATATTTTAATGGTAGCTCGTTTTGGCTTTACTAATAAATAGAAAATTTCCCATTATTCTTTTTGCTAAAATTATTCACTCATTTTTTTTTTGTAATGCAGAATTCCTTTACTTGTTGTATTCCTTTACTTCAGTTAGTACTGCTAATGATGAAAATAAGGAAAACACTTTTTAAAATTTATTATGTGTTAAATTTTTAAATTAAAATATAATTATTTTAGCAATATTTTATCAAACTTATTAATAAGAATTTTATATTATAAGTCATTTGCTGCAAAGGGGAAAAAATGACATTTCTACTACAATTTTAACATAATATTAGTTTATGATATTTCTGATAGCAAAATGTTATATGAACATATGCAATGTATTGTTATTATTATTTTAATTATTTGCTTTCTATTGCTTTTGGATTCTCAATGAAGAATTATATTTCTGTAAAAAATAACATAAATTTGTGCTTTTTCTGAATTGTTTGGGAAAAAATCTGTGTATATAAATTTATCGAGAAACAAAAATGCATAATTGTTCTATGTATATTTAATTTTATATGTGTGCTGCATCATAATTATTATATAATATATAAATATTTACAATATCTTTTTTTCACAAATCTCTTTTCACTATGCCTTAAAAATACTCTTTGCATTTTTAATGAGCTCTATATGTAAAGATTATGTTCAATTTATGCGTCTTTCGCTAAAGAAAATAGAATTGAAATATATATATATATATATATATATATTTGTTATCTGTGGCAGTTTTTCCTTTTTCAGTTAACTAAAATTTATAATTTTTTTTAACCATTTAAAAAATTGTGCTTATACTAAATTATTAATGTTGTTCTGAATGTTTGTGTTGTCTTAAAGATTTTCTATCATTTTGTTTGTATTTATAATATTAGATGACTTTAACATTTATTTATTTATTTATTTTTAAGAAATTTTATCTTTAATTAAACTTTAATTTAATAAAAGTGAATTATATATTCTTACTATTAAAATATATTAAAATCACACAATCAACAGATTGGGAAGAAAATCATATTTATTGAAATTTATTTTTCCGACTGAGTGAAAATAAATTTTCTTCCCAATCAGTTGATTGTGTGATTTTAATATATTGTATTTCTCTCTCCCATTGTTTAATGGTGTTTTCCTTTACCTGCGGCTTATTTCTGTTGAGCTATCTACATGATAGACCAGATGTTTCTGCCTAGAGGTTGTCTGAGTGAGTAATGTCCACCGGTTGTCGGCCTGGATAGCTCAATTGGTAGAGCCTTGACCTTGTAAGTCAAAGATCTGGGGTTCGACTCCCGGTCCAGGCATTATTTTCATTCAATTGGAAAAAAAAAAAAAAAAAATTTCAATAAAATAAATTAACCTAAAAAAATAAAAGCCACATTAACTTTCGACTTTGTATAAAATAAATTTTAACCTTATTTTATCAAAATTTTATTTTCTTGTGTATCTTGAAAACTATTTAATTGCAAAATGAGTTTGCACTTTTCTGATTTTATCGTAATGAATTCTACGTTCTTACTGATAAAACTGAACTCCATTTGAAAATATGTTTAATCTAAGATTGTTATTTTTTACGTGGCACTCTTGTTAATATTTGTTTGTATTGTGTTTGTAAGTATTTTTTTTTTCATAGTATAATTATTTAATATTGTTTGCAAAATTAGCACAGATAATGTACAAACCAGAAAACAGTGCCTCAAAATAAATGATTATATATTGCAATGTTTTAACGAATTCTTTAAACTTGTCAATTTTCCTATTTTATTTTTAAACCCTCTGCTATTTATTTTGTTTATTTTCGAAACTGGAATTTGACATAATTTGATCTCCTGCTGCGGATAATCTTCTGTCTTTTAATTCTGCATTTAAAGTGATATTTAAGTGGCATATCTGTCTTTTTCCATATTTTAATTTTCATTTCCCTCTTTGAATAAAAAAAAAAAAAAAAAAAAAAGATATTTATAGATGTAGTTTTTTACTTTATTAGACATTTTTATAGTTTTGTTTTCACTTTTTAATAATCCTAAATTTAAAAATACAGTTCGCTGTCTGAAAATTGAGTTTTAGTAATTTTAAAATTTTCTAGATTTAAAATAATTTAATAAATAACATTTAGTTTTATATAAAAGTATCAAGTTTTTTTTTAAAAGAGTGAAAAATAATAATAATAAAAATAAAAAAACTATTTTTTTTTCTAAACAAGTAATATAATGTAATGTCTTATAATATAAATTTAGCAATTTATTTTATTTATTTATTATTATTATTTTATTAGGGGAAGTGGGACACATTATATTTACATAATAAACATTATGTGCAAATTATACTTTGAAAGAAAGGAAGGGAAAAGAAAAAAAGAGAGAATCATTTAACTGTTTGTTACATTTAGTATATATTTACCTTTTCAGTTTATATTTATTATTTTTAACATATTATGACATGTTCAGTATATATTTATTCATAGAAAATTCAAACACTGTTATTAATTTGCACTTTTATCAATGTTACAATTTGTTCAGTAACTAATGTTAAAAAAAAAAAAAAAAAAAAAAAAAAAAAAAGTTTTTTTTTTTTTTTTTTTTTTTTTTTTTAATATTAGAGGCAATTTTGAATATTTTTTTTCTTTCCTAAAAGCAGTTTTGTATATTTAAAACCTAAAACTGTTATTTAAAAATAAAAATAAATAAATAAATAATAATATTAGTAGATAAATAAAATTGAACAATATAATTAATGTTTAGTTAGTTTCTTTGTGATTCAAATTGATTATGCTAATTTTGAAGATGATAAAAAGGAGCATGTCAATAACAATCTTTATACTAGTGATATAAAGATTATATCATATTTAGATATGAAAATATCCTGTTACCACTCATATAATATACTTAGTCCTGAAAGTGTCCAATTAACACTCACTACCTATAGTCTGTTCAACTTAAACTGATACCGAAAATAAACAAAACCACATGTTCTTTGGCGACATGGATAATGTCACTGTCACTGTTGGCGCTAGCCAAGGTCACTCATTTCTCCCCTTCTTTTGTTAGAATTTTCTCACCTCTTCTTTTGTTATCTTAGCACTTTTTCTTACTTTAATGGGTCTTTCATTGTTGTACGTCTTGTAAGGTACAAGTTTTTGCCATATAAACTCCAAAATACAAAAAGAAGTGGTGGGGGATAGTTTTATCTTTTAACGAGCTATTTTTTGTTTGAAGGGGGAGTTCGTTAATGGATAAATCTCAACACATTCTTTTCATGAATAACAAAAGTTGCCATTTCCGCGAGAAAGACACAAATGTGGTATACCTTTGTAACCCATTTGTTTACTTCGGGTATCACTTTAACTTGAACGGACTATAGTGACTAATAAGAATAAAGGGGTGACTTGCCTCCTCATTTTTTGTTAGCTCCAGTTCAATATGTATGTATATTTTTTAATCAGTGATGAAATAATTCCATATTTTGGCAATCAGCTTAAAAAATATAGCACCACAAAAACTCCAAAAATTCATCAAGTGACTTTTTCAAAGGTCTTAATTATCTGCATCCAAAATCACATCCTTTATAGAAATCGACAGTCTTACAAGGGTCTGATGACAAATATCTGTGAACTTAAAACAAACCCTTCAAAAACATAGGATGTTTTTCACAAGTTTCTAAAAAAATTGATTTCTAATAAGTATCAATTTCAGTAATCAGTCCCCCTCATAAAAAAAAAAAAAAAAAAAAAAAAAAAGAAAGAGGGAGAGAGAGAAATTGGCAAGTAAGCTAAAAAAATGCACCAGCTATTGGCTCACAACTTAAAATTTTCAGGTCTGTCTTGATTCACATTGTAGTTCTTTTTTATTTGTTTATGATACAAACACATCAGTACTTCATAACTGCCTTTAAGAAAAATTGTCAACTGAGTAAATTAATTCACACTTATTTATCTGATTTTTAATTCTTTATTAAAGTGGTTTTATTTAAGATCGGTATTATTACGTTTGACAGTTTTCTTTATTAGAGATTTTGAATTGAATTCATATCATAAAAAACAAATTAGACATTTTACTGGGAACTTTTGCAAGTTGATGTATAAAAGATTCTAAAAAAGGTATAACAATTTCCATATTATTATTTGATTTATGTTTATCAATGATTAATTATTCTATTTAAATTTAGTATATACAGTCGAACCTCGTTAACGTGAACACTGTTAACGCGAATTACTTTAAACATGAACTGTTTCCATAATCCCTATCAAAATGAAGATTAGTTTAGTTACATGAAGTTTAGTTACTGGTAGCATGAACTACTGATAACATGAACAATTTTTTCTATCCCCCTTGAGATTCACATTAACGAGGTTCGACAGTACAGAGAAAGTATTTTCACACCTAATTTTAAGCCATAAAAAAAAATTGTCATGTCTGTAAACTGCCAAAATCCAATATTGATGCAATGATTTCAAAGAAGTATAAATGAAAGATTCAGTTTTTTTGTATCTTATTTTTACTGCAAAGTACTTTGATCATGCAGATGAGATAAGACAGAAAATTATCAGTTCTAAATTGCGCAATTTTTCCAAAATTTCAAAGCAGCTTTCACATGCATGAACAACTGTTTAAAATGTTTAGTGGCAATCATTTACCAGTAGGCTGTTTTATTTTATCAATAATATTTTTTTAAATTATTGGAATATTTTAATCCATCTTAATCACAGCTAGATGGTTTGATAGATTTCTGTTAAGCACCATCCATATCAAATGATAAATCTATAATTACTTGTATTGCATAAAATTCTCTGCCAATTGTCAATTTTACATTAGTAATTTACTGCTGAATTTAATATGATAAATTGGCTTTTTTTGTTGTTGTTTTGTTTTATGGACATATTTTTTGTTCTAAATATAAATATTGTTTCAAGCTATTTTTCTCTACAAATTGATATTTTGCTCAAAATGTGTTATTGCTTCTTAATTGTTGTCCAATAGGTCTATTTTTATGGAAGTAGAATTCTACTACATACATTTGTCATGAAATATTCACTCTATTTTTATGATCTGATGGGGTTAATCAATATTCCAACAGCTTTTCTGTATTTATTTGTGTGTGTTTGATTAACTCACAGACTTACTTCATGGGTGTCCATTTTGCAAGTTATTGATATCAGCTCTGCAAAGTCATGTACAAAGTTGTGATTTACAGCACTTTGTTCTTGCTATCTCTGATCTCATTTTAAATTATTGACTTATGCAGGATGAAGTTTTACAGTTTCTGTATATTATCCTTCCTTCTGGTCTATATTTATACAAGTAATGATAAATTATTGAATTATTTGACTTATGCACAAAGTTCACACTTGGGAAATTTTCCATTGTTGTAACATAATTTTAAGAAGGATTCCATAATTTTAAATTTATTTTAAGTGGGACCTAAAATAATATATATATTCTGATAATTGTTATGATCCAACATTTTAGTGTGAACTCTGTGTATCTTTTAACTCTTTTACTACTTACCTATGGGATATATTACACTGAAAATTTTAAATTAAAATCACTTTACCCCTTTGTATCCCACATAAAAAAAAATCAGGACTTTTAAGTCCCAACATTAAATAAATAAATAAATAAATAATAATAATAATAAAAAAATTGTAACAGTTTTCTAAATTTAATATGAGATGTTTCTGATGCATAAAGAAATATAATAAAAAAGTTTCAAACTATTTTTCCAAAAATAAGGTAATTTGGGATATAAAGGGTTAAGTGTTATTATTCATTGAGGTTGATATGTCTTTATATATTGTGAAACCCTTTATTCAAAAGTTTTTTAATAAAAATTTTTTTCCCCATTTGTCCCTCAAAGTATCTTATTTATGTACCCAAATAAAAGTAAAGGCAATGCAAAAAGCTTAAAAATGAACTACAGAAGGCAGTGTTTGTGCATTCAATTTGAACTTAATTTACTTTAAAATAAAATTTTTATTGTGTAAAAATGCTGTATTAATGATATCTTTTTAGGGTAAACAATTTTTTTGAAAAATTATTAAAGTAAAAAGTGAGCATTCAAGGCTTAATTGTTAAAGACAAGTTGAGCAATATTTAGATTTCAAAACTTCTTTACACACCATACATTTTAAGCCAGCACAACCAGTTTTGAACGGACACAGCCTTTCTTCATCAGGTGCAAAAAAACATGTGCTACTGCCTTGGAGGCAAAAGCAAGACTGAAAGCAGGGCAAAATCCAGAAGGGGAGGAGTAATAGAGGAGGGGAGGAGTTAGAAGGGGAGGAGTTATTATAGCTTCCTATTGGTTGTTTGTGTTGCTCCTCCCCCTCTGGATTGTGCCCTGCTTTCAGTCTTGCTTTTGCCTCCAAGGCAGTAGCACATGCTTTTTTGCACCTGATGAAGAAAGGCTATGTCCTTTCGAAACCGGTTGCGCTGACTTAAAATGTATGGTGTGTAAAGAAGTTTTAAAATCTATATATTGATTGTACACCAGTTTTAAATTTAAGTTCAGCAATATTTAGATTTTACAGCCTATTCTGTCTCTGTTGAGCCTTACATTGCAGTGCAATTCAAATAAAAGTATAATATTTAGTAAATGATACATTTACTATATAACAGTCCTTTGTACATATAGTTATCTTTCTCTTTCAGTTAAGGGATAGCATGGGTTTAAAAAAAAGCATTTTCTCTTTCTCTCTCTCTCTCTCTCTCTCTTTTTTTTTTTTTTTTTTAATATAATAAATAAAATTTTTTTATCAAAATTTTGAGCCTATAGAAGAGCAATATTTTATAAAATATTCATTAAAAAATTTGGAAAATTCAGTTGGCAGGTCCTGGTATCCATAGACTTCAGAAAAGTGGTAGACAAGATTTCTCAAAAACTATACACCGATCTTGTTGCAATTTTGCACTCTTCTTCAAAATTGAATGACTATTGAAGCATACCTGATAAAAGGCTTGATGGTTTATTTTAGGGTTATGTTTTACCTTTTTTTTTTAAAAGTAAATAAAGTTTTGTTTTTACATATAAAATTTAAGTAAATAAAAAAATTCTAAAATGATTCTGGGTTTTTAGAATTTCAGATGATGAGTCTTATTTTATGTAATAATTGCTTTATGATTCCCCCCCCCCCCCTTAAAAATAAATAAATAAATAAATAAACTTCTCTAGAATTGAGTCTGTAAAATGTGGAAAAATTGGAACAGTCATTTCAAAACACTTCTTAATTCTAAAGTTCTTTTAAAAGAAAATAAGATTTTTTTAATTTATAAAGAAGATATTACAAAGTTTAGAAGCCAGAATATTGTTTTATTTATTTATGTATTTTTTTAATGCCTGTATTGATGTATGCTTAGGCATACTGCAATGATATCTGAAATAATTTTAGTTATTCTAATGAACTCTGCTTTTTTCAAGCACCCTTTGAGTGTTCAAAATCAAATGGAAAATAAATTCCAGAACAGACTAAGTGATAAAACCTCGAGCAATTCCATCTGCATTTATGATTAAAATTTACAATCTGAATATTTTTATTTTGAAGAAATAGGAAAAGTCTTTATTTTTACGTAGGTATTTTCTTAGAGTAGGGGGAAAAAAAGTCTTGTTCATTTTTTTTCCGTTTAGTGTAAACCTTTACCTTTGAATGCACCTAATTAATTTTTTTTTTGAAGAAAAAATGAGTTTCCCTGTATTTGATTACCTTTTCATATATAAACATTTTGAATATCTTTAAGTGTACGGAACATTGGAATGAAAAGAAGACATTTTATCTGTAGTTACAGTTTAACTGCACTTTCGACAATAATATAAATTTGTTATTTAGTGGATAGTGATTAATAGATTTTAGCATTAAATGGGTGTTTTTGTGCTTAAAAGTTTTAGTGGATAAGAATAAGTAAATTAAAATTGTGAACTTTTAGAAATTGTTGGTTTTTCTCTTTTGAATGTTGGTTGCATTTGTGATATTTTTGTGGGGGTAGTTTGGCCGTACAAAGTTATTTTTATGGTAGCTAATCAAAGGTATACAAACCACCTCTTTTTCTTCCATTGCTCGCTGAAATAAACAAACAAGAGGGGAAAAAAAAAAAAAAAAAAAAAAAAAAAAAAAAGGATGGAAAACTTGTTTGTATAGAATAAATAAATAATAATAAAATGTTTAAAAATAAATTACGCTGTTATTATTATTATTTTTTTTTTACGATTTAAAGAAATGTATTGTTTTGTATTTATGTTATCCACTTTTGGATTGCACTGTAAAGGAAACCTTGTTTAAAATTACACAATTAAATTAATAACATTTATTAGTTAAAAAGAAATAAACTTTTTAAAAACGAAATTTTATGTACAAAATGGTAATGATAATAAATAAATAAATACATAAATGAAAATAAAAAATGCATTTCAGTAAAATTAATTTTTCTTTTTTTTTTGGGGGGGGGGGGGGGTAAAAATGGATGTTCTGCCTCTATAAAACTAGAGAAGATTATAAAGAGAATAGAGACAGTCAATAAGAAGACAAGAACATCCAGCCTAATAGGGAAAGAAAAAAATGATATGTGTATATATATATATTAAAAATAAATAAAATAAAAATACAACTAGACACAGAAATATTTATAAGTAGATAAATAAAAATGGAAAAAAGATATGAAGATAAAACACCCATAAAGTATAATAATATGTATTTATTATCTGGTGTCAGATTTAATAGGCATAAATTACATCCTATGTATCTGAAGATGAAAGATTAAATTCTTTTAAAGTTTTACTGTGTTTCAAAAAAGTTAATATTGTGTTTTCATATCCTTCTCATAAAACTTTAACTGATGTGTAATGTGATGTCTTTTCAACTTTGAAGACATCCCTCCCCCAAGAATTTTCATCTAATTTAATAATGAATCATTATTGTTGTAATATTACGCAGCTATTGTATTTGTTGGATTTACATTGCAAATATTATTCATGTATTATCATTATTATGAAAATAATGTTTAATGGCAAATAAATTTGACCAAACCTTATACAAATACGTTATGAGTTTGCCTTTTCACTGAAAATATTTTCACGTGATTTGTGATTTACCGATGTTTTGACATTGTTGCAGAAACATTAATCTTACATTTTGATTGTGTATTTTTTAAATGTAAAAGCACTTATTTACTCATGTTTATTGTTCATAACTTAGCTATTACATATGAAATAATTTTCTAATATTGCTTTTTTGCTATATATGACAATATTATGTGCAAATTTCAAAGTTTTATCATAGATAATTTAAGGATGCATTATTTACTCCCTTAAAAATACAGTAGACTCTCGTATAATGCGTGGGATATGTTCCGTGTAATAGGAAATCACGTTATAGGAGACATACATTGAGCAGACGATTTCAATCCGCAATGAGACCAAAAGCGTCGGGTGTTGGCATAGTAACGGAGCAATCCTTATCTGCAGTGAAAAAGTAAGTAACCTTGAACAGGTTGAAAGTAGAAAAGATGTCGTGTGCTTCCTTTATCTTACGCGTTATACGAGACTCTTTATCACATTGTATGAGTAATAGTCACAGATTTTTCATCGCGTTATACGAAATCGCATTTTGTGGGAGCGTGTTGTACGAGATTCTACTGTATAAGCAAATGTAAAACAATGCCAATGTTTTATAATTTTATTATTGTATTTTAATACTAACTTCAGTTATATTAATTAGCATAAAAACTAGTAACGTTAATGATATTAATACTAATTTTTGTATTAGTATTGTAAGAAGGCAGTTTTATCATTTATTTCTCAACTATAAAATAGCATATTATTGAATAGTGATTTTTAAAAATTCATTTGTATGTATATTGAAGATGTAGACAGTACACGGAAGATGTTGGAAAGAACCCCGACTTTCTTTTGTAGTTTCATGGCTTTTGATCTTTTCCCGTTAGGAAATTTATAAGTACTTCTAAACGGATAGATGTTTGAAAAACTATTTTATCTGTATTTTATGATATAAGGCTTCAGCATTGTTGTAGATTAGTCAAATTCTTTAAAATTTGGATGTAGATTCGTAAAATGATAAATATCTATACATAATAATGTCAGTTGTCTTTCTTTAACTCAAGTTTTGTTATTTAGAAGTATTTTTATATAAACCGTAGTTTAGCCACCCAGTCTTCAATTGTATCATTACATATTACTATTATTTCATGAAAGTATTTTTTATTGCAGTATGTTTATATTCATATTCTTAATGTAGCCTATTCGATGCAGCTTTTATAAAGATGTTGGAAATATATCTATTGAACAAATTTTTTATGATTAAATAATGATCCTTTTCATACTGCTGATAAAATCATTTCATGATTTTTTGAAGTTTAAACATTTGAATGTTAGATTTCTTTATTGAAAAAAAATATTGAAGAATATTAATGCAGTGATTTGATTATACATAGTTTCTGTTTTAGTCAAAATTTACAATAAAATAAATTGATAATTGTTAAAGCAATTATAAAAGAAGTTTTTTGAGGATAATTATTTTATCATTTTGTTTGTTATATACTTATTAAATATTTATTCTGTTACACTGAAAAATGTAATTTGTTTGTAGTTAAATGATAATAAAACAAATTTATGAAATCAGCTTTGTTTTTTGTAATTTTCAACTCTAAAATTGATTGCTCATGCACATTCTTATCGTAGATGCAAATACCAAACAAGGACAAAAAAATATGCTATTCTCTTTGACTATTAACATTTTCCATTGTGTTGTGTTTAGCCTTCACAGGGAAAACCTGGAATACTCACGGAATTTGGATTTTGTTAAAAAAAAGTCAGGGAAAATAAAAATTTTCATTAAAAGTCAGGGAAAAATTGATTATAAAACCTGGAAAAACAAATATTTCCTTTCTCTCAAATTATACTTTTCTTGTTTAGCTTCATATCAAAATTCTCAAATGATTGAGTATTGTGAAAATACGTATATAAACAGTGATTTCTACCTGAATTTCTGTCATTGTCGGCAATAACATGACATCATACAGTGGAAGTAGATGTATTTTGTCCTCTCTGGAGGAGCGTTTCTTGTAATATGTCGCTAATATTTTTTTTTGAAAATTGTCTAGAAAACTCAGGGATTTCCCCCCCCCCCCCCATGTTTGAGTATGAAAGATGCTTCAATATATTTGCCACCATGATAATACCTTAAAAAACATTTTGTTTTTCATTAGGAGCTAGAAGAGAACTAGCAAAAATATTTTATACCCCTCCCCCCTCATATTATTAAATTTGAAAGTGAAAACATATAATATTGTTTAAAAACAGCTAACCTACAAAAGTATATTTTATGAAATGAATATTTACAAAACACCAATGTCAAATATATTAAGAGAGCAAATTGCAGTTTTGGTATTGTTAAGCGTACTGTCATCTGTGCACTGATTTTTGTCACTGACGACAGTATGCTTAATAGTACTGAAACTGTAGTTTTCTTCCTTTAAATTTTTGACATTGGTGTTTTCAAAGTTGTGTAAATATTTATTTTATATTCCTGTTCAACATCAAGTCTGGTTATATAAAAGTATATTTTGTTTTAGCTATGCAGTTAAAGAGTCTCAATGATAACATATTTGTAGCTTTATTTCTAAAAGGAAAGTATTAGATTAAAAAGATTGCTTTTATGTAGTCTACATACCATAGGGTGCACTAAAAAATTCTTTACAACACTTAAAATTTACATTGAACAAATATCCCTTATATTTCTCGACAATGTAAGCAAAAATATTTTGCCCTTCTTCTGGATGTCTTTGTACTGAAACCAGTTTATACCCTATTCAATTATCACAATGAGCTTGAATAACATATATCAGTTTGATGAAATTCTGAAAATATTTACGGATGTTAGAGTGCAGACGCAGACAGACAAACTGAAGTTTCCACGGTTGCTACGACACCTGGAAAACAGGGAGAACCTGGAAAAGTCAGGAAATTTGAAAATCTATTAAAAAACAGGGAAAACTCGGGGAATTTTTAAAATTTATTGCAAAAACAGGGAAAATTCAGAGAATTTAGAAATTTTTTGGAAAAACATAGGAAAATTTTTTCACAATCAAATACTTTAAAAAAAATTTGTGCTTTATAATGAATCAATTATGTTTTTTCCCCCAACTATAGTAAGCTAATATAATTAATATACCCTAAATGTGTTCAATTAACTTGTAAACATGTTAGATTCTAATGCTGCATGATTGTGTGTCATCTATTTTACTTCTAAAAGGGACGGGGAAAACTCCGGGAATTTTTTCTCCTGATTTGTGTAGCAACCCTGTATAAATACTTTGGCCTTTTGTGAAAGTAGAAATGTGATATACATAAAATTACCAAAAAAAAAAAAATTGCAGTGGTGTAAAATTATAAAATTGACACAAACATTACATTTGTTTTAGTTTAAATTTGGGGTCAAGTTAAACCAATTTGAGCGTACAACAACAATAGCATACACAGAAAATTTTTAAGGAAGGGTTACAGCAACATATCTACATCTTTTAATATTTGCATACATCTACTAACCCACACCACACAGCCACTGACATCCATAAGACATCTATAAACAGGTATAAAAGCTAAAAAATGATCCATTAAACTTCTATAAATATCCTGCAGATATCTATAAGCACGTCAAATGTCATTCGTTTTTACATCCATTAGATGTCTGTTACATGTCCGATAAATCTCCAAATCTCCAATAATTGGACTAGTTAGATTTAATAGGTATTGAAAATATCTAAATCTTGTTTTGATCTAACATGTTAGCATCTACAAGGTCTGGCTTTTAATTTCCAGGACTCATAGAATAACTCAGAAGAAAAAAAAGTTAAACACGTAGTCATTTAATATGATTCAAAGTAATTCCCATCAGCCGTAATGCACGTCTGTGCTCGACTGTACAAATTTCGGAAAGCAGTTTTAAAGTCCTCTTTTGGAATGCTCTTTAATACTGATGTTACGGTTTTCTTGATGGCTTCGACATCCTGAAATCTTGTTCCCTTCATCGAATTTTTCAGCTTAGGAAACAGGAAAAAGTCTACAGGTGCTAGGTCTGGAGAGCATGGTGGATGCCGCATCTCAACGACACCATGCTGGGCTAAGAATCGCTTCACAGGCATACGGACTGCGGCCGACCTGTGTGTGGATCATCTTCGACACTTTCTTGCCCGACCCGAAAGCGTTTAAACCATTCAAAAGTTCTTGAGTGGGATAATGCTTCCTTGCCGTAAACTTGTTTTAACATTTCGTAGGTTTCCGCAGCTGTCTTGCCCAATTTGAAGCAAAATTTAATGTTGATTCTCTGCTCCATTTTCACTTTGACAATAGGAATTTAAGAGCTACGTTTAAATGCGCCTTTCCAAGAGAATAACTTACTTTAGAATGGCGCCGATTGCACTGCACATGCGCAAGAAAACGCTCTCCAATATGCAATCACTAGCGCCATCTTCCGGCTTTTCTTCCGCCTACAATTACGTCAGTCCTGGAAATTAAAAGCCAGACCTTGTATTAGACATGGAAAAAGGCATGTCCAAATTTCGTCTACATTCAAACATCTAATAGATATCTATAATTTGTACAGGATATCCAGGGCTTTTAATGGACATTCTTTAAATAATTTGTACCTTTTATGGATCAATGTACATAATTTAGATGTCTAATGGATATCAGTGGCTGTATGGGAATCCTGATAGATTACATGTTTGCTTATGTATTACTTGAGGTGTAAAAGAAAAAAGATGGCCGAATGATCAATGCTCTAGCATAAATTAATGTATTTCTCTGTTTATAACTATAATAGTACACTCCTTCTCATATTTATAAGGACACTTTATGTTTTGAAATAACTAATGTAAAAATAATTGTGAACAAGATTACTACTAAGTGCAATTAATATATCTAGTATTTTAAAAACCAAAACTGTTATATATATTTTTTTAATATGGAACAAAATTAATAAAAAATAATGCAAAATATTTTTTTCGCCACATTTTTAGATGTTCATAATTATAGGGACAATCAAAAATTTTTTGTTATATTTAACTTACTAGCGGATAAATAACAGTTGACTTGCGAATTTGTTAACTACTGGGCTAGATTAGTTCATATATAAGAATTCAATCTTTTTTGGACGGGCATTACTGACAATTCCTCGAGAAAAAGAACGTTCATGTAGTGAAGTATGATAAATGTGTTTTTTAAGTGGAAGGATAATTTCAATTCGCTGAATTTCTAATGAAATTTGAAGATCTAAAATTGCTGAAGGAAATGGGATCAAACGTTGAACTGCAGGTTCGATAGGAGAGAGATCTGATGCAAAATCAGAGTTGTTTTGCAGAGATCGAAGACTCATAATTCCTCTTACTGTTCTATTCATAATGACTGCTGCTGAATTTGCTCGTAATTTTTAACAAAAGGTTGGGGTCTACATTTATGCATGTTTAAAATAATTAATTATATGTTAAAACGAATAAAAAACCTGTAATAATCAATAAGCATTTAATGGGGGAAAGAACGTCTGTGTTAAAGTTGAATAAAGTCAATATGAAATGGTAAAATGTTGCATTTTCGGGTGAAAAACATTTTATTCTTGATTAACCGAATGGTTTTAACAGTTACTGGCATGGTCTGAAGATCGGGAAAAACAGAGCAGATTTTTTAAAGGCAGATATGAATCGGGCATTGTAAAGGTGGATCTATGGAGCTCTGGGAAGCTGTTTCTACTGAAGGCAGAATGAATTTAGTAATTTTTTCTCTTATTATGAACATCAAGAGAATATCTGCAAATTTTAAACGTGGAATTCTCAGATTTTTGTTAGATTTTGCGGGTAATAATGTTTTTTTCAACAAGACTTACATTTTTGCTCTACTTCTTAAGAACAATAGGAAATAGTTTGAAGAAAGAAACTTCTGTATTATTGCCTTTCCCGTGGCCTAAAAGTAAAAAAAAAACATTAACTTATCATATTAGGAAAGTGCATGCAAGTGGAAAGCAATTTTAAATAGTTTAAATGTATTCAGAATATCATCTATGCTGTATGAAATGGTATTGAAACTGAATATAAATATATATATATATATATATATATATATATATATACACAAGAGAGAATGTCTGACTGTTTCACCCTAAAAAGAGACCCCATAAAATATTAATTTAAAGAATAACTGAAAAAAAAAAAATTACTAAGATTCGAGCTGTCCTTATAATTATGAACACCTGAAGAATCATCTTTTTGATCGTATTTAAAGTTTTTTAAGATTGAAAAACGATAAAACTTTTTAAAATAGAGTCTATTAATGCAATTCAATTTAATAAAGAATATATTTGTTTAAATAATAGGGTTCAGTGTTTAGTTAATATAGAAAAACGGGTGTCTTTATAATTATGAGAACCAGTGTATAGTATGAACATAATTTAGTAAATGGATTAACCTAAAAAAGAAAAAAAAAAAACGGAGTGACCCCACTTGACTTTCCAGGTATTAAGTAATTAATGTTTGTGTAAATAAATTAAAATAAGAGAAGTCATTAAATGAATAAAAGTGAAAATTATTATAGGGTGGTTGAGTATTTCCTCCCAAATAGTATGTTTAATTTAACGCTATTGCACTTTGAGTAATTTGAGCCCGTAGATCATTATAGGATAAGGAATTTTTTCATTGTATCCCTATAAAATTCTGTAAATGCTAGCACCAAAATCTGTACAGTTCTTGTAATGGTGACCTGCAACATGTATATAAATTTTCAGCCTATTCAAATAAGATGTTTAGACCCTATCACACTTCAAGTAATTTCAGCCCATTAGGTCATAATGATAAAGAATTTTTCTTCGTTTTCATCGTAAAAAAAACTGTAAGTGCTAGAATCACCAAAACCTATACAGTTCGTGCAATGATAACCTATATCATACATACCTACTTTCAGCTCATTTGAACAATGCTATCGTGTTCACTCACACACATACATGCATCTCCATAAAAATAACAAAAATAAATTTGGGAAATCTCAAAATGTATACATTCACCAAAATCTAAAAGTTGAATTTTTGTCATGTTTACAATACTTTCCTTACATATGCATGTCCGGAGAGTAAAAATGATGTGTTTCTGCTCAGTGGAATAAACTGGAATCCCACTATTCAAACTAAAAATGCTGTTTATCACCAGTGAATTTTGGTAATGATTTTTTATAAGATATTTAGTAATTTCTTATAAAAATAGTAAATAGAAAAAATAAAACTTATTATTTCTATGTTTAGAAAAAATAAAGAAATGTTTATGTTTGAATGGATTCGTCACCAATGGATTTATCTTTACATGTACAAACAAAAGTTTAATTTAAGTTAGTAAACATAAACTATTCTGTGTTCTATAAGTTAAAATTCTATACAATATCTTTATTTGTCTATTAAGTAATTTTGCTTATAATTTCTTATTTGAATTACAAAATTATTCGAATAACAAAATTTTATAAATATTTATGTACAAGTAAAATACTAAAACTTGTACTTTTTCCTCTTTAAAATCGTTTTTAGACAACTTAATAGTTTTTCAGTAGCATATATTTCCTGCATTATAAGGTATTTCATAGAACTTGAAACAGTACAGTGCCATTAAAATTAACTTCAACTATTTTTCCTTAATAAATTGTAATGTACAAAAAATATTTTGGATGTCTGGTATGTACATGGTACATACTTCATTTTCGATAGCAAACAATTGTACCTGTACCTCAATAACATTGATAAAATTCCCAGCTTTCGAAACAAATATACTTATGGAAGTTATTGCTCAGACAGATAAACAAATCGAAGTCATAAACATTTTTAAACTTTGTTGCTGGAAAGTGTTTAAAACATAAAACAACAAATACACGAACATTCAAAATATTCCTATGCTTCTGTTTTAATTATATGAGGATTTTTTTTTTCTCTTAAATACAGTAAAAAAATTCACTAGATGAAAAATTAAGGGAGGAAGTCTGATTCCTCTCAAATCCCCTCTTGCATACTTCACTTTTAACAGCCACAACCAGGATATAATAGTAACCATGATTTGATGTCATGGCTCAGCTCATCACGTCATTTTGGATGACATTAATTCCTGTATATATATATATATAGGTGTAAAATGGCAATGCAACACTAAAACCGTGCTTAATCTGGAGCCATACTTTTAACTGTAATTTCTATGCAAATGAGAAAGCGAAATCTGAAAGAAAAGGGGAATTGATATTTGCACAAATTAAAATGGAACACTTAAAAAAAAAAGTCTATGGGTGTTCAAATCTAGGTGCATAATAAATAATATTCTAATTTTTAACAATATTGTTATTGAATTAAAACTTCAACACAAGGGATAATTGTAGATTTCAAATGCTTCCAAAAATGAACTCAGCCATTGATAAGATGGAAACTGTTGAGCATTTATCGAACATGTATAAAATTAATGGTATATCTGTATATGTATAAAATGTATGTATGTATGTATCTAGTATGTATGTATAAAATTAATGGTATATCTTCATTAAACAAAGTGTGGCGTTCCAAGGAATCAATTGCAGTGAAGAATTCTGATATTTCTTTTTCCGGTTGCCTAAAAATCATAACTGAGTTTTTTGATCAGATGGGGTTTTTACAATAGGTTATTTTTACTGAAATATCACAAGTTTCACGTTTTATATACAGTGAAACTTGAATAATTCGAACTTGTTTAAATCGAAATTCTGGATAATTCGAGTTTTTTACTCGGTCCCTTGAATTTTGTATTAAAATAATGTTAAAAAATCGTGGATAATTCGAATTCTATTTTGGATAATTCGAATTTTTCATACGATTAACTTTAAAATATTACAGTAAAATTTTTCCCCAAGATTTTTTTCACCTAAAATGCATTATTTATTTTAATAGTCTTTCAAAATAAGGATAAGGAAATACAAGAAAAGCCCCTACCTAGTGCATCAGAAGATATGGTGCATATACATGAAATTCGAGGGTTTTTTGAATTGAAAGTCATGTCTGATGTAGAAGATTCTATTTTTGTATCAACTGATATGTTGAAGTCATATGCTATGACACAAAGATTGTACTTGAAGAAGCAATAAAATATACCTGACTGTTTTTAAAAAAAGTGTTGCTCGTAATTAAGCTCGTAAAAAATATTGATTTAATGAGGGGGGGGGATGTAGCAGTTTTCTTAGATATAAAGTTTATATATTAAATCTTTAATAGTAGAGTTTTAACTTTTTTAATTTATCTCTTCTTTTTGACAAAATAGCATGCTTGCCAACATCCTAATTAATATTCTGTAGTGTTGTTAGTCCCGCCTTTTTACTTTCCGAACACTATAGTGAGGAAAGTATTGTAATCATGTCAAAAATCCGAATTCGAGATTTTGATGTTTCTATACGTTTTGAGGTCCCCTGAGTCCGTTTTCACTATTTTTACGATGATGTATGTATGTGTGTGTGTATGTGTGTATGTCTGTGGGTGAACACGCTAGCGTCTAAACGCTTCGTTCGATTAACCTGAAAGTTGGTACGCATATTGTAAGTCACCATAGTACGAACCCTATAGATTTTGGTGAATCTAGCACTTATAGTTTTTTTACAGGGACACAAAGAAAAATTCTTTATCATTATGGCCTATGGGAGCAAAATCTTAAAAGTGCGATAGCATCTAAACGCCTTATTCAATTGAGCAAAAAAATTATACACATATTATAGGTCACAAATACTCAATCTGTATAGATTTTGGAGAATCTAGCACTTATAGTTTTTTTACAGGGACACAAAGAAAAATTCTTTATCATTATGCCTATGGGGCCAAATTTTTAAAAGTGTGATAGCGTCTAAACGCCTTATTAATCTGAGCAAAAAATTTGTACACATGTTATAGATTACAGTTAAACTAACTGTATAGATTTTGGTGAATCTAGCACTTACAGTTTTTTTACAGGGACACAAAGAAAAATTCTTTATCATTATGGCCTATGGGACGAAATTTTTAAAAGTACGATAGCATCTAAACGCCTTATTGAATTGAGCTGAAAATTTATATGAGTATTATAAATCACTGTTGCACTAACTATAAGCATTTTGGTGAATCTAGCATTTATAGGTTTTTACAGGGACACAACGAAAAATTCTTTATCATTATGATCTATGGGCTCAAAGTTCAGTAGCGTTCAATAAAACATCGTGTAATAGATGGAGAAAAATACTCAAACACTCTATTATGGTTTTCTCTCTTTTGTTTGTTTAACAACTCCCCTTTCTTTACTTTATCTACAAAACTGTAATTACTCAATGTTCGGAAAGTCGAGTGGAGTCACTCCAGATTTTTTTTTTTCACACCAGCAAACTTTTAAAATAATATTTTGCAAATGCAATTACGATTAAATAAGAAGAAAAATACTCTAAAACGAATACTGGTGTGAAAAAGAAGGCGGGGTTAACAATACTACAGAATTTTAATTAGTATGTTGGCAAGTATGAAATAGTATATATAATTAGAATTTTTGGATATTTCGAATTTTTCTCAGGTCCCTTGAACTTCGAATTATCCAAGTTTTACTATATTTGTGTTTATGAATATAATATGTAAGTATAATGTGTGTTATGTATACAACAATCATGCCGGATCAAAGTGTAGCAATCCAAAGTGACTACCGAGGTTAGGATCTGACAAATAGAAAGGAAAATAGAAGCTTTTTAAAAAACTGGTATTTACGATTGGCATCAATACTAATATTAGTGTCCAGAATCATAAATGTTGGCATATAATTATCATTTACTATACCAAAAGATGGGAAATAATTCAAGGAATCCGAATTAAAGAATTAGATTATTCCAATTAATTAAAAGGATATTAATTAAAATCCCTATATAATAGCTGTCGAATTCTCAAATACATTAATAATAATTAAAACTATAATATAGATTTATATGATCATTTGTTTGTTTATTTCCTGACTTAAAAAGAAATATATTATTTACATGGGCATTAAAGCTGAAATAAAATTGAAATAAAACTTTACAAAAAATTAAAGTGAATTAATGAGTTAAAATATCTTGTTATATAAAATATGCAATGTTTGTATGTGCAACTGCTATAGATTAAAGAAAAATTAAAAGTTATGTAGTTCGAAGACATTGGAAATACTTTCCAGTTATATTTACCCATTGAATCGCTTAACTTTCTATGTGTTTAATTCTCTGGTAACACTTTAAAAAACATTTTGTTTTTAATTAGAAAAAAAAAAAATCTCGCCAAAATTAGTTTAGAATTTTTTATTTACTTAAAAGAAAAAAAACATGTAAGTAATGTAAAAAGGGGGGTTCACCAACAGGGTGGAGGAGCCAGAGGGTCAGGGTGGTGACGTCATGTTTCACAAAGGTTTTTATGATAAGTCATCCATGAGGGGTGTTGCCACCAGGAGAGTATAAACTTTTGGAGTGTTGCCATCAGAAGTTTGTAAAATATTTCCGGTGGGACTTAGCATTTTCTTAGGTAATACAAGGTAATCACAAACAACATTGATTTTGCTCAATTTGTTACATGCACCCTAAATCTTGTCTTAAACCAATCTTCACTGAAAAACATGAGGAAGTCTCAGTTCTTTAAATTCTTTCCAATGTTTGAATGCATTTCATTGAGAGATGAGTTTTTAAGTTGAAAAAAAAAACTGATTGTTTATAAATCTTGCTAAACATTTGAACAGGAGTATAGTACAAAAACTTTTTACTTTAAAAGTATACCACTCATAGACCATAATACATGAAATATTTTGTGAATCTTTGTACTCAAATCAGTTGCGCTATTTATACTATTTCCTTTAACATGCCTTAGTGAACTCGAATATCAAATTAATTTCAAAGCTATTAAAAATATTAACGGAAATTAGAGCGCATATGGACAGAAAGACGGACAGACGAATTGAAGTTATAATCACTTTTAAAAATTGTTGGAAAGTGTTAAAACTCTTAACACAAATGAATATGCAATTGGAAAAATTTTCATTTTCAGCCCTTATCTGCACTGTCAAAAAAAAAAAAAAAAAAAAAAAAAAGTCCTGTTTGCTGCTAGAAATTTTCTGTAATTCAGAAAAGTACGTTCTATCAATTGAAAAATTACGTTGATAGAACGTATTTTTCTGAATTACAGAAAATTTCTGGCAGCAAACAGGACTTTTTTTTGACAGTGATAAAGAGGAAACTTTGTTTGTACAGGGTGACCATAATTAAACTTTGCCTATTCAGAGCACTCTGTAGCTCTAACTAAAATGAATATTGAGTCGAAAATTTGTATAGAGACATTTCAAAGGATGAGATCTAGGTATCTGCAAAAAAATTAAATAAAATTTTTTAAATGTTCCCTTCGAGAGGACATGCACCAAAATACGAACAAGCTACAAATTTGTGTTAAACAAACTACTTTATTTATTACAAATTTTATTGTTATTTGTTACAAGTTGCAGATTGTTTATCGACGGAGATCCTATTGTTCAATGTGGGCCCCATAACTCATCTGTAATATCTGCAGCTGATGAATAGTGTGTTCAACAGCTGACTGCAGCTGGTCACCCATGATCCTACGCACATGTTTCGTTATACGGACCTTCAAGTCAACCAAAGTTGTAACATTTCTTTTAAAAAACAAACTCTTTAAAAATTTTTTCCCTATAACCAAAAATCCTACAGATTAAGATCGGGGGGAACGGGATGGCCAAGGAGTGGAAAATTGAACGAGTAATCAATCACTCGGTTATCTGTAAAATTTTTCTACACAAACCTTTCTTAAATTTAAGAATAACAGTTTTAAATGCCGATATGGCTTGAAATAGACCACATTTATTTATTACAAAACTTTTCAAGCATTTTGACTGTAATTCTTGTTTGATTTTTTTTTATGTATGTCCCCTTGAAGGGAAAATTTTAAAACGACAGTCTGGGACTCATCTTTAGAGGTGATCCAAAGACACAATTTTGATTCTCCACGAAGGAGATACTGGTTCTTGGGATTTTGCATGTTTTAAATGGTTTATTCCTCTTACCACCAAAACTCCGAAAAAAAGTCAAACATCAGCTTTCAATCAATAACAAGGATTAGGTTATTTGCTTTTTATTTCAGCTAGTGTAGATTGTGGTTTGTGTTTTTTACATCCAATCGAAATATAAAAAAGACCTTCCGGCTTTTTCGGAAGGGTAGGTTGATTTCTTTTTCCTTATCAAGTAGCCGTCATTTTTTTAAAAATGGCGGCTACAAATTATTAATGCACTTGGTAGAAATATTGATGTAGGCTATGCACATATGGAGTTTAAAGCAAATCGGTTCATAAATACACTTTTATGTGAATTTAAAATTTTCAAGTGGCCGGCGCTAGGAAAAAAAATGGTGGGTTAAGTTGACAAATATATGAAATGCATTTGTGAGATAAGTCTACTGTACACACATAGTTCAAATTAATTCAAAATCTGAAAAGTCATTGTGTTGAAAAATTAAGTGGCTGCCACTTCGATAAAAATGGCAGAGAAAGTTGCTCATCTAAGATATCGTTGCAAATTTGAAAATAATTTTTTTTTTGTAGAAATTCTTTCAAAAACGCTTAGTAAGTTGATAAAATGTTAGTTTCCTGCATTTCTAGTTTGTTTTAGCATTAAAATAGTCTAATTTTACCTTAAAAACGCATTAAAAAGCTCCAGTAACGTGTGTAATGGATTTGGCGCCAAATTTGGCGACTTTTCCCCTATGGCGACTTTTTTGGCGACTTTTGGCGAGAAAATACTTATTATCGATATACCAAAGATGGACGCAATAACGTGATGGGTTCATGAGTTACGTGAATTTTCTAAATTTTTGTTGTTTGAATGATAAATCCATTTTTCAACTTTGATTTGAATTGATTAAGTATTTTGTTCTAAAGTTGTACTAAAGTTCCAGCAAACACATCGAAGATATTTGAAGCATAGGTTACTGTCCAACTGTGGTTTAAATCAGTGCCGTGTTTCAAAAGTTATTATTATAGCAAATTTTCAAGTGGCAGTCTAAGTGGCTGCGACTTGTAAAACAAAATAGCAAAACAACTTGCCCCTCGAAATCATCCAGTATATTTGTACGATAAGTTCATTGTCCAGTTCTAGTTTAAATTAAATCAGAATTTCAAAAATTATAATCATAAGAAATTTTCAGGTGGCACCACTTGTAGAAAAAAGTGGAGTGAGATGCCTAGCGAACTTATCTGAGATATTTGAATGATAAATCCACTACCCAAATTTGAAGCGAATTGATTCTGTCTTACTAAAGTTACCATAATGACAAATTTTCAAGTGGCCGCCACTTGAAATTAAAATTGCGGATCAAGTCATCAAGTGAACTTTTCCTAGATATTTGAACCAAAAGTTCACTAACCAGCTTTTATTTGAATCAGTTTAGTATTTTAAAAGTTATCGTGATGGCGTATTTTCAAGTGGCAGTGTGATTTCAAGTGGCTGGAACTTAGACACAAGATGTCGGGACAAGTTGCCTAATGAAAACATTCAAGATAATTATATGATAATATCACTGTCAAAATTTGGTTCGATTTGAAGTATTATTTCAAAAGTTATCGTGATTTTAAATTTTCAAGTGTGAGCCTGGTTTCAAGTGACCGCACTTAACTTAAGATATCTGCCACTTTATTAAAAATGGCGGATATAGTTTATTAATAAACTTCATTGAGATCCTTATGTGGTCTGTATTTACATCAAAATTCAAACAATTTCGGAATACGCTTTTTACAATTTAAATTTGAAATTTTCAAGTTGTCTCCACTTGAAAACAAAATGGCGGAGCAACTTGGTTAACAAACTCATGTAAGATATTTATAAGATAGGTTAAGACACTGTTCAAATTTGGTTCCATTTGGAGTATTATTTCGGAAGTTATCACGGTTTTAAATTTTGAAGTGGTGGCCTGATTTCAAGCGATCCCGCTTAACTAAGATATCCACCACTTTATTAAAAATGGCGGATAAAGTTCATTAATAAAGTTATTTGAGACACTTGTGTTATCTATGTATACATCAAAATTAAAAAAATTCGGAATACGCTTTTTACAATTTGAATTTGAAATTTTCAAGTGGTCTCCACTTGAAAACAAAATGGCGGAGCAACTTGGTTAACAAACTCATCCAAGATATTTATAAGATAAGCTAAGACACTATTCAAATTTGGTTCGATTTGGAGTATTCTTTCGGAAGTTATAGGGATTTAAAAATTTCAAGTGGTAGCCTGATTTCAAGTGGTCCCGCTTAACTTAAGATATTTGTCACTTTATTAAAAATGGCGGACATAGTTTATTAATAAACTTCATTGAGATCCTTATGTGGTCTGTATTTACATCAAAATTCAAACAATTTCGGAATACGCTTTTTACAATTTGAATTTGAAATTTTCAAGTGGTCTCAACTTGAAAACAAAATGGCGGAGCAACTTGGTTAACAAACTCATCTAAGATATTTATAACATAAGTTAAGACACTGTTCAAATTTGGTTCCATTTGGAGTATTATTTTGGAAGTTATCATGGTTTTAAATTTTCAAGTGGTGGCCTAATTTCAAGTGGTCCCGCTTAACTTAAGATATCCGCCACTTTATTAAAAATGGCGGATAAAGTTCATTAATAAAGTTATTTGAGAAACTTGTGTAATCTATGTATACATCAAAATTAAAAAAAATTCGGAATACGCTTTTTACAATTTGAATTTGAAAATTTCAAGTGTTCTCCACTTGAAAACAAAATGGCGGAGCAACTTGGTTAACAAACTCATCTAAGATATTTATAAGATAAGTTAAGACTCTGTTCAAATTTGGTTCGATTTGGAGTATTATTTCGGAAGTTATAGGGATTTTAAATTTTCAAGTGGTAGCCTGATTTCAAGTGGTCCCGCTTAACTTAAAATATCTGCCACTTTATTGAAAATGGCGGATAAACTTCATTAATAAACATCATTGAGACCCTCATGTGACCTGTATTTAAAACAAAATTCAAGCAAATCTTGCTTTAATTATGCTTTCTACAATGTCGGTTTGAAATTTTCAAGTGGCTGCCACTTGAAAACAAAAAGTCGGAGCAACTTGGTTAACGAACTCATCCAAGATATTTATGAGATCAGTTCACTGTCCAAATTTGGTTCTGTTTCGAGTATTATTTCGGGAGTTATCGTGATGACAAAATTTTCATTATAGATAGATAGATATATATATATATAGATAAACGAAGTGATTGCAATAGGTCGATTTCTAAAGAAATCAACCTAACAGCGATAACAAAGGTGGAGGAAACTTGCCTTTGTGGACGTAAAATGTCGATTTGGCGAACGAATTGGTGGTATGGTAGGGATGAGATGTTCGAAAGCAAAAAAAGTTACTAGTCTGAGGTCTACTCTAATCAAACGTCCCCATTTTCTGGGGACAAATGGGGACTTCCTTTTTTTTTAAAGGCAGTTTTCTAAGTTTTAAAAATTTTTAGAAAGTAAATTATTAATCAGTACTACTTTATTTTTAGTCCTTATTTATTAGGAATGAAAAAATACATCCATAATTGGATAATTGTAGCAATTTTTAACGCTTCTCTCTTATAAAAGTACTTTGATCTGGTCAGCCTACTCTAATATCATGTCGATGGGGGAAATACATTCATTAGGTTGATTGGGTTTTAACGTTACACTAGTACTGCGCTATGGATGATTGGCGACGGTCTGGAACGCCCCCCTAAAAATGGTCCGGAATACTCATTAGGAAGTCTTAAGTTAGAATTATAGTTTGAGACTAAAGTTTTTGGTTTAGCAGTCAGTGTCATAAATAGCATAGATAGATTTAAAATTGAAGATTCTGATAGAAAAAGAGTCTCCTATTCTGAATTTGTATAACTGAGGGTATTTACAAAATGGGGGCCCTCCGTGGCTGAGTGTGGTTATATGTCACCACACTGCTAATCGTCTCCGAGCGTAGGAGAGCAGGTTCGATTACCGTGCTGGCCCTGGGTGTTTTTCCAATTCTTTGTACTGTAATTCTGTCATGTGTTATCTGTATTTATCGAACGAGGAGTTACAAGCGGGCTTTCGAGAGTCAAGCATAAAAATCTGAATATATGTTATCAATATCAATAAATACAAAACATTTTCGCGTGCAATTACTGACATCGTACATGAACTAGTCATAGGGTTACATACAAATGGAACGCTTGCAATTTCGATGACGTAAATTTTGCAAGTTTTTTTGCAAATACAGTCGGCAGCAAAAGTAACAGAGCTCTAGCGAAAATTCCTACGTAAAAAAAGTACACTTAATGCAGATTTGTTAAATAAATCCTTGTCGAATCCTGTTCTTAGTCAGTCTAAGAACATGATTCGACAAGGATTTATTTAACAAAACAGTGTTAAGTGTGCTGTTTTCATATAGGAATTTTTGCTAGTACTCGGATACTTTTGCTGCCGACTGCAGTTATACATTTGGAACGCCTGCAAACGGCTTTGCAACTGGAAGTGTTTCATTTGTATGTACCCCATAATCTTGCAATTTGATAAATTTATTAATTTATTGTTACTGCGGGTAAAACTTTCAAAGTAATTTTTTTTTTTTTTCCGGCGAGTGAAAAAATTTCAAAGTACTGGAATTAAGTACTTTAGTAATTCAGATGATATGTCCAATTCTCCACAAAAGAGAAGAATTTTTTTTATTTTTATGGTTGGTTGGGTTTAACGTCGCACTAGTACTGCGCTGTGAGTAATTGGCGATGGTCTGGGACGCACCCCTAAGGATGGTCCGGAGATATGTCATCACAATTTTGAACCTCTACTTTTACTGTTATGAAATGAGCATTGTTTTCTCCTTTTTCAATATCATACTTGGGTTCATTATGCTATGAAAATGATGTCAAATTTCATTTCGACTAAGATTTCAGAATTCTATTTGGTTTCCATTTCAAATCTACGTGAATTATACCTCTGGATGTCACCGAAGAGGGGGGAGCTATCCAATGCGTGGAGGATCAAAATTGTTATGGCATATCTCTGGACCATCCTTAGGGGTGCGGGGCCGCGGTAGCCCAGTCGGTAGAGCGCCGGCCTCGTAATTGGAAGATTGCGGGTTCGGTACTCGAGCCGTCCAAAGACCGTCGTGTACACTAATGGTGGCTGGTGCACGTAAAATCTGTCGTGGCCGCAAAGTCCTCCATGTTCCCATAAAAAATTATACCTCTGGGGGTTACCGAAGCGGGAGAGCCATCCCTTCCGTGGAGGATCAAAATTGTGATGGCATGTCTCCGGACCACCTTTAGGGGTGTGTCCCAGACCGTCGCCAATTGCCCAATCTGCGCAGCATTAGTGTGACGTAAAACCCAACCACCACCACCACCACCACCTTAGGGGTGCGTCTCAGACTGTCGCCAATTGCCCATAGTGCAGTACGAGTGCGACGTTAAACCCAACTAACCAAACCTATACGATTAAAGCATTGGTTTATTGAATTGTGAACTACGAAGTAGAATCTCCCAACTGCATAATGGCCTCGGTAGCCCAGTCGGTAGAGTGCCGAGCGCGTAATTGGAAGATTGCGGGTCGATACTCGAGTCAACTAAAGACCATCGTGTACACTAATAGTGGCTGGCGCACGTAAAATCCGTCGTGGCCACAATGTCCTCCATGTTCCCATTGAAATTATACCTCTGGGGGGTCACCGAAACGGGGGAGCCATCCCCTCCGTGGAGGATCGAAATCGGGATGACGTGTCTTCGGTCCTTCCTTAAGGCCAGTATCGACTTGGGCTCAAGATCAACGCTCAAAACGTCATTAATCACGCTTCCGACACAAAGAGCCAAATGTCTTGTCATCGGTTGTAGCCCTTTTTTATCAGATTGCGCTGTTACCTCAAAGGAAAGCATGCAAAATTGACAAAGATGTCTACCCCTGGCCCACAATTATCTCTGCAGGGGGTTAGATTCCATCCCCGTTCGTGGGCTTTGAGCTACAGTGAGCTAGCCTAACCACATCAAAGGATTCTGAATAGAAAGCGCCCAGTGAGCGCAAATGGAAACCGGACTTTAGGGGTGCCCCTCAGACTAGAGAGCCACCAAGGAGAGAGACGACAAATGATGAAATTACGCTACGGCGCATGCTCGTAGCAGACATTTTTTTCTACCAAACTGGGTTTTGGTAGAAAAATTCGAACACTTCTCAGTCGAATATCAACAGCAAAAGATTGACAGTTATCGTTGTTTTTTGGTAATAATCCTTTATTTTAGCTATAGTTTCGAGCACAGTGCTTTAAAGTCATCAAAAACACTTTTAAAGGAGGATTTTTGTCAAAAAAATTTCTAAGCCAATGAGAAGCTTACTCGCTATTGTCACCTCTCTCCTTGTAGGCTCTCTAGAATCTCTCAACTGCATAATGAACTCGGTAGCCCAGTCGGTAGAGTGCCGAGCTCGTAATTGACAGATTGTGGGTCGATACTCGAGCTACAGCGTCTGCAGTGTGGAATGCGGCGAATAAAATTGTACTAAAAAAATTAAGCCTGTCACCAGATGTCATTGTAATCGAAGCTAGTGTCACGACAACAAAACCGAGACTCCCTATTGGTTAATTATATGCTTAGATCACGTGATTAAACTGACGAAACTGGGAAAAGCCAATCAGGTCTTCGATTTGAGCAATGGCTTCGATCACAGCGACATCTGGGTAAGCTTAATTTTTGTAGCATCATTTTAACATCACGGTTACGGGCGATTGCCACACTGTTTATTCTAGACGCTGCAACAACAGTGCCTAGAATATACAGTCGGCAGCAAAAGTATCCGAGCACTAGCAAAAATTCCTATGCAAAAAAAAGGTGCACTTAATACAGTTTTGTTAAATAAATCCTTGTCGAATCCTGTTCTTAGTCCGACTCTGGTGAGAGGATTAATTTTTAAGGCACTGATTTGCTGGTCGCTCTCCCCACTATGTATTCTAGGCGCTGTACCCAGACCGTCGCCAATTGTCCATTGCGCAGCACTGTTGCGACGTTAAACTCAACCCACTCAACTGCATAAAAACAACAAGGTGTATCCGAACAAAAGCGTTTTATTTGTTTAAGTTATAAAATTCGTTTGTGATGAAAATCAGTAGTAAATTAAAACTTTATTTTCACAATCTACAGAATTAATATTCTCCTTTCAATGCTAAAGAGCCTTTTATGAGGGAAAATTAACGTGTCGTCCTTCAAAGAAGAAATTGATAGAGAATCGAGGTACGTATGTTGCATGATAATCTATAATTTATTAACTTGACATTTTTAAAAATGAAATTTATAAATATTTAAAGTAATATTTATATTATTAATATTGTGGATAAAAGTTTTTAAACTATACATACATATATTTTCAGTAATTCTTGTAAAATAGGAATTTTCTTTAATTGAAAAGAATAGGATAAACCTAAATAAATAAATAAACATATGTATTGCTCATTTCAGGTTCGTAGATTAATTTAATGGAAGAATCGATTTAAAATTTTTATTGATTGCTATTTTTGCGAGTTACATTTTAGCTATTGATAAAATTTTGTGTTTTAAACCCAAAGTATATTTGGGTGTATTGGGGCTATACTTGAAAATTGCTGGAAATGTATTTTATTTTGTGTTATGTGTTTTTCAGATAAGACTATGTACACAATGTAATGTGCATATAGTTTATAGATAATATACAGGGCTACCCAAATTTAAGCAAAAAGTTTTTTTCTATCAAGTGTAATTGATGGAAGTGTTTTGTTACATTTTACAATGTCAACGAACATTTCTCTGAAAGGAAAATTCATTTTTCATATTCATACTCTAAATAAAGTATTTTTTGAAGTTCTATATTCAACTCTGATTTTTAGTATAATATCTCGTTTTGAGGTCCCCTGAATACGAAAATACAATTATCAGCGATTGATCTGTATATATATCTCTTTACAGCATAACTTAAAAACAACTATCTGCAGAAAAACAATTGGTATTTTGAAGTTTGTAGTAGGTTGCCCCTTGAAAATTTTAACAAGTTTGTAGGCAAAGTAATAACAGCCTTGTATATATATAGTTGTACTATAAATGAACGAGGTTCGAGGATAAGGGGGGGGGAGGGGTTAGTCCCTCTCACACATAATTATATGTCAAATTAAATATATACTCCTATTACTAAAATACATATATATATGTTCCTAAACCTGATTTAGATTTATTTTTTAAAGTAGATGCAAGGTAAAAGAAAGTTGTGTGAGTGACCCACCAGATTATTCTTTGTTTTCTAAATGATTGATATTGCTGAAACCCTATAAACTCCTTTCTCCATTCCAATAGATAAATAAATAAAATAAATATTTTTGATTCAGTCAAACTTTTCCTCTGTCTTGCAGATTCTGTAAAAACTATTTCTTACTATACAAAATTAAAGGTAGTTAACGACCCCCCCCCCTCCTGTCTGTAAGAAATAGGACCCTGGTTTAAGGGGGAAGTAAAAACAGCCAATGATCTCTAAATTTTTATTTTATTTTCCGTTGTTCATTTAATCAATACCTTGGTGATATCGTTTACATGATAACACTGATGTAACTAATAATATGTATCATCAATCTGAGTAAACACTGAAACAATGTTGAATTAGGAAAACTCTGTGGTTCTAATTTGGGGACGAAGGAAGGGTAAAATAATATATATTTTGGGATCCTAAATTCTGTGTTTTCGACATCAGTTTTAATTGAGGGTCGAATTAGAAATTATTTAAACTTTAATTTTTTAGTGTCATAAACCTTCACCAAGCACTTAATTAATAATCGTGAAATCTTCATGTTTCGATCAAGTAGTTTAAAAGGTAGAGCGCATTATGCTAAAGATAGAAATTCGATTTCTTGACTAGGTCATTTTTTGCTATTCGTAAAACTAATTTTGCTATTTCATTTAAAATGCATTTTCATTTTATTTTTATTCCCGACATATTTCAAATTTCTTACATTTATCTCTTTTACAGGCTTTATATAGAATACGGAAGCTTAAGCTGCTCATAGAAGTTGTGTGAATTTGGTTGTTAATCGCTATCATGGCTATTTTCGTCCTTTAATTTTACTGTGTTTGTTCAGCTACGATGTAGCTGATTTTGAACTTGATCCTTTGGAGGATATTTGTTTAAATATGCAGTTGAATTTATATATTAAAAAAAAAAAAAAAAAAAAAAGTTCTTGTAAACTTGAATTAAAAGAAACTCGTTGCACGAAAGTTATGTGTAAATATACGTTTCTTAAAAAAATCCTCTAAGTTATACAACAATTGTGAAACTTTATTTTTTATGATTAAATATCAGTGTTGATATTGATTTGGATTTATATTCAGAGAGTTCTTTTTTGCTTTGATGAGTAGAAAAAATTATATAGTGATAAAGGTTTTATAGTTAAATTTTGTGTTCATTTGTATTTATGCTTGCGAAGGGGAAAAAAAAGGAAGCAACTGCTTAGGCATTTTTGAAATTATTTGAAAGTTAAAATAGCGTTTATTTGGGATGAAAAAGTTCAATGAAACACTAAATTCGTGCACAAATCCAGTGCAACAAGTTTTAATTTTAATTTTTTCTTGTTTCATACTTCTTTATCTATTAGACGAAATCCAGTTACTGTACGCTATACTTATTTCCTTTTGTAACAGCTGATTTATTACAAGGAAAAACTTGCTTTGTTAGACTTCGAATTTTTAATAAAAAAAAGTTGTATGTATGATGACTTTAAAATAGACTTCCACACAACAATTTATTAAAACATGATGGTTAAAGCAAATATCTGTCGAAGCCTATACCATTCTGTTCGAATCCAGTCTTCGTAGAATTTGCATTCATACGAGATAAAAGTCGAAAAGGAATTATAGAAAAAATACTCAATCATCCTTTCGAATTCATGTATAAGAAAAACTTTCCAAAAATTGATTGATTTAAAAATTGGAATAAAAGGCAGAATTTATATTAATATCTATTAAGCCTTGCTAGAAAAACTTTTTTTTTTTTCGTCTTTTATTTAAATAAAACTAGTTTTTGATAATTCGTGTCGTTTTCTTATCGATATCAAATTTATTATTTCGAAGAGCACGCAGTATATGTCGTGTTATTTATTGAGGGGAAAAACTTATCACACTGGAAAGCAGACTTTTAGTTTGAATTTTTACTAATTAAAAAAAAGAAAATATCTAAAATATTTTGTGTTACGCACTGATTTATAGGCAAGAGAATTTCCTGTAAGGAACTGTTTCTTTAGACATTCTAAAATAGAAATATTTTTATGTGATAGATGTCATATAATATTTAGGAAAAAGCACAGTTTAAATAAATATTTATTGATTCACATGGCAAATGGTTTTGCTTTTGGTTGCTCCCCGATAAACGAAAGTCAGAAATTTATCAATTTGCGCTCAGGTCCTATTTACGCGAAAAACTGAATGTTTATGGCGTACAGAAAAATAGCATCAATGGGAAAAATGTTTCAAGTGTTAAACATTGTATAGCGTTTCTTTATAAGCAGAGTAAAAAGAAATAATTATTGAACTAAAACAGAATTGTTTTCAAGTCTTTTTTTTTTTTTTTTCGCCAAGAAAAGTCTCACTTTGGGCAAAATAAATAACCATTGTACAAAAGAAAAATCATGGACGCTAGCACAGAGGAAGACAGCCAGTTTTTCTTTTGTGAGTTATGTGGAGCTGATTTTTGTCGAAAGATACAATTCTACGACCATCTCAAAAATCATGCTAAAAACGATCCTTACGTGTGCGAGATATGTGAAAGAACCTATACACACAAGAACCTGTTGATTCAACACTTGTGCATCCACTCTTGCAAACGAGTTTCTGTTTGTGAGTTGTGCAAGAGAGGTTTCGTAGACAAGCAGGCTATGAATGCACATGCTCGAAATCATACTGAAAGGGAGCCTTATTTTTGTGACGTTTATGAAATGGAGCACGCTGTTGGAGCTGCTGCGAAAAATGATTTTTCTGTTTTTGATGAATTTGAAATGGATGTTACCGATAGTAATACTACGAAAAGCAAATTGCATGCTCCTAGCACATTTGAATCGAGTAATATGATTAGGCATATGCGTTTTCATACACGAGAAAACGCCTCGATTTGTAAAGTTTGTACGCCAACTCTATATGATGGAAGTAGGAAAGAAGCTCGCGTTTGTGGACAGCGTGAGAGAGGACTAAGTAACTATGAATCTTTGTTTACATATACAAGGGTTAACACTGATAAAGAAAGCACGTTATTTAATGAAAACAATGAAGAGTTAAGTGACAGGCGCAGTTCGAAGAAACGTCTACCGAGTGCTTCAAAGAGAACTTTGGTTTGCAATATATGCCAGAAAGAATGTTCCGGAAAGTACGACCTGTTAGTGCATCTTCGAACTCATACGAAAAAGAAATCTTTTATGTGTCGAATATGTAAGAAAGAATTATCTCATAAATCTAGCCTCAGAAGACATGTTTGTGACTTTCATACGGATGAAATTCCTTATGTCTGTGAAATCTGTCGTAAAAGCTTTCCCGACAAGAATCGTCTTATCACTCATCTTCGTATTCACATAAATGGCAGAGCTGTGATATGTGAAACGTGCAAGAAAGGTACGTATCAGAAAAGAAACAGAGATGTTCATGTTCGGAAGCACACAACAAAAGAACCCTTCATGTGTGATATATACGAGAAAATTTTTTCTGATGAAAATCACGTGATCAGACATTTATGTTTCCATCCGGAAGAAAAAGCTTCCGTTTGTGAATTCTGTAAAAATGGATTTTTTGAAGCGCTATCAAGTTTAACTTCTAATTCGTAGTTTTTATATTCATTGAATTAAAAAAAAAAAAAAAAAAACTTTTATTACTGGAGGAGGATAAGAATAGGGTGGGTGTGATTAGCCCTCTTATGTCTACATTGCATGAATTTATGTTTTAAATATCAACGAGGCCAAATAAATTCAATCCATTCTTTTTCTTCACTTACGTAAAATGAATATAATCATAAAAAATATTTCCCAAATTGACGATTTTTTGAGTAATTAGATAAGTTAATTTTAGATAAAAAGTAATAGTATAGGTTAGCATAACTTGGCGTATTCAAGTATGAACCATAAAACTAGCTTGTTTAATATACATCATAAATTTTATAAAACACTACAGTGAAATTTTTAATACAGATTTCTATATTTTTCTCTGCTTTCATTTTATAAACTGCCTACGGAAAAAAAAAATATGGTAGTAGCCGTATACATCAATAATATATTTTATTTCTCTAATATTTTATTTAAAAATTTTGTTAATTTTCAAGTGATAAATTAACACTAACTGAATTAATAATAATAATAAAAAAAAAGGCTAAAATTGTTCTTAATATTAAAATCATGTATCAGATTTTGTTTTAACTGTATAGTGTACAGATAAATGTATATGGTAATGATATACTTAGTTCAGCAATGGGCTTATGAATCAGGTTGTATAATCTGTTAATTTAAGCCTTTTTTTAATATAAAAAGATTTATTTGTAAAACCATGTCTCTAAAAACATGAATTTCATACACTCTCTTCTTCCTCTCCTTTTTAAAAGTAATCAACGTCTATTGATCCTTAACGTGCAAAAAATTTTTTACTTTAGGTACGTTTTAAATAATTCGTAGTAGTCAAGTATAAGATTTTCTTTCATATCAAGCAGACTAAATGAAAATACTTTTAAAATTATCGTTCTTCCTCCGTGTGCCTTTACTAAAGGAGTTGGATAATCCTCAATTTTTATCTATTTTTTCAAGAGACATGAAATTTACATTTGATAGATATGTCTGTGCTACCTCACGAGATTTATTTAATATTTAAATGTAAAACTTCTTAGCACACCTTAGAATAAAGGGAAGCAATACCGGTTTCGAAAGGGCGTGGCCTTAATTCTTCAGGTACAAAAAACGCGCGCTACTTACTTTAGAGGCAAAAGAAAGACTGAAAGACAGGGAAAAATCCAAGGGAGGTGGAGCAACACAACCAGCCAATAGGTCACCTACATGCAACAACCAATCAGAAGGGAGCACAACAACAAAAATGGAGATAAAAGAAACAAACCCAAAACAAATTTCAGTCATTTTTGCCTCCAAGTGTTTTTTGCACCTGAAGAAAGGTAACATTCTTAAGAAACTGGTATAGTCCTTCCCTTTATTTTATGGTGTGTGAAGTTTTTTTTTAAAAAAATTATTGTACACTAGTTCTTTAATTTATAATTTATTTATTAAATTCATTGATTTGAAATTGTTAAGGATTCGTATAATTATAATCTGGATAATTTTAAATGTTTGAAAAAAAAAATATATATATAGTACTGTTTAATTGAAATTTTGGCTAACTAAAAATTATTTTATAACATGAATATGGATTTCATTCTTGAAATTTATGCTATTAATTTTGAATTTAATGGGCAAAAAAATATTAAATAATAATTAAAAAAATTATAAAGGTTTATTTTTTAGTAGAATATGCAACTCGAATAAAACCATCAGGTCTAAAATAATATTGAAATTTGCATTGAGGGGAAAACTCAAATATATATATTAAAGTTTTGTTTTATTAATATACAGTCGGTAACAAAGGAATGTATAACAAAACAGTATTAACTCTACTTTTTTTATATAGGAATTTTTGCTAGTGTTGGATACTTTTGTTACCGACTGTACGTACATTTTTTACACATTTTTATTTTGTAAGAAGATTGCATTTATCATATTTTGATAAACATGTTTATGTATAAATATAAAATGAAATTTTGTTATTTCTTGAACTTTTAATTTTAAAATGTTGTTAATTTTATTATTTTGAATATGTAGCATTCTAACATTTATGTTAAAAAACTTCAGTAAGTTTTATTTATTTATTTTGAGCAAACACATGACTTATGTTTATGCACCTATTTTTTTTTTTTTTTTTTTTTTTTTTAAGCTGTCAAGCCTATGTATAAGAGGAAAAAAAAAAAAATATATATATATATATAGATGAGAGGAGGGTGTTATGGACCACCATTTGCATTTCTTAAAATAACTTTACTTGTTTTTAATAAAAATCCCCAAAATCATGATGAGTACATAGTGCAATTATTTGTAATGAATTGTCAATGAAAACTAATTTTTTTTATTTTGTTGTTGTTATAAAAAAATTACTAAAAAAAAAAAAAAAAAAAAAAAAAAAAAAAATACAAATGGAGGTTAATATGAAATAGTCGGGTAATATGGAACAGGTGGTTTAAACTGTTTAAACAACCATAGAAAAACTAATTCGACTATATACAATCATCTTCGGAGAATTTTCTGTGACAGAAGATATATTCAGCGTCTTTATTTTCTCATTCTTTAGTTGAATACATGAAGTCAGCTTCAGACGATACCATGAAATATCTAGTATTCCATAATACTCGACACGCCATCTTTGAAAATGAACTTTTAAAGTGATGGACAAAATATTTTCAGCTAAAAAACGACCAACGTATAACAAAATACAATTCTTTGAGCATACATTATGCTTAACATCAATGTTTGAAAACGTACCTGTAAAAACTCTTGAAAATCACAAAACACACTTTCTTCTATAGAGAATGGTACGTGTACGACAGCAACAAAGCGGTTGCTTCTTACTGTATTGCTTCATGGGAATCCTTCTTGAGTAATTCATAGTATTTTGAAGAGATAGCAGCACCAATCAGAACCAAAACCTCAGTATTGCATATTTCCCGACTGTTCCATAATACCCTCCTCTCCTCTATATACAGTGGTGGTCAAAATTATAAGGACAAAGAAAAAAATCGCCAAATCTTGGCTACAGTTCACCGGAAAATTACATAAATTTTATGGCTAGGAAGGAATCATAGATGAATCCTATTTTGTTAGTTTTTATAGAAATATATGCGAAATTGCTATTCATAAAATATATTTTGGATTTAGGCAGCCTTGTGACGTGGACAAAATTATAAGGCCAACTGTATTTGTGTGTTCTAAAAAGCAAAATTTGCATATTTTTTTGTTCTGTACACGGCACTCTCAGACGATAGAATTAAGAAGTAAGCGATTGGGAATGTCGTATTCCATTTTTGCAGTCATGCCACTAGGTAATCAACTTTCGCAGTGTGAGAATATGGGAAAGTGGTTGCTTTCAAAAGTTCAAGACGTACTGCACGTCAAATTGCGACAAAGCTGAATAGATCGAGAACGTAATTTTCTTAAAAATACCGGCAACACTATGGGCAGAAAAGACTGAAAAAGAGACCTTTTTATGTTTCTATGCATAAGAAAAGAATGATAATAAGGCGTGATTTCTCAAGAAATACGATTATCAACGGGAATTAAATTTACAATGCAGTGCTCAAACCGTTCGACGGGCTTTACAAAAAGAGAAAATGGTTCGTTATGGGAAAAAAAAAAAAAAAAAAAAAAAAAAAAAACACGTCACTACCGCTTCTAACAAAATTTCATATGAGACTGAGGAAGAAGTCCCCCCCCCCCCTCAAAAAAAAAAAAAAAAAAAAAAAAAAAAAAAAAAAAAGAGAAATAAGTGGGATGATATCTTTTCCAATCAGAAAAAGTTTAATTTGGAGAGGGATCAGATAAATTATCCCACTTTTTCCCCACAGTAATGCAATTTTTTTTTTGGTCAAATTCCCCCTTTAGTCTTATGAATTTTTGCAAGAGGCGGTCGTGACAAGTGTTTTTTCACAACGAATATTTTTCTTTCGTAAAACACGTCGAACAGTCGAGCACTGCATTGTAAGTTTTAATTCCCATTTAATTTCCGTCTATAATTGTTTTTCTTCAGAAATCACGCCTTATTATAATTTTTTTCTTACCCACAGAAACAGAAAATAGCCCCCTTCTGTACGTCTTTCCTGTCCATATTTGCCAGTATTAAAAAAAAAAAAATTACAGATGACCACTTTCGATCTATTCAGTTTTGTCGCAATTTAACGTGCAGTACGTCATGAACTTTTATAAAAGCAACCATTTTCCCTTTTTGAAATTCCAAAAGTTTAGTACCTAAGGGCATGTCTGAAAAAATCAAATACGGCTTTCTCAGTCGCTTACTAAGCATTTATAGTGTCTGGGAGTGCCGTGTGCTTAAAAAAAAAAAAAAAAAAAAAAAAAAAAAAGCAAAGTTTGCTTTTTAGAACACACAAAAACACTTTTCTTTATAATTTTGAGGCCCACCAGCGGCTCTGCGCTCAAAGCTGGTAGACGTTAGGTGCCTGGTTCGCTCCCAGATCGCGCTCGTCGATCTAGCCATTCGGAGTTTTCCGTGGTTTTCTCCGAAACTTGCGTAAATACGGGCTAGGACCCCTTAGAAAGAATCCGACGGTGGGCACTCGCCCTCAGGCCTAGGACCCTAGTGCAGTTAATCGGCCTTATTACGAAACACCAACACCTTATAATTTTGTCCATGTCATATGGTTGTTTAAATACAAAACGCATTTTATGAATACCAGTTTCCCCTATATTTCCACTAAAACTAATAAAAAAAATAGTTTATTACTGATTTCCAGTCAAAAAACTTGCATAATTTTCTGAACAACTGTAGCCAAATTATTCTTGTTATGTTACTGGGCAAGATAAATTTTGAACATCTTACAAAAAATACTCTTTTCAGGTTGCACGGATTCGAATCAGAAAATTCAAACACCAAACAGCAGAAAACTAGCATACTATCAGTTTTGCTGAATGAACCCATAAATAGTGAAGAAATTCGAATTAAAACCAAAAGCGCATATTTAGTCTGAAAACTTTAATTCTGATATTGAATCCACATATTGCCAGAAAAATAACGCCAAGTGTCTCCGGTGTCCGGAAAGAAAAGTAACAACTTAAGAATGCAGTATTTGAGAAAAATTAACTTCTATGTACGATTAATTGCGAGAGAGAGTACAGAAGTGACGTGACGCTTTTCATGTACGTTAGGATACTACACATATATTTTTCAGTTACATAAACTCAAAATTGCCATTTTTTGATATGTTTCACTTTTCTTTCCGAGTGCGATAGGACAGTTCATAATTGACTTTATCATATATCACGGTTTAAGGCTTTTCAAGTGCCCCCCCCCCCAGACGCTACGCGTATGCGGAACAAAAGCTTTGACAGCACTCCAGCCCCCATCCCCGGCTACGCAGATGATGAGAAAATAAGACAAATATTCATAATATATTTTGCTTTATCAATCATGCCGATGGAATATATTGATGAAATTTGGCTAATAATAAGGGAAATTACACCTAGAAATAAGCTTTTCTTATTTTAAGTAAATTGGAGTGTAAAGGTTGATATTTTTATCTACCAACTATGTGAAAAATACCAGAGCCGGGAATCGAACCCGGGCACCTCCGCTTAACGCACGGATGCTCTACCACTGAGCTACCCTGGCTGACAACCAGCTAGGCATTTCTCACGTAGCTGGTTGTCATGCTGGTTGTCTCACATAGCTGGTCTCCCTAGCTGGTTGTCAGCCAGGGTAGCTCAGTGGTAGAGCATCCGTGCGTTAAGCGGAGGTGCCCGGGTTCGATTCCCGGCTATGGTATTTTTCACATAGTTGGTAGATAAAAATATCCACCTTTACACTCCAATTTACTTAAAATGAATATTCATGGTTGATGAATTCATGAATAAATATTTCTAAGCTTTTCTTATTTTTAAGTTAGTTTGCTGAAGAGTGATTAGAAAAATCCAAATTGTCTTATTCAGGTAAAGAATATTTGTGGACCACGACACAGAGCAAATGATGTTGTAGTAGAAGGCTGGAATTTGAAATAAAATAATCGAAACTAACAATCCGAATGAATGCTGGACGATACTGACATTTCTTAAATCGATATATCGTTCATCTAAAATACATATATAAAGATAAATCAGTGTAGTGCAGTGTTTCCAACTGTAGAGATTTGCCCCTACACGTAGGGGTTATTGCCCATCTGCGCAGCAGTAGTGCGACGTAAAACCCAATCATCCATCCATCCTACACGTAGGGAATTTTAGTAGTTTTCTTCAGAATGTTGGGACGGATTTTGAATTTGTTGGTACTAAGACTTTTTATAGGATTTTGCATGGATTTTACTTTCACCCCTTTTAAGGATTTTACACACTAAGTAGGGACATTTTGAGATATATCAGTGAGGATATGGAAAAATTTGCGTCGGCAACACCAACTCAAATTTAATGCGACTCTTTTAATATACAACAGGGATGGTGGAGCAAGAAATTTATTTATTCTACCCTCATTCATTTTTTTAAATAGATATCATAATGTAACACTATATGTGTATTACAAATCTCATTATTTAATTTGAATCAGTGAGCTCTTTTATAATAGGGGTCATTCTATGTCAAATCAATACAAAAAAGCTGCATTTTTAACCTGACCCCCCTTTAGACTTTTATAAAACTGAGATTTATTTATTCTATAGAGAAATGAATGTATACCAATTAATAAGTCCATATTTCTTTTATCTTCTGATATACAGGGCGGCAAAAAAGGGTAAAAAAATGCAAAATTTCTGTATTACAAATGTGCCCATATTTTATTACCTTATTAAAGGCATAAATTTGATATCATTAGAAATCTTATAATACAGGCTTTCAAATGATATATCATATGTTTTTATTAAAAAAAAAAAAAAATCATTTTAAGGTAAAACATTTTGACCTTTGACCTTCAATATCTCAAAAAGTTTCTGTCATAATTTTGACAACCCGAAGAAGATGACTCCCCCGCTTCGGTGACCACTAGAGCATCCAGATCAGAGTACCTTTATAACAGAGAAACGTTAAAAATTGCTACAATTATCCATTTGTGGACGTATTTTTTCATTTTCAATATAAGCGGCTGAGCGGTTCTGCGATCAAAGCTGGTAAAAGGAAGGTGCCGGGTTCGATCCCAGGTTGCGCTCATCGGCCTAGCCGTTCGAAGTTTTCCATGGTTTTTTCCGATTCTCGCGAAAATACGGGCTAGGATCCCTTAGAAAGACCCCCCCCCCCCCACGGAGGGCATTCCACCTATAGGTCTAGGACTCTAGCGCAGTCAATCGGCCTTAGACCGTACAACCAAACAATCATTTTCAATAAATAAGGACTAAAAATATCAATGATAAATAATTTATTTCCTACAATTTTTAAAAACTTAGAAAATGTTTTCAAAATAAAGACTGTTTCCAGAAAAAGGAGACATTTAATCACTTTACTCTAGACTCTAAAGTAAAGTGACCATTTTACCTCTAGGGTCTAGAGGTAAAATTTTGTTGAGAACATAGAGAACACTTCGACCCCCGACGGATTTTATGTGCACTAGCCACTGTTAAAGTCATTGACTGTATATTAGAGTAGTTCCGGACTAGTAACCTTTGTGTTCCCCAACATCATATCCCACCAATTCATTCGCCAAACCGGCATTACCTTCCACCAAAGCAAATTTCCTTCCATTGACTACTGTCGGTAACAAAAGTGTCCGGACACTAGCAAAAATTCCTATGTAAAAAAAGTACACTTCATACGGTTTTGTTAAATAAATCCTTATCGAATCATGTTTTTAGACTGATTTTAAGAACATGATTCGACAAGGATTTATTTAACAAAACCGTATGAAGTGTACTTTTATTACATAGGAATTTTTGCTAGTGTTCGGACACTTTTGTTACCGACTGTACATATATTAGAACCAGTTGCCAAGAAAGCGATTATCGCCAAAAGAAGGCACCCAGTAACCGCAGGAATTTTTCACCATAGGCAGTATAGTGAATCCGTACTGTACTTCTATCAGCACTCAATGGTTAAATTACACAAGAGCCTTCGATCAGCTAGTGTATAAGGAAAGGGCACGTGACGTCTTTCGCAATCAAGTTATGGGCAGAAAAACATTGGTATTGCCACCAATACAGGTTAACTTTTGCCACTCAAGAAGGGCAAAGATTAATTGACAGAGCGTTTGTTTGCAAACATGCCCTTTAATTATGGAACTCTCAATCTTTCAATTACGAGTTCTGCCATCTACAGACCAGGCTCCAGGGTTGGGAAGGCTTTCCCGCTTTGAGAGCCTGGTTGGTTGGTTGGGTATTACATCACAGTAGTGGTGCGCTATTGGCAATTGGCGATGGCCTGGGACTCATTCCTAGGGTTTGTTTGTAGACGGAAGGGAGCCGCTCACCACTACCTTTTGATAGCCCAACAACCTGTACACGAATTTTAACAAAAGACAATGCAGCTTAAGCTATTCGTGAAGAAAGAACCATTGACTAGAGAGTCTACAAGTATAGAGGAGTCAAAACGAAGTCAGTTTCTGATTGGTTTGAAAACGTTTTTTGACTATCATCCCCATTTAAGTGTTTTTAATGGTTTTAAAGAACTGTGATCAAAAATATAGCTAAAATAAAGGATTATTACCAAAAAACAATGATAGCTGTAAATTGTTTCTTGTTGATATTGAACTGAGAAGTATTCTAGTTTTTCTACCAAAACCTAGTTTGGTAGAAAAAAGTTTGCTATGAGCATGCGCCGTAACGTAATTTCTTCATTTTTCGTCTCTCTCCATAGAGGCCCTCTACCATTGAATAAATATTAGTACAGCGCCTAGAATATACAGTGTGGCAAGGTCTTATGATCGAAGGCTTAAAATACTGTAAAAAAAAAAAATATATATATATATATATATATATATATATATATATATTAAGCTTCCCAGATGGCGTCGCGATCGAATTTTTTACTCAAGTCGTAGAGCTGATTGGCTTTTCCTAGTTTCGCCTGCTCAATCACGTGATCTAAGCACATAATTAACCATCGAGCAGATATACTAGTAGAGTACGGATTTCCTATTCTGGCTATGGAGAAAAAATACCGGAACATCATTGCAGTTTTTGCGACTTTTTTTGGCGATAATCGCTATTTTGGCAATTGGTTCTTGGGATTTTCTATGTTTTAAATGGTTTGTTCCTTTTATCCCCAAAGCTCCAAAGAAAAGTCAAACAGAACAGCTTTCAATCAAATACAAGGATTATATTACTTGCTTTCCACTTCAGCTAGTGTAGGTTATGGTTTATGTTTAATTTACACCCAGTCGAAATATAAAACAGCCATAACAAAGGTGGAGGAAACTTGCCTTGGTGGAAGTGGAATGTCGATTTGGCGAATAAATTGGGAGTATGGTAGGGATGTAATGTTCAAAAGCAAAAAGGTTACTATTCCGGGGTCTACTCTAATGTCTCGTCGATGTAATTAACGAATAGCGAGTTTTTGAAGTAATAAACTCGATCGCACTGGCCTCTGGTGAGAGGCTTAATTTTTAAGGCACTGATTTGCTGGTCGTTTTCCACACTATAAGTATTCTAGTCAATGTAATATTAGAATAGACCCCGTACTAGTAACCTATTTGTTCCCAAACATCCCCATTTCCACCCATTCATTCGTCAAACCAACATTCCACTTCCACCAAAGCGATGAACGCCAAAAGAAAGAGCCCATTCACCCCAAAGCCGTACTGATGTTCACGGAATTTTTCTTCATAGCTAGTATAGGAAAAAATCCGTACTCTACTTCCTATTAATACTCAATGGAAATAACTCACAAAAGTACAGGTAATACAAAATTCAGCGTTGCTTCGGAATTGTGCATTGCTGCCAACGTCCTAATTATGAATCGGAAGACTTTTAGTATACGCCCCTTTTTTCATACCATTTTATTTTTAGAGTAATAATCTCCAAATGTAGTTACGATTAAGTAAGCATAAAATTACTCTAAAAAAACACTGGTGTGAAAAAAAAGCGTTTAATAAAAATCTTCCGATTACTAATGAGATTGTTGGCAGATAGGGTATTGGGGTTACCGAAGAGGGGAAGCAGTCTCTTCCGCGGTTGATAAAAATGTGAACTCCGTGCATCCCTGGTAGTTTTTTTTTTTCTCTCTTTCTTTATTTACAAAATTAAGTTATTTACAAATTTTAATTTATTTACAAAATTTAAGTATCCTGTGGCCCAGTGGTTACCGATCTGGCTTTCAGTTGCCAAGGGCAAAGTTCAAATCCCAATTCAGGCATGACAGTTCATACTGGATTTGGAATCCTTTAAGTCCTAGTTCCCGGTTGGATAATCCTACAACTTCAAAAAACGACCCTAAAAAGAGAAACCAAAGCAATCAAAATTGAAGTGGGGGGAAGTGACTTGCAACAATTGTCTTGAATATCTCACATATTAACTTTTGAGTGTAACTTTTCAAAACCAAGTCACCAAAAATTAAAGTGGGCTGGGTGAAAAGGTAGTGATAGTGAGCGCTAGGATTTCCAAGAAAATAAAATTATCTGCCTAATTTAAACTATGATAATACTTTTTATTGATTGAAAAACAGCTGAATATGTATTTTGAATTTTTTTCGTAATCGATTGATCATGCATTTTCAGCATAAAACTTAAATTATATAAAAAACATGACATTTCATTTGTACTGTTCAGTTCTGATAACATCACACAACAAAAAATTTCACTTTTTTTTTATTAAAAAGTTTTTGTGAAATGAATTTTGTGAACATAGGAAATTTGCAACTTAAGTGGTTAAAACTTGTTCAGATGTAGATCGGGGTTAAGCGGGTTTAATGTTGTATTAGTAGTGAGAAATTGACGACATTCAGGTGTAGGGTTATACCGAAATTTAAATGTTAAGAAATGGCCTTCGACGAGATATTAGTGTAGACCCCGGACTAGTAACCTTTTTGCTTTTGAACATTACATCCCCAATTTATTCGCCGAACCGACATTCCGCTTCCACCAAGGCAAGTTTCCTCCACCTTTGTTATCGCTGTTTTAGCGTAAATTAAACACAAACCACAATCTACACCAGCTGAAATGAAAAGCAAGTAATCTAATCCTTGTTATCGATCGAAAGCTGTTCTGTTTGACTTTTTTTTTTTGGAGTTTTAGTGGTAAGAGGAACAAACCACTTAAAGCATGCAAAATCCCAAGAACCAATTGCCAAGAACGCGATTATCGCCAAAAGAAGGCGCAAAAACCGCAGTGATGTTCCGGCAATTTTTCTCCCTCCATAGCTAGCATAGACCTTATATAATAGACCACGCATCCCTCCTCATTATCTGTCTGCGACATGAAGTAGCTTCCCCAGCGAAATTATCACATGATGTAGACCAGGAGAGAGAGACGAGAATGAATATTATGTGGTTTTTCCGTAGGAAAGAAAGTAGTTTAGAGTTTTTTAATTTCTGTATTGTACACATACTTTTTATTTAAGCCTTTAGATTTACGCATCGATGGAAAGCTAAAATGTCATAGATTAATTATAAAAAAAATTCTTTTGTGAGAAATCATTCTGAAGGGGAGAATTTTTTGTTTGAATTCTTACAAAAATAAGGGCTTTCTTATGGAAGAATCGCCCTCAACTCCATGTCACGTGACATACGGTGCTGACCGCAAAGGATGAAGGTTTCAGATTACACCCTCATGTTGAAGACATTCACTATAATGGGAAGTCCAATTGGTGGCGTAGTCTATCCGTGATTGTAATGAAATGCTCGCCCTCTGGTGGGCTAAGGTGAAATTACAATTAACATGCTTTAATTCGGCTTTCATCAAGTCGCCATTGCTTGCCGATGTTTAGTTTCACATATATTCATTGAATAAAAATGAATAAATCCGGTAAAAAAGATAACACATACTGTTGTGTGCTACAGTGTAACTCCAAAGGATGAAGAAATCCAGAATTAAGCTTCCATTTATTTCCAAATGACAAATTTAAAATTTCAGTTGCTTCGGCTAATGGAAGTAAAGAATTAATCAGATGATTTGAAACTAATATTTGTTCAACTTCAGTTAAAAATCTACTTCCGATCGAACTTTGAATAAACTGAAATATTTCTTTCCAAAAGCAATAAATTTTCCATGATGTAATGGCGGAGAAATTATAGTAGAATATTAAGTAGAATAACAAAAAGAACAATAATAAATACACGTGGCTATTATATTTACTAACAACAAAAGCTGAAAAAGCGCCATCTATCGATCATTACAAACGCGGATATATATAAGGTCTATGATAGCTAGTATAGGGCACAGATTATTATACAGATAGGACAGTGAAGCTAAAACGAGAACCGGAAATATAGTAGTACCACTAGTGTCAACAGATGGGAACTACATGTGTTAAGTCTACATGAATAGCATCTTTGATCGAAAATTGTTTTTCTATTTCGCGAGTAGTTAGTAGCAGGTTAGTAAGGGAAGTTTTCTTTTTCTTCACTTTCTATTGTTCTTGAATTCACAAAATTATCCTCAAAACATTCACAGATATTCTTCTAAGACATAAAAATTAATTTTTATAATGTTTAAAAATATTCTTTGTCAAACATATTCATATTCAAGTACAAAGTTAAAATTACAAGGGGTCGCCATTTTTTTGCGAAGATGGAGGCCGACGGAAATTTAGCGTAACTTTGTCACAAGGATCATTAGAGACAAAAAGTCTTTGTAACTATAAGTCTCAAGTGGTAAATATGTAAAATTACAAACTGTAATTCTGAAATAGCAGTATGAAATCATTAAATATTTAAAGTTGCTTGGCTTAAATAATACAAAATGCTTTAAAATGAAAAAATGTTTTTATTTTATGTATATTTTCAAAGTTTATTTTCTTAATATTTAGCACTTGCTTCTTAAAATGAATTGCTTTTGACGATCAAGTTTGTAAACAATAATAAAGTTGCCAAACGAAAACGCATGTGCAGTTTTCTTTCCTTCACTTTTTCTACAACTTTTAAATTCACAAAATCATAACATTCGCAGCTATTTTCTAAGAAATAAAACTAATTTTTATGTTTGAAAATAAATTTTTCCAAACACATTCGTGTTCAAGTGGACAAATTAATATGACAAACTGCAATGCTGAAATAGCAGTATGGTATGAAATCTGAAATATTTAACATTGCTTGGTTTAAATAATACAAAATGCTTTAAAATGAAAAAAAATATTTCTGGTTTATGCATATTTTCGAAATTTATTTGTTTAATATTTAGTACTTGCTACTTAAAATAAATTAACTTATCGTAAACATCAATACAATAGTTAGTTGGTTGGATGTTGGGTTTAACGTTGCACTAATATTACGATATGAACATAGATACAAAAAAATAAGACTAGCGATTGCGTAAGCTGGAGAGCTTGAGAAACTTACAGCCGTTGACAGTCGGGTCGTTGCAGTCAAATTTTGGTTACCGAAGAATGTACGGGAGTGTCCTATCTGTATAACAATCTCTGGTATAGGAAATCTAGTATATAGGGAATCTAGTATATCTAGTAATACTAGTATATCTGCTCGATGGGGGAAAACAACTGAATTTACAAGAATTACAGTTATATTCAAACGGAACACTTCCGGTTGCAAAGTCGTTTGCCAGCGTTCCAAATGTATGACTACAGTCGGTAGCAAAAGTATCCGAGCACTAGCAAAAATTCCTAAAGCACACTTAATACTGTTTTGTTACAGCGTCTAGAATAAACAGTGTGGAAAGCGGCGAATAAAATTGTACTAAAAATATTAAGCCTGTCACCAGATGTCATTGTAATCGAAGCTAGTGTCATGACAACAAAACCGAGACTCCCTATTGGTTAATTATATGCTTAGATCACGTGATTAAACTGACGAAATTGGGAAAAGCCAACCAGGTCTTCGATTTGAGCAATAGCTTCGATCCCAGCGACATCTGGGTAAGCTTAATTTTTGTAGCATCATTTTAACATCACGGTTATAGGCAATTGCCACACTGTTTATTCTAGACGCTGTAGTTTTGTTAAATAAATCCTTGTCGAATCATGTTCTTAGACTATGGTGACCAGATTAGAGTACCTTTATAAATTAAAAGTGTTAATAATTATTACAATTCCCTAATCAGGAATATAATTTTATATTCTTTGTAAATGGGGACTAAAATGCTAATAATTATGATTGATAATTTTCCTGTAAAAATTTTTAAATCTTAGAAAAACGGATTACAAAAACGCACTGTCCTCAGAAAATGAGGACATCTGGTCAGCATATCTTAGACTGACTAAGAACAGAAATCGATAAGGATTTATTGAAGAGAAAACTTCTTCAGGCGCGTTGAGCACTTTTTAGGTGAAAAAAAATCATGGAACTCGCGTCATCGTCACCGAACGCTTTGAAGTGAAAACTTCTTTAGGCGCGTTGAGCACTTTTTGGGTGAACAAAAATCATGGAACTCGCGTCATCGTCACCGAACGCTTTCCATGCGCTATATGTATATTGTGTATATATGTACATAGATATACAGTCGGTAACAAAAGTGTCTGAACACTAGCAAAGATTCCTATGTAAAAAAAGTGCACTTCATACGGTTTTGTTAAATAAATCCTTGTCGAACCCTGTCCTTAGTCAAAGTAAGAACATAATTTGATAAGGATTTATTTTAAAAAACCGTATGAAGTGTACTTTTTTACATAGGAATTTTTGCTAGTGTTCGGACACTTTTGTTACCGACTGTACCTCCGTACGTTATTAGCATACATTATATATATATATATATACAAAGAGTATATCTCTCTACATATATATCCATATATGTAGCTCACGGCGCGGCAAGCCTCACATACTTTATATATATGTATAAAATGTATACTAATACGAGTAGTATACTGGCTACTGGCATCTGTCTCTTTCTAGTTCTATACTCTATGAGTGTATGTACTTTTTCCACAGTATATACATAGTTCACAAAGTACAAGCACGTGTTTTTATACAGACGGTTATATTCTTCTTTTTGCTTTCAATATAAATTTTTAAATAAATAATAATATAAAACTAGTTGGCATATTTGGACTCTGCTCAGTTCCCCACCATATTTATGGTCTCATAAATTTCTGGTGCGAGACATATTATAATCATGTTAAAAAAAATGAATTTGACCAAAGCTTGATACAGTGACAGAAAGAAATCCCCGTCTAATAGGCTATCCATCGTTCACTTCGATATATTTATCTTATTCTAATCTATTAATTTATTTTATCAGGGTCAATTTCGTTGTTTATGTTTCATGTTACTATTTCCAATGCAATAATCCTCAAAATTCATATTTATATGAAAAAATTACAATTTCGCTATGTTGATAAAATCGTAAATTACGAATAATTTACGAAATTTTCCTATTAGAATATTTGTATTCAATCATGTTCAAACCAATATCATAAATGTAATTTTGAAGTTGTCTAATGTATTTATGATCCTCAAAATGGAAGTTTATGCTCAATTTTGCCTTATTCTGACATGTTAAGTAAATCGTAAATTCCAAATAACTTACGAATTTTTTAAATTGGAAAAATCATAGTCTATCATATTCATGCCAGTAACCTAAATAATATTTCGAAAGTGGTTTGCCATCTTTACGATGAAAATATTCCTCAAAATTGACGTTTATGTGAAATTTTGCTCTATTCTGCCATGTTAAGAAATTCGTAAATTTCCAATAACTTGCGAAATTTTTATATTGGAAAATTCATTGTCATTAATATTCATGCCAGTGTCCTAAATAATATTTCAAAAGTAGTCTGACATCTTTACGGTGAAAATATCGCTAAAAATTGACGTTTATGTGAAATTTTGCCCTATACTGCCATGTTAAGAAATTCGTAAATTTCCAATAACTTGCGAAATTTTCAAAGTAGCCTATTTATAGTTACTGATGTTCATTCTGGCATTAAAACGGATATTTTAAAACTGGTCTGACATTTTTACAGTAAAAAGTTTCCATTTAATGCACGTTTAAGTGAATTTTTGTCCTATTCTCCCATGTTAAGAAAATCGTAAATTTCTAATAACTTACGAAGTTTTTTAATTCGAATGTTGCAAATGAACAGGGTTCTTGCCAGTGTCGAAAGTAATATTTTAAAACTGATCTGACCTCTCTGCGACAATTTGTTCTTGAGATATCGTTTACACAAACTAACAAACTAACGGACTAACACACTAACAGACACCATACAAATTTTGTCATTTTCGGATTCCTCACACCTGAAAACGTGTAAAAAAGTCAAAAAACCGAGGTCGAAAATTTTCACGATTACCTAAGTTCCCCATACCTATAGTATGATGGGGAACTAAAAAAAAAATTATTTTAGTCATATTACAATATTTTTACCTAATATAAGGCTTAGTTCATTTAATATGGGTAGCTACAAATATTGTGCCGAATCCTATAATACAGATCATAAACACTTCTTTACAAACCAAAAATAATTCGAAAATAATAATCTAATAGCTCGACGATACAATTCACAAGTTTCTTAGTTTTCACTTCTATCGGCAGTCCCCAAAGACTGCTTTTTTTTTTTTTTTTTTTTTTTAACAAAACTGCTTTAAGTGTACTTTTTTTAGACAGGAATTTTTGCTAGTGCTCGGATACTTTTGCTGCCGACTGTATTTGCAAAAAACTCGCAAAATTTACGTCATCGAAGTTGTAAAAGCGTTCCGTTTGCATGTAACCCTTAACCGTGAATGTGATTAGCTGTATTCGTCTGGGATTTGTATCTTTAGAACAATGTTGTTGGTATTGTTGTAGGGAAATTTGGATCTATTTTATAATTTCAAGTTTCAGCGGGTAAGTTTAATTTTTGTACTTTTATTGAATTGATCGATGTTATATGCGAAGAGTATTTAAATGTCCCTTTTAATTCAAGTGAGAAAACATACCGAAGATAAGTCTCAAATGCATGTACAAATGATTTATGTTATGAGATGGATGTGAAAAAGCTTATAATTATTTTTGTATGGAATTTTTTTATTATTCATAAGTTTAAATGTATTGATGTTGTCTGAATGTGGTAACAGAGTGAATATCTTGGGGGTGAATCAGGCAAGGAGTATTCAGGGAATAAATGATTTTTAGAAAGAGCATGAAGTTTGGTCGATCGGCTTAATTTATTGTATATATGTGAGGAATGTAACATTTTGTGTGTGAGAGTGAGGAATATAATTAAAATGCTTTTAAATTTTTGTTTTAGAAATAGTAGAGCTTTGCTTTCGAGGTTATATGTTTATAATTTCTGAAAATTTGACAAAAATCTTCATCCTAATTTCGCGTAAAGGTTCAACCTACACCCCCCCCTCCCCTTTTAATGAAATTTTTATATATGCAGTCAATGATAATTAATTCTATTCTGTTTGTTATACATTATGCTTGATAAAAGGTACGACTTTATAAAATATTTCTCTTATGATGCAGTGCTTGAATTTTCACTAAATATTCACTTTATATTTAACTATTATGTATTTTTAAAGAACATCTTAATCATTAATTAAGATCGATATTTTGTTTTTAAATTTTATGGTTGAAATTTATGAAATTTTGTAGTATGTATAATTTCCTCTTCAGACATGTCCATTTCTCATTCTTTAACCCCCCCCCCCCCCCAAAAAAAAAAAAAAAAAAAAAAAAAAAAGTATACGAAGTTTAAAAGTAAAACATTAAACATTTTTTTAATGCTATTCTGTTTGTTCCTCAATAATCATAAATAATCTAACATAATATATTATAAAAATCAAAGTAATAATGATGTGTATACTGCATAATCTATTTTCCTTTCCTAAAAGAAATAAGTCGCCATATATTTATTCTGCTCAATTCCTCATCATATATTTATTGTTACTAATTTCTATTGAGAGCAAAGTGTATTTATATTAAAAGGAATGAGTATGGCAGAACACCCAACACGGTCGTAGACTGAAATGCAGCACCTCATAGGCTACCCTCTATCCGATTCGATACATTTAACTTACTGTAATTAAATGACTAATTTTATTAGGACCGTTTTCGTACATTAATTTCCAACGCAATGATTCCCATATTGCAAGTTAATGTGAAGTATTGGCCTACTTTGTCATATGAAGAAAACTTAAATTTGTAACTGACATTTTTACGACAAAATATTTGTCATAATGGACGTTTAAACGAAATTTTACTCTATTTTGCCATTAAAAAAAAAAATCGTAACTTTCGAATAACTTACGAAATTCACAACTTACATTGTTCCAAAGCAGTATTGTCCTTATCAATAACATAAGTGATACTTAAAAACTGATGTGCCTATTTTACAATCATTATTTCGTGAGACATGTGTCTATAAACTAAATAAAAACTAAAAAACTGAATAATCTAAGAACACTTCATAAATATTGTTTTTGTGGAATTCACAACATCTCAAAACGTAAAAAAAAAAAAGTCAAATATTTTTAAAATTACCTATGTGTCCCATATCTATAGTACACAGACAAGTCATATAGACCAATCACTAAAAACCATAATTTTTGGGTTCAGGAAACCTCAAAACGTATAAATGTAGCAAAAATTCGTTTTCGAAAACTTAATCCGAAAACAATACTTTCTCGACCATTTATGGATAAGATAAAATAAATTAGAAAAAGAGAATAATTTTAAATTAATTAAATTTTAATTGCATTTATTACATTGATTTTTATTTAAAAAAAAAATGCTTTCACTTAATTTGGAGTAGCCCTGTATATTTACTATATATTACACAAACACATTGTCTACTAATTTAGCACGGAATTTAAAACACATAGCATGACTTAAAATGCCTTTCCAGCAATTTCATTTTATGAATATATCTGAATTCTTTTGTGGGGTTCTGTGTAAACTTCTAATGAAGGATTTACATTCCACATTGTATTCGGAACATGCTTTCATGCATATAAAAATATAAGTTCAATTTATTTTGTTTTGTTCCATAATAATAATCTGGTGTGTCATTTGCACGACTTTCTTTCTTACCTTGCATTTCAATGTTATAATGACAGATTGCACGTTAAATCTTGAGATCAATAGTGTAAGATAATAAAGTTTAATGTACTTTTAAAATAATCTAAAATAGGTTTAGAAACAGTTTTATTTGACATGCAATCGTGTGTGAGGGGGGGGGGTACTGTCCCCCTCAACTCCCCGTTCACTTAGAATGCATACAATTATTATTAAAAAAAAAAAAAAAAATCAAGACTGTTATTAATTTGCATTCAAACTTTGCCAGTCTTGATCAAATTTTTAAATGGAAACCTAATACAAATTTCAAAATGCCAAATTTGAGCTTCTTGCAGTTATTTATTTTTAAGTTATGCTGCTAACAGTTATACATACAGATCAACTGTTAAAATTTGGACTTTCGTAATCAAGGCACCTCAAAACGTAATATTATACATATAAAAAAAAAAAAAAAAAGGAGGGGTGAAAATAGAGCTTCAAAAAATGGATTTTTTTTATTACTGGTGTGAAAAATTAATTTTGCAGTATTCGTCGACATAGTAAAATGTACAAAGCACTTCCATCAATTTTATTCAATAGAAAAGAACGTTGAACTCAGTTATTTATTTGAGTTCAACGAAATGCAATAAGTACGAAATGTAATAAGTTTATTGCATTTTATGGTGTTTATTCAATTTCTTTTATTTATTACTTTAACACGCCAGTACTGTGGTGCTTTCTTCTTATTATCAATTTTGGGTACACCTGTATATTGCCTATGAGCAATATGCACTATAGATAATATTGTGCACTTAGTCTTACTTGAAAAATATCTAATACAGTATGAATTACAATTCCAGCAATTTCCAAGTATCGGCCCAATATATTTAAAATATTTTGGGTAGCCCTGTAAACGAATGATGAATGATTTCTATACCACAATCTACACAAAACAAACTTTTAGGCATATAAAAAAAAGGTGTTACACCAGAAATTTTCCCATAGAAAATAATGTATTTGAATGTTTTTGGGTGTCCCTGTACACGAACTATTTGCTTGATCTCAACGAAAAGTTTAGTGTAGCGTCCCTATAGGATACACATTTTGAATACCGAGTTTGGACTTTCTGCTACAATTTGTTCTCGAGATATGTTGATTTCAGACAGGCTGAGACACACACAGACCAACCGTTAAAAACATGATTTTCTGATTCAGGGAAGCTTAAAACGTGAAAGTATAACCAAAAACTTAACTTCTAATATTTCACCCTAAAGCAATACTTTCTCTACCATATATATGTGTAAGAGAAACAAAAAAAAAAAAAAAAAAAAAAAAAAAAAAATTGCATTTCAAGAATAATTTTAAAAACCTTAAAATTAGAATAGGGGAATTTATTTCATCATTAATCTTTCTAAATAAAATTTAAAGGGTGAAAGTTTTCTAATAAACTTAGGCACTAAATATATTATTTAAAAATTACGATACTAAGACTCCATTGACACATTTTTAATAGTTTATTATCTTAGGGGAAAAAAAAAAAATCTAATCTTTCACGAATCGTGAATGAAGTAGAATAGCAGGCGCAAGTGGCGGTTTGAGTAAAAATCTAGATAACGAAGACCCAAACCGATCAACATTTAAAAAAAAAAAAAAAAAAAAAAAAAAAAAAAAAAATCGTGTAGCTTAGAAATTGAGCAGAGTTATAAAGTTAAGTGCCCTGAATAACACACTAAAAGTCCCTAACCATGGGGGGGGCATTTAAAGGGGGCACATTTCAGTGTTTATTAAGTATCTTGAAAACTATCGCATTTAGAGAAAAAAAATCTCAATTGCAAAATTAATCTACGTGACATTTCCTAAAAAAATTGTATATTCTATTTTGTTTGTATGATCAATAGTTTAGAAGATACAGGGGAAGAAAATAACACATTTTCTTGAAAAAATCTTTTTTTTTTTTTTTTTTTCAATAGTAAAATTAACTAAATTGTGGAATTAAAAGGGTTCTGATAAAATATTTTCTAATGTACAAAACAAATATATGCATAAGGAATATGTAAGGATAATACAGCATGTTTTGTACGTTTTAAATAATTTTAAGGTTAGTAGGCGCAAGTGGTGTTTAGGTAAAAATCCAAAAAACGAAGACCCAAAACCGATCAACATAAAAAAAAAAAATCTTATAGCTTTGAGATTTTTTTTCTCTAAATGCGATAGTTTTCAAGATACTTAATAAAAACTGAAATGTGCCCCCGTTAAATGCCCCCTCATGGTTAGGGACTTTTAGTATGTTATTCAGGGCACTTAACTTTATAACTGTGCTCAATTTCTAAGCTACACGATTTTTTTTTTTTTTTTTTTTTTTTTTTTTTTTAATGTTGATCGGTTTTGGGTCTTCGTTATGTAGATTTTTACTCAAACCGCCACTTGCGCCTGCTAGCCTTAAAATTATTTAAAACTTACAAAACATGCTGTATTATCCTTGCATATTCCCTATGTATATATTTGTTTTTTACATTAGAAAATATTTGACAAGAACCCTTTTAATTGCACACTTTAGTTGATTTTACTATTGCAAAAAAGAATTTTTCAAGAAAATGTGTTATTTAATCTCCCTATATCTTCTAAACTTATGATCGTACAAACAAAGTGTAATATACATTTTTGTAGGAAATTTGCGTAGATTAATTTTGTAATTGACATTTTTTCTCTGAAGGCGATAGATTTAAGATATGTAATAAAAACAGAAAATTGCCCCCCTTAAATGCCCCCTGCCCCCCGCTCACCCCCACGGGTGGGGACTTTTAGTATGTTGTTCAGGACCCTCTCGGCTATGAGTGTGCAAAACTTGAAAAGTACACGATTTTTTTTTTCTATTTTTCCTATTTTGACTGGACTTATCCAGATTCTTACTCAAACCGCCACTTGCGCCTACTAGCCTTAGAATTATTTAAAACTTACAAAACATGCTGTATTATCCTTGCATATTCCCTATGTATATATTTGTTTTTTACATTAGAAAATATTTGACAAGAACCCTTTCAATTGCACACTTTAGGTGATTTTACTATTGCAAAAAAGAATTTTTCAAGAAAATGTGTTATTTCATCTCCCTATATCTTCTAAACTAAGGATCGTATAAACAAAATGTAATATACATTTTTGTAGGAAATTTTACGTAGATTAATTTTGTAATTGACATTTTTTCTCTAAATACGATAGTTTTTAAGATATTTAATAAAAACTGAAAATTGCCCCCCTTAAATGCCCCCCCTGCCTCCTGCTCACCCCCCACGGGCGGGGACTTTTAGTATGTTGTTCAGGACCCCCTCGGCTATGAGTATGCAAAATTTCAAAACTACACGATTTTTTTCGTCTATTTTTCCTATTTTGACTGGACTAAGAAAGAAGGGTTGCTTCGCGGGAGAGAGGTTTTGGCGATAGCTACGAAAATTCGCTAGGCTGGGCTGTACGCGCCAACATTTTGGAGATACGCCCCCCGACTCCCCCCCCCTCCCCCCCAAAAAAAAGTTGGCGGATGTGAATTTTGATTATTTTTAATGATATCTTTAAACGTGCACTTTTTTAACGATAGACCGGGAAATATCTATATTTTACTAATTTCTATTCATCATAGTAAACTGAGAAAATGATTTTTGAATTGCCACTTTATGTGAAGAATAGAGTTTACGATACTAATATAATTTAAGCAAATTCGAAATTCATGTTTCAATGATTATGTATGTCATGCTTCAAAAGATGAAAACGATTATTCAGATTAATGTTTGCGTCCCCCTTCCGACCCCGTTTACCACTTTCCTTCATTTTTCTAAAAATATAGCATTATTTTCATTTGGAAACTTCTACAATGACTCCACTTGGCATTTAGAACACTGAGTGGTTACGAGACGTTTACTAAAATAATTTCATTAGGTGAATCTATAATAATAAATGGAAAGGTTTGTCTGTCTGTCTGTCTGTTCTTTTATACGTTCGGCCCCTATTGAACGCAGAAGTACAAGAATTGACATACGGATGCTCTGGAGCCTTTCCGATGTTTTCCTCGAAACAGAATTTAAAAATCTTAATTAGTTTCGGAGATATTAATTAAAATGTTGACCCATGTCGATCGCAAAAATGACCAAAAATCCATATTGCTTAAAAAGAGGCATTCTATCAGCATTCAGCAGACGATTTTAACGGCTGTCTCTAACGGAAACAAAACATGTGAAACTCATTAATGTCACATGATCTTTAACTGGGGTTAAAAATTGCAAATATCAAAGTGCTTCAAATTTTCTTTTTCGTACACAACACTTAATATACAACCTATTCAGCACAAAACCAACCTGCAGTTAAAATTTCATCAATTTTCATTAATAAACAAAGCAGTTACATTTTAATTGCAAATTAAATTTTATTCCAACACGTAATCTATCTTTTAATAGACTAGGAGTTTCCATAGCAACAAAATACATTTGAAGGAACTAAAAAATACTTTTTCTTTTTACTTCCATTACTGGACTACCGTGGTATATATAGGTTTTGGGATTGTCCTGATTAGGTTTTCTTTTGTATCTCAGCTACTAATTAAAATAATTTCATAAGTAACACGTTATTTGAAAGCTTTGTTGATTTGGAATTGAACAGTAGATTACAGAAATTTCTACCGCCAGATATTTTAAAATTTCGGTATTTCAAATTCTAATTAAATTATTTTTAATACATCATTCGAAAGATATTTTAAAGTTTTTTTAAATTATCGAAAGTTTTCACCAGATTTACACGTTTTGAGGTGTCCTGAATCAGTTTTCTTTTGTATCTCAGCTACTAATTAAAATAATTTCATAAGTAATACATCATTAGAAAGCTTTTTTGATTTGGAATCGAACAGTGGAATACAGAAATTTGCACCGCCAGATGGCGCTGTAATATTTTACAATTTCAATATTTCAATTTCTAATTATGATTAAATTATTTTAAATACATCATTCGAAAGATATTTTGAAGTTCTTTTATATTATCGAAAGTTTTCACCAGATTTACACGTTTTGAGGTCTCCTGAATTAGTTTTCTTTTGTATCTCGCTACTAATTGAAATAATTTCATAAGTAATACATCATCAGAAAGCTTTTTTGATTTGGAATCGAACAGTGGAATACAGAAATTTGTACCGCCAGATGGCACTGTAATTTTTTTAAATTTCAATATTTCAATTTCTAATTATGATTAAATTATTTTTAATACATCATTCAAAAGATATTTTAAAGTTCTTTTAAATTATCGAAAGTTTTCATCAGATTTACACGTTTTGAGGTCCCCTGAAACAGTTTTCTATTGTATCTCAGCTACTAATTAAAATAATTTCATAAGTAATACATAATTAGAAAGCTTTTTTGATTTGGAATGGAACAGTGGAATACAGAAATTTGTACCGCCACATGGCGCTGTAATATATTAAATTTTCAAAATTTTAATTTCAAATTATGATTAAATTATTTTTAATGCATCATTCGAAAGATATTTTAAAGTTCTTTTATATTATCGAAAGTTTTCACCAGATTTACACGTATTGAGGTGTCCTGAATCAGTTTTTTTTTTTTTTTTTTTTTTTTGTATCTCAGTTATTAATTAAAAAAAGATCATAAGTAATACATCATTTGAAAGCTTACGTTAGTTGATACACATTTTAAAGTACTTTTACATTATCGAAAATGGAGTTCGAGATTTCCCCCGATTTACACGTTTTGAGGTGTCCTGATTAGGTTTTCTTTTGTTAGGTTTTCTCATCTACTCTTTTTAGGTTTTCTCATCTAATTAAAATAATTTCATGAGTAATACATCATTTGAAAGCTTTGTTGATCTGGAATGGAACAATAGATTACAGAAATTTCTACCGCCAGATGGCGCTGTAATATTTTCAAATTTCAATATTTCGATTTCTAATTATGATTAAATTATTTTTAATACATAATTCGAAAGATATTTTAAAGTTCTTATATATTATCGAAAGTTTTTACCAGATATACACGTTTTGATGTCTCCTGAATTAGTTTTCTTTTATATCTCAGCTACTAATTAAAATAATTTCATAAGTAATACATCATTAGAAACCTTTTTGATTTGGAATCGAACAGTGGAATACAGAAATTTTTACCGCCAAATGGCGCTGTAATATTTTAAAATATCAATATTTCAATTTCTAATTATGATTAAATTATTTTTAATACATCATTCGAAAGATATTTTAAAGTTCTTTTAAATTATCGAAAGTGTTCACCAGATTTACACGTTTTGAGGTGTCCTGAATCAGTTTTCTTTTATATATCAGTTATTAATAAAAAGAAATTCATAAGTAATATATCATTTGAAAGCTTTGGTGAGTTGATACACATTTTAAGTACTTTTACATTATCGAAAATGGAATTCGAGATTTCACCTGATTTACACGTTTTGAGGTGTCCTGATTAGGTTTTCTTTTGTATCTCATCTACTAATTGAAATAATTTCATGTGTAATACATCATTTGAAAGCTTTGTTGATCTGGAATGGAACAAGAGATTACAGAAATTTCTATCGCCAGATGGCGCTGTAATATTTTCAAATTTCAATATTTCAATTTGTAATTATGATTAAATTATTTTTAATACATTATTCGAAAGATATTTTAAAGTTCTTTTAAATTATCGAAAGTTTTCACCAGATTTACACGTTTTGAGGTCTCCTGAATCAGTTTTTTTTTCGTATCTCAGTTATTAATTAAAAAAAGTTCATAAGTAATACATCATTTGAAAGCTTATTTTAGTTGATACACATTTTAAAGTACTTTTACATTATCGATAATGGAATTCGAGATTTCACCCGATTTACAAGTTTTGAGGTGTCCTGATTAGGTTTTCTTTTGTATCTCATCTACTAATTGAAATAATTTCATGTGTAATACATCATTTGAAAGCTTTGTTGATCTGGAATGGAACAAGAGATTACAGAAATTTCTACCGCCAGATGGCGCTGTAATTTTTTTTAAATTTCAATATATAAAATTCTAATTGTGATTAAATTATTTCTGATACATCATTCGAAAGATATTTTAAAGTTCTTTTATATTATCGAAAGTGGAATTCGAGATTTCACCTGATTTCCAATTTTAAGGTGTCCTGATCAGGTTTTCTTTTGTATATCAGCTAATTGAGTAAGACCGTTCAAAACTGGTAAGTTAATTAGGAGGGGCTGGAAGGGTGGGGAAGGAATAGGCGCGCAGTGCGCATGGGTTTGGGACAAGGTGCGAGTTTTTACCCGATGATAAGATTTTTTTTTAAATTTTATTTTCTTAATAATAAAAGTTTGAGTTGAGAAGGAATATGCGTATATCCTCACGTATATCCTCAAACGTGCGCGCGCAGCGCGCATGGGTCTGCGCTGCCGAAGGCAGTGGGGTCCCGGTGTGAGTTTTTACCCGATGCTAAATGATATATTTTTTAATTCCTTTTCTTAAGAATGAAAGTTTATGAGTAATAACATGGAATTTTGAGAAGTCATAAGGATGGTGAAGGAGTACGTGCGCGCAGCGCACGGGTCTACGCTGCCGAAGGCAGTGGGGACCCGGTGCGACATTTTTCCCGATGAGAATTTTTTTTTCTTTTTTTTTATCACATGATAAAAATTAATGCAATTTTAAGATCTCATTAATTATTGAGATTTATTTAAAAATAGTGACCATCGAAGCGGGCGTAGCCTGCAAGTAATTCCATAAATAAAGTGAAATGTAAAATGGTTCTTTAAGCATTTCTCTCAAAATTGGTATATTTGTACAGTTCATCCAAAACCTTTTATGCGTCTATGGAAAAGAGATATGTAACTATAAGTTCGCAATTTTCGGAAATGTCTGTTTTCTATTTTAAATAACTTAATACTTAGCGGACGGGCTCCGTAAATCTACGTTTTTCTGTTATGACTGCCTAAGACGGGCATCGTAGATTTACAGTGCGGGGTTACGTGGAGAAGTTCGTGACTATGATATGTCAAGTCAGTTATGCAAGTTCCACTTCGTAAGAGTGGATGGTTTTATAAAATATCACATTCGTAAGGACTACTAGACATGTAATTAAAAACGTTATACAATTTTATTCAAAAATAGTTATAGTTCAATAAAACTACAACGCCCATTTATACATGTTTCTTTAACTCTTTTAAAACTTTTGCGGAAACCAAGACATACAGAGAAAATACAACCCGTCGGTTAAGTGTTAATGCATTTCTGATAAACATCCCCCACAGTGATGCGCACATAATTTCCCATAATGATCGATCTTTAGCAAAGTAATGTGAAATTTAGTAGTCTTTTATTAGTTCCCCATCATACTTTAGGTATGGGGAACTTGGGTAATCGTGAAAATTTTCGATCTCGGTTTTTTGACTTTTTTACACGTTTTCAGGAGTGAGGAATCCGAAAATGACAAAATTTGTATGGTGTCTGTTAGTGTCTTAGTCTGTTAGTGTCTTAGTCTGTTAGTGTCTTAGTCTGTTAGTGTCTTAGTCTGTTAGTGTCTTAGTCTGTTAGTGTCTTAGTCTGTTAGTGTCTTAGTCTGTTAGTGTCTTAGTCCGTTAGTGTGTTAGTCCGCTAGTTTGTTAGTCTGTGTACACGATAAATCAAGAACAAATTGTCACAGAGAGGTCAGATCAGTTTTAAAATATTACTTTCGATACTGGCAAGAACTCTATTCATTTGGAACATTCGAATTAGAAAACTTCGTAAGTTATTAGAAATTTACGATTTTCTTAACATGGGAGTATAGGACAAAATTTCACTTAAACGTGCATTAAATGGAAACTTTTTACTATAAAAATGTCAGAGCAGTTTTAAAATATCAGTTCTGATGCCGGAATGAACATCAGTAACTATAAATATGCTACTTTAAAAATTTCGCAAGTTATTGGAACTTTACGAATTTCTTAACATGGCAATATAGGGCAAAATTTCACACAAACGTCAATTTTGAGCGATATTTTCATCGGAAAGATGTCGGACTACTTCTGAAATATTATTTAGGACACTGGCATGAATATTAATGACTGTGAATCTTCCAATATAAAAATTTCGCAAGTTATTGGAAATTTACGAATTTCTTAACATGGCTGAATAGAGCAAAATTTCACATAAACGTCAATCTTTAGGGATATTTTCATCGTAAAGATGTCAAACCACTTTCGAAATATTATTTAGGATACTGGCATGAATATCATAGACTATGATTGGAAATAGTATCATGAAAACATGAATATGGATAGTATCATGAATAGTATCATGATTGGAAATAGTAGCATGAAAACTAAACAACGGAATCGACCCTGATAAAAATAAATTAATAGATTAGAATAAGATAAATATATCCAAGTGAACGGGGGATTAGGCGGGGATTTCATTCTGTCATTGTATCAAGCTTTGGTGAAATTCATTTCTTTTAACATGATTATAATATGTCTCGCACTAGAAATTTATGAGAACATAAATATGATGGGGATCTGAGCAAAGTCCACCTATGCCAACTAGTTTTAAATAGTTTAACCTAACTAAAACACTTCCCACACAGCCACTTACATCCACGAGACATCTTGAAAAGTTTAAAAAATGATCCATTGAACTTCCATAAATATCCTACAGATATCTATTAGCAAGACAAATGTCACTCCTCTTTTTTTACATCCATTAGATGTCTGTTACATATCCAGTAAATCTCCTAATATCCAATAATTGGACTCGTTAGATCTAATGGATATTATAAAATATCTAAATCTTGTTTTGATCTAACATGTGAATCTATTCGACATCGAAAAAGGGCACGTCTAAATTTCGTCTCTATTTAAACATCTGATAGATATCTGTAATGAGTACAGGATATCCAGGACTTTTAATGGACATTCTTAAGATATTTTGTACCTCTTGTGGATCATTTGGATGTAATTCAGATGTCTAATGGACACAAGTGGCTGTGTGGATTAATATAGTTTGAGTTCATAGGCCATAATGCATAAAAATTCTTTGTAGTCTTGTAATATAATTATAAGTTCTACACTCATGAAAATCTATACAGTTCTTGCGACGGTAATCTATAACAAACTAATCCAATTTTATCTTAATCCAATGCTGAGTTTAAACGTTAGCGCATTTGATACAATTTGTCATTAAGCCTTAATTTATAAGAATTTTTCTTTGTGTCCCTGCAAAAGAACTGTAAGTCCTAAATTCATAAAAAAAAAAAAAAAAAAATTATACAGTTCTTGCAAAGGTGGTCTATAAATAACACTTCAGCTCAGCTCAGTTTCGAATTCAGCTCAATCGAATGCAGCATTTAGACACCGTCGTATTCACTCACATACATCACCACGAAAACAACCAAAATGAATGGACGGTCTCTTCAAACATATAGATCAAGAAAATTTTACGGTGTCCTATTTTAATGTGTACATTACTTTCTTTTAATAGTGTACTGTTATTTTTAAAAGAATGTTAAAGAAAATTAAAAAAAAAAAAATTATACAGACACGACATTATTTCATTATTTAAAACATGAAAATCTGACATTGACAGATTTTAATTTAGTGCCAGAGGCCTACTGCTAAACTTGTTAATATCGACAAATTCTTCTTTAGTTAATTCGTGACGATCTAAATTCCATGATAAAGTTTTCATTAAATCAAACCAATGTGTTTCAGCTGCAGATATTGTAACAAATAACGTTGGAAGTCCAAACTGTCTTATAGCCGCAAAACAACGTTTTTTCTCTTTTTCCCAATGAGGGGGAGGTGTGCCTTGGGGGGGACTCATGTCAAAGGTGTGCCTTGGGGGGGGACTCATGTCAAAGGTGTGCCTTGGGGGGGGACTCATGTCAAAGGTGTACCTTGGGGGGGGACTCATGTCAAAGTTGTACCTTGGGGGGGGACTCATGTCAAAGTTGTACCTTGGAGGGGACTCATGTCAAAGTTGGGCCTGGGGGGGGGACTCATGTCAAAGTTGGGCCTTGGGGGGACTCATGTCAAAGTTGTACCTGGGGGGGGGCATGTCAAAGTTGTGCCTTGGGGGGACTTCATTCAATAAATCCCCATACAATAAACTGACTGAAATAGGCCCTTAGCACTATTAAGAGTGTATTATAAAAATTCGACAACGCTGTACCGACTGAAATAGAGGTACCTTGGGGGGGGGGACTCATGTCAAAGTTGTGCCTTGGGGAGACTTCATTCAATAAATCCCCATTCAATAAACCGACTGAAATAGGCCCTTAGCACTATTAAGAGTGTATTATAAAAATTCGACAACGCTGTACCGACTGAAATAGGGGTACCTTGGGGGGGGGGGACTCATGTCAAAGTTGGGCCTGGGGGGGACTCATGTCAAAGTTGGGCCTGAGTGGGACTCATGTCAAAGTTGTGCCTTGGGGGGGGACTTCATTCAATAAATCCCCATTCAATAAACCGACTGAAATAGGCCTCTAGTACTAATTAAGAGTGTATTTCGACAACTGTACCGACTGAAATAGGCCTCTAGCACTAAAAAATTAGTCTTTTAAAGTTCTTTAAGTCTTTTAAAGTTCTTTATTACGTCAAAAATTGTCACTAAGATTCTTAATTTATTAAAGTTAACTATCAATTTTTTAAAACATCAACGATTTTTTTAAATTGTATTGTTTCAAGCTTATCATTTAAAAAAACACACTTAAAAAGAAAATTAAGGTGGTGGTGGTTGCGTTTTACGTCACACTAATGCTGCGCAGATGGGCAATTGGCGACGGTCTGGGACACACCCCTAGAGGTGGTCCGGAGACATGTCATCACAATTTTGATCCTCCACGGAAGGGATAGCTCTCCCGCTTCGGTGACCCCCAGAGGTATAATTTTTGATGAAGAAAATTAAGAATAATGTAGCATGTGAAAAACACGGTTCTAAAATAATTTTTAGATGGATAATTTGATTTAATAGCCATAGTATGTTTTTTTCATACTGCTGATTCTCTCCAAATCCTCAAATCCTATATTTCCAAACCTTGTCAGCAGCCGATAGGTTTTGCTTTCAAAACTAGTAAGCAGGAGGTGCCTAGTTCGAGCACAAAATGCGCTCATCGGCCTAGCCTCTCAGAGTTTTATTTTTCCTCCAAAACTTACGTAAATGCCGTATAGGGAGACCTTAGGTAGATGAGAGGCATATTACACAGACGTAGAACCCTTGTGTAGAGACAGTGAGCTTTCCTAGAACACCAACATCTATCTTTCAAATCATATTCAAGTCATGTCTCGGTGAAATTTGCGGCCGGGAGGTTTTGCTCATAAGGATGGTAGATGGGGAAGGTGTTTAGTTCGAACACAGGTGTTGTGATCGTCGACCTAGCCGTTCAAGGTTTTTCCTATAGTTTCTCAGAAATTCCAGTGAATGCAGGTTAGGAAATAAAGGTTAGGACTATCTTATAACCCCCCTCCCCCCCAAGGAGGACATTATACCTAGGACTAGGATCCTTGTGTCTAGTGAATTGTATTTAACTCCTACATCATCAGAAATGTACCCAGGTGCGAAACAGTTTTGGGACATCTCTTTAAATTTCTCATTGAATAATAAACTAAAAGTAGATTTTTAAATATCAGTTATTCGTTTATATATATATATATATATGGATAGATAGATAGATAATATTAAGCTAATTTCAATTTTAATAGCTGAGCAACTTTTCTTATCAATGAACAGTACTCAAAGAACAGTACTAACAATGAATAATATTGAATGTAAAGGAGGAAAAAAAATTCTAACAAGATTTATGAATTATTATTAAAACTTAATGAAATTTGAATTTTACAATTACTGCCTAAACCTTACTGAACAGTGAAATAAAACAAGCGTAATTTAATAATTTTCTCTTTTATCAAAAGTAATCGAAAATCATTTACGTATCTCTGGTTTTGCTGACTTTTTCGAATAATTTGAATTTTCTGTATAAAAAGTCTCTTAATGTTCAGTGATATTGCCTTCAAAGTTTGTTTTTTCTGACAGTCATTTTATGTAAATGGAGTGAATCTCTCTAGTCGTTTTGACCATCATTTTAGATGGGCATTGTGACAGAAATTGTTCCCTCACATCAAGCACAAAGTTGGGAAAATTAATTTTATTTTAGAATTTTATGTTTCTAAGTTTATTTATGAAATTATATCCAAAGACTCATTTTTAAAAGGATTTTAACCCAAAGAATCCATTTAACCGGAAATAATTTAGTGTATCTCTGCTTTTACTAACTTGTGCAATAATCTGAAAACCGTATGCAGGTCTCATAGCGTTACTGTAATTTTATTCTCATTTTACGTTGTTCTATATATATAAGAAGGAAATATTGGATTTGTGAAATTTTTTGAACTCCGGTTTTCGATCGATTTATTCGTTTTGAGATGTCTTGAACACGATTTGACTGTTTTCAGAAAATTTCCTTGTGTGTATTAAAAAAAAAAAAAAAAAAAAATGTGGGCGCTTTATCTCACGAACCAATAAACGGAATCCAACCAAACTTTGTATTTTGCTGTATCTTGACCTGAACTAGTGTTGATTGCATTTGAGGATCAATCATCAAAAGATTTCAAAATTTTTAATATAGCCGTACGGGACATAATTTCTTATGAATGTGCATGATGAATTATTTTTAACGAATGATTGTAAAATAAATATGAATTATTGATAATAGTATTAAACTAGGGAAAAAAATTACAGTAGGCAATTAGGAAGGAGCATCGCTTCCCTCTTGGGGGGAAAAGTATAGGTTGGAAATATTTAATATGGGTGTCTTTCTTAAGAAGGCGTCAATACATTTAAAACGAATGGTTGAACTATAGATCTGTAATAATCCAGAAAAAAGTTATCGTTTTTTTTTTTTTTTTTTTTTTTTTTTGTTTTGTTTTAACGGGGAGGGGAAAAAAAACTGATGTGGATACAAAATTAACTTTTCTTTCGATATTTAGTTTTATACTTCTGTATGGGATAAAAATGATCTGCATTCACCATGAAAAATAATTTTAATATGGAATGATTTAATAAATAATCTGCACTGCGGGAATTTGAACAAGATAATATAGAAGAAAGCTTTGTAATGGCCACAACGTATTATATTGTTACCACTAAAATATTCAAAAAAAGATTCTTTTTGACGACAGTGGTGGCAACACAGTAAAATTTGAGGAACGCAGAGAGGCCTGCGTATGTGTAAAATGTGTAATGTTTTTTGAAGATGTCTTCCTTTCGAAGCTTCTTCACAATGAATTTATTAAATAGTTAATTTCAAAACAAAATGATTCGCATTTGATAATTTAATGTATTCCTCTTCTATCAAAATTGAACACTGAAATAATTTTATATATATCTGATTTTTGCTATTTTTGTGCAGTAATCTCAAAACATTGGTGTAAAATATATGTAATGGTCAGAATCGATGAAATTTGTATTTTTAGGATTGCTTCAAAGTTTGTCCATAAAGTCATAGTGAATTTCAAAATTAATGCCACATAAATAATGATAAAAATATTCTGGTGTGTCACTCACATGACTTTCTCTTACCCTGAAATTTAATACTATAAATACAGGTTGCAGATTAAGAGGTAAGATAACGAGTACTGTTATGTAAACCTCTGTTAAACAATTAAAATTGAGCTTCGGAAAGAGTTTTATATGATAATTAGTTCTGTGTAAGGGGGCTACCGCCCCCCTCAACCCCCCGTTTCATTAATGCACCTACAATTATATAGAATTTAATTCGGTTATTAAAAGATAATTCTCTTTTTAAAAAATAATTTATTAAAATTATTATTAAAAAAATTATCTTTTATGATAATGCAGACGATTTCCATGTTAGAGAAGTAGTATACGAGTAACACTGAATATATATAAAAAAAAAAGTTCAATTTATTCTCAATATTACATTAAAAAAAAAAAAAAAATGTTAAAAATGAAAAAAAAAATTGATAATTTTATTTTAAATTATCGCAGATCGATGGTTCAACCCTTCGTTTTAAAGGTATTGGCGAGTTCTTTTGAAAGATACCCATCATGAAAATTTACTCCCCTCGAGGGGGGACTTCCCCCCCCCCCCTGGGGAGGCGAAGCTCCTACATACACAATTTTTTTTTTCCTAGTTGACTATCTCTATTATAAAATATATATATTCGTTTCATTTGGTTTAGTGCAGTCTATTGATGCTAAACTCTACTTACCTGCAATTTTCCCCATAGGCGTAATGTATTGGAATACTTTTGTTGTGTCCCTGTACACGAACCATTGCTTCATCTCAACGAAAAGCTTATTGTAGCATCCCTATATGATACACATTTAGAATACCGAGTTTGGAATTTCTGCTACTATTTGTTCTTGAGATATGCTGATAACAGACACACAGACCATTCGCGAAAAACATGATTTTCGTATTCAGGGTACCTCAGAACATGTAAATATAACAAAAACTCACGTTCGAAAATTTGATCCTAAAACAATACTTCTTCGACCCTATGGGTAAAGAGAAAGTAAAAAAAGATGCTTTTATTGCAAAATTCAGTTTCAGCGGAAATTGATGAAAAAAGTAATCACCAAGATCTCAGAATGGTAGACAGGCTTCTCCCCTCCCCTCTATGGAACCTGCCCCTAAGAAGATGGGAGTCTGAAATTACCTTCGAATGGTAACGTTATCGACTAAAGGACTGTTGTATAAAATTTAAGCAAAATCGGTATCCTATATAAGGTAATTAAAAATGAATTTCATGCTCCTGGGGGAGATAGATCCCAGAAAATTGTTGCATAATTTATTGTCATTGACTTTATTCATTTTACTGTTATGTCCCTTACAGATTTCCCATGTTTGGTTGTCAAATCCCATATAACCGTATGGGGGAAAATTTCCTTATAAAATTACATATTACATAATATGTTTTTAAATCTTGATTTCACAATCGGAGCATTTTTAACAGTTAGTATTAGTTTTCTAAAAATTGATATTTTAAAATTTTAAGTTTAAAAATATGAAAAATTAAGTTAATTTTTGTAATTTTTTAGTTGTAAAATAAAATGTAAAATAAATAAATACAATGAATTTTTGGTAATAATTACTAATTGAACGATTGTCAATTTTCCGAATGTGAAAATGGAATTTAAAAGAATGCATTAGGTAATGAGTAATTCCCCTCAGAGATAAACGAGATTGAGTGACTGGAGACGGGAAAACTGTCAGCAAAACTGATGCGGCGAAAGTGAGTAAAAAAGTCACTGAGAGATTTAACCCAGATATAGTAAGTTAAATAAATGCGTGTATTTATATACATGTATGAAAAATTTCAGCTTAATAGAATGACAGAAAATGGGTTAAAATTCGAAAACGAATTTTGAACTGGACGCGAGCCCCAGGGGGCAACAGGCTTTCCCTAGGTCTGTTCTGCTTCAGCATAAATTATCATCGGAATTATATATGGATGGAAAAGTTCAGTTCAATCGAATAAGAAGTGGGTTTTGCTTACAAGATTTGATCTTAACAGACAACAAACGAAATTAAACTAGTTGGCATAAGTGGACTCTGCTCAGTTCCCCATCATATATATATATATATATATATCCATAAATTTCTAGAACAGGACATTCTCTTAACATAGTTATCATGTTAAGAGAAATGAATGCGAAAAAACGCTTGACACAGTGACAGAATGAAATCCCCGCCTAATAGGCTATCCTAATAGGCTATCCCCGCCTAATAGGCTAATTGTGTTCACTTCGATATATTTATCTCATTCTAATCTATTAATTTATTTTATTAGGGTCAATTTCGTAGTTTAGTTTTCATGCTTGTTTTCTAAACTAGTTATTTTCATGCTAGTTTTTCCAGTGCAACAATCCTCAAAATGCATATTTATATGGAAAATTTTCAATTTTGTTATGTTGATAAAATCTTAAATAACGAATAGCTTACAAAATTTTCCTATTAGAATATTTGTAATCAGTCATGTTCATACAAGTATCATAAGTGTTATTTTGAAGTTGTCTGATAGATTTATGATCCTGAAAATGGCCATTTAGGCTCAATTTTGTATTCTTCTGCGATTTTAAGAGGATCATAAATTCCAAATAACTTACGAATTTCTTAAATTAGAAAATTCATATTCTATGGTATTCATGTCAGTATCCTAAATATTTCAAAAGTGGTCGGACACCTTTATAATGAAAATATCCCTCAAGATTGACACTTGTGCGAAATTTTGCCCTATTCTGCCATGTTAAGAAATTCGTAAATTTCTAATAATTCACGAAATTTTTATATTGGAAAATTCATAGTCAGTGATATTTATGTCAGTATCCTAAATATTATTTCGAAAGTGGTCTGACATCTTTTGGATGAAAATATCTCTCAAAATTGACGTTTATGTGAAATTTTGCCCTATACTGCCATGTTAAGAAATTCGTAAATTTCCATTAACTTGCGAAATTTTTAAAGTAGCATATTTATAGTTACTGATGTCCATTCCGGCATCAAAACTGATATTTTAAAACTGGTCCGACATTTTACAGTAAAAAGTTTCGATTTAATGCACGTTTAAGTGAAATTTTGTCCTATTCTCCCATGTTCAGAAAATCGTAAATTTCTAATAAATTACGAAGCTTTTTAATTCGAATGTTGCAAATGAATAGGGTTCTTGCCAGTGTCGAAAGTAATATTTTAAAACTGATCTGACCTCTCTGCGATCATTTGTTCGTGATATCGTGTAAACAGACTCACAAACTAACGCACTAACGGACTAACCCACTAACAGACACCCTACAGACAGACACCATACAAATTTTGTAATTTTCGGATTCCTCAAACCTGAAAACGTGTAAAAAAGTCAAAAAACCGAGGTCGAAAATTTTCACGATTTCAAGTTCCCCATACCTATAGTATAATGGGGAACTAATAAAAATGTATAATAAAAGGATCAGTATATAATAAATAGGTAATGTATAATAAATAACTAATCAGAAAAATTTACACATATACCTGATTTAATCATTCCACAATCTCTTGATCATCGGAATAAAATTTATAATGTTCAGCGTACCTATCTTTTCGAAGTTTGTCTAATACGGTAATGTGTTTATGTAAATCTAGTGAACCATTCTACTCGTTTGGACCCTAATTTTAGATTGGCATTGTGACAGAAATTGTTTCGTCAGATCAAGCGCAATGAACTTAAAGCAGTGAAAAAAGATTTTACTTTATTAACACATTAACGTTCTCTGATTTTGCACTGAAACCAAATATTAATATACATATATATATATATGTATGCAACAATTAAAAAATATTTTTATCTTGTTACAATAGATTTTTAAATGTTTGTTCTTTCTCTATTCGGTAGATAGCAGCACTGCTCCGAAATTGATCAAATGATGTTTCAGAGGAAGCCAAATGCAGAAGACAAGACACTTTAAACTTCTTAGCAGGTACGAATGATGCTTGGATGATGCACTCGTGGGTATTTTTTTTTTCACCTAATGAAACACAAATCCGTTATTTTGACCTAAAACAACTATTGTGAGTTTCTTTTCTTTCTTTCTTTTTCTTACCCCCCCCCCCTCAAATTTGTTCACTTACAAAGTTATTTATTAAATTATTTGAATTTAATCAAGTTAACATATAAATGTTTAACACCAAATATTTCTTGAAATTAAAAAAATGTTATTTTATTTCTTTTTACCTATTTATGATCACTTATGCGTCTAATAGATTTTTTTGAAATGAGTTTAGTAATTTTCAAAAGGAAATAGGCTGTTAACGACGCTAAAAGTTTAAGATGTAGGGTCAAGAAACTTATTAATCATTAAATAACGTTAGATATTCATCATAGAGGTTGGGTGGGTGAATCATTTCAGCATTTTGTAAGCAATAAGTTATTAGAAGGGGATGCGTACGTATTAAAATATGAAGTCACTTAAAGGTTCTCCCTAATTTAATGTTTAGTTTAAATATTGCTTTATTTTTAGGGTTCATTTTAATAGAATTAACGAGTTCTTTTGAAAGATACCCATATTGAAAATTTACACCTTTTTCCCACCCTATGTGCTCTACTTTTCAGATGAGGAGCGATTTCCCTATAAAAAAAAAAAAAGAAAAAAAAAAAAATCTTTTGTTTGACTGTTATTAGATATATATACCGTAAAATTCCGAAAGTAATCCCCCCTGTTTTTCCAAAAGCGTAGCGACGCTGACTTTGAAGACTTGAAGATCGAAAGTCGGTTTGGATGAAACAGTAAAAGATAGATTTACCGGCCCTCCATATGTACGCCCGGTAGTAGGAATAAAAAGGGTGAAGGGGTTATATTAAGAAGGAAAAAAAAAAAAAAAAAAAAATGCAATACTCGGCAAGAAAGGCGGGGCTTACATTCGAGGGAGGGGTTATTTTCGGAGTTTTACGGCATATATTAATTTCTTAATGAAGAAAATTAAAATTATCATTATGTACATTTAAACGCAATTTAATTCTATACTGTGATATTAAAAAATAGAAAAAAAATCTGGAGTGACTCCACTCGACTTTCCGAACATTGAGTCATTAACAGTTTTGTAGATAAAGTAAAGAAAGAGGAGTTGTTAAACAAACAAAAGAGAGAAAACCATAATAGAGTGTTTGAGTATTTTTCTCCATATACTACACGATGTTTTACTTAACGCTACCGAACTTTGAGCCCATAGATCATAATGATAAAGAATTTTTCGTTGTGTCCCTGTAAAAAACCTATAAATGCTAGATTCACCAAAATGCTTATAGTTAGTGCAACAGTGATTTATAATATTCATATAAATTTTCAGCTCAATTGAATAAGGCGTTTAGATGCTATCGCAGTTTTAAAAATTGGGTCCCATAGGCCATAATGATAAAGAATTTTTCTTTGTGTCCCTGTAAAAAAACTATAAGTGCTAGATTCTCCAAAATCTATACAGATTGAGTATTTGTAACCTGTAATATGTGTATAAATTTTTTGCTCAATTGAATAAGGCGTTTAGATACTATCGCACTTTTAAGATTTTGGTCCCATAGGCCATAATGATAAAGAATTTTTCTTTGTGTCCCTGTAAAAAACTATTAGTGCTAGATTCACCAAAATCTATAGGGTTTGTACTATGGTGACTTACAATATACGTACCAAATTTCAGCTTATTCGAACGAAGCGTTTAGACGCTAGCGTGTTCACTCACAGACATACACACATACATACACACATACATACACACACACATACATACATCATCGCAAAAATAGTGAAAACGGACTCATTGGACCTCGAAACGTATAGAAACATCAAAATCTCAAATTCGGATTTTTGACATGATTACAATACTTTCCTCACTATAGTGTTCGGAAAGTAAAAAAAGGGGGGGGGGGGGGTGACAGCACCACCTACTAAGCAGTCTATCCCCAAATAATAATCAGACCCCATATAAATCATGGTCCAACTAAATACGAAGTTTGGTTAAATTTCGTCCATTGCTTCGTTAGATGCAACGTCCACAAAATATTTTATACGCATAAACATTTTCTAAAAAAAAGTCAAGTCGTATTCAGGAAATCCTAAAACGTGTAAATCCATCGAAAACCGGAGATCGAAAATTTTGATGAATCCTACACTTTCTTCACACAGCCCGAATTGCATTTTATATTTCTATGTACTGACAAAATTAAGAGACTTAATTAAAACTGCTATACATTTTGTAACTCTGAATAGACCAGGACTAGGCAATATTAAGCTTTTTTTAAATTAATACTGACATAGTTTCTAGTTTTAGAAAAGACATTAAAGTTAAAAAAAAAAAAAAAAAAAAAACTTGGCACATTTTCTGATTTTATGTAAAGAAAACTTTTAAACCTAGGCGTTCAAAATGGTCATACTTTATTTATTTTTAATAAAAATTGTTAACACTTTAACAAAATTAAGTAGCAGAGATTAGATCTTGAGTTTTAATTAACGTAGTTACAGAAAACGACAAATTTTGTAGTAGTTACATAGGATATAAACCAAACGCCATACGAATGCTACAACATCAAAAAGAAAAAAAAAAAAAAACTGAACAGGAAAGAGAACTTCTGCACAAAGAAAAGGTTACATGTAAAAGCTTTACGAACACGAGCAGGTACATGGAGTAAAGAGTTAATTGAAAGTTCATAATATTAACAAAAATATAAATAACACTTTATAATTTTGATAGAATAGGATAGATTACATCTATGTAACTGTAATCAATGTAATTGTAACTTTTACAATTTGATAATTTTATAAAATATTTTTAGTAGTTTTATACATTATATGTATGTTTGATTTCTCTTCAGTTATTGGTGGTCTTCTGTTTGGTGAGAAGTTGGGGGCTAAGGATAGTTATTAGCTTATAGCTACTGTCCTTTCAGAAACTTCTCGTTCACCTCTACACTGAGGGGCCTCCCTGATGAAGATCTCAATGTTTTTTGGGGTATAATTTCATTCATTTGTTTATATATTTCTACATTTAATTTCATTCATTCGTTTATATATTTCTGCATTTATATATTACTATATCTAAGTTTTGCATTTCCTTTCGCTGCAATCTTGCGCATTGGTTTGTAATTCTCCTATTGGTTTTTCCATTCTGTAAAACTTATATAATTATAAATTTTCCTGTCAATTGTTTGCTATATATATATATATAACTTTTATATACCATGTTTTAAACTTTCTGAGGAATCGTAGAGCTCTTATCAATGTGCATAAAATTTTTAAAGTGACAATGATGTCCATTTTTGTGAAATGCATAATTGATCTTTTTATAGTTTTTTAATATTCACGTTTAATTAAATATATTTATTTTTATGTCAAAAGAAAATGAACTAGTTTTTTTTTTTTTTTTTGGGGGGGGGGGGGCAAAAATTAAATTACCTATATAAATAAAGAGAAGTGTCTGTGTGTGTGTCTGTCTGCGCTCTGCTGCTCACACTATTGATCGCAGAGCTTTCAAATTTCGCATATAGGTACCTGGGACCCAGCAGGTGTGCATCGAGATTTTTTCGAATTTGAATTTTTAAAATTAATGTTTTTCCGATTTGAAATATTGGCTTCTTTGTTTCATTTTTCATAAATTTATTCTTTTGCTTCCATCGTCTGCGTATCTTAGCAACGGCTATTACGCAACTTATTTTTATTTAATACGTTCATTTAAAGGCGATTTTTTTTTTTTATTTTTTTTTTTTGTTATATTTATTGAAAATAAAATCGTAATGTAGTAGAAAAAATTAAGTATAATTAATTTTAAATAAAAAAACGTATTTATAGCAGCTACGTTTAATTTTTTATAGTAGAACAACTTCTTATTTTTCATTTTTCAATTAATTCCTTTAAAAGAAACTTTTACTTATTAATATATATATATATATATTTACTTCCACTACCCTACTACCGTAGGTAATGGAAGTATTGTATTCGGTCTGAAAATTCGATATCGGGTTTTCACCTGATTTACACGTTTTTAAGGTCCCCTGAGTCCAAAAAAGTGGTTTTTGGCAATTGGTCAGTGTGTGTGTGTGTGTGTATGTATGTATGTGGAGAATCTTCTGGCTATTATAGCTCAGAAACTAATAAAGATAGAGCTACAAAACTTTAGAATTGAAATACGTCTGGTGTACAGATGAAATTTCCAAATTTTGGTGAAAATTGAAAAATCGGAAGTGGGGCATCGGAAACCGGAAGTGGGACCGTAAGTCCGTATCTCAAAAACGGCTCTAATGATTTTCTTCAAACTTGCTATATAAACACTCTATTAGATGTCCTTTCGAATGATATAGTTGGTTAGTTCAGGAAAATTGATAGGCGTCCTGTATAAATAGCTCAATTAGCGTTCCTTTAAAAACGGTTGTACGGATTTTTTTCGAACTCGCCATTTTAACTCACTTTTAAATATGCTTTTGTATGTAATTATTGTTTTCCGGTCAATAATTGATTTTTTGTAAAAGTTGGTATCTCAAAAACGGCTCTAACGATTTTCTCTTTAGGTCACTTATGTTTTCTGATCACATTATCTCTCAAAAATGCATATAATACATGTAATAGCGGGTAATGGAAGTCGTGTGGTTGTTTCACACCAGATTTTTTTTACAGTATTTATCGGGAAAAATGGTAGTATGTACACAATAAAAACGGATTAAATTGATTAAAATTTATTTGTTTATATATTAATCTGTTTTTATTTTATTTTATTACATTGGTCGGAATTAAATCGTAAAATAGTGTAAATAGCATGGGCTATAAAATACATGGTTCAAAACTAAAATATTTAATAGATGCTGAGATACAGTCATCTTTAAAATCGTAGTTCTTAATAGTAGCAGATCCCCCCTGTCGTCGATAAATATCCATATTGAAGTGCCCAGGAAAGATCTTTCTGCAGGCATGGGAAACCTAGACCTGATGCAGTGCGGGCGGGAAAAGAGCTGCCGTAGACAGCGGGTACCCGAAGCGAGGTTTGGAGCAATTTCAGTTTCTTTCTTTCTTTTTTCTTTTCTTTTTTAGTTTTGTCTATAATGTGGTGTAAGAAAATGAATATTAATTCAATTCTTTTGAAAATTCATTTAAATATAGTGATCAGCGAAGCGGGCGTAGCCTGCTAGTAGCTAATATTTTAATGGCTATTTTAACGCTATTAGGATGTTGTTATTTTCATATTTTAATTAATTATAAGAAAACTAATCGAAAATTCGGAAATCGGACTTCGAAGTATTGTGTTGTCACCGTGTTCTGAGCAATCCGGAAAGTTTCAAATTTCTAGCTAGTCGGGAAGTTAGTTAAAATTCGATTGCAAGATTTGTGCAAGATATATATAGGGAGTGTGAACTAATAGTATGGAATTGTGTAATATTGTTTTCTAATTTTAATAAATTTTGTAAAATTACAACCTTTTTCGTAAAATTATTGAATTTTTTTCTTTGAATGAAAAACCAATTTGCCAAATCTACTAGAATTCCAAAGTTGAGTTACTAACTTTCGGTTATTAAATGTAGGGGCAATATAAAATAGTGAACCTAATTTGAAGACTTGTTAAAACGTTTTTAGTTTACATTCAAATACTATAATACAGTTTTTGATTAAACGAACATTAGATTCATAAAAATAATTTAATCCTAATTAAAACTGTTTATAAAAGAATACGTGAAATTAAAAGTTTACACACAAATTTTGGTAATGTATTACAACAGAACAGAAGTGGTTGGTTCTAAAATGGGTGTAACTAAAAAAAAAAAAAAAAAAAAAAAAAAACAACTGATTAGTTAAAAAATCTAAATTAAAATACCCCCCACCCCAAGGGAAAAAATCTACAAAAGCAACCACATATTAAGGACAATTATATATTGAACAAACATTCTAATTATAAGAATGAACTGGCAATATTAAATATTTTGTACAGTTGAAAATTTATTTGCAGTACATATTCAATTACACTTTGAACGCATCTGAACATTATATAGATGTTAAGTTACAGATATTCTTTCACATTGCATTGTATATCAATTAATGATATACAATTATGAAAAATTACTGATATTAATAATAACAGGAGACTTGGCGTTGGAATATTAAAATCCGAATAAACTACTATGTCAGAAACGCCAAAAGAAAAATATTTGCAATGCATACAGCTGTTTCGGTAGCCTTAAGCGTACCGTCTTCAGTGCAAAAAGAATTTTTGCACTGAAGTTCTTTTTTTGCACTGAAGACGGTACGCTTAAGGCTACCGAAACAGCTGTATGCATCGCAAATATTTTTCTTTTGGCGTTACTGATATTATTATTAAAAAAATAAAAAGTCAATCTTTATATGCAGTTTTTGTCTTGAAAGTAATACTTTTTTTATTCAAAAAGTGTTCAGTATTTCTATTCTATGGCACCCTCCGCTTTTATATATTGTATTTTACTCCTTGAAAAATACTTACACTTTTGTGAGACCTTATTTATGAAGCTAAAAAAGAAAGAAAATGAATCACCAACTTTTCTGGCTATTCTAGATTAAACTTTTGTAAAATTTATGCCCATTGAATACTAAAAGAATTTTATTCTCATTTTAGAAAAATTTTATTATAATAGATTGTACTATAAACAAAATTTTGTATAATGTAACTTTTCAAGTCTATCTATATAATATTTCTCTAGCGTGGTCCAGTTACGATTAAGTTTTGTTGAAGCGATACGATAGAGACGTATTTAATGAAATACGCGAGGATAAAAAATATTTATCGGCAATATATAAGCACGCGGACTTAGTTCAATAATTTAAACAGAAAAATGACGACATTTGTCTGAGATCTTTTTTATAGGGAAATGTATTTTAAAAGTTGCATCTTGACAATCTTTGCACGCGTCATTTTAAAGCTAGCAATACTTTAAATATATAAACAAAATATGAATTATTTTCAAACATTGACTAAAAAACGCAATAATAAAAAGTATAATCAAAATAGGTACTTTCTTTTTAACAAAGAAAAAAAAAAGTCAAAATAAATAATCATCGCCAACATGGCAACAAAAATCACCATGGGGGGCCGTATACTAAAATTGTCGCCATAGGGGCCTTATATTAAAACTGTACTGCCTGCGCAAGTATGAAAACTGGGTTGCCAAACATGAATTTTATTTTGAAACCTTTCTTTGAATGGTTTTGTTTTCACTATCGCACAATATTAATGTGGTTCTAATAATAATTTGACTTCTGGTAAATTACTATTCAAATTGGGTGGGTAAATTGGTATAAGATTTATGAGTTTTAAGTTTTAAATGTAAATGAGAAGAAAATAAATAAAGTGCGAAAGTTTCGCACGGAATCGCTAGTATTATATTATTTTGCTAAAAAGTGATTGTCGTGACACTTTTTTGTTATGTAAGCCCTCTTACAAGTAATAAATTTTTATTCATAGCATAAGAGCGCAGCATACAATAAAAAGCTGAATAGAACCATTTTGAACTCTTTGTTCTAAAGATCGGATGTTTTCTGTTATTCGGTTCATGCAACTGTTCTTTTTCTCTAACTCCTGTTACCAGCTTTTGATAGCGTTTATGCTCGGTTTCAAAACAGCTATAATTAATATAAATACACTAACAAGGGAAGTATGAATCAATAAAATTGCTATTGAAACCAACCCAAGCTTAAATTAAAGAGCATGGTTGAAAACATAAGGTACAGTATAAATTTGCTGCAAAAACCCCCATGGGGGCGAGATATGACCCCCTAATAGTTTGTTATTTCTATAAAAACCAACAAAACACGCATCGTAGTAAGAACGGATGGTGCAGTGGTAGCATGCATGACTTCTGATACAGTGGTCCTGCGATAGTCCCCGCAAGGGCGTTATGTAATTTTTTTTATTTTTTTTCAAAATTTTTTTTCTTTATGTTCTTAATTAAATTAAATTATTAATTTAAAAGAAAATATTTATTAAATTAAGATTTTTTTTTTTTTTTTTTTTTGTATACCAATTAATAAATTATTGACCATGAATTTAAGAAATACATATTTTTATTTTTTTATTTATAAAAAAGAAAATCATGTTTAAAGCTACGAATATAGTTTCTAATTTATAACAATTTTGATTAAAAGTAGAAAAATCATAAAACCATAAGTATTTTTCACAATTAAAACAAGAAATATAAAGATTCATCACAATTATTTGAATTACAATTTTGTTCACCGTCAACTATTGTTCATCACGAACATTTTGTTAAATATTTGGTTTTTCGTCGAGATTACTAGATTTGTAAAATTCATGTTTACCCAGTTTTGAATTTTTTTAGATGTAAGCTAATTATAAATTAGTAAAATCATTTTGAGAAAATTTGTCATGTGTTCAATATTGTTATCAGTTCTTCCGACACCACCCAATTTGACAGTTGTTTAATGAAATATTTGAAATAAAAGTTAAATGCGACGTCGAATAGTTAACAACAGCTGTTGCTCATTCAGGATTTTTCTTGCAAAAAATTGCATGAATAAATAATACAATTGAGAGCAGACGATTAACTTTTCCTATTAATGTCGTAATTAAAAAATAGTAATTAAAAATTTACATAAAACATAATCATTAACAAAATTTTATCTGAATGTAATCAATAACAAAATCTTATCTAAATGTAACATAAAAGTATTTCCCGTTAAATTATTAATGTCTTTAAATTTAAGAAATAAATAAATTGGTTAAAAATTAAAAAAATATTAAATTGTCCTCTAAAATATATATATATATATATATATACTTAATATTTTCTCTTAAAATAATGATTTAATTTAATTAAAAATGTAAAAATAAATATACATTTGAAATAAAAAAAATTAAAATACAAAACACCGTCCCCAATACCTCCGTGTCAGAAGTCAAGCACGCTACCACTGCACCATCCGTTCGCACTACGTGTGTTTTGTTGGCTTTTATAGAAATAACTAAAACTATTAGGGGGTCATAGCTCGCCCCTATGGGGGGTGTTGCAGAAAATTTATACTGTACCAGATGTTTTCGACTATGCTCTTCAATTTAAGCTTGGTTTGGTTTCAATAGCAATTTTACTGATTCATACTTCCCTTGTAAGAGGTGAAAAAAAAAAAAAAAAGTGCTTAATAAAAATTTACATAAATTTTTTGTAAACGTAATATAATAAACATATACTTTGTAATCTATTATGATTTATTATATGAAATAAACCAGTCATATTTTAATATATGAAATAAAACTTCTTATTTAGTAGATCTAAAAAATTACTTGATAAAAATATGTATTCTGTATTGGGCTATGGAATTACTGCTTTAATGCACAATGGCATACTGTTACAGTGTTTTAACAAAATCTCAGAAATTTTCACTGAGCCAAATATCCTAAATAATTTTTTCTGGTTCTTGCAGAGTTGTAGGCTGCAAATTTCGAATCCTCCACATCTTCCCCCGCCTTTTTATATACTAAACATTCTCGAGCGAATTGAGATTAGGACTATTTGCAGGTCTCGCAAAGAAGAAATTCTACGATATTCTATGTAGGATTGAACTTAAAGTAAAAAAAGATGTGATTACTCACAGAATTATAAGTGCTCATAGGAATGGATAGGTAATTTAACGGTTTTAATCAATAAACGTACCACAGACGCCCTGTAGCAAGATGCGTTATCTTGAAATGCTGTTTGCGGAAAAGTCTGAGATAGCTTCAGAATAGTCAGTCAGGTGCCACTTTTATAATGGCCGTGTTTTATTTCGAGTTAAATGATCCCTTGAGCATGAAAATTTGCTTGATTCCTTGACAAATTATGCACCTTCGTACCATAATGTACGGAGAATGTGTCACTGTTTTAAAAGAGCAACTTTCATTAAGTCGGTCCTATTTTCGCCATCCTACAAGCTTTTTTCGTCAGCTTGAAATAAATTAAACTTGACTCATCAGAGAAAACCAGTTCAGCCCAATAATTAACTGCTATTTATTTATTTATTTTTTATTTATTTTTAATTTTTTGGTCGGTTATCTGAAGACTTGTTACTTTTAATTCTTATCGTTAATAATGGCTTCTCTGCAGATCTTCTGTTTTTTAATCTGCTTTGTTTAATTTTTGCGGCACTGTTTTTAAAGAAATTAGCTCCTCTTGGCGACTTTTGAATTTTTGTCGCCGTTTTAGACCAAAATGTAATTTGTGCGATTATTGTTCCTATTTCTATCTTTTTCTTGTCGAGAAATGTCCGATCTACTTCAGCATCAAAATTTAAAAGATTCTCCAGAATCATCAGTAAGTAAATACCTTTAATATAATGCTGAATTAGCTGTTATGCCAAGCGTGATTCATCCGTGTTAAAAAAAAAAAAAATCTATAGTTGGGGTATATAAAAAAAGTGCTATGAAATAAAATTCAGAAGAAACATGCTAGATTTGTATTACTATTTTATTTTAAAGTTATAAAGACGTCATTTTTCCCATTCACCAATTTATTTTTATTTTTCGCGTGAAAGCATATTTCATTTTATGTTAAAATAAAAATAAAAAATACGTCAAACTTTTTGGCAACAATTAAAAATTTAAATGGCTTATATATTAAGGTAATTACCAGTTTATTATTTTCATATTTTAATTAATTTTAAAAAATCTAATCAAATTTCCGGTATAAATAGTAGCCTATGTCCTATTCCAGACTATAATCTATCTCTGTACCAAGTTTCATCCAGATCCATTTAGCCGTTGTGGCGTGATTGGATGGATGTTTTTTATTCAAACTTTCACATTTGTGAAAATTGTCTGTATAATTTAAAGTAAACTTTAAATTTTAATAACAGAATTAAATTCTATATAAATGTAGGTGCATTAATGAAACGGGGGGGGGGGGGTCATATAAAACTCTTCCAAAGCCTAATTTGAATTGTTTAACACAGGTTTACATAACAGTACTCGTTACCTTACCTCTTAATCTCCAACCTGTATTTATAATATTAAATTTCAGGGTAAGAGAAAGTCGTGTGAGTGACACACCAGATTATTTAAAGTATATATGTATTAAATAAATTTCACACAAATTTATTTAATGTTAGAATTCGGAAAAAAAAAACCCTTCATTTCAGTGTCTTCAACTTACATTAATTTTATAATTTAAATTCCTTTTAAGCTCTGTCTGCAGAAATCAATGTTCTCGAATGTCTTTAACGCAATTGAAGTTGTTTCGATGTATTTAGGTCAATCTTTTCTTGCATGTATTGGTTTCCTTGGTGTTCTTTTAGCAAAGCTGTCAGAAGGAATTGTGACATTTTAAGATTTAACACAAATTTTATATAACTGACCGGGTTCTTTTTTTTAAATACAATAAAACTTTTTTGGAACTAAAACAGATTAATGTTAGGTAAAAAGTGAGGTAATGACCCCAAAACAAAAGTGTAAAGTTCTAAAACCATTGAAAAAAAACTACCTTTTCAAAGTTAGAGTTAAATTAATCATGTATATAATGTAATATCGACTGTAATCACTGATCTGTACTAAAAATTACGTAAAGCCTTATGAAGTTTGACCAGGTTTTTCTTAAAAGTATATGATATTGCACAGTGCCAAACTCTTTTTCATTTATGCTTGTTAAATGAATATTTGTCTTTTTGGTTTAAAGTACTTTATTTTCTTTTTGCAGTGTTTTTTACTGAAGGCCTTTTATCGAAGATGAAACAGAAATTACTGAAATAGTTAATCCCATCGCAGCACTGCGAAGACACCCGTTGATACAAATCTAAGTTCTGTTAATGAAAGCATCATTGAACAAGATTGGTTACAGTTTCACTGAACTCTCCTCTTCAATTAGAAAAAGAGTCATAATCTTTAAATTGCAATGTAGTTAATGTAGCCTCCGTTTAATCTAATAAATTTATTATTTATGAATTTTGTTTCATTTGGAATGGGTACTTTTTGCAGTGGTTCCATCAGCTGGATGTTGGGGGATCCAAGGATGGAAACGTCGTCTGCACCAGAGGGTATGAGCATGCGCGTGGACTTAGTATAATATAGGACGCGCAGGTATGAAGAGCGCATGCGCGAAGTTTTGAAAAGTTAACAAGAAGATAAATGCTGCTGATTGCTAAGGAGAAGAAATTCAGGAGCGCATGTGCGTAAAGTTAGAGGACTACTTAAAGGGAAGGCAGTTTCTTCTGCTGATTTAATTAGAGAAGCCCAAGAGACTTCTTTCCCTTTAAGTAGTTCCTTCCCTTACTTTACGCACATGCGCTCTTGAATCCTGAATTTCTTCTCCTTAGCAATCAGCAGCATTTATCTTCTTGTTAACTTTTCAAAACTTCGCGCATGCGCTCTTCATACCTGCGCGTCCTATATTATACTAAGTCCACGCGCATGCTCATATCCTCTGGTGCAGGCAATGACTTCACACTTTTCAGTCAGAGAGATGAAATTCACCCTCGGGTCGAAAGTTGATAGAAAAAACTGAAACTTAGCACTAGCAAGTACAACATCAGAACAGAAAAATTTATTATTAAACATCTGTTACTGACAATGTACCAACTGGCTTTATTTGTTCTGAAATAGAAGTTCCGTCCACGCTCATATTCATATCCTCTAGTGCTTGCAGTAACTTCTCCCTTGAATGGAAATTGGTAGACAAAAATTGGAACTTAGCAAATTCAGAACAGAAAAACACCATTAATGAATATCTGTCGCCGACAGGCTTTATTTGTGCCGGAAAAGATTCTGAAATAAACAAACATAAAAATCACTAAATTGTTGAATTTGAAATATTTCTTTATACATTAATAAAAAGAATAAGAATTAAATAAACTGATTCATTAAAGAAAGCCATGAATACTGAAGACAAATCAAATAATTCAAACATTACGTAACTGGTTTGAAAGAGAGAGAGTCAAAGTATTTTTAATGTTTCCATACCGAATTACCTGATTATTTCCTGCTGACGCTTGACGTTCGAAGCTAAATCATTAATGTACTTAATTCGTATGACGTCATGAAACCCCTTACAGTCTTCAGCAAAATTATTCGAGCGCTAGCAATAATTCCTATATAAAATAAGTACACTTAGAACTGTTTTGTTAAATAAATCCTTGTCGAATCATGGTCTTAGACTAAGAACATGATTCGACAAGAATTTATTTAACAAAAGAGTACTAAGTGTACTACTTTTTACATAGGAATTATTGCTAGCGCTCGAATAATTTTACTGAAGATTGACAATCGCAAAGTGCAATTACGCTGACTAAACAAATACACAGTGTAAATCAAAATCATCTAAAATTTTCAAGTGAAATGTACCTTTTATCATATATTACAAATTAAAAGTCATTATCAAGGTTTACTCACTCAAATAATCAGAGGCGCTGATGCGAAAACGTCCTTAACGAACAGATCGCCGCCATAAAGATTCATAAAGTAAGAATTACAAGACTCATTATATGACAAGATACAGAATTCGTTTAATTAAAATTCGTTAAAGTTCTAAAGGCGAATTTAAATAAAATAAGAAACATTTTTTTTTTTTTTTTTTCAGCGTTAAAACTTTAAATGTTTCAAACATAAAATTACTTGAGGACAGACTGAGTAAACAAAAAATGATCTAAAGGGTGACAATATATTAGTACACGTAAAATTCCAAAGGAAATGTAAGTAAAAAAGTCTACTCATTCTGTTACACTGTTAAAAATTTCAACAGAAAACTACTGGTAATCTATTATCTCAAGTCTTACATAAAATTACAGAGAAAAATAAATGAAGATGTTAAAACATCTTTTTTTATATGTATATTTTAATGACTTAATTATAAATTATCCCTAAAAACTAGTTGGCATAGGTGGACTCTGCTCAGTTCCCCATCATATATAGGTTCTCATAAATTTCTAGTGCGACAATCATGTTAAAAGAAATGAATTTGACCAAATGCTTGATACAGTGACAGAATGAAATCTCCGCCTAATAGGCTATCCACTGTTCACTTCGATATATTTATCTCATTCTAATCAATTTATTTTATCAGGGTCAATTCCGTTGTTTATGTTTCATACTACTATTTCCAATGCAATAATCCTCAAAATTCATATTTATATGAAAAATTTACAATTTCGCTATGTTGGTAAAATCTTAAATTACGAATAACTTACGAAAGTTTCCTATTAGAATATTTGTATTCAATCATGCTCAAACAAATATCATAAATGTAATTTTGAAGTTGTCTAATGTATTTATGATCCTCAAAATGGAAGTTTATGCTCAATTTTGCCCTATTCTGCCATGTTAAGAAATTCGTAAACTTTCGAAATTTTCAAAGTAGCATAATAGTTACTGATGTTCATTCCGGCATGAAAACTGATATTTTAAAACTCGTCTGACATTTTTACTGTAAAAAGTTTCCATTTAGTGCACGTTTAAGTGAAATTTTGTCCTTTTCTCCCACGTTAAGAAAATCGTAAATTTCTAATAACTTTCGAAGTTTTTTAATTCGAATGTTGCAAATGAATAGGGTTCTTGCCAGTATCGAAAGTAATATTTTAAAACTGATCTGACCTCTCTGCGATCATTTGTTCGTGAGATATCGTGTAAACAGACTAACACACTAATGGACTAACACACTAACAGACACCATACAAATTTTGTCATTTTCGGATTCCTCAGACCTCAAAACGTATAAAAAAAATCAAAAAACCGAGGTCGAAATTTTTACGATTAACCTAAGTTTCCCATACCTATAGTACGATGGGGAACTAAAAGGGGATAAATTGAACGCGTGTCATTTGTAAGTTACATTAAAAACACGTAAAATTAAATTTTATTTAAAACTAGCAGGCTTTGCCCGCTTCGCTGGTCACTATATTTAAAGGAAACTCTTTTCTATATAGTTTTATGAAAAAAAGAGAAAATAATAATACTGAAATCGCTCAAAAGTTCGCTTTGGGTTCCCGCTACCTTCGGCAGCGCCTTGTTCGTCCTCGCATTCTGCGATACCTGTCCCTATTGCCTGCGATAATGACTTACCCGTGGGCTTCCATTTAGGTGCTTATCATATATGACAATTTCGATACGGACAGTATCGAAAATTTTGAAGTAGCCCTTTATATTTGAATCCTAGTTATATATGAACAACATTATACGTGATGTACATAATATTTGCTTTCAAGTTATTCTCTATATTTATTTGATTTAATCGATCAACCATAGAATGACAGCAATTTCAAGCCAAATATAATATTACAATATGCTATGATCGGCTACTTCTATCGCATGAGACAATTATTATTATTTTGTGGTTATATATACTTCATGCTTAGTTAATAGTTGTTGGTATATAGAAAAATAAATAAATTAATATGTAAACTTGATCATGGTACAGCCTTAATGCCCTTGGCGACTTTTAAATTTTTGTTGCCGTTTTAGACCAAAATATAATTTATGCGATTATTGTTCCTACGCAAGCGAAGTGTGACGTCACTGACCGTCCGTGGATGCAAGAAATGATTTTCTATGTTAAACGCCCATTGGATTTTTTGTAAAAAATGATTAAAAATCGAAGAAAATTATTTCCCGATTTTAATCCCCATATTTGGGTACATATATGTTTTAGTTATCATGTGCATGTGTTAGATTGAGTTATTTTGCTGTCAAATTGACAAAATTTTAATTTTAAATTTCAAAACTCTGTCGTTCTTGGCGCTTATTGTATTTGGTGATCAAAAACGTAATACGAAAATATACATGCCAGATGTATATTTTCGTAATATGCATTGTACGAAATATTGTTTCATATTATTCATGGAACAACTATAGTATTTCCCCTCAGCTAGATTTGGCGATTTTTCGTTGGCGGTTATGGCTAAATCATAAGTCTAAAAATCATAAATCATATAGCATAAATGATAAAATCGTAAGCTAAATTATAAATCATAAATCCAAAATAAATAGCATGCAGGCTGCCATATTATATCGCAAACAATCCAGAACGACATCGTTATCGTTCAAATCGGCGCCAAAGAAAAATCGCCAAATTCAGCTGAGGGGAAATACTATAGTTGTACCTTATTCATTACTGTCTTAAAATAAGTTGTTAAAATAACCATGATTTTTGAAAGGAATTAAATTATGTTCGCCAAATAATTTGGCGATATTTTATTTTTCTACCAAGGATGACCGATATCAAATCTATTCCGCTACAACATATTAGTATCTTATATTAGATACTTTATTTAGACATTTGGAAACAAATTTGACTTCAAATTATGATAGAATATTTATCATTTCCCTTTCAATCAGTATATTAGTTGGATATTGTGTAAATATCATCCTTTGAAATGAAATGTTTGTGTTTTCAATCGAATATGGAAGTTTGCCATTTTTTTTTTCTAGAGTTTTGAAATTAAAAATTCAAATTTTGTCAATTTTACTACAAAAATAACTTAATCTAATGCATGGACATGATAACTAATACATATCTATACCTAAATATGGGGATTAAAATCGGGAAATAATTTCCCTCGATTTTTAATAATTTTTTACGAAAAATCCAATGGGCGTTTAACATAGGAAATATTTTTCTTGCATCCACGAACGGCCAGTGACGTCATCACTTCGCTTGCGTATTTCTTTCTATCTTTTCCTTGGCGAAAAATGTCCGATCTACTTCAGCATCAAAATAATAAAAAATTGTCAAGAATTATCAATAAGAAAATACCTTTAATATATTGCTGAATTAGCGTTTATGCCAAGCGTGTTTCACCCGCCATACTACAAAAAAAAAAAAAAAAAAAAAAAATCTGAAGTTGAGGTATATAAAAAAATGCTGTGAAATAAAATTCAGAAGAAATATGTTAGATTTGTAATATTACTATTTTATTTTAAAATTATAAAGTGTCATTTTCTCATCGACCAATTTAACATTTAGTAATTTCTTATTTTTCGCGTGAAAGCATATTTCATTTTATGCTGAAAACAATAAATAAATACATCTCGTAAACTTTTTTTGGCAACAATTAAAAATTTAAATGGCTTATATTAAGTCAATATAAGTCAATAAGTTTATTATTTTCATATTTTAATTAATTTTAAAGATTTTTTCAATTTTTTTTCCTAAACCATCCCTGACCTATAAGGAAAAAAACAAAAAAAGAATGATCGAAATCGGTCAAGCCGTTTACGATTTTATAAATAACATACAGACAAACATTCATTTTTATATGTATAGATAGATATGTTAAAAATTTTATCCGAAGCTTTCCGCTTTAAATAGTAAAGCATCAGGGATTTTTATTACTCTTTCCCAATGAGCGAGAATAAAAAATCTGATGTGGGCACCACATGACTTCCTTATACACTTTTAGAAATATACATAATGTTAAAAAACCTTGTCACTGGACCCGAAACATTTGGCTAAAAATATTTAAAAAAAATGCATGCATACGTAAAAAAAAATAAAAAATAAAATTGTGCCTTGGGGGACTCATGTCAAAGTTGTACCTTGGGGGGGGGACTCATGTCAAAGTTGGGCCTTGGGGGGACTCATGTCAAAGTTGGGCCTTGCGGGGACTCATGTCAAAGTTGGGCCTTGGGGGTTGACTCATGTCAAAGTTGTACCTTGGGGGGGGACTCATGTCAAAGTTGTGCCTTGGGGGACTCATGTGCCTTGGGGGGGGACTCATGTCAAAGTTGTACCTTGGGGAGGGGACTCATGTCAAAGTTGTGCCTTGGGGGGGACTCATGTCAAAGTTGTGCCTTGGGGGAACTCATGTCAAAGTTGGGCCTTGGGGGGACTCATGTCAAAGTTGGGCCTTGCGGGGACTCATGTCAAAGTTGGGCCTTGGGGGTTGACTCATGTCAAAGTTGTACCTTGGGGGGGGACTCATGTCAAAGTTGTGCCTTGGGGGACTCATGTGCCTTGTGGGGGGACTCATGTCAAAGTTGTACCTTGGGGAGGGGACTCATGTCAAAGTTGTGCCTTGGGGGGGACTCATGTCAAAGTTGTGCCTTGGGGGAACTCATGTCAAAGTTGTACCTTGGGGGGGACTCATGTCAAAGTCGTGCCTTGGGGAGGGGACTCATGTCAAAGTTGTGCCTTGGGGGGGACTCATGTCAAAGTTGTGCCTTGGGGGGGGACTCATGTCAAAGTTGTGCCTTAGGGGGGGGGGACTCATGTCAACGTGTTCTGAACTTTTCTGAAAGTTTCAAATGTCTAGCTAGTCGAGAAGTCAGTTAAATTGCAAGATTTGTCCAAACCGTTTTTGAGCTATTACCGTTTTTTGATACATTTTGCCCATTATGAACCTAATTTTCCTAAATATCTCCAAAACGAAAAATCATATAAAGTCCAAAAAGGGAGGTGCACAACTAGATGTTATAACAAACCTATGTACCATTTCGAAACTTTCTACGTCCAACCGTTTTTGAGTTATGCGACATACACCCACACACACACACACAGACACACATACATACAGACGTCACAAAAAATCGTGTAAAGTCGCTTATATCTCTAAAACGAGAGCTCGTGTTAAGACGAAACTTGCAGGTGTGCAACTAGACATCATGACTGTCACACGTATAAATTGGCAACATTCAGCGATCATTCGTTTTCGAGCAATGTGAAATACAAAATCCATTTCGCAAATCGGGATTACTATACTTCCTTATACTTTGTATAAGGAAGTAAAAAGATTAATAAAAATCCCTGATGATGCTTTACTATTTAAAGCGAAAAGCTTTTAACATCTTTCAAATAAAATTTAATTTTACGTGTTTTTATAAGTGTATTTAATATAAATAATTTAATTATTGGCGAGTATATATTCATGACTTAGAATGCTCTTTCTCAAGTAGAAGCATTCATTTTTAATTTTTATTGAGTAATTAATTAAATAAATAATAAAAATACAGAATAAAGATTGAGAATCTTAATTATTTACTTTTAACTAAGAATCATTGTAAACTTACAGAGGCTCTGGATAAACATTTCAGTCAATTTACAGAAGTTTTTTACTTTGGGGCGTTCGTGAGGAACAGATCGTCGCAATAAAGACCTATAAAGAGAGAATTACAAGATTGACTATAGGATAAGGTAATGGAACACAGTGTAGTTAGTTAAAATTAACTTTCATATATATTTTTAAATCCACAATAAAGTCGCATCCCGTAGAGAATATTCATATATTTATTCCGCTACAAAAAATGCAATACAGGGTGATTATAATTAAAGATACGATTTCAAAACTAATATAATTTTAAAACTAACCCATCAGAGCGATTGGATATTTTGCTAGAGCCATCGTGAAGCAATGAAATTTTGTTTGGCAAAAGAAAAAAATAGTTCCAACAAGTTCCTATAGAGGGCGCTGTCAGGGGAAACGCCTCAATGGACTCATTAAACACAGGAATGTTGTTAGCAACACAATGGAATAGCAGGAAACAATAGACTTCAAGGGTTTACTACAATTTTTTTTAGCAAAAAGACGAGAATAAGTGTTTGCAGCGGAAACAGTCCTAGTGAAAAGAGAATAATATTATAGTTTAAAAAAAAAAATAAAGAACACGCTTTTATGGAAGTGTGAAATAAAAAGCACAAAATATCTATCTTAGTATTAAAATGCAGGGTAAGGGAAAATCGTGTGAGTGACACACCCTACTATTTACATACATTTAAATCTTTAATTAAAATAATTTAGAATTAAACAAAAATCATTTTTAAAAAATCTCCCCTGACTGGGATCGAACGCTAGACCTTTAGGTTCGTAGCGCGGAGCTATACCTCAACGTCACGCCGTTCACGTAGAGAAAGTCTTTTTTTACACTATAGATTTTTTGTTTGCTCCCAGAGCGGTTACAAACATACATACATACATACAGGTGAAGCTAATAAAAGCGTGTTTAAAAAGAGGAGCTTCATGAAACAAATACTTTAAGAATAATTAACGGCATATTTTGGAACTATTTTTTTTTTCTTTTTCCAAACAAAATTTCATTGCCTCACGATTGCTGTGGTAAAATATCGAATCGCTCTGATGGGTAGTTTTGAAATTATAGCGTTTTGAAATCGTAACTTTAATTATAATCGCCCTGTATTTTCAATAACATTACCTTATATATATATTGTATTTAAAAATAATTTATTAACATTGAATTTACACCGCAAAATATTTTCTGCAAACACGGTTATAGCAGTTGAGATATAAGGAAAAGGGAAGTACCCAATGACAAGCCTTTTAAAACCCTTTGTAGTCTGACGGTACTTCCAATTACCATTAGGTTAGAAAGCATACAATAATCGAATTGATGTAAGAACGCATATACCGAATTTTATTCTCCCTCTAGGGCACATGACGCTACATGTAAGCCGTGCTGTGTTTGTTCATTAAAGGAATTTATAGAGTGCTGTCGCTGTTTTATAATTGGCATTTTTCACGATCTTCACGCGTGTTACAGTTCATTTACACATCCCATCAAAAATCATCCATTTAAAAAAAATATAAAAAATAAAACATAATTGTTTACATAATTTTTTAAGGTTCTGATCTCTCCAATGGTACACCTTACTAAATCATTTACTATGATGAGATGATATGTATAATTTTTATTGCTTTTATCATTAAAAATTTCTCAAGTAACCAAAAAATAGATTTTTTTTTTGTCTGTTTCATAATGCAGCGAATAAAGGGTTAAGAAAATGATCACTTATTGATCGCTATTATTAAAATCAGCTTTAGAAACAATTTTATCAGACATATACACTAAGCGACAGAAAAAAAAAAAAGCCGCACTGCAGAAAATTTGACTTATACCTTTAGAGTTTGTAATAATTTAAAAACTAATGATTGCAGCAAATAAAATTGTTATGTTTGTATAATACGGAAGTCATAACATGATACCTATGCACGATTTAATAATTTTCGATTTAATAATTCGTTTTATTACACTCTATGAAGTATTTAATAAAAATCTACATAATTTTTTTTTAAACGTAATATAATAAACATATACTTTTTATTCTATTAAGATTTATTATATGAAATAAACAAGTACTATTTTAATGTATGAAATAAAACTATTTATTTGTTAGATCTAAACAATTATTTAATAAAAATATGTATTCTGGATTGGATAATTCCGCCTTTATATGGAACTACTGCTTTCATGCGCAATGGGATAGTATTTTACAGTTTTTTAACATGAAACTCAGAAATTTCACTGGGCCAAATATCATAAATATTTTTTTCTAGTTCTTGTAAAGTTGTAGGCTACAAATTTCTAATCCACACCCTCTTCTATAGACTAAACATTTTCGAGCGGATTGAGATTAGGACAATTTTCAGGTCTAACAAAGAAGAAAGCCTGCGATATTCTTTGTGGGATTTAATTTTAAGTAAAAAAAGTTATAATAACTTACAAAGTTATAAATGATTATGAGAATGGATAGGTAATTTTAACAACTTGAATCAAATAAACGAACCACAGGCGCCATGTAAGAAGTTTCATTATCATCTTAAAATGCTGATAATGGAAGAGTCTGAAACTCTGAAATACCTCCAAAGTAGTCGATCAAGTATCAATTTTTTAATGGCCAAGTTTTATTTCGGGTTAATGGATCCCTTGAATATGAAAATTTGACAGACTCACTGAAAAATTATGCATTTTCGTATCGTAATGTACGGGGAATATGTCATTGTTTTAAAAGCTCGATTTTCATTAAGTCGGTCACATTTTCGTGATCAGATGTGCTTGTTTCCGTTAGTTCGAAATAAGTTAAACTTGACTCATCAGAGAGATCCCTTCAGCCCAACAATTACCCCTATCATTTTTTAAAAATTTTAACCCTTTAAAGTCTTGTTATTTTAATTCTTCTCGTTAAGAATGGAATTTTTCAGATTTTCTGGCAATTAAACCTGCTTTGTTTAATTGTTATTGCACCGTATTTAGATAAATTATGTTACTAAACACTTTTTCTGAATCCCTTCTATGTTCTAAATGTAATACAAACTGATTTTTTAAGCACTGGTTTTTTAACTTGCGGTCATCTCGACTGGATGAGTAACGTGTCCATCTAAGGATAAATGTGCAGTTTAAACAACGAAAAAATGTTATATCTTGCTAAAAACCAGATCATTAATATTTTGTTAACATTTAATCATTTTAACATCCCACGTATTAAGATATTTTTTTGATTTTCGCTCTAAAATTAATATTTTTTGTGGTATCATTAATTGCCATATTCTTGCTATTTTTAAAATACTTTCTAAAATTACAATTTTCCGAACAATTGCATCTTGTTTCTAACACTTGGCTCAATCCTAAATTGCAAGTGGAACACAACGTAATAAAATCTGTTATAAAATTTACATTTGAAGCAATAAAATAAGCGATTACAGAAAGAAAAATGGAAAATATCCAAGTGCGGCTTTTTTTTTTTTTTTGGTCGCTTAGTGTATTTCTTTGTCTAGAGAGAGGAGGGTGAGGGGGGGGGGGGGATACTGTTAACCCGCGATTATGCAGCATAATACATACATTCATAAAATATTAAGGCTGTTATTAAATTTAAAAGTTTATTCTAAATTATAGAAACACATTTTACTGAAACATTACTTGAAATTGACCCATGTTGATCAAAACGTTTCAATTGCAACCCTTTATAATATTCAAAAACACCCAATTTAAATTTCTTTCTATTATTTGGTTTTACATTATACTGATAACAGACATAGACACAGATAAATCACTAAGAAATTGGTATCCAGTACACTCCAAAAAGCATTGTTATTGCAAAAAATTGGTGTTAAAATTTGAAACTCACACTAGTGCTTTGTTTACCACAGAGTATGAAAAGTAATTATCGTTCCGCAGCAATTTTCTTGGACTTGTAAGATATATAAAGCACTTCCATTAATTATATTAATTAGAAAAGAATGTATTCACTCAATTTTGTGTAGCTTTATGTATAGTTTATAAATTATATGCACACCACATGGTATACTTAAATTTAGCACAGTAGGAAAAACACACAGTGCTAATACATACAAATTATTTCGTGTGTCCCTGTCAATGAATGGTAAATTATTTTCATATCCTATACTGTATTAAACATGTTTTTATGCATATAAAAAGGAATGTGCTTTTAATTTTATTTAGTGCAGTAGAAATGTGTTAAACTGAACCTATCCAAAATTTTGTAATGCATTTGAATACTCTGTCTCTGTACATGAATTGTTTGCTTGGTCTCAACGAAAATTTTACTGTAACATTCTGTATGACATAGATTTAGAATACTGAGTTTGAATTTTCTGTTACTATTTGTTGTTGAGATATGCTGATTTGAGTCACATAGACACACAAACCAACCGCTATAACCTGATTTTTGGATTCAGAACACCTCAAACGTGTAATCCTATCAAAATTTCACTCCAAAACAATATTTTCTCTACCATTATATGTGCAAGAGAAAGTAATTAATATGCTGTGGCTATCACAAAGCTTTCTTTTGTATCGTTACACAATACTATAAAAACTGGCCAGCCTAAAACATGGAAAAGGGCTGCAGAACAACGTCACCTACCAGTCAATATTCATTCAAACTGATTCACCGTAGTTTTTCATATTAGCACTTCTCTCTGATTTCTTTATTCACTGAAGACGGTACGCTAAAGGCTACCGAAACAGCTGTCTGCTTCCAAAATGTTTTCTCTTTGGCGTTTCTGACGTTGCAGTTTTTACTGGCTTATGTGGTATCTCAATTTGACATTGACTATAGGGATTTTTATAATATTGTTTTGCTCTTGACACTGTGATATACACTGTTAATATTCAGTGAAAGGCAAAGCAGCAAATAAGAGGGTAGAGCTCAGCAGGGGTTAATAAGCGAAGCAAATCGGGCTTTGGTGAGTGGGGCGAGCTACAATAACATCAATCTTTTCAACATTAAATAATATTGAAATTTTAGAGTATCAAACGAAAAAAAAAAAAAAAAAAAAACATTCGTGGAAACTGGTTTATTTAATGCTCTTCAGAAAAAGAATCTTAATTTTAATATTTTATTGGTAAAATACACAGAAATTTTGACATTTCGAAAAATTTATAATTATGTATAAGCGAATACAAGTAGTTGACTTCATGGCAGTTACAAATTTAACCATCCTACCTTTATTTATTTATTTATTCATTTTAAGGAATAAACAAGTGATTTCATCATTACAAATAAGTAAATGTTTCATGTAAAAAGTGGTGGAACATTAACAGTATTTCAATAAATAATCCGAGGAATGCTTAGTAATGTCTGGAGCAAGTTGTAGAACAAAGTCAGGAGAACAAATAGGCTTTCTTCTTCAGAATTTCTTAGAGAGAACAGTTTTGGTGTATAAGGTAGTTACCAAGGAAAATTTAAATACAGAAGTGTGCCCTCGTCAAAAAGTTTTGTTTGATACTTTAACCGTTATTTTTCGTTTCAGAAATTACTTATCTCGATTAAATTTGGCTTCCGACAGAGCAACTTTTTATTATGCGCCATCAACTAAGATGATTTTGTTTTATAATGCTTCTTTCTCTTTAACAGCATGTAATAGAAACGTTTGTAACGATTGAGAGACAAGAATGGCCAGGAAATGGGAAACGAAAAGCTTTAAGAAATCAATAATTCTGTAATTGTTTCTTTACTCCTATACACAGAATAGTTTATATTACTTTTTTAGTATAGCGTTAGTTAGATGTATTGAATAAATAAAAATATCAAGTAATTCGTAATGTAGTATCCATTTTACTCTTTTCGTTTTCAATAAACCGTAGGTTAAAGTGATTAACGAAGACGGTATAATCTTATAACTATTATTAATGTAGTAAAATCAATCCCCTTTAGACGGCGCTGCGTCGCCACTGAAAGAAAACAGAAGAACTTAAATGTTTTTGTTTTAGATTTTGGCAACAGCCAGAAAGTTTAGTTTTAGATTTTGATGCTTCGACTGCGTTCGAAGATGGAATTTTTCGATCTCTCACTATGAGAGTTTCTTAGATTCGGAACTATGTTCCTTTAAGTATTTCTTTTTTGTATATAATTGTATTTAAAGTGTAAATAGATCTTTTATTTTATTATAATCATTAAACTTCAAAAAGAATAATGCATCGTTGTCCCTTTTTCATTCTCTTGCTTAAAGAATCCGGCAAGCGTTCGATTTATGTTCCTTTTTCTTAGATTTAAAATACCACTGAACCGAGAATTATTTTACATTTTGGTGCATCAGTGCCGGCAAGATGAATGTTGTGTTTTAGAAAGTAACGATGCTTGTTTTAAATTCTATTATTAAAATTAATATTTGTGTTTCATATTGGATTAGCTCTTAAAGAGCGAAGACTGCTCAAGGCAAGAAATTTTATGAAAATTTACAATGGAGTTGGAGAAACATAAAGTTAATAGAAAAATTATTCGATCCAGCGTTACGAAGTTGGTCAATAGTATAGAATTAAATATAAAAGAAGATCATTTAAATGTTGAAGATTTAGAGGAAACTATTAATCAACTAACTATAAAAAATGGGCTTCTACAGGAAGTCGATAGGGAAATAGAAAAAATAATTCCTTTAACGGAATATGAAAATGAAAAAAACGTGTGTTATGAATATCAGGATAAAATCGCGAATGCTATTTTTAGAGCAAAAAAGAAAATAAAAGTAAATTCAGTCGAAAATAGTGGTGTAAATTCAAGTGTTTCAAGTACATTACAGAATAGAAGTACACCGTCAAGTGAGAATAATAAATTTGTTAAACTCCCTAAATTAATTATTCAAAAATTTGGCGGTGAATTGTCCCAATTTATGAGCTTTTGGAATACTTTTCAAGTTACTATTCATGACAATGAAACTTTGACAAAGGTAGAGAAATTTAATTATTTAAAAAGTTATTTAACTTCGACAGCTTTGAATTCCATACACGGGTTAGAGATTTCAGAACAAAATTATGATAAAGCCGTAGAAATTCTTAAACAAAGATTCGGACAACGCGATATGATAATTAATCATCATATGAACAATTTGTTAAATTTAGCACCTGTTTATAAATCCACAGATATTTTTAGATTAAAAAAATTACATGAAGAAATCGAGATAAATATTAGATCATTATCCTCGTTAGAAGTTGATGAAAATAATTATAGTGCTATGTTAATCGCAGTAATTCTAAAGACACTACCGTCTGATTTAAATTTAGAATTCAATAGAAAACACACATCTAATTTACATGGAATTAAAATTCAAGAGCTATTAGATTTCATACAAACGGAAATAATTTCGCGGGAAAGAACATTATTTACAAAAAATAAAACAAACGAACAAATAAAAAGTAACAAATTGAGTTCGAGAGACGCCAATAGATTATCGTCTGCGCATGAATTAATAACTACGGTAGAAAATAAACAGATGAGATGCATTTTTTGTAAAAAGAATCACGCGTCAGAAAATTGCTTTGTGTTCGATGTTGAAAAGAAAAAGAATATTTTGAAATCTCAAGGCCGTTGTTTTTTGTGTTTGGAACAAAAACACCGTATCGCAGAATGCAATAGCGACATTAAATGCAGAATATGTGGATATAAACATAATATAACTCTGTGTTACAAATCTAAACATAAACCTTAGGACAAAATAAATGTTCCTTCTGGTTCAGAATCCAAACAGGAAATAGTTTCTACTGTTTCTTCTTTTAATCAGGAAAATAAAATTTTGTTGCAAACTTGTTCCGTAAATATTAAAAATAAAACGAAAGAGAAAACGATCCGTTTGCTTCTTGATTCAGCTTCTAGTAGAACATTTTTATGTCGTTCTATTGCTAATGAACTAAATTTAAAAGTGATTAGAAATGAAAAATTAAAAGTATACACATTTGGAAGTAAGACACCGATAGAAAAAACCTATGGTATAGTTAAATTAAAGCTCGTGAATAAAAATAAACCTGATCATAATATTCAAATTGAAGCGTTAGTTACGGATGAAATTTCTGGATCGTTCATTCACCCTCCCCCTGAATTAGAGAAAATCACGAAAAATGATAATTTTCAGAATTTAGAATTAGCTGATATACCTAATAGTAAAGAAAGCATTACACTTTTGATAGGAGTCGATTATTATTATGATAGTGTTAGGTAATATTAGACGCATTAATAAAAATTTAGTAGCAGTAAAAACTGTGTTCGGTTGGGTTTTACAGGGAATTACAAGCGATTCTCTTGAATCATTAACCATGAGTATCATAGTGGAAGAAAATTTGTTGTCAAAACAAATAGAAAATTTTTGGAATTTGGAAAATTCGGGTCTTATTAATCCGAAAGAAAATTTTGACCTTTCCAAAAATAAAATTATGAAAAATTTTGAATCGGAAATTAAGTATGAAAATAAACGATATAAAGTTAAATTCCCTTGGAAAATTAGTAAATCACAATTACGAAATAATTTTGAAATCGCTGAAAACAGATTTTCGAGACTTAAGTACAAATTTTGTAGAAACCCAAATTTATTTTTTGAATACAACAATGTTTTACAGGATTATTTGAGAGAGGGGATTATAGAATCCGTTACGGATTTGGAAGAAAATTCTACAACCTTTTATTTACCACATAGAGCGGTAATAAAAACTGATCGTACAACAAGTAAATTACGAATCGTGTTTGATGCGTCTTCACATGATTACAATAATCTTTCTCTTAATAATTGTCTACATATTGGACCTAATCTTTATGAAGATATTTTTGACATTTTGTCTAGATTTAGATTTCATCCCGTAGCTTTTACTGCGGACATGAAACAAGCATTTTTACAAATTTTGATAGACGAGGAAGATAGAGACGTAACACGATTTTTGTTTACAGAAAGTCCTCACGAAGGCACCTCTTCAGATTTTTAGATTCACTAGAGTTTTGTTTGGACTTAATTGTAGTCCTTTCTTATTAGCTGCGATGATAAAACATCATTTGAAAAATTTTACCGACACACATAGGGAGACTGTTAGTTTTTTAAATGAAAACATTTATGTAGATGACATAATAGGAAGCCACCCATCAGTAGAGAAGGCTTTAACTACAAGTCTAAACTCACTTAGTATCTTTAAAGACGCGAGTATGCAACTTCACAAATTTCATACAAATTCGACACCATTACATGGACTTTGGGTACAAAAAAATGTTATTAGCAAGGATTCTAAAATATTTAAAGAAAATGATCCCCCTAAAAAAGTTTTGGGTTTAGGGTGGAATAACTTGAAAGACACTCTCTATTTTGATTGTAGGGATTTAATAAACCTCGTTTCTAAACAGATAAATACTAAAAGGTTTGTTTTACAAGTACTAGGCAAAATTTATGACCCTATCGGTTTCCTAGGGCCCTACACTTTAAGAGTTAAATGCCTTATGCAGATGATCTGGAAGACTGGTCTTGATTGGGATGGTACATTGCCTGAAGATTTGAAAAAAATATGGAAAGACTGGTGTAATGAAGTAACTCATCTTTCTAAATTTTCTGTGCCGAGATATTATTTTTCTGATTTTCCAGAATTTAACATCGGTGATTTGCAACTACATGTTTTCTCAGATGCTAGTATCAAAGCATTTGGCACTGTTGCCTATTTTAGAATTAAAGAAATCGCGAATGAAAAATGCAAAACGATATTCGTTGCTTCCAAAAATAGAATAGCGCCTATGAAAAATCTCACGCTACCTAAACTTGAACTCACAGCTGCATTGTTGGCAGCTAAACTAGGTCATAATATTTTGAGAGCTCTGAAATTAGATATACCCACGTTTTACTGGACAGACTCAATGATCGCCTTTTTTTGGATTAGAGGCTCTCCAGAAAAGTTTAAGCCGTTTGTGCAGAATAGAGTACAAGATATTCGTGAATTGACATCTCCTTCAAATTGGAGGCACTGTCCCGGTTCGTCTAATCCTGCCGACCTTGTATCCAGAGGTGCAAAGATCATAAAATTAATTAATGATAGATTGTGGTTAAATGGGCCTGAATGGCTCAGTTCACCCCCCGAACTTTGGCCCAAGCCTGATGATAAACAAAAGCTAGATGTAGAAAGATTAGAATATAGAAAAAAGATAAAAGAAACACTCCTTTTCAATTGCATGACAGAACAACTAGAAAACCCCATTGATATCAGAAAATACAGCAGTTTAGAAAAATTAATCAGAGTTACAGCTTGGGTAAAAAGATTTATTAAGAGAATCAAAAAAATTCCAGAACTTAACAGTACATTGACAACCGAAGAACTAATAGAAGCTGAGAAACATTTGATATCGAATGAACAAAAGTTCTATTTTAAAAATGAATTTCACTCGCTAATAAATGAAGAAATTGATAAAAATTCTCCCCTTAACAACTTAACTCCTTATCTAGATGATGAAAAAATGATGCGGCTCGGCGGGAGATTAGAGTTTAGTGATTTACAGCTAGAAGAAAAACATCCCATCATTCTCCCCAAACAGTCGTGGTTGACTACCTTGATTATAAAAAATGAACATGAAAAAATAATGCATGGAGGAATATCTGGGACATTGTCAAAAATACGGTCTAAATATTGGATTCCCAAAGGTCGCCAGTTAGTTAAAAGTGTCCTGAATAAGTGTATTATATGTAAGAAATACCTTTCCAGACCAACAGATCAGATCACTGCTCCACTACCTCGTGACAGAATAACAGAGTCGCCCCCTTTCTCCATATGTGGCATTGACTTTGCTGGGCCTCTCTACATAAAAAATGCTAAAGAAATTGAAAAATCTTATATAGTGTTGTTCACTTGTGCAGTAACCAGAGCGTTACACTTAGAACTTGTACACGACATGTCAACTGATTCTTTTTTGTTGGCCTTCAGACGTTTCTTAGCGAGAAGAGGAAACTGTAAAGTTATATATTCGGATAACGCCAAAACGTTCAAGCGCTCGAAACAAGAGCTAGAAAATTTGTATCAAATTCTTTCTGATGATTCACTTTTAAAGTTTTTTGCAAATGAAAGAATCATATGGAAAAATATAATAGAAAGGGCCCCCTGGTGGGGCGGGTTCTACGAACGATTAGTTAGATCCGTCAAAGACTGTCTGCGTAAAATCATTGGCAAAGCCCTCTTGAATTATGATGAAATGTCTACTCTCCTTATAGAAGTAGAAACGGTACTTAACTTACGCCCCTTAACTTACGTGTATAGTGAATCTGGAGAACCGAACCCCTTAACTCCTATGCACTTTTTAAATTTTGGTAAAGAAATCACCTACCCAGTGAATTTTGCTGACATTATTGAAGGTGCTTCAAACAAAATATCTGCCTTAAGACGTAAAAGATACCAATCACTCTTGTTAAAGCAGTTGTGGAATAGATGGAAAAGCCAATACCTATTGGATTTAAAAACAGCACATACTTTAAAGAATCCTACTGCACAACCTGAACTGAAAGTAGGAGATGTAGTGTTAATTGGTGATGATTCAAAAAACAAACTTCTGTGGAAACTTGGTATAATCCAGAAAACAATCGTCGGCAGAGATCGCAACATCCGATCTTATGAGGTTAAGACTGCCAATGGTGTTTTAAAACGAACTGCTCAGCATTTATACCCTCTGGAATTGACTTAACTAAAAACTTTAATGCTACGAACTGATAAAATAACAAACTTTTGAGAAAAATTTGAACTTTCAAAACCTTCATTTTAATGAACACTTTTTCTTTAATTTTCAGAATATTTGATATCCTTTTTTGAATAATTTAGTGTATTTTATTTGATTATTGAAAATATTAAAATTTTGCATGTGTTATTATCTTTATATTTAAATTTGCTTATATTTGATAACTTTGTTTATAGTTGATAACTAAGAGTTAATTGCTTAAATAATAATGTGTTTGCATATGTTTAATATTGATATTTCAATTTAATATTTTGATTTGATCTTTTATTGATTTAGTTATAGTACTTTAGTAAATATTGTTTACATTTCTATTTAATATTAGATAACTGTTGATATTTTGAAAAAAAAAAAAAAAAAAAATGATTATGTGATTTAGTACTAATTGAATACTTAGAAATTTGAACAATTTATGATTATCAGAAGTTGTTCAAATTTTAGATTTATTTTTGATTTAACGAGATTTTTGATTTGTGAACTCTGTAAGAGTTCACGGCGGGGAGTTGTGTAGTAAAATCAATCCCCTTTAGACGGCGCTGCGTCGCCACTGAAAGAAAACAGAAGAACTTAAATGTTTTTGTTTTAGATTTTGGCAACAGCCAGAAAGTTTAGTTTTAGACAGGGGGGTGCCATTTCATAGATGCGCGAATTTTTAGCTATTTGAGATTTCTCGCGCACTACGTCATAAGGAGGATGGATCAAATCTTGTTTACATTTGAAATAATTGTGTTTAAATTGTGTTTTTATGATTTAATTTTTTTTCTTTTCTTTTAATCGAATTTGCTTAAATGTACCGTGTGATAATCTTAATCTACGTCTTTTGTTACTTCCTTGACATACTCCGTATTAGAGCACATACTTTTTTTAAAGAATAGATTATTGAAAGTAATAGAACCTTGATGAAAAACTGTGATGTATCATGTATAATAGCAATAGATAGATTGCTCATAAAATCAAATCATGTAAGTAATATATCATCCTGTATATTATATCATACATTTTCAAGATCAGAAGTAATAAATCAAAGAGATATTAAATTAGCACTAATCATGTAATAAGTATGTTTGTTAAATGTTTATGCTACTTCCCTTCGATTTTCAAGTATACTCTTCTGAAAGCAGACAGTAGCCAATGCCTGCTGTCTGCTGTCAAAAGTGACCTTTTTTTTTATTCAAATAGGGACATAATTAAGATTTTGTTAAAACTTATTATCTTTATGAAACATGAAACAAATTGTGGTATCTCATAATAAACAAAATGTTTAAGTTATGTAGTTGTTAAAAATGAGTACACACAAAAATATTCTTGCAGTTCAAAATTAAATTTGCAGTGAAATAAACGTGTAGAAAAAAAAAAATCTTAGGTACTTTTTTTTTTTTTTTTTCTTTCTTTAATCCTCTGTAGAAAGCATCTGGATAATTGAAAATTTTATGAAATTGTTTTTATGTAGTAACACATTTCAATGTAGCTTTTGTAATAACATGTTAAAAGTGTCAGTAGTAGCACATGTTTTCAAATGAAAATAGTTTTAAAAATGCCAACATGAGCAAAATGTTTTGAAACTATTTCTGTCATACCATATTTAAACAATGAATATAATTTTTCTTTTGTAAAAAATTGTTGATCATTTCTTAAACATTTTGGAGTATTATATATATATATATATATATATATATATAACACCACAGAACTGAGGTTTAAAAGTAATAAGTACAAAACTTTGAATAAACATCATAAAATGCAAGAGTTCACAATAATTGTTTCAGGTGAAAAGAAAACATGACCCTTCGGCAGCGCTTTCTTGGCAGCACTCTTACCTACTTTATTCGCCATGATGAAGTGTTGTGTTTTCTTTTAACCTGAAACAAATGTTGCAAGTTCTTGCATTTTATGGGGTTTATTCGAAGTTTTGTATTTATTAATTTGGAGTATATTTACTGACAGGGTTTAACCTGGCAAAAAAATTACTTTAGCATTTTAGTGAAAATCGGCTAGCACTATTTTAGCTTTTTCGAAAGTTAATTAATTCTTTGGATACCATTGATTTCTTTTACTTACAAGGAACATCACCCAAGTGTCCGGCTCGGATTTCAATGAGTGAGAGGCGTTTCTTTTCTAGAAGCGTTTCTTTCATATTTGATATGCTATCAAATTTTACTAAAAAATTTGTATTTATACAGCATGTGACTACTCAAATGAATAATTCAGTTGAAATAATTTTCAGTACTACTATAAATTTTCATTTGTAACTTAAACATAAAAGCGCAAAATCATTTTGCTTTGTTTTTAAACTGTGCTATCATAATGTTAGACCCACCACCACGTATAATTTTTTTTTTTTTTTCTGGATTGTGTTTTATCAACTGCCCTTCCCCCTTTTTCGGTGCAAGAATGAAAAAAGTGATCATCAGTCCATTCTCATATCAGACTTTTTTGTATATTCATATTGCTTTCCGCTACAGTGCAGATTTTCATGCAAGACAAGTTAGCTGTATCCGAAGGTCTTTTTGTTTTCATGTACATGAAGCATATTACTGATTACATAAATACATATATACATATTATTGATTGCTGCAGTACAAAATTTCATACATTTCTTGAATTCTTCATACACTTGGAATTTAACAACTAAAAATTCGGTAAGTGATTTTAGTACCCTTCTAATTTCTGCTATTAAGGAACCTATTTTATTTGTAAACTGATACTAATAATTATTTTGAAATACATTATTATGCTGAAACTTTTTTTAAATGGGGAAATAATAAATTTAATATGAGTTTAAAGTCTGACATAAATATTAAATTCTTCTATTTCCAATATTTAGTTTATTTTTAATATTAAAATTCATAATATTAAAATTCATAATATTGAACTATTTAAAAGGTAAACAAACGTATCATAATATTACAGATAACTGAATATATTATGTATTTCTTTTTAAATTGAAAATTATAAGTGTTTTATTTTGAACAAACTATTTTAAAGAATGTATTTTTATTTCATTTTTACTCATAAAATTAAAATTCATGATTTTACTGAAATATCTGAAATGTAAACAAACAAATCACGCTAGTACAGCAAAATTTATATATTTTAGATTTTTTTAAAACAAATACGTGCGCTTTCTTTTGAGCAAAACATCTAAATAACTGCATTTTTCTTTCATTTCATTTTAATATAATTGAAATTCATCGTCTTATTGAAGTAATTCATGACAATGTTGAAGTATTTAAAAGGTAAACAAACATATCATAATATTACAGATAACTTCATATATTGTGTATTTCTTTTTAAATTGAAAAATATAAGTGCTTTATTTTGAACAAATATTTAAAAAAATGTGCTTATGTTTCATTTTTACTCATAAAATTAAAATTCATAATTTTACTGAAATATCTGAAATGTAAACAAACATATCGCGATCGTACAGTAAAATGTATATATTTTACATTTTTTTAAAAAAATATGTGTGCTTTCTTTTGAGTAAAACAATTAAATAACAGCATTTTTATTTAATTTAATTTTTATATAATTGAAATTCATCGTTTTATTGAAGTATTATAAATGTAAACAAATGCATAGCAATGTTGCCGAAAACGCGAAAGCTTTATAATTTTTTATGAACTTATATGTATTTAAAATAAATATTTTAACGAATGTACTTTTATTCATGTAATACCGTTCTTGATTTTCGTTTTGGGGTAATATTTATATCAGATTATAGGATATATTTTTTAGTAAGTAATAGCTAGCTCTGGGCGAACAGCCGTATATCTTGTATCGTAGTTTGTTTCTGTCTTTCGCCACGTGACGTTTCACTTCTGCTTGCTTCTGATTGGCTACTCTTCAAATGGCTCAACCTTATGATAGAAGAACCTTGGTTTTAGATTTTGATGCTTCGACTGCGTTCGAAGATGGAATTTTTCGATCTCTCACTATGAGATTTTTTTAGATTCGGAACTATGTTCCTTTAAGTATTTCTTTTTTGTATATAATTGTATTTAAAGTGTAAATAGATCTTTTATTTTATTATAATCATTAAACTTCAAAAAGAATAATGCATCGTTGTCCCTTTTTCATTCTCTTGCTTAAAGAATCCGGCAAGCGTTTGATTTATGTTCCTTTTTCTTAGATTTAAAATACCACTGAACCGAGAATTTATTTTACATTAAGGGCTTTGCTTCTAATTATCTCCTAATTCACCTAATTAAAATCAATAATTCTATCATAGAAATTGTATGTTGTAGAATGCAGAAAAAAAAAATTGAAGTGGAAAATTTATTATTGTAACCGAAACGCAACACTGAAATATGCAAAAAAAAAATATAGCAATGGCTGAAAGTTTTCTGTCATAAAGCTGAATGCAATAATCAATTGATTTACTATTTTTCGAAGTAATAAAAAAATAAAATAAAATTATTGTGCGAAACATTCAATAAACTATTATAATTTTTCATTCAGATTGAGCTATTGGACCTAAATTTAATTGAGAAAATACTAATAATAGATAAACATAAAAAAAAGGAAAAATAATTGAATATAAACCACTTTTATGTTTCTGTCTTTATTTTGATGCAAATATAATCTTGTTTCCACTAAATTTCTTTTCATTAGATTTGCCATCATTGACTCTTATTACTACACTACCTACCGAATTTAGAATATCTAGAAAAGTTGTTTTGGAATCATCTTGAAACTTTTGTAGCGTAAAGAACAAGTTATGCATCCTATATTTCAGCAACAGTTGTATCCTGAAGAGGAAAGAGGACCAGTGAAAAATTAAAGGAAAATCAAAATATTTTGGATCCCCGTGTAAAAAGTGCTGCATGAAATGCATTTTGGCTGTAACATGTGATTAGGAGGAATTTTCTCATTATTTGTATAAATTTTTATGCCACATATACTCACACATATTTTTTATACCACATATACTCATGGAGATTTGAAATTTTTTGAAACATTGCAAAAAAATTTTCTACTTTTTACTTTCTTCTATAGGTATATATTATATATAAAGAAAGTATTGGGTTCATGAAATTTTTCGAACTCCAGTTTTCGAGGGATTTACACATTTTGGGATGTCCTGAATACGATTTGACTGTTTTAAAAATATTTCTGTCTCTGTGTGTGTATCACAAAATTTGTGGACGTTGATTAGAAACTGGTGCTGATTACATTTAGGGATCAATAGCTGAACAGGTTTTTTTTTTTTTTTTTTTTTTTTTTTTTTTTTAACATGGCAGTATAGCACAATATTTTGTATAAATATACATAATGAGAGTCATTTTTAACGTGTGATTATAAAATTAATATGAATTATTGATAATAGTAGCAGTAAACTAAGAAAAAATGTTTCTGCATGTGGGAGCATCGCTTCTCTACCTGGGGGGGGGGGAGTACCCCCAGGGGAATGTAAATTTTCAATATCGGTATCTTTCGAAACATCTCGTCAATATCTTTAAAACGAATGGTTAAACCATAGATCTGCAATAATTTAAAACAAAGGCATCGATTTTTTTTTCCTTTCTTAACAAAAGGAAAAAAAGAAAAAAAAGCAGAGCAAAGACATTTTTAACATTTTTAAAAAATTTGGCATACTTCATTAGACACAGCAATCAGAATGCAAAAATGTTAAATATCTTTCGAAATATGAGTATTTTTACTCAACTTTTAACTACGCATGCGCTAGCTTAAAAAAAAAAAATATATATATATATTTGCATAATTTAATAGCCAAATCTATTAAGCAACTTATATGAAAATTCCAAACAAATATCGCGTAAATTTAAAGAGTTATCAGAGAGAGAATGAACTCTCTCAACATAAAAGCTTAACTGTAAGGCATTTTTTACTTACATTTTTATTTTTATTCAATCTATGCCCAATGGCAATACAGTATTCGCTGATTGTAAATAAGTATTGATAAAACCACTATCACTTTTTTTAATATTTTTTTAATAAGAACTGAAATTCTGTTCATTTTATTCCTCATAACTCTTTAAACATACACGATATTTGTTTGGGATTTTCATATAAGTTGCTCAATACATTTGGCTATTGAATTAGGCAAATGAAATTTTTTAAAAGCTAGCACATGCGGAGATAAAAATTATTTAGTAAACATGCTCATATTTCGTAAGATATTTGACATTTTTGCATTCTGATTTCAAAATGTTGTGCCTAATGAAGTGTACCAAATTTTTTGAAAATGCCTTTGCTTTGGGTCTAATACCCTACGTGCTATAATTAAAAACGTGGATTTTTTTTTTTTTTTTCAATATTTTAAAAAATCCGTTATATCTCCATGAATATATGTAGTAGCTTCATAAAAAATTATACACATAATTAGAATTTTCATAATTACATGCTATTATATCCAAAATGCATTTCAAGCATTACTCTTTACAGAGTGATCCAAAACGTTTGGATTTTTCTTTAATTTTTTAGTGGTCCCCTTTTCCTTTTTAGGACACAACTTTTGCTGAAATATATGAGATATAACGTTTTCTTTGCTCTATTAAAGTTTCCAGATGATTTCAGAAGAAATTTTTTAGATATTTGACAAAATGTCTAAATTCGAAAATGTCCAAATACTTATTGGTAGGTAGTGTATTGCCCCTCTACTTGGGTCAAGAGGATCAAAATTGTAATAGCATGTCTCCGGCTTACCCTTAGGGACGAATTAGACCGTCGCTAAAAGTCCGCTAGACAGCTCTAACCACCATCTTAATCAACCCAACTCGATTTGTTATGCTGTTTTATCGGTAGTATCGATTTTTAGAAGAAATCAATTTTTTTTCAAAAATTGCATGTAGTTAGATAGTTTTTACTTTCTCTTACCCATAAGGTAGAGAAAGTATTGTTTTTGGGTCAAATTTTCGAAAGTGAGTTTTTGTTATATTTACAGGTTTTAAGGTTACCTGAATATGAAAATCGTGTTTTTAGCAGTTGGTCTGTCTCTCTCTCTCTCTCTTTCTGCGTGTGTGTGTCTGTCTGTCTGTCTGTGCGTGCATGCATGCATGCGTCTGTCTGTCTGTCTGTGTGACTGTTACCAACATATCTCAAGAACAAATTGCAGCAGAGATTCCAAACTAGGTATTCTAAATATGTATCACATAGGGATGCTACACTAAGCTTTTCGTTGAGATGAAGCAAATGGTTCGTTTGCAGGAATATTCAAATACACTCATGTCCATAAATTAAGTATAATTCAGATTCACACTGAAATCGAACTTTAAGGCAAAAATTTCACCTGTAGAAATACCACACACATCTTTAAGAATAATATGCAAATTATAGGAAGCCATCAGGTGACTCCGATATGATGTTACAATGACGAAAGTGTAATAAAGGCATAGATAAGGAATGGGAGCAAAGAAGGAAAATTGTTCACAAGCGTTCTGTGTGCCGCTCAGTGCCACAACCGAATGGTTATGACACACAGGACGCATGCAGATAATTTTTTACGTGGTAGAATTATCGGCCGACTAAAATGTGGGCGTACTCAGATAGAAGTATCGGGGGAACTTAGAATCGTCCGAAATGTCATCCCTAGGCTTTGGCAACGATTCTAAAATGATGGAAATGCCAGTCGATGTTACAGTACTAGTCGGCCCGAGTTACAATGCCGAATGACAACAGGTATTTGGCAGTAACTGCCAAAATAAGCAGATAAAGCACAGCATCAGACCTGTCTCGTCAGCTGTCTGAAGCCAGGAGTGCCACAGTTTCAAGACAAACAGTCGTCTATACACTGTAGATATTGGGAGATATTGGTCTATATGCTCGCAGGCCTGTTAGATGTGTTCCATTCAAGGCAATGCACTGTGCCAGCGGTTAACTTGGAGTAGAGAACATGCAATGTGGACAGCGGCATAGTGAGCTTGTGTGATGTTTTCCGACGAGTCCATGTTTAGCTTACAGTGATTCACGCCAGACTTTCATATGTAGAACGTCAGGTACCCGTTACCACCAAAACAACGACATCATTACTGTGGGGTGAACGACACCATTACTGTGGGGCAGGAGTGCACGTTTGGGGGGGGGGGGGGTAGATCATATTGGGCACCAGAACAGATCTGCATGTTCAAATCGGAAGAATGATGGGCCAAATTTATCGGGCATGATTCGGGAACAACATGTACGTTTGTTTAGGGGTGCTATGAGCCCACAATTTGTGTTTATGGATGACAATGCGCGTCCTCACCATGCAAACGTTGTAAACGGATGCCTTCAAACTGAAGCTATCACCTGAATGGAATGAACAGCATTCTCACCTGACTAGAATCCGATAGAGCATGTGCAGGACATGCTTTTCCAACGAGTTCTAGTCCGTTAACCACCTCCTACATGTGTACCGGAACTTCGGAGTGCATTGCTTACTGAGTAGAGTAATCTTCTCCAAGATCAGATCAATAATTTAATACTCAGCTTTCCTAGGCGTTGTAAGGAGTTTGTAAAATGTTTCATCATTTGAGAGACATCGAATGTATTAACCATCACACCAACCATGTAATGTTAAGTTTTTGTAAGGGAGATATTTTTTGTAATTGCTTCAAGGAGCAAAAACCGTAGTTTTTATAAATAGTATCCAACATAAACCACCTTTTTTTGTTCTTGATCTTTTGTTCAATAAATGGACTTTATGAATAAGTCATGTTTGTTTTGCTTCTGAATCTTTATTTGCCTCAGCTAGCATTATCCTTAATTTATGGACATGAGTGTACATTACGTGTATGGGGGAAATTGCAGGTAAGTAGAGTTTAACATCTATAGACTGCACTAAACCAAATTAAATGAATATATATTTTTATATGCATAAAAACACGCCTCATGTAGAATATGGCAGGGAAATCATCCACTGTTCATTTAAAAAGAACAAAGGACAAAAGAACTAGATTACAGTGCGACAATAGCTCAAAATTGATGGAAGTGTATTTCAGGTTGTGCCGTATATTATTACTATAGAATTATATTTAGGTGACCTATGTGGTATTTACATATTCTTCAAAATATATACAGGGTTGCAAATATTTAAGCGATAACTTTTTTTTTTATTGTTAGTGCAAGTGCTTTACTATAATATTTTACCATGTCCAGAAAAGCTGCTCAGGAATGGAAATGAATTCCTCATAGCCTATAATAAATAATGTATGTTTTTAAGCTAAATATTCATCGTTTGTTTTTTGTGTATTTACAGGTCTTGAGGATTCCTGATTACCAAAGTCAAGCTTTTTAAAGTTTGATTATTGTCTGTGTCTCTTAGAGTAACTTAAAAACGAATAATTTCAGGCGATCCAAAAGTTGTATTTTCAAACTAATATAAATTTGTTGCTGGAAATGTTTGATCAAGACTAAGTTTCAATGAATGTTGCGTGGGGAAGTTGTCTGAATAATTTTAAGTGTACTTAATTTTAATAAGAGATTTAAATTCTATATAAATGTAGGTGCAGTAATGGAAGGAGGGGTCGAGGGGGCGGCAGCCCCCCTCACATAGAACTAATTATCATATAAAACTCGCCCGAAGCCTAATTTGAATTATTTTAACATACGTTTATACAACAGTACTCGTTATGTTACCTCTTATTTTCCAACCTGTGTTTATAGTATTGAATTTCAGGGTAACAGAAAGTCGTGTGAGTGACACACCAGATTACTTAATCTGTTTCACACCTATAAAATGAAAATCAGGTGTAAAATCGAAGGAAGAATCTTAATGTGCCATATTTTTCTATTAGTAAAATGTCTGATTGAAATTGTTATTTGACTGACTCATCTATCGGAATGCTTTAACCTTTCCATCAATTTGGCCACGCGTAAAATCATTTCAGCGAAATCCCTAAAACATATCAAGAATCTCCAGTTTGTTCACGGAATCTTTCTCGTAAAATTATCACTTTGAAGAACTGTTCACATGCATGAAATCCTTTAAACTTCTTATCGACGATATAATGGGATGTACAGGTACTGGAATGAAAACTTTGCATGACATCTTTTTGCTGTATATTTTTCACATTTTATTAGTTTTCATTATGCAGTTTTATTGTTGATAGTTTCATTCGCAATCGATAGTTTTCTTAGCAGTTGTGCAGCAGTGTATATACAGTGTGTATTATTTAAATTCTACCCCCTCTTCTAAAATTAGAATGGTTTATAGTGTAAAAAAATCGTCATCTGTCGAATTTCGTTAACTTTATTTTCAATTATATAAGCGATAAGAACATGCAATATTTTCGCGGATAAGCACAGAAACTCAAATTTTTCCCAAAGCGAAACTATACCCTGTGTCAGATCATTAGAAAGTACATCACACTTTGAAGACAAAGTAGGTAAAAATTTTCTGGTTAGAGAAAGCTGACACACGTGCAAAGACATATAAAACATAACTTACATAACGAGTTAAAAAAGAAGGAAAAAAAATGAATAAATCAGTGGGGGCATTTTTTGATACATCAGTTTCCAAGATCTAAAACTGACCTACCTAATTCGAATGACTTAATTATCCTGTAATAACCGCATAATACATGAGAAAAGATATGTAAAATGGATTTATGTAACAATTTTCAAGAAAATTGTTAGAGTCGTTTTTGAGATACGGGCTTTCACCAACACACTTGGTATACTGAATTGTTGACCGGAAAAAAAAAAAAAAACATACAAAAAGATATCTGAAAGAGGGTTATATGGCGAGTTTAAAAAAAAAAAAAAATATATATATATATATATATATATATACAGTCGGTAACAAAAGTGTCCGAAAACTAGCAAAAATTCCTATGTAAAAAAAGTATCCTTGTCGAATCCTGTTATTACGAACAGGATTCGACAAGGATTTATTCAACAAAACCGTATGAAGTGTACTTTTTTTACATAGGAATTTTAGCTAGTGTTCGGACACTTTTGTTTCCGCATAGCCTCTTAAACTAGATGCCTGCCACGTGGCTCGGAAACTTGGCAACAGTTGAAGCGGTAGACAGCGCCACCTGGTTCAGATTGCGCGACTTTTTTATTCAACTGTCACCAATAATTTTAAGAAGTGATATATGATATATATAATCGACGTTTCTTCGATTCTATTCGCCTTTAATGTATATCATATCCCACTTTTAAAAAAATTTGCTAGCTGTTGAATAAAAAAGCCACGCTATCTGTGCCAGATGGCGCTGTCTACCGCTTCAACTGTTGCCAAGTTTCCGAGCCACGCGGCAGGCATCCAGTTTAGGAGGCTATGGTTACCGTCTGTACGCAAAGCCGTTTTTAAAGGAACGCATTTGTAAATCTGAAATTGAGATATTTATACAGCACACTTATCAATTTTACTGAACTAACCAACTAATTCATAGAAAAGTACATCTGATAGGGTGTTTATATATCAGCTTTGAAGAAAATCGTTAGAGCCGTTTTTGAGACACGGGCTTACGGTCCCACCTCTGGTTTTCCAATGTTCACCAAAAATTTGAAAAATCATCTGTGCACCGGACCTGTATCAACTGTAAAGTTTCGTCGTTCTATCTTCATTAGTTTCGGAGATATATAATACAAAATGATACCAGAAGATACCCCACATACATACATACATACATACATACATACATACATACATACATACACACACACACACTGACCCAATCGCCAAAAACTACCTTTTTGGACTCAGGAGACCTTAAAACACGTAAATCAGTAAAAACTCGATATCAAATGTTTGGACTGAATACAATACTTCCATTACCTACGGTAATCGGGTAATGGAAGTAATTAAAGTATTTTTAATAAAGACTAGGCAAATTCATTATTACTAAAGAAATAATTATGTTTCACACTTTTAGATTTTAACTGTATGTAAGGCACATAAAAATGCCGAAATACCCCAACGATTCCAAGTTAAATCCTTTAAATTAAATTATCCCAATCAGTTACAAAGATATAACAGCTTAAAACGCAAAATACAAACAACGTCTGCGTGGGAGGTTCGAGAAGCCACAAAGTTCAAAAGTATACAAAATTATCCGAAACAAGGTTTTGGGCGATTTCAATAGGAATTATTTATTTATAAAATGCTATATAAAGATAACGATTCCTTTTTTTTTTTTTTTTTTTAAATTTATTTAAATATACAGGTAAAACAGCTGACTAGTTTAATAGTTATCAGGCGTTTAAATAATTTTGAATAATCAAACACTACTATAAATAATATAAGAAAGAAAAGTACAATAAGATAATCGAATATTTCTCCTTAAGTTCGAATATTTTATAAAATGGACGAAAATGTATCCGAATTCTTTTGTGCGTCCCTGTAAAAAGAATATAAATTTTAAGCGAGCAATTTCCAGTAACGACCATTCTGTAGTTAAAAGGTACAGGGTGGTTATAATTAAACTTCCACTATAAACAGCATCCTACAGCGCAAACGATTGAACGGAATGCAACGAAATTTGGTATACAGACAATACACGAGATGCGCTCACGGAATTTCGGAAAAAAAAAGTTCTGAAAATGTCCTCCAGAAGGCGCTTTTTCCGGAAAAACATTAAACACAATAAACGACCAAACCGGAATACAGAAAGAATATTAACATTTATTGACTAGTTTCTGATCACCTTGTCTTTGCAAACCTTTTATACTCTAAACTGTTTTGCATAAAGCTTCCTCTTCTTCGCAAGCATGCAAATGTCGACAATTTTTTCCTAGAACTGACAGCTTTTCCCGATTTTACATTTTATGACTCATAATTCTTGTTCTAGATTGTTAATAATATTTCTGTATTCCATTTGGGTCGTTTATTGCGTTAAATTGAATGTTTTTCCGGAAAAGGCGCTCTCTGGTGGACATTTTGGAACTAATAATTTTTTTCGAAATTCCGTGAGCGCATCTCTTGTATAACCCATATACCAAATTTCGTTGTATTCCGTTCACCCGTTTGCGCATGTAGGTTGCTGTTCATGGGGGAAATTTAATTATGACCACCCAGTATATCAGTTTAGCCTCTTTTAAATAACTTAATAAACTTCATATAATTATCCCCAATAGGATATGACATGTGTGTATTATTTTCTTCTTCCATAAAGTAATAAGCTCTTTATTTCCCATAATGATCATACATTAAGAAAACAATGTACCCTATACCAGTTTTTTCTTTTAATGTTTTAAACAATTTACGTCATTAAACTGAAATTCAACTAATTTGAGTCCATGAAGCACGTTGTATGAAAATTCTATTTAATATCTTGTAAGGAAACTACTCTCATTCTACACTGAAAAAAATATAGTTCTTGTGACCTATAACACGCTGATCTAATTTTATCTTAAAACACATTCGCGAGCGGCATACTTTCCCCTTTTCTAAAACAGACTGCCGGAGAACATCGAAGTAAACTCAAGCAAACTTTTCATGTTCAGACATGGATAAAATATTGTTTTGGAATGTTACTCTTGTAATTATCTGAAGCTTGGAATGAAGATTAGTCATATAATATTAGAACGAACCTATAATGCTATCGAAGAATTGATACCCTAGCAACACTATCGAAATAATATTATAGTACTGTTTCCATAGAAATTCTTTAAATAAAGTGAATTCACGTCAGCGGTAACCAGAAACAGAATATGAAAAGACGTGAATTTACGTCAGCGACAACTGGCAGCACACTTAAATTGAGTACATAGACCGTAACGATAAAGAATTTTTACATGTGTCCTAGTAGAAGAATTTAAGCCCTACACTTATTGAAATTTATACAGTTCGTAAAACGGTGAAATATATAATATATTTACAAGCTTTTAGCTCATTCGAGTAAAACATTCAGATTCAATCGTATTTACCGAAACGTATCTGACAATGCGGACATACGGAACATTTGACTTACGGAAACATCTGACAAACGTATAAAAATATACATGCATAGGGGCCGATCTAGGCAAAACTTGGTTTTGGTCAGAGTTTTGGGAAATGACAGCAGAAAGGGTCTTTCTGCTGTCATTTCCCAAAACTCTGTTTCATAAAAGGGGTCCCTTTCTAAAATTCAGTACTATAAAACTGGCCGCTTTACAAAATTCAGACACAAGGACCCATTTCATATAACTGAAATTAGTAAAATGGGCTGCTTCATAAAATTCAAATTTATAAAGCCGCCCCTTTCACAAAATTCCATTTTATAAAAAATATCCTTTTATAAAGTTTTCCCATCCTTTCAGTATTATATCAAATAAAAGCCTATACACCAGGGGTGGCCAACCCGCGGCCCGCGGGCCGCATGCGGCCCACCGTGTATCTCCTTGCGGCCCGCGAGGAGGCTAACGATATTTAGTTTGACAACATTGGTTAACGGATCAAAATTTAATAAATGCGTTCTGACTTTTCGAAGTGAAAATACCTTTCAACGGCAACGGTTATGGTAGCTAAAAATCTGTTGTAATGAAATATTATTAGATCCATGATTATTATTCTTTTTATTATAGTTTTAATATATTGTCATCAATTTTTCACGATTCTATTGTCAGTTTATGAATGAAAATAATTTAAATTAATGTATTCTGCTCCGAATTTTCACCCTGCACTTTCCCGAAAAAAGTATACACATACATGAATCATATACTCACTAACATATATGCACATATGCATATGTACAGTCATAAAATAGTAATAATAATAATTTCCTTCCCCGATTAATTTCACCGTAAATTATCGTAGAAACCAGCAGCTAATGCCTAACGATTGGTAATAACATCTAGTTTTTAATTCAATTGCTAAATTTTGTTTAGGGTGTCATGTACATATTAAAACTTGCACAAACTTCTTCTTCTTTTTTTATTTTTATTTATTTATTTATTTTTTTTCTGGCCCGAATAGTAACACCCATTTTTGACAGCATATTCGAATTTCGGAAGTCAAGGCGGTTCGGAAAAAGGTATAGTACCTTATATCAAATTTTCATAGAGTTAAAAGCAAAAATTGATCAAGGGTAAATCTCTATTAAAAAAAAAAATCAAATTAAGATATCACAGATAAAAGTATTATATCTATTTAGATAATAATCGGAAGGGGTGGGGGGGAGGGGGGGTAAGGGGGGCTTTTTTTCTTCACTGTACATACGGTGCGGCCCGAATTAATAAAATAAATTTCCAATGCGGCCCACCAAGTGTTTTGGGTTGGACAGGCCTGCTATACACCATGCCAATAAAAAACAAGCTTGATATTAAGCATATACAGCGACTGCTAAACTGAAAGGTTTTATATACTTTCTTTCACAAAATTAAATGAATTTCACAAAAATATTTTGTTTTTCATAAAAATAGGCCTGAAAAGTTAAAACCTGGATCGACTACTATTACATTACTGTAAAAATAGATAAACGAATTCAGGAGACCTCAAAACGTATAAATACTGCAAAATCTCATACAATTTTTTTCAAGATTACAAGTCTTCCCTCACATAGTTTCCTTACATGTTCAGAAAATGAAAATTGATAATATTGTTATAAATTATCGTAAATCTGTGGTATTGCAAATCATTCGTTTTAAAAGGTATTAATAAATTCTTTTCAAAAAATACTGATAGTGGGAAAAAAAAAAATCAAGCTGGGGAATAAATGACGCGAAGAGTATTATTAGACGAGACGTAGCAAAACCTCGACGATAACTTCAGGGCTTCGGACCCAATTTTTTTCGAGCTGCGACAACTTTTTCTAGTAAAATTTGACCTTATATTTCTTCTTCCGGTGTTATCCGTCCGTGTGTGTGTGTATGTGTGTGTGCCCCCCCTCCCCCCACACACATCTGTGATTGCGAATTTTTTTTTCGTTTTCATCCCATCCTTTTTTCTATAGATTTTTGATTCCTCGCTTATTTCTTTCCAAAGCGTAATTTTTTATGGATTTTCAGTCTTTTCCTCCCGTTTGGTACATTCTAAAGTGTGGTGATGTACACATGTACATTTTTTTTTTTTTTTTTTTTGTCTGGATACTATAAACAGATTTTAATTTCACAATGGAAGGTTAAAAATAATTCTCACAGTGTACATTTATACGAAATTTTGCTCGGTACTGGTATATTAAAAATTTTGGGAAAAAAAAAAAAAAAAAAAAAAACTGGATGACAGCGCCATCAGTTGGGCGATTTTCATCAAAAGTTGATCATCACTAATTTATGTCAATGTGCAACAACAAATATAAATTTGCATGGGATCCTTTTCTTTAGTTCTTGAGCTTGATCTGGCACAAAAACTTTCTCGCATGCTCACACTTACAAACATTTTTAAAAAGTAGCGGTATTATCGATATATTGTATTCTGACCCTCTCGAAACGTGAAAAATTCAAAGTAAAACCAGAAGTCGTAATTTTAAAGAATCCAATACCCTTTCTCTTTTGAATATGGAAAAAAAAACGAAGTGCAAGTGTTACCTTACATATTGTTTCTAACTTGAAGCATTTCGAAAGTAATTTTTTTCTTACCATTAAAGGGACAGATTATCTTATAATTTGTCAAGAAAATCGATTTATTATTATTTTTTAATTAAACGAAAGCCTGTTTAACTTGACATCTCATTAATACCCCCGTGACAATTATATCGCAAGGTTCTTATAAAGAATACTTTTTCGCAGACAAAAATCTTAAATTTGTTTTCTATATCCTCACATTTTGTTTACTTTTATATTTAACCCTCCCCCCCTCCCCCCACGCCAAATTGATATTTAAAACGTTTTGTATGCATTCTTTATTACATATGTGACGCAACGGAATTAGTCTTCAGGTTTTTGTTTTTAGAAATGAAATTATATGAAAATGCGTAAGATGTTCTGTATATATTGTTTTGTTCCGTATATATTGAGTAAATATATCATTAGATGTATCTAAAAGTCCATGCTCAGTGTTTTGTATAAAATATAAAAATATCACTCATTATTCAATTAAACAAATAAATATATAAAAAATGTCGAACAAAATTATTATAAAAATAATAAAGATTATACCTAAAATAAATAAATTAAAATAATAAATAAAAGTGCGGTTAAAAAAATAAAAAAATAAATGTAGGGTAAGTGCACCAGTGATTGGCACTTTTAGAGCAATCTCTGATGTTTTTAATGTTCTAGTCATCAGGAAATATTTTTAGAAATCTTAAGTTAGTACCATATGGCATGAAAGACATTCAGAACCACATATATGTTAAAATATATACATTTGATAACAATTATTTTTTTTATGAATTTTTATTCGACACCCACTCAGTATTCCAGTCATCGACACTGCCAGTTTTTCATTTTATCAGTCATTGGCCCCCTATGTTCCTGGGTTTGACACTGCTAGTGATTCATTTTACCAGTTATTAGCACCCTATGCTCCAGTGTTTGACATAAAATGTTAAAATTCTTATATGTAAAATGTAGGATTTTATGATTTTTCTTATTTATTAATTATTTCGGGATAGATGTCAATTACTGGAGCATGCCAATCACTGGAGCACCTACATTATTTACACTTGAACATAAAAATCTACTAAGTTCACATTTTTTAAATATTTTTTCTTAAGTGAAAGAAATGTTGTAAACGTTTTCTTAAAAAGTGATATCTAAAACTACTTAACATTGAAGTTTATCATTATCAAATTAATTTGATAGCAACAGCAAATCAGATTATTTTGCACAATTAAAAAAAAAAAAGAAAAAAAAAGTAATACAATTTTTTTTACATGTACCTTCGAAGCACTCCTTACGTAAATAGGCGTTGGTGGGTGGGTAGTCCAGTCTTACGAGTTTCAGTGATGACAAAACAAGATCATTAATTTACAAACAAGAAAGGAATATGCTTACTAAAAAGTACTCTGATACATGAATTATATGTAAAATACTAATATTTGAAATTAATAAAGCATTTACTTCCCTAAATATATATATTTTTTTATATTAATACATAGTATGTAAAATATTTAAATTTCATTTTACACATTCTTTCTAAGATTGACAAAGTGACCATGTATTATAAAATTATTTTTTCGAATATAATGCCAACTATCACACACACTGGATACCTGCAGAAACGGAATGTGATTAGGTTATATTGCATTTTGCATTGTTCGAACATAGGTTAAAATCATTAAATTTATTTTATAAATCATTAAAAATATAAATCTACTATACACATTATGAAAAGTCGATTGACTGGTAATTTGAAGTTAACAACAGTAGATTAATCAAAATGTAGGGTAAAAATCTCTCTAGATTAAAATTTTTTAACCTCAATGAACTCTATATGGGTGCATTAACCAAATCTTTAATTACTTTTGTTTGATCACCCCCCTTTACCTAATGAAAAAGCCCATGTCCACAGTATAGAGCCTCCCCAGATCTGATAATTACATAAATATTAATAAACAAAATATATTATAATTAACTAAAATAAATACGAGTTACGTCAATCATTTAATCAAAGAAATCAAATTTGTCTACAGAAATGGTAATAATAAACAAACATAAAAATATCCATATGGATTTTTTCAAAACAGAATATAATCAAAATAATAAGAAAAATACGTACCCATATTTTTGTACATAAATTTAAATAAATCTGTGAATTTAATAAATGAAGCCTGTTTCCCGGATGTAAATGTATAAATAAAACATTTTAAATCAAAAATTTAATGCAGGCGATGTCATAACTTGAACAAAATAAACATTTCTCTTGATTTTCTAGATGTGTTGCCACTTACAGGTTTCATATAAAATCTAAATTAAATTAATAGGCCACCAGGCAGCTCTAATTCGACTTTTATCAACCCAACCGAACCCAAATTTGTGAAAAATGAATTTCATATAAACAAACATTTAAAAAACGATATTTCAGATTTAGTTTATTTTGTCTAGGATTAATGTAATTTAATCATACTTTACAAAATTTCCTGCATTTGTACAGTCGGTAGCAAAATTACTGAAGCACTTGCACATTCTTACTTAAAAGATGGGCACCTAATACTGTTTGGGCCGCGGTAGCCCAGTCGGTAGAGCGCCGGCCTCGTAATTGGAAGATTGCGGGTTCGGTACTCGAGCCGACCAAAGACCGTCGTGTACACTAATGGTGGCTGGTGCACATAAAATCTGTCGTGGCCGCAATGTCCACCATGTTCCCATCAAACATTATACCTCTGGTGGTCCCCGAAGCGGGAGAGTCATCCCTTCCGTGGAGGATCAAAATTGCGATGGCATGTCTCCGGACATCCTCTAGGGGTGAGTCCCAGACCGTCGCCAATTGCCCATCTGCGCAGCACTAGTGCGACGTAAGACCCAACCAACCAACCTAATACTGTTTTGTTAAGTAAGTATTTGTCGAGTCATGATCTTAGTCTTATACGGTTTATAAAAAAGTAAGTTGATGATAAAAATTAGCGATCAAACTAAAAAAAAAATATGAAAAATGTGGATGTGTGTTTCAATAATGTTGCTGCCGACTGTATATCCCCAGCATGGCATTGCGCAGTGTTAGTGCGACGTTAAAACCCAACCAACCCCACAACGAAGTATTGAAATTGAAATGGCGTGTCTCCGGGCTATTCCTAGGAGTGCGTTCCGGACCGTCGCCAATTGCCCTTTATGTAGCTCTAAATCGACGTAAAGCCTATTCGACTTTAATCTCATGCACGTTTACAAAGTACTGCGTATACTTAAACAGCGATTCAATTAAATTTCTTGGTTGGTTGGTTGAATGGGTTTTATGCAGCACTACGGACAATCTAAATTTCTTGGAATTGTGAAAAGTGACATTTACAGTCGGCAGCAAAAGTATCCGAGCACTAGCAAAAATTCCTATAGGAAAAAGGTACACTTAATGCAGTTTTTTTAAATAAATCCTTGTCGAATCCTGTTCTTAGTCAGTCTAAGAACATTATTCGACAAGGATTTATTTAAAATAACAGTGTTAAGTGTGCTTTTTTTACATAGGAGTTTTTGCTAGTGCTCGGATAGTTTTGCTGCCAACTGTACCTATAGTACGTTGGGTACACAAAAAAACCCTGCACTTTTTGATTGGAATATGTCACTTTCTGTGGCCATAGTAGATGCCAAAAGATAATTTTCTGGATAGGGAGCCACTTGAAAATCCGCGTAGAACACCCCGATGGTGGCCATAGTTGGACACCATCATCCGCCGTATAGGCGCACCAATTTTTCTTTGTATTTCAACTTTTAATGATCGGATTTTGATTTTTTTTTTTTTTTTTTTTTTAGTTTGCATGTAGAGGGCACATTTTGTCTTATTACAGTTACCTCTACATGCTTAAAATTCCACGCAATTTTTTAAAAATAAATTTTTTAGGAGATATTTTTATAATTTATTGATTTCTGACGTACTCTTGAAATTTTTTTATTCCATTATAACGTTATTCTCATTTTAAACACTGAACTTTCTTTGTTTCAGATTGAACTCTTTTGAATTTTTTTGAAAATGGCTTCAGTACATTTGCGGCTGGCAGATTTTAAATCCGAATTTCCTCTCTGTGGCATAGATTGGATCAAATGTTGTTTATGTCAAAAACATAGAGATGAAGAACTGATTTGCCCTGCCACACATACTTCTAAATCACTTGTTGGTGCTGGCTACAGGACGCTTGCAGAAAATTTAATGGAATTTCAGAATATCGGTTCAGTGCCCCTTGGTTTGAATTTAAACAATTTAAATGAAGGAGAAGGAATAGAAGAAACATTTAGAAAAAATAAAGCAAAGTGGCACAAAATGTGTGCCCTTAACTTTAACAAAACAAAACTTGACAGGGCAAAGAAACGCAAACATTCTTCGTCCGTGCCCAGTATGTCATCTCAGGGTAGTCCACAGTCTTTAATAGAACCAAATGAAAAAAAGACAAGGTCTGGTGTCCGTACAACATTATCTATTAAGATGAAAGATGAAATTTGTTTCATATGCAATGGAAAGGGCACTGCTCGGAGATCTTTGTATAAAGTTGCTTCTTTACAAGACGATAAACTTAAGAAATGTGCCGAAATTACCAATAATGTTGAAATTAAAGCATTCCTCGAGGGTGGAGATTTAGTTGCTAAAGAAGCAAAGTATCACTCAAAATGCTACACAAACTCAACGAATTCTCTATGCCCATCAAGTGAAGCAAAAAAAGAAGAGGCCAGCCCTATCTGTAAAAGTATGGCTTTTGCTTCCGTTGCAAGATTCATAAGAGGCATCTGAAGCTGGAAACACTGAAATTGTTTTCAAAATGTCTCATCTTAACACTCTTTATACAAATAACTTAGCAAATCTTCTGGACATGGATAGTAAAGACTCTACTCGGTTACGTGAGAGAATTCTCGACCAATTCCAAGAACTCAAAGCTCATATTTCTGGCAGAGATTACATCTGTATCGAGATGGTGCTAACATATTCCAAAATGTCCAGTTTGAAAATCTTGATGATGATGCTGTTGCATGCGAAAGATTTATCAAACGAATTAGAAAAATAATAGCCCAGAAGAAAGTTATTTTTGATGGTCACTTGAATGATGATCGACAAATTTCAAGCGTCCCTCCAGAACTTCTGGCTCTAGTGTGTTATCTACTTCACGGTTGCACTTCAGCACCGAATGCAACTAAAGTAACTCAACCTGCTTTAGCTATCAGCCAATTAATAGTTTTTAACCACAGTGAACGTATTCCTAAAGGCAACATTATTCGCCATAAGAAAAGTCATGAACCACCTATTCCATTATATCTCAGCCTGTCTGTTTTTGGAAGAACACGAAATCATACAATAATTGAAGGCATGCATGAAAGAGGCCTCTCAATATCACCAAATAGAATTAGAGAGATAACAGCAAATCTTGCTTACTTGGAGAGACTCAGAGCTCAAGAAGAAGGTGTCGTATGCCCCTCAAACTTGCTTCACGGTCTTTTTGTCATTGATGCGATCGACAACATAGATCATAATTACAGTAGCACAACATCTGAATCATCATTTCATGGAACAGCGATATCTATCTTTCAAATCAATGCGAAAGGAGAAGTTGGTAAGCCTCGTGAAATTTCTACAAGCTTTTCTTGTATTGATCAAAATAACAGAAAAGTGCCAGAGCTTCCAGATAGCTATAGTATTGTCAAGCCTTTAATACTGCCCTCGAAAGAGCCAACTGTTCCAAAAGCAAACCAGACCACCTCTTCCGAAATGTCAATTTCAGAATTTGGTTCTGAGTGGAAAATGGAACAGGAATGGTTAGATCATATTATTACTGATAGAACAGATGGAAATTTAGATATTTCTTGGGCAGCTTTCCATGCTTCAAGGACAGAGTCTTCATCGTTTGAATTATCTCGTTGTTCTCTTTTACCCTATTTAATGAAAGTTCTTCTTCTCCGGCAGTGCTGAAGCATGCAATGGAACAAATAAAAAAAATTACTACATTTTTAAATCCAGGGCAAACTCCTGTCATATGTGTGGATCAGCCTCTATTTGCTTTGACGAAATCTGTTCAGTGGAACTGGCCTGATTTTTATGGTGAATTCAAGTTTGTAGCCGTACTTGGAGCTTTTCATATTGAACAGGCATTTTTGAAAGTGCTTGGTCAGATTCTCGAAGGTAGTGGTTGGACTACTGTAGTTTCAAACTCTGGAATCAAGACAGAAGCAGGAGCAGAAGCATGTCTTAAAGTTACACATGTGACAAAAGCAAGAACCATACATCAGAAGACTGCTGTGGTTTTATACAGTCTACTTAAAGAAGCATTTATGCAAGGAAATCCAAAAATTTTATTTGAAGAGTGGATTGATGAAAAACGTTCAAACTGCCCAACTTTTCGATTCTGGTTTCTAGTGTTAAACCTAGAGATACTTCTTCTGTCTTTCATTCGGTCAATTAGGGATGGTAATTACGAACTGTATCTTGTTACGAACGAATCTTTCTTGACATGTCGTTGCTCTCATGACAAAGAGTCATAACTCAAAAAATAGCGATTTTGAGTAAAACAGTTAAAGTAAAATTTTAAGTAACTGAAAAAAAAAATCACAATTTTGATTAAAGCCTTTAAAAAAAAAAAAAAAAAAAAAAAAACTAAGATGGCATCTATGGCATACAAAGATGCATAAATCAAACCTTATTGGCTGCCTAGTTATTATAAGGAATTTATGGATTGTATCTGAAAAATTAGTAATTTTGAGTTACGTTTGTTTGTAAAAAGAAGAAAAATACGCAGAACTCCACACACATAAACCCTTCGTTGTGAAGAAAGTAATATTGAGCTCAATTAAAAACTTATTTGTTAATAAAAGTCATGAAAAAAAAATGAAATTTCAGGTTTTTCCAAAATGCGCATAGTCTTTAATGTACATAAATAAATGCATAGGAATAAAAAAGTATCCTATTCGTAAGATATATTTAATATATATATATATATCTTGTGAAATATATGTAAAGAAAATCGAAATCGGACCATTAGGATTCATAAACAAAAACAATTAGTGCGCCTATATGGACTTGACGGCGGCCATCTTTAATGGCCGCCATGGGGGTGTTCTACACGGATTTTCAAGTGGCTCCCTATCTGCAAATTTATATTTTGGCATGAACTTTGACCACAGAAGGTGGCATTTTCCAATCAAAAAGTGCAGCTTTTTGGCTTCTTTCGTCGTGTACCCAACGTATTATAAGTAGTGTGAGTGTCACACCATATAATATACATAGATAAATGTATAGAAGTTAAAAAGTATCTTATTCACAAGGTATTAAAAGAAAGAAAATTGAAATCGGATGATTAGGAGTTCAGATACAAAACAATTAGCGCCCCTATATGGCAGCTAACGGCGGCCATCTTTAATGGCCGCCATGGGGGTGTTCTACACGGATTTTCAAGTGGCTCCCTATCTGGAAATTTATATTTTGGCATGAACTTTGACCACAGAAGGTGGCATATTCCAATCAAAAAGTGCAGCTTTTTGGCTTTTTTTGTCGTGTACCCAACGTACTACTATTAGAATTCTGCACCATAACACAATTCTCGCTTTTTCACAACAGAAGCTTAGGTCCATTCCTGCATCACTGATTAGAGGTGAGTAACGGCGAAAAAATCTTTTCTCCACGGAGGATCAAAATTGTGATGGCACTTCTCTAGACCAACTCTAGAGGTGAATCCCATATCGTCGCAAATGGTCCCTTGCGCAGCTCTAGTTAGACGAAAGTACACCCAACCTCAAGAGTGATATTACGTTAACTCTACATAATGCGACATTTTTGAAATTACGATTTTTGAATTACCTGAAAATGCTGTGTTTTCGGAATAGTTATGGTCGGTCAACACCCTCTCTAAAATAATGCCTTCGAAATGAGCCTTACGTCACGGAAGACTGGCCAATTAAATCCAATAACACACAATCCTAGATATTATAGGACGTGTTGATTGGATGCAATAGTCCAGTCTTCCATGACAGAAAGCTCAATTTGGAAGCATTATTATAGGAAGTGTTCGGCCGATTCCCTTTACAACACAGAAAATGAAATAGCATCGACTTCGGTCGGTGTTTGGGAGGATGCTATGTTCAGGCCTCTCTGTAGTCTGCTAAGACATGAAAGGCGGGGTAGAGTCCAGTCATTATTAATTCGTTTCGCCTCGTCAAATGCTAGACTTCGAGTTCAGGTTATAGGGCAAGTAAAGAAAATAAGCGATCCGTAGGAAACTTGACGATATCATATAGACTTGAGTGAAGACAATTACAGAGCCCACGACTTTTTAAGGTTCTTCTGGGAGTCACCCAAGTAAGGGAGCTACTCCTCACATAGAGGATCAAAGTTGTGATGGTATGTCTCCAGGCTACCCTAAAGCCTTGGTTTTTAAGAACACAAAACGCGAACGTCAACGTATTCGGAGTCGGGATTTTCAATCTGCGCATGCGTCACGACGTTCTGATCTGCGATTTCAACGCCAGCGCTGATATCAAAGAGACTCTAATTGGAGCGTCGCGGCGTCGGAAACGTTGACGTTGCTTCTTGTGTTCTTAAAAACCAGGGCTTAGCAGTGAGTCCCAGATCGTAACCAATTTTCCATAGTACGACACTGGTACGACGCAAAACCCATTCACTCCCCTTAAGTATTTTTCTGTTAAGTAGATGTCCCTTCCGCGGAGGATCAAAATTGCAATGGCATGTCTGTGGACCACCTCTAGGGATGAGTTCCAGACCGTCGACAATTGCCCATTGCGCAGCACTAGTGTGACGTAAAACCCAACCAACCGTTAAGTAAATGAGAAAACCACATTTAAACTTAATTTTAAATTAATAAGACAAAAATAAACTATTTAAAATTTGACGTTCCGGTTGAGTGAATTTAAAGTTGCACTAACATACGCAATGCGTAACTGACAATTCGTGATGTAACTCTAGAAGTGGTCCTGGGAAAGTCTGGAGATAATAAATTTTAGCTTAGATATACGTTAATATTTTATTTTAAAGAATGGGCGGATAAATAGATGAGAGGGTTTAACGTCACATTAGCGTTACACAATTGGCGATGGTATGGGATTCATCCCCTAGGAGTGGTCCGGTGACTTGCCACACAATCTTTTTCCTTCGCAGACAAAGTGATTTTGGTAACCTCTAAGGGTTACATACAAACGGAACACTTGCAACTTCGATGACGTAAATTTTTCAAGTTTTTCGCAAATACAGTCGGCAGCAAAAGTATCAGAGCACAAGCAAAAATTCTTATGTAAAAAAAGTACACTTAATGCAGTTTTATTAAATAAATCCTTGTCCAATCCTGTTTTTAGTCAGTGTAAGAACGTGATTCGACAAGGATTTATTTAACAAAACAGTTTTAAGTGTACTTTTTTTACATAGGAATTTTTGCTAGTGCTCGGATACTTTTGCTGTCGACTGAAGTCATACATTTGGAACGCTTGAAAACGGCTTTGCAACCGGAAATGTTTCACTTGTATGTACCCGTAAATGTATTAAGCGGGCTTTATAGCGGCCGTTCTGTTCCGCTGTCCGCAAGCACTAAGCTAGAATACAAGCAGTGGTGAAGTCCCATTGAATAAGAAATTGCAATGAACTGGAATGAATAGGAAGTTATCACTCCTTACATTCTAGCTCAGTGCTTGTGGACAGCGGAACGGAGCGGTCACTGTAAAGGTGCCTTTATTTTTACGGAACATTCAGGTTATTGTAGTCACGACGGATTTTACGTGCACCAACCAACATGAATGCACACCATGGTTTTTGGTCGGATTAAGTATCGAACTTGCATTCCTCCCACTGCGCGGGGGTGTGGAACCGCGGTAACCGACTTAGTAGAAGTGAACGCTCGGCTAATCAGGTTACCCCACTCTTTTTCCTTTTTCTTAATATATATATGAAAGGATAAGAAGAGGTAAAATTTTAAATGATTATTTTAGTATTTTAAATTAATAGTGAGCAATAACTTAAAGAAAATCCCATTAAAATTCTTAAATTGTAAAGTAAGTCTAAAGTTTTCCCTGTAAAGTAAGTTTTATTACAATGCACGATCATAACGGTAAAGTCAGAAAAATTGAACAACTTTTAGAATAAAAATGCTGAGTAAGTGCAATCTTCCTTTTCTTGTGGTTAAATGATGCATATTAATTAATCCCGGAGATCTGGACCTCAGCTAAGCTGTCAATCATAAAGTTAATAGCCAATGATTAAGCAGGGGGGGGCGGCTAAATATTCGCGTCCAAATACAAGGTATTTAAGCTGGAACCCACGAGAAATCGTGGCTTTTTCTGATATTCACTTGCTTAATAAATCCACGCTAATCAATACTTCATTATGTAAAGTTAATTACTTAGGCTCGCGGCCCTTCGGGGTCCCGCGGCTGGATAATTGTCGACCATCGGCGTGGTTACGGGACATATGACGCTCAGGATGTCTGACTTTCAGGCCAAGACTGCATCTTGAATTTAATAAAGGATTATTAGTTAATCTGATGGACTCCTCATTCTTTCTAAGATGCACATATGACTGGAATACCAATTCTCTTAATATTACGGGACCCCCGTTAACGTTACATATATCACTTTCATGAAGAATCAAAATTGTGATGGCATGTCTTCGGACCCCACTTAGAGGTGAAGGTCAGACCGTCGCCAATCGCCCACAGCATAATACAAGTACGACGTAAAACTGCCTCATACTCTTTAAAAAAAAAAAAGACTAAATACTATTTAAAAAAACATTTTGTTAAACTTTCATAATTTCCAAAACTTTACTAAATAATGATGTATAATTGATTAGTTAAAATTCGTATAAGTCTACGTAGATAAATGTGCCTGTCTCTCTAAACATCATATGGACTCATATAAATTAGCTAAACATTTTGGTATGTTCAAATATTTATTTAATCATTGCTTTATTAATACATGTGACGAACCCTTATATATGTATTATATAAAACTTCTCGAACAGCTGTTTTTCAAGTGCAAAGCGTAAGAAGACATTATGACATGAAATAATATCTGCGTTTGTATTGCCTCCAGTTTCTTAAATTTAGTTCAACAGGATTAATTTGGGGACTGGAGAAGATTAATATAATGGAAATAGTTTATAAAGTAGAAATATTACTTTAAAGGAAAACTATGATGCATTTTATTAGGTGAAAACGATTTCCGAGTCTTCTTTAAATGAGTGAATGCTAAGCAAATTTCTTGAAAATTACTTACAGAGCAAAAAATAAAAATAAATTTACAAATTACTTTTATTTTTGATTAAAGAAAACAACTCAAAGTAATATTAAGGATCAAGGAATAATTAGCTGATGTATTGACTCTGTCGAAAATCACCATTAAATATTTAACAAAATAATAATAAGAAAGAGAGATTCTAAAGTAATAGAAAAATAATTCTCAAAATAATTTATTTTCTTTAATTATGATAAATACAAAATTTTTTCCATAAATAAAATCGTGACGACTGTTCATAGCTCGGAGAAATGGTAGAAGAAGAAATGAAATATACAGTGTATTAGCATGTAGAGTAAATGAAGTTAGTTGTTGTCTATTCAAGATGGCTGCCGCAATAGCGGCGCTACCACAGAAGCCATATTGAGTCTACTAAAACATGACTTAGTGTTGTGTTACTTAATGGCTGCTTTGGTTATGATTTTGTTTTCATGTGTTCCCGGACATGTATATACCATTTCTTCTCTTACTTTATTTCTCCAAATTCACAGATGTATAATTTCACATAGAAACTTTATCATTTATCTTCAGTTTTTGTTGTGGAATACTGGGATTTCGATTTCTTCCGTAATATAATTGCTGCAGCTATCAGAAGAATGAGGAGAATAATTACAATTGCGAACATGCTCCATCCAAATGCACCAATCTGGTATTCTGCAGCTGGTATTCGTGGGGTTATTTTGGACAGATCAGGTAAATGGTTCAACCATAAATCAATTTCTCTCTGCCTGTAGGATGCCTGTTTAGAGATGGCAATGTCTATTTTATAGTAGAATTTTGTTTCAGAATTATAGGGTTCCCATTTTGGATATTCAGTCTCTGCAGTAAGTGGAAATACCCTGAAAAAGAGAAAATATAAGATATAAACAAACTTGTTACAGTTCTTAAAATCCTTTTTATAGTTGTAATTCCTACCAGCAGCCGAGATATTCTGCTGTAAAAATTGTAGGCCGGAGTATAGGGAAGAGGTGAAATCTAGATCGTGTTCACAGACCTTATCGTTCTACGGTTTTTGTGTTTTTTCTGAATCTTGGTTAAATATGGGATACGACCCCTAGAAAGATCCCCGGAGACTATTCTACTCATGTCTTGGTTCCTTGAGTAGACCACCGGCCTTTAATTACAAACAACACCTTATTATAATTGGGTTTTAGAATTTATAATTGGCAATAAATTATAAAACCGATTCCTCACATAGACCACCCGAGAGGCATTCCGTACAGACCTACGTGCCTCGTGAAGACAACCAGCCTTGTATTCCACACGTCATTCACCTATAATTGGTTTTATAATTCATTAATGGCAAAATCAAATATGCTTTTCCATTTTTTAAGTACTTCAGTGAACTATTTCGTTAGCTTAGATTTTTTATTAGATCACCAAAAGTGTATCTCTGACTATGGTAAGTTCTTGAGAGGCTTATTTATCGTTAGTAATTCGCAAAAAGAACGAATGTAAGACGGTATTTGTTCCTCATTAATACTTTACATAAAGCGTATGTCATAGGTTTTCAAACTGGAGTAATTATTCCTATCATAGAAGAACAAAATACCATTTCATAAAAATCACCTTTACGGGTTACTCCCAGATTGTTGGCATGTACCCGTTTTGTTATTCAGGTGCTACATTAAACCACACCACCTAGCCGCTTTAATTTAAACTTATCAACTTTATCCTGCTTATTACTAGTAATATTTAATTTTCCAGTTAATTTGGAAGGAAAATTAACGCTTCTGTTAAGTTTTCATTGGTTAGCTTAACATCACTAGCTCCCTGTCTTAGTGGGGAACACGATAGCTTGGTTGGGGGAGCATAGAGATACAGTCGGCAGCAAAAGTATCCGAGCACTAGCAAAAATTCCTATGAAAAACATTTACATTTAATACTGTTTTGTTAAATAAATCCTTATCGAATCCTGTTCTTAGACTGATTAAGAACAGGATTCGAAAAGGATTTATTTAACAAAACTGTATTAACGGTTTTTTTTTTTTTTTTATATAGGAAATTTGCTAGTGCTCGGATACTTTTGCTGCCGACTGTAGCAATCAAAGGACTGTGGGTTCAATACTCGAGCCAAGGAAGCTGTATATTAATGATTGCTAGTTCACGTAATTTCTTATCGTGTATATTAATGATGGTTGGCTCACGTAAATTCTGCCATGGCTGCATGTTCCGTAAAATAACACGTCTGGTGCATACTCAAGCGGCTGAGCCATCCCTTCCTCGCAGAATGAAAATTATAATGACGTATTTCCGAACTGCTCCTAGGATGAACCCCACACTGTCACCAGCTATTCGATGGGTAGCTCTAGTGCAACGTAAAACCCATTACTCCCATCCCAGGCCTGAAATATATACTTAACCCAGACCTGCCAACCTAATCCGGCAAAATTGTTAGTACCGCCCATTTTTCTACACCACTTAATTTTTGGAATATTTGTTTTCTTATTTCATCGTAAATTTATTTGAAGAGAATAACTCTAAAAATTAAGTGGTGTAGAAAAATGGGCGGTACTAACAATTTGCCGGATTAGGTTGGCAGGTCTGTTAACCCCTTAACTGCCCCGGGCGTAAATATACGTTTTTCCGAAATACGATCCTTTCTATTTTGCTGCTACCATTCAAACTACTGACACATTTCGGCAATGCAATAACATCACATTGAAAATGATTTTGACATTGTGTTAAACAAATTTACTCATTTCAGCGTTGACATCAAACGGTGGCACTGAGAAGCGATTCTCGTGAGTTTTTCTCGGCAGGTAAGGAGTGAATACACTTTAGCTGCTTTGAATCATACGTTTATAAACATCAAATATTCTAATCATCCAAAATACAGAAGATAATTGAGATAAACATAATCATTAGTAATGCTCGTTTCTGCTTATCACTTTTTCACTGATATCCTTGAGAGTAACAGCAGTGCCATCCCTTCCGAGAAGAATCAAAATTGTGTTGGCATATCTTCGGACCATTGTTAGGAGAGAGTCGCAGATGGCCACCAATTGCTCATAGTGTAGCACTAGTGCGACTTAAAACTCACTGAAATTACACCTGATTATCGTTTAAATAGAAATACTAAACACACACACACAGAAAAGTAAGAAACAAAAGAAGAGTTAAGGGGTTTGATTTTGAGTAAGTATGTAAAGAGTTAATTCGTGAGTTTTACGCTATGGGCAATTGACGACGGTTTGTGACTCACCCCTAGCGACTAATCAATAAAGACACGAGAAAATAGTTGATCTGTGGTTAACCTTAACCCGCCTCTATTGAGAAAAAAAGAAATCGTACGATTATGGCTAAGGCTGAATGAATCCTTTCAATGTTTCTTTTTTTTTAACATTTTTTAAAGTTATTGTTTAGAAATATTTTATAAATTAAGCAAGGTATTACAATAATATAATTATTTTTAAGGATCTAATTAGATTAGTGATGCCTAAAATTATAAGTAAAAAATGCTTACTTTTCCGGAAGGTGCTAGAATAAATAAAGAAAAAGCTTTGAAATAAATTTATAATGTTCTGATTATTATTTTATTCTTTTGTTTAACAGCAAGATTCAGTAGATTAGAAAAACAAAGTGACATCGCAACTGGTTACAAAAAATCACTATGATAATAGTACAAATTGCGTTTTTTTCTTTTATTAATTCAAGTAGTAATTTTGATGTAACCGACATTTTGTGCAGTAAATGTTTTTCTGAGGCAAGTTTTTCTGTACAATGAATCATTAGTTAACATCTGAATTGTCCCTTTTTGGACCGTTTATTTTTTGGAAGGGTTCGTTCTATTTCTCGCGAGACTTGATACACAATGACCATCACGGCACCCCACAAATAAGAAACCAGAAATGATAAATCAGGTGATCTTGGGAATCATGCGACGAGATCATCATACCCAATCCCTCTACCTCCAAAACTCATTTACAGCGCCACCTATCCATTTGGAACCTTGATTTGGTAGGGAAGTTTGATTTCTAGTGATGTTTCGCACCTTTTCTGCAAGTTCAGAAATACCTTGTTACGAATTTGTAAATAAAAATTTTCTTTTTTCTTTTTTTAAATGTAATTTAATCTAAAGACGTTTAGTCAGATTATAAAATGTTAATTTTCTGCATTTCTGCCTTGGTTTGGAATTAAAATAGCTCATTTAAAAAAAAAAATAAAAACCGTTAAATGTTCTCCAGGACAAAATTAACCTTATCGGCAAATTTGGCGTCATGTTAGCGAGTTTATCGCCTGTTGGCGACTTTGGAGAGAAAATCTTTATCGATATATCCATATCGAAGCTCTGAATCGAATTTTTTGATAATAAGGATTTTCTCTCGAAAGTCACTAAAAAGTAGCCAAATAAACTCGCAACAAGGCGCTAAATTTGCCGCCAAGCTAATTCTGCTTCGGAGGAGCTTTTTAACGGATTTTTTAAATAATCAATAAACTGGTTTTTTAAATAATCAACTCTGTGTCTAATAGCCATTCTTGAAATTAGTTTAGCAATTTTTAAAAGAAAATGTGTAGTGAACGTTAAAGAGTTAAAAAGGAATAGCTCTAAATGTAGATTTCAACAGTTAGAAGAAGAACGTGCCTCATATTAGAATATTATAGTGCTATTAAAATATAATACAATGATACAAAAGAGAGATTACCACAATAACCACAATATTTTTCACTTTGTATAAGGAACTTACCCTTCTTTGGCAAACTTGGTCCAGAGAAAATTCATTTGATTTTTCTTGTTCGTATCGTACGGTAAAACGAGTTTGACATTTTCCATATCGAACAAGTATAAAAGTTCATCTCCATGGGATACACCTGAAGATAGAAAAATATTCATTCGGTTACTGCTTTTATACATATAAGCATACACAATAAAACCTTCTTAAAACCTTCTTAAATCCATCAAAAAACGGAGGTCGAAAATTTTCACGAATCCAATACTTTCTGTATATTACGTATAAAAGAAAGTAATAACTCTCATTATGTACATTTATACGAAATTTTGTCTTACACTGTCATGTTAAAAATTTAGAAAAAATGCGATTACAGCGTCATCTGTTGAGCGAATGATCCCCAAATCTAACCAGCACCAGTTTATGTCAGGGTTCAACTAACTACCAAATTTGGTTAAATTTCGTTCATTGGTTCGTGAGATACAGCGTCCACAAAATTCGCGATACACACACGGACAGACAGACATTTTCTAAAGACTATCAAATTGTGTTCAGGAAATCACAAAACGTGTAAATCCATCGAAAACCGGAGTTCGAAAATTTTCACGAATCCAATACTTTCTCTATATTACATATAGAAGAAAGTAAAAACGTATTTTAACAATTTTTTTTTTAATATATACATTTAATTCTTAAAAAAATTATTCAGATAAGCTTCATTTTTAAGTGAAAAAGTGATCTGCATTAAATTTCTACTGAAGTTTCCTAAAGGGGAATATTAGTTTTCCCGGGAAAGTTATTAGTTAACGGGAAATATTAGTTAATTTCTTAGCGAAGTTTATTACTTTCTTCTATATGTAATATAGATAAAGTATTGGATTCGTGAAAATTTTCGAACTCCAGTTTTCGATGGATTTACACGTTTTGGGATGCTCTGAACATGATTTGATAGTTTTTAGAAAATGTCTGTCTGTGTGTATCCCGAATTTTGTGGACGCTGTATCTCCCGAACCAATGAACAAAATTTAACCAAACTTGGTATTTAGTTGGAACCTGACATAAACTGGTGCTGATTAGATTTGGGGATCAATCGCTCAACAGGTGGCGCTGTAATCGCATTTTTTCTGAATTTTTAACATGGTAGTATAGGAAAAAATTTCGTATAAATGTACATAGTGAGAGTTATTTTTAACTTGTGGTTGTAAAATTAATATGAATTATTGAAAATAGTAGTAGTTAACTAGGAAAATTTTTTTGTGCATTTGGGGCATCGCTTCCCCCCTGGGGGTGAAGTACCCCCCAGGGGGAGTAAATTTTCAAGATTGGTATCTTTCGAAAGTTCTCGTCAGTACCTTTAAAACGAATGGGTGAACTATAGATCTGTGATAATTTAAAACAAAGTTATCGATTTTTACTTTCTTCTATATGTAATATAGAGAAAGTATTGGATTCGTGAAAATTTTCGACCTCCGTTTTTTTTTTCACTTTTAACAACAACACACAAAAAAAAAAAAAAAAAAAAATTAATTATTATTATTATTGAGAATAAAATGGACTTTTTTTTGGATATTTAATTTTATACTACTTCTCTAATATGGAAATCGTCTGCATTATCATGGAAGATAATGTTTTTTAAATAATAATTTTAATAAATTACTTTTACTGAGTGAATTTGGATAGGAAAATATAGAAGAAAGTCATGCGGTGGCCACAACATACTAGTTCTTTTTATTTTGCCATTTATCCATTTAAAGGCCATTGAATGTAAGTGTATTAGTTAAATAATGATATGACCCTAAAATCCATTTTCCAAGCTTGAATTTACAAAATATGAAGCCTTATCAGTTACCACTTTTCTCAAAAAGTGATTATTAATACACGTATAGAGATTAACGTCAGTTATTCGGTGACAAGTCAAGGAAAAAGTAAAATTATCTGCTCACAACAATTGTGATTCTCTGAGAGAGATACACAATTGTAATAAAGGTAAACTAAAATTAAGTTCTACGGAGAAAATTCTGAACCTTTTAAAAACTGGTCCTAAGTGAAAGTGGCCCTATAATAGAGGCTATTTTTGCTCAATGTCCAGCCTCTTTCCATTCAGGGTCTCCTCTTTAACTGAGATTAAAGTGTTCTTTGTTGGTGAATCTTGTAACTATAGTTTTGTATACAAGTATATCTGGAATTGGAGATGTACCTATCCAATATACCACTTGTTTCAAATTTCTGTCGATCACTTTTTCAAAATCAAAGATTTTTTTAAAACATTCTGTACAGTCGGTAGCAAAAGTGTCCGAACACTAGCAAAAATTCCTATATAAAAAAAAAGTAGAGTTAATACTGTTTTTTAAAATAAATCCTTGTCGAATCCTGTTCTTAGTCAGTGTAAGAACATGATTCGATAAGGATTTATTTAACAAAATCGTATGAAGTGTACTTTTTTTACATAGGAATTTTTGCTAGTGTTCGGACATTTTTGTTACCGACTGTACATGGTATGAGTTATAAATTGCAGTGATGCCGACAGAATTTTTCCCAGCAACATTAAACATTAAAATGCCAATTTCTCAAAGCTTGAAACTATAAATTGTTGCCTTTTGAAACAAGGCATTCGATATTGTTTTATTCCCATTGTTTCCAAAGGAGCCCATAATTGTCTGTTTGTGGCTTACATCATAATTGTTCATAATAAGCCAATTTTGTTTACTGAAATTATACTGTAATTTTCATTTCAAAATATTTTTACTATCGAAAAGAATATTTAAATATAGACATCATTTTAAGATTTTCCTCGCGAATATACCTAACAACTGAAGTATTTTCGAAATCTTTGATTGAATAAACGATTAATATTAGAAAAAGCCTTTTTCGAACATTTTTTGTTTTTCAATGGTCGAAACGGGTTTTTATATTTAACATAATTAACATATTGTTTAATAGTCTATAATGCATTAAATAGTTTCGTCTATTAAAAATGACTTAAAAATTTTAAGCATATATCTATACGACTTAAATAATAATATTAAAAAATATTTATTTCAGTTATGTATGAATATGCAAGAGGGATAGATGTATCTGAAATGAAATGCCAGCCTTCTGTTTAGCAGACATAGTTAACTTATAAAAAAATATTAACTTAAAAGAAAGACTAATGTATATTTTACATACACTGGCGCGCAAAAGTCAAAAACTAGATAGTTTTTTAAACGTAATGTCGTACTGAAGTGTTCTACATCAACCTAATGATACCATAAGATTTCAAATACGTTTGAATAGGAGATTAGTGAGCTAAACCGTTTGAGTAATGAATTTAAAAGATTACTAAGGTATTTTATTGAAAAGGTAGCTCCGAGCACTTACTACATGTCACAGGAGCTTGGGCACCAAAATTTAGTCTTTAGTAGGAGAAGTGAACATTTTTGACAACGATACACGATTTACTGTCTGTTACTCAAAGATCTGTCTGTCACTTTCTTACAAGATCTGTCCATGCTGAAGACAATATTTTCAAGAAGCTGTTAAGGCGTCGAAGTCCATTCTTCTAGTAACTGCATAATTATAAAAGGAGGGATAGTCATGTACTGCTAAACTCTTGGGGGGTTCTATGGGATTTATAGTCGGTGTCTTTGCAAGAAAATATATTCCTTAAATACCTCCTTTCTCAAAGAGTTTTGTGACTGCTAGTGTGTGAGGAAGAGTGATTCTGTCATCTATAAATTGAATGTACTACGTACAAACAGACGCACGTGAAGCAGAAGAACCTTTAGACAATAAATAACAACAGTAACTCATCTTCTAGGAAGACGTGGAGATGAGTTTGACTATCAAGCATGATTATTCCCCCTCACAAAAACTCCAACACCTCTAAAACGGACTCTTTTGATCATGATGATGGAGTAGAGAATTTTGAATTTCCTTCTCTATCCAGTATGTACATGCCCAGAATCGTGTGTCACGCTAAATCGGGACCCACATAAAAGAGATCGCAACTTTAGTTTATCGATTTTTGTGACTCGTGAGGGATAGTATCCTGCTGAAGAATTCATCTTCACATCTTTTACAAGATTTGTGACTGGTATCATTTATTATACGAAAGTTCTCATGCCCCACGTTGCTCTGCTTAGTGCTGTGGATACAAACTTCCGTATGAACAACAGCGTTACACTATATCGCACAGTGGCAGTGGTTACGGCATTAGAGTGGGTAGATATTTAACAAATAGACTGGCTTGCAAAGATCCTAGATGTAAATCTTTTAGGATAAATGTAAGATTGCCTTGAAAGATGCTTTGAAGTCCCCAATAAGGATTTCGAAAAAAGAAATCTATCCTTGATATAAAAGGAATTGCTTTTGATACTTTAAGTGTTTTTTGAAAAAATCGTTCTTGGATGACAGTTGCAAATATAGACGTCTTAAATCCTGTATACACTTATACTCCGGAATACATAATTGTTGTAAATCTTGCTCGCCAGAAAGGGTTGATCCTATTCCCTCACGATAACATGGTCTGTAACATAAATGTGTCTGTCTTCTGTCCAGTGTGTCTCTATACATAGCTGCTAATATTTTAATTTATTCCGGAGTAATTTTAGCCCCGCCTCTATTTCGTACCACTTATTTTATAAAAGCATTTTTTTTTTATTTTATCGAAGTTATGTATTGAAGAAAATTTTTCTATAAATAAAGTGGTGCGAAATAAAGGCGGAGCTAAAAGTACTCCGGAATAAATTAAAATATTGGCAGCTATGTCTATATTTTTATGCTTTGTTCAGACGGTTTTGCTTATTGGTTCCATTATCTTGGATATTTTATGGTAAGAACTGGGATGATGTGAAACACTTCTACATGACATTACATTTGAAAATTTATATCGACTGTAATTAGTGAAGTTTTGTTTGCAGCGTAGAAGGAAAATTTAAGCATGGATATTTAAATAATAACATTGAAAATATTAAATTTGATAACTTTGAATCAGATCCTATTAAACATTTTTTTTTTCTCCAAACGAAGATAAAATAAAACTTGGTTAATTGACATTCTTTTACTTGAGTCAATGATTATACTAAATCATTTGGTTTGTCTTATAACGTGCATTTAGAAAACTTATTTAATCTCACCTTCATAATTAAACTTGTTTCCTTTTGCGACGTCTAGCATGCTGTATTCCCCTTTGAACTCGAATGCGTACATGTACACTCGAGCTCCTTTTGCAGAGTAGGACTGCAAGGTTCTGTAATTACATGATGTAAACATAGCATCGGTCGACATCTAAAAAAGAGAGAGAGAGAGAGAGAAACTATATTCTTCGCATGCGATTATTTTAAATAAATTAATCTATTACAACCCTATTTCAAAATGTATGTAGCTAACATAACTCATTAAAATAGAACTTTTAAATTTAACGCATTTTGGATGCAGGTAACTGAACAAATTTCTCTTTTTTTTTTTTTACAACAGTTATCAAATTCCAGAGAGTGACGTTTAGTGCTTTATTAATCATGTCCGATTTTAATTCTTATGCACACTATAAGTGTTCTTTTTCTTTTATTCATTCCTTTGTTTGTTTAAATGTGTGGGATTAATGAATATATATAAGGAATTACAAATTAAACCTGTCTTATCTAATGTTATCTATTAAAACCTGAGCACTAGTAGGCTTAACCCTGCTGTTGTATTCGACTCCAAATTGACATACTGGAAAATTCGTATTTTGCATAGAATACTTTCTGTAAAAAACAATAGGAGTTGTTACATAAATGTAATTAAAAAATAGAAAATAAAAGTAGGATTATATATTGATATTAAAAACCCTGGGTACGTTTAGACTATATTTGGTACATTGAAACAGGAATGTCTATTTAGTACATTAAAATCGAACACAGCAACAAGGTTAAATCACCTGCAGATTACCCACCATGCTCTTCGAAAAATTTTACTTCTTCTAATTTACGTTCTAGTTTTACTGATGCCAGAACCCCCTCTCTCCACACTAATAATAATGCATTCAGTGTTATTCTTAGCTGAGGTTCAATTTAAAGTTAGGAATCTGAGGGTAAACTACTAATTTTTAATTAATTAAAATCTATACAAATTATGCATATATATATATTTAATTTCAAATTTTGAAAAATAATTTTAATCTAGTTTATTTGAAACACAAACACACACACAATAAACACATCAATTAAAAAAATAAATAAATAAATGTAGATTTTATGGAGCTGACTCCAAATTTTTACAATTTTCTTCAAAATTTAAAACGTTTGGCTGAAAGTAACATACATGTGACATTCAGATTCTCCGAACCGAGACAAAAACAAATTGGATGTCTTATAAAACCAAAATAAAAGCACCATTTCGATTTAGAAATCAAAATCGAAATGGATCTCTGATTAAATTAATTTCGTCTTTAATGACTTTCTTTAAAAAAAAAATAAAATAAAAAGAGATTTGATAATTGAGGATTGATGCATGATTTTACTGCGCGCTTGCATGTACGAGTGTGAGAATATGCAGGCATTCGAGTAATTACATACAAGTGTATGGCAGTATGCATACCAGCAATTATGCACGTGCACGTGATTCGAGTATGTAGGTGCGAATGTGCATGTCTACGTGTATGTGTGCTTGTCATGAAGAAGAACAAAATTTTTCTGCGTAGTACTTAAGTGGGCGTGTGCGCACATGTTTCAATTTTTTGAATATATTAATGCACATATGTGTGCAACTACAATTATTTTCTGTAATATGGAAAAATGTTCAACTCCCCATTTTCAATCCTACGTCATTTTTTAAATTATAAGTGACAACGTTTTTATTGAAGATTCATTTTTCTGGGCATCATTACAGACATTTGCAAAATTTTAAGACCACCCATAGAAAAATCAGATTTAATGGAATAACGTAAAACTAACATACATATTTTACATATAAAAGAGCAAAATAGACTGTACATGGTTATTTACTGTAATTAAAGTCAGTATTTTGTAGGACCTCCTTTGCTTTTAATAACTTGTGCAATCCTCTTAGGCATGCTATAAATAAGAGACTTGCAGTAAGCTTTAGAAATGTAAGTGCACCAGACATGCTTTATTGCTTCAACAAGTGCCGTAGCAGTGGAGCGACTTTATTTTTCACAATACACCACAGATTCCCTATTGGATTCAAATCTGGGCTGTTACCTGGCAGTCAAGCACTTTGATTTTCTATGCCCTCAGATATTTCTTGACAATCTTCGCCCTGTGACACGGAGCCCCATCATGCATGAAAACTGAACATTTATGAACACGCACGTGATGCTACAACTTCTCACGTAATAAATTAAGGTACTGCTTTCCGTTAATACGAGTTTTAGGTGGCACATAATACAGAATAGCAGTAGCGGATTCAGACATTGTATCCCACATTATTTGGCTTGGAGGATGTTTAACAGTTTGAATCGTATATCTCTCATTCCCTTGAACGGCGAACACTTGTAGCACGTGCAGAAAATTGCTGCACACTTGACTCATCCGAAAATAAGACCCTACTCCACTGCTATACTGTCCAATTCTGATATTGTCTGGCGAAAGTTAGTCGTTTCTTTTTCATACTTGGTTTCGAGGTTTCCTTGTAGGTTTATGAGATGATAAACAAAAATCTTTCACCAAACGTCTTGAAATAGTACCCAAATTGACGCTGGTGCCTTTTGCAGCCAGAGAATGTCTAATCGTATTGCAGGAGGTTCTTGGATCTCGCACGACCATCCTTCTTATCACATGATCATCACATGCACTCGTTTTTCCATTGCGATCACTTCTCTTAAGGTCCACAAATTTTCCCGAAATTTAAAATTTACTACAGTTTGACGCGCAGCTTCTTGTTCACATTTATCCTCGAACTTATTCGACGTTTAGAAAATCTAATTTTATGCAGGGTCAATTTTTCATACCTTCTTGTAACGGTAAATGAAGGTTTTCCCCCATTACAATAATTACACAACAGCACTGTCTATGACAAAATCCAATAAACAACTTGCGATAAACATGCCGGCCACCTTTATTTACATCAGTAGAATACGTCTGATGCCATTAACACACGAGATAATGCAATAATCAGTGCAAATGATGCAATGTGTTAAAACACTGAAAATTGGCTACTGGTCTTAAACTTTTGCAAATGACAGTAGTTTAAATATTAAAAAAACGTTTAATTGCTAGATTCTCAGCTTAGGTGCTTATAATGACAGTCTTGTATTTTCTAGAACTTTAAAAACATTAATATAAATTTCAATATAAATACTTGTCTTTTGATCTGATTGAATTTCGAATTATGGTAACCTAATTTTTGGAGAATAGGCAAATCTAGGTACGTATAATAAAACAAAATTAACAGGAAATCATTCGGTTCTTTTAAAGTTGTTATAAACATAAATAATAACTTTGTTATCACGTTTTTATTAACACGATTTCTTGTTTGTTTGCCCGGTACAAGTCTTGCAATCGATTTTTAACTAATTTCCTGACTAGCTAGACATTTGAAACTTTTAGAACACGATGACAATGCATTCTTTTATTCAATTAATAAATGTCTGAAATTTTCTTATAATTGCTCTCTTTATTACGCATTGAATCATTTTCATGCAAGTTGATGGGATAATTCCTCAAAAAGAAAATAAAAAAAAAGTATTTATTAATACATAGAATTGTCAAGTTTCTAGGATTCAACAGAAAATTTAAAAACGTGGAATATAAAAAGTTATTTTTATCTTGCAATTATTTTTAAATTCCATTGAAAACATAAAATGTCCGTAAATCTTGATTTTCGATTGGGAGAAAATTATTCGGCAACATTTACGAAAGTAAATAAAACTTAAAGAAATAACTCTTTTAAAATTTCATATCTTTAGCACGAAGCGCATAAGGAAAATAAAAACCACTTGGCAGGTAAAAGAATACAGATGCCTACTCAGGAGAAAAAAATTAATTTGAAAAAGATCTGTAAATGTTAAGTTATTTTTCTACACTGGTTCTCATAATTATGAGAACACCCGTTTTTCTATATTGACTAAACACTATTATTTAAACAAATATATTTTTTATTAATTTGAATTTCAATAATAGACGATATTTAAAAAGTTTTATCGTTTTTCTATCTTAAAAAACTTTAAATGCGGTCAAAAAAATGATTTTTCAGGTGTTCACAATTATAAGGACAGCTCGAATTTTAGTAATTTTTTTCGGTTATTCTTTAAATTAATATTTTATGGGGTCTCTTTTTAGGGTGAAACAGTCAGACATTATATCTGGTACATATACATATATATATATTAACATTCAGTTTCAGTACCATTTCATACAGCATAGATTATATTCTGAATACATTTAAACTATTTAAAATTGCTTTCCACTTGCATGCACTTTTATAATATGATAAGTTAAGGGTTTTTTCAACTTTTAGGTCATGGGGAAAGCAATAATACAGAAGTTTATTTCTTTAAACTATTTTCTATTGTTTTAGAAGTAGAGCAAAAATGTAAGTCTTGTTGAAAAAAAAATTATTACCCCCCACTCCTCTCCAAAATCTAACAAAAATCTGAGAATTCCACGTTTAAAATTTGCGGATATTCTCTTGATGTTCATAATAATAGAAAAAATTACTAAATTCATGCTCTGTCTTTCGCTATCTTCAGATCGTGCCAGTAACTGTTAAAACCATTTGGTTAATCAAGAATAAAATGTTTTTCATCCGAAAATGCAACATTTTACCATTTCATATTGTCTTTATTCAACTTTAACACAGACGTTCTTTCCTCCATTAAATGCTTATTGATTATTGCAGGTTTTTTATTCATTTTAACATATTATTAATTATTTTAAACATGCATAAATGTGCACCCCAACCTTTCGTTAAAAATTGCGAGCAAATTCAGCAGCAGTCATCATGAGTAGAACAGTAAGAGGAATTATGAGTCTTCGATCTCTGTAAAACAACTCTGATTTTGCATCAGATCTCTCTCCTATCGAACCAACAGTTCAACGTTTGATCACATTTCCTTCAGCAACTTTATATCTTCGAATTTCATTAGAAATACGACGTATTGAAATTATCCCTCCACTTAAAAAAACACATTTATCATACTTCCCTACATGAACGTTCTTTTTTTCGAGGAATTACCAGTAATGTCCGTCCAAGAAAAATTGAAGGCTTATATATGAATTAATCTAGCCCAGTAGTTAACAAATTCGCATGTCAACTGTAATTTATCCGCTTGTAAGTTAAATAAAACGAAAAAAATCTTGATTGTCCCTATAATTATGAACATCTAAAAACATAGAGAAAAAATATTTTGCACTATTTTTTATTAATTTTGTTTCATATTAAAAAAAAATATATATATATAGCAGTTTTGAATTGTAGAATACTAGATATATTAAGTGCACTTAGTATAATCTTCTTCACAATTATTTTTACATTAGTTATTTCAAAACATAAAGTGTCCTTATAAATATGAGAAGGAGTGTACATCGCTAACTTTTGTTTTAGGTCTCCATAATAAGATGGCATTTGTTATGTCAACCAAAAATAACAGCATATTCTTCGATCTCGTCGTCAGTATTGAACCTGTTGCCACCGAACATTGATTACATTAAAAATATACATATATAAGTCACTAACAGCAAACCATTTCACCATTAATGAGAAATAGGCGCACACCACAATTGTTACAATGCACTTTATCGAACTGGCTCAAAAGTTTCTTCTTACCATTGAATTTTCTTCATACACTTTTTTATTCTGTGTATAAATGGGGAATGATTTAACGTTCTTTACATTGAGAAAACGAATTCTACTATGAAGGGTTTTCGTCATTTTAAACACGTACGAAGAAGTGTACACAACACTCACCTAACTTAAAATGATGTCAACTCCTTCTCAATAGCTCAGGGTAGAAATCCTACATAGATAGGCTGACGCATCCGCCATTTTCTAGTCCATAAGACCGGCTGTCGATTTATTATTGGTGGTTTTTTGGCAATAAATTGCATGAATAACTCTAGAAAAGGGCACCACCTGTTTTATACTTTCTTCTAATCGAGGACCAGGAAGAAGGAAAAAGTGGATTATAAATTGCAGATGTAACTCGTGGATACCCGGAGCAGGAGCACAACTTTGTAGCATAAGATTTCCATTATTTTCGAAGTATTTCATTTTATTTTCAAAGTTGTTTGACAAATTTAATATGAATGTACTGTTTTTTAAGTTATTACTTTAAATTCTTTTAAAATTAACTTTAATATTACAGTTCTTTTAACGTGAAGGGTTGCAGTTTTGAGAATGTTCGCGATGTTCTTAAAATTGCCAACTTGTTCGTTTCGTGATAAGAAGTTCTAGCTCATTTGATCTGTATAGAAGTTTAAAGGCAATAACAACGCTAATAAGTTAACCTAGCTTTTTCTACCGCCAACACTTTCCCAGACGGGCTAGAAAATGGCGGACACTGCTCCAGCTCTTATCATATAGGAGTTTTAGGTCAGGGTAACTACTGCGCATGCACAAAACTGTGAAGTCTGTGCTGTAGCAATAAATAAATAATAATAATAATAAAAGATTGAGAAATTAAATATTAGCTGTACTTTTTGTTGGTAATAAAAACTTCATATTATTGCTATAGCTAGTCTTTTCCAAATTCGTGTCGACTAATCAAAATTTACTCCTGGTATTATTAGATTCAGTTAAAAAGTCTATTACAAAGTGTTCTCTATACATCATTTTTTAACTAATAAATGTTTAAATAAATTTATAGAAAACGCTCTCTATATTCTTCCCTTCAGTTTATTTCAAGCATGATTTCCAAGAAAAGAATACTTACATTTATGAAAGGCTGTAGGACTTGGCTCACATTCGTTGGGTCAAGGCCATTGAAATAATGGAAACGAACTGCTTGAGAAACTGACTCAATGTTCCCTTTGATGTCCGTCGTAGTCTCCAGAAACGTAGGAATAAGCTCTTTAAGTAAGAAGCTGGAATTTGTTTTCAGTTTATCTTCGTATGACTTGATCACTTTAAGGGAAAAAGAATAAATGAAAATAATATCGAGAAAGAAAAGACTGTAAAACTTAGTCTAATTTATAGGAAATTACTTTTATCACGTTAACCTAGATGTAAATGACATTTTTGACAGGGCCATATTTTTGATATGGTATAGTAACTGAAATATGCATTATATTACAAAAATCGTGTAACGCTCGTTATTGGGGTTCATCCGCTCCTCTATATTTACTGTTAGGTTGGTTTAGTTAAAAAATAACACGTTACATACACATAAATATTTTTGTGTTCAGACACACATTTGTTCATTCACACAAACAGACGCGCACATATTATTGTTCTTTTAAATTCAGGTTTAGTTTAGTTCGCTTAAAATATACAGTGTGGCAAACACTCATAACCCTAATACTTAAAATATTGCTAAAAAAAATTAAGCCTCCTAGAGAGCGCTGCGATCGAAATTCTTGCTCAAATCGTAAACATTGAATAAAAGTTGATTGGCTCTTCCCAGTTTCGCCTGCTCAAACACGTGATGTAAGCCCATAAACGACCCATAAATACATTAGTTTAGATTTTTTAAGCAAGAATCTCGATCCCATAGATCTCTGGTGTGAGGCATAATATTTAGGACACAGTTGCCCCGCTATGTATTCTAGGCTCTGTAGTTTAGGGTTTTCAAAATAGTAAGTACTGCTAACCACTTCTTAAAAACAGAATTTATAGCGACGCATTTCATCCTCAGTGCAATTCACTTTTACAGAGATGCTTTGAGTTTATTCAAGCATTATGCAAACGTTTTAATTTTTATATTTTCAACACATCCTTCATCAACACTTCTTTTTTTTTTTTTTTTTAAATTAATGATACATTGTCTATTGATATCGTTAACAATGGTGTACTCTTTGGAACTTAAAGTACTTCACAATACGTGCCGGAATGAGATTACTTTCATTTTATGAAAAAACTTAAGACTGAGTGAATAGAATCATGCTTTCTTACAGCTTTTCTTCATTTTTGGTTTCCTTAAATTTGAACTTAAAAAATCGCTTAGTCATAATACGCATATAATATATTAGACGAGGAAACGACAAAAAATAAACGCGAGTAACACAAATGAAAACGAATCGTTTCAAAATCAAGGCTAACGTTAGCTGCATTAAATGTTTATAGCAATAAACATTATATAGCAAACATATAGCAATATACACTGCATAAAAAGTAGACGGACACTTGCTTGTAATACTTTAAAGCCGTTTATTTCTTTAATTAGAGATATGAGGTTCATTTTCTCTAATATAATTATATTCTTGAGACATCATATATTATTATTTTTTGGATATAGATTCAATCCTTTTGAATTATGTAGTGGAAAAATTCAAAAAACAAAAATGGGGCATATTTGCACTGTAATTTTTCTTAAAAAAAGTAGATGGACACATCTTGTATCTTTAAAATAAAACGTTTTTAGTAAGGGGTTCATCTCCCATTTGCTTTAATAAGTTCGTATACTCTTTTAGGCATCGAATCAATGAGATTCTGAATCTTTTTTTGACAGAAAATTTCCCAAATGTTGGTAAGAGCTTCTTTGAGCTGGTGAATTGATTCATACTGGCGTCCACCCTCATAAATATTATGAACAAGCATAGCCCAAATGTTTTCTACAGGATTCATATCCGGACTCTTGGCTGGACAGGGTAAAACATTGAAGTTGTTCTCATGAAACCATTTTTTAACGTTGTTAGCGGTGTGTATTGGCGCTCCATCTTGTTGGAAAATCCAGTTTTCTCCTCCAAGATCACGCGCAAATGGCAAAAGCTCACTGCTAGTGTTTCAATATAATCTTTGTGAGTTTGCTTCTTACTTAGGAACACTAAATTTGTCCTTCCACCATAGCCAACAGCTAGCCACACCATCACGTCACCACCACCAACTTGTCGAGTAGAATACACTTCGTCTTCTTTCTCCAAACTGTGCCAATAATATTGATATCCATCTGGGCCGTCTAAATTAAATTTTTTCTCATATGAAAAAACTACAAATATCCATTCTGTAGTCCAAAACATATGGTTTTGAGCCCACTGTATGCGTTCTGTCACGTGGTGATCCTTCCAGCATGGATAATGTTTTCTCTTCTTATATTGAAAGAGCTTAATGTAGTTATAAATTGTCTGAGAAGTTACGTTACTAATTCCTGTGCTTATTCGAACTCTGGGAATTGATGCTTCAATTTTTTTCAGCTCGGTAAAAATTTTTCTTTGGTCTCTAAGTGAAAGTTCCTTTGGCCGGCCACTTATTTTCTTTACGCGATGGGCTTCAGGAGCAAGTAGAAAATCGGTGATGCTACTTTTGCTTATTAGAAGTAGCCTACTAATTTCTCTGTCTCCTTTATTAACATTTTTCAGCGCTATAATCTGTCCTTTCTGGTAATCAGTTAGAGGAATTCCTCGTGGCATGGCGCATTCATCTCCAAGAAATTTAACTACATAAAACCATCTTGTCAAGCCCGTTAGCAATTGGCAAAATGAAAAATGTACATGTACATGCAAAACTGGTATTCCGCAAAAAGCACCCGCTTAGATAATTGCAGTTTTTGACCAGTGTCCGTCTACTATTTAAAAAAAAAATATTGTGCAAATGTATATATTTTCTCTTTAATGCATTTTCCTGCATTAAAATTATAAATAATTGAATATTTTTATTTGTCTGTCATAAATATGAAGATTGATAAGTATAAACATGTTAAAGAATTTTAATTGACATTTCCTATTAAACAAAGGGGGATTTTAAAAAATTGTAAAGAAGTGTCCGTCTATTTTTTTTATGCAGTGTATGTACAACATGCAGCAATAAACGTCACATATTCTGATGAAGTAGATGAGTTTCAGGTATTTCCGTATATTGCGGCGACAGGGTACATATATCGCATGCAAAAAAATCCCTTATTTACACATTAAAAAGACACATGTTTTGCTACCTTATTTCTTGTACTTCACACCAGCAGTTTGTTTACTTGTGAAGTTTCTTTATCGTGCTGTCGTCATATAGCGACTTTTTTTAATTCAATATCCACCTCTAAATTTTGAATGTAATGGTTGCCTAATTAAATCAAAGATTAATTATCTATTACACACACACACACACACACACACATATATATATATATATATATAATATCCCTTCTCAAAATTATTGATGACTATAGAATAAAAAAGCAGTAATCTGGCAACACTGTCCTATAGATTAGTGAACATTTTATAGCCTTATCACATACGTACATCACATAAGTTCAATTTGTGAAAAGGTGCACATATATTTAAGGTTTTATCACGATCCATCAAATACTGACTTATTCTTCAACCATATTTCATGAAACCATGGAAGCATCTGCGCAAGTGCTAACTCAACGAGTCCAATGCTAAAATAGGGGTGAGAGTCATCTGACTCAGAGAAAATGAGCAATAACAAAGCGCGGAATTACTGGATGTTTTCCAAATTTCAAACTGTCGGTCACGCTGGCATCCCTCCAACATTTTGGACGCGTCCTCACTGCTAGTTTTAGGATATGTGGCCGCACTGTACAATCCATTTAACAGGGAAGAGGTGCCGCTCACCGCTCTAGGAGCAGTGTCGAGCGATTCCAGCTATGCTAGGCCCCTCTTCCGGAGTTTATTTAAACTCTAAAAAAATTACAAAAGCCGCTAGAGACAGGTCTCCCACGCGACAAGGAGCGGCATGTTCTATGCTGGTAGAAAAGTGACAAGTGGCTTAAGGCTTGTAAAAGTGACAAGCAAGTAGAGCAAGGCAGAGCAAGCGGCTTAAAGCAGGAGCAAGCAGATGTGAGATTAATCTGTGAGATTAGTCATATTCATAAGGAATTCAAATATATTATTTAGTTTAGAAAGCAGGCTTTTTCTATTGAGGATATTAAACAGCCAATCGGCTGGCCTGGCAGTGGGATTTCTTAAGTGGAAGGCAGAAGTTAAACTACAGTAGTAATAATAGTGATTAGGAGTTCCCTCCTCCCCGCAAGGACACAGAGGAGAGCATCGGCAATGAAATCTGTATAAATAGGATGGAAATGGGCCATGACCTGTCAGAAAAGCAGTCACGGGGGGGGGGAAAGACACCAAGAATTTAAGTTTACGAGTGGGATGAGATTAAAGGTGTATCTTCCCTTTGGAGAAGTATCCCACAGTTCCTGCCAATCTCTAAGTAATTGTTGTTTTAATACTTGTTTAACGTATGAGGGAGGGGCAGGGAGTGAAAAATCTATTGAATTGTTTTCGGTGGCTGCCTTGGCCAGTGAATCAGCAAGTTCATTGCCGAGAACTCCCCTGTGGGCAGAAACATGTGCCAGGGAAAGATGTTTAGCCAGATTAATAAGTTTTGATTAAATTGAGATAACCTGTGGATGTTTACTCCTGTGGCGAGCAATGGCTAGAAGACCTGACAGACTGTCACTGAAAATATTATGGGAGGGATAGTTATTAATATTAGTCATAACCAAGTCTATGGCCATTTGGATCGCGAATAATTCCGCTTGGAAAACAGAGTTATAGTTGGCCAGTCTGCCCGCCCACTGATGAACAACCGAACCATCGGTCATCACACAAAAGGCCGCACCCACACCGTGGTCCGTTTTGGAGCCATCAGTGTAGCCACAGGAGCAGAAGGAGAAAAGCTATTTTTGTTACAATTTACTATTTGTGAAGCAACATCTTTCCGGGATGAATATTCCAACTATTGACTGTGGGTTGTATTTCTGTGTTTGGAAAAAGGGTTTTTGCCAAAGAAATATTTTTTAATTGAAGAATGTTTGTTTTTAAGTACGTCTGTTGAAGCTGAAGATGGACGTGGGGAATGCCCGTAACAGCAGTGAGGGCGTCAGTGGAGATTGTTCTATATCCTCTTGATAATTGGAGGAGGGACAGGTTCACAACATGAGTACAAACATGCAATCTGTAAGACCCGCCGTACAGTCACGAGACAAGTTTGAAGCGACATGCGACACGCGCGTGCTCTAAACGGTTTTCAGGAGATTAAGTTGTATTTAGAGCATGCGCGTGTCGCATGTCGCTTCAAACTTGTCTCATGTCTCTTCAGTGTACGGCGGGCCTTAGGCACATATATAGATGCACATATATAGTGTTAGACACATATATAGATTACGCCTATTTTTAGTCCTAAACCTGTCCTTGATTCAAAGGTCGAGTTCATTAATGTCGTACTAGAATTGCTCATTGGCCTATTAGTGAGGTTTGAAATTCACCATAGAGTAAGGCGACCCCATTTTCTTAAAGAAAAAGTGGTGGCAAATTAACGCTGATTCTCCAATTTAAAAAAAAATGGTTGGTTGGTTGGTCGGGTCTTTACGACTTTCAATAACTGATTTAAAAGTCTAAAGATATCTGATTTTGTGTTATGTTTATACAGCAGTACATTTCTATAAAATGTCAGACAAACTTTAGGAAGGATGTATTTATTCAATTATGTTAAAAGAAATTATTTTACATATTCAAGTTATTTATACAGTTCCCGCCGCTTATTAAAATCACATTCGTCCTGAGCCAAAGTGATTTCATTAGCGGCTGATTTTTATATCCGGCGAACGTTCCTGCACTCAAGGAAAAGGTATTACTTCCCTGAAATTGAAAAGAAATTTCAAAAGGTAACAAATTATGGAATTAGTAAATAACATTAATCAATTTTCGATAGATATTTAATTAATGGTTCCTTTATCGATATAAGTGAATCAAACGCATTTCAAGTTCCTAATGCGCTTTCCTTTGGAAAAAAACCATCATTACTTAACCAAAAGTTTACGCTTTTCTTATAAATTTAAACCTCCTGATTTATAGTTATTTCAAAATAAGAACTAGAAACTGTCTTTTAACTATCAACAATTTTTAAAAAAGAAAATCATTTGGAACTCAAATCATACTTGTAACTTTATTACTTCGCTTTGAAGAATACGATCCTCGAAATTGTTATGGAGATAAGTTATGGGGCGTGTTTAATTTGTAACGACGCTGCAAGTGTAAAATTTTCGACAATGAGCGATGATACTAGAGGGATTTTTGTGCATTATTTATTTATTTATTTATTTATTTTATTTAAAAAAAATCACAATGTTAATAAAATTTTTTTTAGTGTTGCATAAATAATATTTTTGACTGCTGGGGAGATATTTTTTAGTTTATTAACCGGCGATGATGATTTTATTTAAGCGGCGGCTTTAAAAGTAGTTTGTATTGCTTTGATTCCAGTCCTAGCAATTTGATCAGATTAAGCGGCTCATTTTATTAACCAGTGAATTTATTAAGCGGCGGTTAATGTATTTTAAATTATCTGAAGATTAATGTTGCTGTAAAGGTTTCTTTTTAAATTTTAAAACTCTGAATTAAAATCAAATAAGAAATTACTAAATCGAAATTATTGATTTTATACAATTTTTTGGCAGATCTTAGTATATATTTTGGGAACTTAGTCTATTTTTGAAACCAATGCCCACTCCCTTGATCAACAAGAGGTGTGAAGAAAATTTGACAAATTATCATTCAATGGATCGTTTTTATTTATGGATAATATGCAAAATGTAAATAAGAAAAACTAATTGAAGGTTTGATCCATTTGTACTCTGAAATACATTTGGATCAATGATATAGAACTCTTCTTTTTGTACACATATAAATTTATATTCTTAAAAAGCATTTTTCTCCAGGCGTTTCCTTTCCCTTTTTAATCAGTCAAATATTTATCGCTAAAATGTTTTCGTCTCTAAACATGCAATAAAAATTTTAGGAAGTTTATTTCATTGGTGAATCCAAGAAATATTTTCTTCAGTGTCATTGATTCCATGAAAATTCCACCTGCTTCTGCGATCAATACATGATAATGATTTTATGTAGTTTCTAAAAACTGCTTTCCTCTAATAATAAAAATTAATTCGGAAGAATAGCGCATTTGCAGGATCTGCTTTTACATTTTCAGAGTATGAATTTTGTTAGTATCAAGATAAGAAAATCGGATAATATATTCCGTTTTTAATGATAAGTATAAAATCAAATATAGTACTATAAACAATAAAACATTTAAAAAATACCTACACGAGTTTAAAAGATACTACATGTTTTAAAATGCTACATGTTTCGTCATCAAACACACTAAAACATATCCTACTGCTACAAAAAATTTTCAGTTTCCCCTATTCTTCTCTTCAAATTCTGTATAATTCCCAAAATTGTAGATAAATTTTAATTAGTTTAATATTCCTAGCTTTCAGAAAGCGCAGGCAGACCATAATTCGCACGTAGTGGGATGTTCATTTTATTATTATTATTATTATTTTTTAAATGTTCACCATGCAGCCGACGCAATATTCAGCAATCTACAAATAACTTCAATTGTTTGCAATGAGTCAGTAATGTGGACGCTCATGCTTGAAATCACAAATGTAGCGCCTCCACTATAAAAATTAAACACCTACCTTACTATCACGAGTTAACTCGGGTCGGACATTTTTTTTCTTCAAATTATTATCACGAGTTATCTCGGGTTTGAATTTTCCCTATCTTGGCGAAGCATCACGAGTCAATTTATTGTAGTCGTTTCTAGAGCCAATTGATGGAATTACTTGTCTTTTTTTACCGTTTTGAATGCTTGTTGGAGAAGGAAAGCTATATTGAATAAGGTTTCATTGTTTTTTTGAAAGAGAGTTATAGTTGTGTTGAAGTGAGTAAATAAGAAGCAAACATTCAAAGCATGTTTTCTCTAAAAGTAAAAAAAAAAAAAAATGAGTTAGGGATTTTTCTTTGAACTTAACATAGTATGTTTAGATATATTTCTACATATGTCTACATGTCTCCGTAGTAACTAGTAATACATCTAAACAAACGATAAAGTGTTTAAGGTTGAAAATAAATAGGTAAGGCAGGGGGTTAAAAACGGAACTTACTTTCTTGGTTGTTCTTGTATGGATAAATTTTAAACGAGGAAGAAGTTTCTTTAAGATAACATAAAAAAAAAAAAAAAAAAAAACGCTAAAAATTCATGAGTATGCATTTAAAGAGATTTTTAAAATGTAAAGTCTTGTTTTTCTTTTTTTTTTTCTTTCAATGTCATCTTTTTAAAAATGTTAAAATGTTTTGACTTAGCTAAATTGATTCATAGACCATAGGGTAAACATCATTAGAGTACCTTTATTTTAAAATATCGTTACAAAATAATATAATCACTCAATTATGGAGGTAATTTTTATTCGATATAAATAATGACCAACTATAATAATTTTGAAAGATAATTTCACTCCTACAATTTTTTAAAACCTAGAAAAACAACTTCAAACTATGGGCTATCCTCAATTTTCGAGGACATAGGGTCACTATACCTTGGACTGCGTTACTTACTTTATTTAAATATTTTTGCAGTTGGAAATGGGTACTTTTAGCGAATAGTTGCGAAATTAAAATCCCGGTAATGATAAAAATTTTCGTGCAAAATGCACTCTGTTTATGCATTCGTGTTTACTTTAAACGGTATTAAAAAAAGAAAAATAAATAAATCAATTGAGGTAGTGAATCAACGAATGCTTTGCCAGCTTCGCTGGTCACTATATTTAAAGGGGACTAGTGTGAAAGTTGTACCTCACGGGACTCATGTGCAAGTTGCACCGAACGAACAAACTATTTCTTTCAACGAAAATGCCTACTAACCCTGGACGATAGGTCTAATATATCGTATCCTATTATATATCGTATTTATCGTAATATAACTCAATACTTATTTCGCTTCCTTCTTCGACTCGTTTTAATACGCAATTTTTATATGCATGAGCAGCCCCCGACAAACAAAAACATTAAATCATTCAATTCACATTTTTACTTATTTTTTATGTCATATCATTTCACGCGCACTTCTTATTTCCTAATTCAAAATTATTTAAAAAAAAAAAAAAAAAAAAAAAAAAACTTTTTCGATATCGCTTGTAACGATACTGATTATTATTAATTTTCTTTTCTTTTTCTTTCAATAATAATAATAATAATAAAAAAAAAAGATTTTGATGAAATTCTGGCAAAAGCAGACTTTAGTTTAGGACGGATTATATTCTCGATAAATTTTAGATTTCGACAAATGTCCAACTATCGAAATCGACAACGCAAAAATGCCAGATTGAGACTAATAGGCCCTCAGTCCTAAAAAAAGGTCTAATTAGTATATCACAGAAAAGCTTACTCACAAGGGTACAGGATGGCTCCATCATCTTTATTAATTCCCGATATGAGAGGGACAGGCTTAAAAGCACCAGACTCCAGTAACTTTGCAGGAGTGTCCGGCAGAAATCCCCCTCGTTCCACGACAGGGATCGCACGCAAAGGATAATCCCCAAACTTCTGCAAAAATATAAATACACAAGGATGTAAACAATATACTTTGCATCACTTGGTATATTTACAATTATAGGATGTTTTTCTTTTAATCTAATTATTTTATTTGCTAAATGACTGTTTTTTTATCCGTAGAAAAATTGTAGTACAAAACTCTACTCTCGCACGTCAGTTACTCAATTTTATATCAAAATCTGAAGTGTGTCAGGGTCATTTGGCCCACCTTCTATATTTCGTTTTATTTGTTTTTCCGATATGCATTTTTCTTTGTTATATGTTAATTTATCTATACTTATGCAATATTTTTGAAAAATCTTGACATTGGATCTTTTGAAAAATCTTCATTAATTCCTTAAATACTGATCGTTGATAAAGACTATAACTTGCAAATTTGCATAAAAAATTTACAGAATTTTATATATATATATATATATAAAATATATATGTAATTATATATATATATGTAAACATTTCAGTGGATTTAATCTCAGAAATTGCGGAATTAAAGTTTTTATACGATACACCTTAGAAAAATATCTGGTGAATGAAATGTGCCTCATGCCCTAATAAAGTTAGAAACAAAATTTCAGCAAATACAGTAAGACAAATAAAACTGTATATACATTAAAATTATCAAATATAATTTCGTGTAAAATTAAGAGACAAAACTTTTCAAACTTTCTAACTCAATATTATATGAGCTGCATTCTTAGAACAACTTAATAAATTATTGAAAGTTATTCAGAATAAGAACAAAAGACTCAAGAAAAACTATTTTCTTTTCTTTGAATAATTAAAAGATTTCTTTTTCCTTTTTTTTTTTTTTTTTTTTTTTTTTTAAATCCTGTATTTGTAAACATTCTAACTTAGAAATAATGTGAACTTGTCGAGTCATTATAATTTAATCTTTTCTTTATCACAGAAAAAAATCTTTCAAACATCGATATAAATTTTTTTCTCGCAATGATGTAGTGAATTTTATGATAATAAGTACAGCTTCATGTTCAATATCACTGCTCTGGATGAAAATTGCCCCAACACCATTTTGGCAAATTCTTGTGTAAAATGACCTACAGAATCCGAATAGGACGCCCATTTTGCCCTATCACCAACCGTTTTTTTAGGGACTGCCCTCTATTTTTATCCCTTTTTGTTAATTTTATAGCTATAAATTTGATTTTTAGGAGGGAAAGGATTATTTTAACTGTTAAATATCTTCTGAGGGGTTACAGAGTTGGAAAATTCTAAACATCAACATTTGCAGCGAGGGAAAAATTTAGGGAGGGGGGATTTGACGCCGAAATTATGTATTACATTTTTTAATCTATTATTAATGTTATTTATTAAACATTATTTTTTTAATTTATTTTTAAGTGTTAAATTAAGTTTTTTTCATTCTCCAAATCAAATTCATTGCCATAAAATTACTGAAGCGTGATAAAAGTTGGGGGATGGGGGAGAGGGGTGTCCCGAGAAAACGGTGGGTGACTGGGCAAAATAGGAGTCCTATTCGGATTCTGCAGGTCATTTTACATAAAAATGGCATCAGGGCTCAATTTTTTTTTTCAGCGCAGTGTATTTAGATATAGAAACTATGAGCAATTTTCGTTTTCAAAACTTACTTTATTGTGTTTTTGAGCTTTCAGAACTTCTTTTAGAGGTTTTTGTCGAATGCAGTTCACCATTTCCGACGAAGATTTGGTGGAGCAGCTGAGGTTTCGTGCCACCTCCTCTGCGTAGCTGCGAGGATCATCCTCCACTGTCCAGTCACATAAAGGAGATCCGCTTTCAGCAATGGCTTGATGAAACAGACCTGATAATAAATAGGAAGAATTAATTTTCCGCTTCAACCCTATTAGTTTAGAAATTTGGAATGGAAGACTGAATAATTTTATGGAAACGAAAAATATCCCGACGAGCAATGGACTTTCGACCCTGTACTACCTAAGACAGTTAATGGCCCTCTTCACTTACCGTCGCCGTAAGCCTGAGCCAATGTTATTCTATGGGGAAATTTTCTTTACCAATAACTTATTAACTAATACATACTTTTAAATTCTGTTTTCACATTCAAAAATTTCCCAACTGTTCAATGGACGGACCTTTTTTAAAAATGTATTTTTTTAATTTTTAATATTTTATTTGGAAATTGCAAAATGAAAAAAATTTCACGTATTGAAAAATCGTATTTTGCAGCTTCAAAATAAAATATAAAAAATTAAAAAAATAATTTTTTAAAAAAGTTCCGTCCATTTAACAGCTGAGAATTTTCAGAATGTGAAAGCAGAATTTAAAAATATGTATTAGTTAATAAGTTAAGAAAAATTTCCCATAGAATAACATTAGCTTCTGCTTCCGGCGGCGGTGAGTGAAGAGGGCCCTTAATGGCAAAGTCTACACGTTTCTCGTATTTTAGTGTTTTGAATTTTTACTACCTAATTCAGTTTTATGGCTCAATAATGTTTATGTATCCGTTTACAAGTGTAACATTTTTAGGGCAATAGAGCCAATCTGGTTGTTTTGATAATGTCTACAAACTTTCTTTCTCTCTTTATTTTTTCGGTTTCGTTGCTACCATGTCAAGCTATCAAATTTGAAATTGGCTGCTTTTGCAGACAGCGAAAAAATCTTTTGTAATCGTGAACTCAAAATCAGCGCCAGGCAAAAATAACTCAATATTGTATATTTCCTGTGCTGTTAAGCTGCTGGTTAACCATCTGACCCCCGCTGACGGATATATCCGATAACTGAGCTGTTCTTTTTCCCACATTACACTGATAATTCAAAATTATATTAATGTAAATTTTTAGTTTGTTTTTAAAAAATTGAAGGTCTTCAATAATAGTCATAAGCAAGGTGAGTGAAATACGGTCGCCTGATCGCCATTGGCGACCAATATATTTTAATTGGCGACTATGTTTTCAATTAAAAAAAAAACTCAATATACTTTTTTTATATATTTTTGTGAAAAAATGGGTCCCAGAATCGGGATCAGATTTTACTCTCGATATAGGCTATCTCCCCGTTTTGATTTGAGCTCCTCTTACCTTATTTTTGAGACACTGTGTTGAATCAATACACCACTTTTCTCCGTGCATGTTTCAGAACTCTGATAAATGAGTACACTGTTTTAGGAAATTGGTTTACATTGCTCTTATTTGCGTTTGCTATGCGATTTGTGGAATCTTTGTGCCGATGTAGTGATGTATCAATACCAATGGTGTATTGATTTAATAAAAATAATAAAATCGGTTTCATGATGTTAAATTTAAACAAGTGTTTACTGATGTATCATCCTAGCCTAGTAAATACTTGGTTTTTATGCATAGAATTTTAATTTCTCTATTCAAGTAAATTTCAAATTGAAAAAAAAAAAGAAGGCAGGGGATGATTTTTACTGGCTAACAGAAATTTTTGCTGGCGACCAGTTATTATTATTATTTTTTTTTTAAATTTCTGGAGTTCTGGTCATAAGGATAATAATCATGTACATAGTTAGAGTTTTAATCACAAATTGAAACAAGTATTACATTAATACATTTAAAAAACTGTAACAATACAATTCTGCCCTTTTCAAAGGCAGCCAGCTGGTTAAGTGTATTTTTAACGAGGATTGTACTACATATCATTGTGAAAAGCAAGCGGGAGAATATGAAAAAAGCACTTTTGCACGTTCGATAGTATAGCGACACTATTTCCAAAGATATTTTTATAGATACTGGCTTTGATTTTTTCAGGGCAGTAAAGTACAAACTCAAACATGTTCGAAATAAAAGTCTCTTCAAAGTGTGTACTCGGAATATCCTGAAAATAATTCTGATTACATTAATGATTTATGTAATATAAGATAAGTGAAATTCACCAGCTCAATCACATAGGGCAGGTCTGAAAAGAACATTTTACCTTGACTCGACATTATCGCCTTAGACTACTCTACTTTCAATACTCATTGCAACTGGTGACCTTTACTTGCCCAACCAAACATTCTATCCCAACTATCACTTTACACTAATTTCAAAACTAAAATCAACTGGCGGCATTTACGTAATAATCTCGACGCCAATCATACCTTACAATGTAAACCAACAATGAAGCTTGATAAAAATATTTAAAGGCTTTAATACGTTTTTAGAAATATTTTAAGATTTTTAAGGCTTTAATATGTTTTAGAAATATTTTAAGCGTTTTTTTAATGAAACAGTCAAAGAGTCGTTCATTCGGAATTAAAGAGTTGTCCATTTGGAATTTGTATTTTCTGAATGGCAACAGATTTGGTTTGTTTTTATTTGGTATTGCGTTGTTTATAATCATGAAGTTACATAATTCTATTTATAGGTTCATGTTTATAATAGCCAGTGATCCGTTATATTTAATTTAGACATTTAAACATTACAATTGAATAGTTTTTCAAGGTTTTAGAGGAAATAAATAAGAATATGTGGGATACAAAACGTGTATGAAAATGATATGTATGTTTCCGTAAGTTGAATTGAATAAACGGGGAAAAATGGCTGCCAAAAGTTTCTGTTTTGAAGCGGTCTAACCGGAATCGTTCATGACAGATGAGGGTCATTATTATTATTAATAAGGAATAAATAAAAATTATCTGTTGAATAATGCATGATGCAAATGGGACGTTGAGGTTCCTCATCTGCAGATCCACCAGTAATAGTCAATTAGGGGAAAAATGTATAGGCAGGAGCATGGCTTTAGTCCCCCTAGGGATGTAATTTTTCAATATTTATATGGCCCACCCAGTGTCCAAGTGGCTCTGTGCTAAAAACTGGTAAGCGGGAAGTGACAGGTTCGATCTCTTGTTTCGCTCGTCGACCTAGCTTTTCGGAGTTTTTCGTGTTTTTTTTCGGAAGCTCGTGTAAATTCGGCCTAGGATCCTTTAGAAAGACCCCCCCCCTCACTACCTGAGTCCTAAGACCCCCGTGTTGTCAATCGACCGTAATCCCAAACACCACCAACACCATCAATATGATTATTAAAACTCGTCAATGCTCGTATAAGGAACGGTTGAACCATTTTAGACTAGGCCCAAAAGTAGGAAAATTTTGGAACGGAAGTCCAGTGTCCGCGATGACGGCTAAAACTCTGTTACCCTATATCTCCCTTATCTCTTGGCTTAAAATAATGATTTAAACGTCTACTTAGAAGTTTTCTCGAATACCAAACACATTGAAATGCTCAAAAGGTACTTATCTTAAGCATGGGTTCCCAAGATGATCGCCGCTGTATTTACATGCGCTCCGTTTGTCTTGTTGCATTTGGGATATAAAATCAGTCAGATATATTGTTTTTGAGTGGTTGAATGTGTACTGTGTAAACTATTGTGTGTGTGTTACATGTTTTTAAGTAATATTTTTTACCTTAAGAAAAACAATTTGATAATAAAATTGCGTTTAGTCACTTTTAGTATTTTTAGTCATTTTTGTAATATACTGTCATTTTTTGTTGAATAGGGCGTCAACGATGTGCTCCTTAGTTGATAAGACTCAAACGTCCAACCCCAACGTATGTATGACCTGCCAGAAGAGAAAATGTTCGAAGGACAAATTATGAATAAGGGCTACCTAGAGCCCCTTAAATAAAATATATAGGCCGGCGCATCGCCGCTATTTTGTTGCCTCGGATGAGGGCAGCATTCCCGCTTGGCGTCTTTATCGCCTAACTAGCGATTTTAAGAAATCTTGATCTGAAGCTACGATCGGTCAAGAGCAATAAGCAACAAGTAATATCCCTAACAACACATTTATACACAGTACATTCTTGGTATGTTTTTCATCCTTAGGCTATTTTGTGGATGCACTGGGGATAAGAAGTGTTGTTAGGACTATTTCTGTTTGTTTCAAATACAAATCATAACTTTTGAAAAAAAAAAAAAAAAAAGCTTACTGTTTTAAAGTGGAAAATCTTTATTTATTTACTTACTTTTTCAGCTATTTCTAGCATATACTATTCATTTAAATAAACGAAACTTAAAATTAATGTAATTACGACATGAAAATGAAACAAGTTTGGTGACCCCAGAAAATGTCACCAAAACTCAAACGCACAGTAATAAAAGGTCTTCTTTAATTAATTTATGGTCATTAACATAAATATTATGATTAAAATAGCATACTCTTTGTTTTTTTTTACGTTTGAACATGTGAAAAACACAGAGAAAAATATAAGTAAATAAAAGTTATATTATTTTATTCTTCCTGAATTATTTTATGGAAATGTGAACATTTTACGTTCTTTTCTTGAGTGATTATAGCAATTTATCAATAAACAATCTCCCATAGGATAATTTACCGAGTTAAAATTATGAAAATGATTAAAAAAGTAACTGCAAAGTAATACAAAACGATAGAAATAATGGCTGCCGTTTGTTTACCTACGGAAAACGCTGGGTACATGTGGCAACCCTAAGACAACAAAATGGCTGATGCGCCAGCTCGTATATATAGGAGTCTTAGGGCTACCCATCGTTCAGTTCGATACATTACATTTACCTTATGCTAATTGTTAATTTGTTTTATTTGGGTCAGTGCAGTAGTTTAATTTTCATGCAATTTCACACTATTTTCAATGCAACGATCCCCAAAATGCAAGATTATATGAAAGATTCTGCTCTATTCGGCTATATTGACAATATCTTAAATTTCGAATAACTTACGAAATTTTCAAATTAGAACATTTTCAATCAAAGATGTTCAAACAAGAATCATAAATGACATTTTAAAAGTGGTCTGACAACTTTATGATGAAAATATCCTTCAAAATAGGCATTTATGTAAAATTATGTCCGGGATCCGGACATAATATCGCGGGACAAAATCTCTCCGGACAAAATATCGCGTCAAAAAAAAAATAGTATGATCTATTTGAAAATTTGATTTTGTGTCATGTGTGATCTCTGGAGGGGGCCACAGGGCCTTATAAATATTAATTAATTAAAATAAATAAATAAATAAATATATCATAGAGTTGAATTTCATTATTTTATCTATGTTTATTTTTAAGTTATTTTATCTTTTACTTTTCACTATTCAAAATACATTTTAAAAATCGTGTCCATCACTGCTGACATTAAAGCTGAACACTGTTCACAAACTTGAATTAAAAAATTTAAAATTAATAAGCACAGTTGAATTCATTATGACTAATTTTGACAAAAGTTGATAAATATAGTTTTTACGATTTTAAGAAAAATTTATAAAAAAATTGTGTTGTAGGTTTGTCGGAATGTCAGTGCTCTGACTAAGGTATGCGTTGTCATGAAATTTTATACAACATTACTAATAATTACCAACTCATTTTACTTTTTATTCATTTACGTCGGCGATATTTTGTCCCCAACCCTTATGTCCTATTCTGCCCTGTTAAGAAAATCCTAAATTTCCGATAACTTACGAAATTTTTAAATTGCAAAATTCATCGTCAAAGATGTTCATGACAGTATCCTAAATGATGCTTTAAAAGTGGTCTGACATCCTTACGATAAAAATTTTATTGAACATGGGCGTTTATGCGAAATTTTGCCCTTCTCTGCCATGTTAAGAAATTCTTAAATTTCAAATAACTTACAAATTTTTTAAATTTGAATTTTCATAGTTAATTATGTTCATGCTAGCATCAAAACTGATATTTTAAAGCTAGTTTGACATCTTTACTGTAAAAGTATTCCTTTTAGTAAACGTTTAAGCGAAAATTTTCCTATTCTCCCATGTTACGAAAATCATAAATTTCAAATAACTTCCGAAGTTTTTAAATTGGAATATTACAAATCAAAAGATTTCTTGCCGGTGCCCTAAGTAATATTTTAAAACTGGTCTGACTGTTGCGATCATTTGCTCTTGAGATATCGCGTACACAGACTATCACACTAACAAACTAATAGACACCATGTCAATTTTCTTAATTTTAGATTCCCCACATTTCGGAAACGTGTATAAAACAGAATTTTCGACGCAGCCGTCTTGGATACTGGACTTCCGATCCAAATTTCGCTTTGGCAACAGGAAGATTCATATTCAGTGGGGTCCAATTATCCTAGGAACATTGTTTTCTCGATTGTTACACGAAATGCTTCTTGCATTGTTCTTTTCTGAAAATATGCTTAGTGATCTGTGATGCTTTAAAAAAAAGTTACAATTTTTTTTTCTAGTTCCTTTTTTGAGATATTGTTAGTAATGCATAAAATCGATTTTCTTAGGAGATTTAAATTGTACTTTTAGGAGAAAAAATCGTCTGCATTCATCATGAAAAATAATTTTGATAAACAATAATTTTAATAAATAATTTGTACTGCGTGAATTTGTATAGGACAATATAGAAGAAAATTTTGTGATGGGCACAACATACTAGTTTTACATTAACATGCATAAACCCATAAGAGGAGTAATTTGTAATTGCTCATTTTTTTTTTTTCTTTTTTTTTTTTTTTGGGGGGGGGGGGGGGTTGGGGGGTATGTGTTACTGCAGCCCTTACTTCTTACCTTTTCCGCCCGGACAGTTCCCGACACACATAATTTGCTCAAGGTCGTTTATTCATTGCATTCTGCATTTTGACAAACTTGAATGGAGACAAATATGAACCAAGAAAAATGTTGATCCCGCTGAACTGTGACAGGTTATTTTCCATTTTAAACACAATAATTTATATACTGAATATTTTTCATTCAACGTAAATATATTCCTCCTAATATTCTGATTTTCTAAACTAATAGGTGAAAAAGAAAATTAATTTTCCTGGATAGCTTACTTAGTGGTAGACAGCATCATCACGGTGCTATAGATTCAATTCCTCGTCGGGATATTTTTATTTTATTTTATTCTTTTTTTTTAACCCAGCCTTAAATTTTTATTCAAAACTCCTTAACTTTTTATTCAAATTTCCTGACAATAGATAGTTAATCGATGAAACGATTTTGAATAATATAGTATAGTATCATCATACTTACAGCCAAATATTGTGGAAAAGAAAAAAAATTATATATATAAATAAAATAATTGCTCTCTCTCTCTCTCTGTATATTTATCTATCTATCTGTCTATATATATATATGTATACAGGGTGTCCCAGCTAATATGTTTCAAACATCGAGGCGAGGTAGGAAATTTATAGACGACTGGGAATCACATAGGAATGCCGGATCGAAAACTCTTTCTTGACGCAGTAAGGGCATTGATCACACAAAGCCGATCCTGGGCCTCGGAGTTAAGAGGGGTGCTAGTGGATAAGAAGGACAGAGTTTTCGACGAAAAATTTCTCAGGAGAATGTTAAACGGACAATAAGCAATTTTCTCGGTGGAGAGTTGAACTAGCCGCTAGAAGGACTCTACGATAAGAAGGAGTCGCACTGAGATGAAGCTTCCTTTCGCATGCAGACAGAGAGGCAGTAGGATGGCAAACTGCACGAATTTAGAGAAAGCAGATATGCATCTAGCATACAAAGCCGCAGACTGTAATGGTCGAGCTGCTCAGAGGTTGTACGCGCAAAGATCTCCGTTGGGGCGAGCTCCCGAACATCTAATACCTGCACCCCTACACCAGCAATTATGTGACAGCGGTTCTTTCTATATGGCAACGATACTTACGTCAGCCAACGAGGAAACTGTGCTAGGCCTGTTAAGAGAAGGTAGAAGTACACGAGGTATCCAGAATGAAATCGGGATTTCACGCATGTGCGTGTGGAGGATTCCGAATAACAAAGAGATGTATCCATATCACTTACAGTGTGTCCAGTTACTGGAAGAATGTGACTTTTGTGAAAGTCTGGCTATTTCACATTGCTATTTGCATAGACGAGCTGCAGATCCCAGTTTCCTTGTCTCTATGTTGTTCACTTATGAGGCGTATTTTATGAGAGAGAGTATTTTCAATACTCATAACAACCATGCGTGGGTGAAGGCGAACCTACATACCGTACGTACACGTTTGCGATAAACGTATGGGCCGGCATTGTAGAAAATCGCCTCGCCGAGCCATACCTGTTGCCTGATAGGTCAGATTTGTTAATATTTTTGAAACAAGTATTACCATAATTATTTTAAAACGCAGACTTTTTTCTGTGGCGCATTCTTCTCTGTGGTACCAGCACGATGGAGCCCCCGCCCATTTCAGCTTTTCTGTACGTAACCATTTTTGTGCAACATTTCTGTAACGATGGATCAGTCGTCGTGGTCCAGTGAATTGGCCTTCCTGACCACCAGACCTATCGGGTATGGACTGTGGATACCTGGCATGTGAAATCCCTTGTCTACGAAACTCCCGTTGACAGCGTCGAGAGCATTATAGCATGCTTCCGCGCCGGAAGATCGTTGCAGCTGCCGCGCCTGGGTAATCCGAGACATTCCTAGAATGTTTGAATTTCCATGCAGTACAGACGTGAAGCTTGTATTATAAGCGGTGGTTCTTCAACTCGTACACCTCTTTTGATATTTTCCCTTTGTTACTTTTGTTTTTACGTTTATGAATAGCGAGTAATGAACACCTTTTTTCTCTTACTTGCCTCCTTTCGTTTCGTTGTGATTTATGTCTAACAAGTAAACCTTCTCTCCTTTGATACCGGTTTTCCGGAAACCTATATATTTTCTGAAAGCTTATGCCACAAGTAGAAAAACTGTGAAATCTTAGGGGCAGAGGGATAAGCGTTTAGGAGTTATAGGACATAAAATGTTGGAAAGATGACACCAAAAGTCGCTAAAATGTTCGTTTTACGTATTTATATGAACTAATAATATGGTAAGAAGGTGGAGGTATCATTATAAAGGAAAAAACAACTCGTTGAAAAGAAACAGTATACGTTGGGATACTTGCTACTGACTTCAAATTAAGTCCATTACAAGAGACAATCAATGTACAATTCACCAAATAAACAGTGAGACGGGCAGAAAGACAGTTCACAATGGGCACATTTTACAAAAGCGATAGCCGCACATTTGCAAACTCATCATTTGTCAATGAATTGAAGCAGTATTCCATTGGCGCAATCCACATTCCAGGTTTGTCGTCCAAGTATCCGCTTTTATAAAAAGCATACTTAATCAAGTTCTTGAAACGAGGAGCATTGAACTGATATAGGGAAAAAAGACTGCAGGGCCGGAAAACTATCGCGCTGCCAGATGTGCTCATGTGTCTCGATAATAATTGTTTCCATTATGTAAAGATCAAAAGATTTCTAGTGTCTGAAAAAATGAATATCCAGAGGCTAAATCTTTCCTGTACATCCTTCAGGTACCAATTCTTTTTGTAGGACTTTACCATCAAGTACTTCGGAAGCAGACAATGCATGATCTTTGTTAGAACACCATGAATTCACTAAAAGCAGAATTTTCTTCCTGTCATTAGCCATACTTGACCAAAATATGTCATGACAGAAGTGGAGACTGTGACTGTTGCGACAAGCATTGCTGTTCCTTATAGACACCATCATCTTCGAAGTCCATATCCTCGTCCGTTCTTCTCCATCGTCTCTAGCAAATCCTAATGTCCGGATCCCTTCCACAATCTCCATATCATTTTCCAGGAGAATAATTATGTGTTTTATCATCTCCTATTCCTGGATGTTCGGAGACCGATTACTTGTTCCGAATCGGGAGACCAAGGCCACCACAACGACTATAGTATCCATATAATAAGAAGCAATGTAAGAAGAAGACATACAATACGTTAGTACTTGACAGCAATATACGGGAACATACAAGGAATAGAGACGTTTTTATGGGAATATGTCCCTCTATACACACTTTACTGATACTTTGCGGGCCCTGTATCTCCTAAACGCTTGTCCCTCTGCCCCTAAGATTTCACAGTTTTTATACTTGTGATATAAGCTTTCAGAAAATATATGGGTTTCCGGAAAACCGGTATCAAAGGAGAGAAGGTTTACTTGTAAGAAATGCGAAATGAAGCTTCGAATCAAGCTCGTTCGAAACACCCACGCCTATTCAGTGCCTTCTGCCGTGTCAGGGAGTCGTTTTCGTCCCGGAAATCTTATAGGATTCCGAGTCGTCTAGGTAGGACTTACCTTTTCTCGAAGTTTGTAACCTCTTATCCGGAACATTCTGTATAATTGCAAATGAAAAGAAAATTTGACCGATAGCGGAGAAAAATTTGGTTGAAAAATGTAATGGGTAAAAATACGGTGAAAAATTAGTATTCAAACTAAGAAATTCCCAGTTCTTGGTTCGACCCCTTGGGAAAAAATTGGCTTCACCATTTTCCATTACTTTATATACAATATTCATCTAGGAAGAATTTGAAAATCAATAACTTGAAAATTTCTGTACTTTTTCGCAGCTGAATACTTAAAGTGCATAAATAAATCATAGCTTTGACTTTCCAAAAATATGAGTGTTTGTAAAAATCTTAAGATGCTTCAAACAAATAAAAATAAATAAAAAATTATTTTTCATTACGCACCTAGCACATGTTAAATAATATAAAAATTATCTGCCCAATATATATATTTCACGAACTCTCAAAAACATTTTTTCTTTCCATACGAACTCTAAAATAAATAAATCGGGCATCTGCGCATGCCGCACAAATTCATCCATTGCGCAACCAGCGCACCTGCTCTTATGTACATGTATTTTTTCGTCTAGAGAAAATGTAACTGTCTTTGCTATCGGAGCGTTTTTATCTGCTCCGTAATTTAAATTCACTTTTGTTTTCTTTCTTTAATTCTTTTCTTTTATTAAATGTCAAGCAAAGTATAACTTCACGATGTCATTATTGAGTGAAGAATGGTTTTTCATCTTAATTAACAGAAATTCTATTACAGAATAAAAAGAAAATGTCAATTTAGATACTTCGCTACTGTAAGCAAAACTTAAGATCGGATGCTTGTGCAAGAGTACAGGTAAGAATATTTTCTTCTTTATTATAATCTGTAAAATTGATTTTATTGAAACATTTTATTAATAACAGAAATGTGTGCATATGCGCAAATATTGAAATTTATTATCTATGTTGCCGAGATTTTAACAACAGTGCGCACATCTATTGATGTAAAGGAAAGATAAATTTACCTTGACTCCTTGGTGAAAGGATATGAAGGAAAACGCTGACTGCTCCGGATCCTTGACCGAAGATCGTGACCGAGCTAGAATTGCCACCAAAAAACTGAATATTCTCACGAACCCACTGTAAAGCTAAAACTTGGTCTTTTAATCCTAAATTTCCGGGGCAGGCATCATCACCAGTACTCAAGAAACCTGAATAAAAAATAACACATATTTGTTATATTACTGGATAAAGTATTGAGGGTGTTAAAATTTGAGAAAAAAAGTTGATTAAGAATAACACGAAATTAGTATACAATTATAATAGAGGTAACTAGGTCAAAATATATTTCATATTTTTACACATAAAATACATTTCAAAAGCATCAGGTACTATAGGTGCCGACATTTTAAAATTTCAGGAACAGTGGAGGCACAATTAATGCCTGTGTCCTTACACGCGGTCCTACCTAAAAGTACAATAAAACATTTACTACATTTTATTACATTTTATTTTTGCACAAAGAACTTTCGGATAAAATTGTCTGCGAATTCTTTTATAGAATGTACATGAATTACAAATGGTGGCCTTTACACGAGTGTAAATATATATATATATATATTTTTTTTTTCTGACTACTTTTCTAAAATGCATGTCTGTCTGATATTTATGTACAGTTTTGCTACGAAAATTCTGAATTATTACTGTATGTAAAATGTGATGCAACAGAATTCCAAGGTATCTGATATTGTCACTCATTGAACTGGGGTTATTACTGTTTGGTATAATCAAAATCGTCCGATAAGAGGGCAATGGATTCTCAGAAGGTAAAGAATTCTGTCAATTTGACTTTTAGTTCCGATAAGCATTTGAGTATTTAAAAATGGCTTTCAACTTGGAGGAGGCGATGCACCCCTGATAATTTTCAGAAGGGGCACGTGCCCTAGTAGGTCAAGTACATAACAGCAGAATGCAGTGAAATACTTGTGTTTAATGGTAATAAATAAAAGCATACTGTGTAATGTAATTTTATAAATTACAAAATGTTGCAAAAACGATTATTGTGGGTTAAAAAAATCATAACATCGCCTTTCACCAGGCGATTAAAATAGCACGAATGCAGCATTAAACGTGTTACCGTAACCGTGTTATTTGTTGCAATTGTTCTTACTTTTATCGGCTGATAGAGGATGGTGCTTTTACCTCGACTCAAAACAGTTGTTGCGCGTTTTTTTTTTTTTTTTTTTTTTTTTCTGCAGCTTATGGTGTTAGATTACATTGCACACACGCATAAAAAGGAAACGATAATATATTTTAAAATTATTCCTTTTTTAAATGACAGCAATAAAATATTATGCAAAATTGAAATTTTGAATATATATATATATGAGACGTAAAAACGTACTTTTTTCATACATAATATTATTTTGTATTTCCCTTCATAGAACGCAACTGATATTTCTATTTAATTCTATTGTTATTTAAAAATAAATAAATAATAATAATTACTATACTTGATTTTCCAAAATATTTGTAAGTAGTACTTGCCTAAAATACCCAGCCTATAGTTGAATGTCACAAGAATAATTCCGTTCTGAATAAATCTGTACTGTTGATAGGGGTTAGAGGACCCTGTTTGAAAATTATCCCCGTGTATGAACACCATCACCGGATAGTTTGCTGAAGCGCTAGCTGCCTGAAACAAACATAATAAATTACTTAATTTTTAGGAATTGACAGACTTTATTAATTTAAAGAATAAGTGCATACATGGCAATTTCTTAAACATTAAATAAACTTTTTAGAAAAGGATTTTATGTGCATTTTAAAACAAGAAAGATTCTTTTTTTTTTTTTTTTTTTTTTTTTTTTTTTAAATAGAATGGAGGACTATTAGTCTTAATCTACGGATAAAACGTTGTCGCCAGTTTTACGATGTTTGGACATGAAATCACAGTGTTTCAGTAAATAGAAGCTGTGATTTTTATCAAATGCTTAGGTTGACATGTAGCGAGGCCGTATGAAGGTTTATCAAATTTTATGTTACAATTACAAATAAAATCTTGGCCTGCGGTACACAAAGAGTTGAAGTACATTTTAGATTTGTCAGTTTTACAGGACTATCTCGAGAAGAGACAAACCTATTTATCCAAGCCACTGTGCCCGGATTAACAATTATGATATATTATATATATTCTTTTGTGTAAAACTGCTAATTTCTATGAAATGTAACTTTTTCAAAAGATATATCGTAAAACCTTGTTCTCTCCTTTATTTTACATACATAAATGAATATTGTTTTAATACTGACGTAAAATATTTTTAATTCCTACAATTCCAAACTTGAAGTACACAGAAAATACTAACTTATGCTGAATATTTAGTACTACATAACTAGTACCTGAAATATCTTGAAATAATGTTATTTCGGGGTATTTTATTGTTGATGAATATTCATATATGTAAAGATATATCACAGATCTTTAAAAGATTCCATATTATTTTATTACAATTACACTATATTTAATTAGCAAATATATTATTACTATAATGTTATTACTTTGTAAGAAACATTATTTAAAATTATTTATTGAAAATTATTTTATGAGTAATTTCAATTTGATTTTTTTTTAAATTTATTTTCGAAATCTGAAAGTTGTTTTATATGCACGGGTGGTAAAATAGACTAAACGTAGTAACGTAGTAGCGCCGCGGTAGCCTGGTCGGTAAGAGCAACGAGTTCGTGATCGAAAGATTGCGGGTTCGGTCCTCGAGCCGGCTGAAGAACGTCGTGTACGCTAATGGCGACTGGTGCACGTTAAATTCCGTCATGGTCGCAAAATCCTCCAATTCCCATAAAAAATTATACCTCTATGGGTGCCGGAACATGAGCTTAACTCGGCCTTGATCCAGATCAAAATTCGAGTTCCTGTTTGCTGGTGCTGCCATCTTTCGCCAGCTTCTGGAGCTAAGTCGTCCTTTCTCCCTCGTGGTGCTCCTCTAAAAAACGGAAGGCGCTCCCCTCATGCCTTGAATCCGAATAGTTCCACTATCGGGGCTCGGAATTTCCGAGCATTAATTACACTGCGCCGCAAAAAAAGAAAAAAGAATTCGACCCCTGATACTATTTTTGCTGATTCTTATGTAAAATGACCTCCTGAATATGACTACCATTTTGCCCAGCCACCCACCGTTTTCTCGGGACATCACCTCCTCCCCAATTTTTATCACTGATCGGTCATTTTATGGCCATGAATTTGATTTGGAGAATGAAAAAAACATTAATTTAACACTTAAAAAAAAATATATGTATGTATATATATATATATACACACATATACATATACATATACATACATATAATGTTTAATAAATAACATTAATAATAGATTAAAAAATATATAAGAAATGTAATACATAATTTCAATGGCAAATCCCCTTAAATTTTCCCACTGCCGCAAATGTTGATATTTTAGAATTTTCCAACTTTGTAGCCCCTCAGAATATATTTAACAATTAAAATATCCCCCCCCCCCCAAAAAAAAAAAATAAATAAATAAATAAAATAAAATAAATAAATAAATAAAATTTATACCCATAAAATTACCGAAAAGTGATAAAAAACGGTGTGTGGTAGGGTAAAATAGACGTCCTATTCGGATTAAGGAGGTCATTTCACATAAGAATTTGCCGAAATGGTGTTGTGGGCAATATTCATGCCGAGCAGGGTTAATTTGTGCTTATTTTCGACTTCTATCCTTTTTGAGCGGGTAGGTGTCACTAGTGATACGTGCTGGAAACATGGAAGCAAATGATGCGATGTGTTAAAATACTGAAAATCGGCTACTAGTCAAACTTTTGCAAATGACTGTATATATGGCTGAATATCACATAAGTGTGCATTTTGGATTTTTTTAAACTTTTTTTTCAAACTTTGTATTTTAATTTGAATTTTTTAAAATAAGTTCGTAAGTACATCTTAAATAAATTCTGAGTTTGACAGAGATCGATCATAGATTTTTTAAAATTTTATTGAAATTTATAATTTTAATTATCTTATAAAATCAAAATTACCATTTAAAATTTTTTTTTGTGGTTCAGATTCATTAAAAAATACAAGACTTAGGCTTTTCTAGAAAGTTCTTCCCATTTTAAAAAATAAAATAAAATAAAAAACCCCAAAATTTTTAAATTAAAAAAAAAAAAAAAAATAAAATAAAATAAATTTAAATTTAATTTTTTATAAACATAAATTATATCAATGGGAAATATCATAGACTGCATACCTCTTGACTATAAACTGGAAATAATTAGTTTACTTGCATTAAATTTTTAATTATAGCATTTAAAGATGTCAAAAAATGATGTCACTGAAATGACTGGTTTGTCACTGAAAGGACAATGTTTGTCACTGAAACGACTGTTTGTCACTGAAATGACAATATTTGTCAAAATGACTATTTTTCACTGAAATAACATTGTTTGTCAATGAAACAGGACCATATAATATTAAAAATGGAACATATTAGAACAATAGAGAAAAGATTGTGAAGGGAAAAGAAAGAGCAATAATGAGAATATCAAGCAATTTTATTGTATTAAAATCCTTGTAGTTACAAGTTTAATGATTAACTGAATTAAATTCAGAAAAAGCATTTTGAACATTATTAAAATCTTCATCCTGAAGTTTAAAATATCTATTTGAAGCAGGTTCAGGAGAATTCCTAATTTTGCACAGAATATGTGGCACTTGAATTTCATGGACATCCTCTTTCTCAGGCCATGCAAACTTATTTTTTCTGCCATAAATGACACAAGTAAAATATTTTGAGTAACATTCTCAATGACACCTTAAAGGGAAAAAAAAAAAAAAAATTAAAAGTTTGCTTTTTTAATTGTATCTTAATATTAATGTCGTATGTAATTTTTTTATATTTACCTGGATACCGGAAAGTACTTTAAATATTTAAATATAAAGCTTATCCTACACCAACAAATCTTTTAACTCAAAATAAAAACTTATTTAAATCCAGGGCTTACAAAATAGTAAATCTGCAACAAATGTCATTTTCGTGACGTCACAAAAATGACCGTCACGAAAATGACAAATCGTCAATAATTCGTTCTGTACTGAAAAACATGCTTTCACTAAGCCGATATCGTCACATTTTCTTCTTCTGGTCGTCATTCTATATTAAAATAAAACTTTGTTCTAAATTTTATAATAATATTTTTTTATTTTTTATGCATCTCGAAAATGACAAGCAATAAAAATACGCACAGCATGTAAACAATAAAAATAATGTTAACTCTTACCTGTTTTTAATTTTCTTGAGATTTATTTTCCCCACATATCGTCAATGTTGATTTCTGATCTTAAACTTTAAAAAAAGTGAATGGTGGCACCATCCCTTGATGATATATGAAGTTATTTTCTCGTGTCACGAAAATGACGTCAAGACTTGCATACAAGCATTTTAATTACTCATGCATGAAAATTAACGTAATTAAAAAGAAAAAAAAATTTCCTTTGAAAACAAATAGTTTTTTTTACAAGAATTAACAATTATTATAATTATCATTTTATTTTTTTTAGTAAAAAACATACTTTCTATGTAAATATTTGGTCTTGGAGACAGTCACGAAAATGACGATTTTAAGGTTTAAAATTTTCTAAAAAATACTGAAAGTGCTATAAACTCACATTTTATGATTTGATGCTTTTTTAAAAAGGTACTTCTAAAGAATAATAATAAAATTTTACAATTTATTTGCTTAAAATTAATAATAAAGACCTGAAACACTAAAATGTACATTTATGTGATATTCAGCCATATACACTCTATAACAACAACAAAACAAAAAAAAAAAACAAAAAAAAAAAAAAAAAGAACCCACCAAGAAGGAGTTATCCGAATGGGACAAAAATCGGTAGATGTGATGTATATGTGGAGAAAAACAATTCATTACAGTTTCATAAAATTTGAATGATTTAATCAAGAGAAAGGGCCTGACAAAGTAAACAAGTCAATAACGCGTTGATCCACTTCTGGCCCTTATGTACGCAGTTATTCGGCTTAGTATTAATTGATAGAGTGGCAGATGTGCTCCTGTGAAATATCGCGCCAAATTCTGTCCAACCGGTGCGTTAGATTGGCAAAATCCCGAGGTAGGACCCTTTTTATGATGCTCCAAACGTTCTTAATGGAGGAGAGATCCGGGGACTGAGCTCAACTCTACTTCCCTGAGCCGCCTATTAAGGGTCTTTGAAGTCACTGAAGTACCAGTTGCACGTAAGATCGACGATAATGGTGAATTGAAGCTTTGAGTACTACTTTGACGATTGACTGGTTCTCACCGACCGCTTCCTCCCTGACGCTGTGTTCGGCCATGGTCCACCCATTTCTGTCAATATCATCTAATAGTGGTACTGCTCCTATTCAATTGTCAAAACCAATTGTCAGATTAGACCAACTGGGTTCTTTGAGCCCAACTACACACCACACTCAGATGCTGATATCTGCGCATGTTGTTTGCGCAACTGTATGCGAGGCATAGTTACTGTCTTTCTGAGTAGACGGAATAAAATTCTCCAAGAATTTATGACCCTGAATCAAAATTTCTCATTTATAATATTCTGCCAATTGCGCAGTTAAGATGCGCTGCAGCTTCGCATGCTCATTCCATGGTAACCAAACTTTAAAATTTTGTATTTTCTATCGAAACCTGTATGTATGTCAATTTGTGTCCAGTTTGCATTACTCTTTCTTGGTGCGTCGTTTTTTTTTTTTTTTTTTTTTTTGTTAGAGTATATATAAGGTCATTGTGCCTAAATGCGACGTGATATTTGGTAAGTATCGCATTTAGGAAACTTATGACATTTTAGTAAACAAATAAGTATGAAAAGAAAGAGAAAATGGTTGAACATTACGCTCGTAGTTCTAAACTTGTGTTTTGTGTCATATCTTTTTAAGAAATTAAAAAAAGTGTCTGTAATTAAAAAAAATATACCAGCGTCGCATTTAAGGTACTATATCCTAAATGCGATGTTTAAACTCCCTAATTGGGATAATGCATTTAATGTATGGCAGTTGCTTGAATATTATTAACACTTTCCAAAGAAGGTTGAAAACTGTTATTGATTTCGGTTTGGGTCTGTCCGTCTGTCTGTCCGTGCACTAACTCCCGTAAATATTCATGGAACTTGTTGAAACTGATATATATTATTCAAGTTCCTTATAACATGTTTCCTATTGAAAATGGAATGTGTACCTCTACTGGTTTGTATACAGGAACACCCGAAAGTATTCCAAAGCATTATGTTCTATGGAAGGTATTTTCATAAACCATATTTTATTACCGTTACTTTACACATATTTTCATGAAATTGAAATATGTTATTCAACATTACTATCGGATGTTCCCCATTGAAAATGGAGTAAATACCATCACTAGTTTGAATACAGGGAAACTCGAAAGTATTCCCTAAAGCATTGCGTTCTAATAGAGGTATTTCTATAAACCAAACTTTAAAAACTTTACTTTGCACAAATCTTAATGAAATTAAAATATGTTAGTCATATGCACTAAAGAATGCTTTCCTTAGAATAAAGTATGAGATTAGCGTTAGATTTACAGGGCCAAACAAAATTATTCAGTTATACTAAGGGCTATTGCAAATTTGTTGGAAATGCAGTTTCGTTTACATTAAACGTTTTTATTACTTTCTAAATGTTTTTAACACTTTCCAACGAATTTGAAAGGTTTTAATAACTTCGGTTTGTCTGTCTGTCCGTTTATCGGCTGTCTGTGCGTTTGTCTGTTCGCGCTTTAATTAGCGTTATTACTTATGGAATTTCTTGAAACTGATACATATTATTAAAATTTAGTATAGGATGTTCCCTATTGAAAATGAAATGTGTACCTCTACTAGTTAGTTCACAGGAGCACCCGAAAATATTCCAAAGCATTGTGTTCTGTGAGAGGTATTTTTATAAACCATATTTCATTACCGTTACTTTACAGATACCTTAATAAAATTGAAATGTTATTCAAGTTCACTATCGCATGTTTCCCATTGAAAATAGGGTAAATACCTTCACTGGTTTGTATACAGGGACACCCGAAAGTACTTCAAATGCGTTCGATGAGAGGTATTACTATGAACTAAATTTTGATTCCTTTATTTTACCCAAAATTTAATGAAATTGAAATATGTTATTCATATGCATAAAAGAATGCTATCTACAGAATGTAGTATGATTAGCATTAGATTTATAGGGCCACACAAAAATATTCAGCTACATTGAGAGCTTTTATTGAAAATTTGCTGGAATTGTATTTTCGTTTACATTAAGCGATTTAACAGTTTTTAACATTTTTTAAGTCTGAACGTGTTTTCAATTTTTGTATCTATCTGCCCGACTCTCCATTTGTTCGTCTACCGCACTCATCATCCGTAAATATTTTCTGAATTTTTAAAATATTATATATGTTGTTCATATTCACTATTGAATGTTCCTAAATTAAAAGGGCATTAATAGGTCATATACAACTTTTTTATGTACGCGGACACGCAAAAAAAAAAGCCAATGCATCGCATTTTAGGAGATACATTTTTATAATTTACATTTAAGGAACTTTCTACTGTAAAATCATAAAGAAATTGATATTTATCGTTAATTTGCTAAAATAACGTTTTGCATAAAATATGATTTTGTTAACATTAAGATTTACAGGGCTTCACTGAAATTTTCAGATAGATTAAGGACTGGAATTACAATCTAAGGGCTACGTTTCCTTTTCTGTTAAGCATTTTTAACACTTTAAAACAATGTTTAAGAATGATTAGGAATTCAATTAGTCTGTCTGTATGCCTTTCAGAACTACTGTCTGTTTGTTGTGTGATAATGTAGGTACAGAACTTTGAAAGTTCTAAGATACAACAATTACGTGCAGTTGGAAAGTGTTAATAATCATTGCGTAATGCATGATTTTTCGTCATTTTTTTATAGTTTATAAAACATTTAATACCACATAACTATTTGAAGATAAAGTGTTGTGTAACTCTACGTGTAACTCTGCCTTTAATAGTGTGTGAAACTCTTCCTTTTTATTAACAGTGTGTGGAACTTTGTGTGTAACTCTGCTGTTTGTTAACAGTACGTAACTATTCTTTTTTTTTAACAGTGTGTGCGTGTGTGTAACTTTTTTTTGACAGTGTGTGTGTGTGTAATTCTGTGTGTATTGCTGAACTTTTCTAACAGTGTACGTAACGCTATGTAAAACTGACACTGCGTGTGTACCCCTGTATGCAATTAACAGTGTGTGTGTGTGTGTATCTCTTCTTGCTTATTAACAGTGTGTGTAACTCTGCTTTTTATTAACAGTGTGTGTAACTCCTCTTTTTTGAACATTGTGTGTGTAACACTGTGTGTATCGCTGATTTTTTGCAAACAGCGTGTGTAATTATACTAATGTGTAACTAACAGTGTGTGTGTAACCCTGTATGTAATTAAAAGTATGTCTGTAACTCAGCCTTCTTATTAACTCTGAGTATAATTCTGCCTTTTTATTAACAGCGTGTGTAATTCAATGTTTAATTCTTCTTCTTCTTTTTTTTTTTTTTTTTTTTGAAAAATGTGTGTAACTCTGTGTGTATCACTCATTTTTTGCTAACAGTGTGTGTAATTCTATGTGTAACTAACAGTGTGTGTGTGTAATCCTGTATATAATCAACAGTACGTGTGTAACTCTCTGTGTAACTCTGCCTTTTTTTTAACTGTGTGTGTGTGTAACCCTGCCTTTTTATTAACTGGGTATGTAACTCTGTATAATTCCGCCTTTTTATTAACAGTGTGTGTAACTCCGTACGTAAATCTCTTTTTTTTTTGTCAATGTGTGTAAAGCTGTGTGTACCGCTAATTTTTTGCTAACAGTGTGTATGTAGCTCTGTGTGTAACTCTGCCAGTTTGTGTGTAATTGTTTGCGTAACTTTGCCTTTTTCTAACAGAGTGTGTAACTCCGTGTTTAACTCTTCTTTTCTGAACAGTGTATGTGTAACTCTGTTTGATTCCATGAATATTTACGGGAGATAGAGTACAGACAGACAGACACACCTAAGTCATTAACACTTTTCAGGTTTGTTGTAAAGTGTTAAAAACATATAGAAAGTGATAAAAACGCTTAATGTAAACGAAAATGGAATTCCAGCAAATTTCCAATTAATACCCCTTAATGTAGCTGAATATTTTTGTGTGGCCCTGTAAATATAATGCTAATAATATTGTATTTTAGGGAAGACAGTCTTTTGTGCATATGAATAATATATTTTAATTTTTTTAAGACTTGTGCAAAGTAAAGTCATTAAAATTTGGTGTTTAGAAATACCTTCCATAGAACGCAATGCTTTTAAATACATTCGGATGTCAATGTATACAAACCAGTGATGGAATTTACTTCAATTTACATGGGGGAACATCGACAGTGGACTTAAATGATATATTTCAATTTCATTAAGATTTGTGTAAAGTAAACGTATCAAAATACGGTTTATAGAAATCTCTCTCATGGAACACAATGTTTTGGAAAATTTTGAGTGTTCCTGTAGACAGACCATGAGAGGAATTCACTCCATTTTCAATAGGGAACATCCGATAGTGAATTTAAATACGATTTATCAGTTTCAAGAAATTCCATAAATATTTACGGGAGTTAGAGCGCGGACAGACAGACAAACCTAAGTCATTAACGCTTTTCAACCTTTTTGGAAAGAGTTAAAACAAGAAAGAAAAATCATGCAATACGCACTGGTTATTAACATTCTCCAACTGTACGTGCTTGTTGTATCGTATAACTTTCAATATTCTTTGCCTGCATTATCAAACAAAAGACAGAAGAACAGAAAAATATACAGACTGACTAATTGAATTTAAAACCGCTCTTAGACATCGTTGAAGAACGTTAAAAAGGCTTAATGCAAAAGAAAATCCCGCCATTAGATTATAATTGCTGCCCTTAATGTATTTGAATATTTTAGTGTAGTCCTGTAAATATGAAGGTTGATCATATCATATTCTATACAAAACATTATTTTAGAATATTAAAATACATTTCAATTTATTTATAATTTTTACTGTAGAAAGTTATTTAAATGTGATTTATAAAAATATCTGTCCTAAAACGCAAAGCATTGGAAGTTTCCTGTACACTTGCTCAGGACATATTAATGGCATTTTAAATAGGAAACATTCCATAGTGAAGTTGAATAACATATATCAATTTTTAAAAATTCTAAAAATATTTAAAAAAACTCTCGAGACGAGAGACAACCAGTTAGAAAGATAGAAAGATAGACAATCGGACAGAAAGATAAACAAATAAAAATCATATTCACGCTTAAAAATTGTTAGAAAGTGTTAAAAACGCTTGTTGTAAAAGAAAATGCAATTACAGCAAGTTTTTATTAATAGCTCTTAATGTAACTTAATATATTTATGTGGCCCTGTAAGACTAATACTAATCATACTGTATTTTATAAAATGCATTCTTTTGTGCAAATGAATAGCATATTTCTATTTCATTAAGCTTTGTGCAAAGTAAAGTTATTGAAATTTGGTTTCTCGAAATACCTCTCATACAATGCAATACTTTCGTGGGTCCCTGTACTCAAACCAGTGGAAATATTGTATCTATTTTACATAGGAAATATCCGATAGTGAAACTGAATAACATATTTCAATTTCATTAAGATTTGTGTAAAGTAACGGTACTAAAATATAGTTTATAGAAATACCTCTCATAGAAAACAATAGTTTGCAGTAATTTTCGATGCCAATGTACACAAACTAGTAGAGGTATTCACTCCATTTTCAATAGGGGACATCCGATAGCGAACTTGAAAAACATATATTAGTTTCAAGATATTCCATAAATATTTACCGGAGTTAGAGTGCCGAAAGACAGACAGATGGATAGATACACAGATACACAAATTGAAATTATATTCACACTTAAAAATTGTTAGAAAATGCTAAAAACGCTTAATGTAAACGAAAGTGCAATTCCAGCAAACTTTTATTAATAGCTTTTAATGAATATTTTTGTGTTGCTCTGTATATCTAATACTAAACATACTATATTCTATAGAAAGCAGTCTTTTGTGCATATGAATAAAATATTTCAATTTCATTAAGCGTTGTGGAAAGTAAATTTATTAAAATTTGGTTTATAGAAATACTTCTCATATAACGCAATGCTTTGGTATGCTTTCAAGTGTCTCTGTGCCCACACCAGTGGTGGTATTTACTCCATTTAATATACAAAACATCCGAGAGTGAATTGGAATAACATATTTCAATTTTATTAAGATTTGTGTACAGGAAAGGTATTAAAATATGGTTTATAGAAATATCTCTTATAGAACACATTGCTTTGGAAAAGGTTTGAGTGTCCCTGTACACAAACCAGTAGAGATATTAACTCCTTTTGCAATAGGGAACATCCGGTAGTGAACTTAAATAACATATATCAGTTTCAAGAAATTACATAAATATTTACGGGAGTTAGAGCGCGGACAGACGAACAGACGGATGGACAGACGAACAGACAGATGGACAGACGAACAGACAGATACTTAAATTGAAATCATATTCACACATAAAAATTATTAGACAGTGTTAAAAACGCTTAATGTAAGCGAAATTGCAATTCTAGCAAATTTTTATTAACAGCTCATAATGTAACTGAATATTTTTGTGTGGCCCTGTAAATCTAATGCTGATCATACTATATTCTATAGAAAGCACTCTTTTGTGCATATGAATAAGATATTTCAATTTCATTAAGCTTTGTGGAAAGTAAAGTTATTAAAAATTAGTTTATAGAAATACCTCTCATCGAACGCAATGCTTTGGAATACTTTCGAGTGCCCTGTACACAAACTAGTGTTGATATTTGTTCCATTTTATATATGAAACATTAGATAGTGAACTTGAATAACATGATTCAATTTCACTAAGATTATACAGTTAAGGTATTAAATATGGCTTACAGAAATACCACTCATAGAACACAATGCTTTGGAATACTTTCGGGTGTCCCTACAGGAGTTAGAGTGCGGACAGACAGACAGACAAACCGAAGTCACTTGTAAACCTTGTTGGAAAGTGTTAAAAAGGAAAAAATGCTTAAAGTTACCTTTATATATCAACTGTAAAACTCTCCGCATTTGAGGGATAAAATTTGTCGCATTTAGGAATATGGTGTAAATAGACCCTTAAATGCGATAAAAAATTTTAAACCCCTCTTTTTAAAAATTTGTAGTATTTTCTTGAATTTTCTTCTGATAGGTGTAAAGGGTATTCAAGCACATGACGTAACAGTGGTTATTTGACCTTGAAAAATAAAAGGATAAAATTACAGTTACTATTTGAAAATATTTCATCGCAATTAGGAAAAGATGAGGGAAAGCCATAATGAACAATGTTTACTGCAAAAGAAAATTCTACTAGAAAAAACCTTTAAAATTTAATGAAAAGTTTCGCGAACCATTCTTGAAATGTGTATGTTCCATTATGATTCATAAGTATGCGATTTATGCATTTAGATTTTCAGTAGAAGCATTTTGTCGCATTTATGGGTTATCGCATTTAGGCACAATGACTTTACTCCTGTTCAAAAGTTTAGCAAGATTTGCAAACGATCACTTTTCTTCAGATTAAAAATTTATCTCTCAATGAAATGTTTTCAAACATTGGGTATTTAAAGAACTAGGTCTTATTCGTGTTTTTCAGTGAACACTGGTTTAAGACAATAATTAGGGGGCAAGGAACAAATTAAGCAAAATTAATAATGCATGTGATCAACCTGTATCGTTAAGTAAACGAAATGAACTGTAACTTTAGGACATGTTAATATAGACTCAGATCAATTTGTGGATGAATTTGTGTGACGATATCATGTTAAATAAGGGAGATATAAGCATTTATTAAAAAAAAAAAAAAAAAAAAAAAAGTCAACATATTATTTATAATATACAGAGTTTTTAACGAAAATTATTCCCACCTTCAGATAAATTGAAAATACAATTTAAAACAATATACTGCAATCGGAATACAAATATCTCATGAAATATGAACATTTTTATGAAAAACGTGTTTACTGCGCATGTACGAAAGATAAATCCTTTTTTATTACATAGGTTGAAAGCTAGATGTATTGGGCAACTTTTATCAAAAGGGCATTCGAACAGAATAAAAATTAAGAGAATTGTACAAAAAAGAACGAGCTAGATTTTAGATATTTTCCAAGAGTTGAAATTTCTTAAGGGGTTTTTCACATGCCGCATAATTAATTTGAAGATCCAATTATTTCAACCACACTCCAAAGGTTGTTTTTTGGAAAAAAAAACCCTTATAGTCTCACAAATCATAGTAAATAAATCAAATTTTTGTTAGAGTTGCAAGCTTATAAGGGATTTTTCACAAAAACGTACATTTGGAGTGTGGTTGAAATAATTGGATCTTAAAATTAATTACGCGGCAGGTGAAAAACCCCTTAAGAAATTTCAACTCTTGGAAAATATCTAAACTCTAGCTCGTTCTTTTTTGTACAATTCTCTTAATTTTTATTCTATTCGAATGCCCTTTTGATAAAAGTTGCTCAATACATCTAGCTTTTAACCTATGCAAATAAAAAATGTTTTATCTTTCGTACATGCGCAGTAAACACGTTTTTCATAAAAATGTTCATATTTCACGAGATATTTATATTACGATTGCAGTATATTGTTTTAAAATTGTTTTTCCAACTTATCTGAAAGTGGGAATAATTTTTGTTAAAAACCCTGTGTATTATAAATAAAAAACATGTTGATTTTTTTTTTTTTTTAGTTTTAAAATAAATGCTTATATTCCCTTATTTAACATGCTATTGTCCCACAAATTCATCAACAAGTTGAACTGGGTCTTTATTAACATATTTTAAAGTTACAGTTCATTTCGTTTACTTAACGATGCAGGGTGATCACAAACATTATTAATTTTGCTCAATATGTTACCGGCCCCCTAACTGTTGTCTTAAATCAATCTTCACTGAAAAACATGAGGAAGACCCAGTTCTTTAAATGTTTGAAAGCATTTCATTGGGATATAAGTTTTTAATTAGAAAAAAAAAAAAAAAAAGTGATCGTTTGCAAATCTTGCTACACTTTTGAACAGGAGTGTATATACATTGAGAATGTTTTTTATAAAACTGTTCAACATGAAAAATGTCCTTTCGACGAAAATATGTGTTTCTTGTATATTTTGGCTGAAAATAACGAATCTGTAATTATGTTTTGTTTACCACGCACCATTTCCCTCAAATTCACGTTTTAGAAGATCTAAACTATGAAGTCTTGTGGGTGACGTGATGAAATGCTTTCGCTTTAAAGGTCGCAATGTGTCATTAAAACAACACTTTTTCGGCTCACATCTTTCTCAAAATCTGTTGCAATGAGTGACGAGCATGGGAAAGGTTTCACCAGGACATCTCTCTGTTTCAAAATTGTTTCAGTGGAAGATGAAATGGAAGTAGGCTAGCTGAATACTGTTGGTCTATTATCAAGGATACACCAACCGATGCCTACAAGAGAAAATGGCCAAAAAAAAAAAAATCCTTTATTGTTTTTGTTTTCTATAATCAAGCCTCTGTTATTCTTTAACCACATTTCTTGCGCCAATGGCAGCCTTTGCGCAAGTGCGGACTGAACGAGTCCAGTGTTAAAATAGGTAGTAACTCTTATCGTACAGAGAAAATAAGAAATAAGGGAACACCGAATGACTGGATGTTTACCAAATCCCAGTCTGTCGGTCAATTTGGCACCCCTCCAAGCCTTTGGACTCGTCCTCACAGTTAGTCTTAGGAAATGTCGTTGCACTGTACATTTCTCTGTAACCAATTTGTATACATTTGAGAAGTGTGTCTCCTACAAAAATGCTACAGGATGGATGATGTTGAGTTCGATATAGGAATCAAACACTGTTTATACAGAATCACACAGTTTCATATAAGGGACGAAAAAAAAATAATGCTATGCAATTTTTGGGTTGCAGACCTATGTAATTAACCCGTTAGTAGTCGCCATAGACAGCGCCCCCTATTACAGATTGCGCATTTTTTATTTAACTCTCACCAATGATTTTAAGAAGTGATGTGATCGACGTTCCTTCGATTTTATTCGCGTTTTGTGTATATCAAATGCTACTTCAAAAAATTTTTGGTGGCTATTGAATTAAAAAATCTGGCAACACTGAAGGATGGGCGGCAAATCGACCAACTAGCGACTACTAACGGGTTTATACGAAAAATCGACGTGTTCATTAGCTTACAAAAAATTCGTTATCTTATTAATAGTCGCCCTAATTACTAATTCATAGAATGAGACAAAAACGAAACTTACTCTTGTTAAAGGTGTATAGACATTGATGAACAAGCAGTCCTCCTCTCCCACCCATTTACCATCAGTATCCCACTGAGGGCAAATTGAGCCGAAACTGTTGGCGTCGTACGTAGAAGTCCAACCTTCATGTTTCTCTGGATCCTTCAATATAAAAAGATAATACAGTTAAAATCACAATTTTATGAGATTTCAGTATAAGTACATACTTCTTTTCAAAAATAATATTATAGTTTTTAAAAATTGAAGAACACGCTTTTATAGAAATGTGAACTAAAAAGCACAAAATATCTATCTTAGTATTATAATGCAGGGTAAGGGAAAATCGTGTGAGTGACACACTGTAATATTTACATACATTTAAATCTTTAATTAAAATAATTTAGAATTAAATAAAAACCATTTTTAAAAAATCTCCCCTGACTGGACTCGAACGTAAGACCTATAGGTTCGTAGCTCGGGGCTTTACCTCACAGCCACGGCGTTCACGTAGGCAAAGTCTTTTTTTACAATATAGATTTTTGTTTGCTCCCAGAGCGGTTACAAGCATACAAACATACATACAGGTAAAGCTAATAAAAGCGTGTTAATAAGATGCGTTAATGTTGGTGTTAAGGTCCATTACACAAGTCAAAAAAAAAAATCAATTGCATGGAATTTTTTTGTGGTAAATTTTATGTTTTCGGGGATGCTGAATTGAAAAGTGATTTCCATTTCTGCTAATCACCTACGTTTTTTGTTTCTTTTTGAAAAATAATAAAGGGTTACCATAAAAAAAAAAGAAAAAAAAAAAAAACCCACTAACTTTATCATATTGATTTAAGCATGTTCTTTCTCATAGTTAGACAAACAATTCCTTTATAACATACTTAACATTAACTGTTAATGTTATGTAACTGTTAATGTTATGTAACTGTTAATGTTAACAGGAATATATTTAACATTAACTGTCTGTGAAACTTTTTTTTTCTGTTTGATGCTCCTCCGAACTCGCTTTCGCTTTTATCTTTTTCACTGCCCCCCCCCCCCCCCCAATTCCTCAAAATTGTCATTTTGTATTAATTTTTTTAGATTCACTCTTATGAATATATATATTTTTTTAACTAAGAAATATTCATTAAATATAGTTTTATAATCAACAATTACTACAGATTTCATGCTTTCACGCAAAATTGAATTAAAAATATGTGTCTTGCAATAGAAACTGACTTGATGGAAATTTATTATTATTATTTTCAGTTTTAGTGAGTAAAAATTTCTTACAAAATAAATAGATAAATAAATAAAATAAAACCAGTGATGAAAGGTTTCGTTTTTTCTGCCACTAGTCTCTGATTACAGAAATCTTTATGAAATTTTTACAGTTATTTTTGTGATTTTACAAGTTAAAAATTTTTGCCTGAAAATAGTGGTAGCAGAAAAAAAGAAAAAGAAAGAAAGAAAAGCGGAACTCTTATCCCTGAAAAACTAACCGTATGCAATGTTTTGGTTGCAAATCTGTGTTAGAAACTCGATGGACCTGACCAAAATAAAGGAAAGCATTATCACTTTTATACATTTTACAGTGCAATTGGAAAGCTTTTATGATATAGTCCATGCGCAATCTAACGCTTCCAACTATATTTCGATTTCTAAGAAATTAACATGTGTTATTTAATGGTCACGATAGCACTGTTCAAAATTTAAATGGGTCGCGGTTTTAGTTCTTTTAGAGTGACTTGCAAAATAATTCGAATATATATTGTCTGTTAATGATAATTCTTTGAAAAGATTTTAAACGCCTTAAGTCGATTCAAGCTTAGCTGAATTGAGTTAATTTCTATAATATATAAAGATATATACACATTATAGAAATTCAGTGCTGTACAATTTTGTTAAAATTATATATATAAAGTGAATAGTTCATATAAAGAATCACAAGGAAAAAAAATCTAGATATATAACTATCTAGAGGTAGTAATTCTTTACAACAAATTTTAATTATTGTAAGTTATTTTAAATATCCTGAAATTAAAATACATGATGATTTTTACAACGAAAGTAGTATTTCATTTGATGTTAATAGGTAGTTGAAACATTATACTAAAGGATTAACATTTGCGATTGTGAATACAATAAAAGTAAACATCATTATGGGAATACTGAATTGATGAAAAAAGATCTTGTTTGAAGTACATGAAATTTTTGTTTACATTGAAAATTGCAGAAACAAAGCCAGCTCGTTTAAAATATGACTTCATATCCTTAAAATTCCCAACAGTGTTTTTGGAAAAACCACTTAAACTGTGCATTTTAACCTGTTTTCTTATTTATTTTCTAAAACTTGTCTTTGTTTAATAGATGTGGCGAAAATTAAAAAAATTATGCATGTAACTTAAAAAAATTCCATAAAGGTTGTTTTAAAGTTTGAATCCAACATTGAAATTGTATACTAAGGGAAAAAAAATATCTATATATATATTTTTTTTTCTTCTTAAAAACGTAAATCTTTTTGATACTATTACTAATTGTTTTAGAGGAAAATGCAGAAATATTGTAAACATTAAAATTATTTAAAAAAAAAAAAAAAATACAGGTGTTTTTTTTCCTTTCTTTCCCTATAAAATGATTACAACCACATTTGCCACTATTTTTTTATAACGTTTTTTTAAGAGGACTCTCTACTTGCCATTCCCGGAAGCCATAGTCAATGTTATTCTATGGAAAATTTTGCCCCATTATAACTCTTTAACAAATACATATTTTTAAATTCCGTTTTCTTATTCAGAAAATTCACAAATATTAAACAATTTATCGCTTTCTAAAAATTGATTTTTAAAATTTTTAAAATTTCATTTATAGGTTGTAAAATGCAAATTTTTACAATGTGAAATTTTGCGTTTTTGAGCTTAAAAATGAAATCTTAAAAATTTAAAAAATCAATTTTTAGAAAGCGATAAATTGCTTAATAGTTGTGAATTTTCTGAATAAGGAAAAGGAATTTAAAAACATTTATTAGTTAATGAGTTATAACGGGGTAAAATTTTCCATAGAATAACATTGACTTCGGCTTTCGGATACGATAAGTAGAAAGTCCCCTTAAGGAGTGCTGCACCCTGCAAATAGTGTCAGTTGCACTTGGTGATTTCACTGCTCTGCAAAAAAAGAGAAAGGTCGAGGTCTGAGGTTTTCATTGAGGTCTGATACCATTCTTGCTGATTCTTATGTAAAATGATCTCCTGAATCTGAATAGGACTCCCATTTTGCCCAGTCACCCACCGTTTTCTAGAAACACCACTCTCTCCCTCAATTTCTTTCCCTGTTCGATAATTTTATGACCATGAATTTGATTTGGAGAACAAAAAATAATTAAACACCTTTAAAACAAAAATATATTAAATTTAAAAAATAACATAATAATGCATAATTCCTAAGTAATTCCTAAGTAATTCATAAGTAATGCATAATTCCAGTGGCAAATCCCCCCCCCCCCCCCTCAAACTTTTCCCTTGTCGCAATTGTCCATGTTTTACAATTTTACAACTCTGTAGACTCTCAGAAGATATTTAAAGTTTAAAATAATCCTCTCCCCTCCTAAAAATCAAATTTATAGCCATAAAATCACCGAAAAATGATGAAAATAGAGGGCCATTCCTAAAAAACGGTGGGTGAGAGGGCAAAACGGGCGTCCTATTCGGATTCAGGAGGTCATTTTACATAAGAATATGCTGAAAGGGTGCCAGAGGCAATTTTCATGCCGAGCAGTGTTTTTAGAACACAGCGGCAATTTTGAACTGATTTTCTAAATCTTTATTTCTCTTTCCAGAAACTAAAAATTAGGTTGCCTTTCCTCAGAAAATCTTACGTTTAAATCGTGTTTACTTGATTTAAAATATTTCTTATGACACTGGCAAGAATCCTACTGATTTGCAACATTCTAATCTAAAATTTTCTCAAGTTATTCGAAAATTGCGATTTGCTTAAGGCTGTACCAGGAGTCAAATTCCCTCTTCCTTTTCTTCCCGTGTCATAATTTTTGTTGCTCTGTTTTATAAAGATATCTCATTCAAAAATTAAATTTTCCGAATTCTGTTTTTCGAATACTACTCTTCGAACCTTTTTAAATATTTTATTCCATTAAGTAAATTTAGGACTCTAAGTTTCTAAACGAAATATTTAAATTTATTTTTTCAAAAAATTGCTCACTAAGTTAAAAGGCGACCTATTCAAAGAGTAATATTCGAAAAACAGAATTCGATAAACCTCATTTTCGAACGAGATATCCTTATAAAAGGAAGCAACAAAAATCCTATAGGATAACATGGGAAGGGAGAAAGGGAGCTATCTGACTGAACATGGGATTACAGAACAAATTTTTACTTAAACGTGCATTAAAAGGAATATTTTTACTGTAAAAATGTCAGACCAGTTTTGAAATATCAGTTAGGATGATGACATAAACATAATTAACTATAAAAGTTCAACTTTGAAAATTTTGTAAGTTATTTGAAATTTACGAATTTCTTAATATGGCAGAATAGGGCAATATTTCCCACAAACATCCATTATGAGGGTTATTTTTATCATAAATATGTTGGACTACTTTTGAGATATCCTTTATGATACTGGCTTGAGCATCAAATATTCTAAATTGAAAATTTCGTAAGTTGTTCGAAATTTAAGATTTTCTCGACGTAGCGGAACATTTCACACAAACTTGCATTATAGGTATCACTGCATTGAAAATTAAAATACAAAACTGTCCCCGATAAAATAAATTAACAAATCGGGTTAAGGTAAATGCATCGAACTGAACGGTGGGTAACTTATTAAGTGGGGATATTTTAGTCTGTCACCGTGTCGAGCAATCGCCCAAATGCATCGGCCTCTTACATGAATATAGCATGTCCTGTACTAGAAATTTAAGTTTAACCCGTTAGGCCCAGTGTCCTCATTTGAGGACAGCCAATTAAATAGCGTCACTCTAAATAATCCCTGAAATGATTTTTCATTCGTCGCACTTATATTTGTTTTTTGCGCAGGTATACTAACTTAAATCAAGTTGAATAATAATATATATTATAAAACTTTACTTTCGAGATCTTTGTCAACATATAATAGAGAATTTATCTGTTATCTCAAAGTTTTTCTAGCTCGAAGTTTTCTCGCTACAACACTAAACGTCCATAAATGAGGAGAGGCTTTAAATTTAAAACTATCAGGAGAATTGCTTAAGTTAATATAGTTTACTGTCAGTTGTCTATATTAATTTAGAAGTGAAATAATCAGCTAATAATATTTTGCAAAATTAATTCGGGCGTTTACGGGTTAAGTACATTGATAAAGTTGTGACGTCCTCTTTTTTTCTGTTAAATTAAACTTTTTTCCAAAAAAATATTTAATCTATTGAAAAAAATGAATTTATATTCGGAAAATTATATTAAGAATAATTTATAATATTAATATTAATATATAATAAATAATAATTTATTTTATTAATTTATTTTATTACTTTATTAATTTTATTTATAATAATATAATATTTCATTAGAAAACTATATTGAGAAGAATTTATTTTAAGAAAATATCTTATTTTCTTTATAATTATTCCAGCAGAAAAAACATCAGATCCAAACGCCAGTTTCCAGAAAATTTGGCTTTTATGATGATAGCACGTTCCACTTTAAGTTATTAATTCTGTTTGTTTTTAAAAATGTTATTATTATTTTTAAAGGAAATTTACACTATCAAAATATTGGAAAGTATAGGAGAAACTTAAAAATGCGGTTTTCAAATTCGGTTTATGTTTTTAACATATTCCGCGCAGTTTTAAAATATTCTGAATAATATAAGGGAAGAAATTTCACAAAAATAAATTTCATCCCCCCCCCCTTTATTATTAGCGTCTGGATTCTTTTTACTTGTCGCCTTGAATCATGCAAAAACTTTTATTTTGAACGTTTATTCAAAAATTATTTTACATTGCTATGCATAAAAGATTTAGATAAAAATAAAAATAAATAAATACATAAATTTAATTTAATTTGAACTTAAATTTCAACCCAGAAAGTATTTTGTATGAATAGTGATTATCTTGATTATGTACGCAATTTCTTTTATTTTTAGAAAAGTGAAATATACATAATTTTTTCATAAATTTTTTGAAGAAGATTTAATTTTAAAAAACTTTTATTTTATTTGAAAATCACTTATATATAAAAAATCCATCAATATTTAGATACAAGTTATAAAAAGAAAAATGTATAATTTTATACAGAATTTGTTTCGATATAAATTTAACAATATTTTAGATAAATATTGATATGATTTTTTTTTTTTAATACAAATTCTTAAACAAAGCTTAATAGTTAATTATTAAACTTTTATGCAAAAACCATTTTTTACAGCAGTATAATTAGTTAAATGAAAATTTCAAATATCTACACAGAAACTATTTATTAAATTATTTAGAAAACATATTTTTTTTTTTTTTTCTTAAGTATAAATTACCAAAAACAAAAATTTTAATATATCAAATGCTCTGTAAAATTTCGTATCGTATGTATGAAAAAAAAGTAACCAATGTAATTATGTGTAGATTAGTTTGCTTAATTATTATCAAATTTTCAAAGTTCATTAAACAAAAACCTTAATTTAGAGTAAAATTGTTTCGTAGAATCATTTATAAATGCTTTTTACAAAAAATAATAATAATAATCTATAAAACTGTATTTTACAATAATTTTATAATAAATGATGAGTACAGAAACCTCACCTTTAATCTGCGAGCATCGACTGGAGGGTTCGCATAAGGTATACCACGAAACACTGAATAGGTAACTTCATCCCCATCATTATTTTCGTATGTTTCTGAAGTACCTGTAATTTCTCCTTGAGGTAGCTTAAGCGTTAATCCTTGTGGCTGGACTTCACTTACAATTGTTGTATAAATCAAAAAAATATACAACATTTTTAATTTTGGTTTACTTGAAAAGGTCCACTGACACTCCTTTGACGTTGAGCTTGTTTCGAACATCACTAGCCGTGTAATAATTATACCGTGGAATTTTAAGATTCAATTTCGATGAAATATTTATCTCTTTAACGCACCACGAATAATTAACTATTTCGAAACTGTAAAAAAATCTATTTAAAATATAATTACACTTCCATTTTGATATGATTATAAGTGAAATACATATTAAGAAAAATATTTTTCAGAGCATAACACCAAGCGAAGTCATAAAAGTCTCTCTCAAAAGAGAAAATGACCTGCGCGGCTTCCTTTTGAAGGTAGATTATCGTTATTTTGGGCAACCCAATACAGATAAGCTTTTCTCTTTTCCTTTCTTTTTTATTTTTTTATTTTTAAGCATTTATAGAGAGAAATATTGCAAACATGAGAAAATTGATTTAAAACACAAATGCCTCGATTTCCTCTAATCTTTATTTTTTATTTATTTTTAGTCACCTAAATATGACTAACTCAACATTGTTTAAAGTTTAAGCAATGGGAGTTTAGGAATGTTTATGTGACATATTAAACAGGAAATTTATTTCCGACTAGAGATATGCGGTCAGTCAACACTAAGGAACGGAATTGAGATTATCCATACTTATTGATTTAGTCACTTTTTTTTTTTACAAATGATAAATTTATGAGTTATTTTATTAAAAGTGGGTTCTTTAACTTTTCGGAAATAGGAAGAAAATTACTTTTTTAAAGAAACTAAAAAAATTTATTTTATGCTACGTCATTAATACTACAAAATCTAAATAACACACAGATTTAACGGGAACCCATTGACAGTATGACAAGGATTCATATTTGTAATCCTAAGTATACTTTGCATGATTCTGAAAATAATCTTCTACAATTAATAATTATAAAACAGGAACAGAAAAAGTTTATTCACGACTTTTTTTTTTTTTAAATATGAATTTTTACTTCCTTCTACATTTAAGAAAACAATTGTTTTTTAAAAATGTACACGTTTCGAGGGGTCTAGAACACGATTGGACCCATTTTCAAGAAAATGTCTAACTGTGTGACAAAAAAATTTGTTCCAACTGTATCTCAGGAACTAATGCACAGAATTTCATACAAATTGATATGTAGTTGTACCTTCACATAAATTAGTGTTTATAAACTTTTAATTAAAAATCGTCCAACAGGTGGTATTGCCATCCCACCACTTTTTAAAAATAAATTCTTAACATGGCGGTGTAGTACAAAATTTCGTATAAATGTGCATAATGATAATTATTTTTAACGAATTATTATAAAATTAAAAAGTGTTATTTATATTAGTAATAGTTAACTAAGGAAAAAAAATGGACACATGAGAGCAATGAGCAAATTTTTAATACCAACGAATGGTTGAACACTGGTGGTAATTTAAAACAAAGTAATTTAAGTTTTTCTGTGATAATTTAAAACAAAGATATCAATTTTTATATTAAAAAGAAAAAAAAAAAGTAAGTTCCGCTAAAGTAAGTTCCGCTTACGTTCTTTGTCAACAGAATTTAATTTAGTACGACACAACTTATTTTAACCTATTCTTCTGTAGGAAGGCAAGTAGTAACGGTGTTTAATTCCCTAGCATAACTCACTGTATTCATTTCTTGAAATTTCTTTGGTATAGATTTAGCATAGGATCCCCTTGGCTGATTTTATACTTCTATTGTCATTTCGGCGATGAATTAAAATGGCTATCGCAATGAGGAATTTGCACACATGGGAGATTTGAACAAAATCCTATTTTTCTGGTAGTTTTAGGCCCATAAATTTCAAGAAGTTTATTAAAAATGCAAAAAAAAAAAAAAGTTCTCATTAATTTTAAAATTAACTTTAAAATTAACCAAAAATCACGTGACTTCAAAACGCTGCCTGACGTCACACTTTATGGTGCTTCAATGTTTACAGTTTGTTAGCCTAGTTAGCAAGCAGCAATTCATTTTAACTTTTGTAATTATCAATCGTTTATATGATTTCTGAGCATTTCTTTTTCATCTTATAATCATTTAATATCATTATCACCATTTTTCATTATCATTATTTTCAATTGTTTTCTTTTTATGGCGGTTGTCCAATGTCGTCGTTTAATGGGATCCTGTGGAACGCTAAAGAATAGCTTCGGAGAAGCATTAGGCGTTATATTAGTGCAGAATGGTACAATACAATATTTATAATACGATTTTTCAATATCCGTCATTATTATAACATACTTAAACCTATTTCACAGATTCAAGAAGCAAAGCAAAGCACAAAATCGAATGTAAACAACGATTACTCCCGTTTGTTGTCATAAAGAGTGACGTCACGATATATTATACTGCGTTTTCTCGATAGAGTAAGTAGTGCGATGTTAAAATTGTTATGAATCAGTCATTAGATTTCAAATAAAGAAAATGTATGTAATTATTTTCTTACCTTTTCATTTTCTATTATATAAGAATAAAATCAGAAAACGTGCAAATTCCTCATTGCGTAAGTAAAAATCTTGGTGAGAAACGTCCGACTTATTTCGGTGTCAAATTTCAAATTTCGCCGAGGGGTTCTATACTCAAGCTGTTCCATTTTTTTTAAGAGTGATTTTTCTCAATTTTATTTTAATTATTTAAAAAAAATCTTTGCACGTTCATTTATTTTTTCGGCATAAAATGAAATGTAAAATTCAAGGTGGAACACAAGAAATAGCGACAACGCAAAATCGCAGATTGAAAGAAATCGTCCTGTCGTACTGTAAATATATATATATATATATATATATATATATATAAAACCCCCCTCATTTTTTAAGATGTCGTCAGTAGACCATAAAATCGACTTTCTTTGGACATACTTCTATGAGAAAGAATCACCTGTATTCATTATGGGAATTAATTAATAATCCGCAATGAAAGACGCAAAAATCACTATGAATAAATGATCGTTTTGTTATTTTATTTATAATAAAACCTTTTTTACAAAAAAAAAAAAAAAAAAAAAAAAAAAAAAAAATTCTACACGTATTGATCTTAATTTGTATGCACGTTCAGAATTTTTTTCTCCACATTTTAATTAGTTTCTGGCCTTAATTGCAAACGTTTAAATACTTGATACAGAAGCTTTACAGAGTAAGCGTATTTAAGCCAATGGAGCAATGGATAGCGTAGTTCGTAGCATTTACGCCACGACTACTTCACGGTTACGTCACTGATCGATGACAAAGTCATCTCGTGCTGGCGGTACTTGAACTTCTCGGGCTGAAACTGCGAATGCTCCAATAGAATTTGTTTACTCGAAAAATGCTTCATATTTAAAACTAAAATAGAACTGTGTTTGAACGATAGAAAAATATTAAAACTTCTTCACACACCATAAATTTTAAGTCAGCACAACCGCGTTTCCGAACTGGATTTTTTGGAAAATTTAGCTATTTACCTTAATCGTGATAAAATTGTCAATGAAAAATCTGATTCCACTTTGCTGTCTACAGCCTGGAAAAATTTGTTTAATTCAATTAAATAATTTCCTTCATTATGTTTATAACATAATAATAGTTGTAATAAAATAATTCTAGTTAAAAAATAATTAATAAATAAATTTTATCAAATTTACTTATTAGAATAATATTAATAAAAAAATAAATAAATTAATAAAAATAAATTAATTAATAAATAAATAAAATAAATAAATAAAATAAAATAAATTGAATTGATTACTCTTTCCCTCCCTCCCCCTTTTTCTTTGATGTGTGTAAGTATGTTCTTGTCTGATTGGTTCTGCCCTGCATGATGCTTCTTATTGGTTGTTTGTGTTGCTCCTACCCCTCCGGATTTTGCCCTGCTTCCAGTCTTGCTTTTGCCTCCAAGGCAGTAGCACGTGTTTGCACCTGATGAAGAAAGGCTATGTCCTTTCGAAACCGGTTGTGCTGACTTAAAATTTATGGTGTGTGAAGAAGTTTTAATATCTTTCTATTGATAAAATACGCCAGTTATCGTATTTAGTTTTTGGTGTGTTTGAACGAATTCACATCTGAACGAAAAAAATCATGTACATTTTAAAAATATCCATATTTCGCATATTTTCCCGTATTTTAAGATAAGTATTATAATTTAGATAAGTAATATATTAATTAATAAAGTGATTGTTTACTTGAGATTATTAGCTAACATCTAACATATTTTGTATTTAAAGTCAAATGTACGCTAATAATTTCAAATAAATAATCACATCTATAATGTTTATTTTGAGCTAAAATTAATTCTTGTTTTAATTAAAAACATAAGAGATAACATTTTTAATGAAAGCACAATAGGAGTGGGTTTTTCACAGCTTTTATTGGGGCACCGCAGCCACTGCACGATGAGAAGCGCTAACGTCAGGTTTACTTTGCGACATTTTTTAACATTATGTGAACAAGCTTACTCTGTAAAGCTTTGCTTGATACCGGCTATTTAAATCGATGGAAAGCTTGCGTGGAACAGCGCCAATTCTGCGAAGTGATAAAAAACGTAAGTTCTAGATGTACGGACATTTCTTGGCGTTTGGACAGCCGCTATATTGAATCGCAGGAAGCCACGGTTAAATGTGAATAAGTAGAATTTCATTAAATACTTTAACTCAATACAATGCAAAATTTACGATTAAAAAAGGTTAAAGAAGTGAAATTCAATGAATATGTTTAATTTTTTATTTATTTATTGTGTGTGTATGTGTGTGTGCATACAGCTATAGAGATGTTTAGTGTAATGCATATTCATGAAAATATTAATGAAATGTCTGAAAAATACGCCAATCTTCAATTACATTATGTGCAACCTTTTTTACCCAATACAAAAATATACTCTAACTTCAAATGTCTAAAAGTTAATCAATTTTTGTTACACAATAATGTTTTATTTTGCTTTATATACACTAGTATCCAAAGAAAATTTACTAAATATAATTTGTAATATTAAAGAATTGTTCTCTCATAAAAGATTATTTCTATTATTTCAGGAAAAAGTGCGAGTTATTCCTTCAAATTTTTAATTTTTGTATCCACAAAAATTAAAAATTTAAAAGGAATACATTTATTAATTCAAACTTTTTCCTGAAATGAGAGAATTTAAAACATCTTCAGACCTGGAAGTATTATATCTCAGAAAGATACGGTTGAGAAAATAGGTTTTGATAGGACTGAACGTTTTTTGCAGTGAATTTCAACGAAAAAAAAAAAACTTTTAAAAACAATAAATATGATACAATTTATGCCTATAAAATACAAAATCTCGACACAATTGTTTTAGGTCCAACTAATTAAGCAAGACCCATTCTCAGACGAAAACAGTAATGCACGAATGCAAGATGAAAATGGCGATGTACATGTAGTGCTTGTGCGTATGTACTTCTTTTGCCTGACGAAAAGACGTACAATTATTTCCACTCGAAACAATTGTTGTTAGTATTATCATTTTCTAGTGTTTGCTTATAAAGTTTTATTGTCAGATATACATTATCGTTTTACCTTGCTGCACACGTGCGTATTGTTTTTTGCCTGATGAAGGGATGCGCTATTTTACGATCCGAAACAACTTTTATGGTTTTTGCAATTTATCGTGTTTGCTTACAAAGTTTCATATTCATTATTGGAAATCCTGTATGGATGCATGTTAACGTTTTTATAAAGAAATGATAATGGAAAATGACCCTATCTTTTGACAACTGGCGTTATAGGAGAAATAAAAGATATGAAAAGCAAGAAATCTTATAAGTGGGTGGGAATTTAGTCGACAGGAAATCCGAAAGGTGTTTCTTCCTATACTTTACGATATTTTTCTAAGCAATATTTGTTGTAGATAACGGAAAGTTTGCAAAAGACAGATTGACAGTAATTACAATACTTTTTCCTTTTTTCCGCTTCCTGTGACGCAAGTCATGGAAAAAAACATCAAATGTCAGTTTAAAAATTATTGAGGCAATTTCAGCTTCTTGAAGCGCCACTCCCCCCCCCCCCCCCTCCACCCATTCTAAATATATATGCTGTTTGCTCAGAGAAAATGAAGTAAGTTTATTACAATTATGCATCATTCAATAAATATATTTTTTCAATAAATACGTATATGTTATAAAATTCTATTAAAACATAAAAGAAAGATTAATCCAATATTCTTTATAGATTATGAAATGATTTTCCATATTAAGACTGATTTTGTATTTTAGAATAAGTTAAGTTTGTCAGTGTATGGGAATTATATACTTATGTTTCTTAAATTCTTGAAGTGTTTTCATTTTTTCAGTTCGAAAAATATTTATTCATATTTCAACAAACAGAAAATTTGGTTCTTTATATACGAGTTTGTTAACCCGTTTTCGAATTAAAAAAAAAAAAAAAAGTGATTTAGATCTACCAAATGTTGTAACAAGTGTACAAAATTTCACAAGGCAATTTTTACATTACATGTACGAAGCGAAATTTCTAATTTTGTTTTTTTACTTTTTTGTATATTTTAAAAAAATCTGTGAAAAGTTGCTCCATGATTAATAGACAATGTACATTTACGGAAGGAAAATGAATATGAAAATAATTTTGCGAAATTGGCGGAATACTTTATTTTGCATATTTTATCAAATCTGTGGAAAAAGGCGTCACGGTTATGGTCAGAAAGAAAACCTGAAAAAAATATATATATAAACAAACCTAAGCCTATAGTTTTCTAAGTAATATATATAAAATTCTGTACAAAACAGAATTTAATTTAATATGACAGGTCTTATTTAAATCCATTCTTCAATATAAAGACATGCAGTGACCGCATTTCATTCCCTAGAATCGATTACTATGTTCATTTCTTAAAATTTCTTTGGCATAGATTTAGCATAGAAGCCTCTTGGCCGCTTTTAAATTTTTGTTGTCTGCTTGGGGATGAATTAAAAAGCTATCGCAGTTGCGTCAGTAACGATCTTGGCGAGAAATGTCCGAAGTACTTTGTGCCAAATTTAAAATTTCGCCAAGGGGTTCTACACTGAATTTGTTCCATTTATTTGGTATGATTTTTCACAATTTTATTTTAATTATTAAAAAAAAGAAAGAAAAAGTTTGCACGCTCATTTTTTTTCTCTTTTTGACATTAAAAAAAAAAAAAAAAAGAATGTTTATTTATTTATTACTTTCTTCTATATTCAAAAGAAGAAAGTTTTGGATTAGTAAAAATTTTCGACCTTACGATTTGACAATTTTTAGAAAATGTCTGTCTGTGTCTGTGTGTGTGAGACAAAATTTAGTAGCAACTATATCTCAAAGACTACTGCACAGAATTTCATACAAATTGGTATGTAGTTACACATTGACATAAATTAGTGTCTATCAAATTTTGGTAAAAAATGTCCAACAGCTTGCCTTGCCATCTCGCTTTTTATAAATTTTTAACATGGTGGTACAGGACAAAATTTTGTATAACTGTGCATAAAGAAAATTTTTTAATAATCGTAATGAAATTTAAAAGAATTATTTATAATAGAGATATTCAACTGGGAAAAGAACATTGTATATGTAGGAGCCTCGCCTCCCCCCTCGAGGGGAGTAAATTTTCATGATGGGTATCTTTCAAAAGAGCTCGCCAATACCTTTAAAACGAATGGTTGAACCATTTATCGATAATTTAAAATAAAGTTATCGATTTTTACCCCCCCCCCCACCCAAAAAAAAAAAAAAAAAAAGTTATATTGGGAATAAAACTGACATATATATATATATATATATATATATATATATATTTAGTATTATAATACTTCTCTAATATGGAAATCGTCTGCATTATCATGGAAGATAATTTTTTTAAATAATAATTTTAATAAATTATTTTTGCTGAGTGAATTTGTATAGGAAAATATAGAAGAAAGTCATGTAATGGCCACAACATCTAGTTTTTGACATCAATTTGTTTTTCCTTTTCTAAGAAATTTAAAGCGAAAATGGAGTTTTATTTAATATATTTTGAATCAATTATCCGACTGAACTAAAAAAAAAAAAAAAAAAAAAAAAAAAATTGCAGCTTTCACTAGATTTTGTATTGATTAATAAGTGTATTAATTTTTGATAAAATCTACTCATCCGGACTGAAAATCTGGACAGACACATTGAGAAACTTTCAGTTTTATGTATTCAGACAAAAACAAAAATTTTTTCCACATTCATTCAAGTTGGTAGATAAATATTGACAACGACGCTGTCTGAAGGAAATAGTACAACCTGTCGTCATTTTTTTTATAAGATAATACAGAACTGAATAATGAATAATAATAAATAATTTATATACGGTATTTATAAACGTTAACAAATAATTTATATTTACTTTTAGTAATTACTTTCAAGTACTCTCTAAAATATAAAGAGTGAGATCTCACTCTCAAAGAGTGGTATATCACTCTTTGAACATGCCAAAATGGAGCCAACCTCTAAAGAGTTAAAAGTCTCTTTTCGAAAGAGTGAGATTTCTCACTCTTTATTAAGAGTGAGATTATTCAGAACAATTTAAAGAATATGACAGTTTATTTTTCCTTAAAAAATTGTGTACACTACACGATGTTGCTTCATTTCACCTGGCGAATCGACTCCAATTCAACGGTGCAAAGAATGCAGTTTGGATCTGTCGGGAATCGAACCCAGGCCGTTCCCGTAGCAAGCGAGTATCTTATCCACTGAACCACTGAGCACATATACAAGCTGCTTAATTTACATTATTAAGTCATTCTCATACGTGATCAATCATATTTTTAAATTTTTACTTCATTTATCAACAATATAAAATTAAAGAATTCTAAAGGATATTTTAAAATTTAAATTATTTTGAAATTGCTAAAATTAGAATTATTTTAAAAGCTGTATACTTGAAAAAAAATCTTAATGACAAGCAGTCATTTAAAATAGCTTATGCGGAAAAGAAGTTACTCAAGTGTACATGTTTTTAAAAAAAAAAAAATAAATAAATAACTGTTCGCATACAAATCTACAGAGTTTCCTGAATAAGTCGCCTGTTCAGAAGTATAAAACTTGCTGTTGATTTTAAATATTAGTAAAATATTATAGCCAAATTTTTGAATATTTCACATGTGTTAGCTGTCAATAAATATAATAAAAATATAAACTGTTGCAGATTTTAAGGCGTTGTGCATGAAATATTTGCATTGATATTTTCTTTTATACGTTATATATTTCTAAATAAAACTATTTACTTTCTAAGACTAATTTCGTTATGTTTCTTGTGATTTTCGATTCTCCATTAATAATATTACTTCGATTTTGTCAATCGTATAGAAAAAATAATTTACCAAACTATCTTTTAACATAATTATTTTCTTTTTTTTTATTCTTCAAAAATCTTCAATACGTTCTGTTAAACAAATAGATACATGAGATCGTTCGGAAATAGTCCTTCATATTTCTTTCGAAATATGATAACCGATGGCGCCAGCAATTTCTCACTCTACAAAAGTTTCATCTTGCAATAGATGACGACCTCACTCTTTGTGACAGAGTGACTATGCGTCACTCTTTCGCAAAAAGTGAGAAATGTCACATTTTCCAGAGTGATAATATTGTTTTCTCACCTTAATTGGTGTCAAAATAGGGGTCACTTTTTTAAGGAGAGAGATTCTCACTCCAGAAATTTTAGAGAGTAGTTAGTAAAGTAATAAGAGATCGCAGGGTTTAAGGCAACCTATCTAAAAGGCAAATGATGATTAAATTTCACAATAATATACAAAATTTCATTGTACATATTGTAAAAGTCAGCATGTTTTCAAATGTTTGATGAAGTCAGATATAAGAATTTTTTAAACGTCTCGGAGCATTTTAGTAATTTATAGTTTTCAAAATCTTAGACATGCTATATTTATTAGCTTTAACCTCACCAGTGGTCGAAAGGTTTTGCTCTCGAAACTGGGAGACGGAAAGTGCCGGGTGCGTTCCCTGGTCACGCTCGACGGCTTTTTCTTGGGTTTTATCAAAACTTGCGTAATTAAGTGCTAGGACCCCTTAGAAACACCCTTTGCAAAGAACATTCCAGTACAGTCGGGGGAAAAACGCAACACTCAACGTAACTTCGTTGCTGATCGATGTAGAAAAATGTAATAGGTATCATTCGACGGGAAATTGTGAGTAGTTTCAGAAAATGAATTGAAATTTTGAAATGGGGGTCGTCTACATATAAAAACGCGCACCAACATTGATTTTTTCAATGGTAATGCCCCCATTTTTATTTTATATTTGAATTCCTGGGATCGCGGTAACGCGAAAAAGTATATTGGTTGTATATTTTACTTATTTTTTCACAGAGTTATAAGCGTTCAAAGTTTGAAGGTGCTAATGTTAAATTCATAGTTCAAACTTTTATTAATTTCTTCACAAAAAATAACTTGATCGATATTTATATATTACGAGATGCAGTGAAGAAATCCAAACATAATCCATCATTACTTTCGATTCTGAAAAATATTTTTAATTATGAAAAATATTAATAAATTCATATTTATAAAAATTATGAATTATGACCTATGTAAATTTTTACATAAAATGAATCCTAATACTGAAAAATATGAGTGTGCAAATTTGCAGCTCATTCCAGTTATTAGTTTTCGAGATATAAATAAATCTTTCTTTTGGAGTGGTTTAGAGAGCCGTCTCTTATAAAGTTTTGCATGAGATAACGAATCAAATCTTAAAAAATAACAAAGAAAATTAAACAAAATATTTGTATTTTTTATTTATGGGTCAAATTATATAACAACAACCTCAAACGCAAAGAAATGAAACAAAAATGATGATTTTTAGACATTAGTGTTAGCATCAAGAATTTCTGTTTTCTAAAGAAGACAAGCCACCCCCCCCCCCTCACCCCACTAAAAAGAATCCGAAGATATTCTTAAGAAAATAGTATTTTCTTAAAACTTTCTTCAAATATTTTAAAATATTTTGAAGATTTATCATTTTTTATAAAATATCTTCAGAAATTTTGAAGACATTATAAAGAAATTTTGTAAATTTTCTTACGAATGGGCCAAATAACTTAAGATATTCTGTAGATATTCTCTAAAAATATCTGCAGAATATCTTGAGATTACTTTTAGTAGCCGCCTCCATCGTTCTTCAAAACAAAACAAAACAATACAGAAAAGAAAAGTAAATGTAACATTGAGTATTCGTGTTTAACCCCATATTTTATGTTAACAAAAATATGCACAAGTGGTATTTACTTCATCGATTACTGGTTTTATTTTTATTTATTTATTTACTTATTTTGTAGGGGGGGGGGAGGATTATTATTTTAAGGATACTTTAGTCTTTAAAATTTTATTACTATATTTTAACTTTATACATTTTTAAAAATATACTTTAACTTTTATAAATATATTTTAACATTTTTTTGCGACATCAGGATTTTGTCTTTTTGAGAGTAAGATCCGCCTACGGGCGTTTAAAATATTTCAGAAGAAATTTTCTGTATTCACAATTATATTACAAATGGATATACATTATAATTATATTCTTTCTAATCAATATATTTCTATTCATAGTATATTTTATTGCAAAAATATGAACACTGGGTACTCACTTAAGAAATATGTAACACACAAATTATGAAAGAAACGCCCACTGGCTGAGTTACATATTTTCAAATGGTGTGAATCTACGTCAGCAGTCGCGATAGGGTTAATTAAGAAATTATATTTTCATAGAAATTATAAAAGGAATCGTACAGTTCCAAATAGTTGAACTGACTGAAAACTGGTAAGTGCGATTATTAAAATTATTTGATATTTACTTCATGAACCCTTACAATAATTTATCCGAAAAGATTTAGTTTATGCGTTGTTGTATATATATACATTATTTCATTTTGTATAATATGTTACACCTACGAAAGAAAATTTAAGCTTTATTGGTGATCTGTACAGCCATAATAGACACTTTTACTTTAAAAATATTGCACTTTTTTCAAAGAATACTGTCTGGACGAATCGCAAGTGTAATGTATTTATATAGACCTAAAATTATCTAAAAAAGCATTGAAGTATATACAAATCTAAAAAAGTGAATTCAGGATAATTAAAGAACTGGGAAAGGGTCAATAATTTTATTAATTTTTATAATTATTTTTCTCCTGAAAGATTTCCGGTGTAAAATATTAAAATTTTGTCTATTTCTTATATGATCTTAATTTTATTTTTCCACATTTATAGATAACCCCCTAACACATTTTTGATTATAATTCTATAAATACTAAAGATAAAGTGTACAAACAGTATACTTTTCCGCACTGCCAGACTTTTAGAAATTCGAATATCAAGTCAAAATTAGGTATTGCTATTGAAAAAGTCAAAGTTGGCGCTCATTTCAATATGTAGATGACCCCTTATTCAAAATTCGACGACATTTTCAGAAAGTGCATTTAATTTCCTGTTGAATTATGTCTATTAGATGTTCCTGCGTCAATCAATAACGAAATTACTGCGGGTGTTCCGTCCCCCCCCCCCGACTGTACATTCCACCGAGACGCCTAGGACTCGCATGTAACACAGGCCTACAAAAATGAAGCTTACAAAATTTGATTTGATGATTTCAGCTGATCTTTATATTTTTTTGATATGCTGAAACCGAAAATACAGCCCATTTTTCTCTATCACGTATAGATTTTTGTTAATACAAGGTGTTTACCGACACGATTTCTTACATATACCATCATAACAATCGGTTGGTTCGTTGATATGGTTTTAAGTTGCACTAGTGCTTCACAATTATAACAATAGGCATCTATAATTAATTAATCATGGAAACATACTATAAAACTTACTATATAATTATATTGGTCTAAGAGTAATGGGAGAAATTGTATAGGCAGACACCCTGTATTCACAAAAATCTATACGTGATAGAGACAAGCTGGCTTCCTTTTAGGTTTCAGCAAACCAAAAAACATAAAGATCAGCCAAAATTATAATATCAAAATTTTACATGTCGGCCTGTGAATTAATCGGCCTTAACACATGCATACATCCTATCAATTTTAAAATCTGTAATTGTTTTTCATTTTAAAGCTTTTTTATTCATTATCTAAATAACTGAAATCTACATAGTGCAATATTTTTTAACGCTGCTTAGATTTTAACCCTTAAATGCCGTGTGTTGCTTTTCCGGCAACATATCTAATTTTGCCTTCTAAAGTATTATTAGAATGATATTGAAGCTCTAATGCCTCCTGTTTACCGATTGACAAAAACTTGCTTTTTATAGCTGTAAACCGTAGTTAAAATAAAGTATGATTTTTTAAAATACTTTTCTCGTGATTTATTTAATAACTAGAGGTAAGAATAATTAAAAAAAAAATTGATTTAAAAAATAATTATAAGATAAACTTTTTATAAACCATGTTTTTAAATTTTTTGTTGAATCATAGCTATAAAACTAACTACATTAGCACTTTATGAATGCGTATTTTTACGAAATTGTAAATAATTATATTTATTTTTGCATAAATTCTTTCAAAGAGGCTCAGTAAGTTGTTAAAATGTCAATTTTCTGCATTTCCAGCTCTTTTTCGCGTTAAAATAGCTTAATTTCTCCGTTAAAACGCATTAAAAAGCTCCAATAGGCGGGTAATGGATTTGGCGCCAAATTTGGCGACCTTTTGCCCTTGGCGACGTTTTTGGCGAGAAAATCCTTATTATCGATATTCCAAAGATGGACGTTCTAATGTGATTGGTTAAAGAGTTACGGGAAATTTAAGTTTAAAAAAAAAAGTTGGTTTTAAAAATAAAATGTTAATCCTTTCAGAACAACATATAATTGCAACATATATTTGCACATTAGCACTTTATCAATGTGTAGAAAATCTTTAAAGTGATAACGACGTCCATTTTTGCCAGATGCATCATTTAACTTTTTACAATTTTTTAACGCTTACGTTTAATTAAATGTATTTATTTTTATGTCGAAAGAAAATAAACTTGTAAAAATTTTTTTGGCAACAATTAAATTATAGCCAATATTTTAATGACTGTTTTTATTGCTATTAGGAGCTTATTATTTTCATATTTTAATTAATTAAAAGAAAACTATTCGAAAATTCGAAAATCTGACTTCTAAGTATTGTGTTGTCACCTACTGTGAAAGTTTCAAACGTCTAGCTAGTTGGAAAGTGAGTTAAAAATAGATTGCAAGATTTGTATTGGACAAACAAACAAGAATAAAAGTTAATAAAAACATGGTAATAATCAGGCATTTAAGGGTTAATATTAAAATCTTTATTATCTGTTTTTTTTTTTTTTTTTTTTTAAGCATCCTTGCCAATATACAAATTAATATTCCGTAGTATTGTTAGCCCCGCCTTCTTTTTCACACTAGTATCTTTTTAGAGTATTTTTCTTCTTACTTAATCGTAATTGCATTTGGAGAATATTATTCTAAAAATTTACTGGTGTGGAAAAAGGTCGGGACTAACGACACTACGGAATATCAATTAGGATGTTTGAGCGAATAATAATAACAATCGTAAAAATCCTTTATTGAAATCAAATAAAAAAGTGTAAGAAACACATTAAATTTTTTTCTTACAGTGAATTAAAGTTCAAGTGAATAATGCTTACATAATTCTCCCCGAAGGGCAATTATTCATTCAAAATATTTTCATCTTTCAAGGTCAACAGCATTTGAAATAGTCACAGAGTTATTTTTGAAGAAAGCGAGAAAATAATTATTCCAAATTTATAACGATTTTTTAAATCATTTGTTAAAATATTCTCCTAAAATTGATTAAAAATTAAGATTTGTTGAAGTGATAATAGAAATTGTTTTAAAATTATTTTCATTAGCAGCTTTATTTAAATGTGATTTTTATAAACGCTTTCAAAATTTGATTCAATTAATATCACTGAAATATATTTAGGGAAATAGAAAACGGAAGAGATAATACGTTTAGGGTAATAGAAAATAATAGTCTAATTTAGGGCTCACATGTCACACCTGCATTGGGAATTTAATGGTTCAAAAGCACCACTTGGGTCCTATTTTAGTTTTTCAATAATATAAAAGGGTAAATATATGCATAAGCATACTTTTTATATATATCGATGATTTCATGGTAAAACAGAACAAACACATTAAGATATTATAAATATACAAGCTATATAAAGGGAGTAAAAATAAATCTACAAAATTAAAAGTTTATATTTCGTATTCGTTGCAGGTAAATTCAGTAAACTTCAAGGGTAGATTTGGAATGGGGTCGGAATAATTTCATCCCTGCAGGTGATACATGATGAAAAGATATTTTGACTTGGTTATTCAACTGAATTATAGAAATGTGTAAACATTAATTGACTTGTAATTCACCGTATTTCCATGCGTGTAATTTTTGTCTGTGGGTTATGTCAAAGACAGAGTATATCAGAAAATACCAAGCACGCTCGTCGACCCTATTACAGCAATCGAAACAGAAATGCAGTCGATATTCATACATGTGCTCGAATCTGTGGCCGTCAATGGATACATTGAATCACACTATGATTTTCAAATTCTATGTGATGCTCTATACAATACTTTATAAATCATAACATTATTTCTAATTTCTTAAAAGAATTTTTTTTTTTTTAAACTCTATATGTGTTTATTATTATTATTTTTTAAATTAATATTAATACCCTCAAACATAGAAAAGTTTAAATTTAGTACCATAACAATACTGGCCTATTACCGCGCAGTAACGCCCGAAATCGACGAGCATCGGCTAAAATAGTGTTTTTTAAAATTAATTAATTAATTAATGTTACCAATATTGGTTAAGTAACAGTTAGATCTTGCCCAGAGTTGGATCTATAATCCTCAGTTTTCTAAAAAGTTATTCAACATTTGGTTTTAAATTTAAATTTCACTTTAATTTCCGAAAAATAGAGATTAGTGTAAATATAGTAAACCGCTATACATTGTAATTTGGCCGATCGAACGACAATGCTAAAAAAGTGTGCCATGCAGAGCTATCCGAAGTACTTCGATATTGGCCAGTATCGCTGTACTACTGCGGTAATTGATTTAAACGTATAAGTTATGCAAAAGTTGCTGTAAAATATACTGAAAAGTTGTAGAGAAATGAAGAAAGCAAGCAAATAGAATAAATTGCAAAAACACAGTGCTATCGTTTCCAGTCGAAATAATTAACGTTTTAAGGGGCAAGGTAATTTTGCTTATTTATAAATAAGCAAAATATAATAAACTACATAATATTATATAATAATACAATAAACTGTCACCAGAATTCTCGAATAAGTAAAGAAAGTTAAGTTTTTACTGTATATGGTCTGAGTGTGTGAGTGTTTTGTCTGTCCTCTAAAAGCAAGTGTGCGAGAATGTGAATTTCTGCACTCTCCCCCTCGGTGCTGCAATCAACCCAGTTTTAAAAGAATCTGACTTGAAGATTTCCCACTGCAAATACAAAAGTTTGTTCTCCTCCCTACGAAAGACTGTTTCATCTCATCTTTAATATTGTAGTGTATATCTTCGTTAGAGTGTTACCCACAACTTCAACAACATCAAAATTGACTGCTTATCTGCATTAAACAGTTTTCTCCATAGCGCCCCTTGTCGCGAAGAGCAAATCCTCGGCGCAACTTTGAAAATATACACGGACTTCTTGTAGATAGGACTTTTTATCAGACTGTTCTTATGTCATCTCTGATTTCAAACTCTGTTGTTCATCAGCTCACGCCCATTGTCGGTTTGGTTTTATTCCGGCGTTTCTCTGAAATTGTTCAATTCTCACACCATCGCCCACTGTCGGCTCTAGGCTAAGGCCTGGCGATTTATGTATTTTTTTTTTTTTTTTTTAATAAACTGCGAGAATAAACTTTTTGAATAAACCCTTAGAAGCGCTCAACATCACTCTAAGAGTGATGAGCGAGGGCTGTTCCCTGTTAAATAAGTAAAGAAAGAAAGAAATGAAGATTTTCTTCTACATTATTAAAGTAAAAATTTCCGGGGCGAGTTTTTGAAGTTGAGAATTAAAATTAGCTGTATATCTCACCTCTCCTGAAAGAGTTAAGCACTGCCCTTCGTCACCAGGTGAAAAATACAGATGATTATAATTAAAGTTACGATTTCAAAACACTTAATTTTAAAACTAACGGTCAAAATGACTCGATATTTTGCCAGAACAATCGTGAGCCAATGGAATTTTGTTTGGCGAAGGAAAAACGTATTTATAAAACGTTCCTATAGATGGCGCTGTCAAAGTAATCTCAAAAGAAATGCCTAAATAGATTCATTATACGCAGGAATGTTGTTAACAATAAAATAGAATAACAAGGAACAATAGACTTTAAGGGTTTACGACAACATTTTTAGCAAAAAGACAAGAATACGTTTTTACAGCGGAAACGGTGATAGTGACAAGAGAAAAAAGAGGAGCTTCATGAAGCAAACACAAGACGTTAGATCGCGCCCATCACAACTGCTCCATCTCGTTCCTTCTTCTAATGAGCATGCGCGGGGACTTGCTCAAGTTGCCGGCCAAAATCATGAAGGTCTAGTAAGATATTGATTCGCCGCCGGTGCTACCCTCTGTTACCGATGAAATTAACCAAACATTTTCACTTTTAGAAATTTTATTTTATTTTCCCTTTCAACCTTTTTTAAAATAATAAAAATCTCAGACTCAGAATTTTTTTTATTTTATATTAAATTTTATTTTCCACCAATTAAAAAAAAAAAAAAAAAGAAAGAAAGAAAGAAAGTAGGGTTTAGAAAAAGATACAAATTAATATTTGAAAGTGCAGGAGGCTCTTCATTTATGAAAATATTCATAGATAATTAGAGAAAAAAAAATCAATAGTATTTTAAAATTTAATAAAATAACAACAGAATTAATTGTATGAGATATAATAATTCCAAATCAAGTTTATTGGTGTTTTATGATTGTGTTTATATTAATTTTTCACATCAGATACTTTGTATGAAAGTTTTAAACTGATACAAATGATGTAGAAAATTGATTTTAAATTAAATTATGTATAATTTCCTATCCTTCGTATAATACTGCTTATTAATATTTCCAAATAATTTATAACATTAAGAAAAAATATATAAAATATTTCAGTTTTAAATTGCATTATATTATTATCAGTAAATTATAAAAAAAGTAAATTTGAATTAATTTAAATCCTATATATTCAACTCTAAATATTATACTGTATTATGCATAACACAGAAAAATTTCATAAAATTTTTTCTAACTATATTTGAAGTATTCTCATCAATATTATATCAAAAATTTATTGGAGTACTTAAAAATAGACATATTCAAAAACTAAGCAAATGAGAGTTAATGTTTATCACTAACAAACATTAAGAGGGTCATTTAAACTGTTTATCCTCTTCCCTTCCTCCCTGTTTGAATCAGAATGTCACAAGACAATATAAAAAAGTTTTAACATATTTCATCAATTTCAATTTTATTTTCAGTGCTAACCTCATATATGATATATAGTTAAAGAATTTGATCCCCTTTGATAAATATTACTGTTTCGAATAAATTTCAAATTTTTATCATTTGATTATATTATTTATAATTCGCGTAATTTTTCTCTATGAAGATTTATCTTTCTAAGTATTTTATTATTGTGATTCAGAATTTATATATATCTGTATAGTAATGATAATTTCAGCATATATGTGAAAAAGTTTCCTATGAGGAAAAAATTTCTGACATACGATTTCTTTTACTTCTCTCGACAACATAATGTATCCATTTTTTACGTGTAATCAATACTTCCGTTATATACAGTAAAATTCCTGACACGTTTATTTTTATTTTTTCCTTTATGAATTTCTGATGGATCTTAATTTAGCGTGATTCATGTGTAAAACAGGATATTTTCATGAAAGTGTGAAAACGTCATTAGCTAGCAGTTATAAAAACGTAATAGAATATTGCGTTAACTTTAATAATAAAATAAAGTCATACAGGCTTAACCATGAGACTGGAATATTTAGGTCCTTATTTTCTGTTATTCATACTTACCTTTAATTTCATTTGTGCCGAAGATTCTGAGCAGGAGTCTAAGAAAGATGGAAATGCGATAACACCATGCGATAGAGAGATTGCCAAAACGTTGTGCGGTAAGTTGTAAAGTGAATTTTCTATGAATATTTTATTTTTATTGCTGTTGCAGAAAAATTCTTAAAACATACATCCATCAGACATAAAAAAAATGGATAAATTAGGATTTTTATTTGCTTCTTATACATGCAAACAGCAATTATAAGTGTATTTTGTCTATAGTAAAAACTGATAATCAAACTTTTTTTTGTCAGTTTTTTTTTTTTTTTTTTTTTAAATTACGAAGCACTTAAAAATTGGTTACAAGGTTCATACCTCATGACTGATGAAAATTCAAATGGAGCTGAAATAAAAGAGCTAATCATTTATTTTATAATTATATTATTTTTATGATAAATTGAGTTCTAAATAAATAAAGTTTTAAATAACATTTAAAAATGACTAACATTCATGAGTTCGCATCAACCAAGTAATAAAATTTGTTAGGATATTATAGATGTAGGAGAAGATTACAGTAAAACAGAGGTAGTGACAAAAATAGTATATTGTGGGCACATAAAAATTGGTGTTCAGAGAATTCATTATCAATACGAAAAATATTTTTATTTTATATTTTTAAAAATACTAAATGTTCAAAGAAAATCAAATTTTTGCTGACATCTGAGAAAATTCTTTTATTTATTATTATTTTTTGTTAAAAAAAAAAAAAAAATCGATAATTTTATCTTATACTATTAAGTGAGCAATATTTGTATATATATATACGTATATTTCACTGTTCTCGAAAACGGTAGCTCGAACAGTCACGTGATTTAACACAAATGTGCCCTCCGAAGGGTCATTGTGCACATCGAAGTCAGATTTTCGAATTTTCGAATAGTTTTCTTTTAATTAATAAAAATTTAATTAATAAAAATATGAAAATAAAACTTCCCATCTCTATAATGACGCAGAATGGAGAATCTTTGGAGAGATTTGATTGTCTTCTTTGATTTTCATTGATTTGAGTGTATTTTACCTTGAACCAGAGCTACGTTACGAGGAATTACGAAAGATTTAATTGGTATATTTGATTTTCATTGATTTAAGTGCATTTTACGTTGATCTAGAGCTACGTTTTAAGGGATTACGAGAGATTTGTATGGTTTATTTGATTTTCATTAATTTGAGCGTATTTTACGTTGAACTAGAGCTACGTTATGAGGAATTACGAGAGAATTGATTGGTTTATTTGATTTTCATAGATTTGAGTGCAGTGGCGGCTCGTGCCAGGCAGGGGCGTAGCGTGAAAATTTGATTGGGGGGGGGAGACCCGACGTTTGGCGCCCTTTCGTATTCCTCATCTGAAAATGCCACCCACATACTTTCAAGAGTGTTGCCAACCGACGAGAGGGCCTGTACCCCCCCCCCCTCTCCTTCGGGGCATTATTCCTAAAATCTGCCAAGAAAAAAAAAAAAAAAAAAAAAGCTGTTTTTTTTTTTCCCCTCCATTTAGTAGCTTTTTCTTTTATACTTCTTTGGAGCATTTAAACTATATTAATTAAAAACGAAGTGTTGAATTACTAAACTAAATGTATGAAAAAACCTTTACTGACTTCGTTGCTTGTCCTTAAACTTTTCCACCGGGAACCCGGTGGAAAAGTTTAAGTACCCGGTGGATCTTTCTTAGGACAACCAGAGTATTGGTTTGAGATAAAGTAGAACAACTGAAAAAGATTTTTCCCCCTTTTCCAACAAGTTTAAAGATATTACATTATAATTCAGGTAAAACATAAAAATTTCAAAATAAATTTTAAGAAATGAAAGTAGTAACTGTTCCTAAGGAAAGCAACTTTATGTTTTTAGAGTGGATAATACCTAATCTCACCGACAGCCGTGGCTGATGTTACTCTATGGGAAAGTTTGATTTCATGATTACTCATTACATAATGTATATTTAAATTCTGTTTTCACATTTAGAAAATTTACAATCGTTTATTTATTTTTAATGTAATTCTTTGTTCAAAAATCTGAATTTTCAATATGTGCATTTTTCTCTTTCTTTCTTTCTTTTCCTTTTTAACCGCAAAATGAAATATTAAAAATTTATCAATTTTTGGAAAATGAGTAAGAAAAACATAAGCCTTACACATTTGTTCTGATCTGTCTAGTCTTTCGAAAGAAATTAATTACTTAAAATCTCTTGCTCTTTCTCGAGGCTATAATCACTGTATTATTAATAAAGCTTTATATAAATTCAAGAGTCTAAACGTTCTGATACCAAATTGAACGATCACAGTCTCATTCCAGTTGTTTTACCTTTTTATTTATCACTTTCTTTTAAAACTTCTAAAATTCTCTCTCCGTTTGGTTTTAAAGTCATTTAGAAACCCGTCAACAAAATTAAATTATCTTCTCTTAAAGATCCCATTCCTACTGAAAACCGTTCTGGCATTTATTTAGTCTTATGTTCGTTGTGCAATTTAGTTTATATTGATCAAACAAGAACGTGTTTGAAATATAGAATAAATGATCATCATCGAAATGTTCGTAATGAAGAGATCTCTAAATCTATTGCTTCACACTGCTGGGCTCATAGTCATCGTTTTGATTTTTCTAAAACTAACATAATTTCATCTCCTGTCTTCTCTTCCCATTTGAATATCCATGAAGATTTTTACATATTTAAAAATTCGAAAAATCTTCTTAATGATATTTGTTCCACTTCATTCTTGTCAGATGCTATGAAAATACTCACATTAGTTCAATTTTCCTTTAATTTTGAAATTTTTAGATTTTGTTCCCTTTTTTAATCTAATTTACTTAGGTATTTATTTGTTTTCTTCTTTTATTTCATAATTATGTAGGGCTGACACTAGGCTAATTTGGCATGGTGCCCTTTTTCAACATATTTTAGCACCTGGCGGCCCTTTAAAAAAATTTTTGGTATAAAGTAGCCTTTTCTAACATTTTAAATGTTTAGAGGCCTTCACATTCCCCTCCCCCTGACTTTTAAACTTTCTTAGCAGTAGTTCTTCAGCATTCCTGGAATAACAAATGCATACAGCCTATATATATATACAAGGAAAATTAGTAATTTACTTTTGTTACGTACAAAAATCATAACATAGAACACTGCAAATTATGAAAATAATGCCCCTTTTGATTGAATTCCCCCAGGCGGCCCTTTTATTTTAGAGTCAGCACTATTCTCCTCACACCAGTATTTATGTTTACATTCATCTGCATATATTTTTGCTGCTCACTTAAAACGATTTTGTGTGTTTCTGCTTTGACTGCAGTACTTGTGCCTACTTTTTTCGCCTGACGAAGGATCGTGTGTTCTTTCGAACCGAAACAATTATTGCAAGTTTATTGAATTTTATGGTGTTTATTCAAAGTTTTGTAATTATTGCTTTTAAACGCCAGGTCTGTGGTGTTTTCTTATTATGAAATTAGGTATTGTTCACTCTTAAGGAAAAAGAAAATCAGTAATTTGTTTATTATTATTATTTTACATATTTAAACCAATTAAAAAAAGTTTTTCTTTTTTCCCATATTGTGTGAAAAATATTTTAAGAAATGTAGTAGCCATTGCTAAGGAACGGGACAGAATTACCGCATGCCTTTATGTGGAAGAACAAACTAAAAAAGAGTCCCATTGTCCAAAATTAAATCTTTTTTATACAGAAATTGATATCTTACTTAGGTGTTGGTGTCGGTGTTTGGGAAAAATTCCGAGTGACTGTTCTAGGGTCCTAGGCCTGAGGAAGAATGCCTTCTGTGGAGGTCTTTCTATGGGATCCTAGCCCGTATTTACGCAAGTTTCGGAGAAAACCACGGAAAATTCCGAACGACTAGGCCGACAAGTGCGATCTGGGATCGTACCCGGCACCTCACGTCTACCTGCTTGACAGAAAGATTGTGGATTCAATAATCGAGCCAATTGAAGATTATCATGAAACTCAGTCTCTGGTGCACATAAACTCTGTCGTAGCTGCAATATCCTTCATGCTCCGTGAAAATAATACCTCTGGAAGATACTGAAGCGGGGCAGCCCTCTTCCGCAGAAGATAAAAATTGTGATGGCTTGTCTTCGGATCGCCACTGGGGCGTTAATCCCAAACCGCCGCCAATTGGCCAATATGTGCCTATTAATGCGACGTTAAATCAGCTTCCTTGCGCTATTTCATGTCACGAAACACTAGTTGAATTCTATAGACTTATAAATATTTCAAAACCCGTAAGCGATGAAACTAAAATAAAAAATTTGCTTAAAGGATCACTTAGAATCAAAAATTGTTAGTGAGAAATCGTTATAACCAAATCAAACCTTATCTAATTTCGTTTTTATACAATAGCCGTAACGTACAATAAACTGCTTTTTTTTTTTTTTTTTTTTTTTTTTTCCCCGAGCTAAGGTCTTGAAAAAACGTAATTTTAAGTCTTTGGAGGTGAGAAAGCGATTGTGCATACTTACGAGTCAGTTGTAAGTATATGAAATGGGAGAAGGGCGCCGCAGTCGCCACAGAGCGTGAATTTGCTAAGGTCAGAATTTTCAAGGGTCGTTGCATGGTAAGCGAACATGCTGTTGTAGGTGCCTGAACAGGGAAGGGCGCCGCTCAGCTGGAGTTTGCTGCAAACTTATTTTTAAAGTGTCCTGAATACGATCAAAGTTTACAATAGTCTTTTGCATGGTAAGCGAACAGACTACTGTAAGTGTTTGAAATGGGAAATCATGCCATATGCGCCCCCAAACAGGAATTTGTTATAATCAGATTTTTTTAAGGGTCGTGATAACGAAGAGAATTTTCAAGGATAGTTTGCACAGTAGGAAAATTGGTTGTTATACACGTTTAAAAAGGCTGTTTTAGGCGTCTAATTAGTTAAGAGGGCCCCACCTAACGGGAGTTTGCTACAGTCAGACATTTTAATGCGAACTTTTTTTGCTGGTCGGTGAACCAGTTGGTTCCCGAAGGAAGCTTCTGATGCATAAAAATCTTAAGTGTTTTTGGTAACTAACGATAATCAACAAAATTATGATCCACTTTCAAATGAACTTCAAAGCGCAAAACAGCGCCCCAGAAACCTCATTTTGCCTTTGAAGGTGCCTGAACAGGGAAGGGCGCCGTTCAGCTGGAGTTTGCTACTCTTAAAGGGTCCCGAATACGATTAGAATTTTCAACTGTCTTTTGTACGGTAAGCGAACAGGCTATTGTAAGTGAACAAAACGGGAACTCATGCCATAGGCGCCCCCAAACAGGAATTCGTTATGATCAGATTTTTTTAAGCGTCATGAATACAATGAGAATTTTCAAGGGTCGTTTGCACGATAGGAAAACAGGCTGTTTTAGGCGTCTAACTAGTTTAGAGGGCGCCGCAGGTGCCACCAAACGGGAGTTTGCTACAGTCAGACACAACTTTTTTGCTGGTCGGTGAACCAGTTGGTCAGCTTGTGATACATAAAACTCTTAAGTGTTTTTGTTAAATAACGATAATTAACAAAATTATGATCCACTTTCAAATGAACTTTAAGTCGCAAAACAGCGCCCCCAGAAACTTCAATATGCCGCCCTATTTTTTAAAACATTGGGGGGGGAGACTCCCCCCCCTCCCCCCCTCAAGCTACGCCCCTGGTGCCAGGTGGGGCCCGGTACATTGCACGACATGTGAAATATATTCATAATTCAAACGCAAAAAGAATACGTTATTTAATGGGGAAAATTATCTCTTTTTTTTTTTTTTTTTTTTTTTAAATATTCGTGGTGATCTATGTATATTATTATTATTATTATTATTCGTTGTGAATAGTATAAAATTTTACAATGTTACAATGTCAAAATTTTTAAAGTGAAATTCTTCTACATGCATTTTTATTTTTATTTTATTTTATTTTATTTTTTACTTTTGTGCATAACAATTCTAAATCTTTTAAGTATAAACGAAAACATTATATATTTAATATAAATGCTTCTTGTACGGTTGTTTTTAAAAGCACAGCCTAGAAATTTCGTAAACGGCACTTTAAAAATGTATACATATTTTTAAAATGTCGAATTTTTAAATTAAAGTGTTTGTGATTTTACTTTTTTTATATTCCAGCTTAATTAAAAACAATGATGTAGGACAAATGTATATACAATTAAAAACTTTTAGGTGATTTTGTATATCCAAATGAAAAATTAAGCCTGTACAGAAAATTTAGTTTAAAATTTTATATTCCTTCAGCAATACAAAATTTTATAACTGTCCCAATAAAAAATTAATGTCTGAAATTTTATTTATTTGCAGTTTTTTGCATAATGTCGAGTTAAAAATACGCAAATAAAGACACTTTAAAAATCCATCGCTATATTAAAAAAAAAAAAAAAAAAAAAAAAAAGTGTGTATATACATATATATTTAAAAAGGATTGATTTATCCCTTAATAATAATTTAGAAATATATTTTTTAAATAACCAATATTAATTTATGTAAATGCGATTATTATTATTAAAAATACTTTAATCAAATAATATTTCACTGAAAAAACAATAATTATAAAATATATTACACTAAATCGCATTTTTTTTTTTTTTTTTTTTTTTTTTTAATATATAATAAAAAGATTTACAAATTTAGGTAGCCAAAACTGTTCAAGTATTTAAATCTGATTAATATTTATACAAAAATAAATATTCTGCTCACCGAGTTTTTTGTCGAGCAAACCTTCCAATTACTTTCTCATTAAATGCTGGAATTGTGAAAATAAAATCTTTGTAGATTGCGAGAACCGCCAGTGCTTTTAAACTTTCCTGTCCCTTAGAATTTCTCAAAAATGTTTTAATCCTTTTGTTAATAAATTTTTAACAGAATTCCTTTCTATCACTGTTAATTTTTAAACAATCATAGATTTATTTGGAAAACAAAACATCGAAAAAGTCTCCTCTTTTTCACTATCAGTAGAAAAATAAATAAATAAAAAGTACTGTGAAAGTCGCCAAATTATTTCCATGATCCCTATGGTTAATGTATTTTAAAGGGGACAGTTATTTATCATTAAACTACGTTACAGGGGCCAATTCACCAAGTGCCCCTAACACTTTAAAAGTATGGGAATATTCACATTGATAAAAGCTCTACTTCGCCAAATGTGTTAACCCGCTGATCCATGTGCAAAGCAATAAATACTATACTAATTAAGGCGCGAGATCGGGCACAAATCAAAGTGCCCAAACGGCTGAACTCCGAGTAGGAACTAGCTGTAATTCGGTAAAAGAAAAGCGGAAAAATTGTTGCGGGTCAAAGTTGAAAATTTTCAAAAAAAGGCAAATTTGATGGTAAATTACTCTATAAGCCATGAGTCAATAACTATGAGAGGGAGTTTTAATTATACCCTAGATGGTCTAGTTTTAGACCCAGGTTACAAACCTATGGGGCTTGTAAGATTTATTTAGATATAGTCTATTTTATATCGCCAATGTGTACCTGTTCTATGTAGTACAAAACGCTTGAGACCCAATTTTGTAATACATTAATGCTTGTTTAAAACTTCCCATTTTACATTACAGAGGTCAGCATCAAAATAAATATAAAATAAATATAAAATTAAAAAATCTGGAGTGACTCCACTCGACTTTCCGAACATTGAGTAATTAACAGTTTTGTAGATAAAGCCTATAAATGCTAGATTCGCCAAAATGCTTATAGTTAGTGCAACAGTGATTTATAATATTCATATAAATTTTCAGCTCAATTGAATAAGGCGTTTAGATGCTATCGCACTTTTAAAAATTTGGTCCCATAATAGGCCCTAATGATAAAGAATTTTTCTTTGTGTCCCTGTAAGAAAACTGTAAGTGCTAAATTCACCAAACTCTATACAGTCTGTGCAACTGTGACCTATAACATGTGTACAAATTTTTTGCTCAGATTAATAAGGCGTTTAGACACTATCACACTTTTAAAAATTTGGCCTCATAGGCCATAATGATAAATAATTTTTCTTTGTATCCCTGTAAAAAAAAACATAACTTCTAGATTCTCTAAAATCTATACAGATTGAGTATCTGTGACCTATAATATGTGTATGATTTTTTTACTCAATTGAATGAGGCGCACTTTTAAAATTTTGGTCCCATATGCCATAATGATAAAGAATTTTTCTGTGCGTCCCTATAAAAAAACTATAAGGGCTAGATTCATGAAAATTAATAGAGTTCGTGCTACGGTGACTTCCAGCATGCGTACCAACTTGCAGCTCATTCGAGCAAAGCGTTTAGACGATAACGTGTTCACTCACACACATACACACATACATACATCATCGCAAAAATAGTGAAAACGGACTCAGGGGACCTCGAAACGTATAGAAATTTCAAAATCTCAAATTCGTATTTTTGACATGACTGCAATACTTTCCTCACTATAGTGTTCGGAAAGTAAAAATTACATAAGGGAGACAGGGGCAAGTTGAAGTACGGAGTAAGTTGAAACATGGAAAAAAAAAAAAAATACAATTTTTAAGTTCTTATTCATTGCCAATAAAGGGAAGTACAGACTTAGAAAACCTACTTTACAATGTAAAAAAAGATGTGTATGTAAACATCTGTCGATTTTATGAGGATAAAACTGTTTTTGAGTACTGTTTTTTCCTGTGAGTAAAAATTCAAATTTTTAAGTGATGTTGCATTTTATGTAACAAAAATTGGTGAATGTTTCTGATTGATTCAGCGTTTATAGTGTATAGGTGCAGCTTGCTAAATCACATGATTTGAAACGCCCACGAGCATAAGTACTGGTAGCTTAACATCTCGTGAAGTGAAAATTGTGGGCAGGGGCCAACTGAAACAAATATAGGGGAAGTTACTTGAAACACCTGTTTCAATTAGTCTCATGCGCAATTTTTATTATTATTATTATTATTATTATTATTATTATTATTGTGTATACAGTCTTGTTTTTATCACCCTATATGTGTTTTAGATAATATAACAATATGCACATTTCAGATGTATCTTAGGTTATTACTTTCCGAACACTATAGTGAGGAAAGTATTGTAATCATGTCAAAAATCTGAATTTGAGATTTTGATGTTTCTATACGTTTCGAGGTTCCCTGAGTCCGTCTTCGCTCTTTTTACGATGATGTATGTATGTGTGTGTGTACGTGTGTGAGTGAACACGCTAGCGTCTAAACGCTTTGCTCGAATGAGCTGTAAGTTGGTAGTCACCGTAGCAAGAACCCTATCGATTTTGATGAATCTAGCACTTATAGTTTTTTTACAGGGACTCAAAGAAAACTTGTTTATCATTATGGCCTATGGGACCAAAATCTTAAAAGTGCGATAGCATCTAAACGCTTTATTCAATTGAGCAAAACATTTATACACATATTATAGGTCACAGATACTCAGTCAGTATAGAATTTGGAGAATCTAGCACTTATAGTGTTTTTACAGGGACACAAAGAAAAATTCTTTAACTTTAGGGCCTATGGGACCAAATTTTTAAAAGTGCGATAGCATCTAAACGCCTGATTCAATTGAGCTGAAAATTTATATGAATATTATAAATCACTGTTGCACTAACTATAAGCATTTTGGCGAATCTAGCATTTATAGGCTTTATCTACAAAACTGTTAATTACTCAATGTTCGGAAAGTCGAGTGGAGTCACTCCAGATTTTTTAATTTTATATTTATTTTATATTTATTTTGATGCTGACCTGTTTAATGTAAAATGGGAAGTTTTAAACAAGCATTAATGTATTACACAATTGGGTCTCAAGCGTTTTGTACTACATAGAACTGGTACACATTGGCGATATAAAATAGACTATATCTAAATAAATCTTACAAGCCCCATAGGGGTTTGTAACCTGGGTCTAAAACTAGACCATCTAGGGTATAATTAAAACTCTCTCTCATAGTTATTGACTCATGGTTTATAGAGTAATTTACCATCAAATTTGACCTTTTTTTGAAAATTTTCAACTTTGAGACCGTTTATCTACTAAAGCCAAGAGTGACCCATGCATTTTTAAATATTTTTAAGTTCTGTACTAAGGTGTGTAATTAACCCCATAATTATTTTTATGGGGCACTCATGGCTTTAGCAGATATTCAGACTGAAAACATGGAAAAAATCAACGAAAACTGCACTTTTGAATGACCCTGGCTTTTAAAGCCATTAATGACCCACCAAACTGTTTATGCTAAAATGTACTTAGTATCAAGTAGTATCCGTATTTAAAAAAATTGACATGGGTCACGCATGGCTTTAGGAGTAAAATGATATTAAAATGGCACCTTTTATTTACGGCCTCAGACTTTGACCCCCTCTGTAGGTCGAACAAATCAAATTCAGAAAAATTTAAATTTCACTTTTTCTTATCACAGTACTACTAACACATCCTGAAAGTTTCGGAAAAATTGAAGATGTCAACTATCACACCTCCATAGACTTTGTCCAGCTTTAAAAAAAATGGCTCTTAATAATAGTTTTGTTGCGCAGATTCGAGAAGTTAAAAAAATGTTTGATATTGTCAAGGAGATCCCATTCTAAAACTGTGAAGAAAATAGTCGCCAGTCGAAATATATTTGTTTAAACGTTTCAATTATTCAATTAAAAAGAAATGCTTTAAATATAGTGCCCAGCGAAGCCTGTTAGTTAGAAATTATCCCAGATCGTCCACCCAGAAGGATGGGAGCGATGACCCTAGATAAACACAATTTTTTTTACTAGTTTACTCTATTACTGTTAATAATAATTCTTATTGATTTCAAAATCATTCGTTAAGAATCACTCTCATTATGTATATTTATACAAAAATTTGTCCTATACCACCCTATTAAAATTTATTGAATTAAAAAAAAAAAAAAAAGTATGAGACTGCGCCATTGTTGAGCGATTGATACCCCATTGTAATCAGCACCAGTTTATGTTAATCCAACTAAATTACACAGTTTGGTTAAATTTCATTCATTGGTTCGTGAGATATAGCATTCACAAAATTTGTGATACAAATAGACAGCCAGACATTAACAAAAAAAAAAAAAAAAAAAGTCACATTGTTCTTTTTGTTATTTTTATGTATATAGAAAAAAAAAATAGCAATTACAACAATAAGCTACATGAAAATATGAGTGTTTCACCAATAAAAAAAAAAAAAAAAAAAAAAAAAAAGACATCGTACAAGGTATTTATAATTAAACTTGGATAAGGATCTTGATGCTAAAATAGGGAAGCTCATTGGGATCAAATTTGGTATGGAAACAATGCTGCTAGGGTTCGCTGAAGGAAAAAATAGTTCAACAAATGCCTTCAGATGGCTTTTTGTTAGTAAAAATCTCAATTTGAAAAAATAGAAAGAACCGTTTGGAATCAAAAGCTTTAATAGAATTGTTTCATTGTTTGTGCGATTGGTATGAGACATTTTCAACACTGTCATTCTTTTCTTAATTCCTTGAATGCATCGCTCAAATTGTACAAATACCAAATTTGGTGGTAAGCCCCGCTCACACATTTTCAATTCTAGGTTGCTAAAGGCAGAAAACAAATAAAATAAGTAAATATACAACGAAGGATAACTATATTATATTTAGAACATTTCCTGCTGTCAGAGTTACATATTAAACATATTTTAATTTTATAGAATTTTTCCCCTTAAAATAGAAAGTTTTTGGGAGTAATACATAAAGTGAGTCTGAAAAAAGATAATTGTAATTATATTTTGGATGATAATATACTGAAAGCAATGTTAAGAAATTATAATGATTTTTGTAAACCCAATATATTCTCAGGATTATAGTTAATATTTTGTCCATATCTAGCTTTATTTATTTATTTATTTATTTATTAATTTTTTTTTTTTTAATTCTTTTAAAGTTTTTTTTCCCTCATGCTTTGGCTGAAATTTTTATCAGTTTTTTTTTTTTTTTTTTTTTTTCCCTTTATCGTCTTTCTTATAGCGTAATTGATTTTTGATGCATAATTATAAAAAAAATTGCAGAAAATATTTCAAAGGTTAACTAGTCCTGTACTTACATATTAATGCTTTTTCCAGAAATTGATGTATGATAGGAAAAACATCGAACAACATGTAAAAAAAAAAAAAAACTACACTTTAAAACATTTAATAATAAAAATCTATTAATAGCTTTTTATAAGCACTTTGTCTTTAGAAACTATGTACAGTTATATATGATGATAAACTTAAAAAAAAAAAAAAAAAAAAAAAAAAAAAAAAAAACTACAAGGATTAAAATAAATAAGTAGTTATATTACAGATAGATAGTTTAATAATAATATCTATCTGTTATCAAAAGGTACAAATATTTATACGAGGTAAAAATTCTAAACACTAAATTTTTGATCAATAAAAGCTGTAGAGGATAAACAGCTTAAAATCTATAACTGTTAATAAAAAGTATAAGAAAAAAGTATAAGAAAAGCTTTACAGAATAAAAATATTACTGTAATATAATTTTACTTGTTATTTACATCTAATGACGTTGTTTTTAAAAATACAAAATTTATCATAAAACTATATGCACCAGGGAAAAAATAATTGCAAATTAAAATTAAAAGTATAAGTCTTATTCAAAATCACCTGAATTTATTTTCAATGATATGAGATAATCAGCAGTGTAATCAATAAATCTTCACCACAATTTTTTTTAAAACTTTTTTCATTGACAAGAACCTTGGTGCGATATCACTATTATAAAAAAGTAACATTTTAATAATTACAAAACTTTGAATAAACACTATAAAATGCAATGAACTCGCAACAATTGTTTCGGGTCGAAAGAACACACGACCCTTCGTCAACACACGACCCTTCGCAAACAAAGTAGGCCCGAGTACACATTTTATTCAAAGTTTTGTAATTATTACTTTAAAACGCCAGTTCTGTGGTGCTTTTTTATTATTAAAGTAACATTTTGGTGATTACAATAACATTCTTTTAATTTTTTAGGTGATTCTAAAGAAAAGATGGCAAACTGCGCAAAGAAAATGCCGGATGATGTACGTAAGGCATCTTTATGATAAAAAAAAAAAAAAAAAAAAAAATCAGTATTCTCTTAGTGTAAATTATGTTTCATACGCCGAGAAAATAATGTAATTTACACAAGAATAACAAAACATTTTTGATTTATGCTTTCACGCTGAACTCGTGCCTCGTTACCTGTTAAAGGAGCATGCTGAGACGAAACAAATGCTGCGTTTTTCTAGAGTTTATGGTACTTGTTTATACAGTGTTTATTCATCATCATGATACGTCAGTGTATTTTTGTGTTAGAATACATTACTTAATTGTAATTTAACTAAATTTCTATCATTAAACTTAATTGCTCATTTATTTAATTTTTTGTTTTTCCTTTTAGTGGATAAGAGGTTTTTCTCTAAGAGCAGACAAACGGAAAATACTAATTCGAATTTAGATTGGGATAATCAGCCTAGCTATTTAAATTGGACTGATGCTCTACGGTATACCTGCCAACATTTTAATTAATATTACGAAAAATTGTTAGTGTACGCCCCTTTTTTCACACTTTTTTTTAAAGAGTATTTTTCTCTTGTTGTTACTTACAGCACTCGGAAACTCCGATCACCAGTAGTGAAACTACCCGGATTTCAGGCGACAGGGAAGCGCCTTCCGTTTTTTTAAGAGAAGCACCACAAATGGTGGTAGAACGACTTAGCTCGAGAAACTGGCGAAGGATGGCATTATTAACAAACAACAGGAGTTTGAGTTTTGATCCAGAGAGGGGCCGAGTAAATCCCATGATCCAGTGTCCCTGGAGTAAGATGACCCTATGTCTCGAAATTTGAGGATAGTGCCCGAATTTTAAACTTTATTTTTTGTCTCCCCCCCCCCCCCCCCTAAAAAAACTGTAATCACTTGAGGACATTAAATGTTCCTAAATTTAAATGTTTCTACTTATTTCTCTCAAAATCGTGGCCGAACGCACAAATGATTGTACAAGTTTGGGAATGAACAAAACTGTGAAATAAACACCATCGTGTTTTATCTTACTGGAGAAAAGAAATATGTTTCATAAAATTTTCCCAGAAATAGCAGTTAGAGGGTTTTCAGCAGTCACTTTATTGAATACCCCTTTTTGTTTTACAATCTTCATCAATCGTTTGTAGTAAATATAATACCATCAAAGGAATAACAGAAAGATTGCTCAATCCGCGATTGTAATGAAATGCTCGCCCTCTGGTGGGCTAAGGTGAAATTGCAATTAACATGAATAGCTTTCGGCTTTCATCGAGACGCCATTGCTTGCCGATGTTTAGTTTCACATATATTTATTGAATAAAAGTGAATAAATACGGTAAAAAAGATAACACATACTGTTGTGTGCTACAGTGTAACTCCAAAGAATCAAGAAATCCAGAATTAAGCTTCCATTTATTTCCAAATGACAAATTTAAAATTTCAGTTGCTTCGTCTAATGGAAGTAAAGAATTAATCAGAAGATTTGAAACTAATATTTGTTCAGCTTCAGTTAAAAATCTACTTCCGATCGAACTTTGAATAAACTGAAATATTTTTTCCAAAAGCAATCCATTTTCCACGATGTAATGGCGGAGAAATTATAGCGCGAATATTAAGTAGTAACACAAAAAGGACAATAATAAATACACGTGGCTATTATATTTACCAACAACAAAAGCTGAAAAAGCGCCATCTATCGATCATTACAAACGCGGATATAAAAAGGAATATTCAGAATGTTGACTGCTGAAAATCCTGCAATTATATTATGACCACCGTCTAACACATGTTGCATTGATAAAAGACGAAGGACTATAAAATCAACTATATATATGTAGGGAATAATTACCGTATTCCTGGAGAGTGGGGAAGGGGATTAAATTTAAAATGTTCTTATTTTCATCATTATAATAAATGTAGTGTGAATGTGTTCTGTAGATTAGATTGAGCTATTTTAATTTAAAAATTTAATGCAGGGATAGTTTAATTTGATTAAATATTCCTTTGGTTCAACAATTTTTTATATAAAAATGTGTTTCAATGCATTTTGTAATGCAGAAATCATTTACATATACTTTTAAATAATGCGTACAGGTATTGGTCTGTTATGTCCTCGAAAAAGTCTTCAAATTTAATTTTCAATGCCCCCAAAATTTCATATGGATCGGGAACAGTACAATATTTGTCCTCCAATCAGTGTTTGAAAACCGCTGCTCTTATCGAGCAGGCTGCCGAGCCTAATATTTTTCTACTTATCAAATCGCAATGACACTTGGAGAAAATTGTTCTAAAAATAAACAGGTGAGAAAAAAAGGGGTGGTTACAAACAATACTACGGAATTTTAATTAAGATGTTTGCAGTTAGGAAATTACTCAAAAAATTAAGTGATGGAAAAATACATAAATTTTCAGTTCATTTGAATAAGGCGTTTAGACGCTCTCGCACTTTAAATAATTGGAACCCTTAAGGCCATAATGATAAAGAATTTTTCTTTTTGTCCCTGTAAAAGAAACTATAAGTGCTAGATTCACCGCAATTTATACATTTCATGCTACAGTAACCTATAAAATATGTACCAGCTTACAGCTAATTCGAACAAAGCGTTTAGACGCTATCGTGTTCACTCTCCCACATACATACATCATTGCAAAAATGAATATAGAGAATCTGAAAACGTATAGATACACAAAAATCTCAAATGTATATATAAAAAAAAAAAATCTCAAATGTATATACATAAAAAAAAAGGATGTATGAGTTTTTTTTTTTTTTTCTTTTTTTGAAAACTTCTTTAGGCGCGTTCGGCATTTTTGAGGTGGGAAAAAATCATTAAACTCGCGACACTGTTACCGTAACAGACACCTCTGTGTATATAAGTATGTACATATATTGTGTATGTACGTACATAGATACACATGCATGTTGATATTTTTTGAGATAGGAAAAAACCCTTGAACTCGCGACACTGTTACCGTAACCGACACCTCTGTATATAAGTATCTACATATATTGGTCCCGTTTACACGAGAGTTGAATTTGGGTTGAAATACATTGATAATATAACTATATATAATATAAAAATATATTGTGTATATACGTACAACATAGATATATATTCATGTGGGAACTTTTCGTATAAAAAAAAATTTCCTGTTATAATAAAAAAAAAATTAATTCCGCGCCTTTTCGTATGCTATCTAATGCACCCATGCAATGTATTTCTACCTTACCGACGACGAACAATCTAACACACTTTCGATTGCGAGAATCGCATAACAGTTCAGTATTCAATTCAACGCACGTTTCTGTTAATTCAACATAGATATTATAACTGTGACAATTCTTGAAGTTCATTACAATTAAAGACAGCACAACCGGTTTCAAAAGGACTTGGCTTTTCATCTTCAGGTGCAAAAAACACGTGCTTGGAGGGAAAAGCAAAACGCTGTCTTTACTTTTATAGTGTGTGAAGAAGTTTTAAAGTTTAAATAAAATGTAAACACTACAGCAAATTCATTGAAATATGTTAAAATATGTTACAACTGAATCTATAACCAATTTTAGTTTGCAATTTTGGTAACCATTAAAATTATGAGATAAGATAAGAATGCAATAACTATTCCCAAGTTAAGGGGACTTGGCCCCACAAAAAGTTTCATGTAAAAGCTTATACTTCCATTAAAAATTTTAAATCAAACTACGTTAGATTTGTTCGATAAAATATATATTCAAGAAACCATTTTTAAGTTTTTTGACAGATTTTTTCGAGATTTGAAATCTTTAAATCGCGTTTTCCCAGTTAGAATTCTACAAGAATTCAAAAATGCTAAAACTTCTACAGATATTTAAGAAAAGACTTTATATATAGGGGAAATTGGTGTACCTCGGACCTATGCCATTTCTAGCTCTATTTATTTAGATAAATAAACAATATCACATGCAGTTAAAACATTTACTGTTAGGGGTCTCAGTGAAGTAATCTATGTTTGCTTGGGAGCTCAACTTTTTGAAGAGTTCTTGAAAAAGTAAATTCGCCTTGAAAAAGTAAATTTTTCTCAGATAATTTTCTGTATTTCTATATTTACACATACATTCTATATTCTGAAATGAGTGTTATGCATCATGAAGTAGCTTTCTAGCTATAACCTAACCCCATAGGCTTGTAATCAAGTTAAGCCCAACCTGAACATCATGATTAGCCATTTCGTTTTTAGTAACAGAGTGGTGTACCTCGAACCCAATACAAGTAAGTGTACCCTGGATTTGTCATATTGTGTGGTGGATCAGAAATGCAGCTCCAAAAGTTAACATTTGGAATTGACCTATCCAATTACAATCTTAATTATAAATAAGTGTGAGGATTTTTACCAATAATCACAACATGTCTTAAGACATGTCTTAACCACAACATGTCTGTAGACTTTTTAAAATTAATATTTGATATTTACCTCGGTTTAGACTCAAATTAGACTTTATAACAATACGAATGTATCAGATTAATGATTTTGAAATGGAAAAAAAAAATCGTTTATTTGAATTTATATGTGTGTAATTGATTAATAAATAGATTTTCTTACTTGAAATTGAGTTTTTCTGTATCTTTTAATAAAGAGTCCAAGTTACACTACCAGTGGTGTACCTTGGACCTAATTACCCTTTTTTTATTTTTAAAATATATAATAATTTTAATAAAATTTTGGAATAAATATATGTTGTATGTAGCACCATACATTATTTAAAAAAGCTATTTGTATTTAGTTTTTGCAAATAATTAAAAAAATTAAAATTTCAAAAGTCAAAATAGATGTAAGGTATCCCACCTTCTCCTATATATATATAGTATCTGAGTACATTGGATATTTAATAGAACCTATTTAAAAGAATTGGGGATGGATTTTGCAATATCTTTAAAAGAAAAAATATTAAAAATCTAACAAGGGAAGTATGAATTAGTAAAATTGCTATTGAAACCAAACCAAGCGTAAATTAAAGAGCATGGTCGAAAACATAAGATAAAGTACAAATTTGCTGCAACAACCCCCATGGGGGCAAGATATGTAGCGTGCTTGACTTCTGAAACATAGGTCCTGAGATCGAGTCTCCGAAAGGGTGTTTTGTAATTTATTTATTTTTTCTTTACGTTTTTAATTAAATTAAATTATTAATTTAAGAGAAAATATTTATCACATTAAGATTTTTTTTTTTTTTTTTTTTTTTTTTTAGTTCCCCATCGTACTATAGGTATGGGGAACTTAGGTAATCGTGAAAATTTTCGACCTCGGTCTTTTGACCTTTTTTACACGTTTTTAGGTGTGAGGAATCCGAAAATGACAAAATTTGTATGGTGTCTGTCTGTAGGGTGTCTGTTAGTGTGTCAGTGTGTCAGTCCGTTAGTGTGTCAGTCCGTTAGTGTGTTAGTCTGTTAACACGATATCTCACGAACAAATGATCGCAGAGAGGTCAGATCAGTTTTAAAATATTACTTTCGATACTGGCAAGAACCCTATTCTTTTGCAACATTCGAATAAAAAAACTTCGTAAGTTATTAGAAATTTACGATTTTCTTAACATGGGAGAATAGGACAAAAATTCACTTAAACGTGTATTAAATGGAAACTTTTTGCTGTAAAAATGTCAGACCCGTTTTAAAATATCAGGTTTGATGCCGGAATGAACATCAGTAACTATAAATGTGCTACTTTGAAAATTTCGCAAGTTATTGGAAATTTACGAATTTCTTAACATGGCAGTATAGGGCAAAATTTCACATAAACGTCAATTTTAAGACATATTTAAATCGTTAAGATGTCAGACTACTTTTAAAATATTATTTAGAACACTGGCATGAATATTAATGACTATGAATTTTCCAATATAAAAATTTCGTAAGTTATTGGAAAATTACGAATTTCTTGACATAGCAGAATAGAGCCAAATTTCACATAAACGTCAATCTTGAGGGATATTTTCATCGTAAAGATGTCAAACCACTTTCGAAATATTATGTATGATACTGGCATGAATATCATAGACTATGATGTTTCCAATTAAAAAAATTCGTAAGTTATTTGGAATTTACGATTTACTTAACATGTCAGAATAAGGCAAAATTGAGCATAAAATTCCATTTTGAGGATCATAAATACATTAGACAACTTCAAAATTACATTTATGATATTTGTTTGAACATGATGGAATTCAAATATTCTAATAGGAAAATTTCGTAAATCATTCGTAATTTACGATTTTATCAACATAGCGAAATTGTAAATTTTTCATATAAATATGAAATTTTGAGGATTATTGCATTGGAAAGAGTAGCATGAAAACTAAACAACGGAATTGACCCTGATAAAATAAATTAATAGATTAGAATAAGATATATATATCAAAGTGAACGGTGGATAGCCTATTAGGCGGGGACTTCATGCTGTCACTATATCAAGCTTTGGTCAGATTCATTTCTTTTAACATGATTATAATATGTCTCGCCCTAGAAATTTATGAGAACATAAATATGATGGGGAACTGAGCCGAGTCCACCTATGCCAACTAGTTTTTTTAGTATTTCAATTAATAACGTATTGACCAGGAATTGAATACACATTTTTATTTTTCTATTTATAAAAAAGAAATTCATGTTTAAAGCTACGAATATAGTTTCTAATTTATAATAATTATGATTAAAATAGAAAAATCATGACACAATAAGTATTTTTCACAATTAGAACAAAAAATATAAAAAGATTGATCACATCTATTTGAATAACAATTTTGTTCACCTTCAATTATTGTTCAACACGAACATTTTGTTAAATATTTGGCCTTTCGTCGAGATTACTAGATTTATAAAATTCATATTTACGCAGATTTTGAATTTTTTGAGATGTAAACTAATTATAAATTAGTAAAATAATTTTGAGAAAATTTGTCATTGTGCCCAATATTATTATCAGTTCTTCCGACACCACCTAATTTGACAGTTGTTTAATGAAATATTTTAAATAAAAGTTAAATGCGACGTCGAATAGTTAACAACAGCTGTTGCTCATTCAGGATTTTTCTTGCAAAAAATTCCATGAATAAATAATACAATTGAGAGCAGACGATTAACTCTTGCTATTAATATCGTCGTTAAAAAATAGTAATTAATAATTTACATAAAACCTAATCATTGACAAAATTTTATCTGAATGTAATCATTAACACAATCTTATCTAAATGCAATATAAAAGTATTTCCCGTTAAATTATTAATTTCTTTAAATTTAATAAAAAATAAATGAATTGATTAAAAATAAAAAAGTTATAAAATTGTCCGCGCTGGGAAAAAAAAAAAAAAAAAAAAAAACTTGTTTTAATATAATTAATATTTTCTCTTAAAATAATGATTTCATTTTATTAAAGATGTAAAAAATAAACATTTCAGTTTAAATAAAAAAAATAAAAAATAAAATACAAAACGCCCTTGCGGAGACTCGATCTCAGGACCTCCGTATCAGAAGTCAAGCACGCTTCCACTGCACCATCCGTTCTCATTACGAAGTCTGTTTTATTGGCTTTTATAGAAATGACTAAAACTATTATGGAGTCATATCTCGCCCCATGGGAGTTGTTGCAGCAAATTTGTACTGTACCTAATGTTTTCGACCATGGTCTAATTGAAGCTTGGATTGGTTTCAATAGCAATTTTACTAATTCATACTTCCCTTGTAAGTATAACAAAAAATCACTTTTTTATTTCCCAAACTTATTTCATAGCATAGATATAGTAATAAGACATAGATTGATCAGCGAAAAAGTGATACCTTTTTTTTCGGGAAAAGTCACTCTAATGGCTGCTTTTCCCCGAGTAAATCACACACAGGAATACACACGGATAATTTAGTAAATAAAATTTATGAATAATTTATTTACTAAAGATGAATGAAAAACTCCAGCTACAGTTTCAAATTCATTTTTCGTTTTATTCTTTTTTCCAATACTCTCTAATGGCTGATTTTAGAACTTTTATTCGGCATCAAAATTTTTTTCTCGATAACATGGGGATGATAGATCTATATATATTACTATATCTATGTTTCATAGACATACACGTCTCCCCCCCCCCCCAAAAAAAAAAAAAATAAATAAATAAATAAATAAATAAAAAAATAAAATAAAATAAAAAAATAAAGAAAGAAAGAAAGAAAGAAAGAAAACTAATCAATAAATTTTAGTAAAATTTATAAATATATTCAATGTATAAAAAAGTTAAAATCTATTCTTGTCTTCTAACAGGAAAAACCTCTGTACTTCGAATGCGCCAAAAAAATTAAACTGATAGAAACTAATGAATGGATGCCATTGTTAGACGCCCTATGTAAGGACGAAAAGAAACAAGTTGAAGTAAGTACCTTTTTTAAAAGTTCAATGAACATTTTTAAATGTCTCATTTACTTTATTTAAAACTAGCAGACTTTGCCCGCTTCGCTGGTCACTCAATTTAAAGGAAACTCTTTTCTATATAGCTTTATAAAAATAAAATAAAACAAAATACTGAAATCGCTCAAAAGTTCGCTTCAGGTCTCTGATGCCTTTGGCAGCGATTTGGTCATCCGCTAAAGCTCGGGCGCCTGACCCTGTGACAATGCCATACCAGTGGCTTCCATTTAGGCGCTTATTAGATAACAGTTTCGAAATTAGATAGTATCGAAAGAAATTGAAGAATCCCTTTTATATTTGAATCCAAGTTACGCATGAACAAACTATACGTGGTGCACATAATATTTGATTTTACGTTATTTCCCATGTTTATTTTGTTTATCCGATCAACCATCAAATGACAGAAATTTCACGCCAAGTTTTACAATATGCTATGACCTCTACGCCTGTCGCATGAGACAATTAATTTCTGTGGTTATATATAATTCATGGTTTGTAAACCTGATCATAGTACAGCCTTAATATAGTTCTCTTTGGCGACTTTTGAATTTTTGTCACCATTTTAAACTTAATCCCTCTGTAACAATGAGCGCTATTTCTGCCGTATTTTAGACAACAAATTTTTTTTTATGGTTATAAATATTTCCCATTAAACATATTTTTATTTATTTATTAGGACTGAGGACTCTTAGTCTCAATCTGGGATTTTTACGGTGTCATTTTTCGATAGTTGGATATTTATCGAAATCTAAAATTTATTGAAAATATAATTGGATAATTTGAAAGCGATGTTATAATTTGAAAAAAAAAAAAAAAAAAAGAACTAATAGTCCTCCGTCCTAAACTAAATTCTGCTTTTGCCAAAATTTCATCTTTTTTTTTTTTTTTTTTTCTTGAAAGAAAAAGAAAAGAAAAGTAAATTAATAATAATCAGTATCGTTACAAGCGACCTTTTTCGATAAATACAACACAATACATGCATGCATATTAAATAGCAGGTGATAATATACATATAAAAATAATTAAATTCAAGACGTTTCGAAACCCACCCGGGTTTCCTCATCAGTATCAATTACAACATAATATGCAAGCATTACATGAATACCCAAGGAATTAAAGAAGTACCGAATAGAAACCGAGTTCAATAGACACCGATCATATTCCTGACTTCGATAGTATAAAAGTTATAAATTCTGGTTTTGATAATTATAAATCACGTATTTTCCTTGAGAGCTGGTACACTGCCAGACATCTCCACACTGTCAATGAAGCATGCGCACTGGCTCCTTTAATATTCGGCACTTCTTTAAATTCCTTGGGTATTCATCTCATGTAATGCTTGCATATTATGTTGTAATTGATACTGATGAGGAAACCCGGACGGGTTTCGAAATTTAGTTAAATAAATTTTCTGTTGAATCATATAAACGCTGCCGAAGGCAGTAGTGACCTGAAATAGTTGACTAAAATTATTAGAAAATGTATTGTCACCGTCTTGTGAGCTGTCCTGAAAATTTCAAACATCTAGCTAGTCTGGAAGTTAGTTAAAAATCGATTGCAAGATTTGTACTGGACAAATAAACAAACAAACAAGAATCGAAGTTAATAAAAACATGGTAATAAGAACAATTTTATAATAAATTTCTAGTATATATACAAAAAAAAAAAAAAAAAATCCCAATTTTGTAATCAAAAGGAAATAATAATGGAAATAAAATAAAATTACATTCAGAACTAATCATTAAGTCAGCATGCAGTGGCGGATTTAAGGGGGCCCTCCCCCCCCCCCCCGAAAAAAAAAGTACTAACATTCACAATTGAATGTTACAATTGTAAATTTTTCATTGATCTGAAATAACACCTTGGAAACTCTTATCCCCCCCCCCCCCCCCAAAAAAAAAAAAAAAAAAAAAAGTTAAGTTCTGGATCCGCCCCTGTCAGCCTATGTATTAATGTATTTTTAATATTAAAATTCGAATAAAAGTTGGATAAAAATTAAATCTAAAATAATTTTATATTTATATAAGTCACTTTGACTAATATTTAATATGCTTTTTAAAATTTAGAATATAAAAATTTCCAATACGTTAGAGTAAAGTTACAAATAGTAATAGGAGAAATAAATTTTTCTCCAGAAGGATTTGATGATCTTGAATTCCATTTAGTATTAGTTAATTTACAGAATTCTTTAACCCATATGTTGCAATCTTCTAAATTTTTAATATTGCTGCGTATAGTAATGGCATTCGCCGAAATTCATTCCATTTCATTAGAAAACGAAGATGGGAGATTTGTTTCCGAAAAGACGGCCATTTTGTTTTAATTACACCGTGACCAATAAGTTCTCATACAACTTTTGAAGCACGTTAAAAAGTTGTACATATGTGTTACTGTAGTCCCAATTATTTTGCAGGCAATTTAGTGTAAGGTATAAAGCTATTGCAAGTGTAAATGTTGCACTAATTATAATTTTTCGAAGCCTAGGTAGAATGAAGAAATTGAGAGATATTTTGTCAAATAAATTCATCAAAGGAGAGCAGCCGGGAGAAATTTTCAGAGACTTGAAAGCCCTGGGGCTGAAGAGAGATTTTATTTACAGAAATGTCAGAAGGTATAATGAGACGTCCTCTGTCGATGACAGAAAAAGATCCGGCAGACCGAGGTCCGTCCGGACAAAAGAGGCTGTGAAAAGGGTCAGGGAAATGGTACGGTGAAACGGACAAAGATCTTCTAGAAAACTAGCACGAGAGCTCGAAATATCGACGGGATCAATGTTAAACATCCTAAAAATAGACCTTGGATGCAAGACTTATAGAAAACGTAAAATTCACGGGGTTTCAGAGTCTGCTAAGATGAAAAGAAAGCAAAGGGTGAAAGAAATTCTTGCTTGGCACGCTGGGGATGAATTTGTCTTTTCAGACGAGAAACTATTCAATTTACAGCAAAGTCTCAACCCCTAAAATGACAGAGTATGGTAAGTTTCTATTGATAACATCCCAGAGAGCCAGCATTATGTTCCGCGTTATCAAAATGCTTCGTCTCTGACGGTTTGGGCCGCTATTTCCAAAAGAGGAAAACTCCCGTTAATCTTCATTGATAAGGGAGTAATAATCAATGCCCAATATCACGAAACTGAAGTTTTGGAAAAAGTTTTACTCCCAAATACCCAGAGAATGTATCGAGCGGAATATTTTTGCTTACAACAAGATGGTGTCCTTTCTCATACCGCACGTGTGGTTCAGGAGTGGTGTAGTCAAAATTGACTTTTTGACAAAGAGCGAATGGCTTCCCAACTCCCCCAATCTGAACCCGCTTGATTATTTTGTGTGGTCATATATGCTCTCTCAACTGAATGACTATAAAAACACCGATTTGAGCAAATTCAAAAATGTAATTCAAAAGATATGGCAGGAAATGTCAATGGAAGCCGTGCGTGCCACGTGTGATGGATTTTAAAAGAGACTTACGCTCGTTAAGAAACTAAAAGGCGAAATTATTCCAAAGCATTTATTGTAAAGATACTCAATGAATGCTACTTTAATTTGATGCAAAAAGTTTTTGTATGATTTATTTTGTGTTACTGTAATAAAAATTTGAAAATGTATGAGGACTTATTGGTCACGGTGTATATAAAAATTTTATGATAAGTATAATTCAGCATATGGTCTGACGTCAGAGCCGACAGTAAAGGAATCAGCGAATCAGGAGTACTGAAAATCGAACGTGAGCAAACTCGTGTAAAGATTTCATATATGCTACCAAACAAACAAACAAACAAGAACAGAAGTTTATAAAAACATGGTAAAAATGGATTTATCATTCAAATATCACCAAGTCCATTAATAATTTATAGCCGCCATTTTGTTTCAAAATGGCGGCTACTTGATGAAGAGAAAGAAATCAACCTACCCTTCCGAATGAGCCGGAAGGACTTGTTGTATTTTATATTTTGTAGTCCAGTCAGGCACAACTTGCGCATTAGTCCCCTCAGGCACAACTTTCGCATTAGTCCCCCTCAGGCTCAACTTGCGCATTAGTCCCCCTCAGGCTCAACTTTCGCATTAGTCCCCCTCAGGCACAACTTGCGCATTAGTCCCCTCAGGCACAACTTGCGCATTAGTCCCCTCAGGCACAACTTGCGCATTAGTCCACTCAGGCACAACTTGCTCATTAGTCCACTCAGGCACAATTTGCGCATTAGTCCCCCTCAGGCTAGACTTTTGCATTAGTCCTATTCATTGAGAATTTTTTAAAGGTGAGACGCTTTCAAGTTCGAATTAGATCAGTATACTCAGACTTTTACTTCCAGGAAGCGGGGGTTCCTCAAGGTAGTGTCTTAAGTGTAACACTTTTCTCTATAAAAATTAACAATATACTAAAACAACTACCTCAAAATGTTCATGGGAGCCTGTATGTTGACGACCTGCAAATATCTTGCCCGGGGAATGATATACAGGCAAGACTTTTGCATTAGTCCCCCTGAGGCACGACTTGCGCATTAGTCCCCTCAGGCACGACTTGCGCATTAGTTCCCTCAGGCTAGACTTTCGCATTAGTACCCCTCAGGCACAACTTGCGCATTAGCCCCCCTCAGGCACAACTTGCGCATTAGTTCCCTCAGGCTAGACTTTCGCATTAGCCCCCTCAGACACAACTTGCGCATTAGTCCCCCTCAGGCACAACTTGCGCATTAGTCCCCCTCAGGCACAACTTGCGCATTAGTCCCCCTCAGGCACAACTTGCGCATAAGTCCCCCTCAGGCACAACTTGCGCATTAGTCCCCTCAGGCACAACTTGCGCATAAGTCCCCTCAGGCACAACTTGCGCATTAGTCTCGTCAAGCACAACTTGCGCGTTAGCCCCGTCAGGCACAACTTGCTCGTTAGTCCCCTCAGGCACAACTTTCACATTGGTCCAGTGACGTACAACTTTCACATAGTCCCGCCAGGTACATAAGGTAATATTTTTGCATAAAATAAAATATTCTAATATTTTGAACCAATCTTAATTTTATTCTAATGTTTTGATGTGTTTCAGGAAACTATTGTATACCTAATTTTTTGTATTTCATATTTTGTAAACGTTAAAATCTTATCTAAGCATTTGAGATTTAATTTATGAGAAATTTAATTGCATTTACTTAGTATCAAAAATAAATAAATGGAAAATAATTTCTTTCTTATTACTTTTTCTCAATTATTATTATGTTTTTATCTTTATATAATAAAGAAAACACTATATTTGGTTTGAATTTTCGAAACAGAGTGTTCTCGGTAATTAATTACTCGTGTTATTTTTCACTGAAGAAGAAAATTAGGTGGTTAGTTTGTGTATATATACACTCCTTCTCATATTTATAAGGACATTTTATGTTTTGAAGTAACTAATATAAAAATAATTGTGAACAAGATTATACTAATTGCACTTAATATATCTAGTATTCTAAAAACCAAAACTGTTATAATTTTTTTAATATGAAACAAAATTAATAAAAAATAGTGCAAAATATTTTTTTCTCCACGTTTTTAAAGGTTCAGAATTATAGGAACAATCAAGATTTTTTCGTTCTATTTAACTTACAAGCGGATAAATTACAGTTGACAAACGAATTTGTTAACTACTGGGCTAGATTAATTCATATATAAGCCTTCAATTTTTCTTGGACGGACATTACTGATAATTCCTCGAAAAAAGAACGTTCATGTAGTGAAGTACGATAAATGTGTTTTTTAAGTGGAAGGAGAATTTCAAACCGCCGAATTTCTAATAAAATTCGAAGATCTAAAATTGCTGAAGGAAATGTGATCATCAAAGGCTGAACTGCTGGTTCGATAGGAGAGAGATCTGATGCAAAATCAGAGTTGTTTTACAGAGATCGAAGACTCATAATTCCTGTTACTTTTCTACTTATAGTGACTGCTGCTGAATTTACTCGTAATTTTTAACGAAAGTTTGGGGTCCATATTTATATATGTTTAAAATAATTAATAATATGTTAAAATGAATAAAAATCCTGTAATAATCAATAAGCATTTAATGGGGGAAAGAACGTCTGTGTTAAAGTTGAAGAAAGACAATATTAAGTGGTAAAATGTTGCATTTTCGGATGAAAACTATTTTATTCTTGATTAACCAAATGGTTTTAACAGTTGCTGGCACGATCTGAAGATATCGAAAGACAGAGCAGATTTTTTAAAGGCAGATATGAATCGGGCATTTTAAAGGCTGATCTATGGTGCTCTGGGGAACTGTTTCTACTGAAAGCAGAATGAATTTAGTAATTTTTTCTATTATTATGAACAAGAGAATATCCGCAAATTTTAAACGTGGAATTCTGAGACTTTTGTTAGATTTTGGGGGGTAATAATATTTTTTTCAACAAGACTTACATTTTTGCTCTACTTCTAGAACAACAGGAAATAGTTTTAAGAAAGATACTTCTGTATTATTGCCTTTCCTGTGGCCTAAAAGTTGAAAAAACCTTAACTAATCATATTAGGAAAGTGCATGCAAGTGGAAAGCAATTTTAATTAGTTTAAATGTATTCAGAATATCATCTATGCTGTATGAAATGGTATTGAAACTGAATAAAAAAAATGTATATATATATACACACACATATATATATATATATACTAGAGAGTATGTCTGACTGTTTTACCCTAAAAAGAGACCCCGTAAAATATTAATTTAAAGAATAACTAAAAAAAAAAAAAAAAATTACTAAGATTCGAGCTGTCCTTATAATTGTGAACACCTGAAGAATAATCTTTTTGGTCGTACTTAAAGTTTTTTAAGATAGAAAAACGATAAAACTTTCTAAATAGAGTCTATTAATGAAATTCAAATGAATAAAAAATATATTTGTTTAAATAATAATGTTCAGTGTTTAGTTAATATAGAAAAACGGGTGTCCTTTTAATTATGAGAATCAATGTATATGTGTATATGATCAGCATAACTACTAAAACAAAATTAGTAAGAACTTCAAATTTGGTATTCTCAATCGGTATCCTATGACAATATGAAGTAAAATGGTTCGTGTAGAGGGACATAAAAAAATAATCCAAATTTATAAAGTTTATTTTGGAAATTTCCCATTAGTACATATTTTGACGTTTTTAGACCGCACTAAGCATAATTAAATTAGCATAGTTTTTCTATATGCGCAAAAGATATAGTAATAAAATAGCAATGCATCATTTATAATGTTATAAGAAAAGAATTCACCATTCATTTACCGGATCACATAAAAAAAAAAAAAAAAAAAATATTTTTTTTAGAAAGTGTTTGAAGTGCAGCTGAAGTTGTATTATGAATTTTGTTTGCCGAGCTAAATTTACATACACTATTTGGGGTTTATGTAATTTAATGGCAATGACATAGGGCTATTCAGAATGAGTCAAATAACTTTTAAGGAATGGTGGGGGTAAAAATTTTTTATTACTTTCTTCTATATGTAATATAGAGAAAGTATTGGATTCGTAAAAATTTTCGACCTCGGGTTTTTGATGGATTTACACGTTTTGAGAGCTGTAGAACACGATTTGACCCTTTTTAGAAAATGTCTGTCTGTCTGTCTGTCTGTCTGTCTGTCTGTCAGTCTGTGTGTGTGTGTGTGACAAAATTTTGTGGCAACTGTATCTCAGGAACTACTGCACAGAATTTCATACAAATTAGTATGTAGTTGCACCTTGACATAAATTAGTGCCTATCAACTTTCGGTAAAAATTGTCTTAAAGGTTGCGTTGCCATCCCGCTTTTTCTAAATTTTTAACATGGTGATATAGGACAAAAGTTTGTATAAATGTGCATAAAGAGAATTATTTTTTAGTAATCATTATGAAATTTGCAAGAATTATTTATAATAGAGGTAGTCAACTGGGGAAAAAATTTTGTATGCGTAGGAGCCTCGTGAACCCCCCTGGGGGGGAAGTCCCCCCTCGAGGGGAGTAAATTTTCAAGATGGGTATCTTTCGAAAGGTCTCGTCAATACCTTTAAAACGAATGGTTGAACCATAAATCTGTGATAATTTAAAACAAAGTTATCGATTTTTTTTACTTTTAACAAAAAAAAAAAAAAAACTTAGAAAAAAATTCGATTTTTTTTTTTTTTTCTTTTTTTTTTTTTTATTATTGTTAGTGATTGAATATGTATTAATTTTCACAAAAAAAAAAAAAAAAAAAAAAAAGAAAAAAGAAAAAAAAATCTTTTTTTTTTTTTTTTTTTTTAATATTGTTACTGATTGAATATGTATAGGAAAATATAGAAGAAAGTCTTGTGGTGGCCACAACATACTAGTTTTTTTTTTTATTTTTTTTTTATAGTTAATAAAAACCTTTTATATTTTGGCAAAGAATTCACGAGGGATCAAAGGGGATGGCAGGGAACCCCTCATAAAGTAAAATATGCCCCCCTAACCTCCCAAAATAAAAGTTAATAAGAACAATTTTAATTATTTTTTAAATACTTTGGAAATGGCTAAATATAATACCTCTTAAAATGCATCTTATTATAATCTGTTTTTATAAAAATGATGAGACAGAGAGAGTAGTGAAAATGCTACTCTAGATAAAATCATCATCTGAATTTTATGAAAATATTAAAAAAAATATATAGTTCAAATATAATGCTATACAGTTCAAGATGCAGTTATTTAAACTTTGTTTTTAAAGAATCCTTTCAGAAATTGTGTAAAATTATTAAAAAACTACAGACACTGTTAAAAATTTCAACAGAAAACTACTGGTAATCATTTATCTTAACTCTTATGTAAAATTACAGTAAAAAAAAAAAAAAAAAAAGATGTTAAAAATTGTATGTTACATATACATTTTAATGAATATTAATTTCAATGAATTATTCACGAGAATATATTTGTGACTTAGAATGCATTTTCTGAAGTAGAAACAGCCATTTTTAAGATTTATATACAGGGCGATTATAATTAACCTGTTAACCGGGGAATAAACTTTTGTGAGTGACAAAGATTGATTGACGGAGCATTTGTTTGTAAAAATGTCCTTTCCTTATAGGCTCGCATATAACCACGCTCGGATTTAATGGATAAGAACTATATAAAACTTAATGCGTTCAAAATATTACGGCAAATTTCCGTGACGAAAAATGTCGTCCTGTCCATTGCAGCAGTAGTCCGTGTACGACGAAATATTCAGTTAACAGGTTATAATTATGATTTAAAAACGCCATAATTTTAAAACTACCCATCAGAGCGATTGGATATTTTACCAGAGCAATCGTGAGGCAATGAAATTTTGTTTGGCAAAAGAGAAAAAAAAAAGTTCCAAAATGTGCCGTTAATGATCCGTAAAGTATTTGTTTCACGAAACACCTCTTTTTCTCTTTTCACTAGGACTGTTTCCGCTGTAAACACGCATTCTTGTCTTTTTGCTTAAAAAAACTAGTATGTTGTGGCCACCACAAGACTTTCTTCTATATTTTCCTATACATATTCAATCAGTAACAATATTTAAAAAAAAAAAAAAAAAAAAAATACGATTTTTTTTTCTAAGTTTTTTTTTTTGTTTAAAGTAAAAAAAATCGATAACTTTGTTTTAAATTATCACAGATTTATGGTTCAACCATTCGTTTTAAAGGTATTGACGAGATCTTTCGAATGATACCCATCTTCAAAATTCAACCCCCCTGGGGGGGTACTTCCCTCCCAGGGGGGGAACCGATGCCCCCCCATGCACAAATTTTTTTTCCTAGTTAACTACTACTATTATCAATAATTCATATTAATTTTACAATCACAAGTTTAAAATAACTCTCATTATGCCCATTTATACGGAATTTTGTCCTATAAAATGCGATCACAGCGCCACCTGTTGAGCTATTGATCCCCAAATCTAATGGGCACCAGTTCATGTCAGGGTGCAACTAAATACCAAGTTTGGTTAAATTTCATTCATTGGTTCGTGAGATACAGCGTCCACAAAAAAATGATACAGACACACAGACAGACAGACAGACAGACATTTTTTAAAAACTATCAATTCGTGTTCAGGACATCCCAAAACGTGTAGATCCTTCAAAAAACGGAGGTCGAAAATTTTCGCGAATCCAATACTTTCTCTATATTACATATAGAAGAAAGTAAAAAAAATGCAGTAAACCCTTGAAGTCTATTGTTTCCTGCTATTCCATTGTGTTGCTAACCACATTTCTGTGTTATTTAGGCGTTTTCCCTGACATTACCCTGACAGCGCTCATGTTGGAACTACTTTTTTCCTCCCCCAAACAAAATGTCTTTACCTCACGATTGCTCTGGTAAAATATCCAATCGCTCTGATGGGTAGTTTTAAAATTATAGCGTTTTGGAATCATAACTTTAATTATAATCAGAATCACCCTGTACACTGATGAATTAAATAATTAACATAAATGAAAATACAAAATAAAGATTTGGAATCTAGATTATTTACTTTTAACGAAGAATTAATGTAAATTTACCGAGTTTCTGGATAACTATTTCAATAAATTTACGGGGGAAACAACACTGACAGGAACAAAGGCATTTGTCAGTACATTGGCTGTTAAATAAGTCTGTGGACATACATTTATCGAATTACTACACTAAAAATTTCGGTTTTAGGCTGACCCACAATCAGGCACAAGAGTAGCTGGTGGAATTATTTACCATAATTTAGTGTTTCTTGCTTAATAAAAAAAGCACTAAATTATAATAATGTATTTCCCCCATATGCAGTGCAGCTATTTTGTGTACCCTGTTTTGGTTCAACCTAGAGCAAAAATTTTAATACTATACATGAAATCATTTATTCTGACTGACTGTATCACTGATTCATCACTGCGCAGCGGGAAAAAAAACAAAAAAAAAAAACATAACTTTTATGCATTCTTTCATGCAAAAAACTAAATGTGATGCATTCTTTTATGCAAAAAATGCATCACTTAGAAACATGAAAATTGATGAAAATATGTTCTTCCTGAAATAGATAATACATTTATTTATTTTATTTCTAAATTTCTGTTCAAAAACTAACAATGCCACTTATACCTTTTTTCAATAAGGAACTTATTATAGTGAATATAAATAACATTTATTAATTTCTAAAAATATTTACTGAAATGCGAGCGTGGGCAGATGGGCAGATACAATAAAGATACAACATAAAATACAATAAAAAAGAATCTCGAAGTTTCATATGCACATTTTGGGCCCTCTGTGGCCGAGTGGTTATGTCATCACACTGCTAATCGCCTTCGAGCGTAGGAGAGCGGGTTCGATTCCAATTCTTCGTTTTCTAATGGACCATATTCCCACTTTGGGTTCGAGGCTACAAGAATATCAGCTGGTTAGGCAAAAAATCCTCAACTCTACCATAGCAAAGCATTGTGGCTTGCAAATTTTTATTTTGCAATATTATTTATAAGAGTTACAGATTATTTGAGATGGAAGTAAGAGTTTTATATAGTGATACCTTTGTTTTGTTTTTAATCCAGTTTTAGTAATATACTTCAATATTAATTAACATATGTAATATTAAAAGTTTCCATGTGAACTGTGGCGATGTTAACAAATTTAAAATGGATGTTCCATTTCATAAATTCCTTTATTAAAGAGATTGAAATTCTAATTATTTAAGCTTTGATGTCTATATATATGTATGTGTGTGTATAAAATGTTCTTATTAATCTTTTATTCATTATATATATGTATGTGTGTGTGTATACATAAAATGTTCTGCAATTTTACGATATGGAATAGTCTTAACTTTATCATTCGATTCAGTTGTTTACATTTCTCTTTTGTTCTTGTTTGAATAGATATCTGATTATTAAGTTTCACTGGAGAAATATTTAGGAAAATGTTATTCGTAACAATAAAACGGCATCTTGAATCTAATTTGTTTACAAAATATCGGCCACGTGTTCGGCGATTTTACCTACTGTAACGTCACAGGAATATTGTCCATTCTGTCATGTGCTATCTGTAATTATCTGACTAGAATTTACAAGCGGACTTCGAGTCAAGGATACAAATCTGATGCGTATGTGTTATCAATAAACAAACAAACAATATGTACAGTCACCCAAAAAAAAAACGCCACCCCCCACCTAATTTTGCCGTAAATTATCGTAGAAACATGCGACTGGTACCAATCAGTTTGTAATAACGTCTAGTTTATAATGTTATAGTTAGATTTTACTTAGGGGGTCGTCTACATATTAAAACTGACATCAACTTCATTTTTTTCAATAGTAACCCCCATTTTTTATAATTTATTTGAATTCTTTGGATCAAATCATCACGGAAAATGGTATAGTTTATATATTTCGCTCAATTTTTCATAGAGTTATAAGCTGTCAAAGTTTGGGGGTGCTAATGTTAAATGAATGTGACAAACATTAAATCATATCTTCCGAAATAATTATGATATTTAAATTCTGTTTTTTTTATTCGTTAGAATGAAGTGACCCAAAAATATTCCATGCAAATTTTTGCTAAAAAAACATTTTTTGAATTATGAAAATTATTAATAAATTCATATTTGAAAAAATTATGAATTATGACCTATGTTAATTTTTGCACGAACAGAACGAGCATCATCAAAAACATGGGTTTCCAAATTTACAGCTCGTTCCTAACATTATTTTTTGAGTTACAGTGATATTTCACTTTTTATTCCTGTTAGGGGGCCGTCACTTGTTATAATCTGTATCCTCTATAAGTAAATGTTTGTATATAATTTGACGGAAAACTATTTTAATTTACCTTTATGTTATTTTTATTGTTTCCTAAGCAATATTTCGATGTTTATTATACAAATTGGCATATTTTTGTAAAGTTATCACAATGTAGGCGAGGGATTGTGAAAGAATTTCAAAAGAAAATAAGCCCCGCCTCTGATTCGCTGAAACACTATTTAAAAAAAAAGACAAATTTGCATATTCCTATTTGACTCTATATGTGACGCTGGTATGCATAAATCACAATGGTATTTACTACATCGATTATTGAAGACAAAACTTAAATGATTTAATTACAAATATGCAAAATTATTTTGCTTTATATTATAAAGTTTTAGAAAATATGTGAAAAGGCGTGGCTTACGGTACAAGAGAAGAATATATCCGATCGTAATATGTTAAGTCTTTCTTCATAAGTGTTAAATATCTTTTTCTAGTTTTTCGCTGCTAAAATTCTATTTTAACCCTGTTACACTTTTTTTCGCATTTTAATATACAAGAGTACGTACACCTCTAATTAAATATCATGTTTTAGAAAACACGGTACAGCGAAACTGATTGCATGAAACAGCAATTATGCATTCGACAATCGTTTTATTATTATTATTATGAATATTTAATAATTTTAAAAAGACTTTTTACCATAAATTTTCTGTTTAAATTTTGTTGTGACGTATTTGCATTTGGTTACTGTACCGTTTGTAAGCTTTGTGTTATTTAAAATTTATCCCATAATGTAACATAATAAAATATCAAATTTCTATTAAAAGTTTTTTAATACAGAATCAAATAGCGAAAAATTGCTTTATTATTATTATTTTTTTTTAAGTTTATAAGATCTGTTGCCGCTCACCTTAGTTTGGCTATATGCGCAACCTTGGCGCGCATCTCTTGTTCACTTGCATTCCCGCCTTAGCGGAGTAGTTGTATTGTTTTTCGTTATAAGAGTAACATCTCTCTTGTTTATCTTGTTCGGTGATATGGTTCACCTTTTTTATAGTTTGCGTTGACTATGGTGTCAACATATTTGAATACGTTAATAATACGTCCTCTAATAACTGTAAATATGTACATACGATATGTATAATACATTAATTAAATGTTTGTGAAGTAATAGCTTCAGAATAGTAATTATTAAATTGATATACAGTCCACTCATAAAGTATCGTCAACATTTGGTCTAGTAGAACCGGAGGCAGATCAATCGTAATATAATGAAAAATAGTGGTGCTCATTGATGAAAATTAATTATGGATAAAAATAAATTAGTTATCCTTAATCGCCAACGCGGAACCTTGAAAGGCCAATTGACTAAGATAGTGACATATTTAGAGACTGTTAGTGACGACAATAAAGACATTATAACTCTAGAAATAAAGAAGGATAATCTGCAAAAAATAGTAACAAAACTGGATAATTTGAAAATCCAGTATTACGAAATAGCTGATGAATCGGAACTGGAAGTTCAATTGAACGCCTTCGCAGAATTGGAAGAAGAGACAGAAAAATTAGAGGTAAGGCTTCGAAAATTCTTACTCTCCAATAACATTAGTAAAAATGAAAGTGTTTTAAATGAATCTAAAGATAATCCTATTATGAATTTTCGTTTACCTGAAATTCCTTTACCCAAATTTAATGGTCAATATAATGATTGGTTTAATTTCAAAGATCAATTTATAACCTTAATTGATCAGAATGATAAACTTTCAGATAATCAAAAATTATATTATCTAAAATCTACACTTTGTGGAAGAGCACTAGATGTAATTACCGAAGACGATTCATATATTTCGCTTTTTAAAGCATTGGAAGATAGATTCCAAAACAAAAGAATGATTGTAAATTCTCACTTAAATGAGATATTAAACGTAGAGAATCTGTCTCAAGATTTAGTTAAAAATTTGAGAACAATTACAGATAGTTGTCAAAAAAATATTCGAGCACTCAAATGTATAGGATTGGAAATGAATCCCTTTACGGAGGCCTTACTCATAAATGTGATTCTTAAACAAATAGATAAAGAATCCAAAAAACAATTTGAATTATCTTTAAGTTCTACAGAATTGCCAACATGGTGCGATTTCATTAACTTTTTACAAAAAAGAAGTTTGGTGTTAGAAAATTTACAATGCGTTTCGAATACGAAACCGAAAGTAATGAATGCGGAAAAGAGTACTAGAATAAAAACCTTCTTTTCTAAAAATGATTCCTTTAATGATCAAAATTGTCCCCTTTGTAAAGGAAATCATTCTTTATCTAAATGTTGTGAATTCTTAAAATTAAATGAACACGAAAGATTCCTAACAGTAAAAAAATATTTGTTATGTATTAATTGCTTGAAATCCAATCATCAGGTATCAAATTGTAAAAATAATCAAATTTGTAATATCTGTTCTAAAAGACATAATTCACTTCTACATCGAACTTTGCCGGGAACAAAAAGTAATAATTTCCCATCAAAACAACACAAACAAAATCCTGACTCCCAGACGGCGTCAGAAAAAGGCTTGCACCTGCTGCAATCAAATGATTCATATCCTGAATTGCAGAAAGAAAAAAATAATGTTTCGATGACATTATATAACGAGATTAATAATCCCATCTTAAAAAGTAAAAAACATGTATTGCTGTCAACTGCTATAGTTTATTTGGAAAGTAGCAATAAAAAAAAGATTCCGGTTCGTGTTATTATTGATAATGGTAGTCAATGTAACCTGTTAGACAGAGAACTCGCTCATTTATTGAATTTGCAAAAAAGGAAATGCGATATTCATATTTCAGGAATTAATGGTAAGATGACAAATGTGAAATCTTCAGTACGTACCATTATTTCCAATAAAGATGATTCATTTAGTGAACCAATTGAATTTTTAATTACACCTAAAATAACAGAATTCATTCCTTCACACAATATAAACATAAGAAGTTTAAATCTACCACATGACCTTGAATTAGCTGATAGTGAATTTTGGAAAAAATCTAAAATAAATGCTTTAGTTGGTGCTGAATTTTTCTATGAAATATTAAAAGCAGATAAATTTAAAATAGGACAATTCACCTTTCAGAATAGCGTTTTTGGGTATATTGTTGCGGGAGCCATAGACCGCAATGTATCTGAAAATACTTTTTGCGGTTTTACTGCATGCCATGATTATCTTAATGAAACCATTCAAAAATTCTGGAAAATAGAAGCTCCTGAAATTGACTTACGTCCAATTAGTCAGGAAGAACAATTATGTGAGAAACATTTTTTAGAAAATTATCGGAGAGATAAATCGGGAAGATTTATGGTAGCCATGCCTTTGAAGGAAGATGCTAGTGTCCTTGGGGAGTCTAAATCTATCGCAGAAAAACGGCTCAAGCAGTTATGGAATCGTTTAGAAAAGAATCCAACAATGCGAAATCTTTATTGTGATTTTATTAAAGAATACACTAATTTGAATCATATGACAAAAATTGTTGATAATTTAAATGAATCTAGCTGTTATTACCTACCGCATCATGGCGTTTATAGGCCCGAAAAATCTACTACGAAGCTTCGCGTTGTGTTTAATGCTTCGAGTCCGACAACTAGTGGAATATCATTAAACGACATAATTTATAAAGGTGTCGTTAATGAAAATTTGTATGAAATCATGTTACGCTTTCGACAACACCGATTTGTGTTTTTGGCCGATATTGAAAAAATGTATCGCCAAATAATGATTACCGAGGATCAGAGAAAATTATTAAGAATTTTATGGAAAGATAATGTGAACTCAGAAATTGAAACCTATGAACTTAATACCGTAACATACGGTACCGCTTGTGCCCCTTTTTTAGCCATTAGAACGTTGAAGCAATTAGCCCTTGAAGAAGCCGAGAAATATCCGAAGGCATCCGATATTTTGCTACATGATTCGTATATGGACGATATAATAAGTGGGGAAGAATCGTTAGAATCTACTAGGGAGCTTCAAAAACAACTTATACACTTGTTAGAAAGCGCTGGAATGAATTTACATAAATGGAATGCAAATCATATTTCCTTACTTGACTTTTCTAAAGAGACATACCCTGAGTACACATTCTCTGATAAGGAAACCAAAGCCCTAGGGGTTGCCTGGAAACCCAATTTAGATGCTTTCACATTTAAAATAAATTTGTGTCAGTTAAAGTCTATGACAAAGAGAAGCATTTTATCAGACATTGCTCGCATTTTCGACCCATTGGGTCTCATCGGTCCTGTTATTGTCAAAGCCAAGTTGTTTATGCAGGAACTATGGAAATTAAAATTGGACTGGAATGACCCTATTCCAAGCCCTATTGCTCAAAATTGGCTAGAATTCGCCACTTCGTTAAAGGCTCTTGAACAACTTAGAATAAATCGCTATGTTTTAATTCCTGAATCACAACAAATAAACTTACACGGATTCGCCGACGCATCGTCATTAGCTTTTGGAGCAGCCGTGTATATTCAGTCTATTCATAATTCTGAAATTGTCTCCAATTTGGTTAGCAGCAAATCTCAAGTTGCACCTCTAAAAACTGTTTCTATCCCTCGACTCGAGTTATCTGGTTGTCTTTTGTTATGCAAATTAATTGTGAAAATTTTGAAATCTTTGAGGTTACAGATCAATAATATTTATCTCTATACAGACTCTCAAATAGCTCTTGCCTGGATCCAAACCGAGCCTTGGAAATTGAAAACATTTGTTGGCAACAGGGTTGCCAAAATTCAAGAACTGTCTAAAAACTTTACATGGAACCATGTGTCCTCTGCGGAAAATCCTGCAGATTTAATTTCACGAGGTCTAACTACCACCGATTTAATGGATAATCAGTTGTGGTGGCAGGGACCAGACTTTCTAAGTAAATCCAGTAGTATCATAAACAATGACTTTGACTATCTGTCCCCCAGTGATAATAGTATTGTGATTAGTGAGTTGAAAAATAATCACCAGGGTGACGCTAACCCTGCAGTGTTGTGTGGATTAATCCAATCCACGGATTCTTCCCAGAACTTTTATAATCATTTGTTTTCATTAACAAATAATTTTTGTAAATTAATTAGAATATGTAGTTTTATTTTTAGATTTATTAGGAATACAAGAGCAAAGGCAAATAAAGTAACTGGACCACTCCGAAGCACCGAATTAAACGACTCTGAAATGCATTTAATCAGACAGGTACAGTATACACAGTTTGCCGCAGAATTGATCTGCTTAGAAAAAAAGAAGCCCGTATCAGGTAAATTAAATTGTTTTAATCCAATTTTAGATTCTCAGGGACTCCTAAGAGTGGGTGGAAGGTTGGAAAATGCTAATTTAAATTTTGATAGTAAACATCCCCTTTTGCTGCCCCACGACCATAAATTATCTTCCATGATTATGGAACATTTCCATAAAAAATTCTTTCATGTAGGACCTCAAGCCTTGTTATACCACGTTAGAAAAAAATATTGGATAGTTAGTGGGAGATCTTTAGCTCGGAAAATATTTCGTAACTGCGTAACGTGTTACAAAATTAAACCTTTAACGGTCAATCAACTTATGGGAAATTTGCCAAAGGAACGAGTAAATGTGACTCATCCATTTTATTGTACCGGTATAGATTTCTGTGGCCCTTTTTTAATTAAATATCGGGGTCAAAGAAAAGGAATCTATAACAAAATTTTTGTTTGTATTTTTATTTGCATGCCTACTAAAGCCGTGCATCTAGAGGTAGTTAGCGATTTAACATCCGAAGCTTTTATCGCAACTTTAAAAAGATTTTTTGCTAGACGAGGCAAAGCCCAAACATTATTCAGTGACAATGCAACAAATTTTGTTAGTGCAAATAATGAATTAAAAAGGTTACATAGATTAGCTACTCAGCTTGATGAAAACCTTACTAATTTCTTAAATTCAGAGAATATTAATTGGAAATTTCTGCCACCCCGTGCCCCAAATTTTGGAGGGCTATGGGAGGCAGGCGTAAAATCGTTTAAGTATCATTTGAAACGCGCAGTAGGAAACGCTAAATTAACATATGAGGAATTCTTAACCGTTGTTTGTCAAATTGAGGGAATCCTCAATTCTCGACCCCTTACCCCCCTTTCAAACGATATCGAAGATTTGGACGTCTTGACTCCCGGCCATTTTTTAGTTGGTCGACCCATCACAGCGGTGATCGAACCCGAGATCTCTGGCATTCCAGATAATCGATTAGATACCTGGCAAAAATTAACTAAAATAGTTCAAGGAATATGGAAAAGTGGCAATGTCATTATTTAAATACGTTACAACAAAGAAACAAATGGAAATTTGAAACAAATAACATTAAAAATGGGGATATGGTACTATTAAAGGAAGAAAACTTGCCCATATGTAGTTGGATTTTGGGTAGAATAGTAGAAATTATTCCAGGAAAGGATAACAAAATACGCGTAGTTTCTGTCAAAACAAGAAATGGGACATATAAACGACCTATTTCAAAAATTGCTCTTTTGCCTTTGGAAAAGTAAAAAAAAAAAAAAAAAATGTTTGAAAATGAATAATGTATTTAGTTAAAGTTAATTTGCTTATTGTATTTCATTTGTATTATTTTATTGTTTACAATGTTATTAATATTTCTCTTGTATAAGTTTTATTATTTAAATTGCATATATAATATTTTTGTATAATTAATTATAATTAGGCTATTACATATTAGAACTGTAATTTTGAAACAATGTTTCAAGGTGGGCCGGTATGTTGCCGCTCACCTTAGTTTGGCTATATGCGCAACCTTGGCGCGCATGTCTTGTTCACTTGCATTCCCGCCTTAGCGGAGTAGTTGTATTGTTTTTCGTTATAAGAGTAACATCTCTCTTGTTTATCTTGTTCGGTGATATGGTTCACCTTTTTTATAGTTTGCGTTGACTATGGTGTCAACATATTTGAATACGTTAATAATACGTCCTCTAATAACTGTAAATATGTACATACGATATGTATAATACATTAATTAAATGTTTGTGAAGTAATAGCTTCAGAATAGTAATTATTAAATTGATATACAGTCCACTCATAAAGTATCGTCAACAAGATCTATTATTGGAACATAGCTCAATAGTATTTATTTTCAATTTCCTAATCACGAAATCAAAGTCACAGTTATTATGGAATAAAAATTTAAAACAAAGGAGTTGTCTTATTACTTTCAAATATATAGATATTGATCTTACAGAATCCTGAAATTTCATTTAAAACACTTTAAACGTCTAAATTTAAAAATTCAAAATAAAATAAATTAATCTAAATGCTTTTAAAGTTGAAACGGGAAGATTTCAAAATATATGAAAATTGGCATTTGTGTTTTGAACATTTTGGTGCGGCAGATATTAAAAACAATATTTTTATGATGAGCTGAACCTGAGCTTAAGAGAGGGCGGATCCAGCTATTTAGCACGAGTGATATCACCTGACTAAAACCGAATAAACAACATTTAAATTTATTCCGGCGTATTTTTAGCCCACTGTTATTCTTTTTTTTTTTTCTTTTTTTTTCAAATTTCAACACTAGCTACAGTACGCTTACGTCCTATTTACATTAAGCCTTGATATGGAAGCTATGTTGCTGTTTTTCGATGCTGCGAAATTTACAAAATATATTTGTGTTAATATACTATACAGATAGAAGAATAATTATATAATATCAACAAATCTTCTTTAATCAATATGTTTATATACATTACTGTATGGAAATGTTTATATATGAATATTGTATTTATTTTTAATGAGAGATATAAACACAAAATACTAAAAAAAAGAAGAAAATGTGTTATAAATTTTTATAAATCAAGCAAAATATATATGCATACTTGCCAACCTAACCCGTAACATTGTTAGTTCCCGCCCCTGTGTGTACACAATTTAATTTTTAGAGTAATTAACTTCAAATACATTTACGATTAACTCATTGAGCGCCACGTGAATTCTTATGGAAATCCCATTCAGGCCACACGTGCTGCTTAGAAGCGTGTTATGTTTATCGAGTTTCAATAAACCCCATTAGGCCTTAACGATATAATCCTATAAAAATCCTATTAAAAAAAAAAAAAAAAAAAAAAAAAAAAAAAATGAAGTAAATTTTAAATAAATTGTCAGTAATTACTTAAAACTATGTAAGTTCTGTAGTTTTATATCATATTTTACACTGCCGGCTGACTTAGCCTAAATGGAAAGATCAGTGTCAGCCACCGATGGCTGACACGGCTCTAAAAAGACTGATGTGAAAAAAATGTACGGAAAGGGGCGGGACCAGTAATCTTCCGGGATAGGTTGACAAGAATGTATATACTATATACATAGAGCAATGCCAGAAAATATTCTTTATTTTTCATGAACCAGATGAATGGTACTTTTTTTCTGAATAGTCTATGTATTAAATATAATGCTGCTTTAAATACCCTTTAAATGAAAAGTTTTATTACATAAAGTAATTATCTGGCACTCCACAGCTCCCAAATGACACACAATACAAAACCCCGCCTTTTTCCAGTGTTTAAAGGGTATTAACGTTTAATATGCTTTATATTCGTTTTGATCTTTCCTTCTCCTCCTTATCTTCTTCTTTTTTCCTTAAAAAAAAAGAGTTATGTAACATTTTGACCTTTTCAAGTGAAGATTTAGATTAAGGGTAGTCAGCCTTTCTACACCCACCGTCCACTTCGGTATCTGTGTTAAAGTGTAGAATTTTAGAACATCCCATTAAGTAGTAGGATTTATTATTTTGCATATTAATTTGTTACACATTATAAAATATAAAAGCAAAAGAATATCGTGGAGATTTATGTAAAAGTTTTTAATAATGTCATGAAAATAATAATAATAATAATTAATAAAAAAAATAAATAAATAAAATTAAAAAAATCTGTTTTAATATTTTAAAAAAGTCAATTAAAGAAAATGAAAGTACTGCAGTATCAGAACAAACTCTCATTGTCACTGTGAAACGGCCGTGGGAACCAGGTTGAGTGCCGCCGTTTCAGACAATTATACGGCAGCTTGAGTTAAAATAATTTTGAATTTTCAAATAAATTTAAAACCATTCATCTTTTTTTTTTTTTTTTTTTTTCTTTTGATAGATATTTTAATATCTATTCAAGCTATTTAATTTTCTTCGTATGAAGTGAACTAACTGATGTTTAATCAATAGACACCAATAAAAATCTTTTAATTCATAAACTAACTCAGAAAGTTTTGTGAATTAGTCATTTTTTTTATTTTGTAATTAACTTTTCTGAAATTTTTTTCCGGTGTGAAACTTAATAAATAATGTATACTGGGTGGTAGATCGTGATATATATTTTCTAAATGTATAGACGGACCCCTAATACATTTTCACGTGTAAATCTATTTAAAATTGATTTAAGGTATATAAATAGGTATGTTTTTCGAACCGCCTTGATCTCAGAAATCTCAATATGAAGTCAAAAATAGGGGTTGCCATTGAAGAAAATGAAGTTAATGCCAGTTTTAATATGTAGACGACCTCTTAGGCAAAATTTAACTATACCGTTATAAACTAGACGTTATTACAAATCGATCGGTACCAGTAAAATGTTTCTACGATAATTTACGGCGAAATTAGGTGGGGGGGTGGCGTTTTTTTTTTTGGGTGACTGTACATTAACAATAATAGGTTGTAATGGAAGTTCTCATGTATGAAGGTAAATTATTTATGGATAATCTTTATAAAAACTCTTCTGAATATATGTACTTTTCCCTTTCAATTCTTTGTATGTAATAAATAAAAATGCACTTAATAAAATAAGAGTTTAAATTCACGAATAAGAAAGCTAATTATATAATTTCAGAAAGCCAACGCTTTAATAGATTGTTGGAATAAGAAGATGAACGAAACGGTTGAACAGGTAAGACAATTTTGTAAAACTTTAAATGATAAAGAAATGTATATGTCTGTATTTTATAATAATTAATAATTAACTAGTCTTTATGATACAATTTTAGGGACAAATTTTAGTCTTTATGATGCAATTCTAGTACGTTTTCAATATCATTTCAATTATCTGTATAAAATCTTTAGAGAAAGCTGATACAAGGGTAAAGACATATAAAACAGATTTTACATAGTGAGTTATATATGTTTAAAAAAAAAAAAAAAAGTAGAGCCGTTTTTTGAATCAAAAGTTTCCGATATCTAAACCTGACCTACCTTATCATGTCATGGCTGTTATTTTTCATGTACTAACCACGTAATACATGAGAAAGGATATCTAAAATGGATTTATCTGACAATTTTCAAAAAAAGCGTTTGAGCTGTTTTTGAGATACCGACTTTTATTAAAACTTGGTATATTCAATGGTTGATCGAAAAACAATAATTATATACAAAAGGACATTTGAAGGGGGGTTAAGATGGAGAATTTGAAAAATTCTGTTTTTAAAGGAACGCACTTGATAGACATAAAAATGAACTATTTCCACAGGACACCTATCAATTTTCTCGAACTAACCAACTAATTCATACGATGGGAAATCTAATAGAATGTTTCTACAGCAAATTTGAAGAAAATCGTTAGAGTCGTTTTCGAGATACGGACTTACAGTCCCACTTCCGGCTCCCGATGACCCACTTCCGGTTTTCCAATTTTCATCAAAAGTTAGAACCATCCTCTGTGCACCAGATCTGTTTGAATTCTGAAATTTCGTAGTTCTATCCTTGTTAGTTTTGGAGATATGATAGTCAGAAGATTCCACGTACACATACATTCTGACCAATCGCCAAAAACTACTTTTTTCGACTCAGGAGACTTTAAAATATATTAATCAGATGAAAACTCGATATCGAATATTTGGACCAAATACAATACTTCCATCTCCTACGGTAGTCAGGTAATGGTAAGTAAAAAAAAAAAGGTGGATAAAACACCATCGCCACTTTAGAAAATGTGACATTTCTCGCTTTTTGAGAAATAATGATGTCTAATCACTTAAACTACCGCATTATGAAACAGATAAAAATTATATTTGAAACATATTTTTTTACTTATGAATATTTTTTATGCAATAAAAATTATGTCCATCCCCTCATTCTAGTCATTAATGAAGATTTTGTGAAATGATACTTTAGTGCACCACTGGTACATAGAGATCAAAAAAGATATTTGGATCTTAATAAAGTGTAAAAACGTATTTCATTTCCATGTTACTTATGTATTTTTTTAAAGATGGGTGGAGGACTGTTGAGGTAATAAGAAATTAATTACACTACGCTGAATTAAAAAAAAGAAAGAAATAAAAATTTCGAGCCCTGATACCATTTCTGCGGATTCTTACGTAAAATGATCTCCTGAATCCGAATAAGACCACCACTCACCGTTTTCCCGGGACGTCACCTCCTCCCCCAAAATTTGTATCCCTCTTCCGTAATTTTATGGCCATGAATTTGATTTGGAGAATGGAAAAGAATTAATTTAACACTTAAATATATATACCCAGACAACACAAAATCATCCTCAGGATGTCCGAGGATGAACTTTTTCGTATTTCCGATTGTCTTCGAGATATCCAAATCTTATCCACAGACATCCTCTGTTCATCCTCAGGATGACAAAATGTCCGCAGAATCTGTATTCGAGGGACGTTAAAAATACGCCCCAGGGGGCCCAAATTTGACTGATACAAGGACATGTACGACTATTTAAAAAAACTTTAGGCATCCCGAGGACATTCTAGGGATTATATTCTGAAATCTGTTGAGGATAATCCCTAGACAATGACATTTCACCTGTAACTGTTAGCCGTTCCCATTTAATTAAACACCCCCGGTTAACGTTGCTGAACTTAGGGACTTTAATGTCCACCGCAAAATGTTTTCGGTAACAGTTGACTATTTGCTTCGAAGGTTATTCGCCCATTATTTATATCAAATCATACTTCTGAAAATATTGGTGATAGTTGATTAAAAGAGTCCTTTAATTTTATCATTGAAAATTTTTTATTTTTTAGAATAATTTGTTTTATTAGATATACATATACATATTTCTTTTATCTTTGCTTCATTTTAGTTTTTAAATAAATAAATAAAATTTAAAAAGAACACATTTCGCTCAAACTCAACTTTAAATTTCAGAAAAGACCCCTTAGGAAGTCCTCCACGGAAGGTACTCTCCCTCAGGTTTAGGACCCAAGAACAGTCACTTGGCCTTATCCCCAACACCAACACCATTCATTCTGAATATATTTTTTAATGGATCGCAAGACATCGTAGAAAAATGCCCTCGAGACATCTTAAAGCGGACGTTTTATTTTAGGATAACTTAAGATATCTCAGAGACATCCAAACTAATGCGTTCTTTGTATTTTCTGTTCGTACATCCTGTGGATGTCCTCATATAATCTATTTTATCCTATGATGGAAACAGGACATTCGAGATTTTAAAATAACATCCCAGGGATGTCATGTGCTGTCTGGGTATATATATATATATATATATATATATATATATATATATATATAATGTATAATAAGTGATAATAATAACTGATTAATAAAATATAATAAATGTAACTTATAATTTCAGTGGCAAATCCCCTCCTAAATATTCCCCTTGCTGCAAAATTTTCATGTTATAGAATTTTTCACCACTTCAGGCCCTCATAAGATATCTAACAGTTAAAATTATTTTTCTCCACTCTAAATCAAATTTATAGCCATAAAATGACCGAAAAGTGGTAAAAATAGGAGGGGGGGGGTCCCCAAAAAACGGTGGGTGACAGGGCAAAGTGGCCGTCTATTTCGGATTCAGGAGGTCATTTTACATAAGAATTTGCAAAAATGGTGTTGAGGGATAACTTTCATATCGAGCAGTGTTATAACACGCGTGAAGATCGTGAAAAATGCCAAATCATAACAGCAAAAGGATTTTATAAAATCCTTTCTCAAGCAAAAACTGCTACATGTAGCGTCCAGTGCCATGTAGTGAGTTGAAAGTGAGGTATATATATATATATGTTCTACTCATATAAAAGGCCTTTGACATTTCTTCTATAATTTGGATTTTATGGAGTTTTTAAAAAAATGGTACTTTAAAGTATCGTCAGTAGATAAAGAATTAACACAAAGAATGGCACCACCCATGTTGTCAAAGGACTATAAAGCACCCTTTCTGTAAAGGAGTTATTAGAAAACGAATTTCACATTATTAAGAACTGAGAACTGCTAACTAACAATTGAACATTATACTCACTGGGCTCAGTGAAATAGTGCTTGCATGCAGTTTTTTAACCTCACCAAGTGGCTGAGAGGTTCTGCTCTCAAAGCTAGTAAAAGGAAAGGTCAGGTTTCGAACCTTGGTTGAGCTTTTGAAAAAAACTCCAAAGTGAAAAGAAATGTATCTAACACAGTTTTACTATTCAAAGTATTTGAAACAAAGATTAACTAATAAATTATCTATTCTTTGACCACATTTCTTGAGACCATGGAAGCCTCTGCGCAAGCGCTGACTCAACGAGTTCAGCGTTAAAATAGGGGAGACAGTCATCTGATTCAGAATAAATACGCGCCGAATGTCTGGATGTTTTCCAAATCTCAACCTGTCGCTCAATTTGGGTAACCCTACAAGTTTTTGGACTGCTCCTCACTGCTTGTTTTAGGAAACATGATTACACCATAAAAAAACAACGGAGATAGCAGATTTTTCTTCATACATTTATTTGCACTAAGTTCAAAATTATTTTAGAAAGTGACAATATTTTCAAACTTCTCCTCTGCAAATAAAGCATATGAGTGATCACCAAAAAAAAGTAAAATGAGGATTTATGTAAAATGAAACGATCTGAAACTTTTATTTGAATATTTAGTTAATAATTATAAACCAAAGTCCGTAAGAAAAGGGGAAAAGAAAAAAGGAAAACACAACGCAAATGAATTATTTATATATATCTTTACTTAATATATTTTTATGTGAGAAATATGGAATAATTATTGTTTTCTTTTTATTCATCATTTTATCTCTGGGGAGTTCTTTTCGAAGTGTGGATTTTACAGTAATGTTTATTAAATGAATATATTTGAAACATTAGATACATATAAATTTCCCTCCTATTTCTTTCAGATAGAAAAAATAGCGTCATCGCCTATATTGAATTTTGAATAAGAAATAGTAGTCTATTACAGAACCTAAGAGTTTAGGAATACGTGAGAAGGAAAAGGCTAAACAAAAAGTTGCACTCCTGTATTACATTAAATTATATTTAAGATAGGCATTTTTAAAATGATCTTTTCTTAAAATAAATAAATAAATATTGATAATTTAAAAAATTTAAAATCTTTGAAAAGGTTAATATTTATAATAAATAATTTTGTCAAGCAACCTTCGTCATAATCTAAAATATTTACTGTAATTTTTTGTACGTTCTCTGCAGCTCCTGCCATGATCCTTCACTGTTTATAATCGAAAAAAAAACTTGATATGTGAGATGTATATTATAAACAAATAGGCTGATTCAATTTAGGTGCATATAGGCCGATAGATGGTGCTACTATGCCAGAAATTTCTCCGTGAACAAGAAGGCTATATCTCAAATTATATTATATATAATTGTACAAAACTTGCTGTATGAGAGATCCATTACGAAACACTAAGCTGATTCAATTTCGGTGAAGATGGGCCGATTCGTAAAGCTGCTTTACTGAAATTTGCCACGTGAAGACTAAATCTCAACTTCTATGACATATATAGGCGGCAGCAAAATTATTCAAGCTAGGAAAAATTCCTATATAGAAAAGTACACTAAATACTGTTATATTAAATAAATCTTTGTCAAATCACGCTCTCAGGCTGAATAAGAATGTAATTCGACAATGATATATTTAACAAAACAGTATTAAGTGTACATTTTTTTATATAGGAATTTTTGCTAGCCCTCGAATAATTTTGCTGCCGACTGTAAATGTACAAAACTTGATATGCGAGATAGTTATTATGAAAACGAATGCTGATTTAATTTAAGTGTATATTGACCGCTAGGTGGCGTTGCTATTGTTCACCTTCTATGAATTTCCACATGGCTATATCTCAGCATCTGTTGAATAAAATTCTAGCAAACTCCGTTTGTAAAAATTTTTAATCTCAGTACAGAATGACATAGAAGAAAGTTTTGTGACGGCCACGACTAGTTTTTTTTTTTTTTTTTTTTTTTTTTTTCCCTTGCGATCTGAGACCGATTATTAGAGCAAACCTTTGACGGTATATTTGCAAATATTACACATATTTAGTATATTTTTGACAGTATATTTCAACTCTATTTTATATTTTCATTTATATTTTTCTTTTTCCAAATACACATTTGATACATGCGCCTTAGTGCTTGATACACACTTACGCCATTTGCCAAATAAACGTCTTAAATAATAATTAAAAAAAAAAAAAAAAAAAAAAAATCAGAAAATTTCTTTTCTATTAAAAATTTAATATTTATATTACAACGATAGATTATTTAAAAATGTAGCTTTGTATTAATTTTAATATCTTTATTTTATCTGTAAATATATGTTTTGAATTTTCAGTTCTGTCTCGCTGAATTATTTATTAGTCTGGTAAACCTAATTACAAAAAGCTTTCAAAATGAAGTATAAATTTATGAATAATGTATTATACTATGTCTTTTAGCTTTTATTATTTATTTAAATATATATTTTGCAACTAATTAATTGACTGAAAGAAATCAATGTAGAATATTCCAGAGTTCTTGTTCTGAACTTCTTAATTATTTATTCAAGGCTTTTTCCTAAAAAATAATACAAAGAGACTTAGAAAAAAATCTTTTATATTCAATTTTCTTGCGGTTTATTTGACACCGCCTTTTCAGTGTCATCTTTTAAGTTGATTAGCAGGCTTTGCTTGTTTTACTGGTCGTTATATTAAAAATGAATTTTGGAAAAAAAATTGAATTGCTATTTTTTTTCCCTTTATAAATAAAAACAAAATTTTGTTAGAATCATTCATATTCTCTCTGCAAGTACACGCAGCCTTCGGCAGCGCCTTCCTCGTCTACACTATGTGGGGTCCGGTCCCTGTGGCAACACGTTACTTGGACATTTGAATTCAGGTGTTTATCGAACGACAGGGAGCGTTGCTGTTATTCAAGAACTACGATTTCACATATTTCTATATCTCAACATCTATCAAGCATTTTAATTTAGGCACTGTAATGTTCCCACATCTGCGAAGAAAACTAGTATGTTGTGGTCACCACAAGACTTTCTTCTATATTTTCCTATACAAATTCACTCAGTAACAATATATATATATATATTGTTAAAAGTAAAAAAAATCCATAACTTTGTTTTAAATTATCACAGATTTATAGTTCAACCATTCGTTTTAAAGGTATTGACGAGACCTTTCGAAAATATCCATTTTGAAAATCTACCGAATGCCCCCACATGCACAAAGTTTTTTTCCTAGTTGACTACTACTATTATCAATAATTCGTATTAATTTTACAATCACGAGTTTAAAATAATTCTCATTATGAACATTTATACGAAATTTTGTCCTATACTGCCATGTTAAAAGTTTACAAAAAATGTGATCACAGCACCACCTGTTGAGAGATGGATCCCCAAATCGAATCAGCACCAGTTTATGTCAGGGTGCAACTCAATACCAAGTTTGGTTAAATTTCATTCATTGCTCGTGAGCTACGGTGTCCACAAAAATCGTGATACAGACAGACAGACATTTTCTAAAAACTATCAATTCGTGTTCTGGACCCCCAAAACGTGTAAATCCATCCAAAAACGAAGGTCGAAAATTTTCGCGAATCCAATACTTTCTCTATATTACATATAGAAGAAAGTAAAAAATGTGACTGAAAAGTCCTTCAGAAACAAATCATTACGATCAAAGAGAAAGAACACATCTGATTCTTTGGTATGTCTACCTTTTAGACAGTTAAGTACAATGACAGAAAAGCCCTAATGAGAGACAGCTTATTTCGAGAGTCATTGCCCCACGAAACTGCATGAGCTGTCCGTGCTTTTTAAGTCCTTGCTTTCTAGAGGAAAGCCTCAACTAACTCACTTTTCGATTAACAGATTGGAGATTAGAAAAAAGTAAAATTGAAAAATAAAAACTAAAAAAGTAAAAATTCTATCAAAGACAGAATTTAGTTTAGTACGAAAGACTCTTAATTTCAATCTGTAAAATTTTTATTCTTTATTTATTTTTTTATCTCATTTTTTGACCGTAAAACTGGGGCTACGTATTTTTTAAAATGACTGAAATGAATTAAGTGTTGCTACCTAAATTTCATACTTAATTAAATTTATAAAATCTATATTGTCGTGTCGAAAAACTGTTTGCACCCCTGGATTCAGAAAAATCGTCCTTTTCATTGGGTACCGAATTTGTAACGATAGAACAGATATTTCTAATTTATTTTGGTGTTACACAAAACTTGTGTGCAAAATCTGTCGACGACGTTTTTACCCAGATTGAAACTAATAGTCCTCCTCTCCTAGTCCTAAAAAATAATGTTTTCCTCCAAAATCAGGTTTGCAGAAATGAATTGAGTGAAAATTTTGAGCTGGACTATAAAATATTATGAACATTTCTAATGTTGAATTCAAATTCTAGATTTTGAATTTAGTAGACCGAGTTACCGAAACTCATCTATATTTTGATTTGCGAAAAGAATTAAACTTCAGTCAGCACTGTCTATCCTCCGACTTGAAGTCGTTACAACACTAAGCAATAGCGAGACCCAGGAACATTGCTTTTCTAGTCCTCGCTCTGTGACAATAAAAATTATATAATACATTTTAGATAGGGAGAGGTACCGTCGCCACCCTTCCCCCTTCCTGACGGACGAATTTCACAAATTCCTGAAATTAACTTTTAAATATTCACATTTGTTACATTATAAAGCAGCAATTTTATGGATATTTCTTTCTCCTTGAGAGATGAAGGGATATGTAAAATCATGTGTCTCCCCCCCCCCCCTCCCAACATTCGGGGACGAAATCTTGAGAGTTCTGAAATAAATTATCCAATTATCTTAAAATATTGCCAGTATAATAATGCACTTTGCTTTCGTGAGATAATGAAACATACCGAAGCGGGGCTACACGATATCTTCAGAACAGTACAGTCTCTTAAACGATAAGAAATTGAGACACGACTGTTCATTCAGAGTTGAGATTGTTAGCAGATTATCTTAAAATTTAGTTTTTTTTTTTTTTTTTCCCCACAGATGATTATTTAATAGAGGGCCGATGATATGAACTTAAAAGAACATGTAAACGACGCAACTGAATCTCACATGTCTATTTAAAAAAAATGTTTCTAAAAAATGGAGTTATTTTACTAAGTTAAAATTTATTAAATAATTACTGAAAATATTGAAACAAAAAGGGTTATTCAGCTTTTATTTTTTTATTTTACTATTTTTATTGTTTGTACATATCATTTTACTTGATTTTTACTAATTTAACGTTTCATTTTAAATTATATTTCCAGCCCCATCCTTATTTTAATGATAGCTCAATTCAGTCATGTTTAAAGTTGTTTCATAATATATGCGTGATGCATAATTTTTTCGTTTTATGTAAATTCGTCAAATCAAAATTGTTATTTATATCATTTTATTCGTCTTGGTCAATATTAACGCATTTCATTTGAAGGTAATTAAAAATGTATGTATTAAAAATTATTTATTTATACATATTAAATGATTCATTTTTTAGTGAGTCATTGTTTTGCTATTATTGGAAACAGTATATTTAATACACCGTTTCCAATCCGGTGTATTAAATAAATTAAATCCGGTTTCCAAAGGGTTCCGTAAGAAGTTTTCCAAAAAAACTTTTAAAGTTTAAAAGTTAATAACTAAAAAAGCTATAAAAATTAAAAAATAACTGAAAGATTACATAGCTTTAAATAAGTATTTTAACTTAACTGACTATCAATAAAAACTGTGAGAAACAACTTCTCCAGTGATTTTTTTCCCCAAAACATATTTGAAATGCATGCCTATTTTCTAGAACTTATTAGTAAATGCGAAGTAAATCTTTTATTCCCGATATATTTCGATGAATTATTCATTAAAGGTGGTAAACTGAAATTTAAACCTTTCTAAAGGAAAAGTAAATTCATGAATAATGCAAAGGGTGCTTTTTAGTTTGTTTAACGATTTTCTTGATATATTACTGTTAATTAGGAAAAAAATATTTAAGTAGGTAAAAAAAAAAAAGAAAGTTTTTGGTTTTTGTTTTAGTTAAAAATTCGAAACTTTAGAGATATTTCGGATATTATATTTTTTCGAAAGCTTTTTTCGAAAAATGACATTAATATAATTTAAATACAAATTCATCCTAAAAGTTAAAAGGAAATAATAACAAAAGAATAATTAGGAAACTAAGTGAAAGATAAATTCTTTTTTACTGATTTTAACCTCAATTTCAATTCGAACTTGGAAATTTAAAATAAGGGTTAATTGAAATTTAGATTCATTATATTGAAAATTGTGTAGAAAATATTGTTTAAAGATCTAGGGTTTTAAACATTTTCAAAACATTGGTCATAAAGTTTTACAGTATTCCTTTTTGGTTATACAGAGACATCCATGATTAAATGACATTTTATTAATTTTTTTTTGCCTGTATATTTAAACGAATATATCTTATAATAAAGAAACATGAATCTTTACGCCCCACCATAGCCGAAATGATATTCTCTCAAAAAGGGTGGACGTGAGGTGCCAGGTTCGTACCAAGATCGTTTTCGTCTGCCTAGTCGTTTACAGATTTCTGCGGTTTTCTTCGAAACTACTGTGAATATGGGTTAAGACTTCTCAGAAAGACACCCCCCTCTCCTCCCTACGGATGGCATTCCACCGGGATTTTAAATTCCACACAACCTGCATCTTTACTTTTAATGTTAAAAACACATCTAAGAAAATTCTTTGATTTTCTGACATAGAAACTAATTGGATAAACAAATCCCCCTGATACTATCAATATAAGCGATTAAAAAAAAAAAAAATGTAGGGTATACAGGATTTTATATTTATTAATTTTCTTAATATCCATACATGAATGATGATTTGAAATGATGCTTTATAAGTAAAATGCTAATACTTACTTTATAAACAAATAGAAAAGAAAAAAAATATTTTTAACAATTTATAATAATGATTTGTTTCGACGAAATACGGGGGAAAAAAAAAAGAGTGATCAATTGACTACTAAACTTACTTGCAATCTTTATTGTTTTATTTTATTTTCTGCCAAGGAGTCGTTTTTGTGAATCACGTCGTTACACTTAACGATGAAATTCCAGGGGGAAATAATAATGTTACTACATAATAAAAGCGTTGTTAAATTCAATTAAACGTAAGATAAAATTGTACAAAGCTTAATTAAGAAAGCGGTCAGGGATGACTGCATTGTAAGCCAGAAAGAGAAGTGGCGGTTACAGTTAGTCATAGAAATGACAATTTTTATAATAAACTAGGGGGAAGTATCATTAATTTGCAGTGCAATAGCCGCCCATTTCATGGATCGGCAGTGAAAAAAATCGACCTATTTAATCAATTAAATTGTACCAATGAGCGGTAAAATTCAGGGATAAAAGTTCTGTTTTTTTCTACCAATAGAATTTTTATGCAGAAATTTTTGTCGCATTTTTACAATTAATTTTGAGATTCTATAGATTAGAAATTTTTTTCAAAAAATACTGGTGGCAAAAAAATAAAAAATAAAATAAAAATAGGGGAACCCTTTCATCCCTGAAAGTTGGACAGCATTAGCAATTTGCATTGATCCAAAAATTTTTATTGCTATTATCTTTCTTTTCTAACATTCTTTTTAGAAATCTCTCCTTGATTCTGAGTAATTCTCACTCAGTTTTTACTTCTGGTGAGAACCCTGCCCTGCTGGGCAATCCGCCTACTCGCTGAATAGAAATATTAATAGTGCATAGCACAAGACAAAAGCAGAACAATATTATAGAAATCCCTAAATTCAATGTAAAATTGAAATACCACATTTTTAAAAATGAAATTTTATGCTAAATACTGACTTTTTTTTTTTTTTTTTTTAAGTATTGAAAGAAATTTGTAATGTCTAGATTATTTTACGTTACATCTTTAGTGTATGACCCCTTGGCGACTTTAAAATTTTTGTCACTATTTGGCGTCATTGATAGAAGAAACAACGTAATAAGAGATACTATTTGTATATTGGAAAATAGAGTACCGTTACTAACGCGAGGTTTTTAATTAATGATTTCGTTAATTAAAGCAGTAGAAATTTCTACCCCCCCCCCCCCCTCCGCAATAAAAAAACCCTTTTTTTTTTAACATATAGAGAAAAATAATTAAATTAAAAATTAAATTAAATACTTTTCACGTATTTGATATCAATAGATGTAGAATAAGAATTATGATGGTATATTTTCAAAACCACCCATAGGGCTTGATCATAGATCGTTGCCCACTGCGTACAGTCGGTAACAAAAGTGTCCGAACACTAGGAAAAATTCCTATGTAAAAAAAGTACACTTCATATTATTTTGTTAAATAAATCCTTGTCGAATCCTGTTCTTAGACTGACTAAGAACAGGATTCGACAAGGATTCATTTAACGAAACCGTATGACGCGTACTTTTTTTACATAGGAATTTTTGCTAGTGTTCGGGCACTTTTGTTACCGACTGTAGTTTTTTGCGGTATTAAACTCACTAAAATCAACTCAATGAATTGAGGTGATGGCAATTATAATGGAAAGTGTAACTGAAAAATGTTGAAACATATTTAAAAATTTAAATCAGTATCAGTTATTAACGCCGAAAAATTCATTTATAATTTTGGTGATTTTTTTCTTCTTTTTTTAATCGATCACTAATGAAAATAAATATTATTAGAAAAACAGAATATCTAGGTATAAAAATCAAAGATAAAATAATGGAATTATTATTGCCTGTTGTACATATTTTCCCTAGAGCATCTATTTGATTAGAGAGTGAATCCTCCATCGAAGAATGCGACCAGCATAAAGAATCACATGACGAGTGCTTTCATTTTTTACCAATGAAGGTCAATCCCCTCAACCAAGGAGGTCCTTCAACCCATTTTCGGGGTTCAAACATTTTTCATTATGTCATCCAATTGCGGACGGATTTGGATAGAACTCCTGCATTGATAGGCTGACGCATCCGCCATTTTCTAGTCTACAAGACCGGCTGACGATTTATTATTGGTAATTTTTCGGCAATAAATTGCACGAATAAATCCAGAAAAGGGCACCATCTTTTTATATTTTCTTCTAATCCAGAAAGAAGGAAAAAGTGGATTATAAATTGCACATGTAACTCGTGGATACCCGGAGCAGGAGCACAACTTTATTGCGCAAAATTTCCCTTATTTTCAACTTATTTCATTTCATTTTCAAAGTTCTTTGACAAATTTAATATGAATGTAATGTTTTTTTAAGTTATTGTTTTTAAATTCTTTTAAAATTAACTTTAAAATTACATTTCTTTTAACGTGAAGGGTTGCAGTTTTGAGAACGTTGGGGATGTTCTTAAAATTGCCAACTTGTTTGTTTCCTGATAAGAAGTTTTAGCTCACATGATCTGTGTAAAAGTTTAAAGGCGATAACAACGTTAATCAGATAACCTAGCTTTTCCTACCGCCAACGTTTTCCCAGATCGGCTGGAAAATGGCGGACACTGCGCCAGCTCGTATCATATAGGAGCCTTAGATTTGGCCATTTCATTCGTCACGTGACCGACGAAAAATCATCCTCAATCTTCGTTAGACTTTGAATAGGAACTTTAGCGCTCTCTAATCAAATGTATGCTCTAAGATATTTCCATAAGCTTTACATCTAATATACATTTTTTTTTTCTTTCAGCTTAAAAATGATAAAGTGTACCCAAAAGAATATTTTGTAAGTATACATTACCGATATTTGATACGACGTTATGCAACTACTTTAAAAGTTATAATATCAAATATTTCAGGAAATTTTAGGTGATTTTTAAATTCGACTTTTAACTAAATTACTTTATTTTATTTTATTTTATTTCATTTGTGGAAGGGGGCGGGGGGTAGGTACAGTCAAAGATACAACAGGTAATGTTACAATTTAACAGAATTAATTTTATAAATTAACTCATTAACGGCTGCGATTTCATTTAATAATATCAAAATATTTTTATAATATTTGTATTTTTTAATAGTGATTTTTGTTTTTTTTTTAGTTGCAGTCGATAACACGATTATAAACAATCTCACAAATCTTCATGTAATCTGCTTTAAATTATAATTTAAATTATAATTTTGGAATTTGAATCGTCCTTTTGTGATTTCTTCAATCCTCGCACATGCTCATGTAAACTAATAAAATACAAGTTGAGTAGTAATATCTATTATAAACTAGTGAATCTGCAGATCAGGAGCCTCAACGTCTTATTTGCATCACGCACTACTCAACACATCATATTTATTTATTCCTAATTATATAATATATATATTGATACGATTGTCTTCCTACATAAACAGAAACGTGTCTGAGGGGGCTTCCTTCCCCCTCCCACACACATTCCCTCGTTATATCTCTTTTTCTATAACTGTCTGTATATATGTATATATATGCATTCTTAATAACTGATATCTTGTATTAATTTCCTGTAATTTATAAATACTTGTACCAAATTCAATGAAAAATGATTACATAACATAGCAGAATTATTTTGTGTTACCCAGTAAATTAATTACTTATTCTATGCCCACACTTTGCCATAGAAAAACATACTTTTAAAATTCTATTATAATAAAATTTCCTTATATTTAATGGGGTGTAACCATGCCAAAGTACACTTTTAAGAAATACCCAGAAAAAACCGTAATAGTACGAAATTCTTTTATGTATCCCGGAAAAGGAGCCACAGTAATTATGTACGCTAAACAACAATGCACTTATTAAATTAATTATAACTCACTAATATTTCAACCTAATTTCACATCATTTGGATGATTACGGAATGTCATCCGAATTCTTTTGTGTGTTTCCGTAAATAAAACATTTAGTCTGTACATAACCCCTTTTTTTAGAGTAAATATGCTTTTATATATCTTTATAATGTATGATAATTCCATTACGTTGAATGTAGCATAAACGTGTTAAAATGCGCATAAAAATAAGTTTGTCTATAGAGAATAATGTTATGAAATTATTTTGTGTGTCTCTGTAAACGAATTATTAATATTGTATACATCAGTAAAAACTACCCAACTTATTCTACGTTTTTCATGAATAATTGTTCAAAATTGGACATAAATTGGATGATTACATAATATTGTCCGAGCACTTTTGTAAAGTCCTGTATATTACTTAGGGAGCCTAAGAGTACATATTTTCTGCAGAATACATAAGTTTAAGCATCTCAGTAATGTACGCTAATTTCATTTTGTTGATTTGAAAAGTACTGATGCAAAAATGGGTTTAAACGAAATTCACCCATATAATGATAAGAATTTTGGTGTGTCCCTGCACACAATACATAAACAATATAGACATAAAAAATTATACAGCTATTTCTATACAGAGCCTGAACGTCAGTGCGAATTTGCAAGTAAATAGGAGGATTTTAGCAGCCGCTATTGCGGTACATACAAGTTCTGCCCATAGGCCGTAATGATAAAAAAAATTTTTGGTGTGCCCCTGTACACAAACTACAAATGGAACACACATTCAAAACTATACATTTAATTCTGTGTGGCTCATAAACGTGTGAACCAAATTGCATGTCAATAGCGTGATTTTTACGGCTGCTATCGCGGTTCATACAAGTTCTTCCTATACGCTGTAATGATAAAAACAACTTTGGCGTGTTCCTGTAAACGAACTACGAATGGAATACGCATCCAAAACTACGCAGCTGATTCCGTTAGGCTCTTGGACATGTATACCAATTTAAAAGTCAATATATAGCATGTTTTTTGCGGCCGGTATCGCGCGACAGACAGACACACAGACGGAACCCAAAATCTTTTTGAGTCTCATCAGAGGGTCTCCACTGACGTTTCGGCAAAAATTGCAAGTCAATAGCTTGATTTTTGCGGTGATTTTTGCGACGTGTCTCTATACACAAGCCATAAGAAATATAGACATAAAAAAAATTACAGCTATTTCTACACAGAGCCTGAACGTGTGTGCTAATTTTTAAGTCAATCGGGAGATTTTTGCGGCCGATTGACATACAAATTCTTCCCATTGGCCGTAATGATAAGAAGAACTTTGCCGTGTCCCTGTAAACGAACTATATATTAAATGTTCACCAAAAACTATACAGCTACTTCCATGTGGCTTGTGAACATGTGTACCAAATTACAAGTCAATAGCGTGAATTTTACGGTCGCTATCGCGCGACAAACAGACAGACACACAGACCTTTTTGAGTCTCAACAGCGAAGCTTCCACTAACGTTTCGGCAATTATAATACTGTATTATACAAGTTTTGTGTTGACATAGGATAGAAAATTTATATGAAAAATTTACAATTTCGCTATGTTGGTAAAATCGTAAATTACGAATAACTTACGAAATTTTCCTATTAGAATATTTGTATTCAATCATGTTCAAACAAATATCATAAATGTAATTTTGAAGTTGTGTAATGCATTTATGATCCTCAAAATGGAAGTTTATGCTCAAATTTGCCTTATTCTGACATGTTAAGTAAATCGTAAATTCCAAGTAACTTACGAATTTTTTAAATTGGAAAAATCATAGTCTATGATATTCATGCCAGTATTCTAAATAATATTTCGAAAGTGGTTTGACAACTTTACGATGAAAATATCCCTCAAGATTGACGTTTATGTGAAATTTTGCTCTATTGTGCCATGTTAAGAAATTCGTAAATTTCCAATAACTTACAAAATTTTTTAATTGGAAAATTCATAGTCATTATTATTCATGCCAGTGTCCTAAATAATATTTCAAAAGTAGTCCGACATCTTTACAATAAAAATATCTCTAAAAATTGACGTTTATGTGAAATTTTGCCCTATACTGCCATGTTAAGAAATTCGTAAATTTCCAATAACTTACGATATTTTTATATTGGAAAATTCATAGTCATTAATATTCATGCCAGTGTCCTAAATAATATTTCAAAAGTAGTCTGACATCTTTACGATGAAAATATCGCTCAAAATTGACGTTTATGTGAAATTTTGCCCTATACTGCCATATTAAGAAATTCATAAATTTCCAATAACTTGCGAAATTTTCAAAGTAGCATATTTATAGTTACTGATGTTCATTCCGGCATCAAAACGGATATTTTAACCCTACAAGGCACCCAGTTCCATATGTGGAACACCGACTTTAATCGTTCCTATAGCTATAAAATTATTAGTAGCGACATCTCTTGACATCTTGATAGAAGCTACTGACATTTAGCAATGTAGTAATACGAATCTTTACCTAAAGATGTCGTTCGTGTTTTTGTTATAGTGCACTCAGTTTGAAATTTGAATGAAAGTGATACGTTAGTCGTTTGTCTGAATTCAAAAATAAAAAAAGAATAGTTTTTGAACAGATCTGACTCGAAAAAAATACTGTGTGTTATAACGAGGTGTATATTTTGCAGAGGTAAGTTGTTTTTTTATATTACAACATTAACCTTTTAGTAAATCATATTTTTATGTATGTTCCAGATACGGTACGTTGAGCTTTAGTGTCCGTTTTTACTTATACGTATTTACGATAACTTTCCTTATGAATACTTTGATTTTATTGCAGATAATGTCGCGAAGAAGATTATGTGATGAAGATATTGAGGGTTTCTTGAATATTCCCTCTGGGAAAGACCTCAAAAGACCCTCTCTAGGAAAAGACCTCAAAATACCTTCCATAAAAGACCTGAAAAAGGAAAAGGTTCAGAGAGGTTATTTAGAGCAATGGGTAGCAAATTGTGATAATACAGATATTGTCACCGTTATGTGGTACGATAACAAACCAGTCGTTTTATCATCGTCTTTTGTGGGTCAAGAGCCAATAGAAACAGCAAGAAGATACTGCAAGAAACAGAAAAAGTATATACAAGTGGATTGCCCCCAAATAATCAAAACATATAACCAGCATATGGGTAGTGTGGACCTCCTAGATTCGTTCCTAGGGAAATATAAAATAAAAATTAGGACCAGAAAATAGTACTTGAGGCTATTTTATCATCTTCTTGATGTAACTCTTATCAGTTGCTGGTTATTGTAAAGAAGAGTCGGGGAGCAGCAGCATACGCCAACCCCAATGAAACAGAAGGACTTCAAATTGAAGTAGCGAAAGTTTATGCATGTTTGGGCTATCGATAAACAAAAAGAGAGGTAGACCAAGTTTATCTGATGAAATTGAAAATAAAAGGCAGAAGACAAATACATCAATCCTACCTCCTCGTGATGTCAGACGTGATGGGTTTGAGCATTTTCCTGTTTGGGGTGAAAAAAGACAACGATGCGAATATCCTTGTTGCAAAGGAAAAACATTCTTATCTTGCGACAAATGTCGCGTAGGACTTTGCCTAAATAAATATAATAATTGTTTTAGATCTTTTCATCAATAAAAAAATAACAAATTTATTATATTAGTTATATGATTTTGTTTGTTAGTTGCAATACATAAAAAAGTAAATTATATAATAGTTATTTCATTTTGTTTAAAATAATAAGTCACTAATTGAAAAAAAATTCAAATAGGAAACTATTTCCAAAACAATTCAATTGTACTAGTTTAATACCAAAAAGCATAGTTAAGGCTCAGTGTACCGTATGTGGAACTGAAATAAAAAGTTGATTTTTCCGTAAAATATGGTTTTATTTTTATTTTTATGAGTTTTCCCTATCTTCTGATCACTAATTACAACCTATATATTTTTGTCGCGCACTAAAAAAAAATTGAGCCTTGTAGGGTTAAAACTGGTCTGACATTTTTACAGTAAAAAGTTTCCATTTAATGCACGTTTAAGTGAATTTTTGTCCTATTCTTCCATGTTAAGAAAATCGTAAATTTCTAATAACTTACGAAGTTTCTTAATTCGAATGTTGCAAATGAATAGGGTTCTTGCCAGTGTCGAAAGTAATATTTTAAAACTGATTTGACCTCTCTGCGACAGTTTGTTCTTGAGATATCGTGTACACAGACTAACAAACTAACGGACTAACAGACACCCTACAGACAGACACCATACAAATTTTGTCATTTTCGGATTCCTCACACCTGAAAACGTGTAAAAAAGTCAAAAAACCGAGGTCTAAAATTTTCACGATTACCTAAGTTCCCCATACCTATAGTATGATGGGGAACTAAAAAGCTATAAACTTACGACATTTATTTTTTACAATACACGTATGTTTTGAATACGTGTATTGTAAAAAATAAATATTATATAAATGCTACAAAATTTTCGCAAATAAATAAATAAAAAATAAAATAGACTGTTCCAATATATATATATATTCATTTTGCATTTCAATTCAAATTTTGGATTTACTCCTTTGAATTATTTTGTAAATACTGTCAGTCATGCTCAAAACATGTCTGTAGAATGCGTGGCTGTAATTTAAAATCAACTATGCTCTACTTTATTTATTTATTTAATTCCTGATTAGTCGAAAACTGACTCATGGGCATATACCTCTCGTGCAAGTATTCTCCAAATGTTTTCAATTGGATTAAGGTCTGGGCTGATCAGTCTATAACAGTCACTTGATTCTGGGTAAACCAAACTTTGCTTGCGTAGAAGGTGTGAATCGACTCTTTTAACTGTAATTAGAATTTCCAGTTTTCCCCTCCCAGATGTTTCCAACTGGGAGGTGATTCATTTTGGGGACATTTTAAAAATTCTTATAACACTGTCGAATATTAATAAAAGCAATATCATTGCTGCCAACATTTTTAATTTTTAAATCAGATTCAACACCAGTATTTTTAAAAAAGGAATTCGTTACATATATATTCGACGAATAAATAAAACTAGATAAACTGGAAACATTTATAAAAACTTTCTAGCATTGAAGTCTTCGTTGAAATAAGGGACACTTGGCACCTATGCAATATCCGTTAAAACTGAACGTGCCCCACACCAGTGTTGGGGGATAATTGATTAAAAAGTAATTGAATTACAATTGAACTACAATTATAATTATTTTACTGTCAGTCGATTAACAAGTAATTGATTACAAATAAATTGAATTACTTATTCAATTTATTTGTATTAATTCAATTTATTTGTAACCAATTACTTGTTAATCGACTGACAGTAAAATAATTATAATTGTAATTTAATTGTAATTCAATTACTTTTTAATCAATTATTCCCAACACTGCCCCCACACCACAAGAAAACCCTTTCCTTTTTGTCGACTAAACAACTCACTCGTAGATCCTGCCAAGGCCTACCCAAATTGATATTTTTTTAGTCAGTGAAGAAAGCATTCACCCATCCAATTCATGCTACACGGTGCAATTTCAGCATAGTGTCCCACACATTCTGCGATATTTATAAAGTTTGCTTGCCTCTATGCGACGGTGAACAGTAGATGTTGATATAGGAAACGCTAAAGTCCTCGCCGTTTCACAGACAGACTACATTTAGGTTTGAACTGCTTTAGTCACAGAATATATCTTACCACTGAGGTGTCTTTTTTGGTCAACCTGAACAATTTTTTTTTTTTTTTTTTTCAATCTCACTATTGATAGAGTTTCATTAATTCCAGGTTTTCTTACGCTGTTTAGCCATATAAGATATTTTAAGATTTTGAGTCTTTAAATGCCAAATTTGAGTTTTGTCAGCTTCAGAGAATTGAACATTGTTGGGCATTTTCAATGTATTCGAAAATTTAACAACGATCAGTATTTTTATTACTTTCTCTTACCCATAAGGTAGAGAAAGTATTGTTTTGGGGTCAAATTTTCGAAAGTGAGATTTTGTTATATTTATACGTTTTGAGGTTTCCTGAATACGAAAATCATGTTTTTAGATGTTGGTCTGTGTGTATATCTGTGCGTCTGTGTGTGTCTCTGTCTGTTATCAACATATCTCAAGAACAAATAGTAGCAGACATTCCAAACTTAGTATTCTAAATGGGTATCATATAGGGATGCTACAGTAAACTTTTCGTTGAGATGAAGCAAGTGGTTCGTGTACAGGGACACTCAAAAGTATTCAAATACATTACGTCTGGGGGGGGGGAATTGCAGGTAAGTAGAGTTTAACATCTATAGACTGCACTAAACCAAATGTAACGAATATATATTTTTTGTAATAGAGATAGTTAACTGGGAAAATTTTTTTGTGTATGTAGGAGCCTCGCCCCCCCCCTCTCCTGGGGGAGAAGTCCCCCCTCGAGGGGAGTAAAATTTCATGATGGGTATCTTTAAAAAGAGCTCGCCAGTACCTTTAAAACGAATGGTTAAACCACCGATCTGCGATAATTTAAAATAAAGTTGTCAATTTTTTTTTTAATTTAATATTGAGAATAAATTCAACTTTTTTTTATATTTAGTGTTTACTGCTTCTCTAGTATGGAAATCGTCTGCATTATATTAAAAGATAATTTTTTAAATAATAATTTTAATAAATTATTTTTTAAAAACAGAATTATTTTTTAATTACCGAATTAAATTCTATATAAATGTAGGTGCATTAATGAAACGGGGGTTGAGGGGGGCGTTCCCCTTACACAGAACTAGTTATCATATAAAACTCTTCCGAAGCCTGATTTGAATTTTTAAAGATAGGTTTACATAAGAATACTCGTTATCTTACCTCTTAATCTCTCAACCTGTATTTATAGTATTAAAGTTCAGGGTAAGAGAAAGTCGTGTGAGTAACATATCAGATTTTTTTTTTTTTTTTTTTTTTTTTGAAATGTTATTTCAAAAATGTGCCTGTCCATATACTTTTCAGACGCACTTTATGATTCTTTGAATTATAAATATATTAAAGTAAAATGTAAACTGAAAAGGAAAATTACATGGCGTATGGTAGGTAATATCCAGTTATACAGAACAATGAAGCTTCCGCTTTTTTGCCCTTTATTTCCTACTAATATTACCACAGAAATCTTTATCGTAAATTTACAGCTTTAATTTACAATATAATTTATTTTATCGTGATTCTTGTTAAATCTTTTTAAACAAGAATTGTAACAACGACAGCTACACTTTTTGTTAAAAAATACAACATACAATTAAATTTTACAAAAGCTGCTATAAAATTTTAAAAATTAAAACGTATTAATAAAATAAACATCTTAATTATACTGTTTAAAATTTTCTACCCGCGATTAAAAGGATTATTTGTACACCAAGTTGTATCTAATTTTAAAAAGTTGGTGCCATTGAAAAATGTATCAAATCATGGTTACCTCAGTTCATAATTGCCGTTTCTGTTTCAATCTTACACCATTTAAATAACAATACTTAAAATTCATTTTTGTGACGTTGTTATGCTCTGTTTCTGGTATCACACAGTACTGTTTCCTTAACCATTAACCGGTGAAGTCCTAATTTAGTCCTATAAACGTTGATGTGGGATCTCCCACACTCCTACACGATGCTCTCAAAGGTTGATTTTCTGTTTTTTTAAAACAAAATTTATTAATGTTATTTAAGTGCATATTTAAATAGCTACCACGACAAATGTTTTTGAAAGCCTCTTTATAAAAGTACTGGAGAAGGAACTGCTCTAAAAAAGTGCTATTATAAACTATTAGGCACACCGAACTCTCTCACGCCACCATTTACGGATGAATTACAGTTTTAAACTACTCTAGTTAATGTGTAATTGGGTTTTAAAATACTTCCATCGTCCCTTCAAGTTCCACCCACTTTTGACTATTCTGACATGACAACTCTTCCTGACTTTTAACAATTTTTCCTAAACACGCCCTCTCTCTCTCTCTCTTCTTCTTCTTCTTTTTTTTTATGATTACGGTGAATATAATCTTTACTGAAATATTAAGTTTTTATCATGTTAAACCTACAAAAAAAAAAAAAAAATACTTATCGTGCAGTCCTCAGATTAAGAAAAATAAAAGTTACAGATGATATTCAAAACACACTTGACAGCAAACAGCTTTCAGACTTTCATATTTCCACCTACAAAAAAATGCCAATAAATATCATTCGATGTAGAGTAAATTGCACATTAATATTACAGGTCTTACTTAATTGTAATGTTCGTGAATTATGTTATGAATATTTATTTAAATTCTCTTAAAAAAACCCTACACTTATTGCTCAAACTTAATCTACATGATTTTTTGTAAAGCACGGCGAAAACGCCCCCCCCCCCCACACTCTTTAAAAAAAAAAAAAAAAAATTATTAACTTTTCTGTTTAAATTTGAACCGAATCGATAAATTCTCCTCGTGGTTCTCAGACGACATCCTTGAAAGCAAAATCATACTCTGGATAGCTTCACTTTTTCCGTAAACAAAAAATTCCAATGTAAGCAAGTTTGAAAAATTGTGAATATTTTAAAAGCATGCATTTTAGGAGTAATCATTCATTGTAATGATTGACGAAAGATTCATTCTATAAGCAATCATGATCCTATTTCCTTTTTAGGATTGTGAAGACGAAATTATCGAAAGTGCAATCGACAAAGTATCCTGCTCCTGCCAGATGGAAAAGCGACGATCTTGCAATTCGACCCCAGCTCCTGACACGAAAAGTGTTGGACTGTGAAGATAAATGCTTAAAAATTCAAAGTATTACTTCTTCAAATGTTCTTCCAAATAAAAAAAATATTTAAAACTGACGAAGACGAGTTTTTTTTTTTTAATTCAGTACACCAATTTAAACTATTAATATCACTGCATTATGAAAAAAAGAAAAGAAAAAGAAAGAAAGAAAGAAAGAAATTGTGCCCTGATACCATTCCTGCTGATTCTTATGTAAAATGACCTCCTGAATCTAAGTTTTTGCCCAATCACCCACCGCTTTCTTGGGACACCACCCCGTTCCCCAATTTTTATCCCTGTTCGGTAATTTTATAGGCATGAATCGATTTGGAGAATGGAAAAGTATTATTTTGACACTTAGAATCAGAAAAAAATATAATGAATAATAAATAACAATATTAATTGATTAATAAAATATAATAAATGTAATTTATAATTTCAGTGCCAAATCCCCCCTGCCCCCTTCCATAAATTTTTCTTTTGCTGAAAATGTTCATATTTTATTATTTTTTCACTTCTGTAGCTCTTCAGGAGATATTTACAGTTAAAATAATGCTTTCCTCCCCAAAAAATCAAATTTATAGCCATAAAACTACTGAGAATTGATAAAAATAAGGGGCGTCCCCAAAAAACGGTGGGTGATAGGGCAAAATAGGCGTCCTATTCGGATTCAGGAGATCATTTTACATAAAAATTTGCAACAATGGTACTAGGGCCGATTTTCATGCTGAGTAGTGTATTTTGCAGTATATACAAAATAAAAAAGGATTCATTTTATTATAAAAATGAATATAATGCCGAAGAGGTAATTAATACATTTGGATGTTTAAAAGTTTAATAATATTATTTAATGTGAAAATATCTTTCGCTTGGAAACCTAGAACTTAAGATTTCACAAACCCACATAATAAAGATTACATACATAGCCTCCCATAGAAGCTAATGGTAAAATTTTGCAATATGCAAATTTTGTATGGACATTAGCTCCACCAACAGCCGACTTGATTAGTAGATGGTACATCATTGATTAGACCGCGATTTCGTCATGAGTTTGATGGGCATAAAATTTGGCTGATTATCGCTCTTTTGGCGCATTATATATATGAAAAAAAGAGAGGGGAATGAGAGTTTATGCATTTTAATTTAATTTTTTTTTTTTTTTTTTTTAATGTATATGTGCTAACATTTCTTTCACTGGAAATATACTGGTCCATATATGAAATATGCTTTTTCTTTATCATAGAAAAATTTCACCCTTTATTTTTTCTTTTAACATTTTTTAAATAAATTGATTTTTGTAAACCAATGTTCAAAAAATCTTTTAATGTTATTATGAAGTTAAATGAGCTTTGAAAGAGCATATTAAATTTATATTTAAATATAGTCTTTTTTGTATTCTCAATAAGTACAGAATTGTAAAATCTTTTTATTGGTGAACAAATGTTACAAAATGATAAAAATTTTGCATTTACACACATATATCTATTAAAATATAACAAAAGTATTAAAAAAAAAAATTCTCCGAAAATATTTACCAATGAATCCACAAAGTAATATCCAAATATGTTTACAATATATTGTTAACTAATATGGAGTTGTTAAGCAAAATTGTGGGGGAAAATTCAAAAATTAGCAAGGAGCATTTAAAAACTTTTCAAGAAATTTCAAATTTCGAATTTTGTTTTATTGAATAGTTTATGGGAGATCTTAATATACTTATTACAATCGAACCTCGTTAACGTGAATCTCAAGGGGAATAAAAAATTAGTTCATGTTATCAGTAGTTCAGGCTATCAGTAACTCAGAAATGGATTTTCATTTTGACGGGGAATGTGGAAACAATTCATGTTAAAAGTAATTCACGTTAAGCGTGTTCACGTTAACGAGGAATGGACTGTATATATTTCAATGTATATCGTTGTATATTTGAATGCACAAATTTTCGTAATTGTAAGAGAGAAAATTACAATAAGAAATTAAAATCACTGTTCAAAATAATTTTTAGTACGAGTCTTAAGCTTTAAATACTGTTAACATTGTTGCTGCATTTTCATCAGAAGCTTCAAGTTGGATATCAGCTTATATACAAAAATTAAATATAGGGGAGAGTAGGGATGAATAGCCACCGCCACTTTAGAATGTAGAAAAAGAGAGGAAAAAAAGGCTAAAAACCCCATAGAAATAGCATGGTAAGAAAAGCAAAAAAACTCACAATGTCAAGTGTGTTAAAAAAAAAAAAAAAAAAAAAAATTCACACCGGAAGTAATAAGGGGACAAAATTGACTAGAAAAGCACATTGAACAGCGGGAACCGGGCGGGCTGGGGCATGGGTCCTATCGTCAGGTGTAGTTTCAGAGTTCTGCTATCTATAGAAGGGCAGAAAAAAATTAAAGTGTCTTTTTCTGCTGCCAAAGTAACTTTTACTGATTCAATTAGGTAGTAGTTAAAAAATTAACTATTTGCTTAAAGTTAACATAACTCTTATAGGATGAAAAGGCATAATCTTTTACTGTGTATATGATATTCAATAAGAATATTGGCAATTGTTCATTAAACATATTTCCTGTTTTATATGATTAAGTGGTGGTGGGGATGAATGGGACAGTTTGAATGGGGATGAATGGGACATTCCCCACTATGTGCTAATTAAAGATTGTACACAAGAATTATATTAAAACAAATCGTAAATAGATTTTCAATATTAGTTCCCCATCATACTACAGGTATGGGGAACTTAGGTAATCGTGAAAAATTTCGACCTAGGTTTTTAGACTTTTTTATACGTTTTCAGGTGTGAGGAATCCGAAAATGACAAAATTTGTATGGTGTCTGTCTGTAGGGTGTCTGTTAGTGTGTCATCAGTCCGTTAATGTGTCAGTCCGATAGTCCGTTAGTTTGTTAGTCTGTTTACACGATATCCGACGAACAAATGATCGCAGAGAGGTCAGATCAGTTTTAAAATATTACTTTTGACACTGGCAAGAACCCTATTCATTTGCAACATTCGAATTAAAAAACTTCGTAAGTTATGAGAAATTTACGATTTTCTTAACATGGGAGAATAGGACAAAATTTCACTTAAACGGGCATTAAATGGAAACTTTTTACTGTAAAAATATCAGAGCAGTTTTAAAATATCCGTTTTGATGCCGGAATGAACATCAGTAACTATAAATATGCTACTTTGAAAATTTCGCAAGTTATTGGAAATATACGAATTTCTTAACATGGCAGAATAGAGCAAAATTTCACATAAACGTCAATCTTGAGGGATATTTTCATCGTAAAGATGTCAAACCACTTTCGAAATATTATTTAAGATACTGGCATGAATATCATAGACTCATAAATAAATTTTTCAATTTAAAAAATTCGTAAGTTATTTGGAATTTACGATTTACTTAACATGTCAGAATAAGGCAAAATTGAGCATAAACTTCCATTTGGAGGATCATAAATACATTAGACAACTTCAGAATTACATTTATGATATTTGTTTGAACATGATTGAATACAAATATTCTAATAGGAAAATTTCGTAAATTAATCGTAATTTACGACTTTATCAACTTAGCGAAATTGTAAATTTTTCATATAAATATGAATTTTGAGGATTATTGCATTGGAAATAGTAGCATGAAAACTAAACAACGGAATCGACCCTGATAAAATAAATTAATAAATTAGAATAATATAAATATATCGAAGTGAACGGTGGATCCTATTACGCGGGGATTTCGTACTGTCACTGTATCAAGCTTTGGTCAAATTCATTTCTTTTAACATGTTTATAATATGTCTCGCACTAGAAATTTATGAGAACATAAATAGGATGGGGAACTGAGCAGAGTCCACATATGCCAACTAGTTTTTATAACCTGTAGTTCAGTATTTATAACATGGAATTATAAAAATAGCATGGATTTAGGGAAAAATAGATTGAAATTAATTGTTCCGATTTTTTTTTTTTTTTATAGTAATTATGATTAAAAAAATTATAAGTTAGAATATTCAATGCAACTTAAATCAATAATTTCAATTTATAAAAATAAATAAACTAATAATAATTTGATTAAAATCACAATTTCAATCAAGCTAATTAAATAAATCCTGGTGATTATTAATGTAATATAGAATAGAATGCTTATTTTTCCCGATCAGTCGGAAACAAAAATTTATCTGGATAATTTGTACTCCATTATAACGATTTATATCTTTCTAGAGTCTTATTTATTTATTTATTTTTAGATTAAATTTTATTAGATCAAATTTCCAAAGCCTAGAGCACTAGGAACTGTGTGAACCAAAGAACTTTTGCCTTTCGATGTTAATTTGAGTCAATACATCAGTTTTTGCTAATTTCACTAAATCTATAGTGTGTAATAAAATCACATAAACCAATTTAACTTTAAATTGCTTTTTACTTTCCATTTTGTTTTCTTCTCTTTGTTAACTTCAGTCCTGTCCCATTCTTCCCCACATGTGGGGGTGAATGGGACAATGCACATGCATGTGAAAAAAAATTATTATTAATTAAAAATTATAAATTTTTATTAATGTTAGTATGTTTATTTGTAACTGATTACTGAAGTGTGCTTATGAGCAATGTTACAAAATTCTGGATTACATAGGGTGAATGTTATTAATAAAAACATGAAAAATGTCCCATTCATCCCCACTCTCCCCTATTTATTTTCAATATGCAGTAGTGAAATGTGGATGCGCTTAAGGGGACTATCTGCTTAAAGTATATCCGAAAGCCGATGTCAATGTTATTTTATGGGGAATTTTGCCCCATTATAACTCATTAACTAATACATATTTTAAATTACGTTTTCTTATTCAGAAAATTCACAAATATTAAATAATTTATGGCTTTCTAAAAAGTGATTTTTTATTTTTATTTTTTAAGATTTAAATTTTTAAGCTCAAAAACGCAAAATTTCACATTGTAAAAATTCGCATCTTCCAACCTCACAATAAAATATTAAAGAAAGTCAACTTTTAGAAAGCATTAAATTGTTTAATAGCTGTGTATTTCTGAATAAGAAAACAGAATTTAAAAATATGTTTTAGTTAAAGAGTTATAATGGGGTAAAATTTTCCATAAACATTGACTTTCGCTTCCGAGAGAGAGTTCCCTTAATAAAGCGTAATTTATTAACGAATTCTGAAGAATCTGAAATCTAGTTACCAGATTCCAAAATTAAACATAAATATTTTGAGTACAATAATGAAATAATGAAAGCGATTCTTAATATTTTAATTAAAAAGCAGCAAGGTAAAATGGAAGAAATCTCATTAAATAAATAAATAAATAAATACTAATAATAAAATACGTTTAATTCTTTTAACCTTATTAGAGAAGATAGAATTCGAGAATGGCAAGTTGGCTCCACAGGTCAAACTCATCGTTGCTACAGTCACAGACTATCGAATCCTTGCGTTATAGTTAATGGCACGCGATGCCGTACGTCTCAGGTTTGATTCCTAATTCAAGACATTTTTCGCATCGAAAAAAGTTATTAAACTTTCACCCATAAATTTATTTATTAATCAACTTGAAATGAAAAATTTAATTATTAATATATACTTTGCTATTCAGTGTGATTGGTGTTTTTTATGGGTTGTATTTATCTTTGTTATAACAACTAGTCTAAGTCCGCTAAAACGCAAAATGCAGAAGTGAAATGGATTTTGAGCTAAATGTGTCATTTAGGAATTCCGTCGTAGCTCAGTGGTAGAGGATCGGCATTAATCGTAGATCTCAAGGTCGATTGCCAGCCCAGGACATTTTTCACTCTATATAAAAGTTATCCAACTTGAAATTTACTTTAAAATAGTCAACGTCTCACTAATTTGAAATTAAAATTATAAAATCCACTAAATTAGAGATATTTATTATTTAACCCCTTAACGAACTCGTAATTAAAAAAAGAAACTGTAAAAAAGTTTATTATTATTATTATTATTATTCAAGAAAACTGTATAAAATAAAATGTATGAACAATATATGAATTCATTTTTTAATTTTGGAATTTTTTAAACAATTATCAATGATGTACAACAATTTCTGTTTTTCTACTTACTTTTTTCTCCCCGCTTTAAAATGACAGCATCCTATTAAGACTGGGAAAGTTCGTTTATCAGATACATCCAACCTAAAGTTAGAATAGTGAAATAAATATTTCGAGTAAAAAAATACTTTAATTGAAATAAAATTTATAAGATTTGTTGATTATTTGTGGCATGGTAATTTAAATTTTAAATTGGTCTGAGAAACCTGCTCTTGGGTTCGTATATTTCAAACAAAGAAAAAAAAAATAAAATAAGAAGAGTATACGTTGTGATTAGGAATATTTGTGTTTAGTTTACCAAAAGTGATATCGGTTTTGTTTTAAAACCATGCATGTTATAAACAAAAAACGTATCAAAAATTGTCAAAGTTATTAAAAAAACTTTTGTATCTCCGTTAATATATGTACAATTTTCAAATAAATTTACATCTATAACTAAACAATGGATCATAATCATATACTATAAAAATAACTCAATTCAAACATTTTTTACAGAGTGATTCCAAAGATCATAAATTTTTGTTAATTACCAGGTGGAATGTATGTGGTATGTTGTTTTCACACCTAGAATTTCCACAGAATACATGGAGAATTTGTTTAGATATTTCAAAACACATCTAGACAGTTTAACTATTGTCATCCGTCCTAAGGTTTTGTCCACCAGTTTATGTGTGTATCTTTTTTAATGCAGGGTAAGTGCGAGTACCGCACTATATTTTTCAAAACATAATTTTACAAATTATAGTGACGCACAGAAATAATTTTTGCTATTAGTAAGAAATTAATATTTAAAACGCAAAGCCGATTTCTACAGACAGTTCGTGAGAGAAAAAACATTATATAATTTATTTTGTCGTCATTTTTAATAAAAAGTTTTGTTTAAGATGTGCTAAAATTAGTTTTTGTGGCTACAATTAGTGTTAAACAGTAGTAATTAACAATTAAAAATCTGACTCAATAAAGAAATAGGCGTTGTATTTCAGATCTTTGTAAAATCTTTGTAAAATCTATGGAAATAATTACAATATAAAAATAACTTTTAATATACCACGTTTTTAAATGTTCTGTTGAATCCTATGAACTTGACAATTCTCTGTATTAATAAATACTTTTTAAATTTTTTTGATGAATTATCTGATTAACTTGAAAGAAAAGGATCCAATGCGTAATAAAGAGAGCCATTATAAGACATTTTCAAATATTTATTAATTGAATAAAAGTATTAAAAAAATGCATGATCATCGTGTTCTAAAAGTTTCAAATGTCTAGCTAGTCGGGAAATTAGTTAAAAATCGATTGGAAGATTTGTACCGGATAAGCAACCAAGAAATCGAGTTAATAAAAAAGTGGTAAAATGACATTGTGGTTAAAAAGCAATCCATACATTTCAAAGACAAAGGCGTTTTTTGAACAATACATCACAGAAAACTATTGAATGAATTTAACTTATCTTGGCCTTAAATAAAAGATTTTAATCTGTAAATATATCCTTATTTAGATTTTGTGACCATAATTACTACTAATTCATGATTGTTTCAGTTGATGTCACAGATATAGCAGCTCAAAATTTGAAAATTCTGGTAGATAAATAAATAATTGTAAATATTTTTGTGATTTCTTGTCAGGAAATGTTTCAGTTTAAAAATCTTTCTTAATTTTTACAGTGAAAACGTCTTGAGATACCTTACATTATACCCTATAGACATCATAACACCCCCCCCCCCCTTTTCAGAGTTTCTTTCTTTTTTTTCTTCTTTTTTTTCATCATTTGCAAAATAATTTTGTGTTTAGCATCATGTTTATTTAAGAAAAAAAATTCTTTTTCTTTTTTTTTTCTTTTTTCACTGTCTTTCTGTCTCTCTCTCTCTTTTTTTTTTTTTTTTTATACAGAGAAAAGAAATATTTTTATTTACACGTGAATGATAAAATTAAAACAAGACTTTATCAAAAATTAAGCTTGCAAGTACCAAAACTTCTCGTAAAATTAATGCCCTATTGTTTTAAACATTTTTTTTAACAGTTAGTAATTTAATACTTTACGGTAAAATCGGAGATATTTTTAATATACATATATATTAGTTTTAAAGTTATTTAATTATTGATAGACAAATAATGATAACTATAGTAATTTGCCTAAAAGCACAATTGTAACAATTACTGGAGTGAAATCTTCTTTAGATACAATTTTTCCTTTCGAGTGTATTTATTTCTTAGCTAAAATAATTTTATGCGTTTTAGCTTCACACTTAACTCTGAATTCAAAGTCACAAACTGTCTTTTTCCCAAGAAACAAATCTTCAACTAAAAAAAAAAATGTTTTTTTTTTTTCTTTCTTTTTTTGGCGTGTGTGTGTGTGTGGGGGGGAGGGGGGGTATTTAAGTAAATTATTTGTTTTAAATATTTTTTATTTTACATGTTTATAATTTGCATTTCAATGGGCTCTTCCCACCTGACGTCAGAGGTCACATAATAGAGGAAAAACGAATAGCAGACGAAGTCTTGTTTATCTAGAGCGATTGCTGAAATAACATATTTTCTATTCTTATTTTTGATCAATCTTATTTAATCTGTGTTGTTTTTTTTATACATCATCAATTTTAATCCGTTTTATATCATTATTCATCATCTTTTGTTTGCTGTAACATTTTCAATTATCGTTTAGTTTATATTTGTTATTGATGTTCATGGAGAACATGTTAAGTACTCTGATTTTTAGTACTTAAATTAGTGACAGTGCAATATCGTACTGCGTAAATCCATTTAGACCAGTAACTGAGTTAATTAACTTGTTGTAACACCTTTCTGCAATTAAATTAAATGAAAACATTTTAAAATTTCAAATTATAATCCATAAACCTTTTACAAGAACAAGCTATTATTTATTGCTAGATCAGTTAATGTAACAGTTACACTGGAACGTACAAAAATCGATTCTTACAGTTGAAAATAAATAAACACATAAAGTGTTTTTTAAAAATTATTAAATTTACAAATACAACTATTCTACTGTTTACAAATGCACAATATAACTTTTATTTTATTTTATATTAAATATTAACAGTTTTGTTCTTAAGAACAATATTTAATTGAATTCGATTATTCGTTTTCCTCTATCACATGATTGAGCAGACGAAACTGAGAAGAGTCCATTGTTTGTAACCAACACGTATTTCTTTCAAATTTTTGACATTTTTATTTGTGGAAAAGTCATGATTTTAAATGGCATCAGTGACTATGTGAAGTACAATTAAACACTTCTTAGTTGCTTTGTTAGCTATATTAATTTGTACTCTGCTATTACTTTTAATTTCAAAAACTATTTATATTTCTTTGTTCTTTTGGAATATATTTATGATTAAATATAATATATATTACTGAATGAAGGAAAAAAATCGGAAATGAAAAGATTAAAAGTAGTCTGACATATTTCCGAAATTTCTGAAAATGTCCCCTAAACTGAACGTGTATGCGAAATTTTGCCCTATTCTGTTGTGTTAAGAAATTCGTAAATTTCAAATGATTTACGAAGTCTTCACAGCTAAATTTTCATAGTTAAGGATGTTCATGCCAGAATTATAACTGATATTTTTAAGTTGGACATATTTACAATACAGATATTTCTTTTGATGCACGTTTAAGTGAATTTTGTCCTATTTTTCCACGTTAAAAAAAGTCGTAAATTTCGAATAACTTACGAAGTTTTTAAATTACAATGTTGTAAATGAATAGAGTTTCTACCAGTGTCATAATTGGTATTTTAGAAATAGTCCGACCTCTCAGCAAGCATTTGTTTTTGAGATATCGCGCGTGCACACAGACAACCAAACCATCACACTAACAGCTGCTCGACAGACGGATACCATACCGATTTTGTGATTTTCGGATTCCTCATACACCTCAAAACACTTAGGTTGAAAATTTTCACAATTACTCAAGTTCTCCATACCTACAGTATGATGGGGAATTAAAATTAACGATTGAAATATTAAAAACCGGTACGAAAACAACGTTAAAACTAGTATGTTGTGGCCACCATAAGACTTTTTTCTATATTTTCTTATACAAATTCACTAAGGGCAAATAAATTATTAAAACTATTATTTATTAAAATTGTCTAACATGATGAATGCAAACGATTTTCATCATAGAAAAAGCTAACACTAAATATCCAAAGAAAGACAGTTTTATTATTTATAAATAACATCTTAAAAAATGCGCTTTCATAATGGTTATCTCACATATCAAGTTTCGTACAGTTATATGCCGTACAAGTTGAGATATAGCCTTCCCATTATCGAAGAAATTTCCAGTATAACAGCCCCATCTATTGGCTTATAAGCATCCAACTTGAATCAGTATAATGTCTCATAATGGTCTTCTCACATATCAAGTTTTGTTTGATAATACGCAATAGAATCTGAGATATAGCCTTTCCTTAATTTGCAGAAATTATTGTGTAGCAGCGCCACCTGTTGAGCGGTTGACACCAAAAGTTGATAGGTACTAGATTATGGCAAGGTGCATCTACATATAAATTTATATGCATTTCTGTGCAGTAGTTCTTGAGATATAGCCTTCCCTTAAATTACGGAAATCGCTGTGTAGCAGCGCCACCTACTGGCCGATAAGAATTCAAATTGAATCAGCTTAATGTTTTATAGTGAACTTCTTACACATCAAATTTTGTTTGATTATACGCAGTAGAACCTGAGATATAGCCTCCCCTTAAATTGCGGAAATCACTGTATAGGAGCACCACCTTTTGAGCGTTTGACACCAAAAGTTCATAGGCACTAATTGGGATCAAGGTACATCTACATATACATTCATATATAATTCTGAGCAGTAGTTCCGGAGATACAGTTGCCACAAAATTTTTGTCACACACACACAGAGAGACAGACGGACAGACAGACATTTTCTAAAAATGGTCAAATCGTGTTCTAGACTCTCAAAACGTGTAAATCCGTCGAAAACCTGAAGTCGAAAATTTTTACGAATACAATACTTTCGTCTGTAGAATATAGAAGAAAGTAAAAAAGTGTGAAAATAACAGTTGCATTTGTATGTATATGCGTTACTGTGGAAGTTGTGCTAGGAATATTTTTTTTTGCTAAAATATACGACGTTGCATCTTAAAACAGCACAGTTCCTTTTTGCGTTACATGCATTTTTATTTGTACTTCAACACATATATATAATGTATAACATATCTTTTATATTCCATAATCATTATCTTGCATTATCATTCAGTGTCCTCCTTTGTATCGAACAAAATTGATCCTTCGTGTGTTGTATCACAGGTAGACCATGGAAAAGAAATGTTTATTCAGCAGAATGATGTGCTAAATTCCGTTGAATAAACATTTCCTCTGAGGAAATATTCGCAATTTAGATCCAATGTTTAAAATACATGTGGGAAAATTCACTTCAGTAACTATTTCCTTTAACTAAAAAACCTTTTTTAAAAATTATTAGCCTTCTTTTCTAGGACAACTAAAATGCTATTAAAAATAATTATAATTTCATGCTTATTATCTGTAACTTTTTCTGAAGACAATAATTCAACAGAAAGTGCAGAAAGTAACGATGAAGAGGACGGTATAGGGGATTTTTCCCAAGAGTCCCGTGATATTTTAATAGAAGAAGAGAGGCAAGATTGTCATCCGAAAAGAAATGGTGGCAGAGGAGGAATTCCGGAGATTCCTCAACCACCGATACCACCAATACCACCACTTCCTAGTGGAGATGGAGGATTTGAAGTTGAATTTGGTAGATACAAAAATAGAAGATCTGCCTCTCAGAGAGCTCAAAAGCAAAAATTTGAACGCATGAGAGAAAAGATGGTCATGAAAACAATTCCTCCCGCTTGTCGTAAGTTTTACGAGACGTATAAAGAGCAACTCCAAAGTAAGTTATTATGATTTGTAATAATATTCTTAGAAATGAACACTTAATTATCTCCTTACTTCGTAAAGCGATTTTGAATCAAATTATTATGAATTTCAAAATGAAAGAGCTGGGTAGATAAAACCAAAGTTTTATCCCCTTCCATTTCTGAATGAAAGAAAAAAAAAAAAATCATTAGAAGACCTTTTAATTACATTCGAAAAGTTTAAAACGAAACTTGTATATTGATTGAATATGTTACACAATATCAGATACATGGGTTATTTAGAAAAACACAACGGATTTCTAGTATTTTTAAGTCTATTTTGAAGAAATTCAAATAACATAATCCTGTTTTGTCTGGTGTTTTATTTTGTCACTGATCTTTATGTTAAAATATCAGTGAAGCTATTTATGATCTCGAGTTATCGAAATAAAAATAACGAAATTGAAGAAAAAGTCGAAATTCACTAAAGCTTGCTGAATAAATCATTCTTTAGATCTTACGTAAAATATTTAAATGTATTCACACAAAAATAAAGAGTGATATCAGTACATTTGGACTATACATTTTAACAAAATGCAGTAAAGTTTGGTCAAAAGTTTCAACAACTGGTTATAGAAAATAATAGAAATAACAATATTTCTTGAGAATGCCAAAACATAATTAGGATACACCATGTTTCGAAATATTCCAAGTTTCTTCACCAGTTACACAAGAAAACGGGTCCTACCATTTAAAAAGGAGGAGACAGCGGAATTGAAGTATATATATATTTTAAATGAAATTTCCTGATTCTACATAAGCCAAAAATCTTTCTTTTACACCTAGGCTCTTTAAAATAAATAGAATAAATTTGATGAATTAATAACAGGAGACTTGGCGTTGGACTATTTAAATCCGAATAAACTACTACACCAGAAACGCCAAATATTTTTCTTTGGCGTTTCTGACGTAGTGGTTTATTCGGGTTTTAAATTTGATGAATTGTCTTTGAAAATAATACTTTTTATTTTAGATCCTATTTACGATAATTTTCTATCCCCTGTAAAAGTAATCACCCTAATAAATGATGATTTTTCATCTAGAATATGAATGATGAAATTTCGACGATTTCTTTGTTGAAAACCGATTTTTCTTATAAAGGTTAACAGGATGATGATTCTTTTGTTAAACAGAGTTATGGCAAAATATTTTGTCATTTACTGTCATATATAATCATTCTACTTTGCGCGACTTATACATGTCATTAATATGAAGTAGTTTAAATTTTCATTCTTCAAATGAAATTAATACATTACACAAAGTATTTCATGTAATAATAATTATTATTATTATTATTATTATTAACGGATAGTACATTTAAGTTTTAGCTTTATATTATTCAAAAAGTTTATTTAAATGTGTTTAAGAATGGGTAAAATATTTTATATATTGCTGCATAACGTCGTGAAATCTTCTTTTTTAATATACAGTAGTCGCCGCTTTATAAAATCACTGGTTAATAAAATCAGCCGCTTAATCTGATCAAATTGCAGAGTCCGGAATCAAATCGGTATAAACCGCCGCTTAATAAAATCAGCATCTCCGGTTAATAAACTCAAAAGAAAAATCTCTTTAACAGTAAAAATGATCATGTATGTAAGCTAAACAACGAATTATATATTTTCTCACCGGATTTTTTAAATGAGAAAAAGAAACAAAACATAACAAGCTATCCCATTATTACTCTTTGTCGAAAATTTTTTGCCTAAAAAAAAAAAAAAAAAAAAAAAAAAAAAAAGGAAAAAAGAAAAGAAAGAAAGAAAGAAAAGAAAAGAAAAAGAAACACACGCCTCGCCATGTGTTGTAGTTATGAATTCGAGGAATGAATTCTTCAAATGATAGGCCAATGAGTACTTTTTTCTGTCTTAAAATATTCAAATAGAGTTTGTAGTTCTTATTTTGAATCAACTTATCTGCAAGATATGAAAGCGGGTAGTTTTTATTTTGAAAGTAAAGCGTAAAATTTTGGTAAAGTATGACGGTTTGCTTCAAATGTGTAGTCAAAGGAAGGCCACGTCGAAGCTTGAAATTTCTTAGTTTGCTTCATGTAAACATAAAGATGATATTAGTGCCTAAATTGTACTAAACGGAAGAGTGAATCGCAAGCGAAAATGAATAAGGAGAGCAGAAGTCTACGAATGATAAGTAGCAAAAACTCCATTCCATACGGATGGCTAATTGATAGATGGAAGGGCGAAGAAGAATTTCTTTCCATATTTAGGTAATGAGTTCGGGCATGTTCGCCGGATATAAAAATCAGCCGCTTAATAAAATAATTTTGATGAAAACAAACGTGATTTTATAAAGCGTCGGCTACTGTATATATTTACACTGTAGTAGTTAGCAAAACTAAAGATGACATTCTTACATTTTGGGTTAATCCTAAATTAAAATATGGATACTTAAAATTATATTTGAAGTTTGGCGTACATTTAAAAATCTATTTATAAATAAACATGAATTAATGAACTCCTAAAATTTCAAATATTAAAACCTGACAATTTGAATTCGCATAATTTCTGTATGATTAATTTCAATTTATTAACCTTTTATTTTATTAAAATGGCAATAATCGGGAATTTTGATGTTCAAGGTCTCAGAAAAATATCGAAAGAAACTTTTTAGTTAAATTTTATTTTTGATGATTTTAAAATTACACCACACTTAACTATGGTATGTGGTACCATGTAGTATTTATTATATGGGAATTATGTATAAAGACGTACAGAATTCGGACGCACTAGATGAGTTTAAGCACTTTTCTGTATTTATATAGGCACAAAATATTTTTACAATTGCAAACTATCACACAGGTATTTTTTTTCCTGTATATCGCATTTAAAGTGGTTTTAGTAAATAAGTAATTAAGCCTATGTAAATAAGTAATAGAAAGGCTGAGGTAGTCGTTGAATTTTATCAACATTTTATTAAAAATTTCTTTTAGCGCTAGAAAGTTTTCCACATGTATGTGGGATGCATGATTTTTTAAAACTAAATTAAAAAACATCAATATATGCACGAAAAATATGTTTTAATTAAATTCAAAATATTAATTATCAATATTTGAGCTTTTTAGTTACGCGTTTATTCCTTTATTTAACTGAATAGCCCATTAATTTTAGTATCACACAGTTGTCGAAACTCGACCATTTTTTTTTTTGCAAAGCAAGGCAAAGCAAAGTTATTGCCTTGTCTTAACGGAATGCAATTGTAACACAACTGCGGCAATTGTTTGCCGATATGAACTCTAACTGAATCAGCAGAGTTTTACTTAATATATTTCTCTCTGTAAGATGTTGAGCCTTTCCTGAAATGAGAGAAAATCGCAACGTGAAAACCCCCTTGTTGGGTGATACAGCCCAAAAGCTAATCGGTACCATGTCAAACCAAGGTCCAAACAAATATCAAATTCTGTTAAATTAATTCCATTGGTTCATAAAGTACAGTGATTGTACACCATTTTTGCAAAATATCTTTCTTTTTGAGTTCAATTTTGCAAAAAGGGTCGAATTGAGTTCAGGAAATTTCAAAACGTGTAACTTTATCGAAAACTGACAATCTAAAAATTTTCTGAATCTTATACTTCCTTCTTATATACGCAGAGGAAAGAATAATAAATCCACTTTTTTAAAAATAAGTAGTCCATTTCAGTTAATTGAAAAGCAAGGAAATCTCAAAACGTGTAAATTCATGGAAAACCGGAAAGCAAAAGTTTTTCCGTATCTTCTACTTGCTTCTTATACACGAAAAAGCAAGCAATAAATCCACTTTTTTATAAATAAGTAGTCAGTTTCAGTTAATTGAAACGTAAGGAAAGCTCAAAACATGTAAATTCAGCGAAAAACGGAAATCGAAATTTTTCCGTATCGTCTACTTTTTTCTTATACATGCAGCAGTTAGTAATAAATCAAATTTTAAAACTAAGTAGTCGATTTACGTTAGATGAAATGCAAGGAAATCTCAAAACGTGCAAATTTATCGAAAACCGGGAATCAAAAGTTTTTCCATATCTTCTACTTTTTTCTTACTGATACAAAAGATATACACAAGCGAAGTGTGACGTCAGTGACCGTTGTTGGGGTAAGTAAAAGATTTTTTATGTTAATCGTCCATTGGATTTTTGTAAAATAAAAATATTAAAAATTGAGGAAAATTATTTCCCGATTTTAATCCCCCTATTTGGATATAATTATAAATTAATTATCGTGCACATGTGCTAGATTAAGTTATCTTGCTGTCAAATTGACAAAATTTTAATTTTAAATTTCAAAACTATGTCGTCCTTGGCGTTTTTTTGTACTCGGCGATCAAAAACGTAATACGAAAATATGCATACCAGATGTATATTTTCGTAATGTCTGTTGCATGAAATATTGTTTCACATTATTGATTGCTCTGTTGTTAAAATTACCATGATTTTTGAAAGAATTAAATATGCTCGCCAGATTAATTTGGCGATTTTTTTTTTTCGCCAAGAACGACATATATCAAATATCTTTCGGTGCAACATATCTTAATCAGATACTTTATTTAGACATTTGAAAACAAATTTAACTTCAAATTAAGATAGAATATTTACCATTTTCCTTTTATTTAGTACTTTAGTTGGATATTTAATGTGTAAATATCACCCTTTGAAATGAAATGTTTATGTTTACAATCAAAACTGAAAGTTTGCCATTTTTTTTTTCTACAGTTTTTAAATTTTAAATTAAAATTTTATCAATTTTACAGCAAAAATAATTCAATCTAACACATGTAGACAGTAACTTATATATAACTATACCCAAATATGGGAATTAAAATCGGGAGATAATTTCCGTTAATTTTTAATAATTTTTTACAAAAAAATCCAATGGACGATTAACATAGGAAATCTTTTTCGTGGCTCCACGGACGGCCAGTGACGTCATCACTTCGCTTGCTTATAGTGATGCTACATTCATAGAATAATAATAAAGGAAGAAGGAGCACGCCAATGAAGTGCTCTCGGAAAGCAATCATCCTGCGCATGATGTTGCTAACCAACATTGTTCTTAGGGTGTTTGGGCTTGATATAAAGACTGCGAGAACATTGTATAAAGACTGAAATTTGTACATTACCTGAATGAACTTTGTAAATAGACTTCCACTTGGCTCCGGTCCTCTTCACTTTCATGCAACTTTGTCGCCTTTTGTCGCGGGAGAGCTCTGCTCTGGCGACCTTTGTAATTTTTTTTTTTTCTATTTTTTTTTTTTTTTTTTTTTTTTGTTATTTGCTATGCAATAAACAACGGGGGAGGCTTAACCTTTGGAGACGGGCTCTTCTGATTTTCCACAGTGGCTTTGGAGCCCCTCTCTAAAGGTTAAAAACGCTCAAAACCACTGCATAGTGGTGAGCGGCTTCTTTCCGTCTTAGAATCTTAGAATGCTTACAAACCCCTTCTAGTGAAATGCCAGCGAAAGCTACTTTTGCTCCTCTCAACCTTGAAGTAGGGCACCCATCCTCAGCGCTATTATTGCTGTTTGTTGTGGCAACACAACAGTTTATGTAGAAACACTTATGCTCCTTCTTCCTTTATTATTATTCTATGGCTACATTATACAAATTACTGTGTCTATGGTTTTAATTGAGTTTAATGAAATTGCCAGATTTAACAACTTTTCACTTTTAGGTATTTTTTTATGTAAAGGAATACGTGTATGAAAGGGAAAAATGGGGGAAATGCATAAAAAATAAAAGTATTTTTAAATACCTTCTTGACATCGTAAGAAAATAATTTTTGCATTCGCAGCATCTGGCTAACCATGCCTTTCGAATGATACCATTTTCAACCCTCTACTCCCATAATTAATATGTTAAAAAGGGACTACAAATTTTATGCTTGCTCATTAATATATAGATAAATGATAAAAAACTGTTAAATTACATTGATTTTTTTTTTTTTTTTTTTTTTTTTAAATGAGGAAAATCAGTTATAAGTAATCTTCTATATCTATATCATTATATAAAGCGCAAAAAATTGTATGTTTGTGGAGGGTAATCTCTGAAACTACTGAACCGATTTAAAAACTTCTTTCACTGACCGAAAGCTACAGTATGCCATATTGTTATAGGCTATATTTAATTTTGATAAAATAAATTTTAGTTTAAAATCTGAGCATTTTAATTAAAATCCCCATAGAAGCCGTAATAGAAATGGAAATAATGAAATATTAAAAAAATTAGCTGCTGCCAACATAAAAGAAACATTTACATATTCATTTCGTTTTTAAAATATCTTGACGTGAAAAGAAAATAAATATATTTGCACGTGCATTAAATTGAAATTCATATAAAGCTTTTTTAATTGTTAAACTTACACGTTAAATCTGACGTCATTATAGAATTAAAAGTGTTTATTTTTCTAATAATTTAATTTGATATGATATGATATAATATAATGATCTAAGCATCAATGTTTAAACCACGGAGTCTTTATTACTCCGTGGTTTAAACTGATGTGTGTAAACGAAATTGGAATTTAAAAATAAATAAATAAATAAAATAGTAAAATAAAATAAGAAATTCTATTTTATAATACTATTTATTTTAATTTATAATTGTTGCCAAAAAGATTTACGAATTAATTTATTTTTAGACATATAATAAAATATATTTTCACGCGAACAATAATATAAAAAGTGAACTGGATTTTTTGTAAAAAAATAATAAAGATCGAGGAAAATTATTTCCCCATTTTAATCCCCATATTTGGATATAGATATGTATTAGTTATCATGTGCATCCGTTAGATTAAATTGTTTTTGTTGTAAAATTGATAAAACTGGAATTTTAAATTTCAAAACTCTAGAAAAAAAAAATGGCAAATTTCCATATTCGATTGAAAACATAAACATTTCATTTCAAAGGATGATATTTACACAATAAACATCCAACTAATAAACTAATTAAAAGGGAAAGGATAAATATATCATAATTTGAAGTCAAATTTGTTTTCAAATGTCTAAATAAAGAATCTGATATAATATACTAATATGTTGCAGCGGAATAGATTTGATATCCGTCATCCTTGGCAGAAAAAATAATATCGCCTAATTATCTGGCGAATATAATTTAATTCCTTTCAAAAATCATGGTTATTTTAAAAACTTACATTAAGAGTGTAACGAATAATATGAAACAATATTTCGTACAATACATATTACGAAAATATACATCTGCCATGTATATTTTCGTATTACTTTTTGATCGCCAAATACAAAAAACGCCAAGGGTGACAGTTTTGAAATTTAAAATTAAAATTTTGTCAATTTGACAGCAAAATAACTCAATCTAACGCATGCATACAATAACTAATACATATCTATACCCAAATATGAGGATTAAAATCGGGAAATAATTCTTCTAGAATTATAATAATAATAAAAAAAAAAAAAAAAATCCAATGAGCGATTAACATGGAAAATCTTTTTCTTGCATTCATGGGCGGTCAGTGATGTCACACTTCGCTTGCGTATTGAGATGTTTAAATTTATTTGGCGACTATTTTTAGCAACTAACAGTTATGGCAAGTAGCTCAATATACATAGCGCATACAGCCATTACTGAAATGTAAATAGCATTTAATTATTTGAGTTACATTATGTTGATTGGAAACCTATTTAATATACCTATGCTCTATAGCTATACTAATATAAAAAGAAGAAAGGTTTATATGCATATGTAGAGAACGATCGCTAGAACTAAAAAGCCGATTGCTTTTTTTTTTTTTCTTTCAATAATCAAAAGTTACACTGTCTCTCTCTAAGTGCTAGAAGCTATAATAAGTTTTGGTAAAATAAATTTTTAATTAAAAGTTTCAATATTTTAATTGAAAACAAAGCATAGATTTGATATCTATCGTCATTGGCGATTTTTGTATTTGGCGATCGAAAACGTAATACGAAAATCTGTATATTATCGTAGTAAATACGAGATGTATGTGTTTACTTCAATTACCCTACTACCGTAGGTAGTGGAAGTATTGTATAGGTTTTGGCAATTGGTCAGTGTGTGTGTATATGTGCACGTGTGTGTGTAATCTTCTGGCTGTCATATCTCCAAAACTAATAAAAATAGAACTACTAAACTTCACAAGTGATTCAGGTCTGGTGTACAGATAAATTTTCCAAATTTTCGTGAAAATTGAAAAACCGGAATTGGGTCATCGAAAACCAGAAATGGGACCGTAAGCCCATATTCAAAAACACCTCTAATGATTTTCTTCAAAGTTGCTGTATAAATAATATATTAGATGCCCTTTCGATTGAAAAGTTGCTTAGTTCAGGAAAATTGATAGGCGTCCTCTATAAACAGCTCAATTTCAGACTTCGCAAGTGCGTTCCTTTAAAAACGCCTGTACGGATTTTTTTCAAACTCGCCATGTTAACTTCCTATTAAATATCCTTTTGTATGTAATTATTGTTTTTAGGTCAATAATTGAGTATGCTAAGTTTTGGTAAAAGTTGGTATCTCAAAAACGGCTCTAACGTATTCTTGAAAATTTTTTCTTTAATCCAATTTAGATAACCTTTCTCAAGTATTACGTGCTTATTACAGGAATATTAACGGTCATCCTGATTAGGTAGTTCAGTTTTAGATCTCGGAAATTCGTGTTTAAAAAAATAACTATCTATTTTTTTTCCCCTTATTTTTTAACTCGCTATGCAAACTCTGTTGTATGTGTCTTTATACGTGTATCAAGTTTCTGTTACTCGAAAATCTCAAAAAATGCAAGTAATATCTCCAAAAAATTGTATATATTACGTGTAATAGTGGGTAATGGAAGTCGTGTGGTTGTTTCACACCAGATTCTGTAATAGTATATATTGTACGAATATTGTTTCATATTATTGATTTCTCCTTTAATATACATTATTAAAATAATAATCAATTATGGAAAAAATTAAATATATTTGCGAAATGAACAAATAAATAATAATTAAAGCTATTATGACGTCAATTTTATCAAAAACATTTTCATGTCATAGGTTTATTTTTCAATATTTTTTATTTATGAGTAAAGAAATGTTTCTTTTTATGAAATAAATAAATAAATAAATAAATAGCATTAAGTAAAAATTGCCAACATTTAACAACTAATTAAAAAAAAAATAATTGTAAAATTATATTTTGACTTTCCAGTTAATAATATTGCCTGACTATTACATATAAACTGATATATTTCTTGATTTTTTACATATCAATCCATCTTTAACTAAAATTTGTTCATCAGTGCGAAGCCGGACGGGTCAGCTAGTAATATATAAATAAAAAGTCTTCATGAAGTTTCCCAAAATATTACATTTTAATAGATGATGCTTTTATTTATTTATTTATTTATTTATTTTATTTTTTTTTTTGTAATTGACACAAGTATATTTAATTTTAATTACTTGCATTGGATATAAGCATCGAATCAATCCAAAGTGATCTTCATTAGGTTTAGCTATACCCATACGATTATTTCGTTAGCTGGATCGCACTTTTACAAGCATACTCTTTTAGCTCTAATTTTATCCTCAATTAAGAAATATCCATATTTATTTTTAACTTTATTCTTAATTGAAATTAATAAAATACAAATTTCTGTTTAGTTTTGTTACTATTCTATGCACGCGATGTTTAACAATGTTCCTACCGCAGATCTACAAAATTTGGCATATAGGTCCGTTTTAATCTTCCCATATTCACCTCGAACACAAATTTTCGATTTCTTAATGGGCTCTTCCCACCTGACGTCAGAGGTCACATGATAGAGGAAAAACAAATAGCAGACGCAGTCTTGTTTATCTAGAGCAATTGCTGAAATAACATATTTTCTACTCTTATATTTTTGATCAATCGTATTTAAACTGTGTTATTTTTTTTTTATACATCATCATTTTTAATTCATTTTATATTATTTTTCATCATCTTTTGTTTGCTGTAGACATTTATCATCATCATTTAGTTTATATTTCTTATTGATGTTCATGAAAAACATGTTAAATAATCTGATTTTTGGTACTTAAATCAGTGACAGTGCAATATCGTACTGCGTAAATCCATTTAGACCAGTAACTAAGTTAATTAACTTGTTGTGACACCTTTATGCAATTAAATTAAATGAAAACATTTTATAATCCATAAACATTCCACAAGAGCAAGCTATTATTTATTGCTAGATCAGTTAATGTAACAGTTAAACTGGAACACATAAAAATCGATTCTTACAGTTGAAGATAAATAAACACAAAGTGTTTTTAAAAAATTCTTAAATTTACAAATACAACTATTCTACTGTTTACAAATGCACAATATTACTTTTATTTTATTTTATATTAAATATTAACACTTTTGTTCTTAAGAACAATACTTAATTGAATTCGATTATTAAGCTATTGTATAGCTTTTATCGCGGGCTTTGAGCGCGGCGACCGAATCAAAAAATTCCGTAACGAAAAAAAAACCTAACACAGTTCGGCAGACTTCGGTAGACTTCGGCTGTACGAAATCGCACGAATCGAGACAAGCTGCTCCGAAATCGGACGAATACGTAAGCAGCTGTTTGTGAGAAAGTATATAGGTGTATAGGTATCTATCATCTATGTACAACAGTGAATAGCTGTACGCGTACAATTTGTGTATAAAGTGTCTTAAATATGAATAAACAAAGTGCATTTATTTGTGTATAAAGTGTTTTAAATATGAATAAACAAAGTGCATTTATTAATGAAGAAAGTGATGAAAAAATAGTGAAAGAAAATGAGTGAGTACTCTATATACATACATTTTATTATTATCACAAATGCAATATTTTTTAACACGCTTTTATTAGCTTCACCTGTATATATGTATGTATGTATGTATACATGTATGTTTGTTTGTAACTTCTCTGGGAGCAAACAAAAAATTTATATTGTAAAAAAAATACTTCCCCTACGTGAACGATATGGCGTAGAGGTAAGGCGACGCGCTACGAACCTAAAGGTCCAGCGTTCGATCCCCGTCAGGGGAAGTTTTAAAAAAATGGTTTTTGTTAATTCTAAGTTATTTTAATTAAAGATTTAAATGTTTGTAAATATTACGGTGTGTCACTCACACGATTTTCTCTTACACTCAATTTTAATACTAAGATAGATATTTTGTGCTTTTTAGTTCACATTTCTATAAAAGCGTGTTCTTTAATTTTTTAAAACTATAATATATTTTTCTCTATTAAAATTTGTTTTTTATCGGTCACCACGCTCAAAAAGTGTAACTTGAATTAATATCAAAGAAAAAACTTGAATATACCCATTCGACTTGCAAGCCTTTAAAACCTATTAAATACCTTTTCTCTATTAAAATTTGTTTTCTTATCGGTCACCACGCTCAAGAAGTGTAACTTCAATTAATATCAAAGAAAAAACTTGAATATCCCCATTCGACTTGCACGCCTTTAAAACCTATTAAATACCTTTTCTCTATTAAAATTAGTTTTCTTATTGGTCACCACGCTCAAAAAGTGTAACTTGAATTAATATCAAAGAAAAAACTTGAATATCCCCATTCGACTTGCAAGCCTTTAAAACCTATTAAATACCTTTTCTCTATTAAAATTTCTTTTCTTATCGGTCACCACGCTCAAAAAGTGTAACTTGAATTAATAACTTGAATATCCCCATTCGACTTGCAGGCCTTTAAAACCTATTAAAATACCTTTTCTCTATTAAAATTTGTTTTCTTATCATTATTGTTATCTTATTCATTAATATCAAAGAAAAACCTTGAATATCCTCATTCGATTTGCAAGTCTTTAAAACCTATTAAATACCTTTTCTCTATTAAAATTAGTTTTCTTATCGGTCACCACGCTCAAAAAGTGTAACTTGAATTAATATCAAAGAAAAAACTTGAATATCCCCATTCAACTTGCAGGCCTTTAAAACCTATTAAAATACCTTTTCTCTATTAAAATTTGTTTTCTTATCATTATTGTTATCTTATCATTATTGTTATCTCATTCATTAATATCAAAGAAAAAACTTGAATATCCCCATTCGACAGCCTTTAAAACCTATTAAATACCTTTTCTCTATTAAAATTTGTTTTATTATCGGTCACCACGCTCAAAAAGTGTAACTTGAATTAATATCAAAGAAAAAACTTGAATATCCCCATTCCACTTGCCTTTAAAACCTATTAAATACCTTTTCTCTATTAAAATTTGTTTTCTTATCGGTCACCACGCTCAAAAAGTGTAACTTGAATTAATATCAAAGAAAAAACTTTAATATCCCCATTCGACTTGCAGGCCTTTAAAACCTATTAAAATACCTTTTCTCTATTAGAATTTGTTTTCTTATCATTATTGTTATCCTATCATTATTGTTATCTCATTCATTAATATCAAAGAAAAAACTTGAATATCCCCATTCGACTTGCAAGCCTTTAAAACCTATTAAATACCTTTTCTCTATTAAAATTTGTTTTCTTATCGGTCACCAAGCTCAAAAACTGTAACTTGAATTAATATCAAAGAAAAAACTTGAATATCCCCATTCAACTTGCAAGCCTTTAAAACCTATTAAATACCTTTTCTCTATTAAAATTTGTTTTCTTATCGGTCACCACGCTCAAAAAGTGTAACTTGAATTAATATCAAAGAAAAAACTTTAATATCCCCATTCGACTTGCAGGCCTTTAAAACCTATTAAAATACCTTTTCTCTATTAGAATTTGTTTTCTTATCATTATTGTTATCCTATCATTATTGTTATCTCATTCATTAATATCAAAGAAAAAACTTGAATATCCCCATTCGACTTGCAAGCCTTTAAAACCTATTAAATACCTTTTCTCTATTAAAATTTGTTTTCTTATCGGTCACCACGCTCAAAAAGTGTAACTTGAATTAATATCAAAGAAAAAACTTGAATATCCCCATTCCACTTGCCTTTAAAACCTATTAAATACCTTTTCTCTATTAAAATTTGTTTTCTTATCGGTCACCACGCTCAAAAAGTGTAACTTGAATTAATATCAAAGAAAAAACTTTAATATCCCCATTCGACTTGCAGGCCTTTAAAACCTATTAAAATACCTTTTCTCTATTAGAATTTGTTTTCTTATCATTATTGTTATCCTATCATTATTGTTATCCTATCATTATTGTTATCTCATTCATTAATATCAAAGAAAAAACTTGAATATCCCCATTCGACTTGCAGGCCTTTAAAACCTATTAAAATACCTTTTCTCTATTAGAATTTGTTTTCTTATCATTATTGTTATCCTATCATTATTGTTATCTCATTCATTAATATCAAAGAAAAAACTTGAATATCCCCATTCGACTTGCAAGCCTTTAAAACCTATTAAATACCTTTTCTCTATTAAAATTTGTTTTCTTATCGGTCACCATGCTCAAAAACTGTAACTTGAATTAATATCAAAGAAAAAACTTGAATATCCCCATTCAACTTGCAAGCCTTTAAAACCTATTAAATACCTTTTCTCTATTAAAATTTGTTTTCTTATCGGTCACCACGCTCAAAAAGTGTAACTTAAAATTATATCAAAGAAAAAACTTGAATATCCCCATTTGACTTGCAGGCCTTTAAAAACCTATTAAAATACCTTTTCTCAAAAAAATAGAGTTAGATCATTCAAATTTGGTACATCGAGGTTTTCGATACCTACAAATCGATTGCGGATATTTTTGATATATTCTCATTGCGGATATATTCTCATTTATTCAATAAAAGAAAAAAAATTGTTTTCTTATCGCTCACCACGCTCAAAAAGTGTAACTTGAATTAATATCAAAGAAAAAACTTGAATTAATATCAAAGAAAAAAAAAATACTGCTTAAATAAAATAAATAAATAATTATAATTGCATAAGTTGATAAAAAATGCTATGCAATAGCTTTACCGCGGCAGTCCCCGAGTGCCACACATATTTTTTCGTTTTCCTCTATCACGTGATTGAGCAGACGGTGGTGGGAAGAGCCCATTTTTTGCTTTTCCCGATTCTTCTAGAAAGAATCACGGGATTTGTAAGAATTTTCTCTTTCTAGTTTACAATGGACTTACATGTCTTGAGATCTCTGAGCATTACTTGGCCATTTTTAGAAAATACCCCTCTGACTCTATGCTAGAAAAAATTTGTGGAAGCTGTAACTCAAGAACTGATGCACAAAAGTTCTTAAAAGTTTATATTTAGTTGTACCCTGACGTACATTGGTGCTTTTTGTTGAAAATCGTCTGACAAATGATGCCGTGATTTCTCCCAATAACGGAAAGACTTCTCAGCTTCTATTATAAAGAATTGAAAAACATTTGATAAGTGACACAGCCATTATAAGAAAGGATGCCAATTCAATTTGGGCGAAAATTGGCCGACAGATGCTGTAATTTTCTTTTTCTCTTGGTAGCTTTTATTGAGAATAAATACGGCAAACTGCCTTTGTATGTCCACTATGAAACAATATGTTGACTCAATTTGTGTTTATATCGTCCAACAGGCGATGCTGTAATGACTCACCTCATACGATTTTTCATTGTCTGCATCTCATCATCTATTGGTTAAAAATTGCACCAAATTGTAAATATGAAATCTTCATCGGGAGAAGCTATGTTGATTACATTTTTATGCGGAATGCTAACGCTAACCGGTAAGTGTCATTGTTCCATAAAGTGATACAGAAGAAGGTTTCGTCATAGTCAGAAAATATTAGGTTTAATTAATTGACATGCAATTTTTCAGGTTAGTTTCCGACGCTATCTGCAGCTTGGTATTTAATTAAATCCGTACGTTATAGTTAAACTGTTACTAACTGAAGTTTAAAAAGACATTTATTTCAAATCGCAAATTTTAAACTGATAGTAATAAACATTAAAAATTGGCTAAGAATGTCGATTATGTGTTTATAGATTAGAATTTGTTTAACTCGATAGGTAATTTTTCCTAATATTAATTAGAAACCGAAATTATACTTTTAGTTCCTCATCATACTATCTCATAAAAAACAATACTATTGTAAAAGTAACCCCTCCCAGCGAAAACTTACCTTTCTTACGCAACCAAAAAAAGGATTGGTATCAAATTTCGTCGCCGCTATTGATTCTCGGGAACTCAATGCCTTGCTTAATGAAGATCTGCCAATAACTCTGCATGTATCTTTCTAATAAATCCTGATCTCTTTCAACATTCCTTGTTATTTGTGTTGGTTTTTTAGCTTCATTATAAAGTTATAATTTAAACTATTTTCACGACTGGGTGCGTAAATAATATTTAAATCTTTACTAACTAAATTTTTATTAATTAAAACTTCCACATGGGGGACGCACCCCGGTGTAAAAATACTTCAAATTATAACTGTATAATACAGCCAAAAAACTAACATAGATAACAAGGAATATTGAAAGCGATTAGGATTTATTAGAAAGATACATGCAGAGTTATTGGCAGATCTTCATTAAGCAAGACATTGAGTTTCCGGGAATCAATAGCAGCGGAAAATTTTGATATTAATCCTGTTTTTGGCTGCGTAAGAAAGGTAAGAGCTTTTGTTGAGCGGGGTGACTTTTACAATAGTATTGTTTTTTATGAGATATGCATATCTTTAAGTTTATAATCCGGTAAACTGTAATGAAGGACAGAATTTCAGTGACGCAGTAAAACATAGCAGCTATAATAAAGCACATAACATTAACCAAGGAAAGTAAATAATGCATTGTGAATAGTGTATTATTCGTGTTACGGATGACTGAACTTGAAATCAGGGTTTTGACAGGCCTGGAAGAAAAACTAGCAAGGAAATTTAGGTATTTTTAAATGCATTTTCAAAAATGACAGTGCGCATTTTCAAGCAGAGTGCCATTTCTTCAAATAAGTCACGGTGAATCAATAAAAATATTCAAATGAATCCCTTTCATTTTGACCTAGAACCAAGCACGCTATGTTTTGTGATTTTTTTGAATTTCTCGAACAAATACAATTTATCTTATATAACGACTTTCATTATATATATATATATATATATATATATATATATATAATTCTTATTGAAAGCTAAAATTGAAAACAACTATTGTCATACACAGTTCCGCATTTGAAAGAAAGAAAAAAGAGAAAAAAGAAAATGAAATGAATTTGACAGTTTCTGAAAATTATTAACATCAATGGAACTTCCTTCTGTTTTAAATAATTCAAAAGCTGCTAACAAAAACAACTTAAAAAATATTGTGCGTAGGTAGAACTATCTTATCATTATGCCCATGCTCCTGATTGTGGTCTTTGCTTTGTCCGTCACTCTGGGTGTAACCGAGAATGACTCTATAGAAGAGGAAAATTCTGAAGAACAATCTGAAGAAGGTGCAGACGATGAAACTGACGTTTCACTAGAGAATAAAGAAGACTGCATGCCTGGTGGGAATGGAGGAATGCCGCCACCACCACCTCCAGATTTTCCCGAAGAAAATCCCAATGCACCCCAAAGGAGTGGAAGGTCTAGATCTGGACGATCGCGTTATCGACAAAGACCCCAAAGGTCGAAGCGCAGAAAACAGACTACACCGGCTACTACGGCTACTCCAGAAGGCAGAGAAACAGAAAGTATGAAAAATGAAAAGCAAACTGCTAAAAGTGCTAAAACTAAAGCTAGATCAAGAAGAACAGCACGTAGCATAAATCAAAGTAATATACCACAACTTTCACCATTCTGTGAAGAATATTTGAATCAGATTCGTAAAAGTAAGTTTAGTCTTTTTTTTTTTTTCCGAAGAAGACATTTTTTTTTAAAATTCTTATGTTTTTCTAAATATTTTGAATTTTATTACTTGACTACCATAGCTAATGGAAGTATTGTATTCGGTCAAAAACTTTGATTTCGAATTTTCCCCTAATTTACATGTAAGTACAATAATCTCCTCTAAATCCAAAAGAGCTGTTTTTTAAAATTGGTCTGGGTATACGTATGTCTACGTGGAGAATCTTCTGACTGTCCTATCTCAAAAATGAAAAAAAAAAATATATATAGAACGACGAAACTTAATAATTCAGTTATCTTCGGTATAAAGAAAATTTTGAAAATTTTTGTTGACAATAGGAAATCCAGAGAAAGAACTCTAAGTTCATATCTCAAAAAGGTTGAAATGTTTTTCTTCACAGTTGCTATATGAGACTCTTTTTGACTTTTCTCATGGTTACTTAAAAAAAAAAAAAAAAAAAAAAAAAGATAGGCGTTTTGAATGAATAGATTAATTTTAGGTCTTTCAAGTGAGTTCCATAAAATACTATTCGAGTGATTTCACGGATTATCCTCAAACTTGCGCAATCAAATCTCTTTTAGATATTCAGTGAGCAGATGAGTTTGACAAATTTTTGTGAACATCGGAAATGGGACAAAAAGTAGGTACCTCCAAAATGGCTTTAACGATTTTCTTCAAATTTTCTACAAAAATACCTATTTAGATATCCTTTGATGTATTACTTGGTTACTATAAGAAAATTAATAAGCGTCCTAGTAGGTCAGTTTCAGATCCTGAAAATACGTATTCAAAACTCTTTACCGATTTTCTTTAAACTCGCTCTTTAAACTCTCTTCCATATGTCTATATGATGTATATATGAGTTTGCTATCTCAGGAAAATTTTTAGGCGTCTGGTTAGTTAGGTCAGTTTTTGTCTTCTGGTCACGCTATATGCAAAAAAGTTTATATATAATATGTATAGTAGTGGGTAGCAGAAGTCGCAGGGTTTTTACACATAAGAATTTTGATGTTGTATTTTATAATACTTTTACTTTCTTCTATATGTAACATAGAGAAAGTATTGAATTCATGAAAATTTTTGACCTCCATTTTTTGATGGATTTACACGTTTTGGGATATCCTGAACACGAATTAATAGTTTATAGAAAATGTCTGTCTGTCTGTATCACGATTTTTGTGGACGCTGTAGCTCACGAACCAATGAACGAAATTTACCCAAACTTCGTATTTAGTTGCACCCTGACATAAAATGGTGCTGATTAGATTTGGGGATCCATCGCTCAACAGGTAGCGCTGTGATCGCATTTTTTGCAAATTTTTAACATGGCAGTATAGGACAAAATTTCGTATAAATGTACATAATGAGAGTTATTTTAAACTCGTGATTGTAAAATTAATATGAATTGTTGATAATAGTAGTAGTTAACTTGGAAAAAAATTCTGTGCATGTGGGGGCATCGCTTCCCCCTCCCCCACCCCTGGGGTGGTAAATTTTCAAGATGGGTATCTTTCGAAAGATCTCATCAATACCTATAAAACGAATGGTTGAACTATAAATCTGTGAGAATTTAAAACAAAGTTATCGATTTCTTTTACTTTTAACAAAAAAAAAAAAAAAAAAAAAAAAAAAAATTTTTTCTTTTTTTTTTTAAAAAATATTGTTACTAAGTGAATTTGTATAGGAAAATATTGAAGAAAGTCTTGTGGTAGCCACAACATACTAGTTTTTTGTTTCTCTAAATAATATTTTTTTTTTTTTTTTTTTTGTAACATATATAATAAGTAAATTACAGCAATTTTTAAGGCTATACGGATGTAAATGTTCTTAATATAAGATATATTCAAATTCGGCTATTTTGACAGACACTGGTATCGCTTTTTAAAAATTAACTACACCGCATGACATTAATTTATATGAATAACACTAATTTAAAATAAAAGAGTTTTAATCAATAAAAGATAAACTTGAAGCAGGATCTAATTTTAACTGAATTTTATCACTGATATTTTGTTACATGATAACCATAACTAATGTAAAATTACATCAGATAAAGCTTTTTCCGAATAAGAGAAATCAGGTTAGAAAACAAAATATATATTTATTTAAAAAAGATAATCTCTTTTAAATTACCCCTTTATCCACCATATAACACTATAAAATCAAAACATCGAATTTGGAGAAATTTTTATATATGAAGACATATCAAATTTTATAACTAATTTTAAAAATACTGGCATGTAGATACATAAACTATTGATTGGTAGCAAAGCAACATTCGGTGTTACTTTGTTGATGAGACATCAGTCATGCAGGTAGTAGTTAGGAGGATATCCTTGTTATCAGAAGTTAATATAATTAATAATAAGAAGAAGTTATAAAAATAATTTGAAAGATAAATTAAAATTCTGTCCTAAACAAAATATAACTCAAGACGAGTGGTTGTTAGTTTCCTATCATAGTATAGGCATGAGGAACTTAGGTGGCAGTCGCGAAAATTACTTAAAAAAAATGTATTGTTTGAAGTTCTATTTTCAAACCTGGTTTTTATATAATATCATGTTTAAAGGTTCCCTGAATACAAAAGTCCAGTTTTTAGCGATTGATCTGTATGTATGTCCTTTATTAGCATACATTAAAACCAAACAAAATAAATTTCATAATGTATCTTTCATTTGAAAGTGGTTCAAAGCATTTCATAACTTTAAATTCTTTTAAACATTAACCTAAGGAATTCTTATTTCTGTTGGTTATTTTGCAAAATTAACCTCATGTGTTTCTAATGATAATAAAGAAAGAAAGAAAGAAAAACTATGGATGAAATTATGTCTATGACAGAATTTAATTTTGTACGGCAGGACTACTTATATTTGTATTTGAACACCCCCCCCCCCCCAAAAAAAAAAAAAAAAAAAAAAAAGAGGGCGCTTAGTAAAACTTTTATACACATATTAAAATAATGTATTGATTTTTCATTGCAAATAAATTAATAAAATCTGAATGCATTAAATGTATAGTATCTTCCCCTAATTGTTTAATACTCATTTACTAAATATTTTAATTAGTAAAATAATCTTAATAACAATTTCGTATTTATTATCAATAATTAACAGTTTCAATTTGTACAGAACAACACATAATATTAAAATAAAAAACTATAAACCAATTAGTCGATATTAAAATTATACTCAAAATTCCTCACAGATTTATTAATGTTAATCCATTAATTTCTCAAAAACATAATGTCAAAATGCCCATCTTATAAATCGAAAAAAAAAACACACATTTTAAATATATTTCACAGTTTTAGTCTAAAAATATCTGAAAACACTAGTCTAAATAATCAGGAAATATTCAGTCAAGACCCGTTGGCTCTGTTGTCAGAGCACACAAGTACGAACCGGAAGGTTGTGAGTTTGGTCCTCACCGATGGAAATGAATACATATATATATATAAGTTTTTACGGATTTCACAAATATTTTAAGATCGAGTAAAAAATTAAATGGTAAAATTGGATATTGACAGGCATTTTCGTAAGTGGACCACTATAAATTGGTAACGATGCAAAATGGCAGATTGAAAGAAATAGTTCTGTTGTACTAAAAAATTACAAAACTGATGTGGTGTCAGTTCTAAGGCAGTCAATTTGTATATTAGTTCGTTAGTGTAACAATGTATAAAATTTGTTAGTGCGTTAGTCGTTAGTGTTGATTTATGCAATAGTTAATTAATGTTTAGAGCGTAAGTTATTTGACGTTAATGACTTGTTAGCTTGTTAATCTGTTAGTATGTTAGTTATTTGTTAGTTTGTATAATATTTATCTTAAGAAAAAAGTGTTAATCAGATCAAAATATCACTAATAATAATTTAAAAAACCCTATCGATTTGCAACAATCCAATTGAAAACTTTGTAAGTGATTTCAAATTTACGACTTTCTGAACATAAAAAATAAAGCAAAATTTTGTATAAACGTATATTATGAGGATGATTTTCATCGTAAAAAGAGAAAAAAATGTTATTTTATTTTAATTTTTTTTTTTTAAATCAGAGCTGCCATAGGCGATTTTTTTTTAAATATTCTTTCCGTACCACGACTTTTTCCATAACATAAAATTTCTAACAAATTTATGAAGGCAAAGTGCAGATTTACTAGCACAAATATAATATGAATGTAATTTTTTGGAAATAAAGGTACGAAAAGAATTTAAAAAAAAAAAAAAAAAAAAAAAAATCGTCTGTGGCAGCCCCGTGTATGATACTGGTATCATAACTTATTGACTATAAACATTCTATTTTGAAAACTTTGTAAATTTTGTATATCCTAATTTGAACACTTTTACCCAGTGAGACAGGAAAAAAAGATATAAAACTTCCATTTTCTCACTTTTTTGTTTTAGAAATTTTACTTATCCCTTGTAGAAATAGCTGTAAATATCTAAAAAACAATGTTTCTTGTCACAATATATTCACCTCTGTCTCATCTTGTAAAAAAATAATTATATTCTTCAATTGAAAAATTCATAAATTACTGAATTTTGGCGCATAAGGAAAGAGTCTTTCTTTTTATCGATTTACATGAATTGTTTTTGTCCTTTTCTCCAGGAAATATCCAGTAGAGAGCCTATATACAAGCATGTTTTGACTTAGATTGTTTTAAAGTGAGCATTAGACAGTACATTTCGGTTGTTAGGGTTCCTCTTCATTTGTCCCTTTTATTTTTCCTACCAAGCTTTGCTTGAGTGTATAATTACACTAAACTGAATATGTGAGAGGTTCATCATAGTGAAAAAGATACTGATTCAATTTGAGCGTATATCAATCGACAGGTGTCGCTGCTATGCTGCAGTTTTCCTCGGAAAACTATATCTGAGTTTCTAGAGCGAATAAATTCATCAAACCTCATAAGTGAGATGGCTAGTATGAAAATGAATGTTATCTTAAATTGGTGTATATCAGTAGACAAAGTGGTGCTACTTTTAATCACATTTTCCGATTTTCCATATGACTATCACAGCGTCTATTGAATAAAATTGCACCAAAATGCATATGCAAAATTTTTATTCTCACAAGTTATATTGATTAAATTTTCGTGCATATTAACTGGTGGATGGCGCCTGCTATATAAAAAGTTTTAGAAGAAAGAGTTATTATGGCCATAATGTACCAGTTTAAATTTTTATTTTAAATTGGTAAATTAATTATTTTTTGTATGTAAGTTATGAATACAAAATAGTTATGAATACTTAATTAGTTATGAATACTTAATTAGGTTATATTTAGATATGACTAAAAGTTAAAAGGCATGCATAGATACAGTTTAATTAAATCGAAAAATGGAAGCACCCCTAAAAGTTAGACACCTCTCTAAGTTGGACACTTTTTCCTGGACCCGTAGGTGTCCAACTTAGCGAGGTTTTACTGTATAATGATATCGCTACAAATTATATTCAAAATGATATTTTACTTCAATATGCATCTCTGTTATTTATCAAATCATAATCCAAACTCTACTTGACAACTGAAGTGGTAAAAATTTTAGAAAGTTTTCACCTTTTTTTTTTTTTTTCCTTTTGTATTCACCTGATTTTCATTCCGTGTTTCGAACATATCTGTGTATTTATTCGCGTGCGATTTCTAGATAAAGAAATAAGGAAAAGGGTACGATAATAATCTCAGCTGTTCAAATATAGTATTTTGTTTACCGGATAAGCAATAATTTATCAACTTAGAAAAAGTAACTTTTGCATCACTAAACTTTCGTAATACTTAAAGCAATATGCTTCAAGAAAAAACAACGACAAAAAGTCATTATCAGTACGAATTTTTATTCACGCAATAGACACTGAATATGCGTACATTTTTAAAGTAAAAAAAAAAAAAAAAAACTTATAGGTTAACGTGTAGTTTATAAACACCTGTATAAAAAGTTGTAGACTATAAACTTGGCATACTAACATGAAGTCAGTTAAAGTGTAATTTGCTCTTATAGCTAATGTAAAAGTACTTTCATCATGGATCTCAAAATAACTTTATTTATATGTTGCACTTTTTCGTTTATTACTTTGTGCGAAAGTCAAGGAAAACTTAGGAATATGTGGATTCCTCAATGCATTCAGTTTTATAAAGACTATATGAAAATGTATGTTGGTGAGTATGCATGCTTTTTCATACCTGTATTAATATGTAGAGGATAGATTTAAAGGCTCCGTCGTCCGTTGAGGTATACATTATGTATAATATCTAAAGAAAGATATTACTTAAATTGAAGTGAAATTATTATAAACAGCATTTAAATTTGCATTTCAGTCGCATTAATAATCTTCTTTTGGTTAAGTAAATATTTATTTTATATCGATGCATAATTCAATGATTCTAAAGGACTCGCAGATAATAGCATGAAAAGCATTTAGAATGTTTTTGGAGCTTGCACATGCAAAGTTAAAAATTATTTAGCAAAAGTGCTCATATTTCGTAAGATATTTAACGTTTTTACATTCTAATTGCTGTATGCCATGTCTAATGTAGTATGCCAACTTTCCTAAAAATGGCTTTGCGCTGGGTCTAATACTCTACGTGCTATAATTAAAAAAAAAGTGGATTTATATATTTATTATTATTATCATTGCAACTTTTTAAAGAAATCGTTATATTTCCATGAATATAGTATATGGCAGCCTCATAAAATTTATATAGATAATTAGAAGAATCCGATTATGTCCAATGATGTTGGCCGATTGAGAGAATTAGGGTCTTAGGCGAAATGCTTTCCGTGTAGGTCTTTCTAAAGGGTCTTAGATACTTAAGATTATGAATGTGCATTCAAAGAAGTAGCCTTTATTATATTTATTTAGTTCAGTTCTATTTATTTTACGTTGAGGTATAATTCAATGATAAAAGAGCATGTAGCTCTTGAAGAAAGAAAAAAAAAAAAAAAAAACATGTAGTACGCATTGATTATTAACACTTTCCAACTTTAAGGACTTGTTGTATGGTATAACTTTCAATATTCTTTGCCTACGTTATCACACAACACACAGATAGAAGGACTGAAAAGCACACAGATAGACAAATTGAATTTAAAACCACTCTTAGACAATGTTGGAAAGTGTTAAAAAGGCTTAACACGCAAAAGAAAATCCAGCCGTTAAATTATAATTGCAGCCCTTAATGTACCTGAATATTTTAGTGTAGCCCTGTAAATCTGAAGGTTAATCCTATCATATTCTATACAAAACATTATTTTAGAATATTAACAATACATGTCAATTTCTTTACGATTTTTACAGTAGAAAGTTATTTAAATGGGATTTTTAAAAAGGTTTGTCCTAAAACGCAATGCATTGGCTTTTTTTTTTTTTTTTTTTTTTTTCTTTAATGTTCCTGTACACAAACTAGTTGTAAAAGACCTATTTAATTTCACTTTAAACAGGGAACATTCCATAGAGGCCGCGGTAGCCTGGTCGGTAAGAGCAGCGAGCTCGTGATCGAAAGATTGCGGGTTCGGTCCTCGAGCCGGCCGAAGACCGTCGTGTACGCTAATGGCGACTGGTTCACGTTAAATTCCGTCGTGATCGCAAAGTTCTCCAAGTTCCCATCAAAAATTATACCTCTGGGGGTACCGAAACATGGGTTTAACTCGCTCTGACCCAGATCAAAATTCGAGTTCCTGTTGTTTGGCTGGTGCTGCCATCTTTCACCAGCTTCTGGAGCTAAAAGTCGTACTTCCTCCCTGTGAGGCGCTCCTAATTAGCGGAAGACGCACCCCTCATGCCTTAAAATAAATCCGGTAGTTCCACTACCAGGGCTCAGAATTTCCGAGTGGCATACAACAACAACATTCCATAGTGAGCTTCATTTATATATATTACTTTTTAAAAATTCTGAAAACATTTACGGACGCTAGGGGCGGGAGACAGACAGATAGAAAGATAGACAATCGGACAGACAGATAAACAAATTAAAATCATATTCACACTTAAAAATTGTTAGAAAGTGTTAAAAACGCTTAATGAAAACGAAAGTGCAATTCCATCAAATTCATATTAATAGCTCAAAATATAACTGAATATTTTTGTGTGGCCCTGTAAATCTAATACTGGTCATACTAGATTCTACAGAAAGCAGTTTTTTGTGTATATGAATAACATATTTCAATTTCATTAAGCTTTGTGCGAAGTAAAGTTATTAAAATTTGTTTTGTAGAAATACCTCTCATAGAACACAATGACTGCGGTGCATTATTAAAATGCATTAGTAGAAATTACGTTTTTAACGCACTTTAAAACCTTATAAGCATTTGTTCCAATTTCATGAAATGATGTCTTCTACATACGGACATTGGGGATCTCCTATAAAATATTACCGGTATGAATATTGTGGAAACTGAGAACAAGCTCGTCAAAAATACGAATATGTAGCTGACAAGGAAACATTCAAAAGGTGTCGTCTTCAAAAAGTATTGAAAAAAATATAGGTGATTCTACACTTCATAAAACACCAAAAAGTGAAAAAATTAATTTTGCAAAAAATTTAAGCAAAAAAAAAAAAAAAAAAAAAAAAAAAAAAATGCTTTCTGCTTTTTGCATTGGTAATTTTAGTCCTTAACTGGTCTTTTCCACTGTTTTTTAATACTGTCTGAGTAAATGCATATTTAGATAAAATAATCTGCAAAAAAAATGCGATATTTCATAAAAAAAAAAAAAAAAAAAAAACTATTGTAAAAGTCATCCAGTCCAGCAAAAACTCTTACCTTTCTTAAGCACCCCCCCCCCAAAAAAAAAAAAAAGGATTGATATCAAAATTCTCCACCGCAATTAATTCCCGGGAATTCAATGCCTTGCTTAATGAAGACCTGCCAATAAATGTACATGCATCTTTCTGATAAATCCTAATCGCTTTCAACATTCCTTGTTAGTAGCTGTGTTAGATTTTTGGCTGCATTATAAAGTTATAACTTAAAGTATTTTTACTAAATAATATTTTGCTCCTTACTAACTCATTTTTTATTAATTAAAACTTCTACATAGGGGACGCATCATCATAAATTGAAATAAATGCAAATAAAGTTTGAAGACGCATTAAAAATAGTATTTTATAAAGTTATTACTTAAAACTTCAGTTAATTTAGGTTACTAGATAATATTTTAGTTGAGTTCTATTTATTTGACGTTGATGTGTAACTCAAAAAAAAAAAAAAAAAAAAAAAAAAAAGAGCAAAAAGCAATAGAAGATAGACAAAAACAATAAAATGGAATCTCATAAATTGGAACAAATGCTTATAAGGTTTGAAGGTGCATGAAAATTTAAATTTTTATTACGTTACTTCTAAAACTTTAGTTAATTTAGGCTATTAGATAATATTTTTAGTCATTATTTAACTCATATATTGATTGTAATACGATATTAAACTAAAACAAACACAAAATTTGAGAAGAAAGGGGAAAACGATGCAGAAATTTCATTTCCTTTTTTTTTCTTTTCTTTTTTTTTTTTTTTTTTAAATTTGATCTTTAAATTATTTTAATTGCATATAAATGTATTGTTGCCTATACCAATAATATTTAATAGAATATTTTCGCTCGAAAATGTTTCGTCTATAAAAAGGCGGGAGAGAGGGGAGAGAATTCGAAATTTGCAGCCAAGAACTCTGCCAAAACTATCAAAAATTATTGTGATATTTGGCACATTGAAATTTCTGAGTTTTATATTAAAACACTGTATAAAACTGTGCCACTGCGCATTAAAGCAGTCATTGGAAAGTGGAATTAACCCAATGAAAGTGGAATTAACCCAAAGCAGAATACATATTTTTAACAAAAAAATTGCTTAGATCTAACAAATAAATAGTTTCATTTCCTATATTAAATATATAACTTGTTTATTTCATATAATAAATCATAATAGAATACAAAGTGTACGGTTATTGCATTATGTTCAAAAAGAAAGTTTTATGCAGATTTTTAAAAAGTACTTCCTAAAGTGCAATAAAGCAAATTATTAAATCGAAAATGTACATAGATATCATTTTATCACATTGGTATTATGTTTTAAACATTAATTTTAAAGTTATTACATATAAAAAATGTATAAATCCTTTTTTCTGCAGTGCGGCTTTTTTTTTTTTTTTTTTTTTTTTTTTTTTTGCCGCTTAGTTATTTATTTTTATGACGGAGAAAAAATAAAAGTGTAAACATTTTTATTTTATTTTTATTTATTTATATTTTTAAATTATTATTTAAAATGATTTTTTATGTGTGGTTTTATTCATTTAAGTTCTCACAATAATTGCTAATAATTAGGATTTTATTGGGATAATACATGTAGAGATTCATTCTATTGCTTTCTTTTTATTCCATTAAATTTTCCTCTAAATTACTTTTAAAGAGTTTTGATACTAAAACTTAACTGTGACATAAATAATTTTTTTTTTCTTTATTTTTATGCTGAGTATCTATACATAAATAAAAAATCCAATGCCTCCAAAAATGACTCTTTCTTATGAAAAGGATCATCGTTTACACAGAAGTTCTGTATATTGGTCAACATGTTTTAGCAACATCCTGGGTTGGGTTGCCAATCAGCGGCCGAGAGGTTCTGCACTCAAAGTTGGTAGACTTGAGGTGCCGGGTTCGATCCCAGGTCGTGCTCGTCGGTCTAGCCGTTTGGAGTTTCCAATGATTTTCTCCGAAACTTGCGTAAATACGGGCTAGGACCCTTAGAAAGACCACCACGTAGGGCACTCCCCCTCAGGTCTAGGACCCTAGTGCAATCAATCGGCCTTAATCTCCACAACCAACCAATCAGCGTTGGATTTGGAATCTTTTCAAAACGTTCAGAAGCAGTATAATAAAATTGGAAGATTTTTAATTTAATTTAATTTAAATTCCATCGCATACCTTTTTTTACTTTGTCGTTTAATTTAATTCAAAAATTTTATAAGCATTAATCCCGAGAAGCGCCGGGTAGACCTGCGAGAGGCATATATGTGCGTGCAGTCTTGTCATGGCTTTACACTTGCACTTACTTGTGATTATATATTTGCATGAAACTACAGTATTTCTTATGTGATTATGGTTATAATTTTATAGAACATGATTCATAAACAATCAAGAATGTATAATTTTTTGTAAAGATTGACAATACTAGATCTCAATAGCAATTCCGTAAAAATGTGTTAAACGAGAAAGAAAATGCATTAAGCATAGATTATGAAATACATGAAAATGTTTTCTGTTGCTTAAATCGCCTTTGAATGCACAAATAAAATATATTCAGATTCGTTATTTAGATCATATTAGGTATAAAATATACTATAAAATCAATTATAAAGCTCTTTGAAAAAGTCTTTTACATATTTTCTTTAATTATTAAAATTGACTCAGGTATTACATAAAATATAGTGTTACACAAATCGAAATTGTATAGCACACGTTGAGAAGTCCTTAATTACATATTGTATTGCTAAACAACTGTAAATTTATTTTGAAGATAATATTTTAAATGTAACCATACTTTAAATGTAACCATATTTGAAGATAATATTTTAAATGGAAGGCCCAATAAGTGTATTTTGATTTAAAATAATTTACTTTCACGCAGTTCAAAAGGCAGTTGTGGGCGTGTCAGGTCATGGGGAGAAAGAATTACACAGGAACTGGTGATCGGAAACGCGATCGTGACAATGCATCGCATAGATAAGATAACAAACGGTGTATTTTTTTTTTTTTTTTTTTTGTCTGCAAGAAAAAAAAAAAAACATAGTCAAAGTTCAAAATATGTTACAACTTGTTAGATTTGTTTGAAGGAAGGAGGCCGCTCACCACTATTCAGCAGTTTAGAGCGATTTAAAGCCTCTCCCCGTAGTTTATTAAAAAGGAAAAAAAAATATATATATATATTGGCCGCCGGTGATAACACCCTCGCGACAAAGGGTGGCATAAGAAGTAAAACTGAATGAGAGACTAATTTAGAGAAAACGTCGGAATTGGGTTTCCACGCGACCAAGGGGTGTTGAGGCATATTATCTGTTGGGACGCCAGAGTGGGGCTTTTTAGCGAGCAGTGGATGTCAAAATAAATTGAAATCAGAAGTTGAAAAGTTTGTGATTGTTGAGTGAGTATTTAAGTTATTTTCTAGAATTTGCAAAACTCTAATTATGCTGATGTTGGAACACTAGAGCAGACGGCGTATATGAGATTATTTTATGTTCAATTTTGTGGCAAAATGTGGATGAGTTTCTTTAACAATATGTTTTAACAACCGGTGCACATGTGGATAAAAATAATAATTAATTAACAAATAAATAACTGAATAATGAAAGAACACTTTGTACAAGAAATAAACAATGCTATTCTTGATTTTACGGAGAATTTTGTTGGTTTGAAGCTGCTATTTTTCAGGCTGAAGCGAAATGTGGTTGTCTTGCCATATGCTGGAGTACGGACCAGAAGAACTGATTTATTTTGTTTACGAGGAGAAATGTACCTAAGTGAATTCGTTTTAATTTGATAAGTGTGTAACTTCGACTAAATAGTCAAAAATTTTCTTTAATTTGTGACGAAGAAAAGGACGAATTAGTATATTAGAAAGCCAGTTATCAGAAAGGTTATCTGGTCGTCTCAGGTGCCAAGGGATATGTTACAACTTATTAGAAGTTCCCAAAATGTGCCCTCATTAACCCTCACTACTTTACGCCCTCACTTGTGTCATTTTACGTGCGTACAAGTTGGCCTTAGCTTATCGCCCTCTAGCGGATTATAATCGCATTTCATACCCCAAGTTTCTATGTAATTCTTATTCTTTATGATCTTACACACCACATTGTTTGAGCATGAACTTTTGAACAACTCTGTATTATATATATATATAAGCATTATCCTCCAAGTACTATCTAAAGAATACAATTTTCGTTTCAAATTAGTTTGTGCAAATGAAGCAGATTTTTAAGTACAATGACGAATTGTAATGAATTATGTTTATTTCTTTTAGGTATGATAAAAGCACGTCAAATAGGAAAATGTGCAGGAAGTAACAAAACGGTAAGGAGTAACATTGGAATATGTATTAACAATATACAGTAGAACTTAGATAATTCGAAGTTGAAGGGACCAGAGAAAAATTCGAAATATCCAAAAATTCGAATTACATATACTATTTTGTCAAAAAGAAGAAATAAATTAAAATATAAAACTCTATGATCAAAGATTTTACACATAAACTTTATATCTAAGAATATTGCATCGTAAACCCCCTCCAATTAAATCAATATTATATTACGAGATTAATTATTCAACACTTTTTTAAAATAGTCAGATATTTTTGATTGCTTCTTCAAGTACAATCTTTGTGTCATAGCATATGACTTCAACCCATCAACTGATACAAAAACAGAATCTTCTACTCGAAGTTCATGTATATGGACCATATCTTTTGATGCATACACTGCAAAAAATATGTCCTACTTGCTGGGAGAAATTCTCTGTAATTGGAGAAAATACGTTCTGATAATGTAACTTTTTCCTAATTACGCGTATTTTATTAAATTACAGAGAATTTCTGGCAGTAAAAAGGACATATTTTTTACAGTGTAGGTAGGAAACACTCTTGTATTTCCTTATCCTTCTTTTGAAAGACTATTGAAAAAAAATAATGCATTTTAACTGAGAAAAATCTCGGGAACAAATTTTACTGTAATGTTTTTAAAGGTAATCGTATGAAAAATTCGAATTATCCAAAATAGAATTCGAATTATCCATGATTTTTTAATATTATTTTAATACAAAATTCAAGGGACCGACCAAAAAATTCGAATTATCCAGAATTTCGAATTAAACAAGTTCGAATTATTCAAGTTTCATTGTATATTGAAATTTCTTATAACAATCTATGTGATAATTATAGCATTCGTTATATTATGTTTATTTTTACAAGAGCCTTGAATGAATTCTTTTAAGTTATGGATTACTTTTGAAATTATTTTTTCTATTGAAATTGGAACAGTATAGCTACTCGCATTAATAAAGTAGCTGAATAGTTAAGAGGCCTAAGAGAAGCATGAGTTAGTTCCGTTTAACTCGAAACTGCACTAAAAATCTAAGATATCCCAGGCAAATTCAGTCAAGAAAAATTAAGAATGAATATTTTTAATGAGAAATATTATTCATCAAATTATCCACACTCATTTAGAAAAATTGGAGTGTAAGGTTGAATTTTTATACCAACAATGTGAAACATGCCGTAGCCGGGAATCAAACCCGGGCACTTCGCTTACCGTGCCAATGCTCTGCACTGAGTCATCCTAGCTGATTACCAAGTCTGCATTTCTCAAAAAATATGCATTGAAAAAAAAAAAAAACTTTTTTTCTAAATGAGTATTCACAGGTTATGATTTGATGAATAATATTTCTAAGTAGAAATTATGGGGTTATGGGGTCTATATAGGCTCACCTATTGTATCTGCATTTGTAGACATGGTGGCTTTGCCAAAGGAGGATATTTGTGAGAAATGCCGATTTGGTAATCAGCCAGGGTGGCTCAGTAGCAGAGCATCCGTACGGTAAGCGGAGTGCCCAGGGTCGATTCACAGTTCCGGCGCTTTTTACATAGTTGTTATAAAAAAATCAACCTTACACAGTAATTTTTCTAAATAAATATTTTTAAGGGATTTTGCAGGCATTGATAGAGTGCAATTTTGAATAACAATGAAAGAAGAGAGAACTAAGAAAAAAAAGAAGAAAAAAAAAGTCACAGTTTATTCAGTCATTTTCAATAGTTAAACACAAAATAAGATATAAATTAAAAAAATAAAAATAAAGTCATAGGTTTATATGGAAATGTACTATAAACTCCAACTAAGCGGATGTGGATAATATGCAAAACTTCAGATCAACCGGTGATAGGAAATAGATTAAAATTCAAAAGTATTTTTGAACTGAAGTTACTCCTCCCTCCTTATAAGTCTGTTACTACTTGAGTATGTATCGTCAATGACATGTATGCAAAATTTCAACCCTATCGGATTATAAAAAATGGGTGAAAATCCAATTCTTAGATTTGACCCGCACACATAAATATACAACATACCAAGTTAAAGAAAATTTTTTGAATTTAGTATTTTTTAAACATTTACTAAAAGTCCGTTGTACTATTCGTTCTCCGATGCATGTCGTGCACAAACAAAAACTGTCCTATTCTCAGAATAAAATTGTTGTTTGTTTACTACTAGAATTGGAGAACGAGCAGTTATTTAATTATACAACGTTCAAATTTAAAAAGTCCTTAAAAAAAAAAAAAAAAGATAAGATAAGATGAAATTTTGCAAATGTTTGAATCAAATCTATTAAATAACACTGCTAAAAAAATACAACTTTACTGCCAGGAATTCTCTGTAATTACAGAAAAATACGTTTTGCCAACATAATTTTTCCGTAATTTACAACTTTTTTTCTGAAATTACTGAGAATTTCTGGCAGGAAAGTTGCATTTTTTTAACAGTGTATATTAGTGCATAACATTTTAATTGATTTTTTTTTCTTTCATTACAAAATAAAACTTGTCACTAATTTGTTTAAATGTTTCAAAAAAAAGAAAAAAAAATCGAAAAATTATTAAAATTTCGCAATTTTTTAGCTCAGTTTTAAAGTCACTATCATCAATATGTACACTGTAAAAAAAAAGTCCTATTTTGCTGACAGAAAAATACGTTCTGTCAACGTAATTTTTTTGTAACTTACGCATATTTTCTGTCATTACAGAAAATTTCTGGCGGCAAACATATATATAGGGGAGACCCGTGTACCTAGGGCCACCCCACTTTATTTGAATAATATTTAATTTTACGTTTTAATACTCAACTGGGCGAGTAACAACAGCAATTTCTACATTTACAACTACTTTGGAACTTTTGAGGAGAAAGTTTTGACAAGTTACATGTAGAAAACGAATTTACATGGTTTGAAGTAAAATTTTGCAGGTCATCTATTTTGCTATTTTACAAAAGCAAGTCAAATATTTTTCTTTGATTTCTAGTGTATAATTTTGCTCGTTATATTAAGTAATAAATGAGATATTTAATTAGTCCTCTCTGCATGTCGATTTTTTAGTGGAAGGCATTTTGAATGAAGTTACCAAAACTTGTACCCAGGGCCACGTGAATGCCTTGTACCTAGGGCCAGTGTGTTTGGACCTTTTAACGCTTTCGCAACCGCATGTTTTTGTCTTTTTGACAGTAAGGTCCGCCTGTGAGCGTTTTTATCGTAAGTTACAATTTTTCAAAACAAAGTTTTCCTTATTCACATTTATATTACAAATGGATATGCATTATAATCATACTCTCTCTAATCAAAGTATTTGCATCCGTAGTATACTGATTGTACAAATATGAATATTGTGTATATTTTTTAGAAACAACATACAAATTCCAAAAGAAACGCCCACTGGTGGAGTTTCATATTTTCAAATGACGTGTATCTACGTCAGCAGTCGCGAAAGTGTTAAGAAACACAGTACAGCCTATAGTAACTGGATGCTGCCAAACCCTGCTAAACCAATCACTATATATGTCGTTGCTGAAAATGTTGGCAAGTCCTATCCGTCGGCCTTTCCTCCTGTAAACATTCTATCGGGCTTTCGTGTATCCGGCATATGGCCAGTGAATCAAAACAAATTCACTGAGGATGAATATTTAAGTTCAAATGTGGCTGAAAGACAAGATCCATCCATAAATTAAAAAAAAAAAAAAAAAAAAAAAAGATTTTCCAGGAAAAAAGTGAACCAACAATGATAGAACTGAATGTCTCTGTTTCGTATCCTGTTGAAATTACGAAACTTTCAGCATCTAACATCTCTTCGTGTGCCATGCTTTAACAGGTAAGAATCTAAGCAAAACCTCCCACATCAAAGAAAAGATGTGACCGAAAACCAGAGAGATCTAGAAATCCAACAGACACTCCAGAAAAAAAAAAAAAAAAACAGTTGCACTTCGGGAGTGCCGACAGAAGTGAAAACGTGAACAATTACGTGTTGAATCGTCAGGAAATATTTTATTGTGTAGGAAATACTTTTAAATGAAGTGTTTTTTTATTCATTAATATAAACTACTACTACAAAAATGACATTACAATTTTATTTAATGCGCTAACTGCAATAGAGACAGCGTCCGGAGATGAGAGAAGTCGTGTAGAGCCGCACCAGATTGTAAAAACGTGAGAAAAATGGCGGCTTTGGCCTTTCTCACGATTTTGTGAGGTCTAACTGCAATAGAGACAGTGTCCGGAGATGAGAGAAGTCGTGTAGAGCCGCACCAGATTGTAAAAACGTGAGAAAAATTGCGGCTTTGGCCTTTCTCACGGTTTTGTGAGGTTTAACTGCAACGTTTCCGTCTGCAATCTTTAAGAGACAGTGTCCGGAGATGAGAGAAGTCGTGTAGGAGCCGCACCAGATTGTAAAAACGTGAGAAAAATGGCAGCTTTGGGCTTTCTCAGGGTTTTGTGAGGTCTAACTGCAATAGAGACAGCGCCCGGAGATGAGAGAAGTCATGTAGAGCCGCACCAGATTTTAAAACAATATACAGTATATAATTAACACTTCACATTAGCAAGTTAATTGTGTGATACATTATTTGTATCATACAAGGATGGAAAGCGTTTGCTGACAATGACGCGAATTCAATGATTTTATGCTCACCGAAAAGTGTTCACTTCAAATGGGAAGCGTTATCTGACGATGACGGGAGTTCAATGATTTTTGTTCACCCAAAAGTGCTCAACGCGCCTAAAGAAGTTTTCACTTCAAAAAAAAAAAAAAAAAGTAAAGAATTTCGTGTTTTAAATTAAGGCAACAACATGCTAATTATTATATTATAAATAAAGATATTACTTGATATTGTTTCTTTTCTAAAATACATGTTTATATGCTTATTTTCTATTCATTACAAAGTGAAATCTAAATATGAGAGAATGACCCTAGGTACATTGAGGTCTGGCCCCAGGTACAATGAGAGTGTTATACCTAGGGCCACTAGTGAAGTTTTTTTTTAAAATCTTCTATTTGTCAGAATTTATTATTTTAGGTATTTATATTAATCCGAATTGGAAGTAATTAGTCCTAAAGATATGTGCATATCAGTTTGATAATTTTAAACAGGTCAAGGGCTCTGTTTTTGGGCATTGAAAAAAAGCGGCCCTAGGTACACGGGTCTCCCCTATATATTTTCTTTTTTACAGTGTAGTGTTACTCATTTGTTTATTTAAATTAGGGGGTGTCTTTTTCTTTCTGATAAGAAAAAGACCGTGAATTGACCGGTTCAAAGTTAAAGCAGAAATAAAGCAAATTTACATTAACGTTAAAAATTCTAATACACAAAGGTATAAAATCTGCATACTGCAGTTTCTGTAGCGTTAATTGTTCTGTCATCAGTGAAAAATAACAAAACAGATTATTTCTCGTATATATAAACAGGAGATCATAAGAGCAGTAATACTGCACTGATGACGATACACTTAACGTCATGCTTACAAATAATATATATATATATATATAATATATATATATATTAGCGTTTTTGGTGTTGATATAAATTTTCTTTTCTATATTAATTGAACGTCAAGTCAGGTTTTGATATTAAATTCAACTATTTATTAGCTAATTAGTTTACTTACTTATAAGTGGAAAGTTAATTTTCCTAACACACAATCGCAAAAATGTTTGATACCCGACAGTTTATTTATCTATTTCGTAGCGAAATCATGTACTAGGATAAGTGCACCAGTGATTGACACTTTTAGAGCAACCTTTGATGTTTTTAACGTTCGAGTCATCAGAAAATATTTTTAGAAATCTTAAGTTAATATATATATGGTATGAAAGACATTCAGAACCACATATATATTAAAATATATACATTTGACGAGAATTATTTTTTTATGAACTTTTATTTGACACCCAATTAATGTTCCAGTCATTGACACTGCCAGTTTTTCCTTTTATTAGTAATTGGCACCCTATGTTCCAATGTTTGATACTGCTAGTTATTCATTTTACCAGTTATTAGCACCCTATGCTCCATTGTTTGACATAAAATGTTAAAATTCTTATAGGTAAAATATATGATTTTATGATTTTTTTTATTTATTAATTATTTCTGAATAGATGTCAATTGCTGGAGCATGCCAATCACTGGAGCACCTACCCTATTTGAATAATGAATATAATTTTATATTTTCTAAGTAACTCAAGTCACTTAAAAATCGTTTTAGAATAGGACTATTAAAACTTTTAAATGAGCATGATGATCTCTCTCTCTTTTAAAATACAGAACTGTGAGTTTACACAGATGATGAAAGTACGTATGGCTATGACGAAGGAGTATCCAGATTGCATTCCACAAGCCACAATGTTCTTCAATGGTGGTGATGTTCAACAAGTTGATAGCATAGCTAGCCAATGAGCTTAGAGTTGGTTGGAGTGTAATATTCCTATTTTAAGTAGTTTTCTATCCTTTGTTACTATATACTCAAACTGTAATATCTAACTAAATAAAGTATTTTTCAAACAAATATTAGAAAATTTCTAATGGTGTCTTTACAGAGTGTTAAAAATTATAGGTTATCGAACCAATCAAAACTGTCATATCACTCGTATACCAAATGTCAGACAATGTGCCCAAGCTCTAATTTGTAGAAATGTAAAATGTGAAATAGACAATAGAAAATCGTAGATTTTGTAGGTTAAAATTGCAATGATTTTAAATGCGATTTAAAACAAGAACACAAAAACATGCGGTACGTATTGATTATTAACACTTTCCAAATGCACGTAATTTTTGTATTGTATAACTTCCAATATTCTTTGCCTATTCACACAACGGACAGACAGATAGCAGGTCTGAAAGGCATACAGATAGACCAATTGAATTCCTAATCATTCTTAAACATTGTTAGAAAATGTTAAAAAGGCTCAACACTAAAGAAAACGTAGCCCTTATATTCTAATTGCAGTCCATAATGTACCTGAATATTTTAGTGTAGCCCTGTAAATCTGAAGGTTAATAAAATCCTATTCTACACAAAATATTACTTTAGCATATTAAAAATCAATGTCAATTTCTTTAAAGGTAATTTATAAAAATGTCTGTCCTAAAATGCAATACATTGACATATTTTTGGGTGTCTCTGTGCACTAAACCAGTTGCACAGCACCTATTAATGTCATTTAAAATAGGGAACATTCCATAGTGAAGTTGAATAACATATACAATTTTGTAAAAATTCTAAAAATATTTACGGACGCTGGGGCGCGCAAATGGAAAGTCTGACAGATAGATACTTAAATTGAAATTATACTCCCACATAAAAAAAAAAAAAAAAAAAAAAAGTTAAAAAATGTTATATCGCTTATTGTAAACGAAAATGCAATTTCAGCAAATTTCCAATAAAAAATCTTTAATGTAACTAAATATTTTTGGGTGGCCTTGTAAATCTAATGCTAATCATGCTACATTCTGTAGAAAGCATTCTTTTGTGCATATGAATAATACATTCCAATTTTATTAAGAATTTTTCGAAATAAAGTTATTAAAATTTTGTTTATAGAAATACCTCTCATAGAACGAAAATGCTTTGGAATACTTTCGGGTGTCCCTGTATACAAACCAATGATGGTATTTACTCCATTTTTAATGTGAAGTATCCGATAATGAACTTTAATAACATATTTCAATTTTGTTAATATTTGTGTAAAGTAACGGTATTAAAATACGGTTTATAGAAATGCCTCTCATAGGACACAATGCTTTTGAAAACTTTCGGATGTTCCTGTACACAAACCAGTAAAAGTGCTCACTCCATTTTCAATAGGGAGCATCTGATAGTGAACATGAAAAACATATATCAGTTTCAAGAAATTCCATAAATATTTACGGGAGTTAGAGCACGGACAGACAGATAGACAAACTGAAGTCATAAACACTTTTCAACCTTTGTTGGAAACTATTAAAAAAGAAAAGTCCTAAGCCTACTTTTGTCATCTAAGTAATAGATGAAAAATTCTGTACAAAAGAGAATTTAATTTAGTACAACAGGATTTATTTTCATGTATTCTTCCATATAAAGGAACACAGCAACCATGTTTCATACCCTAGCATCGGTCACTATATTAATTTCTTAAAATTTCTTTGGTTTCTATAGCATAGAAGTCCCCTTGGCGACTTTTAAATTTTTGTAGTATTTAGGCAATGAAGTAAAATGGCTATCCCAACTAAGTAAAGATCTTGACGAAAAACGTCCGATCTATTTCGGTACCCAATTTCAAATTTCGCCAAAGGTTTCATACTGGAGCTGTTCCATTTCTTTAGCATGATTTTTCTCAATCTTATTTTACGATCTAATTTATATATTTTTGACTTATGAATCATAGAATCGTTTGATATATAATTTTATGTTTAAATTTTTAATAGTCATATTTATGTCACAAAATTGGTTTACTTTTAGAAATTTCCCCCCTTTTTTTAGTGCTAGAGGCCTATTTCAGTCGGTACAGTTGTCGAATTTTTATACGTCACTCTTAATTAGAGCTAAGGGCCTATTTCAGTCGGTTTATTGAATGGGGATTTATTGAATGAAGTCCCCCCAAGGCACAACTTTGACATGAGTCCCCCCCACAGGCCCAACTTTGACATGAGTCCCCCCCAAGGTACCCCTATTTCAGTCGGTACAGCGTTGTCGAATTTTTATAATACACTCTTAATAGTGCTAAGGGCCTATTTCAGTCGGTTTATTGAATGGGGATTTATTGAATGAAGTCCCCCCCAGGCCCAACTTTGACATGAGTCCCCCCAAGGCCCAACTTTTACATGAGTCCCCCCAAGGTACAACTTTGACATGAGTCCCCCCCAAGGTACAACTTTGACATGAGTCCCCCCCAAGGCACACCTTTGACATGAGTCCCCCCCAAGGCACACCTCCTCCTCATTGGGAAAAAGAGAAAAAACTTTGTTTTGCGGCTATAAGACAGTTTGGACTTCCAACGTTATTTGTTACAATATCTGCAGCTGAAACACATTGGTTTGATTGAATGAAAACTTTATCATGGAATTTAGATCGTCACGAATTAACTAAAGAAGAATTTGTCGATATTAACAAGTTTAGCAGTAGGCCTCTGGCACTAAATTAAAATCTGTCAATGTCAGATTTTTCATGTTTTAAATAATGAAATAATGTCGTGTCTGTATAATTTTTGTTAAAAGTAAAAAAAATCTATAACTTTGTTTTGTAATTATTATTAAATTTAAGCCTTTTCTATTTATTTTAATTTATTAAAAATTGCCATCATTATTCTAGGAACTTCGATTTTCTTTTCATTAACTTAAAAAATGCTAATTAAAATATTTTTAAATAAATTTCTTACAAGGAAACATTCAAAAGGTGTCGTCTTCAAAAAAATATTGAAAAAAAAAAAAAAATATATATATATATATATATATATATGCAATTCTACTCTTCCTAAAACACCAGAAAGTGAAAAAGTTATCGGCTGAAATGAATTACAGCGACAAGAAAAAAATATCAAAGTTACGCATATTTGGCGATTTCACACTGTTAGGCGATTGATTTTGAGTACTTGGCGGAGAAGCAAAACACGGTTCTGTTCGTACATGGCAATCTTGGTGCTAGCAAACTTATCGCCTAATCGCGCTAAATCATCAAAAATGCTTAATTTTGATAATTTTTTGTGGTCGCAGTAATTCATTTCAGCCGATACTTTTTTCACTTTCCCGTGTTTTATGAAGAGTTGTATAACATATTTTTTTCAATACTTTTTGAAGAAGACACCTTTTGAATGTTTCCTTGTTAATTTTCATTAAAATCACACAATCAACTGATTGGAAGAAAATCATATTTTATTGAAATTTTTATTTTTCCGACTGAGTGAAAATAATGCCTGGACCGGGAGATATTTGACTTACAAGGTCAAGGCTTTACCAATTGAGCTATCCAGGCCGACAACCGGTCGGCATTACTCACTCAGACAACCTTTAGGCAGAAACATCTGGTCTATCATGTAGATAGCTCGACAGAAATAAGCCGCAGGTAATGGAAAACACCATTAAAGGTTGTTTGAGTGAGTAATGCCGACCAGTTGTCGGCCTGGATAGCTCAATTGGTAGAGCCTTGACCTTGTAAGTCAAAGATCCGGGGTTCGACTCCTGGTCCAGGCATTATTTTCACTCAGTCGGAAAAATAAAAATTTCAATAAAATATGGTTTCCTTGTTAGTTAACTAATAACGTCATATACTTCTGAAATCATAATAAGTAAACGCAAGTTAACTTTACTTTTAATTTTTTTTCAACACATATAAATAATAATAATGAATAATATGATGTATGTGTGTGTTTGTGTGTGTTCTAATATAAAATATAAATGCTCATATCTCAGCGAATATTACATGTGGGACATTTAAGTTTCAGAATAACGTTTCTCTACTGTTTAGTCAATTTTTAAATTTTGTAAAAGTTTTATGGAAATACGTACTAGTTATAGGCAAAAAACTAAAATAATAATAATAATAATTTTTGAAAAAACTTGCATTTGCCTACATAATTGCAAAATTTTCACAACAAAATATATAAATATTATACACAGTATGTGCAACAATGTATTAAAGTTACAAGTCTTTTATAGCTTTTCATGATACTGGGTGATTAAAAGTATCTGTGCACTTCTTCAATTTGTGGTGGATCCCCTAACTAAGTCCCCTCTGAACTAAATCGATAGTGGAAAATGTTAATTCTAAAATTTTCTTTGCCTATCTGAAGTTCCGGACCATTTTATCAGATTTTGTTTTAGAAAATCGAAAAAATTTTAAAAAAAGAAGGGGGAAAAAATTCTAACAATTTCATTGTTCACTGATAGACGGTGGACTCATCTTAAAAATATTTTAAATGAGTTCGTTAGGCAACTAGATTCCTTATCTTAGACTTTTTTTTTTTTTTTTTTTTTTTTAATTATTATTCATCAGTTTGAAATCATGGTACGATCTAATAAATGCCGCGAGCATTTCATATATTAACACTTAATGGGATATTCTGACCTAGAATTTTGAAAATAAAATAAAATACATAATAATAATCGTTTAATACTTATTTTTCATAATTGAATAAACAAACCCTAACAAATAGGGTAGATCTATTTTACCACGTTTTTATTAACTCGCTTTCTTGTTTGTCCAGTACAAATCTTGCAATTGGTTTTTAATTAACTTTCCGACTAGCTAGACATTTGAAATTTTTAGAATAGCTCAGAACACGACGGCAATGCCTTCTTTGAATACTTTTATTCAATTAATAAATGTTTCAAAATTTCTCACAATTGCTCTCTTTATAACGCATTCGATCATTTTCTTTCAAGTTGATGGGATAATTCATGAATTTTTTTTTTTTTTAAGTATTTACTAGCAGGCTTTGCCCGCTTCGCTGGTCACTAAATTTAAAGGAAACTCTTTTCTATATAGCTTTATAAAAATAAAATAAAATAAATTACTGAAATTGTTCAAAAGCAGCGATTTGGTCATCTACTTTAACTCGGGCGCTTGTCCCCATTACCTGCGACAATGGTTTACCAATGAGCTTCCATTTAGGTGCTTATTATATAACAGTTTCGAAATAGATAGTATCGAAAAAATTGGAGTTTCCCTTTTATATTTGAATCCCAGTTACATGTGAACAACACTATTCATGGTGCACATAATATTTGCATGTAGGCTCATTTCAAGTGAAATCACCTAAGGCGGTTGCCCTCATGTCACAGATATTAATGAAAATTTTTTATTATAAAGTACATAGTGAAAAAGACTTAAAATATTTTTTTCAGAATTTTTTAGTCAAAACTAAGAATAAGGGGTCATTTCGAAATTTTACTAAATTTAACAAAATGGCGTCCATGAGCATGATGGTTTATAAGTTTCAAACCGCCATAACACTTTTATTTATGGACCTATTTTGTTCATTTTGGTGTCATTAGAAAGATAAAAGTGTAAACTATGAAATAAAATTATGCAAATGCTGAAAATATGTATACAAGCATTTACAAAATTGTAATAAAAGCATTTTTTGAAGGAATTTTTTTGGCAAACTTCAAGAATTTTTTGCAGTAAAACCCTACATCACACCACACTAATTTTTTTTTCACATAATATAAAATGACATGCTTTTTAATATAAAAAAAATCACGAGGTTTTTTTTTGTATTTTGTGATTAAAAAAAATTAAAGAAGTAATGTAATAAAAATTTCATTAAGTTCCGTTTAATGGCTAACTGATGTACAACAAATGAATCATACAACATGCATTCTTAACATTTTAATGATTATTATTATTTTAAGATAATTTATGAATGGATAATATTTTATCTGAGCTGAAAATATAAAAGCGAATATTGCTACACGCCATGCTAAAAATGCATGCGTTGGAATTAGTGATACAGTGAAACTTGAATAATTCGAACTTGTTTAATTCGAAATTTTGGATAATTCAAATATTTTACACGGTCCCTTGAATTTTGTATCAAAATAATGTTAAAAAGTCGTGGATAATTCGAATTCTATTTTGGATAATTCGAATTTTTCATACGATTACCTTCAATATATTACAGTTAAATTTGTTCCCGAGATTTTACTCATCTGAAATGCATTATCAATTTTTATAGTCTTTCAAAAGAAGGCTAAGGAAATACAATAGAAGCCCCTAGCTAGTGCACCAAAAGATGCGGTGCATATGTATGAACTTCGAGGTTTTTGTGAATTGAAAGTCATGTGTAATGTAGAAGATTCTATTTTTATATCAGACCATATGCTATGACACAAAGATTCTGCTTAAAAAAGAACTAAAAAATATTTGACTATTTTTTAAAAAGTGTTGAATAATTAAGCTCGTAAAAAATATTGATTTAATGGGGGTGGGGTGGATGAAAGGGGTAATGTAGCGGTATTCTTAGATATAAAGTTTATGTGTAAAATCTCTGATCGTAGAGTTTTAATTTTTTAATTTAACACTTTTTTTGACAAAATAGTATATGTAATTCGAATTTTTGGATATTTCGAATTTTTTTCTGGTCCCTTCAACTTCGAATTATCCAAGTTCTACTGTATTATAAAATGTTTAGCCACAAGAGCAAACATGCAGTGTCCATATTACAATCACATATTAAGTCCAAAAGAAATGTTTATATTTGCCAAAATTTATGTTCCAGGAATATACACATTTTATATTACAACTGAGGAAATAACAAATTCACAAAGCAGTTAGATAAACGATATAAAATTGTTCAAATATTCCTGGGGCAAGAGTAAATCATTTCTTCCAACCACTGGATGAAAGAAGACTGCCTGTAAAGCATGTTTCATCATCTAATATATTTTTTCAAGTTTCTTTTGGACTTCAAATCAAATAATTTATCAATATAAAAGAAAAAAAAATTCTTGTAGTAATTCTTGTTGTCTCTATGACAGTAACTGGTGGCTTGGAACAATACTGGAGGTTATTGAAGAACATCGAATTGCAACGATGAAATTTATGAACTTAAGTAGAACGTTCTCAGCTTATTCATGGCCTAATCATTCTGATTTTTGTTGGGTTCCATATGAAACTATTTTAATGAATGTGCCTATCTCAAGCACAAGCACTGGTTACTTATTACTTTCAACTCAGATATAATATTATCCATTAAGGAATTATTTAAAAATAATAATCTATACTTTAATAGGCAAACATGAAAATTGTTGTACACTTTTAACAAATTAATTATGATGAGTAGAGAGTTGAATGCGATACCATTCAAAAGGTATGATTAGCCAGATTTGCAGAATACAAAAAATATTTTCGACTTTAGGTTTTCAATGAATTTACACCTTCTGAAATGTCCTAAACATGATTCTCTCCATGTTAGAAAATGACTATTTGTCTGCTTGTGTTAAGGACATTTTGTAGTATTTTGTAGTAGGCAGGATTTAAGTACGGCTGATAATTGGTTAGACCTTGATTTAAATGGGTGCTGATTAGCTGTTTGAATATATCACTCAACAGGTGGTACTACTACTTTGTGATTTACCCCATTTAAGTCAAGGCTATACCTCAACTTCTATAGTGTATAAATGCGCCAAACATGATATATGATATTAACATTATATAATACTGTGCTGTTTTAATTTGTGTGCATATTGGTCGGCAAGTGGCTCTGCTGTGTTGCAATTTAATTCCGTTTATGAAAAGGCAATGGACTTTATCCGTGTTACGTCATAAGAAACCTTGACATGTGACAACTGTAGAGGAAAATGCAACATTATAATGTTTATATTTGTATTGTAAAGGAAAATGTTCGTATTCCAATTAAATATTTTTATCCTATAGGGAAATTTATAGGGGAACAAAGAATTGGAAATCACATGTTGGGTATAATTTAGCTTCGAACCCAAAAAGAAGGATATTGTTCATTGCTTTACCTTGCAAAAAAGTGGTCAAGTTTGAATCACTGGACAATATTAGTAATTGTTAAAATGTTAAGAATGCATATTATGTGGTTAAAAGATCATTTGTTGTACACCAGTTAGTCATTAAACGGTACTTAATGAAATTTTTATTACTTTACTTCTTTAATTTTTTTAATCACAAAATACAAAAAACACCCTCTTGATTTTTTTTATATTAAAAAGCATGTCATTTTATATTATGTGAAAAAAAATTAGTGTGGTGTGATGTGGGGTTTTACAGCAAAAAATTCTTGAAGTCTGCCAAAAAAATTCCTTCAAAAAATGCTTTTATTACAATTTTGTAAATGCTTGTATACGTATTTTCAGCATTTTCATAATTTTATTTCATAGTTTACACTTTTATCTTTCTAATGACACCAAAATGAACAAAATTGGTCCATAAATAAAAGTGTTATGGCGGTTTGAAACTTATAAACCATCATGCTCATGGACGCCATTTTGTTAAATTTAGTTAAATTTCGAAATGACCCTTTATTCTTAGTTTTGACTAAAAAATTCTGAAAAAAATATTTTAAGCCTTTTTCACTATGTACTTTATAATAAAAATTTTTCATTAATATCTGTGACATGAGGGCAACCGCCTTAGGTGATTTCACTTGAAATGAGCCTTATTTCCCATGTTTATTTTGTTTATCCAATCAACCATAAAATGACAGCAATTTTACGCCAAATATTACAATATGCTGTGACCGGCTACGTCTGTCGCATGAGACAATTAATTTTTTGTGTTTATATATAATTCATGGTTTGTAAATCTGATAGTACAACCTTAATATAGTTCTCTTTGGCGACTTTTGAATTTTTGTCACCATTTTAGACTTTTAATCCATTGTAACAATAAGACTTAATCCCTTGTAACAATACGCTATGAGCGCAATTCTGCCGTATTTTAGACAACTGATCTTTTTATTTTTATATTTATTTCCCATTAAACATATTTTTATTTTTATGTATTTATTTAAATATTAATTTGAATTATTCAAATATTTCTGTTCGACAGCGTCCAAGTGCAGTAACACATAGAGGCTCATTTGTTTCTATGATAAGTTAGCATAGTGATTAGTACATAAAAAACTAAATAAATAGGTAAACATTATCGTGCTACACAACTTTATAATGTCGCTCCATTGGCGGCTTTTGCATTTTTGTCGCCGTATTAGCGATGGATATTTTTTTTTTTTTTTTTGTATGAAAAGGGGAAGACTGTTTTGCTAATAATTTTATCAGACTCTTTTTTGTTTATACATAAGAATCCTTCATATTCTGCTTATATTTTTAACGGTTTTTAGGTTTAAAATAGTGCTTGTTGAAATAAATTTCCTATGTTTAAAACTGCATTTTTTCTGTAAATTTTGTGTAAAAATAAATCATTTATGTTTTTATATATTTGATGCGCTACTTAGATTAAAATGGCTGTTGCTATATTAAACTTCTTGTCGAAAAACGTTCGGTGTACTTCAACACCAAAATTTAAAAAATCGCCAGGCAGGATCTATTAATGAAACTGATAAAATAAAAATATGGTTCATAGAGTTTAAATAATCTATTTAAAAAAACTTTTAAAACCCAAATTCTTAATGTATCGTATCACATACATAGATATAGTAATAATATATAGATTGATCATTGGGGAGAAAAAAGGGATACCTTTTCACTCGGGAAAAGACGGCGATTTTACCAAAATATGGCAGTCTTTCCCCGAGTGAATACACACGGAAGTACACACGAATATTTTAGCAAATAAAATTCATGAATAATTTATTCACTAAAGGTAAATGAAAAACTCCAGATATAGTTTCAAATTCATTTTTCTTCTTTTCCTTTTTTTTTTTTTTTCAATACCACTTAATGGCTGATTCCAAAGCTTTTTTTTTCGGCATCAAAAATCTTTGCACGATAATATGGGGATGATAGATCTATATATATTATTATATCTATGATCACATAAATCTTTTCAAAGTTAGAATAAAACTTAATTTGAAAAAAAAAAAAAAAAAAAAGATGTAACTTTTTTGTTTATTAACCAAAAACTTTGATGAAATTTGAAATGCAAGTTGGTCTTGTGGAGTACAGGCTGTATATTATATTTTGTGTTCGTGAGAGAAAATTTAAAAGAATGTGAAAACTGCAATTTTTAATCCCACTTCAAAAACAGGTGACTTAATGTGAAGCAGATTTTTTATTTTTTATTTTTTTCTCCTAACGGTTTCCACACAATCTTCTGCTGTTGCCACCTAAAATTCATACTTTAGTTAATTTTAAAAAATCTAATTGTCCGATTGATAAGCTGTTTAATGCATCGGATTCACAGAAATTTTCCCTTTGATTTGGTATCTTATTTGCAACGATACGACTAATACTTCTAATTTATTTTCTAATCTTTCTGATTTATTTTCCTCATTTTAAATAAATGTACTTTAAAAAAAATATATATTATTATTCTGTCGAAAAAAAAATGGCAACAATTAAATTATGGATAAAATTTAAATGGCTTATTTATCAGAAATTAGAAGGTTATTATTTTCACATTTTAATTAATTAAGAAAAAACTAATCAAAAATTCGAAAATCTGACTTCGATGTGCGCAATGACCCTTCGGGGGACACCTTTGTGTTAAATCTCGTGACTGTACGAGCTACCGTTTTCGAGAACAGTGAAATATATATACAAATATTGCTCACTTAATAGTATAAGATTAATACATAGAATTGTCAAGTTTATAGGATTCAAAAGGAAATTTTAAAATGTGGCAGATAAAAAGTTCTTTTTATCTGCCACATACATTACAAGATAAAAAGTTCTTCTTATCTTGTAATGATTTACAAGATTATGTGTATGTGTGCGTAAAATGGATTAATAAAAGCCGATTTAAATCGCCGATTAACAAAATGTAAGCTTAGCGTACCATTCTATGACTTAGACTACTGCGGCCGCCTGAAACTTTTTTTAAAAACTTTAAGCACGTTTTTCTTATATATATATATATATATATATATATATATATATATATATATATAGAGAGAGAGAGAGAGAGAGAGAGAGAGAGAGAGATTAACATGGTTGACATGGTAGCTCAAGTTCTAATTAACCAATTTGCATCAAAATTGCTACCAACCTTCAATATATATGTTTTCTATGCCCCACTACCACTTTTGTATATAAATTATTTTCTTTTTACTTAAAAAAATCAATAATAATAATAATAATAATAATAATAATAAAATATTTTTAAAAAAAGTTGAAAAATGCTTTTTTTTTTTTTTTTTCCTTTTTCCCCAGACAGTCGCATTTTGCAATCTCCCCCCCCCCCCCCCCCTAGTTTTGTCGAGCGTAAAAAATTTTTAATTTTAATTTAATTTTGTTTTTTTAAATATCAATACATATTTTATATATATAAAAAAAAAAAAAAAAAACTGATTTTTGTTTATTTATTTATTATTTTTTTCCCCTCGAGTCCGACAAAACGTCCAAAATTTATGTCTTTAGATTAGAGTATTCTCTTAAACTATCATCGATAGCAATATGCCAAGAATAACAACATTTTTATTCTACGCATCTGTACTACATTTAAAAGTACGTAACCTTTCGCACATTGTACTGTATCAAAGTAAAACTACTTACGTACAGTAAGTTCGCATTTAACCAGTTCGCATTTTACGTACTGGTTATGCGCCGCTGCATTTGAGGAATTTATTCTATTAATGTTTTTTAACATACGGCTTTTTTTATTTTTCAGTAACTACTTACGTACAGTAACTACTTACGTAAAATAAAAAAAGCCGTATGTTAAACGTATTAATAGAATAAATTCCTCAAATGCAGGGGCGCATAACCAGTACGTAAAATGCGAAGCGTCAGTAAACGTTTGAAAGTGACAGTTTAATTTTCTCACGAATCAAAAACTCGTAAAATGTGAACGTAAAATATAGAATAGTGGAGACAAGAAGGTAAAGATTCAGGTCAAGTAAAGAAGTTTGAGACGTAAGAGAAAATACTGATTTTGATAAAGGCTTAATATAGGTAAAATGAGCTCGGGTTTACATGATTCTCTTATTTAAAAAGAAAATATCTTATCTGAATTGTACTGCCAACTAGAGTCTTCTACTTATATATTCTTTTTACCCGAGTACGTAAGCATTTTCTTTCTAACGCATTAAGTAATAATAATAAAGAACCTCTCTTTTATAAGAATAAATAAATAAAGTAGTCCAAAAATTTTAAATCTTTTTCCAAAAGTTGTAGAAAAATTCAAGGCAATCCAACTTTAAAATCTGAATAAAAATAATTCCATTTAATGATAGAAATAATACACTGGTGTTCAAAATGTAAAGCAACAACCTGTTTTCTCGATTTATTCTTTTGCGCATAATTTTTAAACAAATAAACATATGAACATAAAATTTGAATGGCATGTTCGTTATCATATCATTAACCGAATTTTATATAACTTTAACATAAGTAATAATTTTTAAATAACATAATTTAAACCCACACTACCACACTTTAGAATGTAGAAAACGAGGGGAAAAAAAGACTAAAAATCCATAGAAAAAGCATGGGATAAAAACGAAAAAAACTCACAATGTCAAATGATTAAAAAAACAAGTAATATAAAAGAAAGTTTTTTTTAAGTCAATTACTACTTACAAACACTACTGAAAAAGTGTTTTTAAAAAATTTTTGAATTAGGAAATAAAAAGCGCGCGTGAAAAATGAAATAAAAATAATTATAAGATTAAAAAAAAAAAAAAAAAGAAAAAAAAAAACTTTTTATATACCATATTTTAAATTTTCTGATGAATCATAGAGCTCTTATCAATGTGCATAAAATTTTTAAAGTGATAATAAAGTCCATTTTTGTGAGATGCATCATTTAACTTTTTATATATTTTTTAATGTTCACGTTTAATTAAATGTATTCATTTTTATGTCGAAAGAAAATGAACTCTTAATTTTTTTGGCAACAACTAAATGATAGCTAATATTTTAATGGCTATAATAACGCTATTAGGATGTTATTATTTTCATATTTTAATTAATTATAAGAAAACTTATCAAAAATTCGAAAATCGAATTCGACGCATTGTGTTATCACCGTGTTCTGAGCAATCCTGAAAGTTTCAAATTTCTAGCTAGTCGGGAAGTTAGTTAAAAATCGGTTGCAAGATTTGTACAAGATATAGGGAGAGTGTGAACTAATACTAGGGATTGGGAAAAAAAAAAAATAAAGCTACCACCGGAAGGAATAAAAGGACAAAATTGACTAGAAAAAGACATCGAAGCACTTTTTTCTGCAACGTATATTAAACATAAATTTCTAACAATACAAAATAACAACATAACAATTTTCCTTGTTTGGAGGCATCTGTAGCGGAAACTGATGAACGAAATAAAACCAAATTTCGTATTGACTGCGGAAGACATGCGGAGATGATTTCCTCAAAGAAAGAGAAATAGTAACAAAATACAATATAGAGCTATAATGACGACAATTTTACTCTGCAATTTTAATTTTTCACAAAGTTTTATATCAATTTTAATGTTTACGCGTAAATTTCTTTCCATTAAAAAAAAAAAAAAAAATTAAATTAACTCGTAAACTTTATTGGCAACAATTAAAAATGAAAATAAATTATGTATTTTTGTCTAAAAAAGGGATTCTTCAACTTTTTAGATACTGTCCATTTCGATACTGATTATTACTAATTTTCTTTTCTTTTCCTTAAAAAAAAAAAAAAAAAAAAAAAAAAAAAAAAAAATCAAGTATTGTTTATATTATATTACTTCCCTAAAATTGAAAATAAGAATAAAGGAAATAGTTTTTATTTAAACAGTAGCACCTATAAAGACGAAAGTGTTCAAAAACAATCATGCATTATATATATATACTAGCAGGCAACGCCCGCTTCGCTGGTCCCTATTTTTAATTGAATCGCTATAATTACTGAATTCTCAAAATTGCATTAATTTTTATCACGTGAAAAAAAACAGAAAAAAATTCTTATTAGGAAAAATGTCGCACCGGGTTCTCACTGCCTTCAGAAAAAATTCCCAAAATGCTCTAACTCTTATTTCTATTATTTTCCCCCTTCGCCCCCCCTCCCGTCTATCCTAATAATTGCCGAAACGTCAGTGGAGGCCCTACATTGAGACTCAAAACGGTTTTGGGCTGTGTCTGTCTGTCTGTCCGTCTGTCTGTCTGTCTGTCTGTCTGTCGCGCGATAGCGGCCGCAAAATTAGCGCTATTAACTTGAAATTTGGTACACATGTTCATGAGCCCCACGAAATTAGCTGTATAGTTTTTGGTATGTATTCCATTTGTAGTTCGTATACAGGGACACGCCAAAGTTTTTCTTATCATTACTGCCTAAGGGAGGAATTTGTATGTATCGCGATAGCGGCCACAAAAATCACGCTATTGACTTGCAATTTGGTACACTTATTCATGAGCCCAACGGGATTAGCTGTATAGTTTTAGGTGTATATTCCATTTGTAGTTCGTGTACAGGGACACGCCAAAGTTTTTCTTATCATTACGGCTTATGGGAGGACTTTGTATGTATCGCGATAGCGGCCACAAAAATCACGCTATTGACTTGCAGTTTGGTACACATATTCATGAGCCCAACGGAATTAGCTGTATAGTTTTAGGTGTTTATTCCATTTGTAGTTCGTGTACAGGGACACGCCAAAGTAATTCCATTATTACGGCCTATGGGAAGAATCTGTATGTACCGCGATAGCCACCGCAAAAATCAAGCTATTGACTTCCAATTTTTGCAGAAACGTCAGTGAAAGGCCTCTGTTGAGACTCAACAGGATTTTGTGTTCCGTCTGTCCGTCTGTTGTGCGATAGCGGCCGCAAATATCACTCTATTGACTTGAAATTTGGTACACATGTTCATGATCCCCACGAAATTAGCTGTATAGTTTTGGGTGTGCATTCCATTTGCAGTTCGTGTACAGGGACACGCCAAATTTTTTTTATCATTACGGCCTATGGGAAGAATTTGTATGTACCGCAATAGCGGCCGCGAAAATTCTCCGATTGATTTGCAAATTGACACATATATTCAGGCTCGGTATAGAAATAGCTATTTTTTTAGGCCTATACTTTTTATGGATTGTATGGATTGTAGACAGGGACACGCCAAAATATTTCACATTACGGCGTATGAGGTGAATTGCGTTTAAACGCATTTTAACATCTTTACTTTGCAATCAAGAAAATTAAACTAGCGTACATGAGTAAGATGTTTAACTTATGTTGTTTGAAGAAAATATGTGCTCTTAAGCTTTCTAATTAATGTACAGGACCTTACAAAATTGTTCTGACAATGTCACGTAGTCATCCAAACGATGTTAAATTTGGAACAATTATTAATTTTAAACGCAAAGTAAGCTGAATAGTTTTTACAGGTGTATAGAATGTTTATGGTTTGTTTACAGAGACACGCAAAAGAATTTCGTAGCATTAGAGCCTATGGACAAACTTTTATTTAAGAGCGCACTTTAATGCGTTTATGCTGCATTGAACTTAATAAAATTATCATACATTATAAAGATGCTTAAAATTATGTTTACTCTTAAAACAGGTTATGTATAGACTAAATAATTTATGGGACCACACAAAATAATTCCGAGTATGTACTGTAATCATCCGAATGATGTCAAATTAGTTTGAAAAATTAATGAGTTATAATTAATTAAGTTTATTCTTATTATTGGCGTTTATAATGACTGTGGCTACTTTTCCGGGATATATAAAATAATTTCGTACTATTACGGTCTATAGTCGATATTTCTTAAAAGTTTATTTTAACATGGTTACACCCCATCAAATATAATGAATTTATGTTAGAATTTTAAAAGCATGATAATTGTGGGCATAGAATTGGAAATTAGATAAAAGGTTACGCAAAATATTTCCGATATGCTATGTAATTTTTTTTTTTGTATGAAATTTGGCAGTTACGATATTTGGTATTTATGAATTTCAGGGAAATAATACAAGACCGTCGTTCATTAAGAATACATATTGTTGCGTACTTGGGGGTCCGTAAGTTGTCCGAGAATGAAAGGCAAAACTTGCAAAAATTCAGAGATGTATTCACAGGAAGTTCCAGAAAAATACAGGTCTATAAACCAAGTATCAGCTTCAATTCAACCAGTAAACACAGCTTAAACAACAGCCGTTAACAGCAAAACAACGGTACAAACTATTTAGCAATAACACATAAAGAAAGTCTCATCTAAAGAAGCTCAAAGCAAAGCAAGAATTTCACGAAACTGACACGGATCTGAGACTGACTGCCTTGGCGAAAAAATGCTCCTTTTATACTTTTCTATCGAACACAGACTGTTCTGGAAAATTCTCGTATCTCATAATGAGATTAGAGCTTCCATATTTGGTATATCCCTAACAAGGATTTTCTCGCAAAGGTCGCCAAAAAATCGCCAAGGAGGGAAACAGTCGCCAAATTTGGCGCGAAATCCATTTTTTCCCTTATTGGAACTTTTTTAAATGTTTTTGAGGGAAAATTAGGCTATTTTAACGCTAAAACGACTAAAACTGCACAAAGTTAGCATTTTATTAACTTTACTAAACTTCTTTGAAAGAATTGATACAAAAAGAAATGCAATTATTTACAATTCCGTAACACTTTATAAGATATGCAAATAGAGACATAGCGGGGGGTTGAGGGGGGCCGCAGCCCCCCTCAGGAATGTATCTGATTATGGTAACAAGTCGATCGAATCAATATATACGATTATATAATAAGGAATAAATAAAAATGACCTATTGAATAATGTCTGATGTAAATAAGACGTTGAGGCTCCTGATCTGCAGATCCACTAGTTGCCGAAACGTCAGTGGAGGCCCTCTGTTGAGACTCAAAACGGTTTTGGGCTGTGTCTGTCTGTCTGTCCGTCTGTCTGTCTGTCTGTCGCGCGATAGCGGCCGCAAAAATAGCGCTATTGACTTGAAATTTGGTACACATGTTCATGAGCCCCACGAAATCAGCTGTATAGTTTTTGGTATGTATTCCATTTGTAGTTCGTATACAGGGACACGCCAAAGTTTTTCTTATCATTACGGCCTATGGGAGGAATTTGTATGTATCGCGATAGCGGCCTCAAAAATCACGCTATTGACTTGCAATTTGGTACACATGTTCATGCGCCCAACGGAATCAGCTGTATAATTTTAGGTGTGTATTCCATTTGTAGTTCGTGTACAGGGACACGCCAAAGATTTTCTATCATTACGGCCTATGGGAAGAATCTGTATGTACCGCGATAGCCACCGCAAAAATCAAGCTATTGACTTCCAATTTTTGCCGAAACGTCAGTGGAGGCTCTCTGTTGAGACTCAAAAGGATTTTGGGTTCCGTCTGTCCGTCCGTCTGCCTGTCTGTCTGTCGTGCGATAGTGGCCGCAAAAATCACGCTATTAACTTGAAATTTTGTACACATGTTCATGATCCCCACGAAATTAGCTGTATAGTTTTGGGTGTGCATTCCATTTGTAGTTCGTGTACAGAGACACGCCAAAGTTTTCTTTATCATTACGGCCTATGGGAAGAATTTGTATGTACCGCGATAGCGGCCCCAAAAATAACGCTATTGTCTTGCAATTTTGTACACATATGCATTAGCCCAACGGAATTAGCTGTATAGTGTTAGGTGTGTATTCCATTTATTGTTCGTGTACAGGGACACGCAAAAATTTTTCTTATCCTTACGGCGTATGGGAAGAATTTGTATGTACCGCAATAGCGGCCGCAAAAATCCTTCGATTGACTTGCAAATTAACGCACACGTTCCAGCTTTGCATATAAGTAGCTGTATAATTTTTACTGCTATATTTTTTATAAACTGTGTACAGGGACACGCCAAAATTCTTAACATTACGGCGTATGGGGTGAATTTCGTTTAAACGCATTTTAATATCATTACTTTGCAATGAAGAAAATGAAACTAGAGGACGTGAGTAAGATGCTTAAACTTACGTTGTGTGAAGAAAATATGTGCTCTTAAGCTTTCTAATTATTGTACAGGACCTTACAAAAGTGTTCTGACAATGTCACTTAGTCATCCAAACGATGTTAAATTTGGAGCAATTATTAATTTTAAATGCAAAATAAGCTGAATAGTTTTTACTGGTGTATAGAATGTTTATGGTTCGTTTACAAAGACACACGAAAGAATTTCGAAATATTAGAGCCTATGGACAAATTTTTAATTTAAGTGCGCACTTTAATGCGCTTATGCTGAATTGAACTTAATAAAGTTAACATACATTATAAAGATGCTTAAAATCATGTTTTCTCTTAAAAAAAGTTATGCATAGACTAAATAATTTATGGGACCACACAAAATTTATCCGAGTATGTACTGTAATCATCCAAATGAGGTCAAATTAGTTTGAAAAATTAATGAGTTATAATTAATTTGGTTTATTCTTATTATTGGCGTTTATAATGACTGTGGCTACTTTTCCGGGATACATAAAGGAATTTCGTACTATTACGGTCTATAGTCGGTATTTCTTAAAAGTGTTTTTTAACATGGTTACACCCCATAAAATATAATGAAATTTTATTAGAATTTTAAAAGCATGTTTTCCTGTTGAAAATTGTGGGCATAGAATTGATAATTAGTTTAAAGGTTACGCAAAATATTTCCGATATGCTATGTAATTTTTTTTTGTATGAAATTTGGTATTTATGAATTTCAGGGAAATAACACAAGACGATCGTTTATTAAGAATACATATTGTTGCGTACTTAGGGGTTCGTAAGTTGTCCGAGAATGAAAGGTGAAACTTCCAAAAATTCAGTGATTTATTCACAGAAAGTTCCAGAAAAATACAGGTCTATAAACCAAGTATCAGCTTCAATTCAACCTGTAAACACAGCTTAAACAGCAGCCGTTAACAGCAAAACAACAGTACAAACAGTTTAGCAATAACACATAACGCAAGTCTCATTGAAAGAGGCTCAAGCATTTGACGAAACTGACACAGATCTGAGATTGGCCGCCTTGGCTAAAAAAAGGCTCCTTTTATACTATTCTATCGTACACAGACTGTTCTGGAAAATTATCGTATCTCATCAGCCAATGAGATTAGAGCTTCCATATTTGGTATATCCCTAATAAGGATTTTCTCGCCAAGGTCGCCAAAAAAATCGCCAATGTCGGAAACAGTCGCCAAATTTGGCGCCAAATCCATTTCTTCCCTTATATGGTGCTTTTTAATGCGTTTTTAAAGGAAAATTAGGCTATTTTAACGCTAAAACGACTAGAAATGCACAAAATTAGCATTTTATCGATTTACTAAGCCTCTTTGAAAAAATTTATACAAAAATAAATGCAATTATTTACAATTCCGTAACACCTTATATGATATACAAATAGGTATACAAAGAGATAGAGCGGGGGGTTGAGGGGGGCGGCAGCCCCATTCAGGAATGTATCTGATTATGGTAATAAGTCGATCGAATCAATATATACTATTATATAATAAGGAATAAGTAAAAATGACCTATTGAAAAATGTCTGATGCAAATTGGACGTTGAGGCTCCTGATCTGCAGATCCACTAGTTGCCGAAACGTCAGTGGAGGCCTTCTGTTGAGACTCAAAACGGTTTTGGGCTGTGTCTGTGTGTCTTTCTGTCTGTCTGTCTGTCTGTCTGTCGCGCGATAGCGGCCGCAAAAATAGCGCTATTGACTTGAAATTTGGTACACATGTTCATGAGCCCCACGAAATCAGCTGTATAGTTTTCGGTATGTATTCCATTTGTAGTTCGTATACAGGTACACGCCAAAATTTTTCTTATCATTACGCCCTATGGGAGGAATTTGTATGTATCGCGATATCGGTCACACAAATCACGCTATTGACTTGCAATTTGGTACACGTGTTCATGTGCCCCACGACATCCGCTGCATAGTTTTGGGTGTGTATTCCATTTGTAGTTCGTATACAGGGACACGCCAAAATTTTTCTTATCATTACGGCCTATGGGAGGAATTTGTATGTATCGCGATATCGGTCACACAAATCACGCTATTGACTTGAAATTTGGTACACATGTTCATGAGCCCAACGGAATCAGCTGAATAGTTTTAGGTGTGTATTTCATTTGCAGTTCGTGTACAGTAGATTTTCTATCATTACGGCCTATGGGAAGAATCTGTATGTACCGCGATACCCACCGCAAAAATCAAGCTATTGACTTCCAATTTTTGCCGAAACGTCAGTGGAGGCCCTCTGTTGAAAATCAAAAGGATTTTAGGTTCCATTCTCTCCGTCTGTCTGTCTGTCTGACGTGCGATAGCGGCCGCAAAAATCATGCTATTGACTTGAAATTTTGTGCACATGCTCATGATCACCACGAAATTAGCTGTATAGTTTTTGGGTGTGCATTCCATTTCTTGTTCGTGTACAGGGACACGCCAAAGTTTTTTTTTTATCATTATGGCCTATGGGAAGAATTTGTATGTACCGCAATAGCGGCCGCAAAAATCCTTCGATTGACGTGCAAATTGGCGCACACGTTCCAGCTTTGAATATAAGTAGCTGTACAATTTTTATTGCTATATTTTTTATAAACTGTGTACAGGGACACGCCAAAATTCTTAACATTACGGCGTATGGGAGGAATTCCGTTTAAACGCATTTTAATATCATTACTTTGCAATGAAGAAAATGAAACTAGCGTACGTTTGTAAGATGCTTAAACTTATGTTGTTTGAAAAAAATATGTGCTGTTAAGCTTTCTAATTAATGTACAGGTCCTTACAAAAGTGTTCTGACAACGTCACGTAGTCATCCAAACGATGTTAAACTTGGAACAACTATTAATTTTAAACGCAAAATAAGCTGAATAGTTTTTACTGGTATATACAATGTTTATGGTTCATTTACAAAGACACACGAAAGAATTTCGTAACATTAGAGCCTATGGACAAATTTTTAATTTAAGCGCACACTTTAATGCGTTTATGCTGCATTGAACTTAATAGAGTTAACACGCATTATAAAAATGATTAAAATCATGTTTACTCTTAAAAAAAGTTATGTATAAACTAAATAAGTTATGGGACCACACAAAATAATTCCGAGTATGTACCGTAATCATCCAAATGATGTCAAATTAGTTTGAAAAATTAATGAATTATAATTAATTAGGTTTATTCTTATTATTGGCGTTTATAATGACTGTGGCTACTTTTCCGGGATACATAAAGGAATTTTGTACTATTACGGTCTATAGTCGGTATTCCTTAAAAGTGTATTTTAAAATGGTTACACCCCATCAAATGTAAGGAAATTTTATTAGAATTTTAAAAGCTTTTTTTCCTGTTTAAAATTGAGGGCATAGAATTGATAATTAGTTTAAAGGTTACGCAAAATATTTCCGATATGATATGTAATTTTTTTTGTGTGAAATTTGATAGTTATGAAATTTGGTATTTATGAATTTCAGGGAAATAATACAAGACCGTCGTTTATTAAGAATACATATTGTTTGGTACTTGGGGGTTCGTAAAGTGTCCGAGAATGAAAGGCGAAACTTGCAAAAATTCAGTGATTTATTCACAGAAAGTTCCAGAAAAATACAGGTCTATAAACCAAGTATCAGCTTCAATTCAACCAGTAAACATAGCTTAAACAACATCCGTAAACAGCAAAACAACAATAAAAACTGTTTATCAATAACACATAAAGCAAGTCTCATTCAAAGAGGCTCAAAGCAAAGCAAGCATTTGACGAAACTGACACAGATCTGAGATTAGCCGCCTAGGCTAAAACAATGCTCCTTTTATACTATTCTATCGAACACCGACTGTTCTGGAAAATTCTCAAATCTCACCAGCCAATAGGATTAGAGCTTCCATATTTGGTATATCCCTAATAAGGATTTTCTCGCCAAGGTCGCCAAAAAAATCGCCAACGAGGGAAACCGTCGCCAAATTTGACGAAAAATCCACTTCTTCCCTTATTGGAGCTTTTTATGCGTTTTTAAAGGAAAATTAGGCTATTTTAGCGCTAAAACGTCGAGAAATGCACAAAATTAGCATATTATCGACTTACTAAGCCTCTTTGAATATAAAGCAGGGGGTTGAGGGGGGCGGCAGCCCCCCTCAAGTATGTATCTGATTATGGTAATAAGTCGATCGAATCAATGTATACTATTATATAATAAGGAATAAATAAAAATGACCTATTGAATAATGTCTCGTACAAATAAGACGTTGAGGCTCCTGATCTGCAGATCCACTAGTTTTAAAAATTCGAAAATATCCGCAATCGATTTGTAGGTATCGAAAACCTCTATATACCAATTTTGAATGCTCTAACTCTATTCTATTTTTTTTTTTTGCCCCTCCGCCACCCCTTCCCGGCCCTCCTAATAACTTTACACTTTCGAAAATATCCCCACTCGACTTGCTGGCCTCTAAAACCTATCTGTACCAATTTTGAACGGCCTAACTTTATTTCTATTTGTTTTTGCCCACACCTCCCCCTTCCCGCCCCTCCTAATAATTTTACAAATTCGAAAATATCCGCAATCGATTTGTAAGTATCGAAAACCTCTATATACCAATTTTGAACGATCTAACTCTATTTTTATTTTCTTGCCCCCCCCTCTCCCCTCCCCCCTTCTCGCCCCTCCTAATAACTTTACACTTTCGAAAATATCCCCATTCGACTTGCAGGCTATTGAAACCTATCTGTACCAATTTTGAACGGCCTAACTGTATTTCTATTTGTTTTTGCCCATAGCCCCCCCCCATACTGCCCCCCCTTCCCACCCCTTCTAATAATTTTACAAATTCGAAAATATCCGCAATCGATTTGTAAGTATCGAAAACCTCTATGTACCACTTTTGAACGATCTGACACTATTTTTATTTTTTTGCCCCCCCCTCCCCACCCTAAAAAAAATCGGAAAAAATCAAAAAATGAGTTTTTGGAAATATTTTCAAGAAGACGCTTGGCGGTTTTTTTTTTTTTTTTTTTTTTTTTTTTTCATCTTTGAGCTATTACTTTTACTCGAAAATCCGTATTTTTCTAAATTTGCCTCCGACAATCATTTATACCCCCTTCTCCCGTTAAAAATCCAAAATTACAAAATCACAGGAAACGATTTTTTCGTATTCAAGTCTAGTCTCCCCATCTGCAATTTCTTCATTGTGAAGTTATTTGGAGCCGAGTTATACTTATAAATGTGTTTTTGCCTTATGCGCCTCCGAAAATCATTTATACCCCCTTCCCCCTTTAAAAATCCAAAATTCCAAAATCGCAGAAAATGATTTTTTTTTTCAAGTCTAGTTTCTCCCTCTTCAATTTCTTCACCGTGAAGCAATTTGGAGCCGAGTTGTGCTTATAGAGGTGGTTTTTGCCTTCTGCACCTTCGAAAATCATTTTCAGCCCCTTTCCCCCCTTAAAAATCCAAAATTCCAAAATCGTAGAAATGTTTTTTTGTACTTAAGTCTAGTCTCCCCACCTGCAATTTTTTCATCGTGAAGTAATTTGGTGCCGAGTTATGCTTTTAAAGGTGTTTTTGCCTCCTGCGCCTCCGAAAATCATTTTCACCCCTTTTTCCCCTTAAAAATCCAAAAAACCAAAATCGCAGAAAATGATTTTTTTGTATTCAAGTCTAGTCTTCCCATCTGCAATATCTTCCTCGTGAAGCAATTTGGAGCCGAGTTATGCTTATAAAGGTGTTTTTGTCTTCAGCAACTCCGATAATCATTTTCACCCCCTTCCCCCAAAAAAAATCAAAAATTCCAAAATCGCAGAAAATGACTTTTTCGTATTCAAGCCTAGTCTCCCCATCTGCAATTTCTTCCCTGCGAAGTAATTTGGTGCCGAGTTGTACTTATAAATGTGTTTTTGCCTTATGCGCCCCTGAAAATCCCATTTTTACCCCCTACCCCCCTTAAAAATTCAAAATTCCAAAATCGCAGAAAATGATTTTTTTGTATTCAAGTCTGTCTCCCCATCTGCAATTTCTTCACCGTGAAGCAATTTGGAGCCGAGATATGCTTATAAAGATGATTTTTGCCTTCTGCCCCCGGGGGGGGGGGGAACGGGGGGGGGTATTTCGCAAAATCCCGTCTTAGTGAGCGTCAGGGTCCTAAAATCAACCTGCTCACCAAAAATTGTGACTCTATCTCCCATAGGATCGCCACAACCGTGTTGAGTCAGTGAATCAGTGAGTTTACTCTTTTATATACAATATAGATTACTGCAGCTTATAATCACAAAATGAATATAAAAACCTAACAAATGACTTTATCGACAAACCAATAGCCCTATATAACAAAAAAAAAAAAAAAAAAAAAAAAAGAACCTGGTGTGTCACTCACACAACTTTCTCTTACCCTGAAATGTAATACTATAAATACAGGTTGGAGATTAAGAGGTAACAGAACGAGTACTGTTATGTAAACCCATGTTAAACAATTCAAATTAGGCTTAGGAAGAGTTTTATATGATAATTAGTTCTGTTCTCAACCCCCTTTCATTAATGTGCAAAAAACAAGCGATGAATATTTAGCTTAAAACATACATAATTTACCATATCTCTATGAGGAATTTATTTCAATTCCCGAACAGCTTTCCTGGAAATGGTAAAATATTATTAGTAAAGCACATCCACTAACAAGAAATAACTAGTGTGTTGTGGCCACCACACGACTTTTTTCTATATTTTCCTATGCAAATTCACTCAGTAAAAATAATTTATTAAAATTATTATTAAAAAAAATTATCTTCCATGATAATGCACATGATTTCCATATTGGAGAAGTAGTATAACACTAAATATCCAAACAAAAGTTAAATTTATTCACAATATTACATTTTTTTTTTTTTTTTTTTTTTTTGGGGGGGGGGGGTTAAAAATGAAAAAAATCGATAACTTTATTTTAAATTATCGCAGATCGATGGTTCAACCATTCGTTTTAAAGGTATTGGCGAGCTCTTTTGACAGATACCCATCATGAAAATTGCTTCCATGAACTTCCTTCCAGGGGGGGAGGCAGGGATCCTTCATACACAATTTTTTACCCCAGTTTACTATCTCTATTACAAAAAATATATATTCGCTTCATTTGGTTTAGTGCAGTCTATAGATATTAAACTCTACTTACCTGCAATTTCCCACATAGACGTTATGTATTTGAATACTTTTGAGTGTCCCTGTACACGAACCATTTGCTTCATCTCAACGAAAATCTTACTGTAGCATCCCTATAGGATACACATTTAGAATACCGAGTTTGGAATTTCTGCTACTATTTGTTCTTGAGATATGCTGATAACAGGCACACAGACATCCGCCCATCCACACAGACAGACAGACACATAGACCATTCTTTAAAAACATGATTTTTGTGTTCAGGGGACCTCAGAAAGTGTAAATATAACAAAAGCTCACGTTCAAAAATTTGACCCTAAAACAATACTTTCTCAACCCTTTGGGTAAGAGAAAGTAAAAAAAAAAGTTTATTAAATTGAATTAACGTTATTTTATTTAACTCTAGAATAATTACAAAATAATAATACTAATCATAATAATAATAAAATACCTTTAGAGCTATAATGACGTATATTTTATCCAGCAATTTTAATTTTTCACAAAGTTTTATAACAAATTTAATATTTACGCGTGATTATCTTTTCATTAAAAAAAAAAATAAAAATAGATAAAAAATTAAAATCAACTCGTATATTTTTTTTGGCAACAATGAAAAATTAAAATAAATTATGTATTTTTCTTGGCTTCTTCAACTTCTTCGATACTGTCCGTTTCGATACTGATTATTATTAACTGGAAACGAACCGAATTCCGAATGCGGGAAAAATTTCAAAATCAAATTGGAAATGTACAAAACTCGGCCTGATGCTGCCTGCGTGCCAATAGATCAAAGTTTGTTAACGAAACCATTTTTAATTCATGAAATCAATGAAGGTAGTGAATCAACGAAGGCTTTTCTTGCTTCGCTGGTCACTCTATTTAAAGGAAACTCTTTTCTATATCGCTTTACAAACAAAGATAAAATTTAAAGAAATCATGAAATTGCTTTAAAGCCCGCTTTGGTTTCCCGTTGGTTTATGTTATTATTATTATTATTATTATTGTTTCTTTCTTTTCATTTTTCTTTCCTTTCCTTTCCTTATTTACTGAATTCAATTCTTTGTTTTTTAATATCACGTGATTGAGCAGACGACTATTTTGTTTATTTAACGTTCATTTATATTTCCATTAATTTTTGGAACTCTCGTGCAAATTTATCTAAATTGTTTTTTTACTCCATTTTCAATTTTCATTTTTTCATGTGCATGAGTGAAATATTTTATAATTTTTTATTTCTCGCGTGAAAGCATATTTTATTTTATGTTTGGAAAAAAAAAAAAAAGTATTTTTTTCTTTTTAGCAACAATTAAAATTTTAAATATCCACATTTAAAGCTTTTACCAGGTTATTTTCACATTTTAACTAATTTAAAAAATCTAATCAAAATTTCGTTTCAAATTAGGTACTAAATGAAAAGGGCATTTTTTTCTGAATCCGTCGGTTTAATTAACTTATCGATCGGACAATTAGGTTTTTTAAAATTAAGTATGAAAAACTGGTTGCAACAACACACAGACAAGCAGAAGAAAATCTCTCTTAGTCAATCAACTTGCGTCCAGCCACGGACTTACAGGAAAAAATTCTCTAAGCCATTTATATATAGAGAGATTTTCTTTTCTTTTCTAACAAAAAAAAAAAAAAAAAGAAAGAAAGAAAGAAAGAAAAAAAAAAAAAAAAAAGGATTTTGATGAAATTCTAGCAAAAGCAGAATTTAGCTTAGTACGGAAGAGTATCAGTTTTTTTTTTTTTTACAAAATTATGACATCGCTTTCAAATTATTCAATTATACTTTCGATAAATTTTCGATTTCGATAAATATCCAACCATCATAAAACAGGCGACAACGTTTTATTCGTAGACTGTACTAATTAACCAAAACTAAATGAAAAGACAAAAATAAATAAATAAATAAATAAAAATCAAGATTTTTCAGATACGTAAAATTAATTAAAAAAATCTCACGTGGACACCACATGACTTCCTTTCATACCCATTAAAATATGCATATTGTTATGAAAGCTTTAACATTTTTGTGTGAGGTAACTGATTCGTAAATAAACTGGCAGGTTCCAACCACGGGGGAAAAGAAAAATTGAAAAACTTCTATTCTAACCACAAGAGTCATGATAATAGGATTATATATACCGCCAAACAAATATACTACTTTTTCAGGAATTTTTTATTACACAATCTCTCTTTAGAAAACTTATAGCTTAGATTTTAATGAAAATCATTCAAGTAAAGATAACCTACTTTTGTTCTCTTTGCCGAAAATTAGAGGTGAAAAACTATGCATTTTACCGAAACAATTAATTCAGTTAAAATTGAGAAAGGATTTAATAATTATGGCTATCCTGGAACAATATTTGCCGCCAAATTGGATCGCTCATCTCGCTAACTCGCCACGTTTGTAGTCAACGCTGATTTTTGTCTTGGCATCGATTTTGGGGATTTTGTGTCGAATTTGGGGACTTCGGCGGCCGAATTTGGCGAAAATTTGCAGTTTAGGGTTGCCAAAGTCTGGAAGCTCTAACTTCAATAAGAACAGAATTCTGGAATTTTTCGGAAAGAGTCATTGGCTTATAGAGCTGAACTAAATTCTTTGAAAATTCTTTAAATGACAAACAAGACTAAAACAAAATAAAGTGCATTCGTCGACTATAACCTACTTATATATTAAGAATTACTTTCTACACTCAAAAATGCCGGCAACTTTCATAACAATATCATTACGTGCTGAATATTCATAAAGTGCATTCTCCGGCCAGAACCTGTTTATGTCTTTAAAAATCACTTTCTACACGCAAAAATGCTGGAAACTTTCATAAAAATATCATTACAGGCTCTATTAACGGGTTGAATATTTGTTAATTAGCTTATTTTGAAATCTCTATGATGGTAGGTCATTATAATAGACGAAGCAGTCGTACATTGGGTCATTATGAATATAATTTTCGTAAATATCTCCAAAACGGAAAGTCACAGAAAGACCAAAAGAGGAGGTGCACAACTAGATGTTATAACAAACCCCTATACCAATTTGCAACGTTCTGCATTTAACCGTTTTTGCGTTATGCGAGATATGTATACACACACACACATACAGATAGACAGACGTCACAAAAAAAATCGCGTAAAATCACTGATATCTCTAAAATGAGAGCTCGTATTACGCCGAAAGTTGCAGGTGTTCAACTAGACATCATGACAGTCACACATATAAATTTGCAACATTCTACGATGATTCGTGTTTGAGCTATGCAAGATATAAAATCCATTTCTCAAATCGGGATTACTTCCTGATACTTTGTATAAGGATGTGAAAAAAAAATAATAATAATTGTTTTGAACAGCACGATTCTACTAAATATCACAATTTTTGCTCACAGAAAAAAAAAAAAAAAAAAAACAGGATTGAAAAGAAAGCGTATTTTCAATCACGCATGTTTCAGGAAAAATTATATTCAATGTTTCTTTCGCCAGAATATTCATTGATCAACAAGTAGTGGCATGTGAATTTCCGCGAATTTTACTGAATACACAGAAAGAAAGAGAAAGAGGTAGCCAAACAACAACAACAACAAAAAAAAAAGGCTATTGTACAGACCAGGAAATGTTTTTCATATTCAGTTTGTTTGAAGATATTTTTAGTTATAAAATATGCAGAAGCGTAAAATAAATATTTTTTCCATGATCATAAGACCAATGATGTCATGTCAGTAAGAGAAGTATAAAAAGAGGAATATTTAGTTTTTAAGCGCATCTATGCAGATGTATGAACCATGGGGTTCAAGATAGTAGGTTTGTTTATTATGTGCTTCATTGCTCAGTTTGGTCCAGGTGCAAGTGGACCACCTAGAAACTGGCCACGAGGTTCCAATTATCGCGGCCAGGGTCCTCCAAGTTACGGTTCTACATCTGGTGGGCAGCCAGGAGGAAGCCCTTCAGGTTATGACTCTTCATATGGTAGGCAACAAGGTGTTGGATCTTCAAATGGTTGTCCTCCTCCAAGTGGTGGGGTTCCTCAAAATGGTTGGGGACCTCCTCCAGGTCCTCCAGGTAGTTTTCCTCCTCCAGCTGGTTCTCCTTCTCAATACAGTGGTGGTTCTGCTCCCAGTGGTTTTCCTCATCAGCATGGTGGTAGACCTCCACCTTGCATCATGGCCCCGCAATGCGATGAATACAATAACTTAATTCTTCAAACTTGGGAGAGTGAGTTTTAAAAAAAAATTTTTTTGAATGATTTCAGATAAGAAATTATAGCATTCGGCAAATATATATATATGCACAGTCGAACCTCGTTAACGGGAATCTCGAGGGGGATAAAAAATTTGTTCATGTGATCAATTGTTTATGATAACAGTAACTAATTTTCATATAACTAAACTAATCTTCCTTTTGACGAGGACTGTGGGAACAGTTCATGTTAAAAGTAATTCACGTTAACAGTGTTCCCGTTAACGAGGTTCGATTGTGTACATTTGCGTTCTATACATAAAAGGACGTTCCATAAAAACTGAGAGTAAAGTCATAAAATGTCAAGATATATATTTACAGCAAAAAGTAAATCATTCTCTTTCAAAATACATTCCCTTAGATGACATGCATCGGTCTCATCGTACAACCCGCTTTTCAAAATCAGTAGGGAAACTTTTATCTGGAAGCTGTTCAAAAAAAAAAAACCCACTACTGAAATAACTTCAGAATCTGTATTGAATTTTCTGCCACGGAGCTTCTCCTTCAACGACGAAATAGCCAGAAATTGCATGGTGTGAGATCTGTACTGTAAGGGGGATGTGGTATGATTTTAATATTGTATTTACTAAGATATTACTGAGCAGAAGTAGCGACATGCGGGGAGCATTATCGGGATGCTATGTCCATTTCCCATACCAGTTCACGACGCTTTCTCAATATGTGTTGTGTGCCGCAAAATTTTCAAAACGGAAACATAATATTCACCATTCACATTAGTTTTTAGAGGCACAGCATGCTGATAGATTACACCTTTACGATCAAAGAAAATAATCATCATGACCTTTGCGGCAGTTTCGGTTTATCGAACTTTTTTCGGTGGCGTAGAATCAATGAGCTTTCATACACTTGTTGCGAACTTGGGGAAGGGGATCAAAATGATGCACCTAAGTTTCATCACTTGTTATTACAGTCTTTAAGAAATTAAAATCATTTTGAAGCATCTGTTTCCATTCACAACATTGGTGAATTCTTGTTCGCATTTGTTTTTTAGTAAGGGTATGAAGGACCCATCTGGAACAAACAGGGGAAGCTATAAATTGTTGCGTAGAATGCAAAATATTGATGTTTTCGAAATGTCAGTTGATGCCGCTATCTCCTCACATGTCATTCGCAGATTTTCTTGAAAGACTGTTTTACACAATGTTAACATTTCGTTCATTTACAACACATTCTGGTCGACAAGGTTTAGGAGATAGTGCAGACCAACGTTCTTTTTTGAAATTACCATGCAACCTAAAAATCGTAGATTCACCAGAACATTTGTCTTTGTAAGTTTCTTTCCTAAATTTAACTGTTTCTGGAGTTGTTTTGTCCAAACGATAACAAAATTTTATGGCACAACGCATTTCGTTTTTTAACTCTGATTCACTCACCACCATTTCTGTAGGGCAAATAAAAACAATTCTTTCAACAAGCACTAATGTGTGTACCAATTTTCAAAACAATTGGGGGATTTTTGCGACCGCTATTGCGGTACATACAAATTCTGTCCATAGGCCGTAATGATAGAAAAAACTTTGGCGTGTCCCTGTACACAGTTCATAAACAATATAGACAAAAATTTACACAGCTTTTCTATACAAAGCCTCAACGTTTGTACCAATTTCCAAATTAGTCGGAGTATTTTAGCAGCCGTTATTGCGTTACATACAAATTCTGTCCACAGGCAGTAATGATAAGAAAAACTTTAGTGTGTCCCTGTACACGAATTACAAATGGAATACACACCCAAAACTATATAGCTAATGCCATGTGACTCATGAACATGGGCACCAAATTGCAAATCAATAGCGTGATTTTTACGGCCGCTATCGCGATACATACAAATTCTGTTCTCAGGTTGTGATGATAAGAAAAACTAGTATGTTGTGGCCACCACAAAAAAAAAAAAAAAAAAAAAAATACGATTTTTTTCTCATTTTTTTTTTTTTTTTTTTTTTTTTTTTTTGTTATTCAACCAGTAACAATATTTAAAAAAAAAAAAAAAAAAAAGATTTTTTCTAAGGTTTTTTTTTTTTGTTAAAAGTAAAAAAATCGATAACTTTCTTTCACAGATTTATAGTTCAACCATTCGTTTTAAAGGTATTGACGAGATCTTTCGAAAGATACCCATCTTGAAAATTTACCCCCCCGGGGGGGTAATTCCCCCCAGGGGGGGAACCGGTGCCCCCACATGCACAAAATTTTTTTCGTAGTTAACTACTACTATTATCAATAATTCATATTAATTTTACAATCACAAGTTTAAAATAACGCTCATTATGTACATTTATACGAAATTTGGTCCTATATTGTCATGTTAAAAATTTAGAAAAAATGCGATCACAGCGCCACCTGTTGAGCTATTGATCCTTAAATATAATCAGCACCAAATTATGTCGGGGACCAACTAAATACCAAGTTTGGTTAAGTTCCGTAAAAAAAAAAAAAAAAAAAAAAGATTTTTTTTTTCCCAAGTTTTTTTTTGTTAAAAGTAAAAAAATCGATAACTTTGTTTCAAATTGTCACAGATTTATAGTTCAACCATTCGTTTTAAAGGTATTGACGAGATCTTTCGAAAGATACCCATCTTGAAAATTTACCCCCCAGGGGGGGAACCGGTGCCCCCACATGCACAAAATTTTTTTCGTAGTTAACTACTACTGTTATCAATAATGCATATTAATTTTACAATCACAAGTTTAAAATAACACTCATTATGTACATTTATACGAAATTTTGTCCTTTGCTGCCATGTTAAAAGTTTACATAAAATGCGATCACAGCGCCATCTGCTGGGCGATTGATCCCAAAATCTAATCAGACCCTTTCCATGTCAGGGTCCAACTATACACCAAGTTTGGTTCAATTTTATTCATCGGTTCGTGAGATACGGTGAAACATACGAAATTTTGCGATCACAGCGCCACCTGCTGGACGATTGATCCCCAAATCTAATCAGCACCATGCCCCGTCAGGTTCCAACTATATACCAAGTTTGGTTGAATTTCATTCATTGGTTCGTGAGATACGGTGAAAAATACGAAAATTTGTCCTATACTGCCATGTTAAAAATTTACATAAAATGCGATCACAGCGCCACCTGATGGGCTATTGATCCCCAAATCTAATCAGCACAATGCCCCGCCAGGGTCCAACTATATACCAAGTTTCGTTGAATTTCATTCATTGGTTCGTGAGATACGGTGAAAACACTAAACCACAGACGCACAGACAGACATTTTCTAAAAACTATCAATTCGTGTTCAGGACATCCCAAAACGTGTAGATCCGTCAAAAAACGGAGGTCGAAAATTTTCGCGAATCCAATACTTTCTCTATATTACATATAGAAGAAAGTAAAAATTGTTGCGTCCCTGTATACGAACTAGAAATGGAATTATAAACCTGAAGGGGGCTGCCGCATTCCTCAACCCCCGCTGTATTTCTCTTTCTATAAGTATCTGTATATATGTTCATATATGTATTCCTAATAACTGGTTGTCTTGTATTAATTCCCTGTAATTCATAAAATCTTGTATGAAATTTCATGCAAAATGATTACATAACATATCGTAATTATTTTGTGTATCCCTGTAAATTAATTACCAATTTTATGCCCACACTTTTTCACAGAAAAACATGCTTTTAAAATTCTAATAAAATTTCATTATATTTAATGGGGTGCAACGATGTTAAAATACACTTTTAAGAAATACCGACTATACACCTTAATAGCAGGAAATTCTTGTATGATTCCCGAAAAAGAAGCCAGAGTAATACATACACTAAAAAAGAATGCACTAATTTAATTAATTATAACTCATTAATATTTTAACCTAATTTTTCATCATTTACATGATTACAGGCAGTCATCCGAATTCGTTTGTGTGGTCCCGTAAATAAATAATTTAGTCTATACATATCCCTTTTTTTAGAGTAAACATGCTTTTATACATCTTTATAATCTATGTTAATTCCAATATGTTGATTGTAGCATAAAATAGTTAAAATGCGCTTAATAAAAAATGTGTCTAAAGGCAATAATATCAAGAAATTCTTTTGTGTGTGTCTTTAAACGAACCATAAACATTGTATATATCAGTAAAAACTATTTAACTTATTCTACGTTTTTCATGAGTAATTGTTCGAAATTTGACATAATTTGTATGATTACGTGATATTGTCGGAACACTTTTGTAAAGTCCTGTATATTAATTAGGAAGCCTAAAAGCACATATATTCTGCAGAACGCATCAGTTTAAGTATCTCGGTAATGTAAGCTAATTTCATTTTGTTGAATGTAACGATGTTAAAATGCGTTCAAAGAAATTCACCTCATATGCCGTTATGATAGGAATTTCGGCGTGCCCCTGTACACACTGCATAAACAATACAGGCATAAAAAATTATACAGCTATTTCTGTACAGAGCCTGAACGTGTGTGCCAATTTCCAAGTTAATCGGAAGATTTTTGCAGGCGTTATTGCGGTACATACACATTCTGCCCATAAGCCGTAATGATAAGAAAAATTTTCGTGTGTCCCTGTTGCAGTCTTCAGTATTTCATTACAACATTTTTTGTTTCTTTAAATCGATATCGAGTTTTCACCTGATTTACATGTTTTAAGGTTTCCGAGTTCAAAAAAGTAGTTTTTGACAATTGGTCAGTGTGTATGTATGTCTGTGTGCATGTGAGTAGGGGAGAGTGGGGTAATATGGACCAATTTTGGAAATTTTAGGTATTTACTCACAAAGATATAATTTCTCGCTATCGAAGATAGGTGTGCATATTACCTATATATTGGGTCTTACGTTGCACTCAATCAAAAGCAATAATTATGTTTACTTTTTTTTTTTTATATAACTTTTTTAATAACACTGACAAAATGGACCCTTGTATCCCGCGGTCGGGGTACAAGGGTCCATGACACGGGGTACTATGGACCACAGCTCAAATTTAAAAAGCATACTAACGTAGTAAGTTTTTTGATAGTATAAAATGTAGGATATATTATATTTGTTTATTTATGCCTTCGATTCATGCAAATAATGTAAATTAATGAACATTAAAATTAGAAAATGATACGCCAAACAATTTTCGTGTCACTGAAAATCTGCTGTTTTCTTGTGAAGTTGTAAGGTCTGGAAAACTTATCATTACAATAGCTTGAAAATTTACAAGAGATATAGCAACACTCTCAGGAAAAAATGTAGAGATCTTGATTAAGTTTTCGTTGCATGAATCTCACAAAAACAGATTTTTTATCTTTTATTTCTGTGACTAAACCAACAAAATGTAAAATAGTCTTTTTCGTCAAATTTATTTGTATTATTATTTTTTAATTGCATTATTTAATTTAGTTCGTTACAGCTGTATGATATTTGATAAAAATATAAGAATAAAAAAGTAACTGAATTGTTATTAAATATAAATAAGAAGAAGCCTCAAAGTAAACTGCCTTCTTATTCATCTTTGAAGACATAAGAGATCTAATTGAGGTTAACTCTGAAATTTTCATATGTAGTTTATAGCTAACGCTTCAAAAAGGCAGATTTTGTAAATCAGTTTATTATGACAGAGAACTGAGGTAAATGGACAATAATCCATTGCATCTCGTGTCTTAGTGGTCCATTTTACCCCGTCTGGACATTTGACAGCAAATGTTAAAAAGAAAAAAAAAAAAAAAAAAAAAAAAATCAAAGCAGTCTTTGGGGACTGCCGATAGAAGCGAAAACTAAGTAACTTGCGAATTGTATCGTCGAGCAATTAGATTATTATTTTCGAGTTATTTTTGGTTTGTAAAGAAGTGTTTATGATCTGCATTATAGGATTCGGCACACTATTTGTAGCTACCCAAATTAAATGAACTAAGCCTTATATTAGGTAAAAATATTGATTACTTATGAAATTATTTTAATTAGTAGCTGAGATACAAAAGAATACCCATTCATGAGACCTCAAAACGTGTAAATCAGGTGAAATCTCGAATTCCACTCTCGACAATATAAAAGAACTTTGAAATATCTTTGGAATGATGTATTAAAAATAATTTAATCATAATTAGAAATTGAAATATTGAAATTTTAAAATATTACAGCACCATCTGGCGGTAGAAATTTCTCTAAGCTACTGTTCGATTTCAACTCAACAAAGCTTTCAAATGATGTATTACTTATGAAATTATTTTAATTAGTAGCTGAGATACAAAAGAAAACCCATTCAGGACACCCCAAAACGTGTAAATCAGCTGAAATCTTGAATTCCGCTTTCGATGATATATAAGTACTTTAAAATATCTTTCGAATGATGTATTAAAAATAATTTAATCATAATTAGAATTTGAAATACGCGTATTAGAATAAAATTTAATTTCCAATTAAAATGTAAAGTTTTTCCAAACTTGATGTAATTTGAACTGCAACTATCCCCTGTGCTGTTAATAGCGCACAGAAATTTGAAAGAATTTAGAGGGAAATTGAAGCATTTTGAAATTTGCAATTTTTATTCCTAGTAGAAAAACCACGGGATGTCATTTGGTAAAAAATATGTTTTTTCTCAACCAGACGGGATGAATGGGTTATCATGGTAACGAACGCCTGCAGAATTTCAAAGCGTTCGCTGACGATGACGCGAGTTTCATGATTTTTGTTCACCCAAAAGGGATTAACGCGCCTAAAAGAAGTTTTCACTTCAATAACAAAACCTTATAAAAAAAATATTTTAATGAGATTAAATATAATAATAGATGACCTTAGCTCTTTATTGTGCTAAATAGCCTGTTCCAGATTTTAATTCCTGAAAGACGAAAAGAAAAAATGTTTAACTAAAAATATTTACTTTTGGCTATCGTAAACAAAACTTCACGAATAAAATGGCTAAATTGTTAGTTAGGGATGAAGTTGCTGGCTAAGTTTCATCATTGCAGTGCTGCTATCTATGTACCAAAATACGAACCATAAAAATAAATAAATTATAGGGAGCGATCCATTGTACCCCACTCTCCCCTATGTATGTGGGGAATATTAAAAATATCACATCTCCGATACTATTGAAGATAGAACTACGAAACTTCAGAATTGAGCCAGATCTGGTGTGCAGATGATTTTTCCAATTTTTCGTGAAAATTGAAAAACCAGAAGTAGGATACCCGGAACCAAAACTGGGACCGTAAATCCGTATCTCAAAAACAACTCTGACGATTTAGACTTCTCTGACTCTCAACTCTATTCGATTTCTTTCGAATTATATAGTTGGTTAGTTCAGGAAAATTGATAGGCGTCTTGTATGAATAGCTCAAATTATTTCAGGTCTCGCAATCGCAAGTGCGTTCCCTTAAAAATGGTTGTACAGATTTTTTTCAAACTTAGAAAATTAACCGACTTTTAGATATACTTTTGTATGTAGTTGTTGTTTTCCGGTCAATAATTGAGTATGCTGCAAGTTTTGGTAAAAGTCGGTGTCTCAAAAACGGTTCTAACTTTAAATATCCTTTCTAATGTATTACGTGGTTATTAAAGGAAAATTAACAGACATCTTGATTAGGTAGGTCAGTTATAGACCTCGGAAATTCATGTTTCAAAAAATGGCTTAACCGATTGTTTTCTTCTTATTATTTTAAATTCGGTATGTAAATCTGCTTTATATGCCTTTACACGTGTATCAACTTTCTCATACCGGAAAATGTTTAGGTGTCTAATTTGTTAAGCCAATTTTAATTCTTCTGATCACATAATCTCCAATAAGTGCATATAATACGTGTAATAGTGGATAATGGAAGTCGTGTGGTTGTTTCACACCAGATTTTTTAAAATTTTGTTCGCTTTTTTAGATAATTTTCTTGTATTTCATCATCTAGAATGATGAATTGTTAAAATATGTGTGTTTTTCAACAATGATCATTTCATTAAATAAAAATATTTGCTAAAATTGTACAGATACATAAATGTTGCAAAATATAGTTTATAAAAGTGTTGAAAAACTGTCATTTTTAATTTTCATACGTTCTAAAAAACTAGTATGCTGTGGCCACCACAAGACTTTCTTCTATATTTTTCTATACAAATTCACTCAGTAACAATATTTAAAAAAAAAAAATTACGATTTTTTTTTCAAAGCTTTTTTTCGTTAAAAAAAAAAAAAAAAAAAATCGATAACTTTGTTTTAAATTATCACAGATTTATAGTTCAACCATTCGTTTTAAAGATATTGACGAGACCTTTCGAAAGATACCCATCTTGAAAATTTACCCCTTCCCCCGGGGTTACTTTCCCCTAGGGGGGGGCAGCGATGACCGAGATTTTTTTCCTAATTAACTACTACTATTATCAATAATTCATATTAATTTCACAATCACAGGTTAAGAATAACTCCCATTATGTACATTTATACGAAATTTTGTCCTATACTGCCATGTTAAAAATTTAGAAAAAGTACGATCACAGCACACCTGTTGAGTGATTGATCCCCAAATCTAATCAGCCCCAGTTTATGTCAGGGGCCAACTAAATACCAAGTCTGGTTAAATTTCGTTAAAAAAAAAAAAAAAAAAAAAAAAAAAAACGATTTTTTTTCTAAGTTATTTTTTGTTAAAAGTAAAAAAAATCCTTAACTTTGTTTTAAATTATCACAGATTTATAGGTATTGACGAGGTATTGACGAGACCTTTCGAAATATACCCATCTTGAAAATTTACTCCCCTCGAGGGGGGACTTCCCCCCAGGGGGGTTCACGAGGCTCCTACGCATACAAAATTTTTTTCCCAGTTGACTATCTCTATTATAAATAATTCTTGTAAATTTCATAATGATTACTAAAAAATAATTCTCTTTATGCACATTTATACAAAATTTTGTCCTATATCACCATGTTAAAAATTTAGAAAAAGCGGGATGGCAACGCAACCTGTAAGACAATTTTTACCAAAAGTTGATAGACACTAATTTATGTCAAGGTGCAACTACATACCAATTTGTATGAAATTCTGTGCAGTAGTTCCTGAGATACAGTTGCCACAAAATTTTGTCACACACACACACACACACACAGACAGACAGACAGACAGACATTTTCTAAAAAGGGTCAAATCGTGTTCTACTGCTCTCAAAACGTGTAAATCCATCAAAAACCCGAGGTCGAAAATTTTTACGAATCCAATACTTTCTCTATATTACATATAGAAGAAAGTAATAAGAGGGCAAAGCTTTAATTATAAGAAAAACTTGTTGAATAATGTTCCTTGATTTGACTAATTTAATGTTTCTTTGCGATATTCAAATTTGATGTCCCAGTTTCTTCAAAATAAAATTGATACTAAAAGTTTTTTTTTTTTTTTTTTTGAAAAAATTAATTTAAAAATAGAATTTAAAGACGCTACATTTTGATGTTATATGTTTGTCATATTAGATGCAAAAATATTTTCAAACTTCTATAATATATTATAACTAATACACAATAAAAGCGAAAAAAAAAAAAAATCTAGTTTTAAAAGAAATAAAAATTAGAACAAATGTAGGTTGAAATTAGTATGTTGTGTCCACCACAAGACTTTCTTCTATATTTTCCCATACAAATTCACTAACTTCAAATACATTATTTTAAATTTTATTTATTAAAATTATCTAACATGATGAATGCAAATGATCTTCATCTTACAGAAAATTAACACTAAATATCAAAAGAAAGACAGTTTTATTGCCTATAAATAACATCTTACAAAAATGTGTTTTCATAATAATTATCTTCCTTATCAAGTTTCGTACAGTTATATGACATAGAACTTCAGATATAACTTTCCCGTTATCAATGAGATTTGCATTATGACAGCGACATCTATTAGCCGATAAGCATCCAAATTGAATCAGCATAATTTCTCACAATGGCCTTCTTACATATCAAGTTTTGTTTGATGATATGCAATAGAATTTGAAATATAGCCTTCCCTTAAATTGTGGAAATCGCTGTATAATAGCGCTACCTGCTGACCTATAGGCATACAAATTGAATCAGCATAATGTCTCATAATGTCTTGCTCAAATATCAAGTTTTATTTGATTATACGGAATAGAACCTGACATATACCCTGTCCTTAAATTGCGGAAATCGCTGTATAGCAGCGCCACCTGTTGGACAGTTGAATAGAAGAATTGATAGACACAAATTTAGGTGAAGGCATATAAATTTATATACAATTCTGAGCAATAGTTCCAGAGATACAGTCGCCACAAAATTTTGGTCTCACTCACACACAGAGATTTTCTAAAATGGTCAAATCGTGTTCTAAACCTCTCAAAACGTGCAAATCCGTCGATAACTGTAAGTTGAAAATTTTTTTACGAATCTAATACTTTCTTCTATTGAATAGAGAAGAAAGTAAAAATAAATAAATAAACATAAAACAGATGTTTTTCTTTTTTCGAATAAAAAAAAAAAAGAAAATATCAACACAGCGTGTTGTAAAAATACAATTGCCTCTTTGAAAATTCAAGCGCAAATTTATTTACAAATTGCTTGAAATTTACCGCACAAAATTTTGGGGATCCTTTTTTTTTCTTCTTCTTTTTAATAACCTGCATGTTACGCTGTAAACCTGACATGTTATTTTTTTACAGTATTAAATATTGTGTATTTAAGTGTGATACCAAATACGGGGATTTATATAGCATTGTTCTGCTTTTGCCTTGTGCCCACACAGCCCCTTATACCCATAAGACATCTATAAAAGTTAAAAAATGATCCATTAAACTTCCATAAAAATCCTGAAGATATCTATTAGCACGACCAACGTCACTCTTTTTTGCATCCATTACATGTCTGCATACATATCCAATAAATATCCAAATATTCAATAATTGGACTTTCTCCATCTAATATTTATTGAAAATACCTAAATCTTGTTTTAATCTAACACGTTACATCTATTCGACATCGAAAAAGGCACGTCTAATTTTCGTCTACATTTAAACATCTAATAGATATCTATAATGAGTACAGGATATAAAGGACTCTTAATGGACATTTTTTAGATATTTTGTACCTTCTGTGGATCATTAGATGTAATTTGGATGTCTAATGGATATCAATGGCTGTGTGGTTTAATATCCCTATGGACGACTAGAACGAGGCGGAGTTTCCTTTTGTTTGTGGGGAAAAGCTGCGCTATGATTGGCTATAGTCCTTTATTTGTGAGCTAAATTAAGACTCATATAGGTTAAATTTCATCATGACGTCGAATGACGACAGAAAGTCAAGTCGTCAATTCACTCAGGTACAGCCCCGTAAGGGTAAAGTAAAACGAGTAAGGAAGGACAAAAACTAACTCAGCGTTTGCTGAGCGGAACGAGTAGGGCTTGGAGCTCCGTAGTATCCCAAAATGTTAAACATTTTATGATTTATATCTAAGAATTACGATTAATATGTATCGAACCCTTTAACGCACAGTGTGCTCGCCACGTGGGTGCAAATACTAATTTTCAGCTGCAAAAATTCCTCTCTAATATATATATATATATTTAACCTTCCTACCCTGTTGAAAAAATTTTACGTTTTACCTGTATGGGTCTAATCGACCCAGGTAGTAATATGTTTACTTAGACCGCAAGAAATTTTTTCTACACATTTTTATGTGTATTATTACCATTTACTGTTCAGAATTAAAATCTTTGTGGGATATCACAAAATCTTTTTTAAAAATGGGTCGAATCGACCCATACAAGGTAGGAAGGATATTAACCATTTAACTCTGTTCGTAAATTCTGGTGGTTTTCCTCATTAATGAGCGTAATTCGAAATTTTAATGCTTTAATGAGTAATTTTAAGACAAATATCATGAAAGTAAGGCATAACCCTTAAGGCTAAGATTGAGCTCTTTGAAATTTATTCAGCTCATTTTCAGTAGCACTGTATACGTTTTATGAAATGTACACGCAACAAATTATATGCTTAAGTTTAACTCAGGAAAAAAAAAAATAATAACAATAACACAGTCTGTAAAGCATTTTGAGTTATTTCCATATGTAACCATAATACACCCTAAATATTTTCAGTGGTTTTATAAATGAATGATGAAAGATTCCACGCAATATTATATGTAAAACATGCTTGGAGTTTGAAGATATTAAAATGCATCAGCGGGAATTCTTATCTCATAGGCATAGCGTATTTGAATATTTTTTATGTACCTGTACACGAACCATTTCTCTGATTCACAGAAAAATATTCAAGTAACATACTTTAGTTAAATTTAATGCAGCTAAAGGTAAACTAGTATATTGTGGCCACCACATGACTTTCTTCTGTGTTTTCCTATACGAATTTCCTCAGTACAAATAATTTCTGTTTATATATATATATATATATATAAAGTTACTGCCACCGCTGTCCGATTTTTTTTTTTTTTTTTTTTTTTTTTTTGTGTCTGCGACCGCATCTCCTCGCAAACTGGAGGATCCTCAGAGTCACAAAAGGTACCGACGTTTACCAAATAATCCAAGGTAATGTTTATCTTCGTTATATCAATCTTGTTTTGATAGATCTCAATGGAAGAAACAAACCCTAAAAAGATTGAAATCCGAATGAGAAAACTTCGCGAGTTATGAATTTTTATACGAAACGCGCACATGGATTTTTCGAAACTCATATAGTGACCTCTTTCCTTAAAAGCTTTACTTTCAAATTCCAATTCTGAGTAAATGAATAAAAATGCAGGAAACACATCTGCACCATTCTAAATCACGTTTCTTCACAATTTCAATGATGTAACATTTTGTAAAACACTAATATTTAATATTTGTTAACATTAAAAAAAAAAAAAAAAAAAAAAAAAAAATCCAAAAGTTATGATATTTTTTCTGCTTACATTTGCTTATCTCTATTTGAATTGCCCTGCACAAAAAAAAAAAAAAAACAATGGTTCAAATTCTTAACTATAGGTATCATCAGAAAGGGCATTTAATTTTCTTTTCAACCGTATAAAACGATCAACAACGTACGGATTAGCGGGTTATATATGCTTGAGATAAATAAATTGTTTTTTCTCTATATATTAAAAAAAGAAACAAAAATCATTGCCACCTTTTTTTATTTTGTGTGTGTGGGGGGGGGGGCTGCAAATAGAGCCTCGCAGAGTTAATCAGCGAAGCGAGTCGGTAGGGACGATGAAGGCTTCTTCGTGGGTTGCCAAGTTCTTTATAATAAAGTATTATTTATTAAAATTATAGTCCATGATGAAAATAAACTAGACTTCTAGAAAAGTATAATAGTAAATATCGAGTGAAAGTCAATTTTAATCTCCAAGGTATGACCCTTTTTTTTTTTTTTTTTGTTAATATATATATATATATATATATATATATTAAATTAACACGGATCGATGGTTCACCCATTCGAAAAAAAGGTATTAACGAGCTCTTTCGAAAGATACCCGTAGTGAAAATTTGCCACCACTCGGGGGCGGAGGACTTCCTCCCCTATGGGGGGGATGAGAAACAATGCTCCTACATATACAAAATTATTTTTTCATTCTCAGTTGACTATTACTATTATTATAAATAATTATGTTTAATTTCATAATGATTTTTAAAAACTAATTCTTTTTATGCCCTTATATACAAAATTTTGTCTTATACCGCCCTGTTAAAAATTTAGAAAAAGCGGGATGGGCAACGCCACCTGTTGGACTATTTTCACCAAAAGCCGATAGGCACTAATTTATGTGAAGGCGCAATTACGTATCAATTTGTATGAAATTCTGTGAACGATTCAGAGGTACTGTTGCTACAAAATTTTGTCACACAATCAGACAGACATTTTCTAAATAGGGTCAAATCGTGTTCTAGATGTCTTAAAACGTGTCAATGCATGGAAAATCCAAAGTTGAAAATATTTACAAAATCGATACTGTTCGCTTCCAAATATTGTTCTAGCCTTTCGAAATTCTTCACGTGATGCTGTAAACGAAAGATGAATGTTTTTTTTTTTAATGCGAAATATGCTTTTAAGCATTAAAAAATAAATGTTCATTCCACATTGTTTAGTGCAGTTTAAAAATACTAGAAAGATATGGCCAAGATGGCGTTGGTATTTAGGGTTAAGGCCGATTGACTACAAAAGTGTCTTAGAATTGAGGTAATATGCCCTCCGTTGAGGGGGGGGGGGGGGTTCCCTAAGGGATCATAGTCCGTATTTACGTGAAAACTACGATACTACCAATAAATTCCGCCAATAGGCGTAGTATATTTAAATTCTTCTGTATGTTCCCGCACACGAAAGACCGGGTAAATGCTTATTTGTCCGGTCGTAAGAAAAGATGAAGTTAATATCTCCATATGATATCGATTTAGTATATCTAGTTTGGATTTACTACTAATACAGTATCCGACGCTTAATAAAATGAAATTCGTTCAGAATTAAAGTGATTTTTATTTGTCGACTGATTTTTATATCCTGCAACCTTCCCCAAACTAATGAAAAACGCATTCTTCTTTGAATTTGGAAAGAAATTTCAAAAGGTAACAAATAATGAAATTAATGAACAGAATTAATTAACTTTTGATGGACAATTAATTATTTCTTCAAAATTAATAAATTAAACACATACTTCCATATGGATGGAGCAATTAAAAATGTTCGATATGTCTACGAAAAAGTAATACAAGAAGAATGTTTGTCGTTTCCTTTTCCGATATCTTTCTGATTATAAAGAGCTTTATGTACTTATGTATGTAAAGCGCTGCAGTAGTCGAATGATCCAGCTCCTCATCTAAGTCAGAATTTCCGGTTTTAATCGGTGGTTTGCTTGAAACTTCAGAAGCTTGAACTGCTCCGTGATTTCAGTATCAGATAGTTTTAGCTAACGTTTCCCTCAATCAGTGACGCCAGATGGTCGAAAATTATTTCCCCAAACAGGCCTTCAAATTTCCCCAAATCAGCGGTTTTTTTTTCGAAAAAATCTCCATCTTGATTTCTACTAAAAAGGGAAAATAAATTAAAAAAAAAAAAAAAATATATATATATATATATATATATCAAGCAGATTTAAGCTCAGATTTTTCCCCAAATGAAGGCATCATCATCATCAACTTCAGGGATTAGGCATAGTGCCTGTTCCGGCTTTATTGTTCAGTCCACCGCTTTCTCGGTCGTCCTCGATATCTCCTGCCCTTTGGGGAGTAGTCGAGGGCAGCTCTGGGGGAACGTGTTCCAAATGAAGGTAATTTTTGAAAAAAAAAAATCCCCAAATAACAATAAAGCTGTTGAAATTCCCTGGTCGTAGGGATAAATCATTACGTTGTCAACATTGACAGACATTTGAACTCCCCAGATTTGTCCCCAAAAATTTTAGAATTCCCCAAAAAAGTCCCCAGAAGCCTCAAAAATCCCCAAAATAGGGACAAAATCCCCAATCTGGCATCACTGCCCTCAATCTTCACATACTGAAACACATCCTATACAACTGTTCTTTCCCTTTATGTGGGAACAAGTTTCTTTAGAATCCTTTTAGGACTTAAATACACTCGCTAATAAGCTTCTTTTTGGATAATATTTGTCGTTACACTGTCCCAAGAAATTTTTATGGAACGCACTGCATATAAATGTTTCTGTAGAAGACGGCGCAGATGAATTACATAAATCGTTTTCTGTTACAGCTTTTATGTTCAGTTCCGTACTGTAATGACATTTTAAAGCCCTAATCAAGTAGGTGAATGATAATGGTTGTGTTAGGAGAAAGACACATTCATTTTACGTGTTATAGCGTTAATTCTGCAGGATGTAGAACGCAGTTGTTATAAGCCAGAACAGTATTTTAAATTAGTTATTTGTTTTATTGCAAGAGGAAATGAAAGAAGATTACAAATGTCATCCATGATTTTTTATTATTGCGTTAGACCAAGGAGAAATTTTTTTACTTTTTTAAGGAAGCGAGACTTCTTGCTTTTTACTTCCTTATACAAAGTATAAGGAAGTGTGATCCCGATTTGCGAAATGGATTTTGTATTTCCCATTGCTCGAAAACGAATGATCGCTGAATGTTGCCAATTTATACGTGTGACTGTCATGATGTCTAGTTGCACACCTGCAAGTGTCGTCTTAACACGAGCTCTCGTTTTAGAGATATAAGGGATTTTACACGATTTTTCGTGACGTCTGTATGTGTGTGTGTATGTCGCATAACTCAAAAACGGTTGGACGTAGAAAGTTGCGAATTGGTACATAGGTTTGTTATAACATCTAGTTGTGCACCTCCCTTTTGGACTTTCTATGATTCTCCGTTTTCGAGATATTTAGGAAAATTAGGTTCATAATGACAAAAATACATAGGTTTTGGCCATAATGTATCAAAAAACGGTAATAACTAGACAAATCTTGCAATTTAACTGACTTTCCGACTAGCTAGACAATTGAAACTTTCAGAAAAGCTCAGGACACATTGACAATGCATTTTTAAAATATTTTTAGCCAACTGTTTCCGATACCTGCTGCCTTCAGCAGCGTTTATGCGATTCAACAGAAAATTCATTTAACTAACTTCCCGACTAGACCAGAACACGGTGATAATGCATTTTTTTAATACTTTTAGCCAACTGTGTAGGGGCCCTGCTGCCTTCGGCAGCGTTACGATTTCAAATCTTGGAATCGATTTTTAACTAACTTCCCGACTAGCTAGACATTTAAAACTTCCGGAAAAGCTCAGAACACGATGACAATGCATTTAAAAAATATTTTTGGTCAATTGCTTCGGGTCACTGCTGCCTTCGGCAGCGTTTACATGGTTCAACAGAAAATTTATTTAACTAACTTCCCGACTAGCTAGACATTTGAAACTTTCAGAATTGTTCAGAACACGGTGAATATGCATCTTTTTAATATTTTTAGCCAACTGTTTCAGGTCCCTGCTGCCATCGTCAGCGTTGCCAGTACAAATCTTGCAATCGATTTTTAACTAACTTTCAGAAAAGCTTAGAACACGGTGATAATTCATTTTTTAAAATATTTTTAGCCAACTGTTTCGGGTCCAATTTCAATGTTTTTTAACATTATGTATATTTCTAAAAGTGTATAAGGAAGTCATGTGGTGCACACATCAGATTTTTTAAATAACTAAAATGTGTTATTGCTAGTTCCCATCATATTTCATGTCAGGAAATCAGTTATTTATTGTTTATTTTTCTGCATCTTTCACCGTTTTTTAATTTTGAACATAAAAGTGCGCTCTGGTAAAACTAAATAAAACATTCTAGTTTCATCGATCCTAAAAATCTAAGCTGGATCAGAGTTTTTCAACAAATCTAGGGAGACGTCTTTTTTTAATAATCTGCGTCAATAATCAACTTTTCACCGGAAATTTTTGCAGTAAAATTTTCTTTTCGTTTTTCTATCTTACCCAAAAACCATTCTTATAAGTTGAATTTTCAACACTCATCATTTATGTGATTTTTTCTCAATTTGTTTAGCATAAATATGCGCAAAAAAAAATAGAATTTATCTATAACTTGGCATTCTTGAAACAATCTACGGCCTCAACTTTTTCCGCTTTTCCTACTTCATTCGGCTTATGCTTTACTACTTTCTTTATTATTATTTATTTCTTTTTCTTCTTTTTCTTTATTATTATTTCTTTATTATTATTTATTATTTTCAGTTATTTTTTACTTTCGGCTTATGCCTACTTTATACCTCTGTTTGTTGTAATTTGGGCAATATTGTTATCTCAATTCCTAAGCACACTACATGAAGCCAATTCAAGAATCGCAAGTTTGTAGAGTATAAATCTGAGGGGAAAATATCATTACTTTGCCAAAATTTCACGCTCTAATTTTATTTCTGCCAGTTTTAAAATTTTCGTTAAAAACAAATAAAGTGATGGCTTGTTGATTTATTTATTTATATTTTAAATTAAAAAAAAAAAAAAAAAAATTCAGTGAGAATAAAAATTTGTTGCCTAGTTTGCATAAATGCACATTTTTGACGCTTGAGAGATTTTTTGGAGTTTATTAAACGGCGATGCTAATTTTAATATGCGGCGGTTTCTTGATATTAGAAGTTTATATTGATTTGATTTCGGTCCTGGCAATTTGATCAGATAAAGCGGCTGATTTTCTTAACCAGTGAATTTATTAGGCGACGAATACTATACCTATTATCGAGTTATGCTTATAACGGACTCTCTCTCCCATACACAGAGACCGACTTATAAAATGTAATTTTCGGATGCAGGGATCATTGAAATATGTAAATTTAGTAAACACACAATTTCGAAATTTGGACCGCAAAAATAATGCTTCCTCTTTCATATTGAGTAAAGTAAACTAATATACAGCCTCTGCTCTTTTTTTATTCTTATTTCAGTTTTATTTATTTGTATACTGACCTTGTTTCACATAGTTCTTAGTTTTTATATTAAATATGTAATGCACTTTTAAGAACTAAATTAAAATATGAGTACGGAGTTGTGTTCTAATCAACTCACACGGAATTAATAAACAAATATTTATGTATGTTTGTATATTTGTAGTAAGTATAATTTCTGCAAACAATTTGAAACGCTTTGATGTATATACATAAGTAATACAATTTTTATGACATTCATTACAGGTTTGCCCAAAGAGGAAAAGAACTGCAATTGGCATGAACAAGTAAGTACTGAAAATGTTTGGTTATTTACTTTACGTAGAAAAAAAAATTACATTTTTAGATTTATCCGGTATATATTGCAAAAATAGCGTTGTTGTTCTTTCTCATGCCATTTGGAAATTCCGTGCTCCAGTGGTGAAACTCAAACTAGCCAGATTTATGGCGGCAAGGGAGCGTCTTCCGTTTTAGAGGAGCACCACACGTGGTTGGAGGACGACTTAGCTCGAGAAACTGGCGAAAGATGGCAGCACCAACAAAAAGCAAGAGTTAATCTTCAATGCAGATCAATGATCTGATTAGCAGACATACACTGTTAAAAAAATGCAGAAAAAATACAGAAATTCTCTGTAATTTCAGAAAAAAAGGCGTAAATTACGGAAAAATTGCGTAGACGAAACGTATTTTACGACTTTTTTTCTGAAATTACAGAGAATTTCTGTATTTTTTCTGCATTTTTTTAACAGTGTAGTGATAAACTGAATAACTGAATTAAGATTTAAAAATATTTAATTAATGAAATTGTAATGATTAATGAAATACATTTTTTTTCTTGATTGAGTCTAATTTTCTGCACAGATTGTAATAGGATATCAAAAATGAGATTTAACAATAATAGTCGAACTTATTGGAAAAACTGTTAACCATTTGTCTGCCCATTGTGGGGGGAAAAAAAAATCAAAGCAGTCTTAAAAAAAAATCAAAGGACTGCCGATGGAAGTGAAAACTAAGTAACTTGTGAATTGTATCGTCGAGCTATTAGATTATTATTTTCGAATTATTTTTTGTTTGTAAAGAAGTGCTTAAATAAGTGTGATCTGTATCATATGATTCGGCACAATATTTGTAGCTACCCAAATTAAATGAACTAAGCCTTATATTAGATAAAAATATTGATTACTTATGAAATTATTTTAATTAGTAGCTAAGATACAAAAGAAAACCGATTCAGGACACCCCAAAACGTGTAAATCAGGTGAAATCTCGAATTCCATTTTCGATACTATAAAAGAACTTTAAAATATCTTTCGAATGATGTATTAAAAATAATTTAGTGATAATTAGAAATTGAAAATTTGAAAATTTAAAATATTACAGCGCCATCTGGCGGTAGAAATTTCTGTGAGCTACTGTTCGATTCCAACTCACCAAAGCTAAATGATGTATTACTTATGAAATTATTTTAATTAGTAGCTGAGATACAAAATAAAATCCATTCAGGACACCTCAAAACGTTTAAATCAGGTGAAATCTCGAAATCCACTTTCGATAATATAAATTGGTAAAAAATATGTTTCTTCTCATGGAAAACCTTCGCTGACGATGACACGAGTTTCATGATTTTTGTTCACCCAAAAGTGCTCAACGCACCTAAAGAAGTTTTCACTTCAAAAAAAAAAAAGTTTGAAATATATTTTTAATCATTGTAGAGCAATACCACGCCATCATTCAGTGGGCGATCAAATTATTAGATTTTTGTTGACATTTTTTTCTATTTTCTGAAAAAATACTGCAGAAAATGACCTTGAATGCCATGCATGCAAATAACATTAAAAAACTCATATTTTCCATTATCGACTTTGTCATGAGTGCAATTACGGGATCAGACACAAATTGAAGAAAAGCACAAATACTTTGAATCCCTCTGTATCATAAAAAGCTACAAATGATTTTGTAAGCCTCAACATACGATTTAACTTACTATGTACAATATTTGTAACATTTTTTGCGGAAATCGTACGATTATTTAGACATACGTATATATATATATACTAGCAGGCCCGGCCACGCGTTGCTGTGGCTAAGTTATACGTTGAATTATATTGTAGTAAACTATTCAATACAGTCAAATTATTATTTACGAATAAAGACGAAAACGTTGTAGACGATGTAAAAATCCACGGGATTGAGATTTGAACCTTAGGTCAAAATATGGAAGCGAGTGACAAAAATTTTCATAGAGTTGATATTAAGCACAAATAAACATAAAATTTTGAATTTTATGTTTTATTCATCTCATATATTCAAGTATAGTTTGTAATAAATGTGTAATTTACAAAGTTCTTAGTTGATAACATATAACACTTAATTTTATAAATGAGGTAGGAGCGTTTATAATAATTATATTCATCATTTTGAATTATAAAAATTTTAAATTTTAAATTAATTCAGCGCTAATCGGTGCACAATATTCTTGGTTAACCTGTCTCTTGCTAACACAAATTGATTCGATGGTTTTCCCCACACGTGAGCATGCAACATATGGGAAAAAACATGGATTTTCCAAGTCTAAGCCGCAAATGGACATCGTTTGGCCTTGAGACTTATTTATGGTCATAAGCTATTTTGGATTAAAATGCTAAAATGACTAATATGTAATTTAATTTTTATTAAAATTCTATTAAAATAAAAATACAAAAGAAACAGACGATTTTAAAATCAATTTTTATGGAGGAGTGAAATATAATGCTATTATGGACAATGTCTAATACTATTATGGATAATTTTATTATCAAATGGTCTCATCAGTTTAAATATTTTAAAGATGGCAACAACTGTAGTTATAAAAAGGTAAAAAGGAAAACAATATGGCTAAGCCAGAAAAACAAGTAAATTTGATAAATATTTTAAAATTTTAATATAGGATATCTTATGAAATATTGGGCATTTAAAGTAAATAAAGGAAATGTAATTTAAATACAAAAAGATTTTGGAAAAGATTAATATAGTTTAACGAAGTAATGCGAAAAATATGAGTGCGTTAAATTTTTCATAGTAAATTCAAGTTAATCAAGATGGGAAACATTGAGGATTAAGATAAGAAAATAGCAAGATTTTAAGATCATTTTTCAGCAAAACATACGAGTCAAAATTTAAAGTTAAATACATGTATAAATCACAAATTTAATAAGGAACAGTAAATCGATAAGTTATTAAAGAAAAGTGAAAGAAGATTAAAAGAAATAATTAGTTGAAGTTTCGAACATCTATCACATAGATTAGCTTTACAAAACAAATAAATAGATTGAACACGAAACTTTCAGAAAACACGACAACATATGCCTAAATCCTTATACTGTAGTTTTAAAGAAATATATTTAATATTCATAGAGATATGGACAGCGGTAGTAAATAATTTATTACTGCACATGTGCGGGCTATAACACACAAAAAAAAAAAACTTGTATAGTTTGATACTCAACTGTATAGAGCACCTTATAAAAGACATCCAGTTGAATATCACAAAAATTCATAGAAATATCTGTGATTAAATAAGGTGTCTTTCAGCTGTTTTCGAAAAAGGTTTTCGCGATGAGGGGTTATTCACAAATAAAAATTTGCATCAGAAAAAAAAAAAAAAAAAAAACCTCTTCAAACAATTCTTTTTTCTTTCCTTATATATATATATATATATATATATATATATATATATATATATATATAGGTATTGTAACGCACTAAATTCAAACTCCTGCGAATATGTAAAATAGCCTATCAATATTGAGCTATCTTCCGTATCTTTTAAAAATAATATGGACGGTGCTGTCGCCATTCTTGGCAAAATATCTAATGATATTTTGCCAATCCATAAAGTGAAGTGAAAACATTTTAATTTCAGAAGTCAGTCAGAAGTTAATCAGTTCTTTCTAAAAGACATTGCTGTTTTTAGTATTAATTGCCGATGGCCATGGTCCACAGGCAGTGTCCTATATGGAGTTATAGACGTCTTATGTAACCTACATTCAATTGTTCTGTTTACTGCGCGCGATGTATATATTTAAATAAGTACTCGTGTATATCTGTATGTAGTATAGCGAATTGTTATTAACCCTACAAGGCACCCAGTTCCATATGTGGAACACCGACTTTAATCGTTCCTATAGCTATAAAACTATTAGTAGGGACACCTCTTGACATCTTGATAGAAGCTACTGACATTTAGCAATGTCGAATCTTTACCTAAAGATGTCGTTCGTGTTTTGGTTATAGTGCACTCAGTGTGAAATTTGAATGAAAGTGATACGTTAGTCGTTTGTCTGAATTCAAAAATAAAAAAAAGAATAGTTATTGAACAGTTTTGACTCGAAAAAAAAAAATACTGTGTGTTATAACGAAGTGTATATTTTGCAGAGGTAAGATGTTTTTTTAATATTACAATAGTAAACGTATTAATAAATCATATTTGTATGTATGTTCCATATACGATACGTTGAGCTAAAAGGTTGATTTTCCCGTAAAATATGGTTTTATTTTTATAAGTTTTCCCTATCTTCTGATCCCTCATTACAACCTATATATTTTTGTCGCGCACTAATATAAAAAAAAAAAAAGAGCCTTGTAGGGTTAAAGTTTTTGTATCGAGCCAGGTGTAATTATTTCGTCTAGCTGGGTCCTGGTTCCTTATAAAAGTATGTAGTATATACTACCTATATAAAAAAAAAAAGACAAGAAAAAAGAAAACTAATCACAAATATTGTATCAGGTTTCATTGTCCCACTACACAAACCACTCGCTTGATCGGTGTAACCCCCGTTTCGCCGACAAGAAATTTCCTACCCCCTCATTTTTCCCATTGAAGCTTCCCTTTTGAGCTATTTAGGGATTTGTTCTATAGGAATGGGGAAAACGAGTGGAAAGGAAATTTCAATTTGACGAAATGGTGGGTACTAGATACGTAAGAAGATTAGTTAGTGTCCAGTCCACTCCTTTTTATCGGTTGATATGACTGATAGGCCCAGGTGCACAAACACATAATGAATTAGAATTTTTTGATTTTGGGTCGTTTTTTTTATGTTCATGCTGCAGGATATTTGCTTCATTTAAATAACTAAGTGCTTAAATGTTAAACAAAAATGTAATATTTTAATATGATAAAAATGAGTATGATTAATAACCATTGTTATGTAGCTCCTTTTTTATTCATTTACGTAAAAATTTCTTGTTTTAGGGAAAATAAATTTTCTAAAGACAAATGTTTCTTTCCAATATACTTTTATAAAAAAATAATTTAACATAAAATACATACATTGGTACTGCCAAAGTGATAAATTAGCAGTCATTAAATGTATTTTGCTAGAAAGTACAGTTTAACAAACAAAATACCTCATTCATTCGTCATTTGTTATGCCTAATTTATGACCAGATTATTGTCATAAGAGTTCTCTCTTTACAAGACACTCTCAGAAAATCTATGAAATATTAAAGAAAAAATAGTATGTTGTGGCCACCACAGGACTTTCTTCTATATTTTCCTATACAAATTTACTCAGTAAAAATAATTCATTAACATTATTATTAAAAAAATTATCTTCCATGATAATGCAGACGATTTCTATGTTAGAGAAGTAGTATAACACTAAATATCCCAAAAAAGTTAATTTTATTCTCAATATTACTTTTTTTTTTTTTTGTTGTTGTTGTTGTTGTTAAAAATAAAAAAAATCGATAACTTTATTTTAAATTATTGCAGATCGATGGTTCAACCATTCGTTTTAAAGGTATTGACAAGCTCTTTTGAAAGATACTCATCGTGCAAATTTACTCCCTTCGAGGGGGGGGGGGGGGGGCTTCCCACCAGTCGAGGCTCCTACATACACATTTTTTATCCCCAGTTGTTGACTATCTCTATTACAAACAATTATTTTAAATTTCATAATGATTATTAAAAAATCATTCTCTTTATGCACATTTATACAAAATTTTGTCCTATCCCACCATGTTAAAAATTTAGAAAGAGCTGGATTGCAACCAACGCATGCTGTTGGACAATTTTTACCAAAAGTTGATAGGCTCTAATTTATGTCAATGTGTAACTACATACCAATTTGTATGAAATTCTGTGCAGTAGTACCTGAAATACAGTTGCCACAAAATTTTGTCACACACAGGCATTTAGCTTTTTTTTTTATAAAAATTGTCAAATGGTGTTCTACAGCTCTCACAAAGTGTAAATCCATCAAAAACCCGAGGTCTAGAATTTTTACGAAACCAATACTTTCTTCTGTTGAATATAGAAGAAAGTAATAAATAGATGAACGTAAATAAAGAGTATAAATGTAATAAAAACACGCATGTAAAATTTATAATATAGCAACTTTTTATCATTTATTTTGTTTTATTTTATTTTTACTTTCTTCTATATTCAATAGATTCTTCTATATTCAAAAATTTTGTGGCAACTGTATCTCCAGAACTACAGTTCAGAATTACATATAAATTTATTTGTAGATGCATCTTGACCTAAGTTAGTGCCTATCAGCTTTTGGTGTCAACCACCCAACATGTGGCATTGCTATACAGCGATGTCTGCAATTTCAGGGGTGGCTATATCTGAGGTTCGATTGCGTATAATCAAACAAAATTTCATATGTGAGAAGACCATTATGAGATATTATGCTGATTCAATTTGAATGCTTATTGGATAGTAGGTGGCGCTGCTATACATCGATTTTCGCAATTTCAGGAAAGGCTATATCACAGGAACTACTGCACAGAATTGCATATAAATTTGTATATAGGTGCACCTTAACATAAATTGCTGCCTGTCAACTTTTGGTGTCAACCGCTCAACACAGCGGTTTCCACAGTTCAAAGGAAGGCTATATCTCAGGTTCTATTGCGTATCATCAAACAAAACTTTATATGTGAGAAGGTTATTATGCTGACTCAGTTTCGATGCTTATCGTTCAATAGAGGGCGCTGCTATACGGCAAATCTCATCTGTTCATGGCTATATCTCAATGTCTGTGGCATGTAACTGCACGAAACTTGATATGTGAGATAACCATTATAAAAACATTACATATATTAAGATGTTCTTTATAGACGATAAAATTGTCTTTATTTGGATATTGAGTGTTTGATTTCCCTAAGATGAAAGCCATTTAATTCATCATGTTAAACATTTTTAATAATAGTTTTAATAAATTATTCGCATTTAGTGAATTTGTGCAGGAAAATACAGAAGAAAGTCTTGTGGTGGCCACAACATACTAGTTTTAATTTAAGTTTACTTAAAATTTATTTGTTTTTCATTTATTTAATTCTTTTTAAAAGAAAAATCTACATTTTATTTATTATATTGGCTGGAACCAGATGGCAATATAGTGTAAAGAACGAGGGCTATAAAATACGTGGTTCAAAAACTAAAATATTACATGCTGATATACTGCCAATCGCAGTTTTTAAAGAATAACAGATCCACTTATCGTCGATAAGTACAAAAACTGAAGTGCCTAGGAAAGACCTTTCTGCAGGTAATGAGAACTTTGACCCGATGTAGTGTTGGCGCAAATGTAGCTGCCGTATGCAACGGTTACCCGAAGCGAGGTCTAGAGCGATATAAATTATTCTTTTTTGAGTTTTTACTTATAAAGATGTATAAAAATGAATAGAAATTGAATTCTTTTGAAAATTCCTTTAAATATAGACCAGCGAAATGGGCATATCCTGCTAGTATAAGAATAATTGTATTATAAATTTGCAATTTTTATTACAATTTAGAAATATAGGTAAAGACAAATAATATATTTATTTATATTTTGAGTCCACGGATTCTTTTTTTTCCCCTCTCTCTCTGCCTGTGTGTGTGTGCGTGTGTTTAAGCATAAATATTATTGGGTTAAAAGAATTTAGGTACTTATCTTCAACACCTAGACCTTGCTTAAAATTAACTTTCCTTATATCGTTAGATTCCATTTCTAAAATAACAACACTGAAGTAAGTTCTATCATGATCGTAATATTTCAATTTATTTATTTTTTAATTTTCTACCAATTGTTATTTCATAGTTTATCAATTTATAATAAAAAATTTGTCATCATGATAATTTCTGAAATGTTGAATTAATTTACTCAAATTTGGACTTATAAAACTGAAAGTAAAAATTAATAATTAAAGCAACCGAAAAGAAAAGAAAAGAATGTTTAAATGAATATTTTCTAGAAATTCTCATTTTGCTTGAAGATGTAATATTTGGAATTCGGCTGAATTTAAAAATGAATTGGCCAGCAGGTAATTAAAAAGAAATTCTACCATTTATTCATTTTTACGGAAGTTTTTATTTCATTTATTTATTTACTTTTTTTAAATATAAATATATTCCTATTAACTTTTGTGCTTGTATTTATTATTTAAGTAAATAATAATAATAATAAACTAAGTCTTATCTTATTAAAAATCTTAATAATTGTGCCTGAGTAGAACATTTTGGTAATTAAGAAAAAATAATTAAGTGCCATTTACGCCTGTTTTTCACATTCTAATTTCTATCTCCTGGTGTACTTCACAATCTTTTCTGCATCTTAGCTTCTAAGTTTTTTAGGATTATTGCCTTCAAACAATACACTTCTTACAGATGTTCAACATTCTTAAATGCGCTTGTAAAAATTTTGTTATACCCCCGTTTCGCCGACACAATGTCAGCGAAACAGGTGTTGAACCGATAACGATGATTTTCCCTTTTTGGGGAAATTTGTCAACGAAAGGGGGTAGGAAATTTTAGTGTCGGCGAAACGGGGGTATAACCGCTTGATCTCGACGAAAAGTTCAGTTTATCATCACTAAATCATATCGATTTAAAATACCGAGTTAGAAATTCCTGCTACTATTTGTTCTCGAGATAGGCTGCAATAATACCAACCGCTGAAAATCTGCTTTTATGATATAGGCGATTTCAAAACATGTAAATATGACAAAAATTCAATATATATGTTGAAAAAAGTACTGTTTATTAGTCGAACTTTCAAAATTGAATTTTTGTCATATTTACATGTTTGAATAGAAACTAAAAATGTCTTGTGCTTAACAAATATAGACCTACATCATTGAAGTAAAATACGCCAAATTTCTTTTATTTCTTATTTAAGCCTGAAACATTATTTAAATAATCTGAATTACTTATTTGAATATTATAGCTATACAGGCATCAAACAATTGAATTTGTCACTAAATTAAAAAAAAAAAATAATAATAATAATAATAAAAATTGCACAGAGAATTTTCAATTTGAGACTTATTCTAGTCATTTTCATTCACCATGTTTCAATGCTACACATCAAATAATGCACTTAAGGGGAAATATTCACATGCTAGTAAGTTAACTTAGAAACCCTGGATAATCTCAGAGATACGACAGGTACTTAGTACGCATGCTCAGTGGACAAACGCTTGTCCAGATTCCCTCTTGCTACAGTAACCTTGTACAATGCTTGGCGCTGATCGCGCATTTTGGGGATTTATCGGTGTAAGTTTTTAAAGATATTCTCAAAAGTAAAGCAAAAAAATTTTTCTTTGCAATCAAACTAAGATACGTTATGCTTTACGTTACATTCGTTTTATTATTATTATAATTATTATTTAAATTTAGATTACATTTCTATATTCATAGAAATAATTTACACCATCTTATCATACTGCATATCAAAAATTCTGAATTTTAATACTCTTTAGTTTTTAACAATATACTATGCAACTGTAGTCTAAAAAAATATATTTATACAAACTGTTAATAATAATAATAATAATAATAATAATAAAATTATTTTTATTTATTTAAAAAATAATTTATTTTATCAAATTTGTCCTTGTAGTTACTGGTAAGAAAGTTCATCGATATTAAGATTTATTTGTAAAAATTTGATGATTTAACAGTTAACTTGATTTGATATATTCATTTGAGAGATGGCCGTTTAGCTTTATGATTAATTTTATTTATTGCAATAACTTACAAATATATACATTCTCAGCACATTAAATGTTTAAAAATTGTTTTAGTTGGTTTATAAAAGATTTTTCAGGGGGTCAAATGTTTTTGAGACTGTAAAATTAACTTTGCTCTCAAAGCTGGTAGACGGGAGATATCAGGTTCGATACCAGGTAGCGCTCATCAGGCTAACTTTTCGAAATTATCTGCAGTTTTCTCCGAAACAAGCGTAAATGTGGGCTAGAACACCTTAAAAAGACCACCCCTTACTTAAGTTATTCAACCCATACCTCGGCCTTTCTTTTGTAGGCAACTGGCACATTAACACCAACATGTTTTTCTTAAAATAATTCAGTTTAGGAAAATTGAATTAGTTTAATGCTTAAAAACATACCAATATTTTATAGTTAAATGCATAATCATTGATGATGTTCATGTCAAAAGTTTATTTTTCTTCAAATGTAATACAAATATATATATATATATATATATATATTTCGTATTTTGTACCTTTGAATAAAGTATGATAAAAAGAAAAAAAAAAAAATAGGGAGAGAGAGAGAGAGAAAATAACGTATGTGATAAAAAGAAATATGACACTAAAAAATAAATTAATTAATTAATTAATTAATAAATTAATAAATTAATAAAGAAATAAAGAAAATAAAGAAATTAGCACTTATAATTTTACAACATAAAATTCTAACATATGTTGATCTCATAATGAATGGTTGATTGGTTGTATGGCTTAAGACTGATTGACTACTCTAGGGGCCTAGGCCTACAGGAGAAATGCCCTTCGTGGGAGGGGGGGGGGGTTCTAAGTGAATCTAGTTCGTATTTACGCGAGTTTTAGAGAGAACTACGGAAAACTCCGAACGGCTAGATCGATGAACGCGTTTTTTGATCGAACCCGGCACTTCCCATCTACCAACTTTGACCGCAGTTCCGCTTGGCCACCATAGAGGAATTTACTTCTATTAATGCCTTGATTTCTCCATAAAAAATAAATAAATAAAATAAAATAGATAAACAAATAAGATAATTTTATGTTTTTTAATTAATAAATAAGAGAACATTAAGCATTTTAATACTTTTAACGTTATTCTTTTCCCCGTCGTATTCCGTATTTTTAAATAAATATAAGAAAAATATAAGGCACCTATTGAGTGAAAGCTTTATGCATTAAATGAATGTACTAGCCTTTATTTATATACTCCTGAAGAAAAAAAAAAAAAAAAAAAAAAAAAAAACTAAATAATTAAAAGGCCTTTTTATTTATTAGTTATGTATTTTTAACACTAAAATTTCCAAAAGTATGCTTTACTCTATTAATTGTATTTATATCTAAATGTTTGTTATATTAATCAAAATAATTTTTAATAAGATCAGGTAAAACAAAAATAAATAGATAAATAAATAAAATAATAATAAGTGTATATTAGTTAATGTTAACTTACATAATTTATTTTCAAAATTGTTCTAAAAAGAAGGGGGAAAAAACCGAACGTCGCACGTTAAAAGTGCGATTTTTTCCGAAAGAGGTTGGCTGTGTAATTATTGAAGTTATCGCCAAATACGAAACTGTTTTAAGAAAAGTACTTATTTAGAAAAGAATTGACGAAAATCAATGAAAATTTTTATTTCTATTAATAGGAAAAACATTTAGGAACATGAAAATTTGCTTCAAAAATTTTTAATTACATTTAATTAATGTGAATTATAAGCATTTTTGAAAGTCACAATTTCTCCCTGCCTTATGTCTATGGTAGCGATGCGCGAAATCGCCTCGGGCGGTCAAAGGGAGCTTTCCACCAATCAAAAAGTATGAACACCTTGTCGTATCTCTCAGTAAAGGGTCGCTAAGTTAACTTATCCGAGAGCGCCCTCTGGATTCTTTCTGCTGTGGGCGGGGATGTTATAGTGACAAATTGTTGTTCCCCTAGGGGTGTCATGTCAGGGAAAGAAAAACATGTTAGGGGACTGTACGATATGTACAAGTAAAAGATAAAATTGCAGATTTGTAGAAATTCACGAAAGTCTGTGAATTCAGTTTTACTGTGTCAATACGCGTGTCAATAATAGCTCTTGCAGCACGTTTTTTCCCATTATCTCTAATTATAACATTAAATGTTTGCAGCGTTACGTCTGGAGTAGCAGATAAATTATAAAGAGCCTGATCCACTTCAGAACTAAGCTCAGTTTTCTTTTTCAATCCAAATGATTCTTTGTCTTTAGACCCAGTTATTTGTTGCCTTTTTCTATATACAAGAAAGTGGTGTTTTTTACCACAACACAAGCAACCAGATTTCAAATTGCAATCTCGGACTAAGTGCCCAGATTTCAGACATAAGAAACAGTTGCGAGATTGTTGAACAAGTGACTCCCGCTGACCTAAAGGTATTTTTCTTGCTTTCATGCAATCTCCAGAGTAATGTGAATTGGAACAGAATATACATGGTTTTGACACTTGAGATGAAGTTAAAAGATCTGTTGCACTAGGTACTTAAAAAAATTTCCCACTCTTAATTTTGTTCTCAATCACATTTTTCTCACTGCGAAAATTGGAAAAGCGGAAGTGGGTCACTGGAAACCTGAAATGGGACCGTAAGTCTGTATCTCAAAAACGGCTCTAACGATTTTCTTCAAAGTTGCTGCATAAATATGCACTCTATTAGATGCCCTTCCGAATGATATAGTTGGTTAGTTCTGGAAAATTGATAGGCGTCCTGTATAAATAGCTCAATTTCAGGTCTCGCAAGTGTGTTCCTTTAAAACTTTTTTTCAAATTCGCCATATTAACTCCCTTTTAAATATCCTTTTGTATGTAATTATTGTCTTGAGGTCAATAATTGAGTATACTAAGTTTTAGTAAAAGTTGGTATCTCAAAAACGGCTCTAACGATTTTCTTGAAATTTGTTTCATTAATCCATTTTAGATACCCTTTCTCATTTCTTTATTTGTCTTTATACGTGTATCAAGTTATTGACAGAAAAAAAAAATTATTGACAGAAAAAAAATAATTACATACAAAAGGATATTTAAAAGAGAGTTAATGTGGTGAATTGGAAAAAAAAAAAAAAAATCCGTACAGCCGTTTTTAATAAAACGCACTTGCAAGACCAGAAATTGAGCTATTTATATAAAGCGCCTATCAGTTTTCGTAAGATAACCAAATATATCATTCGAAAGACATCTAATAGAATGTTTATGTAAAAAATTTGAAGAAAATCGTTACAGCCGTTTTTGAGATACGGACTTACGGTCCCACTTCCGGCTTCCATTGTTCCACTTCCGCTTTTCCAATTTTCTCAGAAATTTGGAAAATTCATCTGTACACCAGTTCTGTCTTAATTCTGAAGTTTCATAGTTCTATCTTTATTAGTTTCGGAGAAATGATAGTCAGAAGATTCCCAATACACACACACACTAACCAATTGCCGAAAACTGCTTTTTTGGACTCAGGAGACCTTAAAACTTGCAAATCAGGTAAAAACTCGACTTCAAGGTTTTGGACCGAGTACAGTACTTCCTTTACCTACTGTAGTCAGGTAATGGAAGTAAAAAATAAATAGCGTATTACCCGTTTCTAAGATCAGCAGATAATTGAAATAAAGGAATAAATTTTAGAAAAATGAAACATAAAAGGTAATATTTAAAATTGAAAACAAAATAAAATTAAATTTAAAAAAAAAAAATCAAATTCGAAATTCGAAAATATTTTGATGAAGTGCGCATCTGCAGGTTCCCAACTACTTCTCTGCCAAGTTTTGTAGCTCTGCGATTAATAATCTGAGAATCAGAGCGCAGACAGACACTCAGATACTTTCTCTAGTGTCAGTGTGTCTATTGTCAGCATATCTCTAGAACAAATAGTAGCAGGAAGTGCAATCTCGGTATTCTACACTAAAATTTTCGTTGTGATCAAGGAAATGGTTCATGTACAAGGACATGAAAAAGAATTCAAATACATTACGTCTATAGTCGAAATTTTTGTTTTGTGCAGTTTAACATCTAAAGGCTGCAATAAATAAAACGAAACTAAGGTATCAATTTTTATACGCATAAAAGCATATTTGGTGTAGAATATGGTATGAAAATCAATCACCATTGGTTTACAGTAGAGTGACGAATAAAAATTTTTACAATTACAGTGGTTGAGGACAGGGTAACTCTCTACAGAATTACATCTCAAATAAAACTGCTCCTAAATTCTAAATTTTTAAAGTCGTTAGAGCCGTTTTTGAGATACCAACTTTTACCAAAACTTGGCATGTTGGCATACTGCAATCTCGATATTCTAAATCTATGTCATATAGGGATTCTACACTAAAATTTTCGCTGAGATCAAGGAAATGGTTCGTGTACAAGGACATGAAAAAGAATTCAAATACATTACATTTATAGTGGAAATTTTTGGTAGGTGCAGTTTAACATCTAAAGGCTGCAATAAATAAAATGAAACTAAGGTATTAATTTTTATACGCATAAAAGAATGTTTGGTGTAGAATATTGGTGTAGAATATGGTATGAAAATCAGTCACCATTGGCTTACAGTAGAGTGACGAAATGATGTCCTCGAAATTCGAGGACGTCATTAAAAAATTTTTACAATTACAGGGGTTGAGGACATGGTAACTCTCTACAGAATTACATCTCAAATAGAACTGCTCCTAAATTTTTAAAAGTATATCCATATACACTACTTGTTGCTTGTTGTCTTACCTCTTCTTCTGCAATCTATGTCTATTGTATTAAAAAGCGGGATAAGAGAAAGTCGTGTGAGTGACACACCAGATTATCATTATTATGTTTATGCGTTATCCTTAATTCATTTCCAGATTTTTCTTACCTATCGTTAACGGTATAATTAAACATATCGATTTTTTTGTTTTGCAGTTGATTCAAAGTTTAAATTTTAATTTTTAGATATCTGTTTGTTAAAAGAAAGTGCAAATGACCTCCAATTCAAACTATATTAGAAATATTTATTCCTTAATGTTTACAGCTTACTATGCTGTTAAATACAAACGGCTAATTATTAAAATGTATGATTACTCCTTATTAATTATTAGTTATATGTATTTGTGCGTGTGTATGTATATATATATATATATATATATATATATATATATATATATATTGGTTTTAATTTATACTACTTATCTGTGGAAACTGATTTTAATCAGAATCCCCCCTTTAACTTCTGTTGTCATAGCCATGCGTAAAATAGGTACGACTGCAAGTTTTTAAATATAAACAGTCTTTTAACTTAATAAATTAATTAATTATAATTTTGAAACTTATAATTTCTTACTTCATCTTTTCTTTTAATTGGTTTAGCAAATTTTAGTTTATTGATTTACGAAAATTTTACATATTATGAAGTTTTAGTTTATTGTGACTTTTTTTTACCTTTTTTTAACACTTTCCAACAATTCTGTCTGTCAGTCTGTCTGTCCGCGCTCTAACTCCCGTAAATATTTATGGAATTTTTTGAAACTGATATATGTTATTCAAGTTCACTATCGGATGTTTCCTATTGAAAATGGAGTTTATACATCTACTGGTTTGTGTACAGAGACAACCGAAAGTATTTCAAAGCATTGTGTTCTATTAGAGGTATTTCTATAAACCATATTTTCCTACTTTTACTGTATATATGTTTTAATGAAATTGAAATATGTTATTCAATTTCACTATTGGATGTTTCCTGTTTAAAATGGAGTAAATACCACCATTGGTTTATGTACAGGAATACTCAAAAGTATTCCAAAGCATTGCGCTCTATGAGACATATTTCTATAAATCAAATTTTAATAGCTTTATTTCCCACGAAATTTTAGGGAATTGAAACATGTTATTCATATGCACAAAAGAATGCTTCGCATAGAATATAGCATGATTAGCATTAGATTTACAGGGTGACAGAAAAATATTAAGTTATATTAAGAGCTATTAATAAAAATTTAGTGAAATTGCACTTTCATTTACATTAATTTTAACACTTTCTTATAATTTTAGTGGGAATATGATTTCAATTTGTGTATCGGTCTGTCCGATTGTCTACCTTTCTATCTGTTTGTCTCCGGCTCCTAGCGTTCGTAAATATTTTGGGAATTTTTAAAACATGATACAATCAAGTTCACTATGGAATGTTCCCTAAATAAGATTACATTGTTTACAGGGACAACAATAACAAAAAAGAAAAAAATCCAATGCATTAAGTTTTAGGACAGAATCTTTTAAAAGTTATATTTAAAGAACCATAAAAACATTGATATGTATTGTTAATATTCTAAAATAATGTTTTGAATAGAATATGATGTGATTAACTTTCAGATTTACAGGGATACACTAAAATATTCAGAGAGATTAAAAGCTGTAATTATTACCTAACGGCTGCATTTTCTTTTGCATTAAGCCTTTTTTTAACACTTTCCAAAATGCCTAAGAATAATTTTAAAATCAATCACTCTATCTGTATATTTTCAGTGCTTCTGTCTGGTGTGTGATAACCTAGGCAAAGAATAGTAAAAGTTATTCGATACGTACAGAATGAAATTTATTAATCAATGCGAACTGCATGCTTTTTCTTTCTTGTTTTTTCTATTGTTTTATCACCATTTTTTAAAAATATTTTATTATAAGTAAATATGTTAACAAATTACTATTTTATTTTTATTTTATTTTATAGAGCTGCAAGCCCCAAAAAAAAAAAAAAAAAAAAAAAAAAAAATTGCAAAATTATATAGCTATAAATCTGCTACTATAAAATATGTTTCTCTGGTGTAAAATATAAAATAATATTTATATAAAATAAATTTTTAATATCTAAATAGTTGAAATTTAAAGCAAATCAAATATATTAAACAGATCTATACACAAACATGTTTTACTACAATGCCTTCAGAGAGTTATTTTCAAAAATATTTTAGTTGAACACAAAAAATATTCCTCTTTTTCTCTGCGACATGTGTATGTTTTCAAATTACTAATTTAACCATAGTCCCCTACCAAACGACCGTGTATTCCCAAATTTCACAAGCTCAAGTGATCGATGAAGATTAATAGTTTTTTTGCCCTCCTCTGTAAAGAGATAAAGGATTTTTAACGGAGAAGAAATTGTCTCTTTATTTTCTTCTTTTAAAACTACAGAAAACCCCTTAAACATGATTTTCAGGTGCGTAGTGCGTTCTTAGAAAAAGGACAACAGATAAGAGAAGGATAAAAGACACGTGTTATTTCTAGTTTGAGACCATATACATTTTTCAAGGAAATGACATAAAACGATATTTAAAAAGACTTAAAATCAAAATATTCGTGTTTATGTTTATTTTAATTAATTATTTAATTTATTTATTTATATTAAAGATAGTAAATAAATTTTAAAATAAAAGTACTAATTATGATTGCTTAACTTGAACACGAATAAAAATATATTATTAATAAATATTAAACATTAAAGATAGGCATTAATTGCAAAATAACTTTAATAAACAAATATCTGAATCACTGATTTTCTATGGGTATTAAATTTAGCATTACGAATAAAGTTTTTGCTTTTTTTCTCCTTAGAGCGACGTAAAAAGAATAATAATAAACATAATCATGAAATTTCTCACAAAATTTAAGATAATTAATATCTGAAGAAATAAGAAATAAGGACTTAAGCAGAAAGTTTGCTAATACTAGAAAAGAGAGAAAAAAAAGATTTATAGTCGATATTCGAATCGTATAAACCAAACAATTTTGTATTATAATCAATAGGAAAGAATTTTAACTATACCTGTACAAAATAGATATATAAAACGTAAAAGACTAATAAATGAAAAATGTAGAAACGGTATTTAACTGCGTATAAATATACGCAGTAATCTTTTTTTTTTTTTTTGTTGTTGTTGTTTGTTTGTTTCCTTTCAAGACAGACAGGACTAAAAGGCATACATATTAAGACTGAATTCATAGTCACTCTTAAATATTGTTGAAAAGGTTTAAAGTGCTTAACACGAATGAAAATGCAGTCTTCAGATTTTAACTGCCATCTTTAATAGATCTGAACATTTTTATGCAGCCCTGACAATCTCGAGGTTAACCATACCATATTGTATACAAAGCATTATTTTAGTATTACTAGCATTTAATGTTGATTTCTTTATTATTTTTACGGTAGTAAGTTATTTAAATGGGGTTTATAAAAATCTGTTTTAAAACGCAATACATTTTTTTTTTTTTTTTTTTTTTTTTTGAGGGGGGGGGGGGGGCGAGCGGGATGTTTTTGTACACATACCTATGTATAGGCCCTATTAACACCATATTAAATAGGGAACATTCCATAGTGAATAGAGTATCGTTATTTAAAATTTTCCAAAATATTTATAGAATATCGGAACGGACAGATGGACAGTCAGATAGATAGATATACAAATTGCAATCATATTCACACTTAAGAATTGTTAGAAAGGGTTAAGCACGCTTAATGTTTATCGGAAATGCAATTCCAGTCACTTTCCAATAATAGCCCATAATGTAACTGAATATTTTTGTGTGGCCCTACAAATCTAATACGGATCATACTATACTCTATAGAAAATATTTGTGTGTACATATGAATAATACACTTCAATTTTACTACGATATGTGAAAAGTCAAGTTATTAAAATTTGGTGTATAGAAATGCCTTTCATGGAACGGAATGCTTTGGAATACTTTCACGAATTCTTGTATACAAATCAGCGGTGGTATATACTCCATTTTTTTTTTTAAGGAACATCCGATGGTAAACTTGAATAACATATTTCAGTTTCATTAAAATTTGTGAGAAATAAAATTATTATTATATGATTTTTAGAAATACCCCTCATAGAACACAATGCTTTGGAATGTTTTAGGTGTCCCTGTAGACAAACCAGTAGAGGTATTCACACCATTTTAAATAAGAAATATCCAATAGTAAAATAAAATAATATATGTCAGTTCAAGAAATTTCATGAATATTTTTGAAAGTTAGAACGCGGACAAAGAGAGACAAACCGAAGTCATTAACACTTTTCAAACTTGTTAGGAAGTATTAAAAGAGAGACAGAGAGAATACATAAACATCTATAATGCTATTTATTTATTTAAGAAATGAAATATAGATCTACTATAATCGCACTGTAGGTGTTAAATTAAGGCGAACACAGGCATTAAAATTTTAGTCTCTTATTTTATATGTACGTTATTTCTCCTTTTTATATAAAACTTTCAGGCTCCGCCCGCTTCGCTGCTCACTATATTTAAATGAATTTTCAAAAGAGTTGGATTGGTATTCATTTTTTTCATCCCATGATAAATAAAAATTAAAAAATATATATTGAAATCGCTCTAAACCTCGCTTCGGGTACCTGCTGCCTACGGCCTTTTTTTCTCTACCCGCACTACAGCGGGTCCGGGTTTCCACTGCCTGCAGAAATATCTTTCCAGGATATTTCATTTTGGATATTTATCGACGACAGGTAGATCTGCTATTATTTAAAAAAAAAAAAAAAGAAAGGAAAAAAAAAGAAAAAAAAGAAACTACGATTTTAAAGGTGACTGTATCTCAACATCTATTAAATATTTTAGTTTTTGAACCGTGTATTTTATAGTTCCGTCTATTTCCACTATAGTATCATATCATTCCGAGCAATATAATAAATGAAATAAAAAGTATACTTTCTTTTAAAAGGAATTAAATTCATAAAAAGTCAGTTTAATGGTTTCTATGATATGCTACGATTTTTTCCGATAACTACAATAAATTTAAAAAAAAAAAAAAAAAGAATAAATGAATGAATGATTGAATGAAAAAAGAAAAAAGACAGAGAAAGAAAATATATATATATATATATTTTAAAGGAATAATATTTAAAAGTGAAAAATAAAAAGTTCTTATACTATAAAAATTATGCATAAACTGTTATAAATAAGTTTTTAAATTTAAAATTTAAAATAATAAATTTTTTCTTCTACTGTATTGCCATTTTATTTTCAATATATATAATAAATTAAAACAATCTGGTGTGTCACTCACACGACTTTCTCTTACCCTGAAATTTAATACTATAAATACAGGTTGGAGATTAAGGGGTAAGATAGTGAGTACTATTATGTAAACCTATGTAAAACAATTCAAATTAGGCTTCGGAAGAGTTTTATATGATAATTAGTTCTGTGTGAGAGGGGCTATGCACCTACATTTATATAGAATTTAATTCTGTTAATAAAATTAAAAGTTTACTTAAAATTATACAGACAATTTTCACACGCAACATTCATTGAAACTTATCAATCTTGATCAAACTTTTCCGGCAACAAACTTATATTAACTTCAAAATACGACATTTGGATCTCCTAAAATTATTCGTTTTTAAGTTACTCTAAGAGACACAGACGAAGATCAAACGTTAAAAAACTTGACTACGGTAATCAGGAAGCCTCAAAATGTATAAATATACAAAAAACAAGCGATGAATAGTTAGCTTAAAACGTATATTATTTACCATATCTCTATGAGGAATTTATTTCAATTCCCGAACAGCTTTCTTGGAAATGGTAAAATATTATTAGTAAAGCACATCTACTAACAAGAAATAACTAATGTGCTGTGGCCACCACACGACTTTCTTCTATTTTTTTTAATACAAATTCGTAAAAATAATTTATTAAAATTATTATTTAAAAAAATTATCTTCCATGATAATGCAGACGATTTCCATATTAGACAAGTAATATAACACTAAATATACAAAAAAAGTTAAATTTATTTATTTATTCTCAATATTACATTTAAAAAAAGTTAAAAATGAAAAAAATCGATAACTTTATTTTGAATTATCGCAGATCGATGGTTCAACCATTCGTTTTAAAAGAATTGGCGAGCTCTTTTGAAAGATATCCATCATGAAATCCATCATGAATATCCATCGAGGAGGGACTTTCCCCCAGGGGGGGAGGCGAGGCTCCTACATACACAATTTTTTTTTTCCTAGTTGACTATCTCTATTACAAAAAATATATATTCGTTTCATTTTAGTAGTAAGCCGGGTTCTACGAGGGTCGGAAGTGACGTCATAGGAGGGGGGGAAAGGAGGGGGCGGAAACCGGAAGTGACGTAACGGTTGGTTGATCGTGAAAGATGACGGGGGTAGAGTTTCGTTTTATCCGTTGGCAACCTGGACTTCTTGTCAGAACATGTGAGGGAGGGGGAGAGTTTTCTTAAAGGGACAACACAGAATCCTGTCAGAACATGAAAGAGAATGACGTCATCAACTGAAAAGAGGACAATGTAGTATATTTTTTAATTAATTTTTAATGAGTAGTTCATTAATCAATTTTAATAAGTAAATTTTATTATTGTATTGATTATTAATTAATTATTTAACTGACTATTTTAATTCGCTAGATTTTTTACAAAACGATATTGCCCTGTAGGAGGTTCGAACCCACCATCTATAGCATGCGAGACCAACGCGCTACCGACTGAGCTACGGAGACGTTACCTTGAGCTTTCTTCTTTATGTTTTCACCTCTTACGAGATAGGGGTGGGAAGAGGTTTTCCCCACATGGCTTTTAACTTCAAAGTATAGTCCAAGAAGATTGATAAATGACGTGATTTTCTCAAAATATTCATATGATATTGGTGATTTGTTCATTTTTGTGAACATTTTTTTAAACAACTAGAAAATATTGTTCGAGATATTTCTTTCTTGAAAAAATATTAAAACAATCCCATTTTTTTAAAATTTTATTTATATTATTAATAATACGATCAGATTTTATTTTTTAAACATGCAAAAAAAAAGATTTTGCACATGTTCCTTATTTATTTTATGTTTTTATAAATTGCAAAACATATATATATATATTATTTATTATTTATTTATTTATTTATTTATTTTATTTTATTTTATTTTATTTATTATTTTATTTTATTTATTTATTTATTTTATTTTTATTTTATTTTTATTTATTTTTTTATTTTATTTTATTTTATTTATTTTATTTATTTATTTATTTTTTTTTTTTTGAGAAAAAAATTGAATTCTTTTTCTGGAAAATTTATAAAAACAATTCAAAAAACTTATGTTTTAGTTATTTCTTTTCTAAAAAATTTAAAACAATTTTATTTTCTTACACTTTACTTACAATAGTAAAAATACTATCATATTTAATTTTAAAACATGCGAAATTTTTTTTAACAGTTATTCATTTTTTATTTTTAAGTTTAATAATAATAATAATTAAAAAAAAAAAAAAAAAATTCTTTTTTTTTCTTCATTTTGTTAATTCTGTATTTTCTTTTTTCTGAAATTTTTAAACTTTTTTTTATTTTTATTAATGTAACTGTTTTTAACTTTAATGAAATATTTTTTAAAAAATATTTCTCTTCTTTTTTCAGTTTGTTAATTCTATACTTTCTTTTTCTGAAATTTTTTTAAACTTGTTATTTTTAATTTTATTAATGTAACTGTTTTTAGATTTAATAAAATATTTTTTAAACATATCTCTTCTTTTGTTTGAGATTGTGAATTTTTTTAACTTGTTATTTTTTTTATTTTTATTTTCATTCTTATTACTAATTTTTAAGTTAAAAAAAATATTTAATAAAAAAAATTATCTTTCTTTTTTTATTTTATAAATTCTTTTATTTTCTTTTAGTGAAAAAATATAACAAAAATTACTTATTATTACTATTTAATGAAACTTAATTGTATTACTATAATTATTATTATCATTATTTAGCAATATAATGAGATTTTTTATGCAATGTTCTTTTTCAGTTTAAAAAAATTACATTTTATCTTGTGAAAAACTTTTTAGTCATTTATTTCTTTAATGTAACTGTATTTTCTTACTCGCAAATTTTCAAAAGAGTTATTATCATTTAATAATTTGGATTAAGTAAGGAATCTGTTTTATACTGTCATATTTTAAAAGATATTTTAAAGAAAAAATGTTGAATGTTCTATTTTAAGGAAATAAAATTTAACTTATGCATTCTGCTAGATTTGCTCAGGGAAAAATTACATTGAGTGACTAAAATTATAATTGTAGTCCAATCTAAAACAGAATTCCACTCGGCATGTGTTGAACTAAGGGATTTCCTTATTACTATTATTATTAAATAAATTGTTTTGGTATTACTATATACCCATTATGATACTTTTTTCATCACACCACAATATAATTCATCATATTCACAAAACTTTCCATTATTTTCATATTACTTCTTAAATCTACTGAAACAGACACCGAATCTTCAATAAGTTAATTAGTTTTCAAAATAGTTTATCTCTTTTTGGGAAAAAAAGTATGACATATTGTATTATTTACACATAACTACATCAATATTCGAAAATAATAATTTGCGAAATTTTCTTGTACATAACAGTTTTTCATAATTCTGATAGAAATTTATAAAAATGAATTACCTTACAATGACCACCTATATCACTAAAGTCTTCAAAACACAAATCTTCATTCATACACATGAAATATTTTCATTATCTTATCACCTTGTTGACAATTCGAGTTCATGCTATCCTTTTTATTCAAAAGCATGTTAACAATTTAAGCCATGACACTTACCTATGTTTGCATAAAGTTACAATTTAAATGTCCCATAGTTTTTACAATTATTTTTTAATAGCTAAAATAATAATAAAAGTGTTTGAAATTATTAGCTTTATAATTATACATTTTTAAAAATAACGAAGTTTTAGTACCATTTATAAACTGGAAATATATTGTGTTAACTTTCTTATACGATAAATAGTTTAAAAATAAATATTTACATAGTTTTTATATTTACGATAGTTTTATATACAATGATTCATTAAAAATATATATAAGTTATAACTGATACATTTTTATTAGAGCAAGAATCTAACTAAATAATATTTATCTAATTTTTAAGCGATCAATAATAAAAAAGTGGCAGTACATTTTTTAAACAAACAGAACATTATATATGCATTCTTTAACTTATTAACTTAGACAACACATTCTGTTTATATTTGTACACATACATCATCTCATTTTGGATTTTAGCTTAAATAAATAATGTTTATCACTGTGGTTTACAAAAGAAAAGAAATTCTACACATAAAAGTTCTAAATTATAAATATTTACTGATTAAAATAAATATATATTATAATGAAAATCATCTTTCATAATGTTCATTAAAAAACTTAATAAAATTTCACAAAATTTTCTAAAAATAATTTTTTTCACATATACAAATAAAAAATATTTTACTATGTTATTATCTGTTTTGACAATTTTTTATGTCTGAGTGATATTATTTTAGCATAAAGGAATTTATATCAGATATGAGATTTGTTGGAACTTTCAACATTTTTTGATAATTTTTCAGATATTTTGTTGTAGTAAAATTTATTTTATTTCTCATGCAAGCTGTCAGAAAACGCGATGCAATTTTTTATTTAATTTTTCTTATTACTTTTTCCTGTATCTGAGCATTCTACTTTCAAATATTTTCTAAGTTTATATATTGAAAATATGGTACCTTGCATACGTTTCATATCACTTTTGGGGAAAATCATCGAGTTTATTGAGAATATTAGAAAAATCGCACTATTTTTAAAATTTATGCACGGGTTGCGAAATTTTCACTCATTTCTTAATATCCGTTATATTCCATTTAGTATTTTTTATGGAAGATCATAATAGCACACTTACAATAGAAAAAAATAGATATAGAGCACAAGAACTTTAATGACTTAAAAAAACCGCTTGCCACGAATCTTTTTTTCTTTTCACTTGAATTACATTTTAATTTTTAAAAAGTTTCTTTTAAAATAATTTTCTAATAATTTTAACATGAAATAACACAATCGATTATTAATTTTTCCGGCAAATTAAATATTTTGAACAAAGTTGACTTTTATGAAAGTTTTGGTGTAACACCAAATGAAATTTCGAAATACTGTTTTTATAAAAAATACGCTAGATTACTAATAAAATCATCCAACCTATACAGAAAAACGCTATGAATTTTTTAAATTGTGAATAATATGAAAAAATAATTTATTGTAAATTGTGTTTATATAACTTAGTTTGTAATGAAAATAAAACTTAAACTATGGCTTTATGCAATTTTATTATTATTATTATTAGTTATATTATTAAATATGGAAGATATTATTATTATTATTATTTTTTTTTTCAGAAAAAAAATATTTCATAAATTATATGCTCGAATGATGACCAAAAGCATAATATTTTAATGTGTCTTATAATTAGCTCTTTAACGAACGATAAATGTATATTACCTTAGATTTTCAAATATGTTTTTTTTAAAAGTACATTCAATCGCATTTATTTACTACACATTATTATAAATGCAAAGGGAATATATCTATCATTTATAGACAGGATATTTTTTCTAAAGAATATTAACATAAACTAAAATATAATTTTTCACAAAGCCTTTTTGTCAAAAGATAAATTTACAAATAGTAATCTATAAAGTAAATTTTTCCATTAAAATGTCGCATAAATAATAATTATTTACAAAGCAGTTTTTATAATTTTGCATTTTAAAAATCTATATATGATACCGTGCGTAAGTGTATGACTTTCATCATTGAAATAACGAAAGTCATTTTTAAATGTTTAAACTTCCAATATGATATTTCTAATAAGTTTAAAGAGTTGCATATCCATTCATCTATTAAAATTAATAATAATTCAAATAGAATTATAAATACTCATACCCCAATTTTTTTCTTTATCCTATGACTCTGCATTTTAATGATTGAAAATCCATTAAGTGAATGGATAATTTATCTTTCAATTGAATGAATGCTTTACACAAGTTACCATCACTATCAGTAAATAAAAAGTCTTTCATACAATACAGCTAAGATAACTAATAATTACAATTTCAAGTAAACAGGGGTAGTATTTTAAAAGTATAGCACTTAGTAAATTTTTTGTTTTAATTGTTTTAATGCATGTCTTTTTTTTTTTTTTTTTTTTTTTTTTTTTTTTTTATAAAATATTATAAATTAGTACGTTTGAGAGATAAGGTTTTATTACATTCACAGTCACGATCACAATTAACTAACGTTTTTATTTTGAGATAAAAACAATTCTTTGCATGGATAAATATTAACAAAGGATTTAAATAAGTGAACAGAAAATAGTATTTTTCACAAGTACTTAAATACAAATGTAATTTTAAAATTCAAGATATATTTTTTAAAAATCAAATAATATATTTTTCTAATTTTATTTAAAAAATAAAATAAAATATTTACTTACTTTTCGCAAGAAATTAAATGTTTTATTTATCCTAAAACTTTATTCAAAAAAGTAAAAAAATCCATTTCCTCTATCCTAAGCATTTAGTTTCATAAGAGAAAAAAATTCTACAAAAAATGAATATATTTAAAGTCACATCCAAATATTTATTTATTTCATAACGTTTTAATAAAATTTTTATTTATTTATTTTATTATTTTTTATATATTCAACAGCAGTTTTCCAATACATTTTTACTGCTAACATAGCTTTTACTCAAAATTAAACTTACAAAGTGTTCTCAAAAATTTCTTTTAACAAGACGTTTTGTTAATTTGAGATTTTGAATTTAACCAATTTACCAATCGATCTTTCGATAAGTGTCTTTCACTTTTTACCGTTGAACGTTAGGTTAAAATTTATTTAGTGTAAAACAAATACTCTTACGATAATGAGGGTAATAGAAAAAAGTATTTTTATCATTTTAAACTAAAAGTGAACTGCATTATATGAATGAACACAACTTTATAAAATAAATCAACTTTGAGAGAATTATCAAATATTTTTATATAAACAAAACTAACAAAAGTTTTTGCATTATTTAAAAATTCCTTATCAAAAATATGATATCTTTTTGAAGATTAAAAAATATCTAACCAATGATTAGTTTAATTTTGCTTGAAACAACAGGAAAAACTTTCTTTTAGAATTCAAATGGTGTTGTAAAATGATTACCTGTGAAGCAATTTTATAATTATTTTGTTTATATAAATGTTAATTACGTTGTATTCACCAGGAAGATTTCCATAAAAACATTGTAATATGGTACGATTTTTTTTTAATCGTTAGTTAGTATTTTAACATTATACGTATTCATTTTAAATATTTTGCACTCAGAAATTGTAAATCAATCTTACACATAGCTAAAAGAATTAAATACTATTATTCATAGATGTATATGAAACCAAAATTCAGTGTTATTTCTGATAAAATATTTTGACCAAATTAAAAATTAAGTGCCAGTGGACATAAATTTTAGCTAGACATTTTTAAAACATTTTCAGAGGAGTAATACGTTATCTAAGAAAATATATGTTTGTGTTTGATGTTCCCCCTTTTTGCACACGGAAAGTGAAAATTTTTATTTGTTTACTCTTTCTATGTTTTACGACATGTGTATAAATATCGTTTTTGAACTGAAGGTGAAACTTATGAAATTTGATCCAATTTAAACAGACAAAAAACAATGATTTTATTAATTTATTAATGAAATCATAATTTTTGTCCATGTGTTAAAAATTGAGGTAAATTTCATATGTTTCGCTTTCAGTTCAAGAGTGATATTTATGCATAAGCCGAAAGAAAACATAAAAAGAGTTAAGAAATAAAAATTTTCACTTTCCGAGTGCAAAAAGGGGGAACATCAAACACAAACATATATTTTCTTAGATAACGTATTATTTCTCTGAAAATGTTTAAAAAATGTCTAGCTAAAATTTATGTCTACTGGCACTTAATTTTTAATTTGGTCGAAATACTTTATCAGAAATAACACTGAATTTTGGTTTCATATACATCTATGAATAATAGTATTTAATTCTTTTAGCTATGTGTAAGATTGATTTACAATTTCTGAGTGCAAAATATTTAAAATGAATACGTATAATGTTAAAATACTAACTAACGATTAAAAAAAAATCGTACCATATTACAATGTTTTTATGGAAATCTTCCTGGTGAATACAACGTAATTAACATTTATATAAACAAAATAATTATAAAATTGCTTCACAGGTAATCATTTTACAACACCATTTGAATTCTAAAAGAAAGTTTTTCCTGTTGTTTCAAGCAAAATTAAACTAATCATTGGTTAGATATTTTTTAATCTTCAAAAAGATATCATATTTTTGATAAGGAATTTTTAAATAATGCAAAAACTTTTGTTAGTTTTGTTTATATAAAAATATTTGATAATTCTCTCAAAGTTGATTTATTTTATAAAGTTGTGTTCATTCATATAATGCAGTTCACTTTTAGTTTAAAATGATAAAAATACTTTTTTCTATTACCCTCATTATCGTAAGAGTATTTGTTTTACACTAAATAAATTTTAACCTAACGTTCAACGGTAAAAAGTGAAAGACACTTATCGAAAGATCGATTGGTAAATTGGTTAAATTCAAAATCTCAAATTAACAAAACGTCTTGTTAAAAGAAATTTTTGAGAACACTTTGTAAGTTTAATTTTGAGTAAAAGCTATGTTAGCAGTAAAAATGTATTGGAAAACTGCTGTTGAATATATAAAAAATAATAAAATAAATAAATAAAAATTTTATTAAAACGTTATGAAATAAATAAATATTTGGATGTGACTTTAAATATATTCGTTTTTTGTAGAATTTTTTTCTCTTATGAAACTAAATGCTTAGGATAGAGGAAATGGATTTTTTTACTTTTTTGAATAAAGTTTTAGGATAAATAAAACATTTAATTTCTTGCGAAAAGTAAGTAAATATTTTATTTTATTTTTTAAATAAAATTAGAAAAATATATTATTTGATTTTTAAAAAATATATCTTGAATTTTAAAATTACATTTGTATTTAAGTACTTGTGAAAAATACTATTTTCTGTTCACTTATTTAAATCCTTTGTTAATATTTATCCATGCAAAGAATTGTTTTTATCTCAAAATAAAAATGTTAGTTAATTGTGATCGTGACTGTGAATGTAATAAAACCTTATCTCTCAAACGTACTAATTTATAATATTTTATAAAAAAAAAAAAAAAAAAAAAAAGACATGCATTAAAACAATTAAAACAAAAAATTTACTAAGTGCTATACTTTTAAAATACTACCCCTGTTTACTTGAAATTGTAATTATTAGTTATCTTAGCTGTATTGTATGAAAGACTTTTTATTTACTGATAGTGGTGGTAACTTGTGTAAAGCATTCATTCAATTGAAAGATAAATTATCCATTCACTTAATGGATTTTCAATCATTAAAATGCAGAGTCATAGGATAAAGAAAAAAATTGGGGTATGAGTATTTATAATTCTATTTGAATTATTATTAATTTTAATAGATGAATGGATATGCAACTCTTTAAACTTATTAGAAATATCATATTGGAAGTTTAAACATTTAAAAATGACTTTCGTTATTTCAATGATGAAAGTCATACACTTACGCACGGTATCATATATAGATTTTTAAAATGCAAAATTATAAAAACTGCTTTGTAAATAATTATTATTTATGCGACATTTTAATGGAAAAATTTACTTTATAGATTACTATTTGTAAATTTATCTTTTGACAAAAAGGCTTTGTGAAAAATTATATTTTAGTTTATGTTAATATTCTTTAGAAAAAATATCCTGTCTATAAATGATAGATATATTCCCTTTGCATTTATAATAATGTGTAGTAAATAAATGCGATTGAATGTACTTTTAAAAAAAACATATTTGAAAATCTAAGGTAATATACATTTATCGTTCGTTAAAGAGCTAATTATAAGACACATTAAAATATTATGCTTTTGGTCATCATTCGAGCATATAATTTATGAAATATTTTTTTTCTGAAAAAAAAAAAAATAATAATAATATCTTCCATATTTAATAATATAACTAATAATAATAATAATAAAATTGCATAAAGCCATAGTTTAAGTTTTATTTTCATTACAAACTAAGTTATATAAACACAATTTACAATAAATTATTTTTTCATATTATTCACAATTTAAAAAATTCATAGCGTTTTTCTGTATAGGTTGGATGATTTTATTAGTAATCTAGCGTATTTTTTATAAAAACAGTATTTCGAAATTTCATTTGGTGTTACACCAAAACTTTCATAAAAGTCAACTTTGTTCAAAATATTTAATTTGCCGGAAAAATTAATAATCGATTGTGTTATTTCATGTTAAAATTATTAGAAAATTATTTTAAAAGAAACTTTTTAAAAATTAAAATGTAATTCAAGTGAAAAGAAAAAAAGATTCGTGGCAAGCGGTTTTTTTAAGTCATTAAAGTTCTTGTGCTCTATATCTATTTTTTTCTATTGTAAGTGTGCTATTATGATCTTCCATAAAAAATACTAAATGGAATATAACGGATATTAAGAAATGAGTGAAAATTTCGCAACCCGTGCATAAATTTTAAAAATAGTGCGATTTTTCTAATATTCTCAATAAACTCGATGATTTTCCCCAAAAGTGATATGAAACGTATGCAAGGTACCATATTTTCAATATATAAACTTAGAAAATATTTGAAAGTAGAATGCTCAGATACAGGAAAAAGTAATAAGAAAAATTAAATAAAAAATTGCATCGCGTTTTCTGACAGCTTGCATGAGAAATAAAATAAATTTTACTACAACAAAATATCTGAAAAATTATCAAAAAATGTTGAAAGTTCCAACAAATCTCATATCTGATATAAATTCCTTTATGCTAAAATAATATCACTCAGACATAAAAAATTGTCAAAACAGATAATAACATAGTAAAATATTTTTTATTTGTATATGTGAAAAAAATTATTTTTAGAAAATTTTGTGAAATTTTATTAAGTTTTTTAATGAACATTATGAAAGATGATTTTCATTATAATATATATTTATTTTAATCAGTAAATATTTATAATTTAGAACTTTTATGTGTAGAATTTCTTTTCTTTTGTAAACCACAGTGATAAACATTATTTATTTAAGCTAAAATCCAAAATGAGATGATGTATGTGTACAAATATAAACAGAATGTGTTGTCTAAGTTAATAAGTTAAAGAATGCATATATAATGTTCTGTTTGTTTAAAAAATGTACTGCCACTTTTTTATTATTGATCGCTTAAAAATTAGATAAATATTATTTAGTTAGATTCTTGCTCTAATAAAAATGTATCAGTTATAACTTATATATATTTTTAATGAATCATTGTATATAAAACTATCGTAAATATAAAAACTATGTAAATATTTATTTTTAAACTATTTATCGTATAAGAAAGTTAACACAATATATTTCCAGTTTATAAATGGTACTAAAACTTCGTTATTTTTAAAAATGTATAATTATAAAGCTAATAATTTCAAACACTTTTATTATTATTTTAGCTATTAAAAAATAATTGTAAAAACTATGGGACATTTAAATTGTAACTTTATGCAAACATAGGTAAGTGTCATGGCTTAAATTGTTAACATGCTTTTGAATAAAAAGGATAGCATGAACTCGAATTGTCAACAAGGTGATAAGATAATGAAAATATTTCATGTGTATGAATGAAGATTTGTGTTTTGAAGACTTTAGTGATATAGGTGGTCATTGTAAGGTAATTCATTTTTATAAATTTCTATCAGAATTATGAAAAACTGTTATGTACAAGAAAATTTCGCAAATTATTATTTTCGAATATTGATGTAGTTATGTGTAAATAATACAATATGTCATACTTTTTTTCCCAAAAAGAGATAAACTATTTTGAAAACTAATTAACTTATTGAAGATTCGGTGTCTGTTTCAGTAGATTTAAGAAGTAATATGAAAATAATGGAAAGTTTTGTGAATATGATGAATTATATTGTGGTGTGATGAAAAAAGTATCATAATGGGTATATAGTAATACCAAAACAATTTATTTAATAATAATAGTAATAAGGAAATCCCTTAGTTCAACACATGCCGAGTGGAATTCTGTTTTAGATTGGACTACAATTATAATTTTAGTCACTCAATGTAATTTTTCCCTGAGCAAATCTAGCAGAATGCATAAGTTAAATTTTATTTCCTTAAAATAGAACATTCAACATTTTTTCTTTAAAATATCTTTTAAAATATGACAGTATAAAACAGATTCCTTACTTAATCCAAATTATTAAATGATAATAACTCTTTTGAAAATTTGCGAGTAAGAAAATACAGTTACATTAAAGAAATAAATGACTAAAAAGTTTTTCACAAGATAAAATGTAATTTTTTTAAACTGAAAAAGAACATTGCATAAAAAATCTCATTATATTGCTAAATAATGATAATAATAATTATAGTAATACAATTAAGTTTCATTAAATAGTAATAATAAGTAATTTTTGTTATATTTTTTCACTAAAAGAAAATAAAAGAATTTATAAAATAAAAAAAGAAAGATAATTTTTTTTATTAAATATTTTTTTTAACTTAAAAATTAGTAATAAGAATGAAAATAAAAATAAAAAAAATAACAAGTTAAAAAAATTCACAATCTCAAACAAAAGAAGAGATATGTTTAAAAAATATTTTATTAAATCTAAAAACAGTTACATTAATAAAATTAAAAATAACAAGTTTAAAAAAATTTCAGAAAAAGAAAGTATAGAATTAACAAACTGAAAAAAGAAGAGAAATATTTTTTAAAAAATATTTCATTAAAGTTAAAAACAGTTACATTAATAAAAATAAAAAAAAGTTTAAAAATTTCAGAAAAAAGAAAATACAGAATTAACAAAATGAAGAAAAAAAAAGAATTTTTTTTTTTTTTTTTTTTAATTATTATTATTATTAAACTTAAAAATAAAAAATGAATAACTGTTAAAAAAATTTCGCATGTTTTAAAATTAAATATGATAGTATTTTTACTATTGTAAGTAAAGTGTAAGAAAATAAAATTGTTTTAAATTTTTTAGAAAAGAAATAACTAAAACATAAGTTTTTTGAATTGTTTTTATAAATTTTCCAGAAAAAGAATTCAATTTTTTTCTCAAAAAAAATAAATAAATAAATAAATAAAATAAATAAAATAAAATAAAATAAAAAAATAAATAAAAATAAAATAAAAATAAAATAAATAAATAAATAAAATAAAATAATAAATAAAATAAAATAAAATAAAATAAATAAATAAATAAATAATAAATAATATATATATATATGTTTTGCAATTTATAAAAACATAAAATAAATAAGGAACATGTGCAAAATCTTTTTTTTTGCATGTTTAAAAAATAAAATCTGATCGTATTATTAATAATGTAAATAAAATTTTAAAAAAATGGGATTGTTTTAATATTTTTTCAAGAAAGAAATATCTCGAACAATATTTTCTAGTTGTTTAAAAAAATGTTCACAAAAATGAACAAATCACCAATATCATATGAATATTTTGAGAAAATCACGTCATTTATCAATCTTCTTGGACTATACTTTGAAGTTAAAAGCCATGTGGGGAAAACCTCTTCCCACCCGTATCTCGTAAGAGGTGAAAACATAAAGAAGAAAGCTCAAGGTAACGTCTCCGTAGCTCAGTCGGTAGCGCGTTGGTCTCGCATGCTATAGATGGTGGGTTCGAACCTCCTACAGGGCAATATCGTTTTGTAAAAAATCTAGCGAATTAAAATAGTCAGTTAAATAATTAATTAATAATCAATACAATAATAAAATTTACTTATTAAAATTGATTAATGAACTACTCATTAAAAATTAATTAAAAAATATACTACATTGTCCTCTTTTCAGTTGATGACGTCATTCTCTTTCATGTTCTGACAGGATTCTGTGTTGTCCCTTTAAGAAAACTCTCCCCCTCCCTCACATGTTCTGACAAGAAGTCCAGGTTGCCAACGGATAAAACGAAACTCTACCCCCGTCATCTTTCACGATCAACCAACCGTTACGTCACTTCCGGTTTCCGCCCCCTCCTTTCCCCCCTCCTATGACGTCACTTCCGACCCTCGTAGAACCCGGCTTACTACTCATTTTGTTTAGTGCAGTCTATAGATGTTAAACTGTACTTACCTGCAATTTCCCCTATAGACGTAATGTATTTGAATACTTTTGAGTGTTCCTGTACACGAACCATTGGCTTCATCTCAACGAAAAGCTTAGTGTAAAATCCCTATATGATACACATTTGGAATACCGAGTTTGGAATTTCTGCTACTATTTGTTCTTGAGATATGCTGATAACAGACAGACACACAGACCATTCGCTAAAAACATGATTTTCGTATTCAGGGGACCTCAGAACTTGTAAGTATAACAAAAACTCATGTTCGAAAATTTGACCCTAAAACAGTACTTTCTCGACCCTATGGGTAAGAGAAAGTAATAAATTGTGCAATAGCCGTTGCTAAGAATGCAGACGATTACAATGGAAGAATAAATTCATGAAAGATGAAACATAAAAGCCAATATTTAAAATTGAAAAAAGAAAAAAAAAAGTTCAAATTCGAAAAAAATCTCGATGAGGTGCACACCTACAGGGTCCCAGGTACCGATATGACAAGTTTTATAGCTCTGTGATCGGTAGTGTTAGCACCAGAGCGGAGACAGACACAGACACTTCTCTTTATTTATATAGATAAGCGTCATTTTGCTGAAAATCAGTATTTATAAATATTATCTAATAGTATTATTTTAGGGTAATTTTTTAGATAAATGTTGAAATATCAGAATTCTGGGATTTTCTCTTTTTTTCCGTGTTCAAATTTTCAAGATTTTGTGTATAATTTAGACAAAAAACTACATAGTTAAGAACAATTTTCATTCTTATGTAGCTATTAATCTAAACATGTTTAACAAGGCATTGTACAATAGACTTTTAAATTACGCTTTCTAAATTTTCGAATTAATACCGATTGAGAACACTTATGTCCCACGCCTGTTTGTGATGCTCTCACGGAAATCTAGAGGAACTTAAGCCGTATTATGAGCGAGTTTCATAGAAAACCACGGAATAATAGCAGCAATTAGCATCCAGTGAAGTTCAATATTGATTGCCCAGGTAAGGCGCTTCAGCAGGCAGTGGTGACCGAGATCCGACATGACATAAGCGACGAAGACGCTGAAAAAATTAGCGGTTATCAGAATCGAGGTTTAAAAACAATTTCTTTCTTTCTTTTTAAGCTATTATCACTTTCTTCTGTATGTATATATAGAAAAAGTATTGGATTCGTGAAACTTTTTGATGTATTTTCATGTTTTGGGATGTCCTGAAGACGATTTGACTGTTTTTAGAAAATGTTTGTCTGTATCACAAATTTTGTGGATGTTGTATCTCAAGGACCAATAAATAAAATTTAAACAAAGTTTGTATATCTCAGGAACTACTGTACAGAATTACATATAAACTTGTATGTAGGTGCACCTTAACAAAAATTAGTGCATGTCAACTTTTGGTGTGAACCGCTCAGCAGGTGGCGCTGCTACAGTGTTTTCTGCAATTACGAGGGAGGCTATATCTCAGGTTCTATTGCGTTTTGTCAAAGAAAACTTAGTAAGTGAGAAAACCATTATAAGATATTATGCTTATTCAATTTGAATGCTTATCGACCAACATATTTTGTACTATACAGCGATTTCCGCAATTTAAGGAATGGCTATATCTCAGAAACTACTGCACAGAATTGCACATAAATTTGTATGTAGATAGATGCATCTTAACAAAAATTAGTGCCCTCAACTTTTGGAGTAAACCGATTAACAGGTGACGCTGCTACACAGCGATTTCCACAATTTAATGGAAGGCTATGTCTCGGATTCTATTGCGTATCATCAAACATAACTTGATATGTAAGAAGGCCACTATGAGACATTATGTTGACTCAACTTGGATGCTTATCGGTCAATAGGTGGCGCTCTTTTGCTGCTAATTTCATCAATAAGTGATGGCTATATCTCAACGTTTGTGGCATGTAACTGTACGAAACTTGATATATGAGATAATCATTATAAAAACGCATTTTTTAAGATGTTATTTCTGTACTGATAAGTATAAAGGATTTAAGTCCATATTCTTGATTTTTCAGGAGACGAAAAATAAAGTTAAACTAGCTAAAAACAAATAAGAAGAATCGATTAGGAAAAAGGGATTATGTTGGTTTATACGCTTTATACCATTCAGTGATTGTCAATCTTCATTTAATAAAGGGAAAAATTTAATTAAGTGTTTTATACAAAGATTAATGCTAAATTTCTGACTTGAGTCTTTCTTTTACCAATGGATTTTCTCAAAGACTAAATGACATACACTTAAATCCTTTATATCAATCGATAGAGAATTTTTTTCTGGGTCTGACTATGTACTTAACTCAAAATCGACATTTTTGGACTTAAATCCTTTATACTTATCAATACAGATTTATAGGCGATAAACCTGTATTCCTTTGGCTACTTAGTGTTAGATTTCCTTAAGATGAAAAGGATTTGCATTTATCATGTTAAATAATTTTAATAAATAATAGATTTAATAAATTATTCGCACTTAGTGAATTTGTACAGTAAAATATAGAAGAAAGTCTTGTGGTGGCCACAACATACTATTTTTTCTTGCGATTCGGGTTTAGGTCAAGTTGACTAAATTTTTTTCTGCGTGTCGGGTTTTGTTTTCAAGAGGTTGAGAGATTTCAAAACACCTATTAAAAGATTTTATCATAATAAGCAGAAATTTGTTTGGTATAATTTTAACCTCTTTCCCTTACATACAAACAAACAATGACTTTTATTTATATTAAGATTAATGAAAGCAAAATAAAAAATCAATTTATTAAGAATTGCAAATGTACAAATACATTCATTAAAGCACGGGCAAATTCTTTTCTTTCTTTCTTTTTTTTTCTTTTGTGTGCGTGTGTATCTATATATATCTATAATATTAAACCTTTTGAAACATTGTACAAAAGGAAATATAAGTGCTGAAATATATCTCATTAGGAAAGTGAAAATTTAAATAAAACGAAAAAGAAATAATTAGAATTCAAATAATAAAAGCATATAATATACCTAATACGTCTTCATGGGCATCGGTTGATTATTGTATGCAAAATTAGACGAATTTCTGTAAATCTGTTTATATATATATATATATATATATATAGATAGATAGATAGGGAGGCGTGTGTTATAGTTAATCAACAAAACTTTAGATTTTTAGAAGTTTAAATATCTTGAAAGAATTTATAAAGAGACATCAACTTACAGTTCAGTTATTAATACACAATAATTAGTCATGTACGTCTTATTCATTTGAGAAGAAAAAAAGAAAAGAGAGAAAGACAGAAAGAAAGAGAATATTTGTCATTATTTAGTGTAAATGCGCTTAGCTAATCGAACTTAATAAATACATCATATTGAAATAAATAACATACGGTAAAATACTTATACATATATATATTGTATATTGAATAATTTAATTCCTTTGTAACACTCAGCAAATGAAAGATATATATTAGTAAACATAATATTTCTTAAATGCATCGACTAACATTTACCAATACAGGAAACGATCCTCTTTAAAGAATGCGGGGTAAGAAGCAAACGTTTCGGGGGACGTATAGCAAATTATTTTTCGGCTTTTATTGGGTAAAGCTGTTTACGAAAAGGAAGTCCTTAATGATATTTTTTTGCACCTGGTCAGCTGTCACAACTTTCAAACTGTGCTATATGGGATGTAGCCCCAAACGACTTCCGCAGCGTGAAGGGAAACCATTATCTCACTCCCCTCGTAGTGTGAAGTGATTTATCAAACTGTCAGATTAGGAGCTTCGTTTTGCTGTGAATATTTCTTTGCCAGTTTTGATACAATTTTAATTTGTACCGATAATCAATTTAATTTCCATTAAAAAAAAATTACTGTTTATTTTAATCAAAACTACATACATTAGAGAAAAGGTCCATGTTCTAAAAATTTCTCTATGATAATTTAAACAATATTTACTATACGATTAAAATGGCATATGTTATCAGATAGGCTTTTTTCGACCATTGATTAATAATTAAAAAATTACAATTAACTCTATAAAAATTTTAATAAAAGAAACATCTGAGCCTTGAGTTTACCCATACAATGCAAAAAAAAAAAAACGAAGCCAAAATATAAATAATTGTACTTGCTAGAAGGTGAAATTTATTCCCTATAGAATAACATGGGGACGAATAGTTTCGTTTTCAGGTGATAATGTCGCCTTAACGGCTCTCTTCACTCACCGTCGCCGGAAGCCCGAACCAATGCTATTCTATGGGGAAATTTTCGTTACAAATAACTTATTAACTAATACATATTTTTAAATTCTGTTTTCACATTCAGAAAGTTCCCAACTATTAAATGGACGGACCTTTTTTAAAAATGTATTTTTTTTATCTTTAATATTTTATTTTGAAATTGCAAAATGAAAAAAATTCACATATTAAAAATTCGTATTTTGCAGCTTCAAAATAAAGTATAAAAAAATAATTTTTTAAGAAAGGTCCGTCAATTGAACAGTTGGGAATTTCCAGAATGTGAAAGCAGAATTGAAAAATATGTATTAGTTAATAAGTTATTTGTAAAGAAAAATTTCCCATAGAATAACATTAGCTTCGGCTTACGACGACGGTGAGTGATGCGGGCCCTTAAATTTAGAATAGGAAGAAAAAAAATCTAAACGCAGATTAAAATGCCATTCTAGCAAATTACAGTCTTAGACCCTATTACATTCGAATTCTATTATGTGGTTTTGAACAATAAAGCTTATCGTAGAATATGCTGTAGGAAACATGCTTTTGTATAGATAAAAATCATAAATTAATTTTTTATGTTTAGTGCTGCTTAAGGATGGTAGAGTGTACTAACAAGAAATTTAACCCATAGATGTACTGCATTCTTTCCCATGTTCCTGAACACGGATAGCGCATTCAATTTGGATTTCCTGTTAATATTTGTTTTTGAGTTATATTGAGGAAAAGCACATACAGATACGCTGCCGATAAACGTCAAAAACTCAATTTTCGGATTTAGAATACTTCAAGAACGTGTCATTTTTGTAAAAAATCGTTTTACAATTCGACCCAACACACTATTTTCGCTGCCCTATACAGGGGGAAAAATAGAAATGCAAAATTTACCAAAAGCATTTTGTACGATTAAATTATTGTATTGCCTGTTGTATAATTATAAATTTTTAGATTAAATTATGAGATTAATTTATTATTTGCTTTTATAGGAATGCAAGTTTGAAATAATGGTAAAAGCCAAAGTCAAAGCCCAGATAGGTAAGGCTCCAGAGGAATGTCTGGAGCAAATACTGAAAATCTATGGGTAAAATTTTAGCATCCCGGAAGAACATCTGGAAGTACTGAATTTATCAATGCTAAATTGGAGAATTTTTAAATGAATAATGTAAAATATTCACAAATTTTAAAATGTTATGCATAATTATTTTCTGAGTTTTTATCGAATAAATACTACATGAAAAAGTAATGTTGTGCTGTTCAATAAAATACTTCTTCATATTTTATAGATTATGTATTATGTAGCATTTACATCAAAGAACTAATTACAACTCTTTTAATTAACTTTTTGCTATAGGTGGTGTAGAAACTGTGTCATGTAGGGTTACATGGCACGGACCCATATGCTTTATTTTTACTTTAACAGGTCGCAAAACTTCAAGAAAATATGTATAGTAAAATGCTCAGTTTATAAGTAATTCGTTTATTGTGTAGCGTTTATATTTTGTTCGTTAGTACTGTCATAATTTATTCCCATTCGTTTTATCAAAAAAAAAAAAAAAAAAAAAAAAGATACAAATATCGGGGATACAAGGTTTCACCTTTCTAAAATTTGAAAATTTTCTATCTCAGTCCATTTTCCTAAATTTCCCCAGATTTTACTTTTCCCTTTCTTTCCGCTTATGAAAAAAAAACCCTCTTATGAGCTTAATTCGATTCATAGTGCTGTATTTTATTCTCGCAGAAGAAGAGGAAAAATGTTTTGCATTCAAATGCTTACTTGCATGAACACAAGTTATTTATTAATAAGGGGTTAATGCATGCAATATATATTATATTAATTCTCAGTCACCCCGCCCAGCAAAAACTTTTATGTTTCTTAAGCAGCTAAAAAAGAAAAAGAATGATATCAAAATTCTCCGCCACTAATAATGGACTCTTCCCAGTTTTGTCTGCTCAATCATGTGATAGAGGAAAACGAATAATCAAATTCAATTAAATATTGTTCTTAAAAACAAAATGTTAATATTTAATATAATATAAAATAAAAGTAATATTGTGCATTTGTAAACAGTAGAATAGTTGTATTTGCAAATTTAATAATTTTTTTAAACACTTTATGTGTTTATTTATTTTCAACTGTAAGAATCGATTTTTGTACGTTAGAGTGTAACTGTTACATTAACTGATCTATCAATAAATACTAGCTTCTTGTGGAATGTTTATGGATTATAATTTGAAATTTTAAACTGTTTTCATTTAATTTAACTGCATAAAGGTGTTACAACAAGTTAATTAACTTAGTTACAGGTTTAAATGGATTTACACCGTACGATATTGCACTGTCACGAATTTAAGTACCAAAAATCAGAGTATTTAACTTGTTCTTCGTGAACATCAATAACAAATATAAACTAAATGATGATTGAAAATGTTACAGCAAACAAAAGATGATGAATAACGATATAAAAAGGATTAAAAATGATGATGTATAAAAAAAATAACACAGATTAAATACTATTGATCAAAAATAAGAATAGAAAATATGTTATTTCAGCAATCGCTATAGATAAACAAGACTTCATCTGCTATTTGTTTTTCTTCTATCATGTGACCTCTGACGTCAGGTGGGAAGAGCCCATTACTTGAAACATACCTTCGCTTAATGAATTTGTGCCATTAACATACGTTTCTAATAAACCTCCCTTTCAACCACCCTTGTCACCCATGACTGCATTACACTATTACACTACGCTGCAGAAAAAAAAAAAAAAAAAAAAAATTCGAGCCCTGATACCATTCTTGCTGATTACTATGTATAATGACCTCCTGAATCCGAATATTACTCTCATTTTACCCCATCACCCACCTTTTTCTCGAGACGTTATCTCCTCTCCCAATTTTTATCACTCTTCGGTCATTTTATGGCCATGAATTTGATTTGGAGAATGGAAAATAATTATTTTAACTCTTAAAAATAATATATATATATATATATATGTATAATAATTGATTAATAAGATATAATAAATATAACTTATAATTCCAGTGGCAAATCCCCCCCCCCTAAATTTTCCCCTTGCTGCAAATGTTCATGTTATAGAATTTCTCACTTCTTTAGGCCCTCAGAAGATATTTAACAGTTAAAATATTTCTTTTCCCCACTCTAAATCAAAATTATAGCCATAAAATGACCGAAAAGTGGTAAAAAACAGGAGGGGGCGTCCCCAAAAAACGGTGGGTGATAGGGCAAAATGGCTGTCCTATTCGGATTCAGGTGGTCATTTTACATAAGAATTTGCAAAAATGGTGTTGGGGACAAATTTCATGCAGAGCAGTGTTAATTAAAGTATATATATATATATATATATATATATATATATATTTTTTCGGTGCGGTGTGTGGTCAATGTACAAGTTTTAATTGATAGAATTGCTGTTAATAAGCTGAAAAATATTATTTAGGCACCTCGTTGTAAAAATAATTTAACTTGTAGATTTATAGTGCAGTCAAGGCTGAAAGCGCTGAGGATGTATTATAAACGTATGTGCAAAGTTAACGACACATTTCCATTATGCGAGGCATGTAGTTACGAGAAATTATTAGGAGCGGATAATTCTGTTTTTTTTTTTTTTTTTTTTTTTAAGCCTAAACATAAGAGATTTTGCTAGGCTGGGTGGCTTTGACAATAGTATTTTTTGTGTGAAATATAATTTACAGAAATTATACAGGGCTACTAAAAATTAAGTGATTATACTCTTTGTGTTGGACATAATTAAAGTAAATGATTTAGCGAACATCCATTGGAATGGATGAATGATAATTACTTTTCAGTTTCATATGGTAGACATTATATTATTTTGGCGCTAATTTTTTTTACGGTAAGGAAAAAATAAATACAGGATTCTGGGTCTTTTAAATTCAGTATGCCAACGGGTGATGGCATCGTAGGTTTGAGCCAAGTTTTATAAAAATAAACGCTCACCTAGGCTCATCAATGTCAAGAAAAGCCTGAAAATATTGTTGTATAAAATATTATCTTATAGAATTGTTAACTTTTTTTTTTCTTTTTTTTTTTTAATAATCTATTATTTCTTAGGTTGTCGTATATATTCAAATAAAAGTATTGCACACATATACAATATAATGTAGTTAAATGGCCATTGCTTAAATTGTACAATTATAAAGTAGTAATATATTTTTGGGATATTTTCCATTTAATGTTTAACGCACATTAAATTATAAGTATAATATATCATTTTTATTGTACGATTAAACATATTTATTTTAAGATGGTATAATGTTGAAAGTAGAAACCTAGCCTTGGGGGGGGGGGGGGCGGAGAGAAGAGGTAATTCAAAGAGATCCCAGACCGTATTAATGCGCATTTTGGCGAATACTAAGAAAACTCTAAACGACTAGGCTGACGAGCGTCACTTAGTATAAACTCTGCACTTTTCGTGTGCCAGCTATAAGAGTAACACTGTATTTGGCCACTGGTAGTTCTTTAAATGTTTGACTGCTCAATTTTTTAAGAAAATAGTTTCAATAATTGCATTTTTTATCATTACATATTCATATGAAAAGTTGAGTATAAATATACAGCATACTTTTATAACAAATATTGTTTAAATGTCGCAAGAACAGATGAAAAGAAAAAGGAATTTTAGATATACATTAACCGCCGCATAATAAATTCACTCGTTAATAAAATCAGTCGCTTAATCTGATCAAATTGCCAGGACCGGAATCAAATCAATACAAACTACTTTTAAAGCCGCCACTTAAGAATATCAGCATCGCAGGTTAATAAACTCAAAAATATTTCCCTAGCAGTCAAAAATATCATTTATGCACACTAAATATATATATGAACATTGTGATTTATTTAAAAAAAAAAAGAAAGAAAGAAATTAAAGCACAAAAATCCCTCTAGTATCATCGTTCATTGTCGAAAATTTTACACTTGCAGCGTAGTTACAAATTAAACTTATCTCCATAACGATTTCAAGGATTCAAAGCGAAGTAATAAGTTACAAGTATGATTTGATTTGCAAATGATTTTCTGTTTTAAAAATTGTTGATAATTAAAAGACAATTTCTAGTTCTCATTTTGAAATAACTATAAATCAGGAGGTTTAAACGGAAAGATTTTAAATTTATAAGAAAAGCGTGGACTTTTGGTTAAGTTATGATGGTTTTCTTCAAAGGAAAACGCATAGGAATTTGGAATGTGTTTGATTCACTCATATCGATGAAGGAACCACTAATTAAATATCTATCAATAATATAAAAGTTAATATTATTTACTAATTCCATAATTTTGTTACCTTTTGAAATTTCTTTTCAATTTCAGGGAAGTAATACCTTTTCCTTGAGTGCAGGAAAGTTCACCGGATATAAAAATCAGCCGCTTAATGAAATTACTTTGGCTCAGGACGAATGTGATTTTAATAAGTGGCGGGAACTGTAATCTCATAATTATGCTACATTTACTTTGTCGGTGAAAATTGTAGGATAATCAGTCATAGAGTTTCTTTTAAAGGTACAATTATATACTACAGTATATCTTAAGCTAAATACAGCGTATCCCCCCTCTCTCTCTTCTCATTTTAAAATTAAATTACTTCTAAACAAAGACAGACTAGAAGAATGAAACAAACAGCATGTTTCATTTGAAAGCTGTAAAAATATTATACACACCTGGATAATTTATGAGAGGAATTGCAGCAGAATCAGGATCGAAGCCATCCAGCGCCCATACAATTCTCAGAAATAATCTACACATGTTTTCATTCAAGATCTAGTGTTACCACGCCATTTTAAGGCGAACTGTGCAACAAAGAGAAAATTTCGCACAGAACATGCTAAAAAAGATTGATGAAGATGGATTCGACTCTCGATGCATAAGGGTTCACAGACGAATCACATTTTTACGTGAGTGGAAACGGAAATTGCCAACAGCGCCCCCCTTTTGACAATGCTTGTCAGAAATTTCGATTCTCATGTAAAAGATTTTTTACAGATTTCAAAATAAACATACTATTTATTTCTTTCTTCTACCTATCTTTGTTTAGGAGTAATTTAACTTTAAAATTGAGAGCTGATTAGTGGACACCCTGTATATACCTCATACTGTCTATACCATCTTCGATAATCAAATAGGTCCTATATTTCTAAATGATGATCAGTTTTAACGAACAAAGAATATGGTCCTCCAATTGTAAGCTGAAATCCTTGTTTATAATTTGAAAGGAACATAAAATTATATAGAATGAACACAGGGGGAAAAACCCTTCGCTCATACAAAACGAATTAACTTGTTCGATATTTACACTAAGTAAAAAAAAAAAGCCGCACTTGGATATTTTCCTTTTCGCCTTCTACAACTGCCCATTTTATTGTTTAAAAAGCAAATTTTCGAATAGATTTTATTATGTTGTCCTCCACATACACTTTAGCTTTCAGTCCAACGTTAAAAACAAAATGCAATTGTCAGGAAAATTGTAATTTTAGAAATTATTTCAAAAATGGGAAGAATAAGGCAGTTAACGATGCCACAAAAGTATTAATTTTTCAATGAAAATCAAAAAATATTTAAAATAATTAAATGTTAACGAAATATTGGTAAAAGGGTCTTTAGCAAGATATAAAATTTTTTGGCCGTTTAAACTGGAAATATGGTTTTAGGTGGCCATGTTGCTCATCCAAGCGAGATGAGCGTAAGTTAAAAAGTCATTGCTTATAAAATCGGTTTGTATTACATTTAGAACATAAAAGAGATTCAGAAAAAGTGTTTTGCAGCATAATTTCTTTAACTACAGTGCAGCAACTATTAAACAAAGCAGGTTTAAATGACAGAAAATTTGAAAAAATTTCATTCTTAGTGAAGAGAATTAAGAAAGCAAGACCTCAGATGGCAAAAGAAAATTAAAAATGATTAGTTAATTATTGGGCTGAACTGGTTCTCTTTGATGAGTCAAGTTTAACTTATTTCTAGCTAAAGAAAACAAGCCAATCTGACAACGAAAATATCACCGACTTAATGAAAATCGCACTTTTAAAATAGTGACACATTCTCGTACGTTATGGTATAGAGGTGCAAAACTTTTCAAACAGTCGGACAAATTTTTATGCTCAAGGAACCAATTAACTCTAAATAAAACACAATCTTCATGAAAGTGGTGCCTGACCGACAATTTTGAAGGTTTCTTGGACATTTCCGCAAACAGCATTTCAAGATGATAATACACCTTATTACACGGCGTCCGTGGTAAGTTTTATTCATTTTAAACTGTCAAAATTTCCTATCCATTCCCATGAGAAGCTATAATCCTGTAAGTAATCATGTCTTCTTTCTCTTTAAGTTAAATCCCACAAAGGATATAGTAGAATTTCTTCTTTTCCAGACATGGAAATAGTCCTACTCGCGATCCGCTCGAAAATATTTCGTCTATAAAAAGGCGGGGGAGAGGGGAGAGGATTCGAAATTTGCAGCCTACAACTCTGCCAAAACTAGAAAAAATTATTTGTGATATCTGGCACATTGAAATTTCTGAGATTTATACTAAAACACTGTATAAAACTATGCCATTACGCATTAAAGCAGTAATTCCATATAAAGGTGGAATTAACCCAATGCAGAATACATATTTTTAATAAAAAATTGCTTAGATCTAACAAATAAATAGTCTTATTTCATATATTAAAATATAACTTGTTTATTTCATATAATAAATCATAATAGAATACAAAGTGTATGGTTATTGCATTATGTTAAAAAAAAAAAAGTTTTATGTAGTTTTTTAAAAAGTACTTCGTAGAGTGCAATAAAGCGAATTATTAAATCAAAAATGTACATAGGTATCATTTCAACCCTTTGGTATTATGCAAACAAGACAGTTTTATTTGTTTCAAACATTAATTTTTAAAGTTATTACAAATAAAACAGGTATAAGTAATTTTTTCTGCAGTGCGGCTTTTTTTTTTTTTTTTTTTTTTGTCGCTTAGTGTATATATGTAGTGTGTGTGCGTGTGTGTGTTGAATTTCTTGGAAAGGGCTCTAGTAATTTTGATGAAGATTTGAGGCTAAGGGTTTTTAAGGTGAAAAATCGATTGGTCTTATCCTCATTTTTATCAAAATTCGCGTTCACTATTAACCCTACATCCGCCATTTGTAATATATGGCAATAAATGGATTTACACGGAAAGGGATATAACGATTTTGAGGAAAAATTGGGGTTAAGGGTTTTTTGGGATACAAAATCGATCAGACCTATCCTGTCCACTTCAGGAAAACCTCTACATCAGCCGCTTGCAAAATAGGGTAGAGATGGGATTATACAGAAATTGATATAAACATTTAAAAAAAAGTTTGGGGTTAAATGTTTTCTGGGGTGAAAAATAGATTGGACTTATCCTCATCTTAAATAAAATTCACTTTCGCCGTTAATCCTTTATCCGCCGGTTGGAAAACATGGCACAAAATCGGGTTTACTTGTAAACGGATACAACAATTTTTATAACAATTTGGGGTTAACAGTTTTTTGGAGTGAAAAATATATTGCACCGATCCTCGGGAATTAATCTTTAAGAATCATTAACCTTCAGTAAAATTTGCGTTTTTTGTTAATCCTTCATCCACCGATTGCAAAATTTGGCAAAAATTGTGTTTACTCAGGAATATATGTCACGATTTTGATGAAAATTAGGGGTTATGTGTTTGTTGGGGTAAACATTCAATTGGTTTTATCCTCATCTTCAGAAAAAATTGAGTTTGCTGTTAACCTTTTATTCACCTGTTGCAAAATATGGCTGAAGTTGTATTTATATAGAAATGGATATAAGAATTTTGATGTAAGTTTGGGTCAATTGTTCACTGGGGTGAAAAATCCATTGGTCTTACTGTCATTTTGAGGAATATTCTCGCATTTCCAGTTAACCCTTTATCCGCAAGTTCCAAAAAAAAAAAAAAAAAAAAAAAAAAAAAAAAAAAAGCAAAGGAATGGATATAATTATAAAAGTTTTAGAGTTTAAAGTTTTTCGAGATGAGATACAGATCTCATCTTTTCTAAAACTAGCGTTTACTATTAACTCCCACTCTACCCGTTGCAAAATATGACAGAGACTTCATTTCCTTAGAAACCTTCTTAGGTGAATTTGATAAAAATTTAGATTTAGGGGATTTTTGATTTTGCATACAATCTGAATTGCCCTTCTCTTCAGAACAATTAGCGTTCACCAGTATACACAAGGCGAAGTGATGACGTCACTGGCCGTCCGTGGAGCCAGGTTAAAGATTTCCTATGTTAATTATCCATTGGATTTTTTGTAATTTTTTTTTTAAATTAAGAGAAATTATCTCCCGATTTTAATCCCCATATTTGGGTATAGTTATATATAAGTTATTATCTACCTGAGTTATTTTTGCTGTAAAATCGATAAAATTTAAATTTTAAATTTCAAAACTCTAGGGAAAAAAAAGGCTAACTTCATACTAAGCGAGTGTATAACAGATGTCCAACATTCGACAATATTAAAGAGTATGTTGTCAAAATTTTCCGTGAAAATAACGTTATTACACATAAGTATTGGTTGAGTGTAGATGGCGCTGTTCTTGAAACTTTGTCTAGAAACTGTAGATTTTATTCACAACTTCATTGAAAACCTTAAAGTGATTATAGGGCGTCTATTTACTGTTAAACAGCAGTCTTCTTTTAACGAACTGCCACTGGAAGAACTATCTCCTGAAGAAATGTTCCATGGTCATGCATCTTTTAAACTGTATAGATTGTATGCTGTTACAAAACGTCTTTTTAAACAAACACAAAAGTCTTTGTAAATATATTTATACAGATTTTTTTTTTAATTATCTATAAATATGTTTGAAGTACTATTGAATCTCACACGATTCCTTAAAATCACAAAATTCCCATACTCAGTCAATAATATTGTCAAACCTTAAATAAAAATTAAATATAAGATTTTATTAACATCTATGACTTTCATATTTTGATAATACTGCTCAGCAGTAAAATTGCCCCCAACACTATTTTTTGCAAATTCTTATGTAAAATGACCTCCTGAATAGGATGCCCATTTTGCCCTACCACCCACCGTTTTTTAGGAACGACCCCCTATTTTTATCATTTTTCGGTAATTTTATGGCTACAACTTTAATTTTTAGGGAAGGCAAAGGAGTATTTTAACTGTTAAATATCCTCTGAGGGGCTACAGAGTTGGAAAATTCTAAAGCATGAACATTTGCGGCAAGGGAAAAATTTAGGGGGAGGGGGGAAGCATTTGCCACTGAAACTATATATCACATTTCTTATATATATATATTTTATCTATATTAATGTTATGTTTTAAACATCTTTTTTTGTTGTTGTTGTTGTTGTTGTTTTTAAGTCTTAAATTAATTCTTTTTCATTCTCTAAATCAAACTTATGGCCATATAATGACCGAACAGTGATAAAAATTGGGGGAGGGGGGTGTCCCGAGAAAACGGTGGGTGACTGGGCGAAATGGAAGTCCTATTCGGATTCAGGAGGTCATTTTACATAAGAATCAGCAAGAATGGTATCAGGGCTCGATTTTTTTTTCTTTTTTCAGCACAGTTAATTTATGAAAAGACACTGGCAAAGTATGCAAAATGGCAAAGGAATGTATTTTTTTATTATTTAACCATTTGAAATTCCGATTTTAATATAACTATAAGTTATTTATATTTTCAATCTATTAAAAACTAGAAGATAGAGGGATTTTCTCTCTCTTCACACGCACTAACACTAGCTTATCTATACCGTTTAAGCCTTGTGTTAATGTATTATGCACATTTTTAAAAAAAATGCTCAATCTTGATTAACATTCCAAAATAACAGAATTGCAGCTTTCACCATTCAGTTTCATTTACTTTTCTTTAAATATCATATAAATATTAACAAAAGTGTTGTAATTAATCCTTTTTTTTTTACTTTCCGAACATACGCATGAAAGGAAAGTATTGTAATCATGTCAAAAATCCGAATTCGAGATTTTGGTGTTTCTATACGTTTTGAGGTCCCCTGAGTCCGTATTCACTATTTTTACGATGATGTGTGTGTGTGTGTGTGTGTGTGAACACGCTAACGTCTAAACGCTTTGCTCGAATGAGCTGAAAGTTGGTACGCATGTTGTAAGTTACCGTAGCACGAACCGTATAGATTTTGGTGAATCTAGTACTTATAGTTTTTTTTTACAGGGACACAAAGAAAAGTTCTTTATCATTATGGCCTATGGGACCAAATTTTAAAAAGTGCAATAGCGTCTAAACGCCTTGTTAAACTGGCCAAACAATTTATATACACATTATAGGTAATAGTTGCATGAACTGCATAGATTTTGGTGAATCTTGCACTTATAGATAGTATTTTTACAGGGACACAAAGAAATATTCTTTATCATTATGGCTTAAGGGACCAAATTTTAAAAAGTACGATAGCGTCTAAACGCCTTATTCAATTGAACAAAAAAATTATACACATATAGGTCACAGTTTCACATTCTGTATACGTTTTGGTGAATCTAGCACTTCTAGTTGTTTTACAGGGACACAACAAATAATTCTATATCATTATGGCCTATGGGGGTGAAATTATTTAAAGTGCGACAGCATCTAAAGGCCTTATCCGTTTCAGTGGAAAATTTATATACGAGTTACAGGTCACCATCACACAAACTGTATAGATTTTGGTTACTCGAGCACTTAACGAGTTTTACAGGGACACAAATAAAAATTGTTCATCATTATAAGACCTATAGGCTCAAATTATTTAAAGTGCGACAGCGACTAAACGCCTTATTCAAATGAACTGAAAATTTATATACATGATATACGTCACCCTAACACGAACTTTAGAGAATCTAGCACTTATGGTTCTTTTTACATGGACAAAATGCAAATTTCTTTATCATTGGGGCATATAGGCTCAAACTTTAAAGTGCGATAGCGTCTAAATGCTTTATCCGATGAAGCTGAAAATTTATATAAATATTATAAGTCACTGTTTCACTAACTATAAGCATTTTGGTGAATATAGAATTCGTAGGTTCATACAGGGACACAACGAAATATTCCTTATCATTATGATCTACGTGTTCTGTAAAATAGCGTTAAATTAAACATCGCGTACTATATAAAGAAAATACTCAAACACCCTATTATAATTTTCTCTTTTGTTTATTTAACAATTCCTCTTACTTTACTTTATCTACAAAACCATTAATGACTCAATGTTCGAAAATTCGAGTGGAGTCACTGCAGATTTTTTTCCTTTGATAATTTATATACATGCTAATTTGGCCTACCTAAATAAAATCCTAAGATGTTCTACAATTTCAATATGAAAATACTGATAAGGGGTTGCAGTTAAATTAATAACTCCATGGCTGTCCTAAGTTGAAAATTACAATAATTACAAACAATAAATGTAGGAACAACCTATAATTTGTAAAAGAAAATATCTGACATAGTGACATATTTTCTTCTTAAAGAAAATTATCAGTCTATGGTAACCTCAGCTTTGACTGGAAGAAAATAAGAGTAGAAATTTGTTTTTATAGGAAACTGCTTGAACAATTTAGATAAAAATTTGAGTAGATTTGAATTTTCTTTGTCTACCGGAAAGTTAGTTTTCGTTCCCCCTGAGGCAAAAAATATATTTCCGAAAAAGAATCCACTAATAATGATTTTTACAATGAGACCCAGTAAACTAGGTCGCCCAGGTAACTAGGTTAAACTTTGTAGTGCAAGTACATGGGAGTCATTTCTCACGAAAATGACCATTTTCATGTCCTCGTGATAACTCATGATTATTTTTGTGACTGATATTATTAGGTGTACCGGAATATTCTGTCCTTTTGAATTAAAATATGGACATCAAAAATTTATCCTGAATAATATTTTTGGGATATTTTAAAGATGATAATTGGCAAAGTACCCTGTAAAAATTGTTAAAAAAAAATTCCGGTGTCATTTTATTAATTCAAAAGGACAGAACTTTACGGGTAGCCCTAATATATATTTAGAGAGAGAGAATGTTTTTTAGAAAACAGTTAACAAAGAAACAAAGAAAAAAGGAAAAAAAGAAAAAAAAAAAAATCTGATAAATTTTAAATGACTTAAATACATCAAAATATAACTCCCTGAGTAGCCTTCACAGCTGACGAAAAATAAGCAAAATGTACTTGTAAACAAACAAACAGCAAATTTGTATTCAATATTTCAAAATATTAAAGCGTAGAATACAGAAAATGAATTTTAAATTTAGTTTTTATTAAAATTACTGTCACGGAACTATTTTAGAGTTTGCCCCATGTGTGAATCATAAAAATAAATATCTACATCTATTGACGTAAAAATCGTGCTAATTAGTTTCCCTATAAATTTTGCAATTTTTCATAGCATATTTATATGTTATGACTAGGGTTCGCAACAGCCTTTAAAATTTAGTGGCCAAAACGACGAACTAACTTATGATATAGTGCCCCAAAAATATAAAAGGGTAAAAAAATAAAATAAAAGCATATTTAAGCGCACTTAGTTTATACACTTTTACATCACATGTGAATGCTTTTATGCAAAAACACGTTTTGATTTTAAGATGTTCGAAACTACGAAAAGCTGACCACAAAGGTAAACATATTTAATTTTAATAATCGATTTACACATATAATTTATGTAAGGGAAATTTTTTAAATTTGCATTAATGTGCACTGAAACACTGGTGCAGAAAAAAAACAAAAAAATGTGAGCAAACGCCATAAATTACAAAATCATTTGTAATTGTTTTTAGATAAATTTTTAAATATGGTTCTTTATAAGGGTACAAGTGAAATAAGAAAGCAACAATGCACTTTGGCAGCTGGAAAGCAACACTAATACAAGACCCTGAAGTCCATTAAGATATTAACACTGTTTAAAATACATATGTAGATGTCGATTTCTAAACTGAGTATTTTGCAGCTATATTTTAATTATCAAAATATATTTGTTCCTATGTTTTCAAAAGTATAAATAGGAAATGAAAAAAGAAGGTTATTAAAAATGTTTTTGGACGATTTACTTGATGTTCATGCATGCAACTTTGAAAATTTTGTTGACAACATGTCGCTTTGTTGCCATGATGACATGAACTCTACTTATGACTATTTCAAATTTAATGTAACTTCAAATTAATCGAAAAGTAGTGTTTTTAATAAAATGGCATTCACTTACCATAAGTTGCATTTTCCCTCTCTTCAGATTTCGAAATTAATTCATTAATTTAAATATTGTGAATAATATACAGGCTCTATATTCTACTCGTGAAGCTATTTCCTACATCTGTTTGAAAATAAAAATAAATAAAATAATAATAATAATGAAATCAGTGCTCTTCAATGATTACAATTTTTCTGAATTCAATGAGCTCATAATAACAGTTTTCGTGAAAATGACGCATATATACATACACTTTTTCAGATTTTAAAATAATTTTCACAATCGCGATATACCCCCAAGTGGTGTATGTGAGTGAGCCTATTTTGTTCAATTGGTACTCAGTCATACTTTAAAATACGCAGTTGCCGGAGCAGTTTTATTTTCCCGGAAGCAGATAATCAAACCTTTAGCTTTTACATAATCGTGCGTCGAATTGCTTTGCTCATGTTTGGTTTGAATCCTCGACGGGCGATTGATTTCAAGGAAAAAAAAAAGAAAAGAAAACAATCTCAATAATAAATTAAAGAACCCATGTACAATTAATATTTAAACTTAAAAATTTCTTCACAAACCATGAAATTAATATAAGCAATACTGGTTTCGAAAGGGCGTGGTCTTTCTTCTTCAGGTGCAAAAAATAGCCTGACACTTTCATTCTTATTGAAAATCCTTTTAACATTTCTGTCATTCTTTAAATTGTCAATCTTATTGATCTCCATATTCAGTTTAATCTTTGAGTTAGAAAATTGTAATCAATTTCCCTTCTTTGACGTTTTAGTTGCTAGATATGATTCCTCTTTTAAAACTTCCGTGAACAGGAAACCTTTCTCTGTTTCTAACCCTCTCCATATACTCTCTCAAATCGTCCAACTAAACAGAAAATCGGCACCTTTTACACTAAAAAATAGATTTGGCCATTAAAATTTGTTCCCAAACTTTCTTTCTTAAAGAAGAATTTAATTATTTAAAGTCTGTTGCTATCAAATGAGGTTTTAGTCCTTTTGTTAATGATAAAAACTCTTAAAAAGTTGAGTAGACAGACAAATTAAAACCGATAAGGATGTATAAAAAGGCAAGACAACGAGGTTATGTTTTAAATTAACCAAAGTTGTAAACGGTTTAGCTTTCATGTTATTTTTAAACCTGTTAATAAATTTCAATTCCCTTCAACTAAATCCCCTGTTTCCGAGCTTCATAAGTGGGGTATCTATAATCTCCCTTCTATTGGTGCCAAGTCTACGTTATTTTCAACGATTTTATTTGATTTTAATTATTCGTCGAAAACATATGCGACAGATTTCTTCTCAAAAAATATTGGTTTTAAAATCTGATTTAAAAATTAGTAATGTTGACAGCTATTCCCTTGTGATAATTGTCATTTGTCTTACCTAGGTCAAATCAAAAGATATCTTCAATGCCTTTTATGCGAACATTTTCGGTATGTCACTAAGCAAAAATTTTTTTAATCTATTGTGAAGTACAGTTGGTGAGAGAGAGAGACATAATAATAGGAAAGTAAATAAATAATAGAAATAAAATAAACAGACAAAAGGGGAATTAAAATATAAAATAATTTAAAAATCCCTTTTCCACCTGTTTTTCGTTTCTTTCTCTTGTATCCTGTTTTTTTATTGTGTTGCCTTCTGATCGGTTTTTGCACGCTGCTTTCTATTGGTTGGTTGTGTTGCTCCTCGCCCTTTGAGTTTTGCCCTACTTTCAGTCTTGCTTTTCTCTCCAAGGTAGTAGCGCACGTTTTTTTTTTTTTTTTAACTTGAAGAAGAAAGACCACGTCCTTTCGAAACCGGTAATGCTTACATTAATTTTATGTTGAGTGAAGAAGTTTTTAAGCTTAAATAATTCATCTCAGTTGAAATACTTTCATTTATGCTGCAATCGTGTGTTGATGTTTGTGATTAAACTGATTAATTATGCTGGAGGTCTTTCTAAAGGAACCTAGCTCTTATTTATGTGAATTTCAGAAGAAAAGGTAAAAAAAATTCCAAAAGGCTAGATCGACATGAGCGTGACCTGGTTTAAACTCAGCACATTCCGTATAAAAGTTTATAGAGCTGATAACCTCTCTGTCCTTTGTAGGGCTATATTAAAAAGGTAAAATTTACTTATGTTTTTATAATGTAAACGTATCTTCCACATTACCAAGTATAATTTCTAATTATTTGTACGACAGAGCGTCTGTGGTCGCTTTTTTTTTTTACTTTCCACTTTGAATGAACGGGTGAACATTTTTGTTTTTATTTAAAATAGATATCCTTGTTGATTGTATCTATCTGAAATATTAGATTTTATTATATATATATATATATATATATATATATATGTATATGCATATACACACACACATATATATATATATATATATATACATATATAGTACACGTATTAATAAGAACAAATGTACCTGACACTGTATTTTTTAATTCAATCGGATAATTCATTAAATAAATAAGTATTAAGTAAAAACCCCATTTTAACTTTAAAATTATTTAGATACTAAAAATGAACAAGAACGTAAAAACATTTTTTTTTAAATAAATAAAATAAAATTGAGAACAATCGGGCTGAAGAAATAGAACGGCTCATTTTCCCTTTGGGAAATTTGGCATCAAATTAGCTCGGACGTTTCTCGCCTAGGTCTTTACGTAATTACGATAGTCATTTTAATTCATCAACGAAATGATGAAAAAAAATTAAAAACCTCGAAGAAGCTGCTAAGCAAAGTCTCTACCGAAGAAATAATAAATAAATAAATTTCAATAATAATAAATAGATATTGCAATAATATGTTCCAATTTGAAAAAAAAATTCTTACACATTACAAAATCGATTGTTAAACAGTTCGATTAACAATCATCTGAATGAACAGGTTATGGTGTATTAGTTACCGTTTTAGGGCATGACCTATCACTCAGTGAAGTAAATTCTTAGCAATGATGGTATTGTGAGATACTTTTCTCATGCCAAAAGTAGTTGAGCATATAAACTACAGTAATCGGAAAATGTAAATAAAAACATAAAAAAGATTAAAAACATAAAAATCATATAATGAAAATTAAAGGTGTACAATGCTTTAATAGTACGACAAGACTATTTCTTTCAGACAGTGATTTTCATTGCACCTTGAAATTGGCCAGCCAATATCCAATTTTACCATTAAATTTCTTAAACTATCTTAAATTATTATGTTGAGACATAATAATAGCTGTCTACTTAATATTAAAGCTAACAAATTTTATTTACAACAAATTAACAAATAATTATTGTTTAGAGAAATATTATTGGCGCACGTGGTGTGAGAATCAAACAGAGACATCACCGGTGCAGGTGGCTAGCGACGGCAGGTTCCAGAGTGCAACTGACGTCTAGCTGAGAGAGAGAGTGGTGTTCTCTCTTCTGGGTTGCCATGCCATAACTCGTTCGCCAAATCGGCGATTGCTCGTAGTCCAGAATGCCAGAGTTGGCATTGGAATGCTGTTTCAGCTCCTCCACAAGCTGCTTCGGTGATACTTCAGTTGGAGTAGTGGTGAAGAATTCCCCAGGAAGCCGGAGGCTGGTACCATACACTAAATCAGCTGTCGTGGCTTGCAGGCCTTCTCTGGAAACTGCCCGAAATCCCAGGAGGATTTGGTAAGGCAGCAATCCACCGGTTGGTGTCATAGGATTTCAGGGTTTGCTTCAGTGACCTATGGAATTTCTCCACCAAAATATTGGACTGTGGGTGGTACGTTGACGACCGTATTCGCTGAATGCCGAGTAGCTGTGCTAAGGATCTAAACACGGGACTTTCAAACTGCCGTCCCTGGTCGGTTGTAATTTTTGATGCAATCCCGAAGCGGGTAATCCACGCGTTATAAAAAACTGTGGAGGCAGTTTCGGCACTCATATCTGGGATAGGAACTGCTTCCGGCCACCTCGTGAAGCGGTCAATCATCGTCAATACGTAATAGTTTCCACCAGATGGCGGTAAAGGGCCGACGATGTCGAGGTGTATATGATCGAACCTCTGTGTTTGGTCAGGGAAAGTACCTACAGGGGATTTTGTATGCCGAGTGATTTTTGATTTTTGATATGCTAAATATTGTGTTGCCCAGTTATTGTATTCCTTATTGATTAATGGCCATATAAAGCGTGAGCGAACTAATTTTGTACTAGCTCGAATGCCTAGGTGGGAGACAGTATGCAATGTATCAAAAACATGTTTGCAATACTGTTGCGGTATATAAGGTCTTATATTGCCAGTTGAAATATTGCAAAACAATGATGCGCTAGAATCTGGTAATGTCATTTTCTTAATTTGCAACATTTGAGAATTAGTTATTAGATACTGCAATTCAGAATAATGCTTTTGAGCCTCGGCAATGCTGTCATAATCAATAGGATTTGGTATAGTTATTGAATTTATCCGCGAAAGTGCATCAGCTGCTATATTTTGAGTTCCTTTTATATAAATAATATCTGTTGTAAATTGCGATATGAAATCAAGGTGTCTTTGCTGTCTAGGGGAGCATTTATCGAGATTTTGCCGAAAAGTCTAAACTAAGGGTTTGTGGTCTGCATATAACCAGAATTCCCTAGCCTCCACCATGTGTCTAAAATGTTTAATTGAAGCGTATGCCGCTAATAATTCTCAATCATATGTGCTATAATTCTTTCCGGTTGGTGACCCAGTAGCAGATTTTTTTCTGTCAATCTGCGACACAATTTAGGCATTAAAAAGTAATCTGCAACATAATTTCACAATAAGTTACGGGGCTTATTTTTATCACAAGTTCTATGTAATGTTATTAATCTGTTAGACATCTCAAAGCATTGTAGTTATAATAGTTCATTTACATAGTTAGATAAAGAGTTGGCATTAACCATTATCTTTTATTATATCGCATAAGAAATAATACCTTTGTCCATAATATTGTAAATATTCAAAGAAGCAATAACAAAAGAAACACATTAGTAGTAAGTGATATTGAACAATTCAGTTCTACACATTAATGTTGCATATAGAGAAAGATTGAAAATCTCAAGACACCTGCAGGGAGTTTCATTATTGATTGTTACCAAATGGTAAAGGAGGGGGATCCCAAAAAATTACATGAATGTAGGATATTGAACAATTCTACTGCTTTTTAGGTTTCTAGAATCAAATAAAACAAGTTTAAAATGAATATTGACATTTATGTTGCGGATGGAAAAACACTGAAAAATCAAGCACTCTGCAGCGCGTTTGATTGCCGATCATTAGTGAGGGAGGGAAGCGGGGGGGAGGGGGGGCACAAAAATGACAAGTACAATATTGAACAATTTTACCTACTTATAGATAGATTCTAAAATCTAATAAAGCGTGTTTAAAATGATAATTAACATTTATGTTGTCGATGTAGAAAGATTGAAAATTACAAGACTTTTGTGGAGTGTTTGGCCACCGATAGTTAACGGGGGTGGGGGGGGGGGGTAAAGTAAAATAAATATATGAGTGAGAGATATTAAACAGTTCTGCTTCTTTATAGGTTCTGGAATCTAATTAAAAAAAGTTAAAAAAGAAATTTCGCAGATGGAGAAAGACTAGAAATCACACTTGGCATGATTCATCGCAATGTCAAATCTCTAAAAACTTTTAAATTTTTGAAAAACCTACAGAAATTAATCCTCGATTGTATGTTTATATGGCATTTATTACCACTTTATCTTTACTGCTTGCATTTATTAGCTATTAAATATCTACATCTTTAAATTTATTTGTAAAAAATATATACAAAGTCCAGGTAAAGATTTTTGGATTAATATCTAGTGTTTCAAACTAAAATTTCGAAATACAGTTAAATATGGTATAATTTTAAACTAATTTACTGGTTTAAACTGAAATGCTTTAAAATGTTGAAAAATAAAGTCAATAACCTCTAAACATTGATAAAATAAAAAATGTTAAATTGAAAGACTTACAAACCAAAATCTATAACGAAAACAGTAAAATACTAATAAGAGAAAGTGAAACAATAAAATTTTGAAATGTCTTATTCAAAAAATTACTAATAATATAAAAATGAAGCATCCATGAAGTCATGTATTAAAATGACAGAAATATATAAAGAACAAAATTGCAAAATTTTCGTGAAAAATGGAACAAGGAAAAACCACTAGTTCCTTACCCTGACATCGGGAAAAAATTCAATATCGTGCAGAGTCTGTCACGAGGATACTGAATGTAAAATGTAAAATTTAATGCTAAATATATATTTCATAATTTGTATCTGAATAGAAATGCATGTATATATGAACAAACATTTCAACTTAAATGATAACAAAATTATAACAGAAGAAAATGAAAATGAATTGCTGCATCTGCAGGAAAAGCTTTTCATACGTGATGTTTGATTAAAGGAAAAAAGTTTTTCAGCTGTGAAATATGTAAATTCAAATTCTAAACTAAAATCCTGCTATTGAATTGATATCATGCAGTGGCATAAATATAAGTGGAGTCTTGATGTGAAAAATGCACTCTCTCTAGAAATCATGGATTTAAAGACAATAGGTTTGTTATTTGCTCTGTTTTTGGCAACTGCGCTTGCTGATGACGATGGAACTCAAGATGAAGAATCGTCTGGGGGACAATCAGAGGGATCTTCTTCTCCAGAAGGGTCAACTGCCAGTCCCTGTAAAGACAAAGATTGTAAACCGAAACCCAGGAGACATTATTATGGTCCAAATTGTAAGCAGTTTAGGCTTCACTTCGCTGTTCATGAAGAATGTTCCGACTATCAGAGAAAACTGATTAGAGGAATAGGTAAGTTCTCATTTTTTATTTATTCTTCTCAATAGCTAAAAATTTAGGAATATTTTGCGAAGTTATTTTAATACATAAATGAATAAAATTTGCAACTATTATCACTCACTTATGACCGAAGGAATTTATTTGTCTGTAATTTTTTAACACTTTCTAGCAAAGCTAAAAAATATTAATAACTTCGATTTGTCTGCCTGTCTGCACTCTAACTCCCGTAAATATTCATGGCATTTCTTGAAACTGATATATTTTATTTAAATTCACTATCGGATGTTCCCTATTGAAAACGGAGTGAATATCACAACTGGTTTGTGCACAAGGGCACCGGAAAGTATTTCAAAGCATTGCTTTCTATTACAGGTATTTCTATAAACCATAATTTAATAATTTTACTTTGCACAAATCTTAATGAAATTGAAATAGGTTATTCAAGTTCACTATCAGATATTCCCTATTAAAAATAGAGTTGTGTAGAGGGACACCGCATTCCAAAGCATTGCGTTCTATAAGAGGTATTTCTATAAACCAAATTTTAATAATTTTACTTTGCACAAATCATGAAATTGAAATACGTTATTCATGTGCACAAAAAATGCTTTCTGTAAAATATAGTACGATTAGCATTAATATTTACAGGGCTCTATAAAAATATTCAGTTACATTAAAGGATAGTATCGAAATTGCTATTCCTAGAATTGCATTTTTGTTTACATTAAGCGATTTAACACATTTTAACATATTTCATGTCTGAATGTGATTTTAATTTGTCTAACTGCCTGTCCAACTGTCTATCTGTTCGTCTACCAGTGTCCATAAATATTTTTAGAATTAAAAAAAAAAATAATATATACTATCCAAGTTTACTATGGAGTGTACCCTATTTTGAAGGGCAATAACCCGGCAGAACGGGCGCCGTGAAATGTAACGTGAGGACGGGCATGGGGTGTCAGCGCATCCCAAATATATTAAATAGCATAAATATGAAATAAATCTTTAGAATTCAATGTGCTAATGAAATTCATGATAATTACACTATTTCTCGTGAAAATAAATAACTGAAATGTTAAATTATCGTTAACTTTAAAAATTAATAGAAAATAAATTAAAAGAACTCAACTTTTTCCTCCTTGTTCGAAAAACTTATTTTTACCCATGTGACACTTAATTATTTTCTTTACAATATTTATTATAATAAAAATTATACATTACTGTGGATAAGAATATTGAGACATTAATTTTCCTAATAATTAGGGTGTACATGGATGAAAAACTATAGATTTTTTGCAGTTTTTACATATAGCTTCAATTTCTGAGTGTTATATGAGAATGAAAAAGAGTCTGAATTTGCCATTTTCATACACTCCGCAGGGAGGATGACCTTGGAGGCAGGTACTGAAGGACCCGACCACTTTTCTTTATAGGGAGAGACAGCAGATAAATATTTCCGGGCATGGGGTGTCAAAGCACCCCGCACCCGTCCTCCCGGGTTAATAGGTCCGGTAAAAATGGTTTGTGTTCAGAGACACCCCAAAAAATACTAATGCATTGCGTTTTAGATAGACAATTTTATGAATCATATTTAAATAACTGTCTACTGCAAAATCATGAAGAAATTTACATACATTTTTAATATGCTAAACTAATGTTTTATATAGAATATGATATGGTTAATCTTCAGAATTGCAAAGCTACACTAAACTAATCGGATATCTTAAGGGCTGCATCTTTTGGGTTAAGCCTTTTAAACACTTTCCAACAGCATTTAAAAGTGATTAGGAACTCAATTATTCTGTTTGTTGTGTGATAACGTCATCAAAGAACATTGAAAGTTATACTAGAGCCCCTAAATAAAATAAGCCTGCGCATCACCGCCATTTTTTTGCCTACGAAGAGGACAGCATTCCCGCTTGGCGTCCTTATCGCTTTCCTAATGATTTTAAGAAATCTTCATCTGAAGCTAATCCGGTCAAGATAAGAGCAATGAGCAACAATAGTATTCCTAAAAACACATTTTTTTCACAGTACATTCTCAGGATGTTCTCTTATTCTGAGGATATCCTATGGATGTACTGGGGTAAAATGTGTTGTTAGGGAGGTTTCTGTTTCTTTTACAAAATGCCGCCAAAACTCAAATACACAGTAATAGAAGATCTGTGAACACTTTATGAATGATTATAGCAGTTTATCGCTAAACAAACTTCCATATCATAGTTTACTTAGCTGAAATTATGAAATATAATAAAACAAGTTACTCTAAAGTAACGTAAGACGATAAAAAAAAAATGTTTGTGGTTTGTTTATCAGAGAAACGTGCTGGGTACAAGCGGCAACCCTAAGGCAACAAAATGCCTGATGCGCCAGCTCGTACATATAGGAGCCTTAAGTTATACAACTGGTACAAATAGTTGGAAGCAGTTAATAATCAGTGCGTACCGTTGGGTTTTTAGTTCCTGTTTTCATATTGAATGCTTTTTCTTATAAACAGTACTTCTTAAAATTACATAATTTGCTTCAGTCTTATTGTTTTCTTATAGTTATAAATAAGATAAGTAATAAGTTATAAATAAGTTACCAGTCTTCTATTTACTTTCACACTGTCGTATTTTGAAAAAATTGGCCTTCGAGACAAATGCCTGTCGTATCTCTGATTATATTTCTGTAAATGTTTGCGTTCGGCAAAGATAAACTATGTTATTTATTCAATTTTTATTAAAATCACACAATCAAAACTGTGGAATAAAATCATTTATTGAAATTTTATTTTTCCGACTGAGAGAAAATAATGCCTGAACCGGGAGTTGAACCCCGGATCTTTAACTTACAAGGTCAATGCTCTACCAATATAGCTATCCAGCAGTGTTGGGCAAAATTCAATCATCTCGATGACTAACGATTAATGATTAAATTAATCGTTAATCAAAAATATTTTGACTAATGATTAATTCAATCGTTAATCAAAAATATTTTGACTAATGATTAAATTAATCGTTAATCATAAATATTTTGATTAACGATTAATTTAATCATTAATCGCAAATGTTTTGATTGACGATTAAATTAATCGTTAATCGTAGATTTTACGACTAACGAATAATTTAATCATTAATCATATTTTTTTATGACTAACGAATAAATCAATCGTTAATCGTATTTTTACGACTAATGATTGAATCAATCATTAATCAAAAGTTTTATGACTAACGAATAAATCGGTAATTAATGATAAATTTTATATAAGAAAGAATAAGAATTCCCACTAAAACATTTTTCAATATCGTTTAAATGTGTTTAGGACTTCACATTTCGGTCTGTCTATATGACTGTCAATCTGTCCATCAGATTTCTTATCATAGTTTTAGAATGACCTGAAACTGATGTATATTATTCAGGTAGAGTTCTCCGACGGGTGCGAGTCGGGTTAGCATCAATTTTTGACCCACGGATAAAAACGTGAGTCTACCAATATTAGAGGATTTTTTTATGTTGCATTTCAGGAATACAATCTTTTGAATGCATCTTTTCTCATGTTTTTACAATCTGGTGCGGCTCTACACGACTTCTCTCCCTCCGGACACAATTTCTATTGCAGTTAAACCATACAAAACCGTGAAAAAGGCCAAAGCCGCCATTTTTCTCACGTTTCACAATCTGGTGCGGCTCTACACGACTTCTCTCACTCTCGACACTGTCTCAATTGCAGTTAGAACAAAACGTGAGAAAGACCTCACAAAACCGTGAGAAAGACAAAAGCCGCCATTTTTCTCACGTGTTTACAATCCGGTGCGGCTCTACACGACTTCTCTCCTCTCCAGCCACTGTCTCTTAAAGATTGCAGCCGGAAACGTTGCAGTAAGACCTCGCAAAACAGTGTGAGAAAGGCCAAAGCCACCACTTTTTTCACGTTTTTACAATCTGGTGCGGCTCTACATGACTTCTCTCATCTCCAGCCACTGTCTCTTAAAGATTGCATCCGGAAACGTTGCAGTTAGACCTCACAGAACCGTGAGAAAGGCCAAAGCCGCCATTTTTCTCACGCTTTTACAATCTGGTGCGGCTCTAAACGACTTCTCTCATCTCCGGACACTGTCTCTTAAAGATTGCACCCGGAAACGGTGCAGTTAGACCTCACAAAACCGTGGGAAAGGCCAAAACCGCCATTTTTCTCACGTTTTTACAATCTGGTGCGGCTCTACACGACTTCTCTCACTCCGGACACTGTCTCTATTGCAGTTAGACCTCACAAAACCGTGAGAAAGACCAAAGCCGCCATTTTATCACGTATTTACAATCTGGTGCGGCTCTACACGACTTCTCTCATCTCCGGACACTATCTCTATTCCAGTTAGACCTCACCAAACCGTGAAAAAGACCAAGACGCCATTTTTCTCGCGTTTTTACAATCTGGTGCGTCTTTACACGACTTCTCTCATCTCCGGGCACTGTCTCTTAAAGATTGCAGCCGGAAACGTTGCAGTTAGACCTCACAGATCCATGAGAAAGGCCTAAGCTGCCATTTTTCTTACGTTTTTAGAATCTGGTGCGGCTCTACACGACTTCTCTCATCTCCGGACACTGTCTCTTAAATATTGCAGCCGGAAACGTTGCAGTTAGACCTCACAAAACCGTGAGAAAGGCCAAAACCGCCATTTTTCTCACGTTTTTACAATCTGGTGCGGCTCTACACGACTTCTCTCACTCCGGACACTGTCTCTATTGCAGTTAGACCTCACAAAATCGTGAGAAAGGCCAAAACCGCCATTTTTCTCACGTTTTTACAATATGGTGCGGCTTTACATGACTTCTCTCATCTCCGGACACTTTCTCTTAAAGATTGCAGACAATAAATTCTCATTTACTAATATATCTTCAAATTTTACATAGTTTTTGTTATTTTAGTTTTCTAGTCAGGAAGACAAAGCTCAAATCAGTTTTTCATTCAAGAATATGCACAAACACAAAATAAATTCATTACATAAATAATTATATAAACGGTTGATGTAGCTAATATGTTCTTAGTAATATTTTTAAGAAATATTATTTTATGCATTTTTAGTAGACTTACGTAAACTGAAAAGAAATTTCAGTTTAAACTTCATTTTAAGTATTTTTAAAATAAAGAAAAGTATCGAAAATTGAGCACCTAATAGTTTTTAATTTTAATTTTTATAATTTTAATTTTTGAATTTGCGAAAATACCATGTAAACTATTAACTATTTATAAAACAAATTAAAGCCCTCTCTTTAAGAGATATGCAACATACCAATAAGTATTTGGGTACTTTCGAATTAAGAAATTTTATCAAATATCTAGAAGAATTCTATAGGAATAATTTTGAAACTTCAGTGTAAAGAACATGTTATACCTCGCATTTTTCAGCAAAATTTGTGTCCTGAAGAGGAAAAGTTCACCAGTGTAAAAAAATAAACAAAAACCAAAATGCTTTGGATCACCTTGTAAAAGGCAACTCTTTAAACTCGTTTTGGTTGTAGCATATGATTATGAGGATATTTTCATTATATGTATAAATTTTAAGAGGTTACCTGATGTATTCATGGAGATATAACAGTTTCTTTAAAAAATTGCAAAAACAATTTCTCCTTTTTTAATTAAAACACGTAGGGCATTAGATGCAGAGGAAATCCATTTTTAAGAAATATGGTATGCTACATTAGGCACACATACAGCAATCAGAATGCGAAAATGTTAAATATCTTATGAAATACGAGCACTTTTACTAAATAATTTTCAACTACGTATGCACAAGCTTTATAAAAATTTCTCTTGTATAATTTAATAGCCAAAAGTATTGAGCAACTTACATGAAAACCCCCAAACAAATATCATGTAAATTTAAAACCTTTCGAGAGATACGAGGCTTAACACAAAAGAAAATGCACATGGTAAATTATAATTGCAGCTAATTATGTATCTGAATATTTTAGTGTAGTCCTGTAAATCTGAAGGCTAATCATATCATATTTATACAAAACATTATGTTAGAATATTAACAATGCATAAAATTTCTTTATGATTTTTACAGTATAAAGTTATTTAAATATGATTTTTAAAAATGTCTGACCTAAAACGCAAACCTGAACCTGTACACAAACTAGTTGTACACGACCTATTAATGCCATTTTATATAGGGAACATTCCATAGTGAACTCGACTAATATATAACATATTTTAAAATTTCTAAAAGCATTGCTGGGGGCGGGAGACAGGCAGATAGAAAAATAAACAATCGGACAGACACACAAGTTGAAATCATATTCACACCTAAAAATAGTTAGAAAGTGTTAACAACACTTAACGTAACTGACAGTACAATTCCAGCAAATTTTTATTAATAGTTCTTAATGTAACTGAATATTTTTGTGTAGCCCTGTAAATCAGTTGCTAATTATATTATATTCCATGGTGCCTATGAATCACATATTTTAATTTCATTAAGCTTTGTAATAATTTTATCAAAATTTGGTTTATAGAAATACCTCACAGAATGCACGGCTTTGGAATGCTTTGGAGTGTCCCTGTACACACACAAACCAGTGGTGGTATTTAAACAGTATATATAGGAAACAACCAATTATGAACTTGAATAACTTATTTTAATTTCATTAAAATTTGTGTTCAATAAAGGTATTAAAATATGGTTTATAGAAATACCTCCCATACGACACAATGCTTTGAAATAGTTTCGGGTGTCCCTGTACACAAACCGGCAGAGGTATTCACTCCATTTTCAATAGGGGACATCCAGTAGTAAACTTGAATAACATATATCTGTTTCAAGAAATTCCATAAATATTTATGACAATTAGAGCGCGGACAAACAGACGAACAGACAGACAGATACACAAACTGAAGTAAAATTCACACTTAAAAATTGTTAGAAAGCGTTAAAGATACTTAATGTAAACGAACGTGCAATTCCAGCAAAATTTTACTAATGTCTCTTAATGTAACTGAATATTTTTGTGTGGCCCTGTAAATCTAATGCTAATCATACTATAATATATAGAAAGCATTCTTTTGCGCATATAAATAACATATTTCAATTTCATTAAGCTTTATGCAAAGTAAAGTTACTAGTGGATCTGCAGATCAGGAGCCTCGACGTACTATTTGCATCAGACATTATTCAATATGCCATTTTTTTTTTTTATTCCTTATTATATAATAGTATATATTGATTCGATCGACTTCTTACCATAATCACATACATTACAGAGGGGGGCTGCCGCCCCCCCCTCACCCCCCCCCCCCGCTTTATCTCTCTTTGTATACCTATTTGCATATCATATAAAGTGTTACGGTATTGTAAATGATTGCATTTATTTTTGCATAATTTCTTTCAAAGAAGTTTAGTAAGCTGATAAAATGCTAATTTTGTGCATTTCTAGTCGTTTTAGCGTTAAAATAGCCTAATTTTTCTTTGAAAATGCATTAAAAAGCTCCAATAAGGAAAGAAATGGATTTGGCGCCAAATTCGGCGATTGTTCCCTCTTTGGCGATTTTTTTGGCGACCTTGGCGAGAAAATCCTTATTAGGGATATACCAGATATGGAAGCTCTAATCTCATTGGCTGATGTGATGCAAGAATTTTCCAGAACAGTCTGTGTTCGATAGAAAAGTATAAAAGAAGCATTATTTTCGCCAAGGCGGTCAGTCTCAGATCTGTGTCAGTTTCGTCAAATGCTTGCTTTGCTTTGAGCCTCTTTGAATGAGACTTGCTTTATGTGTTATTGATAAAGAGTTTGTACTGTTGTTTTACTGTTAACGGCTGTTGTTTAAGCTATGTTTACTGGTTGAATTGAAGCTGATACTTGGTTTATAGACCTGTATTTTTCTGGAACTTTCTGTGAATAAATCACTGAATTTTTGCAAGTTTCGCCTTTTATTCTCGGACAACTTACGAACCCCCAATTAGGCATCAATATGTATTCTTAATAAACGACGGTCTTGTATTATTTCCCTGAAATTCATAAATACCAAATTTCATAACTATAAAATTTCATACAAAAAAATTATATAGCATATCGGAAATATTTTGCGTAACCTTTAAACTAATTATCAATTCTATGCCCACAATTTTCAACAGGAAAACATACTTTTAAAATTCTAATAAAATTTCATTATATTAGATGGGGTGCAACCTTGTTAAAATACACTTATAAGAAATACCGACTATAGACCGTAATAGTACGAAATTCCTTTATGTATCCCGGAAAAGTAGCAACAGTCATTATAAACGCCAATAATAAGAATAAACCTAATTAATTATAACTCATTAATTTTTCAAACTAATTTGACATCATTTGGAGGATTACAGTACATACTCGGAATTACTTTGTGTGGTCCCATAAATTATTTAGTCTATACACAACCTTTTTTAAGAGTAAACATGATTTTAAGCATCTTTATAATGTATGTTAAATTTATTAAGTTCAGTACAGCAAAAACGCATGAAAGTGCGCGCTTAAATTAAAAATTTGTCCATAGGCTCTAATGTTACGAAATTCTTTCGTGTGTCTTTGTAAACGAACCATAAACATTGTATACACCAGTAAAAACTATTCAGCTTATTTTGCGTTTAAAATTAATAAGTGTTCCAAATTTAACATCGTTTGGATGACTATGTGACATTGTCAGAATACTTTTGTAAGATCCTGTACATTAATTAGAAAGCTTAAGAGCACATATTTTCTTCAAACAACATAAGTTTAAGCATCTTACTCACGTACACTAGTTTCATTTTCTTCATTGCAAAGTAATGATATTAAAATGCGTTTAAACGAAATTCACCCCATACGCCGTAATGTTAAGAATTTTGGCGTGTCCCTGTACACAGTTTATAAAAAATATAGCAATAAAAATTATACTTTACTTATATGCAAAGATGGAACGTGTGCGCCAATTTGCAAGTCAATCGGAGGATTTTTGCGGCCGCTATTGCGGTACATACAAATTCTTCCCATAGGCCGTAAAAATAAGAAAAACTTTGGCGTGTCCCAGTACACGAACGACAAATGGAATACACACCTAACACTATACAGCTAATTCCGTTGGCCTCATGAATATATGTACCAAATTGCAAGTCAATAGCGTTATTTTTGGGGCCGCAATCTCGGTACATACAAATTCTTCCCGTAGGCCGTAATGATAAAAAAAACAGTTGCACTTCGGGAGTGCCGACAGAAGTGAAAACGTGAACAATTACATGTGTATTTCTTGAATCGTCAAGAAATATTTTGTTGTGTAGGAAATACTTTAAATGAAGTGTTTTTTTTATTCATTAATAAAAATTACTACTACAAAAATTATATTACAATTTTATTTAATGCGCTAATTGCAATAGAGACAGTGTCCGGAGATGAGGTAGAGACGCACCAGATTGTAAAAACCTGAGAAAAATGGCGGCTTTGGCCTTTCTCACGATTTTGTGAGGTCTATCTGCAACGTTTTCGGCTGCAATCTTTAAGAGACAGTGTCCGGAGATGAGAGAAGTCGTGTAAAGCCGCACCAGATTGTAAAAACGTGAGAAAAATGGCGGCTTTGGCCTTTCTCACGGTTTTGTGATGTCTAACTGGAATAGAGACAGTGTCCGGAGTTGAGAGAAGTCGTGTAGAGCCGCACCAGATTTTAAAAACTTAAGAAAAATGGCGGCTTTTGGTCTTTCTCATGGTTCTGTGAAGTCTAACTGTAACGTTTCTGGCTGTAATCTTTAAGAGACAGTGTCCGGAGATGAGTGAAGTCGTGTAGAGCCGCACCAATTTGTTAAAACATGAGAAAAATGGCATCTTTGGGCTTTCTCACGGTTTTTTGAGGTCTAACTGCAGTAGAGACAGTGCCCGGAGATGAGTGAAGTCGTGTGGAGCCGCACCAGGTTTTAAAACAATATACAGTATATAATTGTTAACACTTCACATTAGCAAGTTAATTGTATGATACATTATTTGTATTATACAAGGATGGAAAGCGTTTGCTGACGATGACGCGAATTCAATGATTTTTGTTCACCCAAAAGTTTTCACTTCAAATGGAAAGCGTTAGCTGACGATGACGGGAGTTCTATGATTTTTTTTCACCCAAAAGTGCTCAACGCACCTAAAGAAGTTTTCACTTCAGAAACTTTGGCGTGTCCCTGTACACGAACTACAAATGGAATGCACACCCAAAACTATACAGCTAATTTCGTGGGGATCATGAACATGTGTACAAAATTTTAAGTTAATAGCGTGATTTTTGCGGATGCTATCGCACGACAGACAGACGAACAGATGGAACCAAAAATCCTTTTGAGTCTCAACAGAGGGCCTCCATTGACGTTTCGGCAAAAATTGGAAGTCAATAGCTTGATTTTTGCAGTGGCTATCGCGGTACATACAGATTCTTCCCATAGGCCGTAATGATAGAAAATCTTTGGCGTGTCCCTGTACACGAACTACAAATGGAATACACACCTAAAACTATACAGCTTATTCCGTTGGGCTCATGAACACGTGTACCAAATTGCAAGTCAATAGCGTGATTTTTGTGGCAGCTATCGCGATACATACGAATTTCTCCCACAGGCCGTAATGATAAGAAAAACTTTGGCGTGTCCCTGTATACGAACTAAAAATGGAATACATACCAATAACTATACAGCTGATTTCGTGGGGCTCATGAACATGTGTACCAAATTTCAAGTCAATAGCGCCATTTTTGCGGCCGCTATCGTGCGACAGACAGAGAGAAAGAAAGACAGACAGACAGACAGAGCCCAAAACCGTTTTGAGTCTCAACAGAGGGCCTCCACTGACGTTTCGGCAATTAAAATTTGGTTTATAGAAATACCTCTCATAGAACGCAATGCATTGGGATACTTTTGAGTATCCCTGTAAATAAAACAGTGCTGATATTTACTCCATTTTACATAAGAAACTTCCAATATATCTTGAATGACATATTTCAATTTCATTAAGATTTGTGTACAGTAAAAGTATTAAAATATGCTTTATAGAAATACCTCCCATAGATTACAATGCTTTGGAATACTTTCGGGTGTCCCTGTACACAGAGCAGTAGAGGTATTTACTCCACTTTCAATAGGGAACATTCGATAGTGAACTTGAATAACATATATTAGTTTCAAGAAATTCCATAAATATTTACAAGAGTTAGAGCTAGAGCGCGGACAGACAAACAAACCGAAGTGATTAACATTTTTCAATCTTGTCGGAAAGTTTTTAAAAACCGTTACTGAAAATTGCTATCAAAAATTTAGCGGCATCATTTGATCTTCAGAGAAAGGGGGGGGGGGATATCAGCTATGGATACAACTACAATTCAATCACGATTAATTTAATCATGATTAATTTAGTCATGATTAACAGTTAATCATTTGCTGCAACTAATATATTAATCACGATTGATTTAATCATGAATAATTTAATCATGAATAACGGTTAGTTGTCTGCTTCTCGAATAATTTAATCATGATTGAATTTTTAGTTGCAGCAAATGACTGAAATATTAATCACGATTGATTTAATCACGATTAATTTAATCGCAACTAACGGTTAGTCGTCTGTGTTTCGATTAATTTAATCGCGATTGAATTTTTAGTTGCAGCAAATGAATAACCGTTAGTTGTGATTGAATTAATCGTGATTAAATTTTTAGTCAACTAATTAGTTGATTGAAAATTTAATCGATTGATGCCCAACACTGCTATCCAGGCCGACAACCGGTCAGCATTACTCACTCAGAGAACCTTTAGGCAGAAACATCTCTGGTCTATCAAGTAGAGCCTTGACCTTGTAAGTCCGGGGTTCGACTCCCGGTCCAGGCAATATTTTCACTCAGTCGGAAAAATAAAATTTCAATAAATATGTTATTTATTGTTTTGTTTTAATTACGTGTCACATTTGTTCCTTTATTTCTTTCACATTTGAGGTTGCACTTGCAAAAAATGTTCAAGGTGTGTTTGTGGGTAAAATTTGTCCCATTTGAAATAAGCTTTTAATTTGATAACATCTTCGATTTAAAAAAAAAAAATATATATATATATATATATGTTCAATAAATAATCGGAAGTTTGAGAAGGGGTGGTACACCCCTCAGAAAGAAGTTAAAGTCATATAAAACTATTTTGAAAGTACGTTTATATATAATATATTTTATTTCACCTCTTAATATATAATCTACCTTTATATTATTCAAATTCAGGGTAGGAGAAAGTCGTGTGAATGCCGCAGCAAGTAACGTTTTACTGTATTTATATGCTTTAATTAAGCTTTAGAGGCTAATACACCACTGTAAAAGTCACCACTGAAGAAAATAAACTGAACATAAATAATGAATGCATCCTATCAACTTTCGGATTTCATGAATAATCCGTCATATTTACTAAGCAATTTTCTTTTTCTTTTTTATTTTCTTCTATATTCAATAGAAAACTAGTTGGCATAGGTGGACTCTGCTTAGTTCCCCATCCTATTTATGTTCTCAGAAATTTCTAGTGCGAGACATATTATAAACGTGTTAAAAGAAATGAATTTGACCAAAGCTTCATACAGTGACAGAATCAAATCCCCGCCTAATAGGCTATCCACCGTTCACTTCGATATATTTATCTTATTCTATATTTTATCGGGGTCAATTCCGTTGTTTAGCTTTCATGCTACTATTGCCAATGCAATAATCCTCAAAATTCATATTTATATGAAAAATTTACAATTTCGCTATGATGATAAAATCGTAAATTACGAATGATTTACGAAATTTTCCTAGTCGAATATTTCTATTCAATCATGTTCAAACAAATATTATAAACGTAATTTTGAAGTTGTCTAATGTATTTAGGATCCTCAAAATGGAAGTTTATGCTCAATTTTGTCTTATTCTGACATGTTAAGTAAATCGTAAATTCCAAATAACTTACGAATTTTTTAAATTGGAAAAATCATAGTCTATGATATTCATGCCAGTATCCTAAATAATATTTCGAAAGTGGTTTGAAATCTTTACGATGGAAACATCCCTCAAGATTGACGTTCATGTGAAATTTTGCTCTATTCTGTCATGCTAAGAAATTCGTAAATTTCCAATAACTTACGAAATTTTTATATTCGAAAATTCATAGTCATTAATATTCATGCCAGTGTCCTAAATAATATTTCAAAAGTAGTCTGACATCTTTACGATGAAAATATCTCAAAATTGACGTTTATGTGAAATTTTGCCTTATACTGCCATGTTAAGAAATTCGTATATTTCCAAAAACTTGCGAAATTTTCAAAGTAGCATATTTATAGTTACTGATGTTCATTCCGGCATCAAAACTGATATTTTATTCTGGTCTGACATTTTTACAGTAAAAAGTTTCCATTAAATGCACGTTTAAGTGAATTTTTGTCCTATTCTCCCATGTTAAGAAAATCGTAAATTTCTAATAACTTAAGAAGTTTTTAAATTCGAATGTTGCAAATGAATAGGGTTCTTGCCAGTGTCGAAAGTAATATTTTAAAACTTATTTGACCTCTCTGCGACAATTTGTTCTTGAGATATCGTGTACACAGACTAACAAACTAACGGACTAACACACTAACAGACACCCTACAGACAGACACCATATAAATTTTGTCATTTTCGGATTCCTCACACTTGAAAACGTGTAGAAAAGTAAAAAAACCGAGGTTGAAAATTTTCACGATTACCTAAGTTCCCCATACGTATAGTATGATGGGGAACTAAAAGTTCAGATTTTGCAAAAATTTTCGATTTCAGGTTTTTGATGGTTTTACACATTTTGAGAGGTTTAGGATACGATTTCACCCTATTTAGAAAATGTGTGTATGCGTGTGTGTGTGTGAGACAAAAATTTTGTGACAACTGTATCTCAGGAACTACTGCACATAATTTCATATAAACTGATATGCAGTTGCACCTTGACATAAATCAGTGTCTATCCATTTTTGGTAAAATCGTACACACCTAGTGTTTCTTGTTATATATCAAATATTATGTTTCTGAATAAACACATCTAAATATACAGTGTGATTCATAAGTATTGTTCAAAAATCTATATGTAAGTCAGGAGGAGAAAAACAAGCGCAATTCTGTCGTGCTATATGCCTACAAAGCCAGAGATGCGAGACAGATCACCAATAAAGACAATTCATTACGCATAGATGATTTTACACAACATTTTTATTTTTAAGAAAGTTTTTCAGCAGCATACTTGCCAACCATCTCATTATAAACCGTACAATTTTTAGTACCCGCCTTTTTTTTCACACCAATAATTTTTTAAAGTAATTTTAGTCTTATTTAATCGTAACAACATTTAGAGAGAATTACACTAAAAATATAGTGATGTGAGAAATGGGGTGTTTTTTCAGGGGGCGTTAACAATTGTACGGTTATTAATGAGATGGTTGGCACGTATGCAGCAGGTATTTTAAGTTGCAGAGTACATCTTAAATACACGACACGCAACGACGATAAACGTTTGCGAGAATGCAAGAATGCTTGGTGTATAGACAATAATTCGAGCCTCTAAATCCACTTTCCATTCCACAGGAGTTTCGTGTACTAAGGATCTCATCTTACCACAAAGAAGTTTGTCAGATCTGGTAAATGAGGTGGGCATGGCTGTTAAGTGCAATTAGTTGTTCCATAAACGAAGAACATATCCGCCATTTCTCTATTCGCGTATCGATTAATCCTTTCTTAACGTCATAAACCCAAAATACGCATTTAATCAGTTCATCTTAGAGCCCCTAAATAAAATAATAGGCCGGCGCATCACCGCCATTTTTTTGCCTCCGAAGAGGATAGCATTCCCGCTTGGCATCCTTATCGCTTCCCTAATGATTTTAAGACATCTTGATCTGAAGCTAATCCAGTCAAGATAAGATCAATAAGCAACAATAATATTCCTAAAAACACATTTTTTTCACAGTATATTTCTCAGGATGTCATTTAATTCTGAGGATATCCTATGGATGAACTGGGTAAGATGTTTTGTTAGGGCGGTTTCTGTTTCTTTTACAAAATGTCACCAAAACTCAAATACACAGTCTGCAGAACACTTTATATTCATTTCTTGAATGATTATAGCAGTTTATCGCTAAACAAACTTCCATATCATCGTTTACTTAGCTAAAATTATGAAATATAATAAATCAAGTTACTCTAAAGTCACGTAAGGCGATAAAAAAAAAATGTTTGTCGTTTATCAGAGAAACACGCTGGGTACACGTGGCAACCCTAAGGCAACAAAATGCCTGATGCGCCAGCTCGTATATATAGGAGCCTTAGTTCATCCTAGCCAGCTTTCCTGGTGACCTCTTGGGCTCTCTTGCGTGTCGGAATTGCGCATGGGTCTCTTATGTTTCAACGTGATTCTTACCTGTTATTGTATTTCTGATTGCCACGTAGATCATTGAATCGCCCTGTATAAAAATACTGAACCAGTAAAATACATGCCTAAACATCAGGAAATAATGCTTTAATAAGAAGAGGTATTTAATTATCAGTAAAAAGTATAAGGCCTTTCACATTACTAAAGTTACTAAACAAGTGCTAAATATTAATAATATATTAAGATTGAGCAGAGATATTAAAATTCCAATAAAAAGCATTACAAAGCTATCATATTATTAAGTTACTAAACACATTCTAAATTGTAATTTCTTCCTTATTATTAAAATCAAGTGAATATTTATGAAGTAAATGCGAATGATATAAGTATTTAAGAATACATACATATTTTAGAATCATCAAGATAAAATGCTGATCTTAATAGATGATAGATAATAGATCTTAATATATTTTATTTTTAATTAGAATAATGAAGTATCCTTGACATAAACACAGATTAACTACATTAGACGCTACTGGTAGCGCGTGCGAATTCTGGACAATGCATACCATGCATTGAAATCTACCGCTTTGAATGAAAGGGAATGTGGAAAGAGAGAAAGGTAAAAAAGTTATCGGACTACATTTCCTGACGTCAGAGCAGCTGCGAATTTAAAACTTGAAGATTTCTTTCATATTCAGATGGTGTACATTAGAGGTCTACACAGGTCGAAAGTTAAAGATCTGGGCCCGGCCCAGCCCGGCGTCCTAAATTTAGAGATCATTTCGTGTATTTAACAATACAGGGTGATCGCAAACATTACTGATTTTGCTCAATTTGTTACTGGCCGCTTAAATGTTTTCTTAAGCCAATCTTCACTGAAAAACATGTGAAAGACCCAATTATTTCAATACTCAACCTCTGAAAATATTTCATTGAGAGACAAATTTTTAAATTGAAAAAAACTGATCGTTTGCAAATCTTTTGTTCAATATTGTGTATTAATTTAAATTGCACTGAAGTTTTAGTTTGTGTTTATTTAACGGAAAAGAAAAATATGAAAAGATATGAATGATTTTATTATACTGTTGTTATGCATTACACTGCATAAAAAAAGTAGACGGACACTTCTTCACAATTTTTTAAAACCCCGTCTCTGTTTAATAGGAAATGTCAATTAAAATTCTTTAACATGTTTATACTTATCAATCTTCATATTTTTGACAGACAAATAAAAGTATTCAATTATTTATAATTTTAATGTAGGGAAAAGCAGAAAAGAGAAAATATATACATTTGCACAATATATATTTTTTAAAAAAAGTAGACGGACACTGGTCAAAAACTGCAATTACCTAAGTGAGTGTTTCTTGCGGAATACCAATTTTGCATGTACATGTACATTTGGCATTTTACCAATTGCTAACGTGCTTGACAAGATGGTTTTACGTAGTTAAATTTCTTGGAGATGAACGCGCCATGCTACGAGGAATTCCTCTAACTGATTACCAGAAAGAACAGATTATAGCGCTGAAAAATGCTAATAAAGGAGTCAGAGAAATTAGTAGGCTACTTCTAATAAGCAAAAGTTGCATCAGCGATTTTCTACGTGCTCCTGGAGCCCATAGCGTAAGGAAAAAGAGTGGCCGGCCAAAGAAACTTTCGCTATGAGACCAAAGAAAAATTTTTACTGAGCTGAAAAAAACTGGAGCATCAATTCCCAGAGTTCGAATAAGCACAGGAATTACTAACGTAACTTCTCAGACAATTTATAACTACATTAAGCACTCAGAGCTCTTTCAATATAAGAAGAGAAAACATCATCCATGCTGGAAGGATCACCACGTGACAGAACGCCTACAGTGGGCTCAAAACCATATGTCTTGGACTACAGAATGGATATCTGTAGTTTTTTCAGATGAGAAAAATTTAATTTAGACGGCCCAGATGGATATCAATATTATTGGCACAGTTTGGAGAAAGAAGACGAAGTGTACTCTACTCGGCAAGTTGGTGGGGGTGGCGTGATGATGTGGCTAGCTGTTGGCTATGGTGGAAGGACAAATTTAGTGTTCCAAGTAAGAAGCAGACTCACAAAGATTACATTGAAACATTAAGCAGTGAACTTTTGCCATTTGCGTGTGATCTTGGAAGAGAAAACTGGATTTTCCAACAAGATGGAGCGCCAATACACACCGCTAACAACGTTAAAAAATGGTTTCATGAGAACTACTTCAATGTTTTACCCTGGCCAGCCAAGAGGCCGGATATGAATCCTGTAGAAAACATTTGGGCTATACTTGTTCATAAAATTTATGAGGTGGACGTCAGTATGAATCAATTCACCAGCTCAAAGAAGCTCTTACAAACATTTGGGAAATTTTTTGTCAAAAAAAGATTCAGAATCTCATTGATTCGATGCCTGACAGAGTATACGAACTTATTAAAGCAAATGGGAGACGAACCCCTTACTAAAAACGTTTTATTTTAGAGATACAAGATGTGTCCATCTACTTTTTTTAAGAAAAATTACAGTGCAAATATGCACCATTTTTGTTTCTTGAATTTTTCCACTACATAATTCAAAAGGATTGAATCTATATCCAAAAAATAATTATATATGATGTCTCAAGAATATAATTATATTAGAGAAATTAACCTCATATCTCTAATTAAAGAAATAAACGGCTTTAAAGTATTACAAGTAAGTGTCCGTCTACTTTTTTATGCAGTGTATATGTTGTTATACGTTATTTCACGTCAGTGACTCTCCTTATAAATCTTTCCAAAGTAGCCTTTTGAAATACGAACAATGTCAAATCTATAGCCGTGTCGAACACAATACGCTTTTAAAAATAATATATTGGTCCAACCGTGTTTCACTCCATGAGAACTGGCCTCCCGCAATTAAAAAGCTTATGCAACTTTTAGCATGAGAGAGAAATATTTAAAAAGGCTTACGGCCCAAAAAATGATTAGATGCAACATAATCAGTCCGAATTTTCTTCACTGGACAGTCCCAACAAGCAATAAAACACTTATAACTATGACGCCCCTGAGACATGATAAAGGAATATCCGTGGAACAATGAAAACAGAGGATGCAAAACAGGTTGAAAATCTTTTTCTCTTTTCCGAAATACACTATGTCTGAGAATGAAAATTTTTACTCCACCTGGATGTAAAAAAAAAAAAAAAAAAAAAAAAAGACTCTGATGTGCCATATAAAAATGAGGTGCTCAAAATGTTGCTTGAATAATTTAAAAAAAAGATGTTCATACACTAAATAAATAAATACATATTTTCCTTCTTATGGACTGTATTTCAAATATGGAATTATGTTTAGAATTATCTTTAGCTTACGAGTTCAACTTAAAGATCCCGTATCTCTTTGATGCATTCGAGTGAAATTGCTTAGATGAGGCCTGAATGGATTGAAGAATGCTAACTGATTTTAAGTCCTCCTCTGCACGAATGCGACTTTTAGGTATTTGACATCAATGTTGTGAAAAGGGATCCCTAACTTTTTAATGGCTTTCTGAATAAAGCTGAATTTTTCTTAAAGTTGGCTTTCTTAAATTCCCCTTTGTCCCTGATGCTCCATGAATGTGTATTATCTCCACTGAAGGAATCCTACCCCGAATGGATTTGAACCAGGAAAGTCTTTGCGAAATATTGATTATAAACTTTTATTAGACAATAATTCGACAAAAATCAAATGACCACCCTTTTGGTATGAAAAGGGCAGATTTGACAGTGGCTTCCTAGCTGAAAAGTTGACTTTTGGCATCTACTATGACCGCAGAGGGAGGGGGGAGGCATATTTAAATCAAAATGTGCAGCTTTTTGTGATGTACTCAACGTAGTGCGACAATACAGCACCGCCATCTTTAATGGTCGCCATTTTTGTGTTGTAACCGGATTTGAAAGTCGCTCCCTATCTGAAAAGTTAACTTTTGAAATCTTGTAGGAACACAGAAAATAGGTACGCTCCAATTAAATAGTGCGGCTTTTCTTGATGTAACCAACATACTAATAAGCCTCTGGCCATTTTGCGAAACTACCAATAAAAGTAACTATGTACCTATTTTCATGCAAACTTTGAATATAAGGGCCACTGATGTCTAAATGTGTATATGGAAAGAAATACTCAGTATTTATAACCCTTGTATATCAGTTAAATTTCTGAGCTTATGTGCTTTAAATTCGAAACCAGACTGACATAATTTAATCATATTTTGAATATCTTTAACATACCAAGGCAAAAGTACAATCGGTAACAAAAGTCTCCGAACACTAGCAAAAATTCCTATGAAAAAAAAGTACACTTAATACAGTTTTGCTATACATGCTACATCCTTGTCGAATCCTGTCAGTCGAAGTCAGTCTAAAAACAGGAGTCGACTAGGATTTATTTCACAAAACTGTATTAAGTGTACTTTTTTTATATAGGAATTTTTGCTAGTGTTCGGAGACTTTTGTTACCGACTGTAATACTGGCAGCATACTGGCGGCTTCATGGGTTAAACTCAAAATATGTGTAATTAAAAATCTAGGTAAAAAAACTTTTATATTTTTATCCCTCGTAGACTTAGATTTTAACTCTTTGCGCATTAAAATATACTGAAATAATGTAGTTTGGCCGTCACAAGACGTTCTCTTACACTGAAATTTAATACTGTAAATACGGATTGGAGATTATGGGGTAAGATAACGACTCTGTTATGAAAAACCTACTTTAACGAAATTCAAATGGGCTCTTCCCACCTAACGTCAGAGGTCACATGATAGAAGAAAAACAAATAGCAGACGAAGTCTTGTTTATCTATAGCGATTGCTGAAATGACATATTTTCTATTCTTATCTTTGACCAATCGTATTTAATCTGTGTTATTTTTTTTATACATCATCATTTTTAATCCATTTTATATCATTATTCATCATCTTTTGTTTGCTGTATACATTTACAATTATCATTTAGTTTATATTTGCTATTGATGTTCATGAAGAACATTATTAAATACTCTGATTTTTAGTACTTAAATCAGTGACAGTGCAATATCGTACTGCGTAAATCCATTTAGACCAGTAACTAAGTTAATTAACTTGTTGTAACATCTTTATGCAGTTAAATTAAATGAAAACATTTTAAAATTTCAAATTATAATCCGTAAACATTCCACAAGAACAAACTCTTATTTATTGCTAGATCAGTTAATGTGACAGTTACACTAGAACATACAAAAATCGATTCTTACAGTTAAATATAAATAAACACATAAAGTGTTTTTAAAAAAAATTATTTAATTTATAAATACAACTATTCTACTGTTTACAAATTCAGAATATTTCTTTTATTTTATTTTATGTTAAATATTAACATTTTTGTTCTTAAGAACAATATTTAATTGATATCGATTCTCAGAATTCGATTATCCGTTTTCCTCTATCATATGATTGAGCAGACGAAACTGGGAAGAGTCCATTAGGCTTCGAAACAGCTTCATTTGATGTGTGAGAGTGACTACCGCCCCCCTCAACCTAACGTTTTATTATGGTACCTACATTATATAGAATTCAAATCAGTTAGGAATTTTTAAAAATCATTTAAAACTATTCAGAAGTGTGTCCTTTAAATTATTATTATTATTTTTTTTTTTTTTTTGTAAATCCGATACGCATACTTTCTAATTTTTTTTATACTTGACCCTAAACACTTTTTAGCAAAATATCAGCTCTCTGGGATAATGTTAACGCGTGCCAAATAGATGGGAAAATCCTAATACCTATAAGGATTTTCCCGTCCAGTCCCGTGGACGAGCATTTTTACTTTCTCTTACTCATAGGGTAGAGAATGTACCGGGTTATTACAAATGAATCATCGGGTTTTGATACATTACTACGTCCGAACTTGGAAACGCATATGTTTCCATGACAACGCAAACGAGAGTGCGTTAACTACAGTTTCACGCTGCGTATGTGCAATATGCTTGGGGTCGCCATGGTTGCTGCGCGAACGTCATATTCCAAATGGCGACTAGACAGCAGAAAACGTTTTGCGTACTAGAATTTTCAAAGTGTGATTCCTTCATAACCGTTCAGAGAGCATTCCGGCGGGCATACAAATGCAAACCACCAACCCAACAAAGCATTCTGCACAGGTATCGACAGCTCAAAGAAAGCGGTTGTTTACTTAAAGGTAAAAGTTCCGGCCGACCAAGCGTTACTGAAGAAACAGTAAACAGAGTTACAGAGAGTTTCATCCGTAGTCCCAAGAAATCAACAAACCGCATACAACATATATAGTATGAACGTCAATCTTGGATGCTTTCGGTTTATTTTCGTGCAAACTCATTGTTGTAACCCAATTTTGTTCCTAAATAAACGCTTCGGAAACTCGATGATTCTTTCGTAATAACCCTGTATTGTTTTTGGGTCAAATTTTCGAAAGTGAGTTTTTATTATATTTACACGTTTTGAGGTCATCTGAATCTAAAAATGATGTTTTTAGCGGTTGGTCTGTGTGTGTGTCTGTCTGTTATCAGCATATATCAAAAAACAAATTATAGCAGAAAGTTCAAACTTGGTATTCTAAATGTATATCATATAGGGATGTTACACTAAGCTTTTCGTTGAGATCAATTCAATGATTCGTGTACAGGGACACCCAAGATAATTCAAATACATTGCGTCTATGGGGGAAATTGCAGGTAAGTAGAGTTTAACATCTAATAGACTGCACTAAACCAAATGAAACGAATATATATTTTTTATATGCGTAAAAACATATTTCATGTAGAATATGGTGTAGAAATCATTCACTGTTCGTTTACAGGGCCACACAAAAGAACTAGATTATAATGCGACAATACTTGAAAATGGATGGAAGTGTATTTCAGGTTGTCCCTTGTGTTATTAATATACATATAGGATTATATTTATGTGCGCCATGTGATGTGTACATAACTTTCAGAAGATATACAGCGCTGCTAATATTTAAGCCATAACATTCTTTTTTATTTGTTAGTTATATTATTTTTCCATGACCAGGAAAGCTGCTCTGGAATTGAAATTAATTCCTCAAAGCCATACGGTAAATAATGTATTTTTTTTTTAAGCTAATTATTCATCGATTGGCTTCTTGTATATTTACAAGTTTTGAGGCTTCCTGAATACCGAGGTCAAGTTTTATAGTTTGATCTTTGCCTGTGTCTGTGTCTGTTAGAGTAAATTAAAAACAAGTGATTTCAGACTATCCAAATGATGTATTTTGAAGTGAATACTTTGTTACTAGAAAAGCTTTTCAAGATTGATAAGTTTCAAGGAATGATGCACGTGAAAGTTGTATGAATAATCTTAAATGAATTTTTGAACTTAATAACAGATTTGAATTCTGTATAAATGTTGGCACAATAATGAAACCTGTTCCTTATCCTTGCATAATTAATAGAAAATTATATTAAAAAAATTGTATTTTTTCCTATTAAAATCTAAAACTGTCTCACTTTATGAAAATGATATACATTAATATTCTATGAATTGGCCAACACTCAATTATTTATTTAGAAGATAGAGATCTGAATAGTTACAATGGAAATGAAACATGGTTCTGATAATAATGATAACAATAATGGAAATATAGTTCTGATAATTTAAAATATAATGCTGATATTTTATAAATTGAATAATTATTTACATAAATTTAATTATGTATGGAGTATTTTTTTTATTCGTATTTTATATTTAGTAATATATTTATTTGATAATCTGCATCTTGTAACATTACACACACACACGTGTTATTATACCGGGTAATTCAAAAGACACAGAAAAAAAAATATATATTATTAAAAAAATATTGACTGTAGATTGCGATCTTCACTGAAATGCACAGAAATAAGACATGAGATTTCTTCTTTTTTTTTTTAATATAGAAATGTTCAATGTGACAGCCGACACTCATGAGAATGGCCGTCAGACGTCGCTCATTGGAAATTCTCATAATAAAGTTTAACTAACAATGTTTGATCGCTTAACAATATCATGATATTCTTTTAAAAGCGATTAAGAGCAGTCATAAACACTAAATGTTTAGTTGAAATGTTCGCTAACATCTGAAATCATATGAAACACGCCAGATTAATCAGTCAGATTAATCAGCATATGCCATCATTCGAAAAGACGGGTCTATTTTAAAGGTGAGAAAATTCTGTGAAAATAGCGCCATCTGTTGGAGAAAAATGTAACTAATATGCTTTCTTACACATAAAAAAAAAAAAAAAAAAAAAAAAAACACTCCATGCGCATTTTAGTAAAAACCACACACCGCTACTGTCGATACTTTTTCAATAATATATATATATATTTTTTTTCTGTGACTTTTGCATCACGAAGTGTATATGAACATTCAAAAATTAAATTAACTATAACCTTGCAAAATAACGTTTCAATAAATATGTGCAACACAACTAATTTTATAATAATGAAGTTTTTAGATGTAGAAAAATAATGTTTCTTAAAACACAATATGAAACATTCTGATTAATAATATATTAATTTCTATGTCTTTTATTACAGAGAGTTGCAAATGCGAACCGGAAGAGAGCCGTGATGTAAGTACTAAAAATATGTGTTTAGTTAAATGTTTTATGGTAAAATTTAGTGGAAATTAGTTAATGTAATTTTTATTCAGATTTATTTATTATTAACGTCTACAGCGATTAGATAGTTCGCGATCCAGACGACTTCTTACCGTAGCAAATTCCGAAGCGGTGGCGTATACAGTGGCCTCAATGCGACATGTTGTTTTAAGAGTATACAATACCCGATCTTGCTGACAGCCGAAGCATATGTTAGACCATGGGGAAATTTATTTACAAGATTACTCATTACCTAATTTATTATTTAATTTTGTTTTCACAAACAGAATATTCACAGCCGTTACATTTGTATTTGTTTCCGAAAAATTTAACTTTTTAATACTTTATTTTTGAGTTATAAAATACGAATCTAAGTGCAATTTTTATATTTTTAGCTGTAAAATTAAAATATTGATAATAAAAATATTTAAAAACGAGTACCAATTTAAAGGTTTTGAAATTTCTAAAAGCAAACATGTAATAAATAAATAAATAACAATAAAAAAAAAAATCAGTACGTAATGAGTCATTCTGAAAAAAAAAAAAAAAAAATTCTCATTAAAAAGAAAATGGACTTGGCTATTGGCGAGGCTAAGCACTGAACGCTTTTAAGTATTTCTAAGCGCCACAAACGTGCCCAAACTTTTCGCATCGCATGAAAATTTTGACTACGACAAATTCTTGCTCATATGTGCCTACGGCGACCTGTGCCCTTGGTAGGTACCAACAGGGTGTTGGAATCCCATGAAAATATAAGTATCTTATATAAATCGACGCCCTAAATCGAGAACAAAACTTCTTTTTCGCCAGTATTTTAAACTTGTTTTCTTCTTGTACAATCACAAAATTAATCTTGATAAAATAAGGGAAAGAAAACTGGTCTAAAATACAGATATTGCACAAATCTTTTCTTCGAATTTAGGAGTCGACTTACACGCCAGTACATACGGTAATAATAATTTTACAGGTACAAACAATGTTTTCGTAATAATTAAAAACAAAAATCCAAAGTATCCTGAATCATAAATAAAATATAAATAATGCTGAAAATTAATGTTACATACCATTTTTTAAAACCACTGAGGCCAAGCTTTAAACCTTAGAACACCATGTTCATAGTCAACTCTCTCTCTTGAATGAGCTCCCTTGACTGAAAAACAAATCACAATTTTATCTTTTAATCAGCATTTTTACCATTAATTATTATTAACAGCACATTTCAGTATTTCTCGCATTTTTGTGAAATGTGTGACGAAAATACAGAAATTGCTGCCAGGTTTAACCATTTCAAAGGTGGTGATGTCATTACAGCATCACCTAACTTTAATCCCCAACTGCAAAATCCCAACTGTGAAATTTAAACAACTAATGTTAAATAGTCCCTCGACCAATTTTGAAAAGAAAAACATTATCTATCCGTAACAAACTTTTATTGTACAACTCATATATCCTCCCGATGTGCACCATCTGGGGATGTACCTGTAAATCTTCATTAAAAAAAAAAAAATAGCTGGCACCCACAACAAAATATTAAGACAAATACGTAACGGAAATCGACACTTGAAAAATAGCACTATCTGAAAACACCTCCGCACCCACTCATTTCATGAAAGAGTTAGAAAACTCTCCAAAAACTTTTATGTCTCAATAAACAACATCAACAATGAAATTATAGCGGAATTACCCGATTATGAAATACACTCACCCACAAACAGAAAACTCCCGCGGTACTCTATAGTCTTTGAGGACTAATTGTACCAGCATCTGATATCCTTTCCTTTAAAATATAATAATAATAATAAAAAAAAATAATAATAAAAAAAACTCAACCTAAATCTAACATTTAATAAACCTTTATCCAATTATCTTTCTATTTTGATATACTGTCCTACCACCACAGAACATGTAAGCCGCAGCCCTTAACATGGGCCTTTTTCAAGGCCTATTGATTAGACCAGAGTCGAATGGATTGTGCAGTGTTTGTGTGGGACTATGACTTTCATTCACAAAAGAAAAAAAAAAAATGTATGGCCAATTAAAGTGTCTTTTTTTTTTTTTTTTAAGAAACATTTTGGGAATCGACACAGCTTGTTTTGGACTTTTTCCATAACCTCTTAACATCTTCAAAACTGAGAAATATCTCCTTTTTTTTTCTTAAATTCATTTTTATCTCATTAACCCATTTTCTCCTAAATTTTAACATTTTTTAAATTTATTTTTTTTAAGTACCATTTATTTTTTTTAAGTACCATTATACGCTAAAATTTCGATTTTCTTGAATTCTTTACTTAAAGTTTTATTAACTATACGCGGATTTTAATAAAATTCTGCAGTTACACTTTATTTTTCTAGCTCACAATATAGAACGACAATCAATAATAGCCTGGACATAAAGTGCCTCGCTGAAGGCACTCCACTAATGCATTATTCCAGTTACAGTTCTATATAATAAAAGAAAAAAAAAAAATACGAAAGAAATTCCTGGAGGAGTTCTTGCAGTTAGGACATAATTATTTAATTCTGGCAGCGATTACACAGCGCATTAAGGGGTTAAACTTACAATACACATTTAATTATCAACTTTTGTTTCTCGTATATACTGGTTCTCATAATTATAAGGACACCCTTTTTTCTATATTAACTAAACACTGAACACTATTATTTAAATAAATACATATATTTTTAATTTGAATTTCATTAATAGACGATTTTTAAAAGGTTTTATCGTTTTTCTATCGTAAAAAACTTTAAATACGGTCGAAAAAAAAAAATGATTTTTCAGGTGTTCACAATTATAAGGACAGCTCGATTTTTTTTTTTTTTTTTTTTTAATTCCTTCTTTAAATTAATATTTTATGGGGTCTCTTTTTAGGATGAAACAGTCAGACATTCTCTCTGGTGTATATATATATACATTATTCTTTAATATTCAGTTTCAATACCATTTCATACGGCATAGATGATATTCTGAATACATTTAAACTATTTAAAATTGCTTTCCACTTGCATGTACATATCTAATATAAGTTAAGATTTTTTCAACTTTTAGGCCACGGGCAAGGCAATAATACAGAAGTTTCTTTCTTCAAACGATTTCCTATTGCTCTAGAAGTAGAGCAAAAATGTTAGTCTTGTTGAAAAAAGAAATATTATCCCCCACTCCTGTCTAAAATCTAACAAAAATCTGAGAATTCCACGTTTAAAATTTTCGGATATTCTCTTGATGTTCATAATAATAGAAAAAATTACTAAATTCATTCTGACTTCAATAGAAACAGCTCCCCAGAGCATCATAGATCTACCTTTAAAATGCCCGATTCATATCTGCCTTTAAAAAATCTGCTCTGTCCTTCGCTATCTTCAGATCATGCCAGTAACTATTTAAACCATTTGGTTAATCAAGAATAAAATGTTTTTCATCCGAAAATGCAACATTTTACCATTTAATATTGTCTTTATTCAACTTTAACACAGATATTCTTTCCCCCATTAAATGCTTATTGATTATCACAGGTTTTTTATTCATTTTAACATATTATTAATTATTTTAAACATGCATAAATGTGGACTTCAAACATTCGTTAAAAATTACGAGCGAAGTCAGCAGCAGTCATTATGAGTAGAACAGTAAGAGGAATTACGAGTCTTTGATCTCTGTAAAACAACTCTGATTTTGCATCAGATCTCTCTCCTATCGAACCAGCAGTTCAACGTTTGGTCATATTTCCTTCAGCAATTTTAGATCTTCGAATTTCATTAGAAATACGGCGGTTTGAAATTATCCTTTCACTTCAAAAACACGTTTATAATACTTCACTACATGAATGCTCTTTTTTTTTCGAGGAATTATCAGTAATATCCGTCCAACATAACGCATGGAAACATTTTTGCACAACACAAACAAACATCCATGGCACTGCACAGAAATTCTATAGCAATAAATTTTTCACACCAACAGAACTCAAATTTGAACGTTCTCCAGTTCTTTCCTCTAAACACAACAACCTATAATATCTCACCTCAGTTCTCTTCCTTCCGAGTAAATTCACCAGCCCTCATATTCCAAAATTTTCAGGTCCCCTGGACGAAGCCTTCACGGAGGCAGAAATCCGGGCTGCTCTTTACAGCTTTAACGTAATTAAGGCCCCTGGCGCTGACAGCATAGACTTCAGAATCCTTAGACACTCCTTCAATACACTCACATATATTTTTCACACATGGACAAACTTATGCCTTAAACTACAATATTTTCCAGAAATTCTCAGAAGGGGTGAAGTGGTCTACTTTCTGAAGCAAGGGAACCTTCCCTCTGAACCCTCCACCTATCGTCCGATCTGCCTGCTCCCAACAATAGGCAAATTACTAGAAAAGCTCATTGTCAATAGACTAAATTTTTACCTAGGATCCAATAATCTTCTCCACCCCAACCAATTCGGGTTCAGAGAGGGCAGATCATGTGAACTCGCTTTGCAACAAATTTTAAGCTCCTCCGCCCTTAACTTCCAGTCTGGAAAGTACACCACTCTTATTTCACTTGATATTAAAGGGGCTTTCGACAACATCGAATGGCCACACATCCTACACACTCTACAAACACTCAACTGCCCGGAAAATCCTGCAGGAGTCATCAGCTCCTACCTCTCCACCAGGAAAATCTTGATTAACTTAGGCCCTAACTACAGTGAATTTCCACAATCTAAGGGCTGCCCCCCCCCCCCCAGGGATCGTACCTAGGCCCGATTCTCTGCAACTTGATGGCCAACAAAATTCTTCCAAAAATGAACTCAGAGGGTTTTAAAACCTTCGCATATGCTGATGACTTGTCTGTGATTCTCTCGGGTTTTACGAGAAAAGATCTGGAGGAACAGGCCCAGGCTGTCTTCTCCCTCTTCGTCTTCAGCTCCTTATTAATAGAATCAGACCTAACACTCTCACCCTCGAAAACGCAAGCACTAAACTTCTCCTTCCCAAGACTCCTTAAACGGAACTCAGTGATGAGGATTGATGGCGTCAGTGTCCGTCATGTTTGACAAGTAAAAATATTGGGAATCACAATAGATAAAAACCTAAACTGGCTGGCACATATACAAGACCTAAAGATAAAAACTTCTAAAATCTTCCACAATTCAGCAGGAAAGAGGTGGGATATATCCACCTTCTTCCTAAAAACCTGGTATAAAATAGTAGTAGAAAAGATCCTAACCTACGGCGCTGGTATTTGGGAAGGCAACCTGACCAAAGCAGCGTCGAATAAACTTAACTCAATACAGAGAATGTTTTTGGTTCAAATTTCTAGAGGTTACAAAACAATCTCTACTGATGCCCTCACAGTTATTACTGGTATTCCACATGCTCACCTCCAATTAAAATACAACTTTAACAAAACTAACGTCCTGCAATTAAATAATTCCATTCTCACAGACACTCTCTTCCCTAATATTCATGTCCAACAGCTTTCTAACAGCTGGCAAATACACCCAGCACAGGATGCTGCTTCCCTTTTCATAAATAGTTCAAAAAACAGCTTCTTCCCGTCTGCTCAACTGGCGATCTACACTGATGACTCCAAAACCAACCACGTATTTACACAGAATTCAACAAAATGAAATCAACATCTGTTATTCAGAAGCTTAAAAGCTTATTTTATGTAGAAAAATGTGTGCTCAGACTTAAGGGGCCAGGTACTTTTGTAAGAAAACTAGTTGGCATACGTGGACTTTGCTCAGTTCCCCATCATATATATGTATTCATAAATTTCTAGAACAGGACATACTCTTAACATACTTATCATGTTAAGAGAAATGAATTTGAAAAAAACGCTTGACACAGTGACAGAATGAAATCCCCGTCTAATAGGCTATCCACCGTTTACTTCGATGTATTTATCTTATTCTAATCCATTAATTTACTTTATCAGGGTAAATTTTGTAGTTTAGTTTTCATGCTACTATTTCCAATGCAACAATTCACAAAATTCATATTTATATGAAAAATTTTCAATTTTGTTATGTTGATAAAATATTAAATAACGAATAACTTACGAAATTTTCCTATTAGAATATTTGTAACCAGTCATGTTCATACAAGTATCATAAATGTTATTCTGAACTTGTCTGATATATTTATGATCCTGAAAATGGTCGTTTATGCTCAATTTTTTATTCTTCTGCCATTTTAAGAGGATCGTTAATTCCAAATAACTTACGAATTTCTTTAATTAGAAAATTCATACTCTATGGTATTCATATCAGTATCCTAAATAATATTGCAAAAGTGGTCTGACACCTTTACGATAAAAATATCCCTCAAGATTGACGTTTATGTGAAATTTTGCCCTATACTGCCATGTTAAGAAATTCGTAAATATTCCAATAACATGCGAAATTTTCAAAGTAGCATATTTATAGTTACTGATGTTCATTCCGGCATCAAAACTGATATTTTAAAACTGGTCCGACATTTTTACAGTAAAAAGTTTCCATTTAATGCACGTTTAAGTAAAATTTTGTCCTATTCTCCCGTGTTAAGAAAATCGTAAATTTCTCATAACTTACGAAGTTTTTTAATTCGAATGTTGTAAATGAATAGGTTCTTGCCAGTATCGAAAGTAATATTTTAAAACTGGTCTGACCTCTCTGCGATCATTTGTTCGTGAGATATCGTGTAAACAGACTAACAAACGTACGGACTAACAAACTAACAGACACCCTACAGGACGCCATACAAAATTTGTCATTTTCGGATTCCTCACACCTGAAAACGTGTAAAAAAGTAAGAAAAAAAAAAAAAACGTGGTCGAAAATTTTCACGATTATCTAAGTTCCTCATACCTACAGTGTGACGGGGAACTAAAAATATCAGAAGAAGATGACAACTTTACATACAATAACTCAAAAAACAATTACTCCTAAAACTTATAGATTTTAACTGGGGTTAAATAAGGATCTTTCTATTACAGTCATTAATATAATTCTACATTTTTTATTTTAATTTAATTTTTAGTATCAGAGCGAATTTTTTATCGATGTATAATCTAGCGCGCTCAGTATCTCGTTATTCAGAATTTAATGAAAATTTAACTGCTCTTATATGATATATAAATATATGAAATGATGAAAGGCTCTATAACATTAATACGTTTATAATTATAAGAAAAAATACTTATAAAAATTTTAATAATAATTATAATATTTTTTTTTCTAAAGAATGGAGCTTTTCAACAAAATTTTTTCTCGTCATTTTAATGGTAGGTTATTTTCCCATGTGGACAATTTATTTTAGGTTCATGTGATGTATTATTTGCATGCAATCTGCGGCTTATATCGACAAAAACTTAGCTCTGACTTAAAAAAATAAAAATGCACAATTATTATAATAGCTGTATAAGACAGATGAATTCTTTCTTAACACCTTTTAAAAATCGCAAGCTTTAAACTTAATCAATTTTATAGATATAATCTCATAAGTTTGCCACAATTACTTTGCCTGTGGATATAATGGGATAATCAGTTAATTTTGAATAAGATCATTTAATATTTTTATGCCCTAATATTTTAAAAATTTTCATCACAGGTAGTTTTATCAAACAAAACAAAACTTCTTATTTTTGTACTATGTCTTCTACAGGCTGCCTCAAAAAATGTTATTCAAGTATAAAACAACTTATTATATAAAACAAGTGTAATGATACTTAAATGTCAATTATATAATTTAGCATTCTCAACCTACAAGTTTTAAAATTAACTTAAAAAATTATTCATTATTTAAAGTACAATTTTTATACTGCAATGTGGCCTTTAACGAATTTTGTCCTTCCATAAAACAATAATAGTCATAAATTTCAAAGGTAATATCTAAAAAAAAATTTTTTTTTAAATAGGATTAATAGCAGAGTATGAATTAATATAGCTAACAAAGCAACTGAGAGGTGTTTATTTATGTTTAATATAACCACTGATGCCATTAAAAATCATAACTTTTCAATAATCTATTTAAAAAAACTTTTAAAACCTAAATTCTTAATGTATCGATGTATCGTATGGCATAAATCTTTTCGAAGTAACTTTTTTTGTTTAACTAAAAATTGATGAAATTTAAACTGCAATTTGGTCTAGTATTGTACAGACTGTATATTATATGTTTGTGTTCGTGAAAGAAAATTAAAAAAAAAATTTGAAAACTGTAATTTTTAATCCCACTTCAAAAACATTTGACTTAATGAGTAGCAGATTTTTTTTTTCCCAATCGGTTTCCATACAATCTCCCGCTGTTACCACCTAAAATTCATACATTAGTTAATTTTAAAAAATCTAATTGTCTGATCGATAAGCTGTTTAATCCGTTGGATTCACAAAAATTGCCCCTTTCATTTGGTATCTTATTTATAACGATACGACTGATATTTCTAATCTATTTTCTAATTTACTTTCCTTATTTTAAGTAAGTTTTTTTTTTTTTTTTTTTTTTTTTTAAATTCTGTCGATAAAAAAATTGGCAACAATATTTTATTAGCTTGAGATTCACAAACCTACCGTAGTGAATCACAGTAATTACATAAGAATTTGGGAATAAAGAAAAATATCAAAATTCTGGAAGAAATACATATTGTAATTAATTAAAATGCAAATTATAAACATTAAAAAATAAAACAAAAAATATTACAAACAGTTAATTTACTTAACCCTTTATATCCCAAATTTCCTTATTTTTGGAAAAATAGTGTGAAATTTTTTTTATTATATTTCTTTGCTGCATGAGAAAGATCTCATATTAAATTTAGCTTAAACTATAGCTTAACTATAGGGACTTTGAAGTTCCAATGAAATCCTGTAGTAAATTGAGGCTATATTGAGGAATTCTTTTGATGGGACTTTAAAATTCTGGTGGGATACAAAGGGTTAAAGTATATTAGATTAAGTTTGTTATTATTATTATTATTATTTAGTTTATTAAAATTTTATTTACAATGTATAATATGATTTGCGCATATTTCTTAAAGCTATGCATTAATTTATATACTATATTCTAACCATTAGTTATATCTTTCTTTTTTGAGAAAGAAATTCTCAATCTTTATTTAGCAAAAATTTACGTTTAATAAAAAAAAGTTTACTCCTTTCAAGTAAATATCGCAGTTTCAGAAAAAATTAAATTAACTTAGGAACTAGGAGCTTTTTACTCTTGTGATATATGTACGGCTTTGGAAAAAGAAAAGGAAGAAATATGAGTTAAATTTTGTTAATATCCAAAGAAAAAAAGCGTAAGTTTGCTCTAAATTTAGAATTTTTTAAAATGTGAAATAAAGAAGTTTCAAGAGAGGAATAATAATTTTCAAAAACTTTTGTAAAGGAAAAAAAAATGGCTAAAAATTAGTTTTTTTAATAGTCGATTTTTTTTTTTTTTCAGAAAGTTTACAAGCATTTTCAGAAAATTTACATAAAATAAATAATATACTTGTAATTGAATGCACTTCTTATAGCATATTTTATTGAACAATAAAAGCTATTACTTGCAATTTGCAATAAAAGTGTCCTCACAAGCGACCTCTCATAAAATAAATACTAAAAACTTTACCCTATTGCGATACAGAATTACAGAAAGGGAATAATGATGAATTTAATTCAATGATGGCTATTTTCACGTTAAATAAATAAATAAATAAGTAAGTAAAATAAATAAATAAAAATCACAGTAAAAAAATTCATAAATGATGAAATAATTTTCCCTAAATGGAGAGAAAAAAATAGTTACTGTATGCGAAACTGTTCTAAAATTCGTAGGAGAGAGATTTCGATTTTATCTATATATACACTTGCACGCTCACACGCAGCGTAATCGCTGTGTTTTCACGCTAGCATTGATGTAAAGTGGCAATGAGATGGCCCTAATGAGATGTTTTTCAGTTTTTGAGGATTTTTTTCAACTTTTTATAAAATTTATCCCTGATTATTTTTGTTGTTAAAATTTTCGTTGTCTTTTTGTTGTCAATTTGATTTTTGTTCTGTTCTTTATTGGTGAATTGTTCATTATGGCGTGAGCATTTTGGATTTTTTGATATCTCCTTTACATATTTTTTATTAGAACTATTTTTGTTCTTATGGATAACTTTGGCATTTGATATTATGCTTCACTTAAATTTTACAATTTGTAACATTATTTATATACATACATACATATATACACACACATATATATATCTTCTAGTTATTTTTTTCCCCCTGTTATACTTTGTACATAATTATTATACGGGACCTCATCTATTTCTCAAAAACAGCACATATTGACCTAAAAATTATCTTTTGCGTTGTATAAGGCTTCGCTTCCATATGTAATTGTTTATTGATTCATTCAAGGCGTCCTTCCTGGTGTTGGGTCGCTATAATAATGAATTATTATATTATATAGCGAATTGTGAGGGGGAGGGAGTAATGGTACAATTTTAAGGTCTTAAGCATTATGAAAAGAAATCTACTAGTTTCTGTCTGATTTTTTTTACTTTCTCTTACCCATAAGGTAGAGAAAGTATTGTTTCAGGATCAAATTTTCGAACGTGGGTTTTTATTATATTTGCACGTTTTGAGGTCCCCTGAATACGAAAATCATGTTTTCAGTGGTTGGTCTGTGTGTGTGTCTGTTCGCTATCAGCATATCTCAAAAACAAATTATAGCAGAAAGGTCAAACTTGGTATTCTAAATGTGTATCATATAGGAAGCTTTTCGTTGCGATCAAGCCAATGGTTCGTGTACAGGAACACCCAAGAGATTCGAAATACATTGCGTCTATGGGGGGAAATTGCAGGTAAGTACAGTTTAGCATCTATAGACTGTTCTAAACAAAATGAAACGAATATATATATTTATATGCGTAAAAACATGTTTCATGTAGAATATGGTATAGAAATCATTCACTGTTCGTTTAGAGGGCTACACAAAAGAACTAGATTATAATGCGACAATACTTGAAAATTCATGGAAGTGTATTTCAGGTTGATCCGTGTGTTATTTATATAGGATTATATTTATGTGCGCTATGTGATGTGTACATAACTTTCAGAAGATGTACAGGGCTGCCAATATTTAAGCCATAACACTCTTTTTTATTTTTTAGTGAAAGTGCTTTACTATAATATACTGTTTATATCGTATAATATTTTACCATGTCCAGGAAAGCTGCTCAGGAATTGAAATTAATTCCTCATAGCCATATGGTAAATGTATTTTTTTAAGCTAAATGTTCATCGATTGGTTTCTTGTATATTTGCACGTTTTGAGGCTTTCTGAATACCAAAGTCAAGTTTTATAATTTGATCTTTGTCTGTGTCTGTTAGAGCAAATTAAAAACAAATATTTTCAGGAGATCTAAATGATGTATTTTGAAGTTAATACGTTTGTTTCTAGAAAAGTTTGTTTAAGGAATGTCGAGGAATGGTGCGTGTGAAAGTTGTCTGAATAATTTTAAAGGAACTTTTGAACTTAATAACAGATTTGAACTCTATATAAATATAGATAAAATAATGAAGCAAGGAGGGGGGGGGAGGCGGTAGCCCCCCTGATATAGAAATTTTGTCAAACAAAGCTGTTCCGAAGCCTAATTTGAGTTGTTTTAACATAAGTTTACATAACAGTACTTGTTATCTTAACCCTTAATCTCTAATCTGTACTTACAGTATTAAATTTCCAGGTAAGAGAAAGTCGTGTGAGTGACACACCAGATTATTATTTATTTATACATATTTTTAATGCACTATAGGAATATTGGCTTTATAGAAAATAATTAGAAGAGATAGCATTTGTTGTTTATTAAATATAAAGGCATTTATGTGTTTGTTCCATTATTCCCTTGGGTTGGGGATTGGGACGAGCCGTGGGTCTAATGGGACACATCGAGATTAATACAAAAAGTAGAGTTGCAGTACCTATATAAAGACAGCCCTATTTTAATTCAAAATACAATGTACATAAACTGTATAGTATTAATTATTTCATGTTTAAATTTGAAAAATTAAAATCAAAGACCTTAAAGTCGATGCAGGTAGACGAATAGATTTTTTGGTCAATTGTAGGTTGAGGCAATTTCATTACAAAGCCTCTATTTTCTGTTGAGCATTTGTATTCTTTTTCTGAATATACAAAATTTTTGTACGTCAAATTAATTCGTGAGGCAATTCAGAAAATGTTCTTGAATGCCTTTATTTTGTTTATTTCAATAACAACCACCCCATAGGATCTGGTGGTTGTTATTGACAACCACCTTGCCTTAGTAAAATTTGCCCCTACAGATTTTACTAAGGCAAAATCATTTTCAGATATTTGCTCTAAAAGTACATTTTCTTCGATATCAATACTTTCTGGAAAGTCTTCATTATTTGAAGAATCACTTAATACAAAACTACTTTCAAAACTTTCTGAAACAGAAATACGCATCCTAAAAAAAAAAAAAAAAAAAAAAGCGGTTTTGAGAAATTTTTCTGTGTCATTTTAGTATTATCTACTATCTTTTTTCAGGTGTGTTTGTCAAACTTTAAATAGTTCATGCTTATTATCAGTGCCTTTGCACATTATCAATTCAGGTTTCCCATTAAATCCGAATTTGCTTGTCCCATGAGTCCCCATATGCTGATATTTTATATTTTTTTCTAATGTACGTAGCACATGTTTATCCGAAAACAATTTAACTAATTCTAATATAAAGTGGAATATTTTTGTCATATTAAATAGTAGTCCCATGAACATTTTTAGGCAATAATTTCTTGTAAATGTCGTTGAAAGAAAAAAAAAAATCCAACTTACTTTTAATAGTTGAAACTTCCTTTATTCACTCTTTTAAACAACTGCAAATGACGGACTTCTTGTTACTGATGATAATATCTTTGGTGGTGCCATTTAGTATAACAATGTTTTCCGAAAAAAATGTTTTCAATAAAATTTGACCCCTGTCCTTATAGATCCTTGTCACATTAGCCCTTACTCTCCCGTACGCATATATTAAAATATTACCTGAAAGTTAAAGAAATAATAATGTTAAAACTAAAAATTTAAAGAAAGGGGGCAAGGGGAAAAATAATACGCATAAATATTTTGATCAATATTTTTTTTTTTTTTTTTTTTTTGTTCTTATTTTGCAATTCCAATGTATATATATTTGATAATTATAAAATGTCGGTAAAAAGAGAGAGACAAAGAGAAAAGAAAACCTTTTACGAACAGAATCAACTTGAGATAAGTTTCGAATTCCGATTTTCGCAGTTCGTTTGGCAAATAACGTTAAAAGTTCAATAACTGAAATTAAGGTATTTTTCTAAAGTGTTGCAAAGGTAATAATGATTCAATAAATGATTACTTCATCTAAAGAGTATAGAATTTATAATTATCTAAAATAGATAAACAGATGATTTAAAAATTAAACTAATTGTAATTTTTGATAAATACTTTTATTTATTTATTTATTTATTTATTTATTTTTTTAATCTTCAGTTATTTACATGGAGTATTAAAAATATATTGTTTGTAGTTTTTAAGGATTTATGATTATAAATTTTATTTCACAGCAATTATTTTCGACTTGTAATTGGTACACAGAATCAACATATAAAATAGTGGTATTATTTTGAGTGTCCATTAAAAACTTCTTTGTATTGATTTACAAACAGCTTCAAAATTTATTTATTTATTTATTTTTAACGTAGTTCAATGTATGAAATACGTGTTTTCCTGAAAAATTCCTAAACATTTCCACTAAGCGATACATACATATGCACATTTTTCTCATGAGAATTTCGCACTTTGCATACAGGTGAAAATAAAGAAATAAAGAATATATATATATATATATATATATATATATATATATATATATATATATATATATCATTCGCAAATGAAGATAAACTAGTTAATTATAGCTCTTCACTGAAATGAAATACTATTTATGTCTGTAAAAAAAATGCCATCAAAGTAAAAATTATCTAATTAATAAATTGATCCATTCAAATAGTTAAAAAAAATAATCATAATAAATCGCAAAGGTGCGTGGTTAAGAGCCTGGGTAAATTCAGATTTACAGCCTAGACGTAATCGAATATTCCTCTTCCACAATCCAAATATCCAACCTACACTGTCATATAATCCTGCATACTTTATGCAAATTTACTAGCAAGACTCAATGAAATACCGAGAAAAATCCCTTCCAGTACTCGAAATTCCCTAGATTTTTTCATAAATCCCTCCAATACCTATGGCAGTACGCATGCGCGACCTCCATCGAGCGAAATCCAGTGTCCTCCTCGCTCCGTGCAGGAAAACCACCATAACCGGAGAATTGAGAGAAATACTGGATCTTAATTTATTTGAACGCTTTATACTTTTCCTTTTTTGGAGATTTATTTCCATAAAACTGTGGCCGCGTTCCTTTTTTGTTTAACATTCAATGGACGAGAACTATACTTACGTTCGATTATTGTTCTAAAAGGTGTAGTTCATGTTCTGCTTACGCATCCGTCTCCGAAATTTTCCCTCTAAGAAGACGAGCCTTCGTTGGGGTGATTCTTGTGGTTATTTGATGTCAATTGCTTGAAATTTAAATACCACCCGATTTATAGTAATAATTCGAGTTTAGAAGTGACCGGTAAATAAAACAAAGTAAAAGGAGGGCGACATTATAAGACTCCACTTTCTGACATGGCTCGTTTTTAAGCTTGTCCTATTGGATTTTTATTTCCTAAAGTTTAGAGATTCTTTTCTATCCAGTAGAAGTTCCGGTTGGTGGGACATCTGACTTGAGAAACTCTTAGGTAAGTAAATGATGTAAAGATTATACATTAACTTGTCACTGATTTATTATTTGAGGAATATTGTAAAGCTTTAGATGAATCTATCTTTAGATGAAATGTTACATCTTATATTATGAAAGGACGTTAAAAATATTTAAAACAATTGAAAGTTCATAAACGAGTAATAAAATAATATTTTAATAAAACATAGAAGTTAGACAAAACTGTTTTATCCAATAAATGAAAATTACACTACTTAAAAACCAAAAATAAATCTTCTAGAAAAAATAAAAATAAAAAATATTAGAGTTGTTCAGAGAAAAGAAAAAGAATATTTTGGATTTAAAATAGCAAATATACGAAATAATAATAAATAATAAATAATAAAATACATTAAAAGATAATTTAAAAATATATAATTATGTTAATTAACGATTACTAATAAAGGAAGATAGAGAGAATATTATAAAGGAAAAATAACGGAAAATTTCAGAAAAACAAATTACTTTTAATTTCCTACCCAAATGGATATTTATAAATATGCTTTAAATTATTGTGTATATATATTAAAGTATCAATATATAAATTTTAAAATATGGGATAGATATAATAAAATATCGTGTAAAATTTCATGTAAAAAATTTTATATAATTTATATTTTATTGTTTTACAATTTATGTACTAACTGAAGTCGGGTGCTAATTATACATCCACAAAAAATTCTCAAAATAATTTAATATAAAATAATAAATCTTTGTAAATACATTTTTAATTAACATTTTTAATGAATATATTGTTTAAAATGCATAAAAAAATATTGTTAAAAATCCGTTTCATTAAGTCGTTTTAAGAAAAAAGAAAACTTTTTTACAGTAATAAATAAATAATCCAGATCAATTTAAAGATCAATAAAAATTTCATTATAAGTAGACATATTTAATAATCATTGATATAACTTAATATTAAGCTTATAAATAAATGTCTTTGTGACTGATTTTTTTTTTCATCATTGAAACTTTAGAAATTATTTATTTACATACTTTTATTTATTTATTTATTTTACTTATGCTACATTATGTATTATTGACTGTTAAATTCTGTAAACTATTATATATGGGAGAAAATATAAATGTTTATATAAATAATAACTGATATTTTGAATTATTTTCAAGTAATTTTAAATCACAAAATGAATTACTTATAATTACTTCTCAACAATATTTTACATTTATTTTGAAAAGATATATTTAATTGTGGAACATGACATATTTTTGTATTATTTATATACGATTAAAAATCACAAATTGCTGAAAATTACAGTAAAAATAAAAAATATATATATCTGCTCTAAATTATTTCTTTTATATCTTATATAAATTATAACCAAAAGCAAATGATTATGCTAAAAATATTTTTACGTATACATTTTAATTGTAAATACTATTCAAATTAATTATTAACGGAATTAAGTTAATAAATCATATATATATCTATATATTCTAAAATAGAAACAATCCTTTTTAATTTTATTGAAAAATGAAACATTCATACATAAATTAATAAAAATTGAAAATATCGATAAATTTATTAGTTTTATTTAAAAAAAAAAAATAATAATTAATTTAAATATTAAAAAAGAAAATTTTAAAATTTTAAAAGAGTGAATAAACATTACGGTAAGTTAACAATATTTTTGTAAATTGCAAACATGGATTTAGTTTTAACAAATTCTGAAACACTGATACATTTTTATTAAGGCAGGTTTTTGAAATGATTTTAAAAAATGCAATAAATTAAAAGTAAAATTGAAACATCGATTTACAGATAAGAAAAGAAAAAGCTATCAAAAGAACGAAATGTTTAACATTTAATAATGAACTTATAACTTAAGAACTAAAACATTTTTAATTAGTGTATTCATACATTTTCTTTTAAGCAATTTCTACTACATTAACATTACGAATAATATTGCTATTGTTAAGTTTATATTCTGAATTTTATGTGTGTATATATAAATATATATAGGGGAGAACCGTGTAATAGGAACCATGAGGAAATTTATATGTTCAACACTAGATGGTGAAACCACCTCATTACTTTTAGTGAATATTATTGTTATACAAAGCTGGAAATGACTTGTATATGCGTACCTGTATTTGGACGATTATGAAATTGAGGTAATTGTAATATTGAAATTAGGTAAATGGAATATAATTTCCATGTTAATAGTAGCAAATGTAAAAAATTTCTGAACAATTTAGACATGTGTTTTTACATATGTCGTGCACTCAAATTCTAGAGGCTATAGAATAGACCAGAGAAGCAGGGTTCATCAAGCTATCATTTCCTTCGCATACTACCCATTGGATATAGCCTTTGGACCTCCCTTTTTTTTTCGTTCATTTATATTATTCACAAGAGATGGACAAGTTTATGAGGGAATATGCTGGACAGTTCGTTTCACAATTCCAAGTGTGTGAACTGTTCGGGAAGGACCACTATGGACCACTTGGTCCATATTACACGAACGTATGTGCAATATGGACCCCCGATACATAAATAAAATAATTATTTCCTGCAGTTATTAATAGTTTCCAGAGTGCTTTACCAAGCTTGAACCATGCAACTATACAATTGTAATGAGCAGACAACAAATTAAATCTTTTTAATAATGTGTATGTGCATACACATTGATGAATATTGTACAAATTATACAAATATGAACATATATACATTTAATTGATGGATATTTCACAATTGTTGAAAATATATTTGAAATTATATCAATGCCTTAATTTACAATTTAAGATCTTTAGTGCGATATTGGAATATCTGCTTGCAGTCGTATGATTGAAATAAGAATAAAAATAGAATACTCATAATTATTCACAGTATATACATAATTACATTTATATTTCAGCTTGTATTGTTTTATAAATGTGTACAAGTTTTTTGTATTTATTTTAGAGAGAATTGGAAAGAATACTAATAAGAATTTAACTAAAAATGATAAGAACATAATTATTATTTAAATAAATGAACTTATTTTAAATTTTTTAAGTTTTTATGGCATTTTTAAGGATATCAGTAAAAATTTGATAATTTTAATCGGTTATATTTTTTTATATCTTCTATCTACAGTATATTAAAATTTTGATATTATTTTTATCTTATATTGTTTATTTTGTAGTTATAAGCATTTCCTGTTTTCTGGTCAACGGTTATAAGTGCGTACTTAAAAAATGACTAAAATTTTTAAGAAGATCACAACACGCATTAAAATATACGCGTGCGTATTTGCCCTGATTATTAGTTTTTTTTTAAATCAGCTAATAAGATATAAATTTCAAAATCGGCATGGAAAAAAAAAATGTTTATTAAAAATAAATAGGATTTCTTTCTTTCTTTCTTTTTCTTTTCTATGTTTTCTATTTTTTTTTTTTTTTTTTTAATTTCCTTTATTATTATTATTGAATTGATAACTATATAATTGTTCACCATAATGATAAAAAATATTAATAAATCTTAATTTTAATGTTCTAAAATTTTGGCATGCAGGTCGTAATATTTGTGTTGCCAGTTACGATCAATTTTCTGCGCTAGAGCCCTTTACTTGTAGGATTACCCATGTTGAGGGTTTTTTTTTTTTTTTAATAAGGAGTTAGTTCTAATACGCATTCAGGCGTTTCTATGAGAACACAAACGGAAATCACCAGACGGCTAGGGCGAAGAGAGGAGACCTAGCTTAGGTCTGAACCAATCATCTCTCGTCTGCCATCTGGGAGAACAACTTTGGAATGTAAAAGAATTATCGTATGCAGTTTACAATGATGTCTTCTGTTAATGTTTTATGATTCTCGAGATTAATTATACTAATCAATTATTATTTTGTGTGCAGTTATTTCTTCACAGAAATCTTTTTTTTTTTTTTTTTTTTTTTTTTTTTTTAACGAAGTTGGTTAGGGTATTTAAAATGTTATTTCAGACAAATTGTAGGATGCATTAGAGCTTTATTACACTGTTTTTATTAACGGTTTATTGTTTATTTGCTTGTTTCTCCAGTACAAATCTTGCAATCGATTTTAAACGAACTTCCCGACTAGCTAGACATTTGAAACTTTTAGAATAGCTCATAACACGATGACAATGCCTTCTTTTAATACTTTTATTCAATTAGTAAATGTTTGAAAATTTCTTATAATTGCTCTCTTTATTATGCATTTGATCATTTTCTTTCAAGTTGATGGGATAATTCATGAAAAAAAAAAATGTATTTATTAATACATAAAATTGTCAAGTTATTCAACAGAAAATTTAAAACGTGGTATATAAAAAGTTTTTTTACCTTGTAATTATTTATTTTACTTATTACTATAAATCCTTTAAAAAAAACTGTAAAATTTATTTTCAGGAAAAAAAAAAAAAAAAAAAACACTCCGCTTTAAATCCAGTTAATTATTTCACTTATTAATTTTTGCGTTTGTGCGCATTTGATTACAATTAATAAATTTTATATATTACAGTGCTTATAATATATCTATAATCCACTTAATGAAAACAGAAACACTAAAATAAATTTCTCTCTTTTTTTAAGAAAATAATTGATTTATTTTATTAGCGCATGGTATATACCTTAAGATTTATAAATGGGGTTTAAAATAAATAAATAAATAAAAGTTCTTCGGTTTATAAATAATTCTCTAATACTTTTACCGAATGTAAACGTAAATGATACATTGAAAAACTATTTCGATGTGATATCACGGAAAGAAGCCGCGTCGATGCCATGACATGATCATTCACTTGTACTACAATTGCTGAAAGATCCTCAGTTTTTATTGGTTGTCATGTTTCGTGGAAGTTAAATTACTACGCAAGCGAAAAAAGAAAGAAAGAAATAAGTCCAGTTATTCAACTGCATTTAATTTAGTATTAAACAACAATTATTTAGTTGTAATTTAATGTTTAAAGAAACTTTTTCATTGGACAAGAATGAATTTTACAATGACGATACCAAATTCATGAAAAATTGTCTATCATATATATGTATATTCAAATGACTTGAGAATATATTTTGTTCTTTTTTAAAGTTATTTTAAAAATATTTATATAATAATAATAGTAAAAGAGATGGAGTATATTTTCGTTAATAAATCCTTTTCAACGGATATGAAAAGTTTTAAGAGTCAAACTTTCCCTTTTTAGCTACTTTTTGCTTATAAAGTACTTTTTAATTACATTAATTTACTAATAGTATACATACATACATACGTATATCATCTGTTCGTATTTTGATAATTTTCTATTAGATTTAATTTTTATAAAATTTCTCTCACGTAGGCACATGGTCTAGTAAAGAAATGATGTTTTACTTTCTTGAGCTGGATTTTGGATTTTTCCATGATGCAATATTTTGTTTTATATTTTTACACGCTAAAATTTAAGCAAATGAGCCTATTTAAAATACTAAATTTTATAGCTGCAATTTTGCACATCCGATGCTAACAATTTATTTTTCTTTAATATTTATTTTCACCTTTAATGCTGTATCAATTCAATTTATTTATTTTTATAATAAAATGGCCTATTTACATGAAGTGATCATTTTATAGAAATATCAATTTCTATTTATTGGGTACAGCACTTTATTGATAAGTCTCATTTGCTTTGAGGTTCACGCATATTTTAATTTTAAAGTCCAAGCATTTTTAATTAATTAATTTTTAATTAATTAATTTTTTTTTTTTTTTTTTTTTTTTTACATAATGTAATTGTAAACAGGCGTTAGTTTCTATTATTCATATATTCTCTGAATGTAGTTGGAAATTAATTTTCTTATATTTTGTTTTCAAATATATTTCCATATCTTTGCAGTATTCATGTAATGCCCCTGATGAAGCTACGAATTCTGTAACCCTACATTGTTTTAATTGATTTCGCCTTATTTTGATCATTTACCATCTGCTCCTATTCTGATAACTTTCTATAAGTTTTCATAGAATACGTATATGCTATAATTAAGTGTAACATCTTTACATGAGAGTAGCTTTCTGCGCAGAACATATGCGCGATAGTACCATCCTATCTAATATAATTTTCAGAAAAATCTCATAAATAAAATCACTGGAAATTTTCATACATTATTTTATTTTCAATAAAAGAGATTTGAATCTTCGATATTTGCATTATAATTTCAATTTTAGAAAATAATATTTTGCGCTGCTAAGATAAAAATTCTTAGAATTAAATTATTGCTATATTAATAAGAAACTATTTCCCAAAATTTGACGGACTTAAATGACCCTACATAACATAAAGTCCATAATTGATATATGTGTCTGCAAAATAAATAAATAAATAAAAATAAATGATTTTCATTTTATTTATAATTAACAGGAAATTAAAAAAGTATATATATGTACAATTTTGGGTTTCAAAAATTTGCATCTTGATGAGGATGATTTTAATTTTGATCAACAGATCAGCAGTCGTCAACCTTTTTGACCACCGAATTCCCAATGTAAAACCCCACGGAGCATTACATTCATAATTTAAATTCCCACGGTCTGCTAATATATTATTGATTAAGAATTGTAAAAATATTTGTAGAATATTAATCAGAGAATGCTCATTTTACAAGTATAAAATAAACCTATTGGATGCAAAATGCAGTCGAACCTCGTTAACGTGAATCTCAAGGAGGGTAAAAAATGTGTTCATGTTATCAGTGAATAATCTTCATTTTGACGAGGATTGTGGAAACAGTTCATGTTAAAAGTAATTCCCGTTAACAGTGTTCACGTTAATAAGGTTCGACTGTATTATAAATACTTATCCCCCCCCCCTTTTTTTACACGTTTTTATTAGCTTCACTTGCATGTATGTTTCTAACCGCTCTGGGAGCAAACAAAAAATCTATATTGTAAAAAAAGACTTTCCCTACGTGAACGTTGTGGCTGTGAGGTAAAGCTCCGGGCTACGAACCTAAAGGTCTAACGTTCGAGTCCAGACAGGGGAGATTTTTTCAAAATGGTTTTTGTTTAATTACAAATTATTTATTTCTCATTCCTTCATTATGTTATTTATTCAGTTAGTATTACGCAATTTCTAGACTTTTTTACTATTAAAATACTTTTATCAACTTGATATGATGTAACTATTAATGTATGTAACGGAATCTTGCAATTCGACCACTTCTGATCGTTCGACTGACCTGAAATTTTGCACACGTCTTCATCATCGATGACAAGTGTTTCCAGGCTCCTATTCCTCCAGGGGAAAACAAAAAAATCTATATATAAAAACTTTATCATATGTGGCATAGGATTTGGCCGTATTTGTATAACGTCGAGTGACAACATTTAATCAATTATTATTTTTTGTATTAAAAATTTAAAAGCATGCAAATATTATGGTGTAACACTCACACGATTTTCTAATACCCTGCATTTTAATACTACATAGATATTTTGTGCTTTTTAGTTCACATTACAGTAAAAGCGCGTTCTTTAATTTTTTAAAAGCATAATTTTATTTTAAGTAAATATTTATTTAAATTTAATAAATATTTCATCATTATAAGAACGGAAATAAAAGTGATTGCTTCATACTTAACAACCTAAGGCGAAAATTTTAATAACAGTGATAATAATAATAATACTATTTCTGTATCTGAAACTGTATTGACTCAATCTTGTAATGAGTATGTGGTATACTCTTAGATAATTAAAATGCGATTGAAAATTACATTTTTGATATACAATTTAAACTTATGAAATTTTTAATATTCTGAAAAAGCTAAGTATATCAGAAATTTAAAACGATAACTATGCCTGAAACTTACTATTCAACTTTGTTTTAAAATCTTACCCATTTATATTCTTTCATTCGTAAAAAACTAAAGTATAATGTGGTGAATATGAATGGTTCAAAAAATCCTGAGGTAAAAATTATAACATTCTTATAACAAGTAATAAAACATTAAAAAATGAAAACAATGAGAAGATTTTTCTGTGGACTACCAGAATTTTGTCGCAGACCACTACACAAACGTCCTGCCGAATAGTCAACAAAGAATAGTGAGGCTTAACTGGTTTTAAAATTTCCTAATATACTTCTATATATGATCTTTTGGGCTCCTATATAGGACTCCTATTGTGTTTCCAGTGTGGATAAAAGCATTTTTGAATGAAAAAGTATAAACCAACATAGCATGAACAAAATAAACAAAATTCAAAAACTGGTACGGAGGCAGGACACATGACCATTAAGAACATCTCTGATTGGCTGGCTGGAGGAATAACCATTTCAGTACAAAAAAAGTTAATATTTTTTCAATATATATATATATATATTATGAAAAATGTACTTTTGAACTGTATTATTAGATTCTACTTTTGCAGCCCAAATCTCGAATTTTTGCTTTAAACAAGCCGATCTGGATTGGCCAATCATTTAACATCTTGCGTCATTATCGTACCTTTTTCGACAAAATTTAATCGTAACTGTTCCACTTTATAGAATTATTACATATATGAGGAGCAAACATTCAAACCGTGTTTTTTCCTTCGGATACAATTTATCAGAAAAAACAAAAAAACTAGTAAATAAAAATATATATATATACATTTAAATTCTAATTATTGTTTGTTTAGATGTATTACTATTTTCTAGGAAGATATGTAGACATACACTACCTAATGAACTTAAAATTAATTAGAAAAATGCATTTGAAATTTGGAGAAAACATGTTTTGTACGAAAACCCGAGGAGGAAACATGTTTTGAATGTTTCCAGTGTAGATAAAAGCACTTTTTGAATGAAAAAGTATAAACAAACATAGCATGAACAAAATAAACTTAAAAAACGGTATGTGGGCAGGACACATGACCATTAAGAACAGCTCTGATTGGCTAGCTGGAAGAGTCACCATTTGAATGGAGACAGGCTCTGGAGGAAGCACTTTTTGATAGAAACCTCAGTTTTCTAAGTAAGTTTATAATGGGATAAAATTAGTGTTAATTAACAATAACAGTATATTTTCGTACTATTTTATGTTGAGATTAAATAAAAATCACTAACTTTTTTTTTTTCTTGGAGAAAACACGGTTTGAATGTCTGCTATTCATTCATATATATATGAGTATCACATGAGAATTTTCTGATAATAGGTTCAAATGTAAATCATTATATTTCATCTTTTCGTCTGTTTGTTTTAACCAATACCTGTTTATATACGTGATATTTAACAATACATTTAAATTACTAAGCTATTTAATATGAATGTCCGTACTTTTAAACTTTTACCTATGCATTTACTCAAGAATATTTATAATCATGCTCAATAAATGGTCGCTTAAATAGAATAATAGCAAAGAACTTAAAAGATATGTATACAGGGTTATAATTAAAGTTGCGATTTAAAAACGCTATGATACTACCCATCAGAGCGATTGGATATTTTACCAGAGCAATCGTGAGGCAATGAAATTTTGTTTGGGGGAGGAAAAAAGTAGTTCCAACATGTGCCTACAGAGGGCGCTGTCAGGGTCCTGTCAGGGAAAACGCCTAAATGGACTCATTAAACACAGGAATGTTATTAGCAACACAATGGAATAGCAGGACACAACAGAATTCAAGGGTTTACTACAATGTTTTTAGTAAAAAGACAAGAATATGTGTTTACAGAGGAATCAGTCATAGTAAAAAGAGAAAAAGAGGTGCTTCATGAAACAAATACTTTAGGATAATTAACGACACATTTTGGAACTTTTTTTGTTTTTTGCCAAACAAAAGTTCATTGCCTGACGATTGCTCTGGTAAACTATCAAATTGCTCTGATGGGTAGTTTTAAAATGATAGCGTTGTGAAATCGTAACTTTAATCATAATCACCCTGTATATATTACAGGAAAATTACTTTGACGATTCTTCGTACTAATATATTTACGAAGTAAATGTGAGTTATAATAATGAGCAAATTTCCTTTCCATATAATAACTTGAAAAGTTGTGATGCGTACAAGTTTAGACTAACATCTCTTACTATGCAAAAAAGAACGAAAAAAACATTTGATAGTTGATGATATTTTGGAATTTTTTTGGATATGATCTAAAGAGGTGCATTACTAGATATGAAATTATTCTTGTTACATGGAATTCCAGGTAAATTGTATATGTTTCAAGGAATTCGTGATTAAAACTTTATCTTTAATAATTGGATATCATTAATGCCAAAATATATTCATATGAATACGCACATTGAAAAATTAAACATCAAAATTAAATTTCAAAACAGATTTCATTATTTAAATAATCAATATTTATAATTAAAATTATACAGGTTATGAGAGTTTGAAGCCGAATAATTCAGGGAAAATCACATTAATTATACACAGTATTATTGTAAATAACTTTTAATTAAGTTAAGACAACCTTTTGCCTACTTGAAATTTTTACGTATATTGTAACCATATTTTTTTTCTATTTATTTAAATATACGGCCCTCTAGAAAAACAGCATAAGAATACCCTTTTGTAATTCGAAGTATGTGGCCGATAACAGTAGTTTAAAGATAGAACACTAATTAAAGTAGTTGAAATAGCTTGTATAACTTATGTCGCACTGTTGAAATATTCTTTTATTATAAACACATTCAACGAAAATTTTAAATCTATACTTGTGTTAGTCAAAGTTTTTATACAAAATTATGGCCATCAGACATTGGGTGAAAGAAAAACTCAATACATAATATGCCTATTCTATTTTTCTACTCTACGGTGTAGAAATAGGGACAATTATGGATTGTTTTGGGGGAAAAAACATCGTCCGTCTACTGGACGTGCCAGTGTAAAAAAATATTCTAATACTATTTTTGGCATCGGTTATGTGTTCTGTTGCACGCGCTCATACTATTTATTGCTTATGTTTTTTTAGCAACAAAAAAGATCGCAAAGATCGCTGTTTTTTCTAAATAATTAAAAATGAATGAAATACTCATTTTATTTCTTTCTAACATATTGAAGGTTATGGCTGGTTCTCTCTCTCTCTCTCTCTCTCTATATATATATATGTGTGTGTGTGAAGGGGTGATATTTATACAGGAGATGTATACTTTGCATTCTAGGGAGGGGGGGGGTTGTATTAAATATAATTAATTCAAGCATATGGTTGAATATTTATTGATGCCGGACTTCAGCTACAAACGATGAGAAGAAAAACAAACTAGAACTTTTCAATATCTTCACTTTTGGAACAATTTCTTTATTTATTTTCCGAATTGCTTCCCACTCGAAACAATTGCTTCCTTTGCTTCTGAATTGCTTCCTACATGATAAATTTTTTGTGGTGTAACTTCCTTCTAGAAGTCTGGTACTACCTTCATTTCAATCGTTTTTTCCCATTTATTAATTTTATTTCTTGTTCCACTCGAGAGCCGATTTACGCTCTTGGTGAAAATCATGATTAACAAATCTAATTTTAATCTCGCTTTTTCTCATTCTGTTCCCATATATGTATATATATATATATATAATAAAAACATATAAATTAATCAACCAGTATATATAATGATTTATTTATTCACAAAAAAAAAAAAAAAAAAAGTTCTAACATAAACTAGAACTTTCAGCTTCAAAGTCTATCTTCGTTTCGCAGTCAGATGCGCCAGTAAACTAATATTCATTGAAAAACAACAACAAAATCACACAACATTTCTATCAGGGTGAAATAATTAAGTACGACTCTTCAGCAAGTGAGGTGTGGTATAGTGGCGTTGGGATTAATTTCGATTGACTATGCTAAAGCCCTAGGCCTGGGTTGAGTGCCCTGCGTGTTTTTTTTTTTTTTCCTAAAGGGCATAGTCCATATTCACCCGAGTGTTGAAAATCACTACGAAAACTACGAACGTCCAGACCGACGAGAGTACCTGTGTTCGAACTTGGCACCTCCATCTACTAGCTTCGAGGGCAGAACTTGTCGGCAGATGGCGAGGCAAATATGAGGAGAGTCAGCCCGTATGAAGCAAGAAAGCTTCAAAGTTCTGCTACTTTTATGCTGCACCCCTGTCTTTCTTTCTTTCACCTGATAAAGAATTGTATTTCATCATTTGACACGAAGCAAATATTGAATGTTTTTTTTTTTTAAACAATGCATGGTGTTTGTTTGATATGTTCTTGTTCTTATTTAAACATTGAAAAAATCAGAACTAATTTATTAAACTGTTAAATCTTTAATTTCTGTCGTAAACTTTATCATTTAAAAACTCTCGATCAAGTTTACTTTTATAAGTCTTTGACTTCTTCAACGAACAAAGTTTGCGATAGAAAATTCCATAAATGCTATGTTTTTCTAGAGCAAGGATGTATTAAAATAATAATTTCTACTTTTTTACAAAAACTGAATAAAGAATTCTTTCCGAAGAATTTTGGAAATGCTAGAATTGTCAATTTGAACCTAATTTGTGTTTAATTTTAAATCTATCTAAACTATTTTAATGTATTTCAAAATAAAATTTTACGACAAATTCTCGAAAGATACACATTTTGAATCTTTTCCTATATTGTGAAATCTCTACACTTTTAGCAACAACCGCGTTCTTTTGTTAGTTTACTCTAAAATCTCTTACGTTAAAAGCGTTAAATAGTTTTTCTGTCTGCGAAATTTCTGGAGGAGTTATTTAATGTTTTTTTTTTTAAATGGATGAACCGCGGTTTGGATTTTTTAAAGTGTAAAAGATACTTATGTTATTTTTGGTAAAATTGCGTAGACGATGCTTCGTGTTTATATTCTTTATAAACGCACTGTACTAAATTATATGATACATTATTTTGCGAAACACATTATTATTATTTAAAATTTAATATTTGTAAATTTACGTTTATTTAATGGTCGAATAGACTGTAAAGAAGTTATAAAAAATATTTATTTTTCCAAAGAAATTTAAAACTTTCATAACAGATCTTAGTTTTGTCGATGGTAACAACAATATTATCACTTTTATATATATTAAATTACACTAACTTAAAAATCGTTTTTTTTTTTTTTTTTTTTTTTTTAAACTTTAATTATATCCCATAATGTTGAAAAAATATTTTATAACCTAAAATCCTTTACAAACAAACTTTATGTAGGCGAATATTAAAACAATTGTTGTTTTCGTTGGATTATTTGTTGGCCAACGATTTGAAAAATGGTCATTGATGGTCCGATAGTTGGCAAACTATTGGCCTCTGTGCAGTATTTTACATTATCAATTATAATATGATATTAAATATCATATAAATTTTTAATTTTTTGTGTGAAAAAGGGACGTTTACGCCCTCATACGCAAATTTAATACATAATTTACTGTTAGACTAATGAAATTTTCTTTTTTTTTTTTTTTATGATGGTACAGCCGTAGTAACCTACCAAAAAAAAAAAAAAAAAAAATGTGCCGCTGGGTGAACCGACATTGTTTTAACAAACCAAATGGTCTATCTGTTGATAGACCAACTTAGAGTCAGTAGGGATGAAATCTATAATGTATGACTCCCCCTCTCCATAACAGGGATTTTTCTAGAAAATATGTTGTAAAATAATTTTATTTATATCTCTTCATCTTTCGCAATCAAAAGTTAACTGATTGAAAGGTTTCTTATAATTAGACAATTTTTGAATTTTTTCCCCATTCAAATAGAAAATAGTTGAATGAAAATAGTTGAATTGAAAATAGTTTTCGATTGAACAGGTTGTTTTCATAATTATATGAAAACAACAGTTTAGTCCAAAATGAGAATTATTTAAAAAAAGATTTTTAGGCACATTTAAGCAGAACATTTTTTACCTGTAACGAACAATTTGATTACTTCCATTACCCGACTACCGTAGGTAATGGAAGTATTGTATTCAGTCCAAAAATTCGATGTCAGTTTTCACCTGATTTACACGTATTAAGGTCTCCTGAGTCCAAAAAAGTAGTTTTCGGCAATGGGTCAGTGTTTGTGTTTGTATGTGGGGAACCTTCTGGCTATCATATCTCCGAAGCTAATAAGAACAGAACTACGAAATTCAGAATTGAGACAGGTACAAATGAATTTTCCAAATTTTGGTGAAAATTGGAAAAGTTTGTATCTCAAGTTTGTATCTCAAGAACGTAAGTTTGTATCTCCGTAAGTTTGTATCTCAAGAACGGCTCTAACGATTTTCTTCAAAGTTGTTATATAAACAATCCATTAGATTTTTTTTTTCGAATGATATAGTTGGTTCGTTCAGGAAAATTGATAGGCGTCCTGCATAAATAGCTCAATTTCAGGTCTCGCAAGTGGGTTTCCTTTAAAAACGGCTGTACAGGTTCTTTTCAAACTCGCCCTATAAACTCCCTTTTAGACATCCTTCTTTATGTAATTATTGTTTTCCTGTCAATACTTGAGTATTGCAAGTTTTGGTAACAGTTGGTATCTGAAAAGCGGCTCTAATGATTTCCTTGGAATTTGTTAAGTAAATCCATTTTAGATATCCTTTCTCATGTATTACATGGTTATTACAGGAAAATCAACAATCATCGTGCTTAGGTAGGTCAGTTTCAGATTTCGGAAACTGGTATTTCAAAAAATAACTCTACATCCCCCCCCCCTTACATTTTAACTCGCCATGTAAACTGTATTTTATATGTCTTTATACGTGTATTAAGTTTCTGTTACCGGGAATATTTTAGGTTTCTACTTCGTTATATCAATTTTATGTTTTCCGACCACATTATCTTAAAAAAAAAAAAAAAAGCCTATAATACGTGTAATAGCGGGTAATGGAAGTCGTGTGGTTGTTTCACATCATATATTTTTTTAGTGTGTCTTTATTCAAAGTTTTACTGAATAACGTCGTATTAAAGACATTTAGAATGTAATAATTGTATTCTGTAAATATTATTTCACTAAATTTATTTGAAATATGTGATTAACATTGATACTATACAAAACGTTTTTCGTATATTACGAAAGAGTCTGAATAATTTAGGGCAAATATTGTTGAAAAATTCTGATTACACTACATAAAATAGCAAAACCTGACTGCCAAAAATCAGCCATAAACTGTTCAGGAAAAAAATGGTAAATTATGGAAAATACAACAAAAAATATATATTAAGTATGGGCTTGCCGTAAAATTTGTGATTAAAGTTTAAAAAGGAAGTAACTTTTTTTTTTTTTTTTGTGGGTGTGTGTGTATGCATTTTTATTGATTATATCGCCATTTTTTTCTATGACTGTTTTAAATGTTAATCGATATTAATTTAGTATACTATTGTTTTTGTTTGTTATATACACATAAACGCAATGACTAAATAATGCATTTCATTTAGAAAATTTTAAGTTTTCATTGTTTACTAATAACACTTAGAAAATTTTGACAAATAATGATACGTTTCTCGACTAATATAAATATTTCAATATTATGTTGAATGCTGTGTTCCAAAATATGTTTTAGGTATAATCAAGATTGTATAAATATTGGCATCGCATACTGGTTATAGATATTTTAGTTATAAACATCGCAATGCTGGAGTCATCATTTCAGACAATTTTAGCGAACTTTGCTTCATTATTCATGTTTTGATGAATTGTTGTGCTATAGAGCTTTGGCAAGTTTCTTCAAAGAAATAAAAAATAAATAAATAATAAATAAATAAAATAAATAAATAAATAAAAAGTAATAAATAAATAAGTAAAATGAAACCGATTTTTGAAAAAATCTAAGTGTATATTTTATATAATAGCCTATAATCAATAGCATCCTTAAATAAATTCCAGTAAATGCTAACAAAATTCATTGTTTTAAATTCATGGTATCTATATCATCGATAGGATCAATCATCGATCCCATTAGATCAATAAATTTAGTCGTATTCCGCATTAACAGATGAGAATTTTCCTCTAATAAACTATTTACCAGAAGCAATTGAAAATTATTCTCGGAATTCGTTATAAAAGCGAATTTCAATGTGGGCGAAATCCGCCTCCAGGCTTCCTTTGTCTCTTTGTGCCTGCAAATTGTTATTAAAAAAAGAAGAAGAAGAAAGGAATTCTTTACACTATTGTTATAGAGATAAAAGTAACTAAAAACACTATATTATTCAAGCTATCCATGCTATCACATTTCAAGTTATTTATTACTGCTAATTGGCACAAAATCAGCTCTTAATAATAATTACAAGTCCATTACCGATTGCTACAAAAGTAATTTAAGAAATTGAAATAAATGATTTAATCTGGATAATTTTGCATGCATAAATCACCTTCTTAAGCACTAATAATACTCTTTAATAAAATCTATTATACAAATAAAAGATAATGAAAAAAAAAAAAAAAAAAATCTCTTAAATTCTTCGAATAAAATCGATCAAATAGGATCAATAAATCATAAATGCAGCCGTTATTAGATATTGGTTTAAAATATATTTAGAGTAATGTTAATGAGAATTTTCTTTTAACAGAATATTTACTAGAATTTCAGTTAGGTACTATTTTTAGAATTCATTATAAAGGCGAATTTAAATGTGGGCGGAATCGTCTCTTTGTAGGCGGTGAAGAATAAAGAGATTTTAGAAAAACAAGGAATAAAGTCTCAAATTGTGTTAGTTATGAGTAGAAAAGTTTGCCAAGCACTATTATTTACATTTATTATTAAATTAGTTTTATTCATGATATTATGTTAATTTGTACATAATCTATTCTTATTGATAATACTGGTGGCATGGGATAAAGGTCCCATTTCTATATTAGATACCAGGTCTAGGTGAAAAATATTTATTGTTTATTATTTTATATCATCAATAGAATTTTATGAAATCCTACGCTAAGAGTGGAAGTCTTAAACTCATTTTTATTTAAAGAAATGAGTTATAATGGTTTCAGTTTAAGGTTTCAGAATGGTTTTTACAGGAAAATCGTTTTTATTTAGCAACTTTATAATGTTGATGAGGATAATAATAATAATAAAAATAAAATGAATCTTTCTAAAAAATTTTATCAGGTATTCACGCGCGTTTTGGAGAAAACCATAAATAATATTGGGATAATTAATACAAAATTTCATTGCATCAGAAAGATTTTCAGAAATTAAAAGAAATGTCAGGCATTTAAAACATTTATAGAAATCAAATATTTAAAGAAATTTTAGAAGCATTCATTCATTTTATTATTATTATTATTATTATAAAATTGCTAAATAAAAATTATTTCCCTGTAAAAACCATTCTGAAACCTTAAACTGAAACCGTTAACTCACCTCTTTAAATAAAAAGGAATTTAAAATTTCCACTCTTAGTAGAGGATTTCCTAAAATTCTATTGATGATATAAATCAATAAACAATAAATTCGTTTAATGAAATTTTATTTTTCCGACTGAGTGAAAATAAAATTTCATTAAATATGATTTTCTTCTGATCAGTTGATTGTGATTTTAATAAAAAAAAGTAAATTCATTAACAATTAAATAATCATTAGAAATTTGTAGAAAATGGTTTAGAACCCTCCTTGAAATAAAAATCTAGAAAGTTTTTACTTTCTTCCACATTCAGTAAAAGAAAGTATCGGAATTATAAAATCTTTGATTTCCTATTTTCAATGGATTCACACGTTTTGAGAGGTTCAGAACAAGATTTGATCATTTTTAGAAAATGTCTGCCTGTCTGTGTGTGTATAACAAAAAATTTTGTTTTTCCTGTGTATCTCGGGAACAACTACTTAAAATTACTTAAAAATTTATATGTAGTTACAGCTTGACACAAATTAGTGTCTATCAAATTTTGGTGCCAGTCGATCAACAAGTGGTGCGGCTATATAGTGATTTCTATAATTTAAAGGAAGGATATATCTCAGGGGCTATTGAGTGTTATCGAACAAAACATAGTGTGCGAAAAGTCCAGCGTGAGACATTATGCTGATCTAATTTGGGTGCATATCGGCCAATAAGTGGCGCTGATATACTTCAAATATCCCCAAGAATGTGAAGGATGCGTAGTAAAATTTCATATCCGTTGGACATTTCTTGTAATACCTCTTTGAGATGAAAATAGTCTGCTTTCATAATGGAAAAAATATAAATAATTTGTGCTGAGTGAATTCGTATAAGAAAACGTAGAATAAAATTTTGGGATGGCAATAACATACTAAATTTTTTGTTTAGTTCTCACTTAATTTAAACCATTATGTTTTTTGAATAACGCACACCGAGAAACGGATTCCATTAAAACTATAAAATGTGTATTTGTTGAGGTTGTTTTAAACCAAATTTTCATTAGAAGTAAAAGAATCGCTTTTGTTACGACAACACGAGATATATTGTTAACAAATTTACAAATTTCAAGAATTTTTTTTTTTTTTTTTTAATAATAACAAAATATTGTGTTTAACTTTACATTAAGTTTTGTATATTTGTAAGTAAAAGCAAAATTTTATAAGAAAAACAAAAAAAATTTTTGATAGAATTGCAACAAACACAATTTTGTTAATCTAACTAAAAATTAAAGTTGAACACATTTTAACAGAAATTTTTGTTGTGCGCACCATATTTTTGTTGATTCAACAAAACTTATCTCTGAGTAGGATATCTTTACATAAAAAGTCCGATTCCTGAATCAAGAATTCCGACAATATTAAATTGAATGCTATGAAAATTATCTAAATTCAGTAACCTAGAAATGATAAGGAAGTTTCAAGAAAAATAGTGAATTTTATTAATAGATACAAAATAAAAATTAGCTTCCTTTTTTACTTTCCGAACACTACAGTGAGGAAAGTATTGTAATCATGTCAAGAATCCGAATTCGAGATTTTGATGTTTCTATACGTTTCGAGGTCCAACGAGTCCGTTTTCACTATTTTTACGATGATGTATGTATGTGTGTGTGTATGTATGTGTGTATGTATGTGTGTGTGTATGTATGTGTGTATGTATGTGTGTATGTATGTGAGTGAACATGCTAGCGTCTAAACGCTTTGTTCGAATAAGCTGAAAGTTGGTACGTATATTGTAAGTCACCATAGTACGAACCCTATAGATTTTGGTGAATCTAGCACTTATAGTTTTTTTACAGGGACACAAAGAAGAATTCCTTATCATTATGGCCAAGGGACCAAAATCTTAAAAGTGCGATAGCATCTAAACGTCTTATTCAATTGAGCAAAAACTTTATACACATATTATAGGTCATTGATACTCAATCTGTATAGATTTTGGAGAATCTAGCACTTATAGTTTTTTTACAGGGACACAAAGAAAAATTCTTTGCCAAATTTTTAAAAGTGCGATAGCATCTAAACGCCTTATTCAATTGAGCAAAAACTTTATACACATATTATAGGTCACAGATACTCAATCTGTATAGATTTTGGTGAATCTAGCACTTACAGTTTTTTTACAGGGAGACAAAGAAAAATTCTTTATCTTTATGGCCTATCAGCGATAGCGTCTAAACGCCTTATTTAATTGAGCTGAAAATTTGTATGAATATTATAAATCACTGTTGCACTAACTATAAGCATTTTGGTGAATCTAGCATTTAAAGATTTTTACAGGGACAGAACGAAAAATTCTTTATCCTTATGATCTAAGGGCTCAAAGTTCAGTAGCGTTAAATAAAACCTCGTGTGATATATGGAGAAAAATACTCAAACACTCTGTTATGGTTTTTCTCTTTTTTGTTTGTTTAGCAACTCCTCTTTCTTTATTTCATCTACAAAACTGTTAGTTACTCAATGTTCGGAAAGTCGAGTGGAGTCACTCCAGATTTTTTATTCTTTTAATTGTTGAATACGCCAAATAGTGATTGTTACAATTAGCACTACTAAAAGATTTAATATTTTTCGAAGGTGGTATAGGCTTAAAATGATACAAGGTTTGGCTTAAATAAATAACCTTGTTTAATAAAAAAGCACCACAAAACTGTTGTAACCACTGTTGTAAAAAATATTACTTACAAACTTTGAATAAACACCATAAAATGCAATAAACTCGCAACAATTGTTTCGGGTCGAAAAAAGAAACAATCGACCCTTCATCAGGCGAATAAAGTAAGCACGAGTGCTGCAGTCAAAGCGGCAACGCACGAAGCGGCAACGTTCTTACTTTATTCGCCTAATGAAGGGTCGTGTGTTTTTGTTTTCGACCCGAAACAATTGTTGCGAGTTTATTGCATTTTATGGTGTTTATTCAAAGTTTGTAAGTAATAAATAATCTTGTTCTTTTCTTAAAACGATTAATTTTATGTATCTTTATACTTACCATATTTATTTTAAAATATTTTAATATATGAAGAATGAATAATATGTATAAAAGCCCTTAATGACACAGTTTAAGAGATATTTCTGGTTTTCAAAAATATTTAACAGGAAAATTATGAAATGATTTATTCTTTAAATGGTTATTATATCTCTAGTGCAAGAAGGTAAAATAACTACAAACATGTTCTGTATTGCAGATTTATAAAAAGGAAGAATTCTATTTCGTAACCATCGAAACCATTGTTTAACACCACTTAAAATGATGTCATTCTGTTGTAATCGCAGAAAAGTGTTTTAAAATGATGAAATTAATGCAGTATTTTTTTTAAGGCGGCGCCAGTTTGGTGTTGAGGTTAAGGCTAACAGACTAAGCAAGGCTCCTAGACGTGAGTCGAATTCTGTCCGTCGGTGTCTTTCTAAGGAACCGTATTTATTAAGTTTCAGAGAAAACGACGAAAAAATTCGGACGACAAAAGAGTCCTTGGTTCGAACACGACACTTCCTGTCTACTTGCTTTGAGAAGTTTCATAAGCAGAAGACATTTTGATCAAGATCAAAATAAAAATGCATTTATACGATGAATATTTTTTTCTTCTTTTTACAAAAAAAAAAAAAAAAGTCTGGACAAAGAGATGAAACAATTCTGAAGGAACGCAACTTGGAACCGAACCTGACGCCTACCATCTACTAGCTTTTAGCACATTCATACGTAGAGGTTATTTTCCCTTTTAAAGACCTGGGTAAAAATTAATTCAAGATGAAGACTTTTTTTTTTTTCCTTTTTATTATATATATTTTTAATCTCTTTCTAAGTACAAATCATCCAGAGCATTTACTTATAGTTATTATTTAGAACTCAATATCTAAATGCATATAAAATTCATGAACGGTTGTACTTCAGCAGTACTATTTGAAAACAAGTATCGTACTGGTACAAAAATGTCCTCCGTGGGATACCTTTCTAAAAGGTCCTAGTCGTTATTTGCACAAATTTTGAAGAAAATCACTGAAAACACCTAACGGCTAAAGTTCAACCTGGGATCGAACCCGGCACTTTCCGTCTACCAGTTTTGAGGGCAGAATCGCTCGGTCACTGGTGAAGACTTTTGTAATTGTACTTTAAACATACAAAAATTAAAATATTTTGATGAAATTTATAATGATTTATCAACATGCATCTGTTTATGGTTTTTTTTTTTTTTTTTTTTTTTTTTTTTAAAGTGGTAGAGAGATAATTTTGTTCTAAAATAGAGATTATTTGTCATTTGCTGTTGCACGTTTTCAGTAATCAGCAATGGATGATACAGTTATTTAATCTTACATGCAAAACATAATGCAAATATATTATAAACAAAATTCTAATGCTAATTATAGCAGAACCTGTATTATATATATATATATATATATATATATATATATATATATATATAAATCACATACTTTACATTAAAAACCTTTGCTAGTTTGGTTTATGAAAGATGTTCATTTTAAGTTGTTAAATCAATGATATAATTAATTCATTTTTGGAAATAGAATTTGCAACTTTAAAATGGTGTTACGATTATGTATATTTATTTATTTATTACTTTCTTCTATATGTAATATAGAGAAAGTATTGGATTCGTGAAAAGTTTTGACCTCCATTTTTTGATGGATTTACACGTTTGGGATCTCCTGAACACGAATTGATAGTTTTTAGAAAATGTCTGTCTGTCTGTGTGTATCACGTTTTTTTTTGTGGACGCTGTATCTCACGAACCAATGAATGAAATTTAACCAAACTGGTATTTAGTTGCACCCTGACAAACTGGTGCCGATTAGATTTGGGGATCAATCGCTCGACAGGTTGCGCTGTGATCGCATTTTTTTTGTAAACTTTTAACATGGCAGTATAGGACAAAATTTCGTATAAATGTGCATAAGGAGAGTTGTTTTAAACTTGCGATTATAAAATTAATATGAATTATTGATAATAGTAGTAGTTAACTAGGAAAACTTTCTTGTGCATGTAGAGGCATTGGTTCCCCCCCCCCCCCCCCGTAGCGGTTAAATTTTCAAGATGGGTATCTTTCGAAAGGTCTCGTCAATACCTTTAAAAGGAATGGTTGAACTGTAAATCTGTGATAATTTAAAACAAAGTTATCGATTTTTTTTACTTTTAACGAAAAAAAAAAATTTTTTTAATCGAAATTTCACCAAACTTGGTATTTAGTTGCACCCTGACATAAACTGGTGCTGATTAGATTTGGGGATCCATCGCTCAATAGGTTGCGCTGTGATCGCATTTTTTTGTAAACTTTTAACATGGCAGTATAGGACAAAATTTCGTATAAATGCGCATAATGAGAGTTATTTTACACTTGTGATTATAAAATTAATATGAATTATTGATAATAGTAGTAGTAAACTAGGAAAACCTTTTTGTACATGTGGGGCATTGGTTCCCCCCTGGTGGGGAAGTACACCCCCGGGAGGGGTAAATTTTCAATCTGGGTATCTTTCGAAAAGTCTCGTCAATACCTTTAAAAGGAATGGTTGAACTATAAATCTGTGATAATTTAAAACAAAGTTATCGATAATCATTTTTTTTTTTTTTTTTTTTTTTTTTTTTAATATTGTTATTGAGTGAATTTGTATAGGAAAATATAGAAGAAAGTCTTGTGGTGGCCACAACATACCAGTTTTTATTTTAAATTTTTGTCAATATAGACCATATACGGCAACATATGACGATGCACTTGATAACAGAAAATTAATCGTTACATAAACAGGAAAACAAAGGTTAGTATAAAATACTTAAGACATCCTCGTGCCGGTTATAATCCATAAAATAATTTCTGGAAGTAATTTCAAAAATGTTTAATAACAGTAAATTTTTAAAATTAATAATAATAAATAAACATTTTTGGTAAATGGAAATTGAAAATTAACAAACAAGAAATAAAACCTTTGAACGGTTAAAGCTAATAAATTCACCCACTAAATTTACATACTTCGATATATTCTGTGCGATTCTCTGCAACAGTAATACGAACTTCTCAGAATCAATTTCAAAGAAATTTAAGAAAATGTTTATCAGAAATGCAAGTCAATTTACATTTTGGGACTTCATTACAACAGCGAATTCCTACGTGGGCAGAATTGGCCACAAAACATTTCTGATGAATCTGTTAGTGGGTGGTAAGAGTTGAAAGATATAAAGAAAGGCGGAAATTTGCAAATGACTTTAAATTGTAGTAATTTTTTTCTTTAACATTTTATAATAATGTCACAAGCGAAGAAATATTTTTATACGGGATCTGATTCTATACGATAGTTTTTATTTTTAACGAACAGAATGACTATCAGTATCATAATTTTATCTATAGTTACAAGTCTACACACACACACATGTATGTAAGAAGTATTTTTCTAGTTTCACTTTACCTACTATATAATTTCTGCATTAAATTTATATTGCTTTCCTATGTCATTGGTTACGTCTGCTTTAAGTCAATTGGACAGTGATATTTGTAATGTTTTTGACATTAAGCTTACATATACACAAAATCCACGTATTATTTGGCAGCATTAATCAATCACTGCCCCTGAAAAAGTATGCTTTCATTCTTGGATTTTTAATATTTTTTTTATTTATTTTTCTTACTGTGCAATGTTTGAAAAGGTTTTTCATATATATGTAATCTATCTATATCTATCTCTCTATTTATCTATCTATAATCTATCTGTCTATCTATAACTTTTTCAAATATTGCACATGTAGAAATAATACGTCACATGAAGAACAGTTGAACGAAAAAAAAAAAAAAAGAAACAAGAAAAGAAAAAAAAAAGTCCTTTCGGTTCATTCGGAAAGGTAGGTTTATTTCTTTCTACTTATCAAGTAGCCGTTATTTTGAAACAAAATGATGGCTAGAAATTATTAATGGACTTTATAGAAATATTGATGAAGGCTATTTACTTATGAAGTTTTAAGCAAATCGTTTAATAAAGACCTTTTTATGTGAATTTAAAATTTTCAAGGGGCCGGTACTTGGAAACAAGATGGCGGGCAAATTTGGCAAACAAATATATCAAATGCATTTGTGAGATAAGTCTACTGTACAAAATTAGTTCGAATTAATTCAAAATCACGAAAGTTATCGTGTTGAAAAATTAAGTGGCTGCCACTTGGATCAAAATGGCGGAGCAAGTTGCTCAGTGAACTAATCTAAAATATTTGTAAGATAAGTCCACTGTCCAAGTTGATGGTTCGATTAATTTCAGTATTTCAAAAGTCTCAAGTGGCAGCGTTCAAGTGGACGCAACATGGAAACAAAATCGCGGAGACATTTTCCCACTGAAATCATAAATCCATTTTTCAACTTTGGTTTGAATTCATTAAGTATTTCAAAATCTATCATGCTAACAATCTTTTAAGTGGCTGCCACATGGAAACAATATAACTGAGCAAGCTGCCCAGCAAACTCATCCAAGATATTTGAAGTATAAGTTAGCTATCCAAATTTGGTTCGAATCAGTGCAGTATTTCAAAAGTTATTGTTATGACAAATTTTCAAGTGGCAGTTTAAGTGGCTGAAACTTGAAAACAAAATAGCGAAGCAACTTGCCCAGCGAAATCATCCAAGATATTTTTACGATAACTTCCTTCCGCAACTTTATTTCGATTTAATTCACTATTTCATCATTATAAGCAATTTTTCAAGTGGCACTGTGATTTCAAGTAGACACTACTTGGAAACAAAAATGCGGAGTGAGATCTACCGCAAACTTATCTGAGATATTTGAATGATAAATCCACTGCCCAAATTTCATGCGATTCGATTCAGTATTACAAAAGTTATAATGACAAATTTTCAAGATGCCACCACTTGGAAATAAAATTGTGGAACAAGTTACCAAGCGAACTTATCCAAGATACTTGAACCATAAGTTCACTATCCAACTTTTGTTTGAATCAGCATAGTATTTTAAATGCTATCGTGATGGCACTTTTTCAAGTGGCCGCAACTTGGAGGCAAGATATCGGAACAAGTTGCCCAGTGAACTCTACCAAAATAATTATATAATAATTGTCCAAATTTAGTTCGAATTGAATCAGAATTTAAAAAGTTATCATGCTTATAAATTTTCAAGTGGTAGCCAAATTTCACTTTTTCACGCTTAGTTTATAACATCCACACTTTGTAAAAAATTGCGGATAAAGTTGGTTGTGGCTCTTATATATCGTCTATGTATACATCAAAATTCAAACAAATTTGGTCTTAAACAGGCTTTTTACAATGTGAATTCGAAAATTTCATGGCAACAAATGGCGGAGCAATTTAGTTAACAAACTCATCTAAGAAATTTATAAGATAAGTTTTACTGTCCAAATTTGTTTCGATTTGGAATGTTATTTCGGAAGATATCGCGATAACAATATTTTCATTATATATTATATTCATGACTCAAACAGCGATTGGATGACATGTACGGGTAGAGCACTTCATGAAGCTTCAACACAATGCCACAAAATTCGTCGATCGTAGTTATTGGTAAGTGCTGGGGGGCCAGTCGCTTTTCAACGATTAAACAGTCATTTTCATTGGTGCAAGATCAGGAGAACGCGCTGGACAGAATAACAGTCAATCATATTCTGCATCAAGGAAGGCCTGAACAATACGGACAACTTGCGGTCGTGTATTGCCCTGCTTAAATATTGCGCTTCGGAGGTCTCCAATCTAGGGCAGAACGATGGGCCTTAACTCGTCAGAAATGTAATGGCGGGTATTCAGAGTGGTGGCAATGAAAACAACAGTTGATCGAGACGTGTATTCAATGTTACTGCATACCATCACTCCAGGTGGTGACCCAGTAGCGTGAATTCACAGACAAATCACAATCCTATTTTAGAGCATCAAGCTTGCCTCATCCATATTTAACAGCATTGGGAATAATGCACATTACCAGCTGGGATTCGACATCGTCACACTGTCTATCACCTGTTGTGATGGTATGGGGTCCCATTGCATACACGTCTCGATTACTTCTTGTTCGCATTCCTGGCACTCTGAGTAGCGGCCATTAAATTACTGGTAAGTTAAGACCCGCCTATATTCTAGGCTTCCGTAGCACAACATTTAAGCAGAATAATGCACGACCGCAAGTTGTCTGTATTGTTCGGACCTTCCTTAATAAAGAATGTGTTCATCTGTTGTTCCGGCCAGCGCGTTCTCCTGATCTCGCGCCAATGAGTGGCCCGCCACCTCTCACCAGTAACTACAGTCTATGAACTGTGGCATCCTGTTGAAGCTTCATGAAGTGCTGTACCAAAATATGTCATCCAATCGCTGTTCGATTCAATGCCTAGGCAGAGAAGTGTAGTTATTACTCCCAGAGATCGCTGTTTTATGTACTGTTTTCTCAGGATATATTACTCAAAACTTCCTGAAAATTTAATCAGTTGCTCTTCCTACTATACTGTATGTGTAAATATCATTCTTATATTCGCATTCCTTCTTGGTGTTGCAATTTTCACAAACATCAGTGCATATATATATATACTATTATGTGTGTGTTGTTGGTATTATCATGTATCTATTAAGTGCTAAATTTTATAAAATTATAAAATTCTGCATTATATATATATATATATAAAACATTTCGAAAGGCATTATGAAAAAACGCATGCTATGGCATTTACTTATTTATAAATTAACAAAAGTGTTTTGAAAAATTGGGAGAATCCAAACAAGCAAGAAGAAATTCGAACTTCTAGATGACTGGAGAGAATTTAATTAGTCACAAAATTTTACTTTTATCGCGCGGAAAGAATAGATTTATAAGCAGAAATGTTACTAATGACATAAATTCTACTAGAATATGTCAACTTGTGGAAATAAGACTCCCGACAAAATTATGTATAAATTGGAGCTGCTGTTTCTATTACTTTAAAGTTAACCCTTTATCTACCGACGGTACTTTTAAGTACCGTTAATTTAAAAGCGTATAAAATTTATGGATGAAATGTCGAAAGTATTCGTAAGTATAGAGCGTATATAATACTTCACACTATATGGCATTAGACCACACTATATGGCATTAGACGCTACCTGCAGCTGTTTTTATTCGAGAAAAGATTTTATACAGCGCTGTTGCTGTTTTTGCTTGGCATTTTTCATGATATATACACATTTGTTATAACAAATTCCTATATTTGTTCACGAATCTCTAGCCAATCTTAGATAAAATATGAAGAACACAAAAGTACTTTTGTACCCTTTGTACCGTACCTTCCTGTGGACCTTAAGACATTTGTACACTTTTTTAAGGTCTAAATATCTTTGTCGATCTCTGACTACCAAAAGAGCTACGTCACAAAATCCTCATTCATTACTATGATAAGGTGACATGCATATTTCTGTAAAAATTACTCTTAAGTAACGAAAAAAATTATATTTCAAATGCATATTTTTGTCTGTTTCTTAATGCGGTAGATAAAAGGTTAAAGGCGACTTTCGCACTACCTATGAACTCAAACTATTGAAATGTTCTATAATACTGAGGTGCAGTAGGACCCCTCGGAGAGCATTTTCGTGACGAACCACGTGACTGTCCGAGTTACCGTCTTTGCGCTGCGCTGTCCACACACACACGCAGACATTGCCTCATAAATATTATATATATATAAAGATATCTTTTAAAAAAATACTCTTAACTAAAAAAATATTATTTCAAATAGATTTTTTGTCTATTTCATAATGTGGTAGATTAAGAGTTAAGTCCAATGTAACATCGTACTCCATGTTAGACTGTACCTCACCTCCTCACCCTGTGCTTTTTGATGAACTTTAGATTGTTTGATTGTTGGTAGATTTTATTTGTTTAATTTCAGGTTATATGTTGTATTTTTATGTAAAAGCTTAAGCTATAATTTGCATAAGTTAAAAAAGAATTCTTTTGACTCATTTAGGTTCTAATTAGTTATAAATATAATTATCAAGCTTATGTCTAGTCTAACAACTTCTGGTCGGTATTTTTACTAACGGTAAATCTAATTAGTCTTTTGGGAAATATATATATATAAGTCTGCAATCAAAAAATTAATTAAAAAAAATATTTTATTCATTTCATACAATTTCACAATTTCTGAAAGTGATTAATTTTACGAAATTTATAAAACAGATTTAAATAAAAGTTCATTTCCTAAACAATAGATGTTTTTATTTAAAAGTAAAGTGAAACTTGGAAAATCCCTGAATTAATTCCACCTCAAACAAAAATCATGCCATGAAAAATAAATATTCCGGTTTTCAGATCGGGCAACGGAGCATTGCCACCAAACACGTTTTTAAGCAAATGTCATGTACACCGATAGGAGATTTTTCTCTGTCATTTGGAAGAAGAAAGGATCGTGAACGACACATTGAAGTTCAAGGAGAGATTCCTGTACTTACTTCCTGGTGAATTTACGAAAGGTTTTTTAAATGTCTTCCTAAAATTTGTAAATATGAAACTGAATTGTTGTGTAAACTAATAGAATTTTTACCCAAACGACCTGAGTTTTTACATTTCAAAGCAGTCACTTGAAAGCTGATTTTGGAAGGTAGTGGCCGAGTCGTTTCAGAGGTAATTTTTGTTCTTTCAGTTTTTAAGTATTTAAATGTTGTTATAAATCCTTTAAGCCCAATGATCGTTTTGATGATTTTTTTTTCCTCTCATAAATAGGCTATGTTTTTTTGTAAACTTAGATACAAACTGCAAAATATTAAGCAGCTTGTCTGGGATAAATGAAGTTGAAGAAAAAATTAAATAATTAAATGAAATAACTTTATGAAATAACGAAAAATTAAAATTTTGTCTATTACAGTAATTCGACTTAAAAATTTTCATATTAAGGTTTAACGATCCAAACATATTCAGTGACAATATCATAGTGAGGCATTGGTTGTATACAGAGAAATATTATTACTTTCTTCTATATTCAATAAAAGAAAATATTGGATTCGTAAAAATTTTCGACCTCGGGTTTTTGATGGATTTACACGTTTTGAGAGCTGTAGAACACGATTTGACCATTTTTAGAAAATGTCTGTCTGTCTGTCCGTGTGTGTGTGACAAAATTTTGTGGCAACTGTATCTCCGAAACTACTGCACAGAATTTCATACAAATTGGCACGTAGTTGCACCTTGACATAAATTAGTGCCTATCAACTTTTGGTAAAAATTGTCTTACAGGTTGTGTTGCCATCCCTCTTTTTCTAAAATTTTAACATGGTGATATAGGACAAAATTTTGTATAAATGTGCGTAAAGAGAATTATTTTTTAGTAGTCATTATGAAATTTACAAGAATTATTTATAATAGAGATAATCAACTCAGAAAAATTTGTAGGAGCCTCGCCACCCCCCCTGGCGGTGGAAGTCCTCCCTCGAGGGGCGTAAATTTTCAAGATGGGTATCTTTCGAAAGGTCTCGTCTATACCTTTCAAACGAATGGTTGAACTATAATTCTGTGATAATTTGAAACAAAGTTATCAATTTTTTTTTTTTTTTACTTTTAATGAAACTACTATTTTTTTTTTTTTTTTTTTTTTTTTTTTTTAACGAAATTTAACCAAACTTGGTACTTAGTTGGCCCTGACATAAACTGGTGCTGATTAGATTTGGGGATCAATCGCTCAACAGGTGGCGCTATGATCGTATTTTTTCAAAATTTTTAACATGGCAGTATAGGACAAAATCTCGTATAAATGTACATAATGATAGTTATTCTTAACCTGTGATTGTAAAATTAATATGCATTATTGATAATAGTAGTAGTTAATTAGGAAACAAATTTTGTGCATGTGGGGGCATCGCTTCCCCCCGTGGAGAGAAGTACCCCCCGGGGGGGGGCTAAATTTTCAAGATGGGTATCTTTTGAAAGGTCTCGTCTATACCTCTAAAACGAATGGTTGAACTATAAATACGTGATAATATAAAACAAAGTTATCGATTTTTTTTACTTTTAACAAAAAAAAAAAAAAAAAAACTTTGAAAAAATCGTAATTTTTTTTTTTTTTAATATTGTTACTGAGTGAATTTGTATAGGAAAATATAGAAGAAAGTCTTGTGGTGGCCACAACATACTAGTTTTATATTGTTCTAAACTGGTAAAACTGCAATATGTCAGATATAACCGAAAGCAATATCTCAACATAATCAAAACTATTCCGCTGTAAAAGCATTCAGATATAAAGGTCTTATTGTGAACATTTATAATTTTGTTTCTTTTCTCTAGTAATTTAAATGTGCTTATAAAAGATAGGCGACGGCTTACATTACGGGATTATGTAAATACAGGTGCAATTTATTATAGATTGTCCTTAATCTGTAAACTACTATATATATACATACACTGATGGAAAAAAAATCTCAACACTAAGAAAAAATTATTGTACAATAATGAAATTTCAGCAATACATTTGACTAGGTAACATATTTAATTGATTAAAGTTTCAAGATCACAGGTAGAGCCATTGGCGAGAAGAGCCATTTCAAATGTGAAATGTTGGTGCATTAGTAACCGGTGTAACCGCCAGAATTTTGAATGCAAGCATGCAAACGTGCATGTATTGTGTCGTACAGGTGTCGGATATCAGTTTGTGGGATGGAGTTCCATGCCTGTTTCACTTGGGCGGTCAATGCAGGGACGGTTAATGCTGGTTGTGGATGACGCTGGAGTTGTCGTCCAATGATGTCCCATACGTGCTCGATTGGAGAAAGATCTGGTGATCTAGCAGGCCAAGGCAACATGTCGACTCTCTGTAGAGCATGTTGGGTTACAACAGCGGTATGAGGGCGAGCGTTATCCTGTTGGAAAACACCCCCTTGAATGCTGTGCATGAATGGCAGCACAACCGGTTGTATCAATAGACTGACGTACAAATTTGCAGTCAGGGTGCGTGGGATAACACGAGAGTGCTCCTGCTGTCATACGAAATTGCTCCCCAAACCATAACTCCAGGAGTAGGCCCTGTGTGTCTAGGCCGCAGACAGGTCGCTAGCAGGCGTTCACCTGGCCTCCTTCTAACCAACACACGGCTATCACTGCGACCAAGGCAGAACCGGCTTTCATCAGGAAACACAACAGATCTCCACTCCGTCCTCCAATGAGCTCTAGCTTGACACCACTCACGTCGCAAACGGCAGTGGTTTGGAGTCAGTGGAATGCACGCTACGGGCGTCTTGCTCGGAGCTGTCCTTGAAGTAACCGATTTGTAACAGTTCGTTGTGTCACTGTGGTGCCAACTGCAGCTCGAATTTCAGCTGCAGACGCAGTACGATTAGCCACAGCCATACGCCGAACACGGCGGTCTTCCCTCTCAGTAGTGCCACGTGACCGCCCGGAACCCGGTCTTCTTGAGTCAGTACCTTCCCTTGACCACTGCTGCCAACACTCATGCACAGTGGATACATTCCTGCCAAGTCTTTCTGCAATATCGTGGAAAGAAAACCCACCTTCTCGTAGCCCTACTACACGACCTCTTTCAAACTCAGTGAGCTGTTGATAATGGCTTCTTCGTCTTCTTAGAGGCATCCTTGACTAACATTAACCCACTACGTCAAATCTCATTTGTAAATAACGATCACGAACCTTTCAGCGCTTATTTAAAGCAAACCTCATTTGCATGTTCATAGTGTCGCTACTAGCGCCACACTTATGCGCGTAGCTCGAAATTTGAATCGACGTCATCTTTCAGATGTATAAACACGCCTACCAAATTTCGTTTATATAGCACAGCTCCTTCTTGGTGTTGGGATTTTTTTTCCCATCAGCGTATATATATATATATATATATATATATATATATATATTTGAAATCAAATATGAATACTGTTTTTAAATAGTAAAATAAAACATATTTTCAATTTTTTATAAATTTGTATATATTTGTTATATATTTATACAAGCATATTCTTAAACATATTTGTAAAAGAACTAAAAAGTAGGTGCCACAACTGTGACTATTCGATATTTAATATAAATGGTAATTAAGTTATGCTAATTTAAAATGAGTTTATTTTCGCACACGTGGCATATTTTAGCAACAAATCATTTATCTATCTATCTATTTTTTTTTTCTTAACAATCTGATTAAGTATGTTACCTACATAACACAAAATTTGTCAAGGTGGATAGTTGTGTTTGAAAGAACATGTTTTGTTCATATAGTATTTGTCTTTTCATACTTTTCAGAGAGGCCCACCAGCGACCGAGCGGTTCTCCGCTCAAAGCTGGTAGACGTGAGGTACCGGGTTCGATTCAGGTCGCGCTCGTCGGCCTAGCTGTTCGGAAATTTTCTGTGGTTTTCTCCGAAACTTGCGGGAATACGGCTAGGTTCCTTTAGAAAGACCCCCCACGGAGGGCACACCCCTCAGATCCAAGTCCCTAATGCTGTCAATTGGGCTTATACCTAAACACCAACATCAACATACTTTTCAGAATCCATATTAAGAGGCATAGTTTTCTGTAAAAAGGGAGAATATTTTTTTTTCATTTAAAGATTTTATCATTTCCAATCTCTAAGTATGAAAGATGTGTTTCAAATTTCATTCTAAATAAGCAATTATTTTTAGAAGAATCAGGTATTCTGTAAATTTATAATCAAAACGTTTGACTTGTGTGTGACAACGAATGTGCACATATTATTGTTTATATTACTTAAATAATATATATTGGTTTGAAGAAAGGCTTTCTTTTTCTTTCAACTAATAAAAATGGGATTTTTTCCCGGCCACTTTCCATTAACCAGCAACAATCATTAAAAAATCTCCCCTGTTTAAAAATGAATTATTATATTTATCATGGTAATTTATTTATATAATTATATTCACATATTTATTTATATAATTATATTCACATATTTATTTTCCTTTTATTATGATTATTATTAATATTTATAAATGTATCTATGTATCTTCGTTATGAAATTTTGGTGCAAAATGTAAAATTACGCATGAAATGTTATGCAAGTTTTCACCCTTACACAAGAAAAAAATAAATGGTACTAGTATTCAAATGCAAGGATAAAATCATGCACAACAAGTGTATTTCAGTGTTGGGAAATGGGACATAAAATTCCAAAAATAAATATTAAGAAAATAAAATTGTTAAATATTGTTCAATAAATTTATTTAAAGTTATAGGACAATTTTGTTAACCATTTTGGTAAAAATATTTAAGTTATATATTTATATATATATTTATATATATATTATTATATTTTTATTTTATACACATGTATTTTTATTTATTTTATTTATTTTGAGCAACAATAAAGCAATGCATACAAAATACGTTAGGCGATTTTCAGAAAAATTATTAGAAAAATGAGAAATATATTTATGCAAATTATTTCAAATTATTTATTTTATTTATTTATTTATTTATTTTGCTTATTTAAAATATATTCAGTAACTTGAAATTCAAATTGTGTTTGAATGTGTTCTTGAAAAATACCATTCCCTATATTCAAGAATGAAAGAAAATTTTACAAGTAGTTGTATAGTCTTTGTGAAATTTGTGACTCATAATGTAATTCTAGAATATTCGAAAATTGGCATTTGAAATTAAGCGTTCCAATACAAATGTATGAGTGTATTGTAATAAGTAATTTGAATGTAATAATTGTATCAAAATATATCGTTATATAATCTTAATTGTGTAAAAATCTGTGAAATATAATATTTGTATAAAAAAGAATATTGTTGTATATATATAATATTTGTTTCAAAATACTACTGGTATCAGCACAAAAAGTATTCATTGTATAAAGAACTTAATAAGTATGTGACAAATGTTAACATATAACTACATCAGACGTTTAAAAAATTGTCACATAATAAAAATTATGTAAGATATACTAAAAATAATAAAAACATTAAACACATATTCATAGCATACTAAAACTAGATATAAACAAAATATCTTTACACTTTTAATTTTTATGCTAGAAATAGAAATATGTATTGTTATTGTTGTTAATATATATATGTTTATATATTTAATGTAAAATAAGGTCAACATGCAATAATAAATTATTAGAAAATATCGTGCAATACTGAAATAAAATAATTTGCAAAGAAAACTGTATTAAAACAGTATATGCGTAAGTATAAAATATTGAGAAAAAATTGTGTTGGAATTGTTGTGAGCAATTTGTACAGCAAAATGTTATTTTATATATTCAAAATATCAAAATAATAAGTATGTGTATATTTGAAAAGAAGTCGAATTAACTTGTTCACGTATGTTAAATTAGAATGTGAGGGTGTGTGTATGTGTGAATGTTTGTTCATCATTCTGTAAAGAAGCTAGTGTAAAAAAGTAGTGTGACAGATGAACATTGAATATATCAATATCAAACATTCATATCGGGAAAAAAGAAAAGAAAAAGTGAACAAGTAATTCAAGAAAAAAAAAAAAAAAAAAAAAATGGTTATGTACGAAAAATGCTAAAATAAAATTTTCAATATTAAAATAACAAAAATTAGACATTTAATATTAGTTGACCCTTTTTCAAAAAAAAAAAAAAAAAAAAAAAAAACGTAAAATAAAAAGATAAATTGATCACATAATTAAAAAATTGCGTAATAATAGTTATAAAATATAAAGTAGAAAAATTGAAAAAAATTCAGTGGTTACCTGGAATCTCAGGCATCTATATATTTTTTACACATATTTTATTACGGAAAAAGAAAAAAACAAGCTTAATCCGCATTTGAATAAGAACAGTAATACTATTGGATCGGAAATCTCGAAGAAAAGTTTTCCTCGATCTCGAATATGAGTAATAGAATGTTAGACCATTTAAATGACTTATTTTTACTTTCTCTTACCCATAAAAAGGTAGAGAAAGTATTGTTTTTGGGTCAAATTTTCGAACGCGAGATTTTGTTATATTTACACGTTTTGAAGTCCCCTAAATACGAAAATCATGTTTTTAGCAAATGGTCTGTGTGTATGTCTGTGTGTATCAGCATATCTCAAAAACAAATTATGGCAGAAAGTTCAAACTTGGTATTCTAAATGTGTATCATATAGGGATGCTACAGTAAGCCTTTCGTTAAGATCAAGCAAATGGTTCGTGTACAGGGACAATCAAGAGAATTCTAATACATTACGTCTATGGGGGAAATTGCAGGAAAGTAGAGTTTAACGTCTATAGAGTGCACTAAACCAAATGAAACGAATATAAATTTTTTGTAATAGAGATAGTTAACTGGGAAATTTTTTTTTGTGTTTGTAGGAGCCTCGCCTCCTGCCGTGGGGGGGAAGCCTCCCTCGAGGGGAGTCAATTTTCATGATGGGTATCTTTTAAAAGAGCTCGCCAATACCTTTAAAACGAATGGTTGAACCATCGATCTGCGATAATTTAAAACAAAGTTATCGATTTTTTTTACTTTTAACGAAAAAAAACTTTTTTTTTTTTTTTTTTTTTTTTTTTTTTAATATTGAGAATAAAATGGACTTTTTTTTTTGATATTTGGTGTTATACTACTTCTCTAATATGGAAATCGTCTCCCTTATCATAAAAGATAATTTTTTTAAATAATAATTTTAATAAATTATTTTTTAAAAAGAGAATTATTGTTTAATAACCGAATTAAATTCTATATAAATGTAGGTGCATTAATAAAACGGGGGGTTGAGGGGGCAGTAGCCCCCACCCCTCACACAGAACTAATTATCATATAAAACTCTTCAGAAGCGTAATATGAATTGTTTAACACAGGTTTACATAACAGTTCTCGTTATCTTACCTATTAATCTGCAACCTGTATTTATAGTATTAAATTTCAAGGTAAGAGAAAGGTCGTGTGAGTGACACACCAGATTATTCTTATGGTTAAATCAATAAAAAACATAATGCATGAAGAGTGTGTATTATTAGTATGTGACACGACTTTCGTGTCACTTTTCGTGTGTTTTATGTGACTTTCGTGACACGATTAATGTAAATCATCTCTAAGTATAAAACTGTTATTTACTTATCTATGATGATTCTTCATAGTCGGTAACATTGTTGAGGGAAAAATCCAGAAGACAATTATCCATAAAAATCACAAAAACTGTATGCTTTAATCGGTAATCTTGAACGTGATGTCCGATAATTTTTTTTAAAGAGATGTTCAACGAGAAATTACAGGAAAATATCGTATGAATTTAATAAAGAAGAGACGACATTATTTTTCTTGAATACCGACAAATAACGGAAATTTCTCAAGAAAATAAAATTCAGACCATCCTCCTTGTAGGAAAAGTATAACAGCGATATAGCACTGATACGAAGAAAATCCGTAAAAATTTTAAATCTTGAACGGGAATTTTCATTTAATAAGCTCAGGACGGGTTCGTCAGAAAACATTTAGCGGTCGCTTCGAGGGATTTGGACACATGTCTTGAATAACTTCGGAAAACAAATTAGGTCTCCCCACTCCACTTAAAATTTTGAATAATGCCAACGGTCGTAGCACCACTTGTAAAATAGATTTTGATGGCCGGATATATTGACGTATAATTGAAGACATAAAAAAAAAAGACTTCTGAGATCACATGCGAAGTAGCGCAAAAACCAGGAACTCTTCAAAAAATAGACATTATTCAATCTGCTGTGCATACGTTACGGTGAGGAAGTCTCTGATGCGCAGACGTTGCGGTGAGGAAGTCTCTGCCGAAAGCAGCGAAGGCCCGAAGCGAAGTTTTTAAGCAATTCCGATGTATTTTATTTTCAGTTTTAATTTGTAGAACGGTATAGAAAATTAAAAAAAACTTTAAGAACTCTTACTTTCAGCTTCACTGACGTAACCTTTATAACGAAGTACTTTCAATTAGGGGAATATCCCCTCATCATCAACACCGGTTACTCCTGCTATGTTGAGTGCCTGTGAATCTTTCTCGAAACTGATGGGTCTTCTTCTTTCCTCCAGGAGGTGGCGCCAGGTAGGGTCTATACCTGTCTTTGATTCGTCGTGGTTGTATGCACGGGATTGGTCCAGAATTTCTATTGTTTCGTGGAATTGAGCGTAATGGTGGTTGTTGTAATGAGCTATCTTCTTAATATTTTTGAAATCAATTTCGATATTTTTGTTTTGGCGGGTTTGTGCTAAAGCTGTGGTATATTTTCCAAATTTAATATCGCTAACATGTTCCTTTATTCTGGTGTCAATTTTCCTTTTTGTTATTCCCGCGTAACAACCATTGCTATTATCTTGGTATTTAAAGGGATTTTGTATATACCTGCGGTTTCAAGGGAGGGATTTTGATCTTGTCATTTCTGATGATTTGGTAAATGTTAGGGTTCGGTTTAATTGGTATATTTATGTTCAATTTACTGGCAATATTTTTTATTTTGACTGCAGCTCCTCGGTCATATGGTGAATTTTATGCGGGGTTTTTGGTGGCTGGGAATATGGTTTAGTTTTTTTAAACGTTTATTGTAAAGTTTGTTCAAGAGGTGTTTGGGGTAGTTGGCTTGAATAGTTTTACTTTTAATACATTTAATTTCCGTTTTAAGATCTTCCGGTTCAGTTCAGATGAGAATTGCGCGATTTATGTATGATTGAATTCCATTGATTTTATATCTCTAGGGGGTTTTGCTATTGTAATTAATTATCTCTTGACTAGAGGTGGGTTTTCTGCATACTGATTTATAATAATTAAAAGGTATAAAAAATACTGATTCTTTTTTAAAATTCATTTAAATATAGTGACCAGCGAAGCGAGCAAAGCCTGCTAGTAAAACAATAACATTTAATTAAAGGTCGGGGAGTTTTATAAAGCTAACTTTATACTTGCTTTAAAAAGAAATTTAATTGTAAATTGATTCATTTAAAATTTGTTTCTTATTTATAATAATTTCTACCATAATTTCTCTGTTTTCCTTTTTTCGTTGTATCATTATATTTTCAATAGTTATTTATGATTTATATTTCTTTTTTCGATTCATTTTAATTGACAATATAGAGTTCGAAAGACAATAAAAACAATTGTCATAGCAACTATAGCCTTTCTCTTTCTTTATTTCATATTCGATACACTTAACGACCGTATTTACTTTTATTTTTCCTCGTGAAACAAATTCTGAAAATTTTCCAGATATTATATTATAAATAAATAATATTAATAACGAATAAATAATTCAATTAAAAGGGAAGCAATATATTATGCATAAACTACTGGAATGGTAAATGGAAAAGGAAAAGGAAAACTTCCACCATGGAGCGGCACATCTCACGATTTAGTGCCATAGACATGTCTTTACCGTCGCCACTGAGTTCAATAGTGACTACGGCAAAGACACATCTACCCGCAGGGGAAAAATGCATCTTAGGCAGACAGGCGAACCTGACTGCCACTATCTAGCGATTCCGCATCCCGGGCGACAGGCCCGGGGATCAAAGTGGAAGAGTTCCCTAATTTATTTAGAAATCAAATTTTTACAAATTTTGGATCAAACACATATTAAAACCAAAACACTAAAAAGTGAAAAAAAAAAGGCAAGCCAGCTGCCAGTGAACGATGCTAAATCTTATATTTGATGGTGGAAAAGTTTTGAATTAGAATGTTGTAGATATCTTTTAATTTATTGTAGTTGTTTGTGTTTAGAAGAACTGTTTGCATGTTTTTACGAATTGTGTGGTTTCTGTTGAATCTGAAATTAATTGGGATTAAATTGCATTTTTCAAAGAGATAATGAAAAGGGGATCCTATTTTACTGTTGTTACATTTGCATTTATCTGATGTTAATACTTTAATTTTGTGTAGAAATGTAGGGAAGCTGCCATGGCCTGAGATAAAATATGTAACTATTTTATTTGGACTGATAAAATTTTTGCTTACGTTATTAAGGACTGAAAACGTATCCCTACCCTTATCGCTGTGCCCCCATTCTCTTTGCCAATCTGTGATAATTTTATTATTAATGGATGATTTTACTAGTGAGGCTGGAAGAGGAAGAGAGATCTGTTCATCGAAGATGTTTTGTGAAATAACCTGTTTTGCAAGTGAATCTGCCATTTCGTTGCCTGCCGTTCCCACATGCGCCTTTGTCCAAGTTAGGGTTATTTGCTCTTTGTATTGATCTATGCTTTCATATAGTTCTCTAATAAGTTCATATTTTAGATATGGTTGATTTAGGATTTTAATTGTTGATTGATTATCTGTGAATATTATTGGGTTTAAATTTTTGTAGGATGAATTTATGAGCCATTTAATTGCCTGTATTACTGCCAAGAGTTCAGCCTGAAAAATTGAATTTAGGTGGTGAAGTTTAATTTGATATGTGTGAATAATATTGTTTTTGTAGTAGACTACAAAAGCGCATGAGGTCCCGCCAGGCATTTTTGATCCGTCTGTATAAATTTGTAGCTCTGAAGATGGTGGGTTCTCTATTATTTTAATTTTGTTATGTTTATAGTAGTTCGGAAAAGTGAATGTAGGGATGGGAAGCATTAAATTTTCTTTTGAAATATTTGTATTTTGTATTTGTATAGATGAGGTTCCATGGAGAATGTTATATTGTCTGAATTTGTTTGCTATGTAGATCGTGATCGGAGGGACACCAGCCAGGACACAAAGGGCGTCACTGGAAATGCCTTTGAAGGGTTTGATGACGCTCAAGAGAGCGAGACGTTGTGCAGACTTGAGGTTTCGTACCCCGTGGCAATTTAGGTCCTCCCACCAAATCTCGAAGCCATACTCAATCTGTTTTTGAAAAACTGTTAGATACCAGATTTTTAAGATGTCTGATTGAAGACCCCTATCTCTATTTCTTAGATATGATAGGCCACTAGTGCTGTTTAAAATTTTTTCTCTTATAGCTTGTAGATGAGGGATCCAGGAAAATGATTTGTCAATTGTTAGGCCTAAGTATTGAAGAGTATTTTTAACAGGAATGCTTTTATTGTTCAATTTAAAAATTGGTGTTCTAGAAACGAAAACCCCATTGCCAAAAACTATTGAGGTCGTTTTGTTAGTTGAGAGTTTAAGTTTTAAATTATTGCAAATGTTATTAAAGATGTTGATTAAATCGTTCGTTTTATTTTCTAGTTTGGCCCTGGTGTCTTCTCCAACCAAAATTATAAAATCATCTGCGTAGGCTATTATGTTATTATCATGAAGTTTGAATTGTTTGAGGATCCGGTCTGCGACGAAAAGCCACATCATCGGTCCAAGGCAAGACCCCTGAGGGCACCCCCCTCCCGACATCCCGCCATTGGATCGACCCCGCGATCTTCACTCCACAGACCCTATCTCTGATGAAGTCTAACAGGATTAATTTTAAGTAGTTTTGAATGGGTAAGGCCCCAATGATTTCAGTGAGAAGCCCCCAATCCAGGGAGTCGAAAGCCCCTTCAATGTCGAAAGAGACTGCACAACAATATTTGAATTTCTCCTGAATTTCTGATTTTAGTTGTTTGAATTTTTTGATCGCTGAGATGGTGCCCCTTCCTTCACGAAAACCATGTTGTGATTCGTCAAAAAATTTTGAGTTTTCCAGAGCTGTCATAATTCTATTTTTTATGATTTTTTCTATTAGTTTGCCTAATGTGGGCAGAAGTGTGATAGGCCTATAGGAGTTGGGATTTGTGTGATCTTTGTTTTTCTTTGAAAAGAAGATGACTAGACCTCTCTTCAGGATCGTTGGAAAGGACCCTAGTGAGAAGCATTTATTGAAGAAAGTTATAAAGAGAGACGGGTAATTTTTGACAAGATTTTTTAGTAATTTTGAATCTATTAAATCAACCCCAGGGGCCTTGTTTGGTGGTAGTGAATTAGTGCAGTAGTGTAATTCTTTTAGGTGAATTTTTTCATCGTTATTAAAGTCATTAGTTAAAATTTGTGTGCTGTGAAGTGTTCCTTGTAATGACGGGTAGTGAGATTCTATGAGTGTGTTAATAACTTCTATGTAAGTATCTGCAATATTGGATGTTGAGAGTTGTGTGTATACTAAATCAGTATGTTTGAGATTTTTTCCTCTGATAATTTTAAATATTTTCCCAAATGTTTCTTTATGTTTTTGACAGAATGTAACCCAGGAATCATTTTTCGCCTTTAACAAGTTCTTCCTGTACCTCGCTCTTTCTCTTTTGTAAATTAACTTGTATTGCTCGTTATCAGGGTTTTTCTTTGATCTTTTGTATAGGGCGTTAACTTTGTTTCTCTGAATTTTGAGGGATGATGTGAACCAGGTAACATTAACTTTGTATTCTAATTTTCTTTTTCGCAATGTGGCATTCATTGTTGAGGTTATTATGTGTATTAATTGATTAGTCCATTCGTTTAATTTCTCATAATCATGTGCGCGCCTAAGGGAATCCAGTAGTGTTACTTGATGTGTTTTAAAGTTGTTATTAAAGTTTTTGAAATTCGTGTATTTGGTGTTGTATCTAAAGTCATATTTTTTCTCTGGTTTTAAGTTTAATTTGAATCTAATGTAAACATGGTCGCTTTGTGAATCATTATCATGATCTGCAAACCATGTGTCGACGAAAGGGAGGATCCCTGGGCCACAAAGTGTCAAGTCAGGATTACCGTAAGAATTGTGTATGTTAAATGTGTATTCATTTGATGGATCATTGATGATTGTTAAATTGCATGTTGCTAGGAGATTTTGAATAACAAGGCCCCTGGCGTCATTTCTAGTGTAATGCATAGATCTTAAGTGAGCATTGAAGTCCCCCCAATTAAAAATTTATCCAGAGTGTTGAATTTAGCTGTCCATTCTTGAAGATCATTTTCCAGCTCCTCGTGAGATCTCGGTGGGGAGTATTGTGAACCTAAAGTTAAATTTCCTTGATTTGTTGTTAAATTGATGAACACTGAGTTTTGGAATTTCTCTATTAATATAGTGTAAAATAGCGGATTTACTACAACTATTGCAGCATTAAGATTTTTAGAGAGGAAGGAGGCCCAGCCTTGTGGGAGATGGGTAATTTTTTGATATTTTATATTAGGGTCTTGCATTAAGATAATGTCGATTTTATTTGTGTCTACATATTTTATCAGATTTTCTATGGCAGCCTCACTCTTATTTAAATTAATTTGCAGGAAGTTAATGGAATTTGTATTATTGTTATCATTAGCATCATTTGAAAGCTGCTGACTTACCTCTTGTGATTGAGTTGGTTGTGAATCAATATGTATAGTCCCTGCCATGATAGTTCGAGTTCATGAAATAGTCCTGAAATTGTTGGTTGAATGGGAGTGGGAAATGCTGATAAAAGTATGGTGGTAGCGAAGGTGGTGGAGTTAGATTGCTGCTGAAATCTGTGTTGGCTGTCCTGCTGACGGATGTTTTGGGCTGATGAGAGTGTGTAGATGTCGTGACTGATGCTTGCGGGCGAGAGATGTAGCTTGATGTTGGTGGCGGGTGAATAGATTGGGCAAGTGGTGATGATGATCCTCTTGTGTTGTTGTAATAGGTACTTAAGAGTTGGTCTTTCTTTTTCTTGTAGATGGGGCAGGTAGCAGCGAATGCGTAATGTCTATCTTCGTTAATGCTGTGCCTTCTGCAGTTTATACAGGCACTGCGATCTGATGTGCAATTGTCTGTGTGATGAGGTCCTGCACACTTTGCGCATGCCTCAACGTGTGATGAGCAGTTTGACTTTGTATGATTGAATGCTTGGCAGCGTGTGCAGCGTGCGATGTTGATATATTGCCGTACTGCAATTTTGGTATACAGGATGGTGAGCGATCTTTTTGCAATGAGAAAATTGACGAGGGCTTTGTCTCCCTCCAGGAGCCAGTGTTGAGTGTCTTTTGATCTGCTATTAATTGGTTTGAGAATGTTGAGGTCATTGCTGTTTATATCAAGTTCTGTTAACAGTTCTTTCATAAGGTCTTCCTCACTTATGTCTGTGGGCACATTCATAAGCAGTAGTTTTTCCCTTTTGGGGGCTGGATTTATCAGTTCTACTTTTGAGCCGTAGATCTCGGAGTTTCTGAGAAGCTTGACGAAGTTTTCCATGTTTGCTTGATTGTTAAAGTTATAGATTAGGTTATTATTCTTCGTTTCCTTGATATTTTTTATTTGTGTGTGAAATTCATTGGATTGCGCTGTTTTGCGTAATGCTTTTGAAATATCTGTTTTGTTGGTACCATCGAGGGGATGAACTATTACTCTTAAGTTTTCTCGCTGGTCTCTTGCAGGAAGTGGTGGGAAGTTGGTTTCGTAGTATGATGATTGATTTCTTGCAGGTTGGGGATGTTGACCTTCCAATACAAGTGATGAGGTTGCGTTTGATTCTATAATGTTGGAAATTGAGGATTTCAGGATTTGTTCCGTTGCTTGGATTAGCTGTTGTTGTGTAGAAATTATGAAGGGATCTTGTTTGTTAGATAAAGGGATTGATGGTGGATCTGCCAAAAGTTCTAATGAGGCTGTAAGAGATCTGATAATTTTGTCCAACAAGGAAAGGTGGTTGTTGACTGGTGTTACTTTGACATGTTTGAGAGATTCTGTTTTATAATTCTCAAGATCTGTCTTCCCTTCTACAAGGTTTTTTATATTGTTCGAAAGGGATTGTTTTATGGATTGCTAGAGTTCCTCTGCAGTGGGGGACGTGGGAGTCGATGCCGAGTCACCCATCGAGGGTGTCATGGCTTCAAATGATTATGATGTACCTCTTGGGAGAAAGCCTGGAAGGTGTCCCAGGAAAAGCACAAGTATGGAATAGAGAGCACAGTAATAAAATACAAAAATTAAGAATAACGTCCAGAAAAGTGGATGGGGTTTTCCCAATCACACCATGTCTCAAAAAAAAAAAAAAAAAAAAAAAAAAAAAAATTAAGTATATTAATAATTAAAATGCTATTTATTTGTTTATTAGTTAAAGAAAAATTTAATTTTGATTTTTATTAGTTTCTTGTGTGTTCTTTAGATTATGTGCAAGTGAAAAGAGAGAAGAGGGAGGGGAAAAAAAGGGGGGGGGGTCTGAGCTCAGGAAGTGAATTTTAAGTTTAAGATTGTGAAGTTAATTGTTAAGGTAGGGTTTTGGTGTCGATGCTAGTTGTGAGTAAGGAGTTAATGAGCAGGGGTGTGTTGATGATTTAGACGAGTGAATAAACTATTGAAAAGAGACCTGGGAGAGAAAGTGGTTGTCTGCGAGCGAGAAGGTGATTATTGTTTTAGTGATGTAATTAAACAGAAAATTAAAAACTAGATTAAATTAAAGTTAAATAAATTAAATTTGAATTTCGCCAGGAGTAAATTTCTTAAGTTAGTACTAAAATCTCAAACCCACGGTTAGTAAATGGATGTACCTTCCAACAGCTAAGTGTGACTGGTATTGAAGTTTTACGTTTGGTTATTTTAGTTGTTAAGTCTTTGAACGTTGTGTTAATTGTTTAATTGTGCGTTAAATTAATTTTCAGCTGCGAGCAAAAAGGTGTTTGTTTATTTTGGTGTTCTTAAAAAAAAAAATAAAAAAAATAAAAAAAAAACCTCAAGATTTGCCTAGAGTATTTACTTAAAATGAAATCTTAACCTATGATAAGTTAACCTAAAGGAGAGAGTGTGCCTAAAGTTGTAATGAGTAAGTAGATGTTCCTTAAAACAACTAAATGTGAGTGTTATAGAGGCTAAACGTTTCGTTATTTTAGCTGGAACAGTTTTGGAGGGTAGGATTAATAGTTTAATTGTGCGCTACCTTGACTTTCAACTGCGAGTAAGAGGATGTTTGTATGATTTGGTGATGACTATAACAGTTTTGATTGTGATCAAGTTTAAAATTCTAAAGTTAAATCTTATTCCTAAAACCTTTGATAGGTTTATCTAGAAAGGAAAAGCGTGCCGAAAGTTGCAGTAAGTAGGTAGATGTTTCTTACAACGACTAAATCTGGGTGTTCTAGAGGCTTTACGTTGTTATTTTAGCTGGAAAAGTTTTGGAGCGTACTGTTATTAGTTTAATTGTGCGCTACCTTGACTTTCAACTGCGAGTAAGAGGGTGTTTGTATGATTTGATGATGACTTTAACAGTTTTGATTTCGATCAAATTTAAAATTCTAAACTTAAATCTTATTCCTAAAACCTTTGATAGGTTTATCTAGAAAGGAAAAGCGTGCCGAAAGTTGCAGTGAGTAGGTAGATATTTCTTACAACGACTAAATCTGGGTGTTCTAGAGACTTTACGTTGTTATTTTAGCTGGAAAAGTTTTGGAGCGTACTGTTATTAGTTTAATTGTGCGCTACTTTGAATTTCAACTGCGAGTAAAAAGGTGTTTGTTTGATTTCGTGATGTCTATAACAATTTTGATTACAGCCAAGTTTAATTTTCCAATCTTAAAACTTCATCCTAAAACTTTTGATGTATTTTAGGAAAGGAAAAGAAAGGAATAAGCGCGTGCCGAGAGTTTCAATGAGTAGGTAGAAGTTCCTTATAATGACTAAGCATGAGTGTTCTAGAGGCTTTACATTGTTATTTTAGTTGGAAATGTTTTGGAGTATAGGGAATTTAGTTTAATTGTTCGCTATATTCATTTTAAACTGCGAGAAAGATGGTGTTCGTTTAATTTGGTGATGTCTATAACAATTTTGATTTCCAAACTTAAATCTTAATCCTAAGACCTTTGATAATTTTACCTAGAATCACTGAGCTAGAATGAATGTATGGAAAGCGTGCCGAAAGCTACGGAGAGTATGTAGATGTTCCTTACAACGACTAAGTGTGAGAGGCTTTACGTTTGATTAGTTTTGCTGAACAAGTTTTGGAACGTTAGGTTAAGGTTGAATTCACAGTAAATTAATTTACCACTGTGAGTAAGATGGTGTTTATTTGTTTTGGTGATGTGAAAGATAATTTTGAGTTCCGCCAAGTTTATTTTTCTAAACTTAATACTTAATCCTAAAACCCTTTATAAGTTAACCTAGATAGGAAATGCGAGGCGAAAGTTGCGGTGAGTAAGTAGATGCCTTACAATAACTAAGCGTGAGTGTTATAGAGGCATTACGATGTTATTTTAGCTGGAAAAGTTTTGGAGCGAAGGGTTTTTAGTTTAATTGCGCTCTACCTTGATTTTTTAACTGCGAGTAAGATAGTGTTTGTTTGTTTTGGTGCTGTCTATAATAATTTTGAATTCAACCAACACTTATTTCAAAACTTAATTCTTAATCCTAAGACATTTGATAAGTTTACCTAGGAACACAGAGCTTAAATGTATGTAGGGAAAGCGTGCCGAAAGCTGTAGAGAGTATGACAACGACTATGTGAGAGTGTTATAGAGGTTTTACGTTTGGTTAGTTTTGCTGAAAAAGTTTTGAAACGTTAGGTAAAGTTGAATTATACAATAAATCAATTTACCTCTGTGAGTAAGATGGTGTTTATTTGTTTTCGTGATGTCAAAGATCATTTTGATTCCCGCTAAGTTTAAATATCTAAACTTAAACCTAAAACATTTAATAAGTTTACGTAGTTAGAAAAAGCTAGCTGAAAATTGCGGTGAGTAAGTAGATATTCCTTGTAACGATTAAGCGTGAGCGTTATAGAGGCTTTACGTTGTTATTTTAGCTGGAAAAGTTCTGGAGCTTAAGGTTTTTAGTTTAAATGTGCGCTACCTTGATTTTCAACTGCGAGTAAGATGGTGTTTGTTTGATTTGGTGGTGTCTATAACAATTTTGATTATCGCCTAAACTTAAATCTTGATCCTAAGACTTTTCATAGATTTTTGGAAAGGAAGAGAAAGGAAAAACGTGCAGTAGGTAGGCAGAAGTTCCTTATAACATCTAAGCGTAAGTGTTCTAGAGGCTTTACATTGTTATTTTAGTTGGAAAACTTTTGGAGTATAAAGAAATTAGTGTAATTGTTCGCTAAATTGATTTTAAACTGTGAGAAAGATGGTGTTCGTTTAATTTGGTGATATCTATAACAGTTTTGATTTCAAAACTTAAATCTTAATCCTAAGACCTATGATAATTTTACCTAGAAACACTAAGCTAGAATGAATGTAGAGAAAGCGTGCCGAAAGCTGCGGAGATATGTAGTAGATGTTCCTTACAACGACTAAGTGTGAGTGTTATGAAGGCTTTACGTTTGATTAGTTTTGCTGAAAAAGTTTTGGAGCGTTAGGTTAAGGTTGTATTTTGTAGTAAATTAATTTACCACTGTGAGTAAGATGGTGTTTATTTGTTTTGGTGATGTGAAAGATAATTTTGAGTTCCGCCAAGTTTATTTTTCTAAACTTAATACTTAATCCTAAAACCCTTTATAAGTTAACCTAGATGAGAAAAGCGGGGCGAAAGTTGCGGTGAGTAAGTAGATATGCTTTACAATGTCTAAGCGTGAGTGTTATAGAGGCTTTACTTTGTTATTTTAGCTGGAAAAGATTTGGAGCGTAGGGTTTTTAGTTTTATTGCACGCTACCTTGATATTTAACTGCGAGTAAGATAGTGTTTGTTTGTTTTGGTGCTGTCTATAATAATTTTGATTTCTGCTAAGTTTAATTTTCTAAACTTAAATCTTAAGCCTAAGACCCTTGAAAAGTTATCCTAGAAACACTGAGCTAGAATGAATGTAGGAAAAGCGTGCCGGAAGTTGCGGTGAGTAGGTAGAAGTTCCCTACAAACACTAAGCGTTAGTGTTCTAGAGGCTTTGCATTGTTGTTTTAGCTGGAAAAGTTTTGGAGCGTACTGTTATTAATTTAATTGTGCGCTACTTTGAATTTCAACTGCGAGTAAGAAGGTGTTTGTTTGATTTCGTGATGTCTATAACAATTTTGATTACCGCCAAGTTTAATTTTCTAATCTTTAAACTTTTGATGTATTTTAGGAAAGGAAAAGAAAGGAAGCGCGTGCCGAGAGTTTCAGTGAGTAGGTAGAAGTTCCTTATAACGACTGCGCGTGAGTGTTCTAGAGGCTTTACATTGTTATTTTAGTTGGAAAAGTTTTGGAGTATAGGGAATTTAGTTTAATTGTTCGCTAAATTGATTTTAAACTGCGAGAAAGATGGTGTTCGTTTAATTTGGTGATGTCTATAACAATTTTGATTTCAAAACTTAAATCTTAATCCTAAGACTTTTGATAATTTTACCTAGAATCACTGAGCTAGAATAAATGCTGGGGAAGCATGCCGAAAGCTGCGGAGAGTATGTAGACGTTCCTTACAACGACTAAGTGTGTATAGAGGTTTTACGTTTGGTTAGTTTGGCTAAAAAAGTTTTGAAACGTTAGGTAAAGTTGAATTATGCAATAAATCAATTTACAATTATATTGAGTAAGATGGTGTTTATTTGTTTTGGTGATGTCGAAGATCATTTTGATTCCCGCTAAGTTTAAATTTCTAAACTTAAACCTAAAACATTCAATAAGTTTACGTAGATAGGAAAAGCAAGCCGAAATTTGCGGTGAGTAAGTAGATATTCCTTGCAACGATTAAGCGTAAGTGTTCTAGAAGCTTTACGTTGTTATTTTAGCTGGAAAAGTTTTAGAGCGTACTGTTATTAGTTTAATTGTTCGCTACCTTGAATTTCAATTGCGAAAGGATGGTGTTTGTTTGATTTGATGCTGCCTATAACAATTTTGAATTCTGCGAAGTTTAAATTTCTAGACCTAAATCCTATTCCCAAAACCCTTGAAAAGTTTATCTAGAAAGGGAATGCATGCCGATAGCCGCGGTGAGCGCTGAGATGATTAAATTCTGCGAGCACGTATATGTTTCGCCTTTATGGCGACATTAAGCGATTTTTTATGTATTTTATTTGTTTCGCCAGGATGAAGTTTGTACTTAATTATTATGTTTAGAACCCACTTTTTGCTTAGCTTTTAAGAATAAAAGTGTCTTTTGTAAGTGTGTTGATGTTCACAACAGCAACCATGTGTGTGTAAGAAAGGATTTACCTTTGATTTTATTCAGTTAAAGATTTGGAGCGTTGGTTGAGTGTTTATGTGTGCGCAGAGTTGATTAGTGTCTGTGAGTAAAAAGATGTATGTTCATTAGCAAGTATGGAAATCTCCAATATGAGAATGTACATTTTTCTTTAACAAAGTACTAACTTAACATTTTACTATGGGGAGTAAAAGTGCCCATTGTTGCGGTGAGTACGTAAATGCTCCCAACACAAACACCATTTGTCTAAGTAGTTAGTTGCAGTTAGTGGTAATAAATTATTTTCTTTGGATGGTTGTCTCTAATTACTGAGAATAATTATTATTATTATTATTTATTAAGTTTGATTAATTTATCGTGAGTGAGTTGATGTTTTTTAAACTGTGTTTTAAAACATTTCTGTTTTGGTTAAAATTCGTTAGTTCTGGCCATTCGGAAAATACCAGGAAAAGATTTGTTATAAAATCAGTGGCAACTGTGGTATAAACTCATAAAAACTATTAACTATAAGACTCAATTCTGAACTATATACATATGTTTATTACACCTCAACTCGTGTTTGTATATTAACTGTAACCTGTTCTGTAACTGGCGGTTGTGTAAGTATCTTGTTCTGTGTGCGTGTACGTGTTTGTTTACTTCCATTAAAGTTGTGTGTTCTTAAACACGGCTTCTTAAATGAAACTTAAATCATGCTACCAATAATAAGAGTTATTATTTACGCTCGGTTGTATCATAAAGATACATAACAACACATGGCGGCAGCGGTTAAAAGTTAGTACTTCACTTTCTGAAAGTTTCGTTTTCACCGGCGTTCGTTTCGTTTTAAAGGTAAACAATGACAACTACCACTACAGCTTCAGCTTATCATATTTCACCGCCAGAATCTTTCCCATTTTCAACGCCAACTGAGTGGCCGAAATGGAAACAAAGGTTTTTACGTTTTCGCACAGCTTCAGGCTTAAACAAGAAATCCGAAGAGGAGCAAGTGGATGCTCTGATTTATATAATGGGTGACAAAGCTGAAGATATTTTTCTATCGCTCAACATCTCGGATGACGATAAAAAGAATTTTCAAACAGTAATCGAAAACCTCGATAATCATTTTGTTGTGAAACGAAACATAATTTTTGAAAGAGCTCAGTTTAATCGCAGAATACAGAAAGAAGGTGAGTCTGTTAACGATTTTATTACTGATTTGTATACCCTAGCGGACAAATGTGATTATGGTAATCTCCATGACGAGTTACTCAGAGATCGCATCGTTGTCGGGATTACCGATCAATCTCTTAGTGAAAAGTTACAACTCGACTCTAAATTAACTTTGCAAACAGTTATCGATAAGGTTCGTTTATCAGAATCAGTCAAACAACAGCAAACTGTATTAGTAACCAATGCATCTATCAATGCTGTAATGCATAAAAAGAAAATAGTAACACCACATAATTTCACTAAAAAGAGTACTCAATGTAAAGATTATAAATCTCCTTCTGATGTTAAAAATTGTAAATGGTGTGGAAAATTACCTCATGATAGAAAGTTTTGTCCTGCCAAGGATTCCTTTTGCCGAAAGTGCAAGAAAAAGGGGCACTGGGAAAAAGTCTGTCAGGGTTCTATGAAACGAGTAAATGAAATTCATTGTGAGGCTGGATTCATAGGCCTAATGGCTGATAATCAGAATAATGATGATTGGGTAGTTCCTATCAAAATATTAGGGAAAACCATTAGGTTTAAAATAGATAGTGGTGCTGATCACACTGTGATACCTAGTAATATTGCTCAATCCATGTTCAAAAATGCCCATATTAAAAGTACAAATAAGGTAATTTATGGCCCAGATAGAACACCATTAAAATTAACAGGGAAATTAGTTGAAAACATGGAATACAATGGCAAAACCTGTAGGGAAGAAATCTATATTATACGTGATCTTCAAACATGTTTGTTAGGTAAACCGGCAATCAAAATGTTTGGCCTAGGTCCTAATATACAGCCACATTACGTACAAAGTATCAGTAGTTTTGATCCTGTTCAGGAATTTCCAAAGCTATTTCAAGGTCTGGGACTGCTGAAAGGACATTACCACATTGAATTAGTTGATAATGCTAAGCCTTATGCTCTTACATCTCCACGCAGAATACCAATACCATTGTTAGACAAAACAAAAGCTGAAATTAAAAGAATGCTGGAAATGAATGTAATCAAACCAGTCGAGAAACCCACTAATTGGTGTTCACCTGCTGTGGTTGTACGAAAAAAAGATGGCAATGTAAGAATTTGTGTTGACCTGACAGTACTTAATAGAAGTATTCGAAGAGAGTGGCACCCACTACCAACTACAGAATACAATTTATCTCTTTTGGCTGGAGCCAAAATTTTCTCCAAATTAGATGCTAATTCTGGATTTTGGCAAATACCTCTTGATGAGGAATCATCCTATCTTACGACCTTCATCACACCTTTCGGAAGATTCAGATTCTTGCGGTTACCTTTTGGCATTTCATCTGCTCCTGAACACTTTCAACGGAGAATGTCTCAAGCTCTTGAGGGTCTTTCGGGTATAATATGTCATATGGATGACATCCTAGTATGGGGATCCAATCAGAAAGAACATGATGCACGCTTAAAATCAACATTGAAACGTCTTAAAGAAACTGGAATAACTCTAAACAAACAAAAATGTTGTTTCTCTGTCAAATCTATAAAATTCCTAGGACATGTAATTAATGAGTCAGGAATACATCCAGATCAAGAGAAAATTCAAGCCATACAAAATTTCAAATCTCCAACAAATAAAACAGAGCTTAAGCAGCTATTAGGAATGGCCAACTATTTAGCAAGATTCATTCCAAAATTTGCAGATACTATGGCACCCTTGATTTCATTACTGTCAACAAAAAATCAATTTGTTTGGGATGCACCTCAAGAAAATGCATTAAAAAAGCTAAAGGAAGTACTGTCATCAGAACCGGTACTTACAATTTTTGACCCAAACAAACAATCAATAGTGACAGCAGATGCTTCCTCGTATGGACTTGGTGCTACGCTATGCCAGAAGCAAGAAGATTCTTCATTGAAAGTGATTGCCTATGCGTCCAGAACTTTAACTCCAGCAGAGAAACGCTATGCTCAGATAGAAAAAGAAGCACTGGCACTCACTTGGGCATGCGAAAAGTTCAGCAATTATTTGATAGGTACAAAATTTTTTCTAGAGACTGATCATAAGCCTCTAGTCCCTATACTAACTACTAAATCTTTAGATGACCTTACTCCACGTATTCAAAGATTGAAGATGCGTTTGATGAGATATGCCTTTAACATTTTTCATACTCCAGGAAAAAACTTGCTCGCAGCTGATGCGTTATCAAGGGCACCTGACCAAAAGGAGGTCCCAAACTTCGAATTAGAAGAGGAAGTTCAAGTCTTCATCAATCAAATTACAGAAGTCATACCCATCGTTCCAGAAAGACTTTTGCAGCTGAAATCAGAACAAGAAAAAGACTCAACATGTAGGATGTTAATCACTTACGCCCAAGAAGGTTGGCCAGAAAAGAACAAAGTAGAACCATCATGTCTACCCTTTTGGCATTTAAGATATGAAATTTCACTTCAAAACGGCCTGCTTATGAGAGGAGCACGGATAATTGTACCAGAAAGTCTTCGACAAGAAATCTTAAATAAGATCCATGAAGGTCACATGGGAATAAACAAATGTAGAGCTTTAGCAAATTCTGCTGTTTATTGGCCTGGCATCAGCAAGCAAATAGAGCAACTAGTTCGAGAATGTCCATCATGCATACAGGAAGCCCGAAATTGTTCTGAACCTCTAAAACCAACAAGTTTTCCTCAAAGACCATGGGAAATTCTCGCCATGGATCTTTTCAAACTTAATTCCAACTGGTATTTATTGGTGACTGATTTTTACTCTCGTTACCCAGAAGTTGCAAAACTAGATAGGCTCACATCCAGTGAAGTAATTCTACACTGCAAGTCAATTTTTGCCCGACATGGAATACCTGACATAGTCAGATCCGATAATGGTCCACAGTTTGAGGTTACGAAAACAGCTGAATTCCAACAATTCTCAAGAACATATGGTTTTAGACATGTCACATCTAGCCCTAGATATCCTCAAAGCAATGGTTTTGTCGAGGCAGCAGTCAAGATAATCAAACTCAGATTTAAAAAATCCAAAGATCCATATCTGGCTTTGTTGCACTACAGAGCTTCTCCTTTGAAGAATGGTTATAGTCCTGCTGAATTATTGATGGGACGGCGTATACAAACTACATTACCTACTGCTCTTTCAGTACTTCAACCAAGGCTGGTAGAGAAAGAGAGATTGGAGAAAAGTGAAGAAAATAGAATAAAAACTCAAGAAAAAGATTACAATCGAAGACATAATGTCCATGAGCTTAGACCAATAAATCCAGGGGAACATGTGTGGATAACAGATAGAAAAGCTGTTGGTACTGTGGAAAGAGAGGCAGAGACACCAAGATCATATATTGTAAGGCAAGGACAACATATCCTGAGAAGAAATAGAAAGCACTTAATTCCAGGTACTAAATTGCAGCCAAATCCAGTGGAACATGACTTAAATGATCTTCAAGATATTCCTTCAAAAGAGGTTTCTAAAAATAAAGTACCCGTATCGAGAAGATCAAGCCCTTTACAAGTAACAAAAAAGAAAGATAAATCGGCATCTAATCAACATTCCAATCAGCAACCTGTGATCACGAAGAGTGGTAGAATTGTAAAACCCCCAAACAGACTAAACCTTTGAAAAGGGGAGATGTGGTATAAACTCATAAAAACTATTAACTATAAGACTCAATTCTGAACTATATACATATGTTTATTACACCTCAACTCGTGTTTGTATATTAACTGTAACCTGTTCTGTAACTGGCGGTTGTGTAAGTATCTTGTTCTGTGTGCGTGTACGTGTTTGTTTACTTCCATTAAAGTTGTGTGTTCTTAAACACGGCTTCTTAAATGAAACTTAAATCATGCTACCAATAATAAGAGTTATTATTTACGCTCGGTTGTATCATAAAGATACATAACAACACAGCAACCACCCAAGAGTATTGATTTAAATTTGAGAAAGGAGGGGAAATCATTGCTGGAGGAAGGGAAAAGTGACTTGTGCTGAACTAGAGCTATCATATTAGGGAAACTGGTAGGGAAACTTTTAATTTTTTAAACTTTAATAACTTTTGTTTTAATTGTGCTAATTGCATGAGGTCAGTTTTAAAAGTTAGATCTAGGTTAGTAGCATCAACACCAATCGCACAAGAACTTTGAGAAAATCATTAAATACTTAAAATTATTGAAAAACATGACCTAAGTGAGCGGTCTCCATCGGCCATGTTAGGGAAGATTAGGGAAACGTGTTGTTTTTAAGTTGTGATCTTAGCAGTTACATTTTTATTAATTTCTTTGGTTCTAATTATCTTAATTACAGAAACAAGGTATCAAAATAGAGCTCAGACATTCATAAATAAAATGAGACATAAAGTGCGACTGGTACTTACCCCGTTCCAGGTGAAAATTAGCCCGCCATGGGAGCTAAGAATAGCATAACCTTACTCAAAGTTTCGACCCATGAATGCTAATGGTAAATGGAATGGTTATCGATGTTTTCTACTGATTGTGTTGAATAAAGAGACAGCTTTAATATTTAGTAAAGAAAAACTTAATACAGTACCGGCCGCTTATTAAAATCACATTCGTCCTGAATCAAAGGCATTTTATTAAGCGGCTGCTTTTTATATCAGGCGATTGTTTCTGCACACAAGGAAAAGGTATTACTTTCCTGAAATTGGAAAGAAATTTCAAAAGGTAACGAATAATGGAATTAATAAGCAATATTAATTAAGTGATTAATTGTTTCTTCATTATAATAAATTAAACGCATCCCAAATTGCGATGCACTTTTCTTTAAGGAAAATTACCATTACTTTGCTGAAAATTTCTGTTTTTCTTTTAAATTTAAAATCCATACATTTAAACTTTTTTGCTTCTTAGTTATTTCAAAATAAGAATTATAAATTGTCTTTTAATAATAATAATTAAAAAAAAATCACTTGCGAATCAAATCAAATTTGTAACTCATTATCGCGCTTCGAATAATACGTTCATTAAAACTGTTATTGAGACAAGTGATGGTGCATGTTTAATTTGTAACTATGTTGCAAGTGCAAGATTTTCGACAAAGAAAAATTTATTAAAAAAAACTGTGTACAGGGTGTCAAGAAATAACTTGGACACACATAATACGTTATAACTTTAATGCCAATGAAAATATTACGACCAAACTTCAAAATAAATATGAATATTGAATTATTTTGTCTAATATATTTACAAATTTTTAAAGTGGCTACCTTTAGGCTTAATACAGAGCTTTAAACGTGTCACAAAATTTTCGGCTATGGCCCGCAACTCACTTACTGATATTTTATCCCATTCCTTGCATAAGAAATTCTTTAGGGATGCCAAAGTTTTATGAGGTTTAGCACACACCCTTGTCTCCAAGGTGTACCAAACAGAATAATCAATTGGGTTCAAATCTGTGGAATACGGTGGCTATTCTTGAGCTCCAATGAAGTCAGGAAAATTTTTCTTGCACCAATCTTGAGTGCGTTTAGCTCTGTGTGCAGGTGAGGAATCCTGTTGGAAGGTCCATCTTTCGTTTCCAAAGAACTTTTGCGACCAAGGTAAGACAACATCTTCCAAAATGAGTTTGCGATATGTTTGTTGATTAATCTTTATCCCTTGATCAACAAAAACAAGTGGTGTTTTCCCACTAGCACATATCCCACCCAAAACCATTACAGATTGGGGTCGTTGACGCCGTTTAACAATCCAAGAATGTCCAAGTGCTTCTGCTGACCAAACTCTATAATTATGGCTATTGTGAGTTTGTTCAATCGAGAACAGTTTCTCATCTGTGAAGACAAACGTTTGCCATCGATCACCTGCGGCCCGCTTCATCAGTTCTCTACACCTTTGAAGTCTTGTGCGTTTGTTCTCTGCTGTTAGCTTTTGAGCCTCTTTTATTTTGTAAGGGCGAAGACCAAGCTCTACTCTTGCCATCAAACGTGCGGTTTCTCTTTTGATCTTCATCTCTCTAGCAACCTTTCTCATTGAAATCCTAGGATTTCTTTGAACTCGGTTTTTGATAACGTTCCTGTTTCTTGATGTGTTAACTGTGCGCTTTCCTCCTCTTCCTGGACTGTCACCATCGTGTCCGAGTTCTTTAAACCTTTTGATTGTGTATAAAACTGTCTGCTTAGACACTTTCAATAGTAGAACAATTTCACATTATTTCTTTCCTTGCTTATGTAATTCAAGTATGGCATATTATTTGTTAACCATAATGGTTATCCCAACTAACTTACTTACACCTGTTTAGCAGCTTTCTAGGATCAATACTTAATGAAATAAATATTATGACTTTAGTGGTAGTTACAGATATTTCGTTTGAAACTTCGTCCAAGTTATTTCTTGTCACCCTGTAATTAAAAATTTTGTTTAGTTTGCATAAATGACATTTTTGTTGCTAAATTTTTAGTTTAATAACCGGTGAATCTGATATTAACAGCGGTTTTAAAATAGTTTGTATTGATTTGATTCCGGTCCTGGCAATTTAATCACATTAAGCGGCTGATTTTATTAACCAGTTAATTTATTAAGTGGCGGTTACTGTAATTATGTATATATCACTTTGGTTGAAAGAAAGTGCTGTAGTATTGCTCTCCCTGTTATTTGACTTTTATTTAAAACTTTAAACATTTATATATAATATTATATAAGAGATGTTGTTAATGAAAATATGATTGTAAAGTAAGTGGAACAATATATCCTAATAGCAATATTAATTCTTATATTGCTGTAAATTTGAATAGTAAAACTATCTATCGAAATGCCGTGTTTTTAACAGAAAAATATTTTCAATATATATATAAATATATATACAGGCTGTGTATATATATATAAATATATATACAACTTGCCCTATAAACAACATTCCACAGCGCAAACGGGTGAACGGAATGCAACAAAATTTGGTATATACACTATGCACGAGATGCGCTCACGGAATTTCGAAAAAAAAAAAAAATAGTTCTAAAATGTCCACCAGAGGACGTCTTTCCCGGAAAAACATTCAATTTAACACAATCAACGACCCGAACGGAATACAGAAACAATATTTACATTTATTGACTAGTTTCTGACCACCTTGTCATCGAACCACATTAAGTAAAAGTAAGGAAAAGTATGGTACGCTGTTTGAGAAAAACAAAACAGTTCTATTTGCAGAAACAAGAACAAATTAGGACGAAATTTTCCCGGTTTTATATTTTACTACTGATAATTCTTGTTCTGGATTGTTAATATTGTTTCTGTATTCCATTTGGGTCGTTTATTGTGTTAAATTGAATGTTTTTTTCGGAAAGGGCGCCTTCTGGGGGACATTTTAAATCTAATTTTTTTTTTCGAAATTCCGTGAGCGCATCTTGTGTATAGTCTCTATACCAAACTTCGTTGCATCCCGTTCACCCGTTTGCGCTGTGTGTGATGCTTATAGGAGAGGTTTAGTTATAACCACCCTGTATATTATGAATACCTTTTTTAACATTGCTAAAGAAGAATAGATGTATCACATGAAAAACGGGAAAAATTATTTTTGAAAAATTATATATATATACATAAGTTAGTGCCTCTAAACTTTTGGAGAAAATCAAATGAATAGGAGTATACTAAATAGGAGTAAATATGAATAGGAGTAAATGAATAGGAATGTACAGTAGTATAGGAAAGAATTTCGTGAGGATGTTCAAAATAAGAATTATGTTTAATTCCGAAATTAAAAAAAAATATTTATAATAGTAATAGTTAAGAAAAAGAGAACTTCCCCCTTTTTACTTTCTTCTATATTAATATAGAGAAAGTAATGGATTCGTGAAAATTTTCGACTTCCGTTTTTTGATGGATTCAGACGTTTTGGGATGTCCAGAACACGAATTAATAGTTTTTAGAAAATGTCTGTCTGTCTGTCTGTATCACTTTTTTGTGGACGCTGTATCTCACGAACCAATGATTGAAATTTAACCAAACTTGGTATTTAGTTGCACCCTGACATAAACTGGTGCTGATTAGATTTGGGGATCAATTGCTCGACAGGTGGCGCTGTGATCGCATTTTATGCAAACATTTAACATGGCAGTATAGGACAAAATTTCGTATAAATGTGCATAATGAGAGTTATTTTAAACTTGTGATTGTAAAATTAATATGAATTATTGATAATAGTAGCAGTTAACTAGGAAAAATATTTGTGCATGTGGGGGCATCGGTTCCCCTCCCCCTGGGGTGTAAAGTTTCAAGATGGGTATCTTTCGAAAAATCTCGTCAATACCTTTAAAATGAATGGTTGAACTATAAATCTGTGATAATTTAAAACAAAGTTATCGTTTTTTTTTTTTTTTTTTTTTTTTTTTTTTTTTTTTTTTACTTTTAACAAAAAAAAAAAAAAAAAAAAAAACTTTGAGTGAATTTGTATAGGAAAATATAGAAGAAAGTCTTGTGGTGGCTACAACATACTAGTTTTATTAAACATAGTACAATATGTAGAAAAATATTCAAACACCCTATTATAATTTTCTCTTTTGTTTTTTTAGCAATTCCTCTTTATCTACAAAGCCGTTAATTACTTAATTTTCGGAAAGTCGAGTGAAGTCACTTCAGATTTTTTTTGTATAATTGTCAAAGGTAAATTTGTTAATGGACATGTCATTCTGAAAATTAAATGTTTTACGTCGAAATATTATCCTGCGTGACACACTAGAACATTAAGTGAGATTTTACAACAATAAGGCTATTCTAAATTTAATATTATAATCGTTAGCATCTTATAATAAATTTTTAATAACACACATGTCAATATGTTTTAAAGTACATTTATAAGTAAAAAAAAAAAAGACTGTCATTAGTTAGATTAATAATTATGTAGCTCTATAAAATAAAAATATTAAGGTTTAATTTTTATTACCTTAAATATCATATTCAAATTAATGATTATATTTAAAATTTTCTTTTTAATATGCAACTGACAATATCAGAAAATTATTTAGTGAGGAAAGTTTCTGTATGTAACTTGAGAGAAATGAATTATCTCTACATATAATAAAAAATGTGTGCATGTCCGCCGTTTTGTAGGAAAATGGCTGATCGCAGGCCACAGAATTTTGCATGGAGGTCCCTATTGAGCTCTCCTAATGCACTTCGAAGCCCTATTTCCGAACTTTTCATTAGTTTTTAAAAATTAATTAAAATCTATAAATTTCTGAAATGATCAACTCTTGATACTGAAGCACAAAAATAAGTAGACTTTCTTCTGGCGAAGACCCCAAGATACGTTTTAAGCAATTTCAAATTATTATTATTATTACAAATAAAATAATTTAAAATAAAGTAATTGATATATATTTCTTTTAAATTCCTTTAATTGTAGTGACTTGTGAAGCAAGCAAAGCTTGCTAGTAAATAATATACATTTCAAGATAGCAATAAATTTTTTTCATGTAATTTTAAAAATTAAATGAAAACGTTATTCTCTAAAATATATAAGTTTTTGTCGAAAACGTACATAGGAGGAAAATCCCAAAAGTCGGCCAATAAATTAGGAAGTGTTATCTTATTTCCACAAGTCCGATAAGTTTCTGATTTAAAATTTAATCTAAAATATTGATACTTAATCTTGCTATGTATGTAATTATGTTCATTCTCTCTCCCATAACCTTTTGAATTTACACGATATTTGTTTGGGGTTTTCATATAAGCTGCTCAATACTTTTGACTATTAAATTATGCAAATGAATTTTTTTAAAGCTTGCGCATGCGCAGTTTAAAATTATTTAGTAAAAATGCTCCTAATTCGTAAGATATTGAAAATTTTTGTATTCTGATTGTAGAATGTTGTGTCTATTGTAGTATGCCAAATTTACTAAAAATGGCTTTGCACCGTGTTTGATACCCTACGTGTATCCCTACGTGTATTATAATAAAAAAAGTTATATCTTCATGCATATACGTGATAGCCACATAAACATTTATACAGATAATGATCTAAAGCATTATCTTTTACAGGGTGATCCGAAACATTTTGATTTTTGCTTAACTTTTTATTGGTCCCCTTTTCCTGTTAAGAAAACAACTTTTACTGAAATATATGAGCTGTAATATGTTCTTTACACTACTAAAGTTTCAAGATTATTCCTAAAAATTTTTTTAGATATTTGACAAAACATCTAAATTCAAAAGTGTCCAAATACTTATTGGTAGATAATGCATAATTTTTAGTGCTGCCTTTAGCGCCTATATATTATACAAACATATTTTAATTACTATTTAAAGAAAATACATCTATGTACACAATAGATTTCTCTAATTCTTTATGTACTATATTTTAATTAGTTGTAATTCAATTTAATTATAACTTAATGCATTTCTTTAAAAGTAATAAAAATTACTGAAAAATTTGTTTCCCATGAAACTAGTGCACTAAAACGAACAGAAAAACTTCCTTTATATATATATATATATATATATATATCCTGAATTTAACTGTTTGAGTCCCAGGGAGTATTGAAAAAACACGTCGAAGAATCCCAAACAGCGCAACCGCGCTTTCTCTAAATGAATACGAAAAGACCCAAGCAGCGCGATAGCGCTTTGTTTATTTTACATCGATGAATCCCAATCGGAGCAATAGCGCTTCTTGTATTTGTTAGGGAACGCGATTCTCGTCTTTTTCGTCTTATTACAGTTTGCAAAGCGATCGGACGTATTCTTGCGTAAGTGTTTCTCACTGTTAATATTTATGTGTTTCAAAATGATTAGACGTACTTGCTTCAGTAAATCTGAGCGAACGACTTCAACAGTCGGGAACGCACCGTCAGTTGTCCATAATGGTCGAAATGTACCGGATTTTTTCGACATAAAATCTCAACAGCGCGATCGCGCTGCTTGGGACTCAAACGGTTAAGGGATAACAGATGGGATTATTTGCCTAGATTCCCCCCTCCCCTTTTTTTATTAACGTTAGACTTAATTATAAAAGATTTAATTGTTCTTATGTACAGCGAAATTAACCGTCACGTAAAACCCAAGAAGATCGTGGGATAGTAATAACCACAATATAATAAACCTCAAAACTGATAATTGATAATTTATACTACTCATAGACTGCTTTAATCCCCAGGACTATCTTTACCGACTATAATACAATCCTTTTAAAAATTATAACTTTTTTTTTTTTTTTTTAATTCTATAAAGGAAAAAAAAAATTATGAAGGTTAACTATATGCTTACACATTATATGTACGGTTTAAATGCCAAAAGGACATTTAAAAGTCAACAAAAATATACTTGTTCATTCTTTCAAGAAAGATGAAAAATAAGTGTCTTCAGAAAATTTATTTATTTTTAAGAGATTTAAAAGAAACTATCTTTATGTAAATGCAAATAAATTACATTCATGTTTTATTCAGCATTTATAATGAAACTTATATAATGGTTTTGAATTGAAATTTAAGAAGATAGCACAGTTTTAATAAATGTAATTTGGTTATACTCCTGTTGCCACAGAAGTTTCAGCATTCTAGGCCATAGAATTCACCGAGGTAAAAAATGAAAAAAAAAAAAAAAAAAAAAAAAAAAGAAAATTTATTTTATAAAATTTAAATTAGTAATTTTAAAGTAAATATATAACTTGTGTTTAAAATTCTAAATGTCATACATAAAATATTTATATTTGAGATGTAAACTTAGAAAGGTAATGCAGGATTAAGTTATCTCAAATGTCAAACAGTAGATTCTGAACTAATAAAAAAATACGGAGATTAAATTTAATTATCCAATATGGGAAAATGTCAAAGTTCCTTATAGTTTGTGTAGTGAAAAGTCATTATTCTTTTATAAACGTACAAGATACTGTTCATCTTTGTAATTCTTAATAATATAAAAATTTGTTTTCAATAAAAATACATACTTTTTAATACTTTTATAGAATTTGTTGGTCTCCCTTTCCATAAATTCTTATTGCTTTAGTTTATAATTAAAATTTGAGTTATAAAGTTATTAAATATCTAAATGCATGTTTCTTAATAGTAATTAAAAAAAAATATATGCGAATTTTAATTTTTTTTTTTTAAATAAACTTACTTACTTGGAAAAACATAATTTGTCAATTGTTTATAAATAGTTTGGAATCTAAAAGGAAAGAAAGGGAATTTTCAAAATGAAATACGAATTTTCAACATTGCTCAATTAACTAACATATTAATAATAATATGATAATGTTGAAAATATCTAATAATAATTCAGGATTATAATATTAGTTATACTATTATTACAGAAGATCAGAATAAAGAGAAAAATTTTGTGCTATATAGAGAAGTGTTAAACCAATTAATTATAATTAATTATAAAAATGTTAAACTTTTAAGGAAATATATGGCATAATTTTTGCATAAATAAAAAACAAAAAATCTAATCATAAAAATAATTTTAATTGATACAATCATAACCATTTAAGCGTTTCTGTATTTTTTTACTTGGAAATTATCAGGCAAAGGATAATAAGCAAAATTATAGTTTTAATAAATGTATTTTGGTTATAATTTTATTGCCGCAAAATTTAGCGTTTTCTGAAAACAGCTAGTTGTAAAGAATTCACCAAGTAAGAAAAGTTGTGCATTTTAAAAAGTTTGAATTACTCAACTTTGAAGTAAATACATATATAACTTGTTTTTAAAATGCTAAGTGTCATCTATCCAAAGTTTATATTTTTATTTATGTTGTAAACTTAGAAAATGTAATGTAGGCGTTAAATTTTCTCAAATGTCAAACTCATCATATACTGAATTAACAAAAAATAAACAGATCAAACTTAATTATTACTTACTCATAATTGTTTTAGCATTCTAGTACTAAAGAATTTACTGAGTAAGAAAAAAAATTGTATATTTTATAAAATTTAAAGTAAGCAACTTTAAAGTAAATATATTTACGAACTGCGTTTTCAAAAAAAAAAAAAAAAAAAAAAAAAAAAATTTCTTAAAATTGTGAGAACTTTTATAATTATTGAATGAAATATCTCGAAATTTCTACAACGCATAATGTTTTAATGATGTCTGTTAACAAAATTTACTAAACGTATTTTGCCTTATAAAGTAAACTTAGAATAGAAATTTCGATATTATACAAAAGTTTACTTTATAATTATTCTAATAAATGGTTCACAATATACATGATTAAAAAGGACAAATATCTACACTAAATAAATTGAAATTTGAAAAATTAGACAGAAAATAGAAATTTTATGCCTAGAAGTATGAATAAATTCAATATTAGTAAGTGTTTTTTAATTTTTTAGATTAACATATCTGTTTTCAATCTCTTTCCTTTACCCCACCCCCCCACCCCCCTCTCTCTCTATATATATTTGATGTTTTATTGCAGTTTGAATGTAATTATACCATTCATAATCATTGAATATTTTGAAGAAATTTCCTCTAGTAGTTTTACGGAAATAATAGTAATAAACCAAAATTTGCATTACGAGATAATATTTTCAAATTTATTCATATAAAATAAAATATATGTACTGCATTTTTCTTTCTTTAATAACTTTGGTTGAACGATTTTTTTTTTTTTAATATATATAAAATTGATATTAAAAAAATTAAAATGTCTTTTCTTCAATGTAAAATTTTTAATTGCTGTTATCTTGTTATTTTAAAAGTGCTCTGCCTTATTAGCACAAATCAAAGCTTTTATATAATATTCTCAAAATATTTAACCCTGTAATTACTTAATGACCTCAAAATAAAATCTGAAATTCAAATGATTTTTATTCAATGTTGAATTTGTAAATTCTGATATTTCACATTTTAAATGTTTCCACTATTTTAATATAGATAAAAACAATGTTGTTAATGGATTAGTTGCGAAATAAAAATGTAAATACAGGGTTGCCCACGTAAAAGATGCACCATGAAATACTCCGTATAATGTCCCGCATAAGCGTGGGCATTATACGGGGCTTCTTTTACATGGGCGACTCTGTATTATGTTATCATTGTATAAACCTTGAAACGTGCTCTCGCAGTATCCTCTTTTTTTTTTTTTTTTTGAGAAAATTTGTATCAAAACATTTAAAAATAATTTAAATAAACTATTTTATTTGTCACACACCGAGGACTATTTATCAGGGTACTTTATAATTTTAAACATATTTTTTAAATGAAAAACATAAAAATTTAAATCTTGTTAAAGTTGAAACTGCATCTTCGAAAATTTTCAATGTTTAGAATATATTATTTAAGGAATACAAATCGAATTCCAGCTTTTCTGAACACACTGAGTATATATAGATAAAATCGATTTTTTCTGTAAATGCTAGGACAATTTTCAGTGACAATATTTAGGATTTAACTCCTCATTAATTTAAAACATAATGATTTCTTATTAACATTTACTTTATGCCCACTGACAAAAGAGAGTTACAGATTTTAGAAGTTTTTATACGTTTGAGGCATGAGGAATCGGAAAATCGCTAAATGGTGTAGTTTCATTCTGTAGGGTGTCAGTTTATAGGTGTGTTAGTTTGTTAGTCTATGTACGCAAAATTTCAAGAAAAAATGGTCGATTTCTATTTTTAAAATATCTTTTATGGAACTGACCAGAACCCTGTTTGTTTTCAAAATTCTAATTTTAAAACTTCATACATTATTGAAAATTTACGATTTTCTTACATTGAAAAACAAGGGAAGAATTCACATAAACGTGTATTACGAAGATAATTTTCATCGTAATAACATTGGACACCGTAATAACTTTGCATGAACATAATTGATTTTAAACATTCTATTTTAAAATCTTCATACATTATTTTAGATTCACTATTTTCTTAATATAGAAGAATGAGACAAAATTTCACATAAATGCGTATTAATAAGATTTTTATCACTAAAATGTTGAACTCATTTTAAAATATCATTTATGATACTGGCAAAAATATCACTACTATGAGTATTATATTTCGAAAATTTGGAAAGGATATTCGAAATTTAAGATTCCCTTAACATGGCAGAATAGGGCAATATTTCATATACATTTGCATTAAAGGGTATATTGCATTCGAAATGCTATGAAGTTGCATGAAATCGAAAATATGAAATTTGACACCCCCCCCCCCCCAAGAAAAAAAAAAGAAATCTAAACCAAAATATCATGATAAGTTAAAGGTATAGAAGAAGTTTTAGAATTGTCTAGTGATTGAAGCATTTCAGTCTGGGACTGTGTCAAAGATGCGTGTTGTTTCTCTTAACATGAATATAGTGTGTCCTGTAGCAGGAATTTATGAGAACAAGTATATGATGGGGAACTGAGCAGAGTCTATGCTAAAACTAGCTTATTTAATGAAATTATCACCATAATCATTCTCGTGTTTGTCTTTATAGAGACATTTGACAGTGATTTTATGAGTTAGGTTTCGTGTATTTCTTTCTTTCTTTGTGAATTAATATAAACTTCTGATTACATTAGTTGTTAACTCTTTAAAAAAAAATTTCATATATGATGTCCACAAAATATTGCAGTCATTACAAAATTAAAAAAAAAAAAAAAAAAAAAAAAAAAAAAAAAAGAAAAGAAAAGAAAGAAAGAAAAATCTTAAAACATTAAACAGTGGAATTGTTTTGATATTGCTTAAGAATATAAGACAGTAAGCTAAAATATTCTACTAGTGTTCCTTTAGGAGATGAATTGATAAATTCATCCTAAAAAAATATTATCATACATAAAAATGAGTCCAAATTGGCACCTGTCACCATAAAATGGTCTATATTCAAAAGCGAATACACGAAATATTTTAAATGAAATATATATATATACACACACACACACACACACACACACACACATGGCCTTTTTTTTTTAAATGCAGCAAAAACGTGTTTCTAGTTTCCCAAATTTTAATCTTGCAATTTACGACAAAAACCCACGCATTCATTTAAGCTTTTTATATTCAAATTTCAACATCATTTCTTCTTAATGTAATTTATGTCTTATTTTTTTCGCACCTAAGAAATAAAAAAAAAATAATAACTTCCACTGTATTTCCTTTTATAAATGAAAAACCGTGAAAACTTCCGTTACGAGGAAAAATTTATTTCTTTATAAAACATGTTGAACCAAATTATGTTAAATTTATGTAATTATGGACAAAATATGTTATTTTAATAAAAAGATTCTTAATTTAAAAATGATTTTTTTTTGTGTGTGTGTGTGTCAAGTTGAAATGCATTTCTAAAAGTGTTAATTATTATTTTCAGTAATGAAATTCTATTTCTCTTAAAAAGCTGTTTTATAAATGTAACTCATTTTCAGTGGCACTTGATTTTTAAAATTATTCTTGAGAATATTTTTATTGCTGCTTTTTAGGTAAATTAGTACATGTAACTGCTTTTTTTTTTTCTTCAAGTATTGTTTAACTTTCGTTGAATTAACTGCAAGAAATTTGATATAAAAATATCAAATTTTAATTAATATTAATAAATATCAAATTATTAACAATTAATTAAGAATAAAATTAATTAAAAAATTGATTTATTATTACACTGATTAGTTGTAGAATTATTTATTTTATTTCATTTTTTAAGTTCATATAACTTACCTCAATTTTACCCAAATTCACTCAATTTACAATCGTTTACAGTTTTCTGTAAGTAAATGATTTTATCTACGTATAATTCTTGGATTACACAGGTCTGCGAATTCATACTTTTCAATCTTTTTTCTGCAGCGCTTTGGGTGTCGCTAATGTGTTTTGAAACACGGAATTCAGAAATGGTTGTCTTTTCTTATATCACGTAAAGGTTTTTCACAAAGTAAGGATGAAGCTCGTAAAAATTCACACAAAGGCTATAGCACAATCAAAACTCTTTATGTCTAAAATACATTAAAATAAGCTTCTTATTTACACATTATTATTTAAGTCTGTTTCTTTGCATCAAAGTACAGTTTACAGCTTTTTCCCTAGTGCATGGCTTGATGAAGGAGGAATTCTCTGTCATCCAACAATAATCTTCTAACATGTTAACATTCCATCGTCCCTAATACCTCCTCTACGTTTCTTTGGTGTCTTGATGAAATTACCTTTCCTTGGTTTTCATTCACATCACCTAAGATTTTCCGGAAAATAACTTAGATGAGAGTTTAAAAAATGGAGTTTTAAATATAAAAAGTTCCAGTTTTGCCAAAACTGTACGTGATGGAAATCTTTTAATAGTTTTTTCTGAATCAGCATCCAAAAATATCCCTGAAAAAAACATCATCTTAAAGAAAAAAATTTCATCTTCGACCTGTGATATTTATCTTACTTTCTTGTTCAATTATTTCGTTTATATTAGCGAATCGGGAATTAATTTATGTCATTTCTTAGCTTTATGCTTATACATATGCAGAAATTCACCTATATTTGCATACAATAATTCAATTAATGCCCCTGATGAGTGGCGAATATTGTATGCTTTCATTTCTTTGGATTTTGTTCATCTTCTCATCTTCCTTTTCTTTCTTAATTAAATATTATAATTCTAACTGTGATTTTTTTATTTCTTCCTGTGATATGTTCAAAAAGTTTATATATAATAAAAACCTGGACTCTTGCTATAGGAACCACTTGGAATTCTCTTATCTTTTTCTTTTTAACAACATTTTTATGTTGTTTGTTTTCAACATAATTTTTAACATTTGGTACAAGTAAATCTAATTTTGATCTTATATTTCTTTTAAGAAATAATCATGCGGGACACTCCCGTGTTGTAATAGGAGGCATTATTCGGTATTGGTGTAGAAATTCGTTTAACTTAAATTGTAGATTTCCTGGTTCTGCACTTAAGGATTTCAATCCTTTTTTTATTGTTTGAACATATCTTTCGGCCTGACCATTTGTAGAGGGATTATATGGTGCAGTTAAGATATGTTTTATGCCTTTACTTTGTAGAAAATTTTTGAACTGTTCTGAAGTGAATTGTGGCCCATTATCAGACACAAGGGACACAGGATAGCCATATCTGACAAAAAGAGAAGAAAGACAGTTTATAGGGTTTTCAGTAGTAGTACTAGGAACAATGAACACTTCTGTCCATTTACTGTGGGCATCTACTACGATTAGAAACATTTTCCCTATAATTCGTCCAAAAAAATCTACATGTATTCTGTTCCAAGGTATTGTGGGCCATTCCCAGTGATGATTATCCATTTTAGGAGGATTGTGTTTTAATTTAACACAAACACAACAGTTATTAGCCAAATCCGCAATATCTTTATCAATACCTGGCCACCATACAAAACTAGTTGCCAGTGCTTTTATTTCAACTATGCCAAAATAGCCAATATGTAAATCTTGTAAAAGCATTTTGTCTATGAACAGTCGGAATTACAACATGATTTCCTTGTAATATGCAGTTATTTAGTACAGAAAAATCTTCTTGTTTATGTCCGAAAAGTAAGAAATTTGGCATCTGTGTGCCTGATATTAAATGTTGATAAATTTCTTTCAATACTGGATCCTTTTTAGAACTTGCACAAAACGGTTTTTGTTGTTAAAGGTAAAGTGGTAATTTGATGAATAAATAAACAATCGGATTCATCAGTGTTACCAAATAAATTTGGTGACAAAGTTGGTAAAACTTTTTCTGGTGGTAATGAATCGGACGACGACAACAGTAAGTCTTCACTGCGTAATGGAAGATGTGATAGAGCATCGGCATTTCCGTGCTCTGCAGATTTTTTATATATAATATAATATTGAAATGTTTGTAAGCATGTTTGTTGCATTTCTTTGCATTCTGGCTGCCGAAAGTACCAGAATACTTTTTACGGGTGAAAATATGGAAATTGGGGGTTTACTATCAGTATACAGGGTAAATCTCCTACCATATAAAAATTGAAAAAATTTCTTTACTCCAAAAATTATTGATAACGCTTCTTTATCTACCCGACTATAACGCTTTTCTGCAGAAGACAAAGTTCTAGAAGCAAAGGCTATGGGTTTTTCGGAGTTATCTCGCATTGCATGCGAAAGTACTGCCGAAATTCCATAAGGAGAAGCATCAGTGGCTAAAATCAAGGATAATTTAGTATTCAAGTGGTAATTTAGGAACAAATCTAGAATAGTAAGATACCAATCCTAAGGATGCTTTTACCTGAGTTACGTTTTTAGCTGTTGAGCATTTAAAATAGCAGAAATTTTTTCTTGCGTTTTGTGTATGCCCTTTTTATCAATTTTGTAACCGCAGTATGTAATATCATCATTCATGAAAAATGATTTTTCTTTATTTATTTTAAGATTATATTCACGTATCTTTTCTAGCACTCGTTTTAATCGCTCTAAATGTATTTCATCAGTTTCTCCTGAGATACATATATCATAGATAAAAACCGAAATACCCTCTATACCTTTTAAAATTTGCAGGTAATGGGTATTTGTCAACCTTTAAAAATTTATTTACTGTGACTTTAAAATCACTGCACAAACGAATTTTCCCATTTGGTTTTACTACCGGAACTATAGGAGTTGCCCATTTACTCGTACTAACCGGCTTTATTATTCCCTCCTTTTCTAATCTGTTTAATTCTTTATTTACTGCATTCCTTATGCTTTACAAAATATTGGTGATGAGTCTTTCTCTAAATGTAATTCGGCTTTAACATTTTTAATTTCACCTACATTATTTGTAAACAAATCTGGAAATTCATTCAGTAATTGATTTAAATTTTCCGAAATTGTTACTTTGTATACCGGAACAGTTTGTAAATTGTGTCGGAATATATTAAATGTAGTTATCCAATACCTACCTAGCAATAAAGGAAAATTGTCTTTTTTAACTAAATATAACTTAAGATTCCCAGTTTTATTTTCGTAAGTTACAGTTACTCTAACAAATCCCTCGGGCTGGAAAATTTCTCCCGTAGCTGTTTTTAATTGTACATCAGCAGAAAATATTTTATGTTCTGGAAATAATCAATCTCCGAAAACAATTTATCGGTACAGCGGAAATCGCTGATCCTGTATCTAACTCCATTTCTGCTTTAGCACTATTTTCTATCAAAACCCAAATTTTTATAGGTTTAGTGCCTTCAGATTGCAATGACAAAAGGTCTACAGTATCAAGAACGTTTACATTTTTCTTTTGAGTAACATTTTCTGCGTTCCGACACACCTTACTCAAATGTCCACGTTTTTTACAAAAAATGCAAAATGCATTAATAAATTTACAAACATTTGCTAAATGAGAACTATTTCCACAACGATAACAATAACTTTTACTTTTATTTGCACTCGCAGTTTTGTTCACATTTTGTTACTTACGTTATTTTGAGAATAATTTTGTTTCGTTTTTTTTTAGCATGAACAGAAACTTTATTCAAATTTAAATTTTTATTTTGTAATTCTACCACATCATTTTCTGTACTTTGCATAGTTACGGCTTTTTCTACTGCTTTTTCAAAAGTTAAATCCTCAACCAGTGACATTAATTTGCTTTGGATTGTTTCATTTTTGAATCTGCGTAAAAATTGTTCTAACAAATTTTCTGACTGCGAATCGCCCGTAAACGCACAATGTGTTGTAAATTTCTTTAAATGAACACTGAAATCCTGAACTGATTCACTATCCTCGTCGCCATTTTACTCCATTTTAGCAGGAAAGAAGATTTTATAATTCAACTGTAACTATGATATGACGAGTGTGCTTTTTATATTTTTAACACAAAGAATTTAATGAATTACTAAGAACAATTACAACTGACATACACGTACTATTTACATGGTTACATTTTGAAGACTGATCTGTTTTAGCATTAATACAAATAAAGGGGAATTAATAGATCATTGATTGGGCAATACAGTTCACAGGTATCTGTACATTTATGTGACGTCACTTACCAGAAGACCGATTAATTTAATCAGGAACATAGTAATGAAATACACCACAAAATGTAAACAGAATTTCTGGATTTTTATTTATATATTTATTTATTTATTTATGCATTTTATTTTTTTAACTGTTGTTACACGTGCATATAAAGAGTATATGAAATTGGCATTCTCCATACCTTGAGTGGAATTCGAAAAATAAAATAAAATAAAATAAAATAAAGATACGTCATTTTTTTATTTTTATTTATTAAGTTTATTTTTTACTTTATTGATCTTGTAAATTCCCATTTCTTATTTTTCCAAAGTATTTTTCCTTACACAATATTTAAAGGGGAAAAAATTGCTTTCTTTTAAACAAAAATATAAAACATCCCAATTTCAAAGAACTATTTTGTTAAACAACTTATAGTAAAACTTTAAACATAAATTACAAATTCACAGGAGGACATATAATTTTAAATTTATTCAAAAGATATCAAAATTTAAATCTGTAATTGAAGTGATTATTCAAATGAAAGAAAAATTGAGTTTCTTGCCGAATTTTCATTCTTCGTTGAAGTAAAATGGAATTACATTTAGACAAAGCAAAAACCATGATTGCATGATAAAATTATCAATGGGATTATTCTACTTCCTCTATAATGAACATGTGGAAAATCTCAGAAATAACAAAACAAGTGAGCAATTTATCACGTATATTCAGCAAAAGAACGTAATGGCCATTCATATTTATATGTTGCTTCTGTTGTCCGATAAAAAAAGCAAAGGATAGTTCTGTAATTGAACTTGAGGCAACAGAATACACCTAGATTTTTCGCTCTTGAGTTGTCATGGTAACCAGGCGCATAACCCAAAGGAATATATCACTTCAAGAAAACAGAAAAAAGAGTATAAAAAGCTCGTCGGATTGCAATCGAGAAAGGAGTAACGCAAACGTAGAAATTCAAATGTCTTGCGACTGTTATAGAGAATATTTGTGAAAGATTTTAAAAATGATTTTACATACTTGTATATTCGCTTTCAAAATTCTTGTAAAGGATGTTTAAAGCGAGAAAGATTCTGTTCTTCTTCTTATGCTTTATAGTGATATGACACACATAGGTTTCACATGAAATATATGTTGTTTATTGTTACACCATTTTGTGAAAACATCAATGCAGGTTGTCTAGAGACTCATACAATACGTTACTGTAACGAGTGGATCTGCAGATCAGAAACCTCAACGACTTATTCGCATCATTCATTGCTTAGCAGATCAATTTTTGTTTATTACATAATATTTAAAATAGTTATTTGCTACATAACCAGATATGTTTATAAGGGGTTTGCTGCCCCCCACAACCCCCTGTTGTATCCATCTGTTTATATCTATGTATGCATATTTTCTTGTGTACAGCCTTGTGTTAATTCCTTATAACTCATCAGTATTTGTACTAAATTTCATGCAAATTGTTTGCACAACTTTTCGAATTTATTTTGTAGTGCAGCCCTGTAAACTAATTACCAATTCTGTACCAACCATTTTCCAAAGAAGCCATTCTTTAAAACTTACGTTTGTATATTTAATTAAGTTTAATGGAGTCCAAACATGTTAAATTGCACAATGAGAAGCACCGTCTATAGACCAAAATGGAACAAAATTCTTTTGCGTGTCCCTGTACACGAGCCACAGTACTTATATGCACCCATAAAAATTATAAACTAATTTATTGGAACTCATCAATACTTGATCTAATTTCACATCACTGGATGATTACAGAATGCCATCGGAATTCTTTTGTTTGGTCCTGCAAATAAATTATTTGGTATATACGTACTTTTTTCTAGAGAAACACGCTTTCAATAATAGTAATAATGTATGTTAATTTTATTATATTGAATGCAGCTTAAATGAAAATCTGCCCATAGGCTCTAATGTCACGGAATTGTTTTCTGTGTCCTTGTAAACCAGCGTTAAATTTTATATAAACGAATAAAAAATACGCGTCTTATTCTATGTAGCTCATGAATAACTGTTCGAAATTCGGCATAATTTGGAAGTTTATGTGGCATTGTCGAAACACTTTTGTAAGGTCCTATACATTAATTATTAAATCTAAGCACACATTGTCTATAGAAAATATGAGTTTAAGCTTGTCATTATTGTATGTTAATTCCATTTTGTTGAATATAGAGTAACCATGTTAAAATTCGTTTAAACGAAATCCTGCCCATTGGCCGCACTGATAAAAAAACGTCGGTGTGTCCCTGTACACGATTCATAAACAATAAAGGCATCAATGCATGCAGTGCAGTCTCCACATGGAGGCCGCCACTGACGTTTCGGCAATAATATTGCGAAATAGGAAAGAAAAAATTTCCCGCGATAATTCAATGCAGTAGATATCCCTTCTGGAATAGGGGGGACCGAACTAGTTAACACAGATTATGTTTTTTGATTTTTCTATTTTAATTAATTTATTTATTTATGTGCAATACTTAGAGAAATTCTGATGAGTGAATCGGAAAGCTCATATTTTTGGTTGCAAAAACTTGGTTTGAAACCCTGTAACGCTGGTTGTTCGAAGTAGTTGCGAATTCACTTTAACTGCAAGTCCAGGGCTACAAAGCCGTAGCGTGTAAAAAAGTAACTGTAAAACGTTAAACCGAACCTGATATCTTTTATCTATTGGAAATGATGTTTTGGAAATGATCAAAACGAAGTTTCAAAAAAAAAACCTCTTATATCATTGTTTGAGAAATGACTTTAAAATTAAATTTTTGGATTGATTTTCAAGAGATTTTCTTTCTGTTTTTGTGTAACAGTATCGCATTTGTATATCCCAATGTAACAGATTTTATCGCGGATTAATAGTGATTACGGTTTTTATTTCTTTTTTATATCTGAAACAGCACAGCAGTTTTACATCGGTATCTGGTAGGTTTATTTAGAATTCAAGTCCGGATTACTAGTGATTATGTTTGCTGATTTTATTTCTCAAGTAATCTGGAGCTCAGAAGTCATAGAATAATCTTATCCTGATATGATATTGATTATGGTTTCGTCTTTTTTACATTACATCTCAATAAGTGTGGAAGTGTGGCAGTTAAAATTTTATCACGTATTAGTAACATTTTTTTTTTTTTTCATAATAAATTAATATTAGAATTTACAGCGGATAGATAAATATTTTTATTTTAATACTGAAGTAATTTTTATTTTAATACATAGTAATTCACTAAAATGGTGAATATTTTTAACTTCCAAATGAACAAAAAATGTTTGCCATACGTCAACTTAATTCAGTTAACCAATGGTCATAAATGGCTGGATGTGTAGCTCAACCTTACCCATATTCTGCATTTTACATTCGAAATTACATTTTGGTATTTGGTAATTTTATACTTCCGTACGAAAAAATATTCTTCTCGACTTTATTTTAATGCATGTAATAAAATGATATAGGGTGAGTGCTCCAGTGATTGACACTTTTAGAGCAATTTCTGATGATTTTAATGTTCTAGTCATCAGATAATATTTTTAAAAATCTTAAGTTGTTATATATGGCACGAAAGACATTTAGAACCACATATATGTTAAAATATATACATATGATAATAATTATTCTTTTTTATGAATTTTTATTTTACACCCATTCAATGTTCCAGTCATTGACACTGACAGTTTTTCATTTTACCAGTAATTGGGACCCTATGTTCCAGTGTTTGACCATGCTAATTATTCATTTTACCACTTATTAGTACCCTATGCTCCAGTGTTTGACATAAAATGTTAAAATTATTATGTGTAAAATATATGCTTTTATTATTTTTCTTATTCATTAATTATTTCGGGGTAGATGTCAATTACTGGCGGATGTCAATCACTGGAGCACCTATCCTATTTAATGAAATTACGCAAAGGTAAAGGAGGAGCCATCATATGCAAATTTAACATATCAATTACTGTTGGGCTCATTATGCTGTAATTTAGAGTGAACTAACTATAGATAACCAACATTAATATGCTCACGAAGAGGACAAAAAATTTGCCATTGGGCCAACCGGCATTATTTCACGTAACCAACTGCTTGAAAACGAAATAGCTATTGATGGGGCAAAAATTGATCTTTATGGGGGATGGGGCTGAATTATGTCATACGCTCAATTTTTTTCACCTTTCACTCTTGCTAAAATTAATTCGATCCTTTTATCGAAATCTGTAAAATACATTTGGCAGAATTGACAAAATGTAAACATATCAAAGATTAGATATTAGAATACATATTCAGGTCCAAGTTAGGTAAAGCCCTTTCCTTGGATTGGATGCTTAGGTCAGATGCTTCTCAATATCTTTCTTACATTAAGTACACCATAATGTTAAAAATTTCAACAGAAAACTACTGGTAATCATTTATTTTAAATGTTTTATAAAATGACAGAAAAAAAAAACAGAGATGTTAAAAAATCTATTTTGTATATGCAGTTTAAGATTTTTATTGAGAAATTAAATAATAAAATTCAGTAAAAATATAAAATAAAAATTGAGAATTTCAATTATTTACTATTAACTAACAAGGAATCGTTCTTTAGCTAAACTCATAGAATTCGATTAAATTGGTGTTAAAAGAACTTATAGGAAATTCATACTCTAAAAATTAGTTGTTTAAATTCATTGGGAAAGATGTAGAACGATGTTGTAAATTGAATCGGGGTTACCAGAATCTTCCAGTTAGCATCCATTGGCGGCTTCTAACTCTTGAAAACTGACGTTTTTAAGAAAATATAATTCAGTGACATAACCAGAATTTTCTTCTAGGAGAGGATGGGGAGTTTAATATGGGGTGGCATTTTCTGTTTAAAAGTCACTGCGTTGTTAAACAAATAGATTCCAAAATACTGATATATATATATATATATATATATACAAATCATGCGAGGGACTTTCCAGCATTAAACTAAATAAAAAAGAATATTTATAGCACCTCGCTAATACATACTTCAAATAAAAGGGTAGCAAATAGACAGATTAGACAAACAATATCTGTTCAAACTGAACTTCGAATAGCTTTGAAAGCAAAATATTCAAAAAGTGATTGTGAAACAGCGTTAAACTGGTATGGAGGACAGATGAACAGTTCATTTAAGAACTTGGCGCTTTTCTCTGCATCCTCGCCAAGTAGGGCTGCATTGGACGTTAAAAATGTTGACTTTTATTAATTCTTTACCCCTTTTCCGTTGCAAATAAGCAGCTAATTTTTTCACCGTAGATATTTTGAGCCATCTACTATCTCCTGTAATTTTTTCGTTGAATTCTATGAGTTTAGCTTAAGAACGTTTCCTTGTAAGAATTATTGTAAATTTACAGAGACTCTTGTTAAAAATTTCAGCAAATTTAAAGAAATGTTTTTCAGTGCAGTCCATGAAGGACTGTGTGGTGTAATGTCCGTATAGGATGGCTTCCGAGATTACCTCCATTCGTTTGTATTTTGGAAACATTAGCAAAGCTGAATGGATTCTTAGCAGTATGAGAAAGTCGAACATGCTTTTTCATTTTCTAAAAAATGGTTTCTAATATTAGATATTCATTATAAAAAAGTAAAATGACTTTAAAGATATTTGTAATGTATCCGTAAAAGTGCGTCGTTTTTCTCAGAACAGATGGAAAAAATTCCAATTACCAAGTTAGAAAATAGTGCCGGTGAATGGTCTAGCGTATTATGTCAACAACCCAAGTTCGAATCCTGGTCTGGACACTTTTGAATCTTGTTAAAATTAATTTATTATAATTTTACTAGATTGATATATTTATATTAATTTCCAGCAGAATTTTTTGCATTTTGGTAGGGGTTATGGTTTCTTCTTTTACATTAATTTCATAAATTGATTGTGGATGATTTAATTGTGTTTCTATCAAGGATGTTAATGATGATTATAATCTTTGTTTTTTCATAATAGTTCATTAGTTTTATATTAGTTCCTGTGAGATATTTTTTAAATTTATTATTGCATAATAACGATTTTTGTTTCAGTTCCTCTGGAACAACGGGTCAGCACTTTTAATACTGAAATATAATACCATGCATTAGTTCTATTATGTTGAATACAGTAGAATCATATTAAAATAGGCTTAAAAGAAGTGTCGTCTACAAACTATAATGACTTTGTGCGTTTCTATACACGAATCAGATACACACAATATACTCGAAACGCAATACGGGGTTTATTCCATGTAACTCATAAACACAGCTGCCAATTTTTCCTGCAAATTCGTACCATTATTCTCTTAAAATTTTCTCTATCTTATTTAATCACAGAAGATCCTCATCATATTCGTTTTCAAGGATTAATCTGGTAGCCTGTTTCATCTTCTTGGTCTAACCCGCGTTTTTTTTGGGGTCTGTCGAGGTCTCGCTTGCCCCTTGGAATATAGTAGAAGTCAGCTGTCGGTAGTCTTCCGCGTTTCATACGTTGAACATGATTTTTCCAATTAGTGTGGTATTCATTGATCTTGTCTAAGGGACTAAAATTAATTCTCTTCTAATATCTTCATTTCTGATTTTGTCCGTAAGTGAGCAGCTTTGTAGAGATCGTAAGTCTTTAGAGATCATCTCTGCTGCCTGGATTTGGTTTCTGTCTTGGGCAATCAGGGTTCATGTCTCTGAGCCATAGAGCAAAGTGGGCACTGCCAAAACCCTATGAAACTTCAGCTGTGTTTCTCTTCTTATTTTTCTCTTAAGTGTTTTTATGAGAGTGCCTCAGACATAGGTGCCAAGTCTACTGTTTTTGGCCGGAGACTTCCAATCGAAAAAAATTTATAGCTATTTTCTGTAATATTAATCGTCAAAAAAATATGACATATTCCATTTAAAAATACTGGTGTCAATTCTTATTTAAATGTTAATGTTGGCAGCTCTGCCCAAATGTGTTGGAATTTGTGCAACTTTTTTTGGGAATCGTTATCATAGTCAAAGGTGATGTCACATCCCAGATAGGTGAATCATTGTATCTGTTCGATAATTTTTTAATCAATAACAATTTTCGTTCTTACTGGTTCTTTGCTCTTAAATGCCCTTGTGTTCGTTTTTGAAATGGATATTTTAATATTATATTTCATGTCTTGGTATTTTTTATGACGTATGCAGACAGATCTTTGAAAGTTACCTTCATTTGATTGAATTTTGATCTGGTCATCTGCAAGCAGCTGTGTATTTACACAGGTCGACATATTCAAATGAATGCTAGCATTTATTGAAAATTTCCACATTCGTATAATGTCCTCAATATAATTATTGAAGAGGTTTGGGATAGACTGCAACCTTGTCTAACTCCTTGGTTAGTTTCTACTTCCTCTTAGAATTTTTTGTATTTTGGTCTAGGGATTGGCATGATCACAGAATATAAAGTAGATATTTCTACAAAAAATGCACTGGTATTCAAAAATCTAGTAAGTTTGCATAATTATCGGGATTCTCTTTTGTAGCTCTGTACATTAATACCAATTATTACCTAATCAATTACACATCCTTTTTTTTTTTTAATAGAAACCACATTTTTAAGAATATCAATATAAAGAATGTTAAAATGCCTTTAAAAGAAATGCTATTCATAGACAGTAATGATATAAAATTCATTTGTGTGATTTGGTGTAGAAAACACATACACAATGTGCACAAACCTATACAACCATCTCCATGTTGTTTATAAACAGTTATACCAACCTAAAACAACCGAGGGAATTTTTGTAGCTACTATCCACTGTATAGACACATACAGACAGATATTGTTTTAGTCTTAACGAGAAGACCTTCACAAAACATTTTGTCAATTTTTAACAAATAAGTCAACTACAATAAATAAGCCATTAAAAATTAAATTTATGTCAACAAATAATGCTATAAATCTTAGTATAATACAAAAATTCACGACCCCCCCCTCCCCCGAAAAAAAAAAAAAAAAAAAAAAAGATGAAAATGAAATTTCTATCCTGCCGGTGACAAGTCAAAACAATTACGCACTTCTAATAAGTAGATCTTAAGTTGGTATTGCGATCGACGCTAAGCTATAATAAAGTTTATAAAAATTGTGGTAAAACCGTATCACCTCACCCTTAAAATGTACCAAACTTTAATCAGAATTTTGTTTAATAACAAGAATCTTAAGAATGAAGTTTGGTATGATTAAAAGTTGCCAAGATATAACTATATTGAAATTCGTGTCTATGTCAGTATAGTAGCAAAACTTGTTGACGAAGTATTTCAAAAGACAATTGCCATCAGTTTATGTCACCGTCAAATTGAATATAAAGTCTTGTTAAATTTTATACATTAATTATTAAACTAAAGGACGAAAAATCAATCATTCAATAAAGTAAAATAAATCCATACCCTAACAACATAAAATGTTCCAGAAACGAAACAGTCATATACCATTGAGACATTATAAACGTTTCAGAAACGCTTAAAAACGTCCAGATTGCTTTCCGATTAGTTTCAAAAACGTAGAAATGTCCGCGATCGTAAAAAAAATCAGATACGTAACAGAAATGTTACAATCACTTTACAGATAGAAAATCAAAAACGGCGAATATTTCAGAAATGCATCAGAGAGCATTCTTAAATGTGGTATGTTTTTGAAAGATTGTAAGCTTTTTGCAACATAACTGAAACATCCTGTGCTGTATGGGTACTGATACATAGTCGAGAAACAATGAAATTAAATTCAGTAAATCTAGAAATACACAAATAAAAAAACAAAAGGAAAGATTTGTTGAATTCAATGTTTTCTTCAACCTACATACAAAACAACCAAGTCAATATCCAAAATTGATTTCATGAATATATTCAACAAATGCTTTTTAAATTCTTTTATTAACTCTACATCTTTCACACTTTTCTATCACATAACAACAGATAACTTGATGAAGAACACGAACTATATTGAGAATGGCCATAAAATAATCCATCGCCGCTTTTCAAATATTACTATCGAGAAATTGCTTATTTGAGAATATCCATGCTAATCGATTGTCGTCCAAACTTGGCGCACTCCACACTTGTGACGAAATAGCGTCGAGATTCTTCTGAGGTTATGCAATCTAGTCACGTCTTCACCAAGTGAAGATTTTTTTTTTTTTTTTTTTTTTTCGCGAAACTGAATATGAAAAAAAGGTATGTAATCTTGTTAGTCTTCAGTATGTTATAAGTATTAAAAGGTATTTTTTCTCTAATTTTTCTTTTTTATGTAGTAGAATAGTGGGGGAAAAAAGACATGCAAAATGTTACTAATTTTGATATTGCATCCATAAATAAATTGATACATTGACATTAATTAAATGTTACGTACAAAAAAAAAAAAAAAAAAAAAAAAAAAAAGAAAGAAAGTAGTTTTTTATCAAGTGCACTTAAAGCTATATAAAGTTGCATATTTTGTATTAGATTATTAAAGTGCGATCCTATATACGGCAGAAGCATACTATTTCATTAAATTCTAAGAGGCGTTGAATATTGTTATTTTTTCTTAATTTTTTACTTTCTCTCGCCCATATATAGGGTAGAGAAAATATTGTTTTTGGGTCAAATTTTTTGAAATTCAGTTTTTACTATATTTACACGCTTCATGGTCCCCTGAATCCGAAAACCAGGTTTTTAGTGGTTCGTTTATATCGGCAAACACTTCTCATCGACACACTATGCCGACAAACACTTTTCAGAAAGCAAAATAAATTTTTCATACGCATAAAGTATAAAGTATTCATAAAGTATATTTTGGATTTTCAACTCTGTTTTTTTGTATAATATCACGTTTTGAAGTGTCCTGAATACGAAAGTCCAATTTATCGCTGTCGATGTGCCTCCATAACTATTATCAGCATAATTTAAAAACAAATAATTGCAGGAAATTGAAATTTGGTATTTCGAAGTCCGTATTAGGTTGCCACTTAAAAATTTGATAAAGATTGGCGAGTTTGAAGGTAAAGTAATAACAACTTTTTTTTTTTTTTTTTTTTTTTTAATAATTGTATGCACTATAATTGAACGGGAGGTTGAAAGGGGCGGTAGTCCCCTCATACAGAAATACATATGAAATAAAACTGTCCCCAAACCTATTTTAGATTATTTTAAAAGTACAATGAACTTTATTATCTCACGTTATTCATCTTAAGCCTTAATATGCAATTTATATACTATTGAAATGCCAGGTAAGAGAAAGTCGTGTGAGTGACACACCAGATTATTTTCTTTATGCTATAATAATAGGGGGAATAGTCATTAACTATATAATCAATGGCTGTAGTGATATTTAAGGATTTTAAACATCCGTACTGATTAAACATTGTTCAGCCAATTAGATGAAATCTAATTTTTCCTGAAGTATTCTACAAGCTATGAAATTAAAATTCTTGTTTTTACATAAATTTCATAGATTCTCGCTTTTATTCTATAACACTAAAAATGAAATAATACATTATACTATTGAAATTTTGCATAGCTATTTTTATTATTTTGTCTTTCTTCATCTTTCCATACAATTATTTTACTTCGAATTCTTAAAATTTTATCTTATAAAAATCATTTGTTTAAATTAAGTTCTAACAATTAAACTTTTTTAAAAACCCGAAAGAGTATAAATAAAACAGATTTACATGGTCAATTTTCATTTTAAATAGCCTAAAAATAAAATAATTTTCATTAAAACATTGGCTTAAAACATAAGCCCTTCTTAAACTTAAGCCGCGCTTAAAAATGAAAACAATGATTTTTTACTTTCTTCTATATGTAATATAGAGAAAGTATTGGATTCGCGAAAATTTTCGACCTCCGTTTTTTGACGGATCTACACGTTTTGGGATGTCCTGAACACGAATTGATAGTTTTTAGAAAATGTCTGTCTGTGTGTGTGTCTGTGTGTCTGTCTGTCTGTCTGTCTGTATCATTTTTTTGTGGACGCTGTATCTCACGAACATATGAATGAAATTTAACCAAACTTGGTATTTAGTTGCACCCTGACATGAACTGGTGCCCATTAGATTTGGGGATCAATATCTCAACAGGTGGCGCTGTAATCGCATTTTATGCAAATTTTTAACATGGCAGCATAGGACAAAATTCCGTATAAATGGGCATAATGAGAGTTATTTTAAACTTGTGATTGTAAAATTAATTTGAATTATTGATGATAGTAGTAGTTAACTAGGAAAAAAAAATTGTGCATGGGGGGCATTGGTTCCCCCCCTGGGGGGGAAGTACCCCCCCGGGGGGGTTAAATTTTGAAGATGGGTATCATTCGAAAGATCTCGTCAATACCTTTAAAACGAATGGTTGAACCATAAATCTGTGATAATTTAAAACAAAGTTATCGATTTTTTTTACTTTTAACAAAAAAAAAAAAAAAAAAAAAAAAAACTTAAAAAAAAAAAAAAAGAAAAAGAAAAAAAAATCTTTTTTTTTTTTTTTTTTTTTTTAAATATTGTTACTTATTGAATATGTATAGGAAAATATAGAAGAAAGTCTTGTGGTGGCCACAACATACTAGTTTTTTTTTTCAAAGTTAAATTTTGATGTACCAAAATATTTCTCGATGTCAGTGTAAATATTAAGTGCTATTTTTTTTCTCAATTTTCTTTTCTGTACGCTGTAATAAGGGGTAAAGTTCATTCAATACATAATGAATGGTGGTTCTAAAAAATTATAGACTTACTTAACGCTTGAAGAATATGCCTAATTTTACTTGCTCAATCAAAACGATTTAACGCCATCTTCATGTTTTATTCAATCATTCAATCATAGTGGTTTCAATCACTATTATATTAATGTACATATTTATGCAAATTTCAGGAGTTATGCTTTAATCTTTGCTTTTATTGCTTTTATATATTGATTATGTACTTTTTTAAAATTTTAAAATTCAACTTCTGATTAGAAATAACCTTTTCGCTTATTATTTTAATTACACATAATATCAGATTCCTTTCTCATTCTACTTTTAAGAAATTCCCCATCATTATTTTTGTAAAAATATCATCACCTATTTTTGAAAGATTCTTATTATAAAACAGTTCACGAATTTCAACTAACGATCGAACCGACCTAAAGTACTTCTCCATTTTTAATAAAATCTAGATTTATTTTTTCCTCTCTCTCATGCAATCCAATCAAGATTTCATATTGGAAATAGATATACTCTTCCACAAAGGGAATAGTATAATATATATTTTTGTAAAGTTTAGTCCAAAACAAAACAAAACAAAAATAAATTAATTAATTAAATAAAAGTTAAAACTACCCACATTGTTTGAAATTGCTTAATGAATTATGTAAAGAGTAAACTTGAGAAAATGGTTAAAATTACGAAAAAGGTAATACATTTGTGTTATATTTATACAACCCTATCTCCAGTTGTAAGTTTTCTCCAAATTAAAGGGTGGTGTTGGCGTCAGGACTACAGAAGGGTCGTAAGCCTTGACGGTATGCCCTACGTTCTAAGTGGTCCCTAGACCCTATTCGGACGAGCTTAGGAGACAACTATAGAAAATTCCGAACGACTAAGCCGATGAGTGTAGCATGGATACGAATCCGGCACTCCCTGCATACCAACTACCACTTGGCCGCAGGTTGGCTATAGAAAAACATCCTCTATATCCTCCTATAGCTAAGACGGACGAACGTATAGCCACAAATTCGGTATGAAGGTGATAGATAACATTCGCTGAAGTAACCTCCTAAAAATTATTTTCTCTATATCTCTATATTTAAATAAATAAGTTACTGCAGCTGTCGTCATTTTTTTTTTGTCTACGACCGTATCACTTCGCGACCGGATGGGTTCTCACCGTCATGAGAGGTATTAATGTTTGCTGAATACTTCAAGGAAGACTTTTCTCTTGGTTAAAATTTCTATCATCTTAATTAACGAAGTAATCAAAACTTCACGTAAGTAAAGATACTCTATTTGCCAACATGCAAATAATTTCTCCAAATCGTTATTCTTCCAGTCTCATGACGTCATTTTTCACATGAAAATTAAAATGAGATCAATAGTGTAAATACTAATAACAATGAAAGAAAAAGAAATTGAAAAAATAGCATCTAAGCGTCATTAGCAAAAACATTGTTTAGAAGTACTAAAGTAGTAAAGTAGGGACTTTTATCATCAGTGTAGGAACATTCTGAGTTGTCTGTAGGGACATGAAATTTCAGTTGGCGGCACTGCATCCTTTTGTAAAACATGAGGGGAATTCGCTTGCCCGTTTATTTATAGTGGAAGTTTAATTATAATTACCTTATACATATAATATGGATATTGTTATTATTATTTAATATTTTTTTGCACTGTTAGCATATTCCTAAAAGCTGTAAAAATTACCATGCAATTCGATACACACTATCTATTCACTATATGGGAAAGGGGGGGAGGGGGATCATAAAGCTGCTTTAATATCATTCTACATTTTCGAAATGAATCATAAAATCTTATCTTTCTATAAATAATACTCAAGCTCTGAAGTTGCAATTTTTAAACTGTTTACACGTACTTATTTAAGCTAGTTAATAAATCTGGCATATTTTACCATTTTTATGAAATTGTTTATGGTTTGTCGTGATTTGCAATCCAATCTTGTTTTCACAATAGAAACTGACATCTATAAAAGAAAATAAGAAAAATGGAAGCAACGTATTGCAGCATTGTTTGCTATGAATTAGTAGGTTTTATTTTATTTTATTTGCTTTTTGGTAATGTAGGAAAATAAAGAGTGAATTCTAAAATATGTTTGTTAGACGATTCTGCATTTTTCCACTTTCTGAATACAAACAACGTAATATATATATATATATTATTATTATTATTATTATTATTATTATTATTATCACGAAGAACTGTAACTAGGAGATAGCTGTATATTAATATATTTTTTGAGGTATCCTGAATTATTTTTTCTTAATTCACAGTGATGCCTGTTTATGAGTGAACACGATAACATCAAAACAATTGAGATCAATTTCCGTAACAATTTTACTGGTTATTTTCACAAAACGTTTTTAGATTTTCATAAGTATAGAACTTATAGTTTTTACTTTCTTCTATATGTAATATAGAGAAAGTATTGGATTCGCGAAAATTTTCGAAGTCCACTTTTTGATGGATTTACATGTTTTGGGATATGGAGAACACGAATTAATAGTTTTTAAAAAATGTCTGTCTGTCTGTCTGTCTGTCTGTCTGTCTGTCTGTCTGTCTGTCTGTCTGTCTGTCTGTCTGTCTGTCTGTCTGTCTGTCTGTCTGTCTGTCTGTCTGTCTGTATCATTTTTTTGTGGACGCTGTATCTCACGAACCAATGAATGAAACTTAACCAAACTTGGTATTTAGTTGCACCCTGACATAAACTGGTGCTGATTAGATTTTGGGATCACTCGCTCAATAGGTGGCGTTGTAATCGCATTTTATGCAAATTTTTAACATGGCAGCATAGGACAAAATTCCGTATAAATGGGCATAAAGAGAGTTATTTTACACTTGTGATTGTAAAATTAATAGGAATTATTGATAATAGTAGTAGTTAGCTAGGAAAAAAATTTTGTGCATGGGGGGGCATCGGTTCCCCCCCTGGGGGGGAAAATCCCCCCCCGGGGAAGTAAATTTTCAAGATGGGTATCTTTCGAAAGGTCTCGTTGATAATAGTAATAGTTAACTTGGAAAAAATTTTTGTGCATGTGGGGGCATCGGTTGCCCCCCCACCGGGGGGGGAAGTTCCCACCCGGGGGGGCAAAATTTCAAGATGGGTATCTTTCGAAAGATCTCGTCAATACCTTTAAAACGAATAGTTGAACGATAAATCTGTGAAAATTTAAACCAAAGTTATCGATTTTTTTTACTTTTAACAAAAAAAAACTTAGAAAAATACCGCAATTTTTTTTTTTTTTTTTTTTAACGAAATTTAACCAAACTTGGTATTTAGTTGGTCCCCGACATAAACTGGTGCTGATTATGTTTGGGGATCAATAGCTCAACAGGTGGCGCTGTGATAGCATTTTATCTAAATTTTTAACATGGCAGCATAGGACAAAAATTCGTATAAATGTGCATAATTAGAGTTGTTTTAAACTTGTGATTGTAAAATTAATATGAATTATTGATAATAGTAGTATGTAACTAGGAAAAAAAATTTTTGCATGGGGGGGCATCGCTTCCCCCCCCTAGGGGAAAAATACCCCCCCAGGGGGGGTAAATTTTCACATTGGGTATCTTTCGAAAGATCAGGTTGATAATAGTAGTAGTTAACTAGGAAAAAATTTTTGTGCATGTGGGGGCATCGGTTGCCCCCCCACCGGGGGGGGAAGTTCCCACCCGGGGGGGCAAAATTTCAAGATGGGTATCTTTCGAAAGATCTCGTCAATACCTTTAAAACGAATGGTTGAACGATAAATCTGTGATAATTTAAACCAAAGTTATCGATTTTTTTTACTTTTAACAAAAAAAAACTTAGAAAAATATCGCAATTTTTTTTTTTTTTTTTTTTTTTTAACGAAATTTAACCAAACTTGGTATTTAGTTGGTCCGCGACATAAACTGGTGCTGATTATGTTTGGGGATCAATAGCTCAACAGGTGGCGCTGTGATAGCATTTTATCTAAATTTTTAACATGGCAGCATAGGACAAAAATTCGTATAAATGTGCATAATTAGAGTTGTTTTAAACTTGTGATTGTAAAATTAATATGAATTATTGATAATAGTAGTATGTAACTAGGAAAAAAAATTTCTGCATGGGGGGGCATCGCTTCCCCCCCTGGGGGGGAAGTACCCCCCCGGGGGGGATAAATTTTCAAGATGGGTATCTTTCGAAAGGTCTCGTCAATACCTTTAAAACGAATGGTTGAACTATAAATCTGTGATAATTTAAAACAAAGTTATCGATTTTTTTCACTTTTAACAAAAAAAAAAAAAAAAAAAAAAACTTAGAAAAAAAAATCGTACTTTTTTTTTTTTTTTTTTTTTTTTTAATATTGTTACTGATTGAATATGTATAGGTAAATATAGAAGAAAGTCTTGTGGTGGCCACAACATACTAGTTTTTACAGGAATGCAAAATAAAAATATTAGATATTAAAGCTTGTGCACTGAAATAACTTCAAATTCTTTTTTCTGTTTTTTAAATTGCTTGAAACAGAACAAAAATAATTAAAAGATAAAAAGAACTTTTTATATACCATATTTTTAAATTTTCTGTTGAATCATATAAACGCTATCGAAGGCAGCGGGAACTCGTAACAATTGGCTAAAAGTATTAAAAAAATTTATTGCTATCGTGTTTTGAGCTATTATAAAAGTTTCAAATGGCTAGCCGGGAAGCGAGTTAAAAATCGATTTCAAGCTCTGTACTGGAAACGCTGCCGAAAGCAGCATTGTCCCGAAGCAGTTGGTTAAAAATATTTAAGAAATGCATTTTCACCGTGTTCTGAACTATTCTGGAAGTTTCAAATGTCTAGCTAGTCGGGAAGTTAGTTAAATAAATTTTCTGACGAATCATATAAACGCTGCCGAATACAGTAGGGACCTGAAACAGTTCACTAAAAGTATTTAAAAAAATGTATCGTCACCGTGTTCTGAGCTATCCTGAAAGTTTCAAATGTCCAGCTAGCTAGTCGGGAAGTTAGTGAAAAATCGATTGCAAGCTTTATACTGGTAACGCTGCCGAAGGAAGCAGGGTTCCGAAGCAGTTGGTTAAAAATATTTAAAAAATACATTTTCACCGTGTTCTGAACTATTCCGAAAGTTTCAAATGTCTAGCTAGTCGGAAAGTTAGTTAAATAAATTTTCTGTTGAATCACATAAACGCTGCCGGAAGGCAGTAGGAACCTGAAACAGTTGACTAAAAGTATCAAAAAAATGTATTGTCACCGTGTTCTGAGCTATCCTGAAAGTTTCAAATGTCTAGCTAGTCGGGAAGTTAGTGAAAAATCGATTGCAAGCTTTGTACTGGTAATGCTGCCGAAGGCAGTAGGAACCTGAAACAGTTGACTAAAAGTATAAAAAAAATGTATTGTCACCGTGTTCTGAGCTATCCTGAAAGTTTCAAATGTCTAGCTAGTTGGGAAGTTAGTGAAAAATCGATTGCAAGCTTTGAACTGGTAATGCTGCCGAAGGCAGCAGGAACCCAGAGCAGTTGGTTAAAAATATTTTAAAAATGCATTTTAACCGTGTTCTGAACTATTCTGGAAGTTTCAAATGTCTTTCTAGTCGGAAAGTTAGGTAAACAAATTTTCTGTCGAATCATATAAACGATGCCGAAGGCAGCAGGACCTGAAACAGTTGACTAAAAGCACTAAAAAAATGTATTGTCTCCGTGTTCTGAGCTGCCCTGAAAGTATATAGCTAGTCGGGAAGTTAGTTAAAAATCGATTGCAAGATTTGTACTGGACAAACAAACAAACAAGAATCGAAGTTAATAAAAACATGGTAATTAATAAATGTTTTGTGATGATGGCACGGTATGATTATAATGAGAAGTGATGTGCATATCACTTAGTTCTTTTACAGGGAAGCATAAAAGAAATACACATATTATGGGCCATAGAACCTATTTATCTCAAGTGAATTAAATTATTTAAAGCGGAAGGAAGCTACTTTGAGTTGTGATCTAGCTAAAGAAATAATGTCGTTATTACTGTAAATTGCGTTCTTACGATATGTAGTTATTTTATAGACGTGCATAAGAGAATTCGTATATATTACACTATATCACAGATGCCGCTTCATCAGCGACCGATAATACTGCTCTTGAATCTGGTAGATGGGAAATGCCGGGTTTGAAACTAGTTTGTGCTCGTCGGCTGAGTCGTTTGGATTTTTACATTGTTTTCTCTGAATTTGCGTTTGTATGGGCTAGTAACCCTCAGAAAGACTTCCTACGGAGGACATTCTACCCACGCCAAGGTCACCAAAATAGACAATCGTCCTTGAACTCGGTCATGCGCACCACACCATTACGCAATTATGCAAACTTGGACTTTTCACTTTTGTTTATTTACTGAAATATTCACTGGTTCAAATTTGTTTAAACGCCAGGTATTTATTATAAAAAGTGTCCAGTGGGAATTGCTCCATATTTTTTTCATTTTTATTACTTTTAAATCTGCGTCTAAATTAATTTAAGTATTCATGATGTAAACATTAAATCGCGTCTTGATTCTAAACAGATACAGAAAAATAAGTTGAAGCAACTTTAAAAACGTCAAAACAAAAATATATTTCGTATAGCAATTTTGGTACCGTTAAGCACACCGTCATCAATGCAGAAAAGACGTTACTAATGATGGTATGCCCGACGCCGCGAGAACTGCAGTATGCGAATTGTGTTTTCATTTTAGAGTTTTTAACGTTATGTCAAACGTAATTTTCTGTAAATTATCTCTAAAAAAGAGTTAAGTTAAAACACGTGTCTTTTGTTATTTAGATTAAAAACACTTTAAAACATGTAAAATTGAACTTTTTTTAAAGATTTAAAAACATTATCCGAAGCTTTTCGCTTTGAAATACCAAAGCATCATCAGAGATTTTTATTATTCGTTTCCAATGAGCTGTTTTTTAAATATTTTGTATTTCACAGTTAAGTCTTTTAATAATTTGAACAGAAACAAAGCCAATTTGAAGACCGATGAAGGTTGGATCAAGGAGCTCAGAAAAGTATGAGAAGCTTGGACTATTAAAAAATCACACGAGGCTATTGTAGGAGAAAAACTATAATGAACTAACTAGCAGAAATAAACTATTAGTTATTTTATAATATTGTGCCAAATTATTGGCAAAATTGCAGCATCTTTAGAATTTATTGTATTTTTGCGTTTGTTGTTGTTGTTGTTGTCGTCGTGTGCCACTCGGAAATTCCGAGCCCCGGTAGTGGAACTATCCGGAAATTTTTTAAGGCATGAGGGGTGCGTCTTCCGTTATTAGGAGAGCCTCATAGGGAGAAAGAACGACTTTAGCTCCAGGAGCTGGTGAAAGATGGCAGCACCAGCCAGACAACAGGGACTCCGACGAATTTAGATCCGGATCAGAGCGAGTTAAACCCATGTTCCGGTACCCCCAGATGTATAATTTTTGATGGGAACTTGGAGGACTTTGCGACCACGACGGAATTTAACGTGCACCAGTCGCCATTAGCGTACACGACAGTCTTCGGCCGGCTCGAGGACCGAACCCGCAATCTTTCGATCACGAACTCGCTGCTCTTACAAACCAGGCTACCGCGGCCGTTTGCGTTTAATTATATTAATAGCTTCAAGGACGTAAAGTTCTTGGATAGTAGGTGGTGCTGTAATAACTTTGGCGTTATATCCCATATAGGGTTAGCGTTTGGGTTAGTATAAACGAAGTCGACCATAGTAGAACTATTTCCTTCTTTGATATTACGTATATGTTCTTGTATTCTTTTGTTTAAAGCTCTCCAATAAAATAGAAAAATTCTTTGTTGTTTTCGATGGGAATTTGATAATTATTACAGCACCACCTACTATCCAAGAACTTTACATCTTCGAAGCTATTAATGTAATTAAATGCAAAAATACAATAAATTCTAAAGATGCTGCAATTTTGCCAATAATTTGGCACAATATTATAAAATAACTAATAGTTTATTTCTGCTAGTTCCGTATAGTTCCAGTTTCTGTTACTTTTCTTAGCTCCTTGATCCAATCTTCACCGGATTTCAAATTGACTTTGCTTCTGTTTGCGTTATTAAAAGACTTAATTGTGAAATTCAAAACATTTAAAAAACCGTTCACTGGAAACGAGTAATAAAATTCCCTGATGAAGCTTTGGTATTTCAAAGCGAAAAGCTTCGGACAATGTTTTAAAACCTTTTAAACAAAGTTTAATTTTACGTGTTTTAAAGTGTTTTTAATCTAAATTAATTTTCTAGATTCAGTGAAATATCTAATATACACATCCTTATGATTTTGTATTTTTAGAAATGATAATACACCCCGCGACAAACAGATAGATATAAAGGGTTTTTTCTTTGATTTTTCATAAAATAACATTATCTAAATTGTGCTTATCATTTATTATTATCATAAAATAACACTTTTCCCGGACTCATTTTTGTTTTAAGACTAATTTAGAAAAATTTTAAGACTAAAATTTTTTCCAATTTAAGACTACACTCCGCGACAAAAAGATAGGAACAAAGGTTTTTTTTTAATTTTTCATAAAATAACATTATCTAAATTGTGCTGATCATGTATTATCATAACAAAATATTTTCATATAAAAAACATATTAAATATTTGAATCATATTCAAAATATTCATATGCAAAATAATCATATTCAAAAATTTAAAAAAAAAAAAAAAAAATCTTTGTTTCTATCTTTTTGTCGCGGTGTGTAGTCTTAAATTAGAAAATCTTTAGTCTTAAAATTTTTCTAAATTAGTCTTAAAAAAAAAATGAGTCCGGGAATAGTGTTATTTTATGATAATAATAAATGATAAGCGCAATTTATATAATGTTATTTTATGAAAAATCAAAGAAAAAACCCTTTGTACCTATCTGTTTGTCGCGGGGTGTACGTTACCGAAGGTTTTACATTTCAAAGCACAATTTTTATTATTCTGTCCATAACTGTTCTTATAAAACTTTTCTTTGAGCATAATTTTACTTTGGTTTTATAGTTTCGTTATATCAAGTATATAAATGGTTAAATAATATTTCTCAAAGAATTATCTTGCTGCTCTTATTAACGCTATCATCTCTTATAAGATAAAAGCATTGATCAAAATTATTGATCACCAAAGGTATTACAGAATTTGTCTTCTTTTTTAACTAAGTCTTGATTTGTTTTTCAAGCTTTTCCGTAATCGGATCACGTTTCAAAGAAGGAAAGATATATTTAGAGACAAAGAGAATAAAATAAAGCAGCAGTTTGTGTTAACATGAACACCCTATTAAAAAGACAAGTAGTTTTTATCCGAGTATTATTTCACGACGTTTAAAATAGGGCGGAAGTACTGTTTGAAGTTAAAAAATAACTTACAACTTTATCATCTTTAAATGCGGATTTATTTGGTGATAAAAATTTCTAAAGATTTTTAAATGCTGTCCAAGTTTTTTTTTTTTTTTTTTTTTTTTAAATCTTAGTACGAAAACTGTCTATAAATTGTTAAATATTTTGTAATTCGCCTACAATTATATGCTATGGTATATATGTAGGAATATTTATTTAATATATAGAAATACCAGAAAGGAAGAGGGTCCTGAAATTAAGAAAGATACCAGATTGACCGCCCGTATGGAATTTTTGCATTTAATAAATTTAGAAAATGTGTGTTTTAAGTTTTTATTTATACTATTCTCGTAAATGTTTATTCTACAGGAGCTCGTGAATTCACAATTTTGCATTTTTGGCAAAAATTCCTCGATTTTTGAAGACATGATCTATTTATTTATTTTTAATGGGGGCAAATGCACAATACTTTCCTATTGAAATATGTTTTCAAGTACGCTATGACATAAGTTATGCATAGAAATAAAAGTGTTGCGCCACTTTTAAATATGAAGTATTACCAGTATCAGAATTATAACCCACTATTTTAAGATCCAAAGGGATCCAAGCACGGGATACCCAAGAATAAATTTTATATACTACATTATTATTTTAAGTTATGCTTATAACATATTTATACAGAGCGAGAATTATGCAGAGACTAACCGGTAAAAATAGGATTTTCGGATTCAGGGGACCTCAAAATGTGCATTAAAAGAGAGCAGAAACTGAAAATTTGATCTCAAAAGAATACTTTCTCTAACATTAATATATTTTGCAGTTCTCTTACCTAAATATAAGTTATTTGTATTGTAATACAAATTTCTTTTTAATTGTATCATTCAACTGAGGAGCAAACATTCAAATTGCGTTTCTCCTTCGAATACAATTTTTCAAACAACACAAAAACTAATAAATTAAGAAATAACCGAACTTAAAACCTAACTGTCGTTTGTTTAGATTTATTACTAGATACTAGTAAAATATGTAGACATATCTAGGAAGATATGTATACATATTATTTTTATGTTAAGTTCAAAGAAAAATCACTAACTCATTTTTTTTTTCATTTTTGGAGAAAATGCGGTTTGGATGCTTGCTCCTCAACTATAGTTTTATCCTCCGTTACCGATTCTCTTTATAAAGTAACATGCAGAGACTAATTATAACTGTCTTTCAAAATTTTAAAAATATTCACTTTTATCAAGAGGCACAGTTGACAAGCAATTAGTAACATACGTAAAATATTTGAAAATTCTTCCAAAACTAATTTGGTTTTGAGTATCGTTATCAGAATGCGGTAAAACATCATTTCTTTCATCAACAAGGAAATGATCTCAAATATATCGGATGGAAAATGTAGATTAAAATTCATAAATGTCGTGATTTCAATTGGTAACGCTGGGATTGAAAGATTTAAAATTTATGCAAGCTAACTTAAAGATAAAATTATAAATAATTAAACCATTTCTATGAAATTGACTGAATTTCTATTCTTAGAATATTTCTATACCATAGAAATTAATTTAGAAGTTTAGTATTCCTTTATTTTTCCACTTTTCGGTCTTCCCCCACCCAACGGTCGATATTTCGAAATATTATTCATATATAGTATATACAAATATAATTATTTTATTTTTATGATTTTAACTTTTGTTGTTGTTTTCTTCCCTCTATCTTTGCTTAATATTTTAATTTGGCGGTTTTATTTAAATGGGAACTGAGAAAGAAAACTGGTGGTCCTTAGATAACATTATTTATAGTCTTTTAAAATATCATTTATTTTTATGTTATTTGTTTTAAATCACGGATAAAAATTATTATTTCTCAGTACATTGTTGCAATTGTCACGTCATTTTTTCTGTTAATTTATTCTTATCCTATTTACCTTATTCGTTCCTCCAAACTAAGGGTAATTTTTTCAATACATTTTTGTAGCTATGACATTATTTTTGAGCGTTACTCCCATGAAATTTGGGCTTTTATTATTCAAAAGATTCTTCCTGTTTTTACGTTCTGACGTTCTACTTGTTAAGGTGTAAGGGTTAAGTTAATTTAAATAATGTTTAAACAACAAAAAGTGAATTGTGATAATCCTACATTTAAGTTTTTTTCAAAATCAGGAACTACTGTAGCTATTTCAAAATCATTCCTTTACATTTTGTACAGCTTATGGATTCCCCCTTGCAACAGTAAACAAAATAATATGCGTCTAGACTGCAAATTTATTTTAATATAGTCTGCATACAATTTCGAGCTAATACAGCTAATGATTTATTTTATAAATCTACTACCAATTGACACACATACTTTATGCTTTTATTCGATAGATAAATAATGAGTATACAGTTAAGTATATACTATTACAAGCAGTTGTTCTTTAATAAATTTTTGGACGCATATATCATTGAAAATTAAAAAATTTGCAGATACGATTGGCATTGATAATAAGTTTCATTTGTATGCTAAATTTTCTTGTGTTATATATTGTGTGTATGTGTGTGAGAAAAGGACAATAATTGCGATAGTATTTAATTCTTAAAGAAATGTATGTCGCATCAATGAAGCCCTTAAAATAAACAAACATAAAACCAATGAGTTAGTTCAAATAACATATTGTAATCTAGTACTTGGATTATTCACTCTGAAAAGGATTTTTCTAAGGACTCCGAGTGACACTCTAGTACTTGGATGAATGAGTTTCACTCGGCGTCATTAGAAAAGCCATTTTCTGAGTAAATAGAGTGGTTTGTTTCCAAAATCATGATTATAGAAATATTTCTTTAATTATTCAATTTTCATCAAATAAATATACTCGTATTTCAGTAAAGGACAGTCAGATAATAAGTAGATTTAAAATTAAAAAAGCTCTACTATCCATGATTTTCGCAAAAATTGTTAAAACTACAATCAAGAAAACAATTATACACCGGTAGGAGCAATGCTTACGAGTGAATGCTAATTTCCACGAAAAGGAGGGTAATACACATTCAAATATCATCTCAAAATCTCTCTTTTTTTTTTTTTTTTTTTTTTTAATCAAAATTGTTCGAGTAGTTCCTAACAAAGCTTAGAGTAAATTTTGCTCTTGGTGGAGCACGCGTTATACGTGAACACTATTTTTTTTTTTTTTTTTCTAAAAATGACGGAAATACAAATAGAATTTTATTGTCAAAAAAAATGTCAAATATTTTAAATTTAAAATTTTCTTGAAAATCAGATTTTGCTATATTTGGCCCGAGCGGAGTACAGTTTAAAATCGAAATCTAATTTTCCTGACTATGAGGTTAATTCAAAAACTCTTAAACTTTTATAATAATTATTAGTTTTTTTTTTTTTTTTTTTTTTTTCCGAGAGACCAAAGATATACAAGAATAACTCTTTTAATGATAAGGACGATTGCAAACAAATATATTATTGCCTAGAATAGTCAATTCGTCTTAATCCTATAATCAACATTATAATTTATATCCCTTGCTATCATTAAGTGTCATCGATTAAGTAAATATATATTCTTTTAAATAAAATAATTTTCTTTGTAATATTTGTTTCTACTACAATTTTATTAATTTGAAAAATAGGAACACAAATTAAATCTGTCATGTGACATTTCAAAGACTATTTTGGTGCAAAGATTTCTACCTATATTTTCTCGGACCCAATAATATATAATATAACCTTCCGAGTTCCACTTAAATCTAGCAAAGAGTGGATTTCTTTTGTGTTTTACTACAAATCTTGCCATAAAAATCGCTGAGACATTTCATATAAACTCCAACCCTTTAATACAAAGATAACTTTCCTCTGTAAAACTGTTTTTTCAGCATTGGTGGGAAAATGAAAAAAAAAACCCGATCAATAGAAAAATCATTTTTCTGATTTGTTATTTAAATGAATAAGTTAGATTAATATCCTTTGAAATAATTCAATGATACCATTGTAGTTTTAAAATTTTAAAATTCACCGAAGATTTCATTTTCATTTCAGACAAATGAAATTAAATAAATAATATATATATAGGACCACCAGTTTTATTTTTTCTCAAGTGTTATTTCTCAAATTCATTTCTCTGATAGTGTCACTGGCATTAACTATTCCATACAGAAACAACTAGATATTACAGATGGACTTTGCTCAATTCCCCGTCATACATTTGGTCTGATAAATTTCTAGTACATACTATATATATATATATATACAGGGGTAGAAATTAAAAAAGATAAGTCACTGGTCCGTACTTATTTTTACTGCTCCGTTCACTCATTCTATTCTATTTTCTAATAGAATAGAATAGAATTTATTAAATATATAAAAATTTGAAATACTCTTTTTCACTCAAACTTTGTTTATAAATTTACATGGCAAATAGGATAATTAGTTTTTTGCAAATTATTTTAAAAATACAAATGCAGTCCTAATAATTCAAAAAATTATACTTCAATAAACAAGCTGAATGTTACATATTTACCATAGCAAAATAAAAGTAGTAAAAAAAGCTTATTAAAGTGAAATTAAATGAAAAATTACATAGAATATATGAAATTGGCAATTACAATGAAATACACTTACTATTGTTATAGCATCTTATTCTGTGGTAGATATATGGACAGTTTCAGAGGAAATAAAAAAAATAAAAAAAATAAAAAGTTTCACTGGTCCAGTGGACCTCTAGAATTTATATTTTTCTGATCTGTTGAATATTTTTGTGGTATCGACCAACATAATACAGTTAATTACGAGCTCTGATATGTATGTATATATATATATATGTGTGTGTGTGTGTTAAGAAAGATAAAATTCGAACGAGCAACTGGCATGGTCACAGATTTAAATGTTTCGTCTCCCCCCCCCTCCCTGATTCGATACATTTACCTTATACTAATTTGATAAATAAGTTCATTAAGGTCAGTTTCATACTTCAAATTTCATGCAATTCTATTTTTCCAATGCAATAAAAGACATGACGAAATATTGTTCTAGAAATTCTTAATCTTGGAAAAACTTATAAAGTTTTCAGAGTATAAAGTTCATAATCTATGATATTCATGCCAGTATCTGAACTAATATTTTAAATGTAGGAGACCGTTACGATGAAAATAGTCTTATACGGAATGTTTATACGGAATTCTACTGTATTCTTCCCTGTTACGAAAATCTTAAATTTCGAACAATTTGAGATATTTTAAAATTAGAATGTTAAAAACCAAAAAGATGCTTTTTCAGAACTTATAATTCTGAAAAAAAAAAAGAACTTCATGGTTTTTGATATTTTAAAATTCTTCAGAACTTCCTTGTGATTGCATTAATGTAACCAAATCGACTATGTGATTTTCAGATTTGCCACACTTCAAAATATATAAAAACATCAAAAAATCGAAGTAAAGTTTCACTAATTCCTAAATTTCCCCATCTATTATAGGATGGGAAATTAAGCAAATCAGGCTAATACACGTTATTAAAAATAATTTAAGCATTGTTACTGTCTGAATTTTCCAGATTATTTATTAAAGATAAAGTATTTAATTTATGGGTAAAAAAGCAAAATTCTTTTATTAATTATTACAAGTAGGCGACTTTCCATTAAAATTTATAAATAAGGCTTTTTATATTATTAGCTTCACCTGCAATTTTTTTTTTTCTTAATTTGTTGTTTCACCTCATTATAAAATTCGCTAGATTTAATACTTTTCTCTGGGTTTTTCCCCTCACTTAATTTACAGTGTCAAATAATTCAAGATTTTAACACTTTGATTTCTACAGGCAGGTAGGTATATTAAATGCAAAATTTGATCAAGATGTTTATTTCTGCATTTATATTACATACATTTCTGTTAAAAATATAGTATGTCTATAAAACAAATTTAAATATATATTATATTCAAATACGCAGTGGGTGGAGGGATTAATAAATTAAATACATAAACAATTTTGGTTATGATAATTTATTTGAATTTGGGGTGTAATATTTAAATCTATTTAACTAAATGAAATTCCTTGGGTTAGGTGGTGTGTTCTCTCTGTGGAAGATCTTTGTAAAATGTTCTAACTGGTATTTACGCGAATTTAGAAGAAAACCACGGAAAACTCCGTAAGGCTCGATCGACGAGCATAATCTGGGATCGAATCCGGCATTTACCGTCCTCCAACTTCGAGAGCAGAACGTTCCAACCACCGGTGGATCGGTTTTATTGGAAGAGTGGAATGCAAAATTCTTTTAATATTACAATTATTGATTAAAATGTAACTAAATTATATCTTTTGTTACAAGATAATAATTTGCAGTAAATAACAACAATTCATGTTTTACCTATTTAATAAAATGCTGCACTTCTAATGAAATGATAAATTTTACAAATTGAAAAAGAAATTTAAACAGTATAATTTCTATCTATTTAAATAATATAATTTCTATCTATTTAAATATAATTTTAATCGAAATTAATAGTCGTATTAGAAATCTGTTTTTTCTTGTTTCTCCCTTAATGCAAAAGTTTGTGTTTGTTACTTTCCGAACACCATAGTGAGGAAAGTATTGTAATCATGTGAAAAATTTGAATTCGAGATTTTGATGTTTCTATACGTTTCGAGGTCCCCTGAGTCCGTTTTCACTATTTTTATGATGATATATGTATGTGTGTGTGTATGTATGTGTGTGTGTGTGTATGTCTGTGAGTGAACACGCTAGCGTCTAAACGCTTTGTTCGAATAAGCTGAAAGTTGGTGCGTATATTGTAAGTCACCCTAGTATTGTAAGTATAGATGAGGGTGTATTAGTACACCTAGGGTGTACTAATAAAATTTATCATTTCATTAGTACACCCTAATAAGTATTGTCACCCTAGTACGAACCCTATAGATTTTGGTGAATCTAGCACTTTGTTTTTTTACAGGGACACAAAGAAAAATTCTTTATTATTATGGTCTATGGGACCAAAATCTTAAAAGTGCGATAGCATCTAAACGCCTTCTTCAATTGAGCAAAAAATTTATACACATATTATAGGTCACAGTTACTCAATCTGTATAGAGTTTGGAGAATCTGGAACTTACTGTTTTTTACAGGGGCACAAAGAAAAATTCTTTATCATTATGGCCTATGGGGCCAAATTTTTAAAAGTGCGATAGCGTCTAAACGCCTATTTAATCTGAACAAAAAATTTCTACACATGTTATAGGTCACAGTTGCACGAACTGTATAGATTTTGGTGAATTTAGCACTTACAGTTTTTTTACAGGGACACAAAGAAAAATTCTTTATCATTATGGCCTGCGAGACCAAATTTTTACTTTCTTCTATATTCAATAGAAGAAAGTATTAAGGATTCGTAAAAATTTTCGACCTCGGGTTTTTGATGGATTTACACGTTTTGAGAGCTGTAGAACACGATTTGACCATTTTTAGAAAATGTCTGTCTGTTTGTCTGTCAGTCTCTGTGTGTGTGTGACAAACTTTTGTGGCAACTGTATCTCAGGAACTGCTTTACAGAATTTCATACAAATTAATATGTAGTTTCACCTTGACATAAATTAGTGCCTATCAACTTTTGGTAAAAATTGTCTTACAGGTTGCATTGCCATCCCGCTTTTTCTAAATTTTTAACATGGTGGTATAGTACAAAATTTTGTGTAAATGTGCATAAAGAGAATTATTTTTAATAATCATTATGAAATTTACCAGAATTATTTATAATAGAGATAGTCAACTGGGAAAAAATTTTTGTATGTGTAGGAGCCTCGCCTTCTCACCCCCCTGGGGGGGGGGGAATTCCCCCCTCGAGGGGAGTAAATTTTCATGATGGGTATCTTTCAAAAGAGCTCGCCTGTACCTTTAAAACGAATGGTTGAACCATAGATCTGCGATAATTTAAAATGAAGTTATCGATTTATTTTTCATTTTTAACAATATATATATATATATATATATATATATATATATATATATATATATAATTTTTTTTTTTTTTTTAAATGTAATATTGACAATAAAATTGACTTTTTTTTTTGGATATTTAGTGTTATACTACTTCTCAAATATGGAAATCATCTGCATTATCATGGAAGATAATTTTTTTAAATAATAGTTTTAATAAATTATTTGTACTGAGTGAATTTTTATAGGAAAATATAGAAGAAAGTCATGTGGTGGCCACAACATACTAGTTAAAAGTGCGATAGCATCTAAACGCCTTATTCAATTGAGCTGAAAATTTATATGAATATTATAAATCACTGTTGCTCTGATTATAAGCATTTTGGTGAATCTAGCATTTATAGGTTTTTTTACAGGAACACAACGAAAATTCTTTATCATTATGATCTATGGGCTCAAAGTTCAGTAGCGTTTAGATATCGGCGTTTACTTTAAATGAAGTGTGCATTAAACAACGCCTGCATTAATGTTTCTGACACTGGTGAACTGAAAAATTGAATTATGGCGTACATCCAGCCTGACTGACATAAGGAAACGAAAACGTGCTTGAAGCAGAAAAAGCTGCTTCTTGCCTCTAACATAAATTTTATTTAAAAAAATATTTAAAAAAATAAGTAAATAAAACATTAAATTTCATATTTAACCAGCAAAAGAATTGATTGTAAATTAACAGATGGTTTTTATTCATTCTGATATTTTCTTCTGCAAATAGAAATATTGACTCGATACGTCGCGTGTGACAAATGGTCTGCACATTCAAAAATTGAAATAACCTATTGCAACGTATTCTTTATGGACACTGTGTATACATCTCCGTACATACCGTACGTTCGCATACTTCTTTGTTAATTTTAATTATTTTTTAAAAGGGTAAAGATGCCTTTCCAATACCCTGTATTTTACAACAGGTTTGGAAAGAAGTTCTTTCAACATTTCAAAATTAATCTTCATATTGATTTTTTCTCCTGTTGTCACAATTTTTAAAGGCCTTTTTTTTAATTATTTTTAACCCAGGAAGTTGTTATTTTTTGAATCGATATTATTTAAGTTAAGTTAGGTTTGATTTATTAGTGTCACACTAACGGCTCTATTCACCAGTAACTTCAACTCTCGGTTGAACTCGAAAACTTGAAAAGCGTATAAAGTCAGGGTACAACCTTTCCTTAATATTTCACGCGTTGCTTCTGCCATCTAGCGGCATTGTTATTTTCTGATTTTTTTTAGCTGAAAACATCGAATCACAGATTATATGAAATCTTTGACGCTAGATGGCAGAATTAGCGTGCCAAATCTATTAGAAAGCTACACTCTGTCTTTAGACGCTTTTCATTTTTTTTTTTCATTGAACAGGGAGTTGAAGTTAATGGGGAATACGGCCGTAAAGGTACTTAATAGGACTTTGGCAACAGTCTAGGATTCTTTTGTAGGTTTTGATCCAGAAACATGTCATCCCAACGTCGATTGTCCGTTGAAAGACATATTACTTTAGTTGATTACAAATTATTCCTTTCGATTACTTTCTAATAGTTTCTTTCCTTTCAAAAACAATCTCATACATTGAAAACAGCAAACAATCGAACATTGGATAAAACAATGTTGTGTAAAAGCGAAATAATTAAGAAATATATCGAAAGTTTACAGCACATACGTTATTTTACGGAAATTATATAATATAATAATGTATTTTCAATCTTTATATGTGCATGTAAAGTATCTATGCTCGATAGGATGGTTATTTAACTGTAAAAATTAATCCTATAAGATTTACCAGTACCCATATTAATCTTTTATTAATTAAGTCTTTCATGTCTTCATGTGTTTTCATTTTTCTTCCATTGATATATATATATATATATACACAGGATGGTTATAATTAAACTTCCCCTATAAACAGCATCCTACAGCGCAAACGGGTAAACGGAATGCAACGAAATTTGGTATATAATACACGAGTTTGGTAAGGAATACACGAGATGCGATCACGGAATTTCGAAATAAAAAATTTACTTCCAAAATGTCCACCAGAGGGCGTTATTTCCTGAAAAACATTAAATTTCTGATCACCTTGTCATCGAACCACATTAAGTAAAGGTAAGGAAAAAATAACAAAACGCTGTTTGTGGGGGGAAAAAACAGTTCAGTTTGCAGAAACAAGAGCATATTAGGACAAAATTGCACAAGAAGAGCAGTTTTTAATCGTGTCCAGGACGATGTAGGGAAAGGTGTTCCATTGTGACCACCCTCATTCACCTGCAAAATATCCAGTCGATAGACAGTGTGTTCAACAGCAGATCCTAACTGATCAGTTGTGATGCTTCGCACATGAAGCGTTATGGAGTTCTTTAAGTCATTCAACTTCGCAACACCTGCACGATACATCACACTTTTTCAAGGTGATCAGAAACTAGTCAATAAATGTTAATATTGTCTCTGTTTTCCGTTTCGGTCGTTTATTGTGTTAGATTTAATGCTTTTCCGGAAAAGGCGCCCTCTGGTGGAGATTTTGTAACTAAATTTTTTTTTTTTCGAAATTCCGCACACAAATGAGCGCATCTCGTGTATAGTCTTTTTACCAAATTTCGTTCGCGCTGTAGGATGCTGTTTAGAGGGGAAGTTTAGTTACATAACCACTCTGTATATAGGGTCAAAATAGATTAAAAAGGTTTTAAATTTTAAAATCATGTAAATTTTTCATAATTGCAAGTCATGAACTTAAACATGAAAAATCATCCACTTAAAACTCATAACTCCTTTGTATGTGATAAATTTTCAACTTTAAGACAAATTTCTCTGTGCCATTTTCAATCACTAAGTATTTATTATTATTATTGTTTTTTTTTTTTTACTCGATAATTGATCGTACAAATTCACATTTTCATCATTTGTAATAATTCAGTGCCAACGGCAATTCATTATATGAAATTCAGAAATCATTTAAGATTATTTTTTTTTTTTTTAACCATTATTTTTTAACAGGAGAAATTGTCTGCTTCGTTTCTTTTACTCTTAACGGACTTTCTTCAAGATCGCACGTGACTCAAAGAATGACCCAGATATCGATCTAATCCTGAAAACCCCAGTTCAATGCGAGATGATGACGATGTCTCTAAAAATATATATTTCAAAGACAGGAAAAGCAATTTTTATTTATTGTTTATGGCAGATTATAAAAAAATTCTTATGGTGTAGTTTTATTGCGTATTACGCTTTCTTTATTGGAAATTTTTTATCAGTAATTTAACTCCCAGTAATAAGATATTGTCTATAACCAGTAAAAAGTTTAAAAAAAAAAAACAAGTGTTTAAAGTTAATTAGAAATTAGTCCCAACACTGGTCAAATATTGAAAAACATTTAGTCGTCATTAGAAATACACTAACAAATTTGTTGTGATTGTAGTAAGCAATATACAAAAAATTAAGTGTAATATTTATCGAATATATATATATTATTTTAATGTTATTAACGTTAAATGTATTATAATGTTCAGAGCTTGTGAAATACGGTCGCTTCGCTTGCTCGCCACTGGCGACCAATATATATTTTAACTGGTAACTATGTTTTCAACTTTAAGGAAACTAAACTTTTTTATATATATATTTTTTTTTCTTAAAAAACTGGTCCTAGACACGGGCTCAAATACCACTCTCGATGTAAGCTTTATTCGCGCCGCTTTGATTCAAGCTCCTCTCACCCCGTTTTGAAACACTGTGTTGAATAGGTACCCATTAGGGGATATACACCACTTTTCTTCGTGCACGTTTTACATCTTCATGTTGATTCAATGCACCGTTTTAGGGAATTGTTTTACACTACTCCAGTTTTCGCGTGCTTTGCGACCTGGTGCTGAATTGTTGTGTATGCGTCATGACGTATCGATGCCGATAGTGTGTCGGTTTAGTGCAAATAATAACACCAGATTAATGATGTTAAATTTAAACAGGATTTCCTGGAGTATCATCCAGCCCTAGCAAATGTTTGGTTTTTATACATAGAATTTTAATTTTTATATTCAAGTAAGTTTCAACATTGGGGGAGAGGAGAAAAAGGGTGATATTTTTTACTAGCTACAAAAAATTTTTGCTAGCAAACAGTTTTTTTTTTTTTTTTTTTTTTTTTCGAAATTTATGGAATTTTATGTGTGTGTGTGTGTGTGTGTGTGTGTTTTAAAATGCATTGAATGCAACTAAAATATTTTTATTATATTAAATAAAATTAAAAAAATAATAACATATAATTTAGCAATACTATTCTAATTTTTCACTAACAGGGTGTTAAACAGGAAACAATTAGCCAGGAGTATCCGTTGCTGCATTTTTGCTTAATTTTTTGCCTGGTAAAGGGTCGTTAATGGCTATTTCGACTCGAAACAATTGTTTTTTTTCAGTTCATGGTATTTCTCATACAAAGTCTTCATTATCATAACTAAAGTTTGATATATTTAGTTATTCTCGGCATTGGGACCTATCAGAAAATACTGGACTTTTTATACCAGTTATTTATTATTGATATTATTTATAACATATTATAGCCTTATATATAATTTGTAAAAACTAAAAAAAAAAAAAATAAAATAAAAAAAAAAAAAATTAAAGAGTTATGCTATACAAATTCACATCTTTTCATTATAAAATGATTATTATTATTTTTAATTCTATAATAAACATGTTGCTGTATTGGTTCAAAAAAAATCAAACTTTTATATTGCCGCTGTTAAAACTCTGTTAAAATTTTTTTAACACTTACTTTTTTCAAGTGTATATTTAATCGAATTTAAGTGTCAATTGATTTAAATATTAAGTTACAATTAAATAACGTAAAACAAACACACACACATTTTTATAGATTTATATATTACTTGTAACAGAAACACAGACTGGTACATTTTCAGGCATGCAGTAGCAGGTTAATAGAATGACAGGTATCAAACATTCTCGAAGACCTTTGGACTTCTCCCAGAGTATCAATTTTAAATAAATTACAAGATCAAAAGAACTTTTTATATACCATGTTTTTAAATTTTAGTATTAAAAAGTATTACAAATGTATTAAAAAAGTATTTAAAAAATGCATTGTCACTATGTTCTGAGCTATTCTGAAAGTTTCAAATGTCTAGCTAGTCGGGAAGTTATATGATTGTTGAATCATATAAACGCTACCGAAATCAGCGGAGACAAGAAACAATTGGCTAAAAGTATTTTAAAAAATGCATTGTCACCGTGTTCTGAGCTATTTTGAAAGTTTCAAATGTCTAGCTAATCGAAAAGTTAGTTAAAAATCGATTTCAAGATTTATACTGGAGAAACAAACAAACAGAAATCGAAGTTAATAAAAACATAGTAAAAATACGGTCAGGTATACGATCAGGTTAGTTTTAGAACAATAGATTTTTTTTTTTCAATTTAAAATCTATTTAATTTAAAAGAAATAACCTTAAAATTAATCATTTTTTCTTTCTCCTAACTGTGAAAAGTAGAGAAAGAATTTTTTAAAGTAGAATTTTAAAACAATTTTTAATATTTTTGCGCGTTTTAAATTTCTCTGAATTTCGCTGAAATTAAGATTTTTTAGTGGTTAGTTTGTTATCAGGATAATTGAAAAACAATGATTAGCAGGATATCCAAACTTAGTGTTCTAAATAATATTGTATAGTCATGTTACTGGAATCTTTTAATTGATATCGGGGATACAATTCGTATACAGGCAAATTCAAAAATATTCCAATACATCACGCCCAAGGAAGAAATTTCTTGTTAATATATTTCAACGTCTTTGGATTGCATTAAACAAAATAGAATATATATTTTTTTCTTCAAAAGCATTTTTCATATGTTATTAGGTGTGAAAAAACATTATTCACCATTTGTTTACAGGAACACACCAAAGAATTCAAATTTACGAGAAGCTATGTCTCGAAGCAGTGATGCCAGATAGTCGAAAATTATTTCCCCAAAGAAGTCTTTAAATTTCCCCAAATCAGGTTTTTTTTTTTTTTTTTTTTTTCGAAAAAATCCCCAACTTGATTTCTACTAAAAAGGAAAAATAAAGATTTTTTTCAAAAAAAAAAAAAAAAAATATATATATATATATATATATATATATATATATATCAAGCAGATTTAAGCTCAGATTTTTCCCCCAAATGAAGGCAATTTTTGAAAAAAATTCCCAAATAACAATAAAGCAATTGAAAATCCCTGGTCGTAGGGATAAATCATTAAGTTGCCAACATTGACAGAAAGTTGAAGAACTCCCCAGATTTGTCCCCAAAAATTTTAGAATTCCCCAAAAAAGTCCCCACAAACATTTGTTCCCCAAAGTTGTTCCCAGAAGCCTCAAAAATCACGAAAATGGGGAAAATTCCCAATCTGGCATCACTGTCTCGAAGTTCCTGCAAGTTGTCTTATGCGTTTCTCTTAACAATATTAAATGAATACATACTTCGTAATGGATGTAACTGACTAAAGTACTTTAGCGAATCATAACATCTCTAGGGAAATTGCTTATGAATGATACTTACCTTTTTTTTTTTGTATAAAGTAGATAAAAATATAACTTTGGAGTTCAAATATTTAACACTAAATTTTTGTTATATTTGCGCGTTTTTTGATTCCTTGACCACGGATATCTAATTTTTAACGATGGTATATGTGTGTTCGTTAATAGCATAACGTAAAAACAAATGAATGTAAAAAGTTCAAATTTAGTATTTGGAAGATTCCACAATAATTTTACTTGAAAATTTTAGGTTGAGGTCGGTATATTTCAAAGAATGGTGTGGATGAAAGTTCTCCAGGTAATTCAAAATATATTTTTTTTAATACAATAATACCCTAAATGTAGATACAATATTCATATGGGAAACAGAGGTGAACCGTCGCCTGTCCTCACACAAATATATAACGAATAAAACTGTTTCTATAACTAGCTAGGTAAAAAAATATTTTGAGTGCTGCACGAACACAAGTAAACTCATAATACAAGCTATAAAAAAAATAATGCAATAAAAATATTATGTTTTTATTTAAATGAAAAAATCCCTTTATACGCATATGAAAATTGTAAAATTTAACTTACCATAATTGAAAAGATATGTTAAATAAATTCCAATGATTAGTAATTTTTATGTGCAATGCCTAAAAATTTGGAATTTTAATATTTTTTTCAATTTTAAAAAGGATAATAGTAATTATTATTATTTTAATACTTCTTTTAAATAAATATTCTTTTTTTTTATAACTTTTACCCTGAAATTTACTTATAAAAGAAAGTAATTCGGTGAAAGAGGAATTACTTTTCTCTTAGTACAAATAAAAGACTTAATGGCCGTTTAAGAACGTTTGTTCTTTTTGATATAGAAGAAACAAATTGCTGGGATTAAGCCCCTGTTATGCTCAAGTATTATGATCAAATCTTTATAACAAGAGGATCATCTAATCAAATTCTGCTTAAATATCTTTATATCAAAGACATATCACTGATTTTTAGTAAAGATTAACCTGTACCATTTATATCCTTTTGATAAAACGTAACATTTACCTTGATACAATTGAGATATGTTTTCTTTTAAGTATTTAAAAATGTTAAATTCTGCAAAGAAAGACTAGCAACTCAAAACATGAAATTAATTTTAAAAGAAGATTTAATAAACTAATCATTCATTTTTTGAAATTGACTATAACCAGTAAAAATTAGATAATTCTTTATAGAAAAAACATTTAAGTGAAATTTATGTACAATTGAATCATGTTACTATGCCATATTAAGAAAAATAATCTGGTGTGTCACTTACACGACATTCTCTTACCCTGAAATTTAACACTAAAAGTACAAATTGGAAAGTAAGGGTTAAGATAACGAGTACTGTTATGTAAATCTATGTTAAAACAAATCAAATTAGGCTTCGGAACAGCTTTATTTGACAAATAATTCTATGTGAGGGGGACTACCGCCCCCCTCAACCCCCCGTTTCATTATTGTATTTACATTTATAAAGAATTCAAATCTGTTATTACGTTCAAAAGTTTATTTACAATTTTTCAGACAACTTTCACACGCATCATTCCTTGAAATTTATCAATCTTGAACAAACTTTACTAGTAAAAAAAGGCTTAACTTCAAAATACATCATTTGGATCACCTGAAATTATTTGTTTTTAATTTACTCTAACAGACGCAGTCAAAGATCCATCTATAAAACTTCGCTATTCCGGAAGCCTTAAAACGTGTAAATATACAAAAAACCAAGGGATGAATATTTATCTTAAAAAATACATTGGTTATCACATGGCTATGAGGAGTTATTCAATTCCTGAGCAGCTTTCCTGGCCATGGTAAAATATTATAGTAAAACACTTCCACTTACAAATAAAAAAGAATGTTATGGCTTAAATATTGGCAGCGCTGTATATATTCTGAAAGTTATGTACACATCACATGGTGCACATAAATAAAATACTATATTAATAAGACATAGCACAAACTAAAGTACACTTCATCAATTTTCAAGTATTGTCGCATTATAATCTAGTTCTTTTGTGTAGCCCTGTAAACGAACAGTGGATGATTTCTATACCATATTCTGCATGAAACATGTTTTTACTCATATATAATATACTAGCAGACCCGGCCACGCGTTGCTGTGACTAAGTTATACGTTGAATTATACGGCTGTAAACTATTTAGTACAGTCAAATTATTATTTACGAACAAAGACGAAAACGTTGTAGCCGATGTAAAAACCCACAGGGTTGAGATTTGAAACTTAGGTCAAAATTTGGAAGCGATTGATAAAAATTTTCGTAGTGTTGATATTAAGCACAAATTAATTTTATTGTAGGGTCCTATAAATTTTAATGGAGAAGTGATATATATTATTTCTAATGCTACTTTGGATAAAATTGCTAAAATGACTAATATATAAATTAAATTCTATTAAAATTCTATTAAAATAAAAGTATAAAAGAAACAGACGATTTTAAAATCAATTTTTATGGAGGAGTGAAATATAATATATGCTATAATGGATAATTTTACTATAAAATGACCTCATCATTTTAAATATTTTAAAGATGGCAACGGCTGTAGTTATAAAAGGGAAAACAATATGGGTAAACCAGAAAAATAAGTAAATTTGATAAGTATTTTAAAATTGGAAAATTGGAAATCTTATGAAATATTGGACATTTAAAGTAAATACATGTATCATTTTAAATAGAAAAAGATTTTTGAAAAGTTTAGTGTATTTTAACGAAGTGATGAGAAGTTTTTGAGTATGTTAAAATTTTAATAGTAAAAGTTAATAAAGATGGGAAAAAAAAAAAAAAAAAACTTTTTATATACCATGCTTTTAAATTTTAATATACTAATAATATACTAATTAAAAGGAAAATGATAAATATTCTATCATAGTTTGAAGTCAAATTTGTTTTCAAATGTCTAAATAAAATATCTGATGTAAGATACTAATATTTTGCAGCGGAATAGATTTCATTTCTGTTGCGAAAAAAAAAAAATTCATTGCGAAAAAAAAAAATATCGCCAAATTATCTGGCGAAAATATTTAATTCCTTTCAAAAATCATGGTTATTTTAACAACTTATATTAAAAGAGTAATGATTAATATGAAACAATATTTCGAACAATACATATTACATGTCATACATACATACAATGAATAATACATATTACATTTCGTACAATGCATACATCTGGCATGTATATTTTCGTGTTACGCTTTTGATCGCCAAATAATAATAATAATAATAAAAGCCAAGGGCGACAGAGTTTTGAAATTTAAAATTAAAATTTTGTCAATTTGACAGCAAAATAATTCAATCTAACACCCGCGATAACTAATACATGTTAACTAATACATACCCAAATATAAGGATTAAAATCGGGAAATAAATTTCCTCGATTTTTAATAATTTCTTACAAAAAATCCAGTGGGCAATTAACATAGGAAATCTTTTTCTTGGCTGCACAGACGGTCAGTGAGTCACACTTCGCTTGCGTATAGAACTCATAGATATAGTATAGCATATATAGAATAGAGTGGTCATTGGGGAGAAAAAAGTTATTCCTTTTCATTTGGGAAAAGACGACGTTTTTACCAAAATATGGCCGTCTTTCCCCGAGTGAATACACACGGGAATACATACTAATATTTTAGCAAATAAAATTTATGAATAATTTATTTGCTAAAGGGGAATGGAAGACTCCAGATACAGTTTCAAATTCATATTTCTTTCTTTCTTTTCTTTTTTCTTTTTTTTTTTTTTTTCAATACCACTTAATGGCTGTTTCCAAAGCTTTTTTTTTTTTTTTTTTTTTTTTTTTTTTCGGCATCAAAAATCTTTGTACGATAACATGGGGATGAGAGATCTATATATATTACACGGAGTAATATTAATAGGAGTTGAAGGTCCAATGGGAGAAAGCTACGAAACTATGATCTAAATTTTTGGTAAATATTGAGGGCGCCACTTGTCATTCCTCCCTACCTCGGCGCGGATATACTGTTGTTTTCAATAGAATTTTGCTGGAGTACATTTAAAATTTTTTATTTTAAGCAATTTAATTTCTTTGTAAGTTCTTAAAACTGCATAATTCAGATGTTTCAAATAAATGCTTCGTTCCTAGTTGTAAAAAAGGCTATGATAGTGATAAGAAAAGGAAAAAAAAGGCCGTAGGAGAAAAATAAAGTCCGAGTTCGTGTTTTCTGCACCTAAAGTAAGTTTATTTTTTTCTTTACAAAATTTCATCCATTCTCCTTCCTCCCAATTGTCTGTTTTAGCTAGCTTCGGTTCATAAGAATCGTCATTTTTTAAAAGCTTTCTTTCAAAGTAAAATTAGTATAAAATGGCTCTTAAAAAAAAACATGTTGGTTAGAATACTCTATTTAATGAAATTTGCTTTCAATCAATATTTTTTCAGCTTGATATTATTTTTAAAAAAATAATTAAAACGAGACATTTCCCCATTGAATAACATTGCGGAAGCTGGAGAGAAGGAAGGATTGCACGCTGGCGCCATCTGTAAACATTAGAAAACAACATCACAAAATTTCAGCGTTACCTTCTTCTCCTGTCTTATTACTCCGTGATATATTACTATATCTATGATAGAACTACATTAGCACTTTATCAATGTGTATAAAATCTTTAAATTGATTATGACGTCAATTTTCGTGAGATGCATAATTTAACTTTTTATAATTTTTTAACGTTCACGTTTGATTAAATGTATTTATTTTTATGTCGAAAGAATGAACTCGTATTTTTTATTTTTTATTTATTTATTTATTTATTTTTTTTTTTTTTGGCAACAATTAAATTAATGGAATTCACAGATATTTTGGAGCAACTTTAATAAAGGTCTAAAATTAACAAATAATTGCAATAAAACAATATTGTGACAATAAATTGAGATAAAAACTATCCTATCTCTCAAGTTGGACCAAACTGCACACAGTGTGCAAAATTTCATTAAAATCGGTTCCTTAGTTTAGGAGTTTACCCCGGACAAACATCGTGACACGTAATTTATATATATATACAGATATATATTCGTTTCATTTGGTTTAGTGTAGTCTAGAGATGTTAAACTCGATTTACCTGCAATTTCCCCCATAGACGTAATGTATTTGAATTTTCTTGGGAGCCCTTGTACACGAAGCATTTGCTTGATCTCAACGAAAAGCTTAGTGTAGCATCCCTATATGATACACATTTAGAATACTAAGTTTGAACATTCTGCTATAATTCGTTTTTGATATATGCTGATAACAGACAGACACACAGACCAACCGCTAAAAACATGATTTTTGGATTCAGGGAACCTCAAAACGTGTAAATATAACAAAAACCCAATTTCGAAAATTTGTCCCAAAAACAATCCTTTCTCTACCTTATGGGTAAGAGAAAGTAAAAAATAAGGAGAGAGAGGGGGAGAAATCTGAAAGGTTTCATTAAAATTTAAATACAGTTATACTTTGATAAATTTGGATTTAAAATTGATTCTTTTCTATAATTATTTCTACAACATAAAAGCGATTATCTCGACGAAAATTACTTGGAAAATCATCACATCCTGATGAAACATCACAGATGTAACTCTAAAAATGAAATTAGGTACGTCTGTCATAAATCCTTTTTTCGGCAAAAGTATTTAGAAATGAATCCACAATTTAATATTTCTGATAATTTTTTTTTTTTTTTTTATTAATTATGAACAAATTATAATATTATAAGAAAGAAAAGAAATTTCAATATGGGTATTAGTAAAACAAAAAAATGCCTCCACCTGATGAAAATGTTGCATTGGTTAAGATTCAAATAACCCTGAAATTATCAAGGGCATTATCGTATTTCAAACGGCAGCAAAAATGTTAAAATTCTATGACTGAGTTGAATGTGGGAGAGAAAAAAAAATAAACTTGTGCTGAATAAATATAGAGCTCTGATACTAAATTAAAATCTCTCAAAGGCAAATTTTTAATTTTGATGCATATACTTGTATAATAAATTAATAAAAATAAGTAGAAATATGTGTTAAATTGAATATATTATTAATTAAAGTGATACATTTTTATTAAACGCAATCATTAGTTTATACTTGAAAAATGATTTTAAAAAGGTCATATGTAAAATTCTCTAGCGTTTAGTATTTTGACGTTTAAAATGATTGTATAATAAAAGCTAGAAGCACAAAATGTATGACTTTATTATATTCTATCAGGCTACGCCCGCTTCGCTGGTCACTAAATTTAAATGAATTTTCAAAATAATTGAATCACTATTTATTACTTCCTTATACAAAGTATAAGGAAGTATAGTAATCCCGATTTGCGAAATGGATTTAGTATTTCACAGTGCTCGAAAACGAATGATCGCTGAATGTTGCCAATTTATATGCGTGACAGTCATGATGTCTAGTTGCACACCTGGAAGTGTCGTCTTAACACGAGCTATCGTTTTAGAGATATAAGCGACTTTACGCGATTTTTCGTGACGTCTGTATGTATGTGTGTCTGTGTGTGTGTGTGTATGTCGCATAACTGAAAAACGGTTGGACGTAGAAAGTTGCGAATTGGTACATAGGTTTGTTATAATATCTAGTTGTGCACCTCCCTTTTTGGACTTTGTATGATTTTTCGTTTTGGAGATATTTAGGAAAATTAGGTTCATAATGACCAAAAATACAAAGGTTTTGGCCATAATGCGTCAAAAAACGGTAATAACTCAAAAACTAGTTGGACAAATTTTGCAATCGAATTTTAACTGACATCCCGACTAGCTAGACATTTGAAACTTTCAGAAAAGCTCAGAACACGTTAACAATGCATTTTTTAAATATTTTTAGCCAACTGTTTCGGATGCCTGCTGCCTTCAGCAGCGTTTATATGATTCAACAGAAAAAATATTTAACTAACTTCCCGACTAGCTAGACATTTGAAACTTTCAGAATAGTTCAGAACACGATAGAAATGCAATTTTTTAAATATTTTTAGCCAACTGTTTCGGATTCCTGCTGCCTTCGGCAGCGTTACCTATACAAATCTTGCAATTGATTTTCAACTGACTTCCCGACTAGCTAAACATTTGAAACTTTCAGAAAATCTCAGAACACGTTGTCAATGCATTTTTTAAATTATTTTTAGTCAACTGTTTCGGATACCTACTGCCTTCAGCAGCGTTTATATGATTCAACAGAAAATTTATTTAACTAGCTTTCCGACCAGCTAGACATTTGGAATTTTCAGAACAGTTCAGAACACGGTGAAAATGCATTTTTTAAATACTTTTAGAAACTCTTTCTTGTCCCTGCTGCCTTCAGCAGCTTTACTAGTACAAATCTTGCAATCGATTTTTAACTGACTTCCCGACTAGCTAGACATTTGAAACTTTCAGAAAAGCTCAGAACACGTCGACAAAGCATTATTTAAATATTTTAGCCAACTGTTTCGGATACCCGCTGCCTTCAGCAGCGTTATCAGTACAAAGCTTGCAACCGATCTTTAACTAACTTCCCGACTAGCTAGGCATTTGAAACTTTCAGAAAAGCTCAGGACACGGTGATAATGCATTTTTTAAATATTTTTAGCTAACTGTCTCGGGTCCAATGACAATGCTTTTTAACATTATGCACAGTCGGTAACAAAAGTGTCCGAACACTAGCAAAAATTCCTATGTAAATAAAGTACACTTTATATACGGTTTTGTTAAATAAATCTTTGACGAATCCTGTTCTTAGTCAGTGTAAGAACATGATTCGATAAGGATTTATGTAACAAAACCATATGAAGTGTATTTTTTTTACATAGGAATTTTTGCTAGTGTTCGGACACTTTTGTTACCGACTGTATATATTTCTAAAGGTGTATAAGGAAGTCATGTGGTGCCCACATCAGATTTTTTTTTATATCACATTTTGGGCTTTGTAACATAATTAAAAATTCCTTTTAAGGTCAAAAAGTCAAAATAACATATTACAAATTAAATTAAATATTTCTTACTTTTTGTACTCGTTTTGCAACAATGCTCTTGAAATGTGGATGCTATGTGAATGATTCTGAAAAATGAATCAACAATTCTAATGGATTATGTATGGGAAATAAGTACTCTGTAATTTAAAAATTGCAGCTCTTAGAGCTTCAAAACGGATAATTTTTAAAAAGTTATTCATTTTTCTTTAATACTAGACTGTTTTTTCTTTAATATTAGACTTTTATTTTAAGATACTAGGGGGCTCTGCCCCCTGCTCGCTCCGCTCACCAACCCCGAGGAAGGCTTTCCCTCACCCCGACTTGCTTCGCTCATTAACCCCTGCTGGATTTTGCCCGACTATTCGCAACTTTGCCTTTCATTGAATTGGAATATTAATAATACATAACACAAGAGAAAAGTTGAACAATATTATAGAAATCCACCATATATGGTATCACATTGAAATACACAATATTTAATATTATATCGTTTAAAATATGTGAAAAATCTGTCTTAACGTTCGACAGTTTAATAACAATTTGCCATTATTTTGAGAGAAAACATATGTTAAACAGCTAGACACACAAAATAAACAACGATAGCACTAACTGTTTAGAACAGAGAGAAATTCTTATCTAAACGACTTAGCGCTACAGCTTTGGTATACGATCCACTTGTTAAATTTTTGTCACTGTTGGACGATGAATTTTTCGGGTATTATTGCTTGATTAAAGAAATTATGAACTTATTTTTTCTAATGCCTATATTTATTACTATTGAATTTTTTTTAGTTAATTTAGGGCAATATGTAACACTCTGCATTTATTTCTAATGTACAACAAGGTTTAAAATGGTGCTTACAACAGTAAACATGTAACTTTTTAAAGTACATTTTTCCTGGAATATGATTTAGTCAGATCTATTGAAATTAAATATCTTATGTGATTATTTTAAACATTTCATTAGTAGTAGTACGACAGGACAATTTCTTTCAGATAAAGATGAAGAAATTGTAATAGAAAAAAGAAATTGTAAAGAAATTGTAAAGAAATTGTAAAGATATTCAGATAAAGATTCTTTCAGATTTTCATTTTTCTCTCTTGAATTAAGTTAAAAAATATTTAAAATAAAATTGAAAAAAAAAATGTGCTAAAGCAATGGAACAGTTTAATCTCTTGGCGAAATTTTAAATTTGGCACCGAAGTAGCTTAGACTTTTCTCGCAAAAATCTTGACATGCATAACTGAGATAGATAATTTAAGTCATCGTCAAAATAAATGAAAAATTTAAAATCTGGCAGTGAGGTCCTATATTAAGCGTAACTAAAATATTTTAGCAATGCAGTTACTTCATTCCATTACATAGAAAAATAGACAAAAAAAAAAAAAAAGTCCTGTTGTATTAAATTAAATTCTGTTTTCTGCAAAGTTTTAAATCAATGCTTAAAACACAAAAATAGGTTGTGAATTTTATTATTATTATTATTATTATTATTGCACTATTTTATAATTTTTCTCGGTACTTACGTATTAACGCCACCGCAGCAGAAGTTGCGCTAATGCGCCAATAAAGAGCAATCTTGTTGTTCGCACACAAGAGGCATAGGGGGACAGCGAGACATCTTTTGGAATCTTATTTATCAGAGTGAACATCTATAGTATCTCCCCACAACTGAATTTGCGATTTATATTTGGCGATTATGACTAAATCATAAATCTGAAAATCATAAATGATAAAATCATAAGCTAAATCATATAATCATAAATCCAAAATAAGCAGCATGCAGGCTGCCATATTATATCTCAAAGAGTCCAGAACGACATCGTTATCGTTCAAAACAGCGCCAAAGAAAAATCGTCAAATTCAGTTGTGGGGAGATACTCTAGTTGTACCTAGCTGCGGTGGCGTTAATACGTAAGTACCTTTTTCTCTGTATTTAAGGCATGGCTAGAGTTAGAATGGCTATTGTGGTTGCGTAAATGAATTCCTTGGCAAAAAACGTACGAGTTTCTTCATTTCTAATTTTTAAAAATAGCTAAATTGGTCATAGTAAAGATCCATCATTTTAAATATATTTTGAGTGAAAAAACGGAACAACTATAGTATTTCTCCTCAGCTAGATTTGGCGATTTTTCGTTGGCGATTATGGCTAAATCATAAATCTAAAAATCATAAATCATATAGCATAAATGATAAAATCGTAAGCTAAATTATAAATCATAAATCCAAAATAAATAGCATGTAGGCTGCCATATTATATCGCAAACAATCCAGAACGGCATCGTTATCGTTCAAATCGGCGCCAAAGAAAAATCGGCAAATTCAGCTGAGGGGAAATACTATAGTTGTACCTTCATACCAATCGTTGTTTAACATAATTATTATATTCATTACTAAATCTTTTTCGCCTAACGTTAAAATAAAAACTAATAATATAAACTAAACTAATTGTATAAACTTAACTAATAATATAAAATAAAATAAAAATATAAACCAATTTTCATTTCATTTTTATTAAATTTTTACTTAATGTTTTTAAAATATCGGTTATTTTCATGTTTTGCTATTCTAAATAATTTTTTTCTTCTCTCGAGCATCTCGAAGATGCTAATATTTCAATTTTCTTATTTACACCATTGATCACATTTTAATTTTCCTGAGGAAAGTGACGTCAGAGACACAGAAAAAAACGTCATAAGAGAAACTTTTCCCTCCGGTGGCAAATAGAGTACCTTCATAAACTCGACGTTTTCTTAATAACTTCGTTAATTAAAATGATAGAAATTTCTAAGCAGCTGAAATGCCTTCCTTGAAGCAGTCGGAATACACCGATACCTCTCATGATGCAGGCCACTTTGCCCTTCTCGAGGAGATGCTGTCGCAGACAAAAAAAATTGACGCCCGGGACAGTTACTTTTTTTTAATATATAGAGAAAAGCAATTGAATGATATCGCGTTGTGAAACTTTGCAACGTAATATCTTTAAATCTAATAACTTGATGTGCATAGTGTCTTCACAAAAAATGAACAGTTTTTAGAGCTCTTTTAAAAAGGTATAACAACTATGCAGTATCTTGAAAAAAAAATATATCATTAGATTTTTCTAAAAAAAAAATGGCCGACCTTCATCAAAAGCAATCGAATGATATCGCGTTGTGAAAACTAGCAGCGTAATATCTTTAAATCTAAACATTTGATGTATAGAGTGTCCTCACAAAAAATGAACAATTTTTAGAGTTCTTTTTAAAAAGTATAACATATGTGCAGTATCTTTTAAATAATTTCATCAGTTTTTACTAAAAAAAAATGACCAGCTTTCATCACCAAAGTAGTTAAATCTAGACCCATCAAAAATAGGAGTGGTCCGCCCGGATGTGTTCCGTCGACAAAATCTTTGCTGTATTTATATAGTTACTGGCACGAGAATGAAAATTTAAAATTCAAAATAGGAGGTTGAACATTTGCATACATATACAGATAGATGATTACGAAGGATTTAAAGATAAATATTTGTTATTAACCCTTTATTTAAAACATTATGAAATGAACAAAAAATGGCCATTTGATGCACTTAATTTTTCAACACGAGGATTTTTGAGATTCTGAATTAATTCGAACTAAATTTTAACATATACTTTTCTCACAAATGCATTTCATATATTTGTCAACTTGGCTCACCATTTTGTTTCCAAGCGCCAGCCACTTGAAAATTTTAAATTCACATAAAAAGGTATTTATGAACCGATTTGCTTAAAACTCCATATGTGCATAGTCTACATCAATGTTTCTACCAATTCCATTAATAATTTGTAGCTGACATTTTGAAACAAAATGACGGCTATTTGATAAGGAAAAAGAAATCAACCTTCCCTTCCGAATAAGCCGGAAGGACTTGTTTAAAGATATGTGCAATAAAAAGTATGCATATCCCCTCATCATGGTAATTAATGAGGATTTAATGAGGTGACACTTTAGTGAACCATAGTGGTACATAGTGGTCGAAAGAAAGATGTTATGACCTTATGAAAAGTGTGAAACAGTATTTACTTTTTATGTCCTTTATTTTTTTTTTCTAAGGTTGATGGAACATTCATGAAGTGATATATAAATTAATTATAACACACATGAAGACCGTGAAAAATGCTAAGCAAAAACAACGACATCGCTCTGTAAAATTCTTTCTGGAATAGAAACAGTTACATGTAGCATCTAGTGCCATAGAGTGAGATAAAAAATGATGCATATACGTTCTATTTGTACAAATAAATATCTTTGACACATAAATTCGATTTATGCATTTCTTAATTTAATGGTACTTAGTACCATCAGTGGATAAAATGTTTAAATTACTTTGCTCGGCATGGAAATTGCCCCCAACACCATTTTGACAAATTTTTATGTAAAATGACCTCCTGAATTTGAATAGGACGGCTTTTTTCCCCCCTATAACCCACCGTGTTTTAGTGACAGCCCGCTATTTTTATCACTTTTCGGTCATTTTATGGCTATAAATTTGATTTTTAGGGAGAGGGGGATTATTATAACTGTTAAACATCTTCTGAGTTAGAAAATTCTGAAACATCAACATTTGCGGCAAGGGGAAAATTTAGCGGGGGATTTGCCCCTGAAATTATGTATTACATTTCTTATATATATATATATATATTTTAAATCTATTATTAATGTTATTTATTAAACATTATATATTTTTGTGTTTTTAAGTGTTAAATTAATTCTTTATCATTCTCCGAATGAAATTCATGGCCATAAAGTGACCGAACAGTGATAAAAGTTGGGGGAGGGGTGGTGTCCCGAGAAAACGGTGCGTGATTAGGAAAAATGGGTGTCCTATTCGGATTCAGGAGGTCATTTTACATAAGAATCAGCAAGAATGGTGTCAGGGGTCGATATATATATATATATATTGCAGCGCAGTGTTATCTGTATTTCTTTTGCTTCAAAATGTTACTTTACATAGTTACCTTTTACATATCTTTTTTAAATATTAGTTTCTTTTAGCATATATATATATTTATTTATTTTTTAATACATTTTGAATGCATACTTAGTTACTGAATACATACGTCATACATGATGTAAATTACAAACGTAAGTTATAATTTAAACAGTGCTTATTTTAATAAACATTTTATGAAGACCTACGTCTATATTGAAACAGTCACCTTTTATGCTTCATATTTGTATTTTTAAAATAATTGTTGAAACGTATTTTGTGCTCAGTTTATGAATAATCATTAAACTTGTACAAGTGTTTATTCTGAAATCATTTATTTTCATGTTTAAAACATTTATTTTTGTTTTATAAAAGTGGTCTGCCATTATATTTTTTTATTATTTAGTTCTTCATTAAGAATTTTATCCAATCATAAAAAATAAAGTTGGATGGATTAAATGAAATTTCATTATTGAGCATCTTAGCTCCTTAAAAAGTATTTTCAAAATTTTGAAAATAGAAATAACAGACAAAATTTTTATGGAAATGAGCGAAGTAATTTAAAGTCGAAGGAGAAAGAGAGATTAGTTTAAAAAAGTGGGAGATTATTTTCAAAGACAATATACAAAAATAATATCACTAATAATTTTAAATAAAATTTCTTTTGTTGATTTTGAATAAATTTAAATTAAGCTTCATGGGGAAAAAAAAATAATAATATTGGATTAATTTTAAATGAATGAATGCATAGTTTTAACTAAAGAGATTTACATTTCAGAAAAAAAAAAAATTATATCGGAGCCTGAATGCAACAGAAATAATTTAAGGAGATATACTTTTCAAAATATTTTTTTTTAAATTTAGATTTTTGGAGGAAGAAAAAGGCAAATAGATTTATTTTGTGAAAGCAGTAACTAATTATTAAATGAAAATAAAAATATTAAAGTAATTAATTAAATCAATGGGAAATCAAAATTGAAAATCTGGCATCGACAGATTGTAGTTTTCTCGCTCAGAATGACTGTTTTTATGCTGACAAAATCTGCTATAATTGATACTGTCGCTCAAGTCTGGGCAGTAAGAGCAGCGAGCACGTTATTGAAAGATTGCGGATTCGATCCTCGAGTTGGCCGAAGACCGTTGTGTACGCTAATGGCGACTGCTGCACGTTAAATCTGTTGTGGTCGAAGTGTTCTCCAAGTTCCCATCAAAATTATACTTGTCGGGGTACTGGATCATAGGATTACTCGGTCCTGATCTGGATCAAATTTTTAGCACTTGTTGTTTGTTGGTGTTGCCATCTTCTGCCAGTTTCTCCAGCTAAGTCGTTTTTCTATCACACGTGGTGTTCTTCTAAAGAACGGAATACCCTCGCTTTTCGCCTTAAATCCGGGTAGTTTTACTTCCAAGACTCGGAGTTTCCGTGTGGGATAAGTAACAATAATAACAACGAGTAAATGTGTTTATAAGATCGAAATACGTCTCTAACAGATTTTAGTAGTTTTGACTACAATGGTTGTTTCTTTCTCTTCAAATATTGGAAAAACTTTTATAATTTACGAAGGATGCATAATTTTACTAATTCTCATGTTACTTTTATTTTATTATAATACAGATTTATTTCACTTATACACGTGTAAATATACATAATTAAATTTTTAAATGTCGCTTTGCTCGAGTTACATGTTCATTATATCTCGTAATATGAGAAGATATTTCATCCTACTTTATTCTAATCGCCCCAATGAAAAAGCTCTATTTCTTTTATCGCAGATTGAAAGAAATAGTCTTTACCGGCTAATAAAATAAACTAAAAAAATCTTAAGACACATGTTTTATTTATTTATTTATTTTTTTTTTTTTTTTTATTTACGAATTATTTCTAATATTAAGTATTTTAAAAAATAAAAAGCTTCATAATTCAGTTTACCGATTGGTGAATCATTGAAGATTTTTCGTGTTTTTTCATGTGAATAGCAAATTTTAAAAATATTTTCAAAAATCTCTGAATGTTCAGCCTTTATACAAACTAACAGTGATATTTTGTTTGAATATCAATTTTTTATTTAGTCACTTTGCTTTTTAAAAGCTCACATTAAAATAAAAACAGTAAAGATTAAACTATTTAATATAGAGTACTTTCAAACGCATTTTTAATAAAATAATAATAATAAATAAAAGGAAGAAGAAGAAATTATTGCCCTTCTCTTTTGAAACCTAGATCTAGATTTCAGGATGAAGAAAAATTCGAAGTTAATTATTTATCAACTCTACTTATTATTTCTGCATATCAGTAAATTTTAATCAGTAAAAAAAAAAAAAAAAAAAAAAAAAAGGGGGGGGGGGGGAAGAGAAGAAAAAGAAGAAAAACTACATGAAATATTTACTAGAGTTGAAAATAACTATTTTTCATATTAATTTTTCCATATTTGCATATAAAACTTTTTTAAGAGAAGTTTTTAATGGCATTTTCTACATCAAAAATAATAATTATAATAATAATAATATGTACACTCCGAAATAAGCATTTATTATAATTATTATTGAAAATTTATTACGTATATGAAAAACTAATGATGATGAATAATGATATAAAATGGATTAAAAATGATGATGCATGGAAAAAATAACACAGATTAAATCGTATTGATCAAAAATAAAAATAGAAAATGTGTTATTTTAGCAAACGCTAGACATATAGAAGACTTCGTCTGCTCTTTGTTTAACTATGCCATGCTCTGACGTCAAGTAGGAAGAGCCCAATTTGAAAAAACAAATTATGCATAGTATCTACAAATTAAAAACTCTTGATTAATTCGTTTAGTAATGATGCATTTTTTTCCTTTACAAATTCTGTTCCCTTGGATAAAAGCAAACATTTTTACCAGACATGTTTTGAGAAAATTCTCGTTATTAAAAATATTTATACTAAAAATTTATATTACACAAATTTACGTGAATTTACTCTGAGCAGGTAACTTATTATATCAATCTCAGATCACATGATCTACATCATATATCATGGAAATAATTTATTCTAAGGCAGACCTAAAATGTTTCATATAAACAGTACTTTATTAGAGATATATTAAGCTAACTTACTATAAAATACATAAAATTATACCGATTCAGTAAGATAGGATTCATATATAATTTTAGGGGTAAAATACACAATAACTTTATAAAAGCTATCCAGACGCCACTTCTACACCATAGGGATAAGAAATATGTTGTTTAAATTGCCCACCTCCACTTCTGCGTTTTGCGAAATAAGAAACAACGTCTGTCTCCGTGTTGGCATTTGTGAGTGTATTAAAGCCGTTTGTATACGCTAAGATGGGTAAAATGCCCTAGGTTTGGCCCCTAATTTTTTTTTAAAGGACTCCACTCATGTATACAATTATATATACGAAAGATACTGAATGACTAGACTGACGACCCTTATCTGGATTCGAATCCAGAACTGTCTCCCGTTTATTAGCTTTGAGAACGAACATTTATGGTTATTAGTGGCGCTTGCTCATCTCCGAAACATAAATATAAGTAACACTATACATATAGCTATTAACTCTTCCATTTTTCTTGGGAGACCTCATATACCAAAAATCTTCTATAATTATTTTTAATTTATTTAATCGTAAAATAAATAAATAAATAAGACCGATTTTTATTTTTAAAAAATAATGATAAATCTGAAACTTTGGCATCTATGTCTATATCAATGGTATATTAAAGTAGGCATATCGCCTGTACCAAATATTAATACCAAATATTGAAATAATTTTTTAACTCTATCACTATGAACAGGGGTCGAAGGGGACTCGATTTGTTACTCAAGAGTAAAAATGCAGTTATACAAATATCAGGGGTGGTTTAAAATTTTCCGTCTAAAGTATAAATATTCAATTTCTAAGACATAGTAACAGGGTTAAATTTACATAGTTTTATCTCAATTATTTCTGAATTACCAATGTGTTTTATTTTTAGATCATGAAGATTTGTCTCCTTAAATAATGAAAATCACGTCTGTCTTAAAAATTCCCTCGCGTTAAATTTTAAAAAGCAAACAGTCAAAACTAAAATTTGATAAAATGTTAGAGTAACATTTGTCCAAAAGGAAATTGGAGTAGTGCCAAAATGTAAAAATGTCTCCAGAGCATAAAAGCTTTTTACGCTTTTAAATATATTTTTCTTAGTTTTTTCTCGATTTATTTATAATGTCATGTATGTAACACGAGATTAACAGCTCTGCCCCGCTGAAGGAACTTGATAAGTTTCAAATCTCGAAAGAAAATGGAAGAGAAGAAAAAAACGTGTACGACAGTAACTTTGGCAATTTTAAATAAATAAATAAAAATGTTATTTATTTTTTACTCTTTTCAAAATGTTTGTCATTTTATGCCAAAGTTTAGTTATTATGTTGCAATGCATCATAAAATATATAAAGATTGGCCCAGTGAGTAATATTTAAATGAATCAAATAAAAAAAAAAACAATAATAAGAGTGATAAAAAATATTAATGATATGTAGTGAAATTAGATAGAGAACGATTAATGATAAAGAAATCGTGAAGAAAAAGTAAATCAGGGGCAAAATTTGTAGAAGTAGTAGCTGAAAGTTGTAACAGCAATGACTAGCTGTCATTAATTTTAATGTTCGCCACTCAAAACTTCCATCGTCTGGGTTGTGCACCCTCCTGAAAGAGGTTTGAATGGCGTTTTTGTGAGACATGCAGGGGGGAAAGGGGGGAGAAGCTTTTTGAAAACACGAAAGAATTGTTTACTTTTTTTATTATCCTTTCTTCTGATAAGTTTTTTGAGAAATTTTTCTTCTACGTCTCTAGCACGGCTGCATTTAGCTATTTCGAGCACAATAAACACTTGAAAATGTGTTCGATATTTATGCATTTTAGTTTGAGAAAGTCGCGACCTTACAAGACGCTTAAACACACCGCTTGCTAACAAAACACAATCGATACAACTGCCTTCTCTATAATCATGCACATTAAGTTTGTCCATGCCGTCCATTAGGCTTACTTTTGTCAAACATTAGTCGCTGGATGACAACATACTATACACTTGAATATTTAGAAACATAGTTCTTGAACTGAGTCTTATATACAATAATTACTTACAACAATATATAATGTATTATTTTTTATATACATGTATGAAATGTGTATAATTATTTTCATTAACAATAAATGAATAATTCTTGTTAATAAAATTAAGAATAATAGTACTTATCTTCATAATTTTATTATAAATGATCCCATCGGTTTTTCTACTAATATTTTCTTTGCACTGAATTTTTAGTTTGACTATTTTTATGCAACGTCCTTTTTTATGTTCGATTATTTCTGTGAAAGGTAAATTTCATAATCGTCTATTTCAGTGAATGATCTGAAAATCTCATTTGTTATAGTCCATTGATAAAATTTTCTCTTTTATTTTATTTTGTATGTTAAGAGGCAAATTACTTATGATAAAGCTGCTTTGGAGGCTATATTCATGCTTATTTTTGACTGATGAAAAATTGTACTAAATTATTTAGATTTGAAATAATTATCACTTAATTTTGCCTCTTTTGTTTGTTTTCAAAGTTTTTATACTTTGTAAAAAATATCTGTTAAAATAATGAACGTCATATAAAGTAATTTAAATCGTACTAATCAAAACCACAACACTTCAAAAATAACTTTAAATATCCATTTAAACTATCACTAACCCAAAGTTTAAGCATAAAATCGTCCAGTTTCGATGACTATTATGGCATAAAAGCAAATAAATTTTCATGACACTATGTTAGAATAGGGTATGACGACATTATGCTATAATGGTTCATTTTACTACGACTTTAGTATAGTGTATGCTCAATAAAATCGGTACTAATTTGAAGCTTGCTAATTTAGCGTCATTTTTCAAGAAAAAGGAAACTAACAAGAAAGAAAGAACGTTTATCGTCTACTTTAGCTTCTGTAGGAGCTTAGTTAAATTATTTATTTATTCTTATGTGCAAAAGTAGCTTCGAAAGAAGATCATTTGTGTTGTCGTTTGTTAAAGTTTCATTTTCAACATAAGAGTTTGAAGAAAGCGACTGCAGTGAAACATTTTGTGAACAAAAAACTTCTAAAACTGACTGTTTATGGTATACTGAGCGGACATGATATTGGTTTACCTACCGTATGCAAGTCTGGTTTCGGTCGAAAGGCAAAAAATATCACACAACTGACGATTCGTCGATTTGTTAGTGTTTTAACATAAAGATGACGCGAGAAGCATCGTGTAAATTTAAATGTCTTGAGAGTACAGGGAATTATATTGAAAAAAAAAATAAGTTTTTAATATCGAAAAAGAAACGTATTCTATATCAAACAGAAAATTAAAAGTACTTTGCGATGATTAAATTTAATCGGCTGTATTGAAAGGTTCTTTGACCAAGACTTCATCTCAGACAATAAGTCATATTTCCCCGCTTAGACACTCTAAAATTATTAAAAATGATGGATTCTATTCATATAATATTTTTTTAATACCATCCAAGGTAAAATTCACCATATATATATATATGAGTAAAAGATCAAGTGCCTTTGGACCAAAGGGCATGACACAAGTTCTAATTCGCCTCATCTGAATATGCTGAAAATACAGAGACCTATTTGAATCAATGTATTTGTGTTCGGTTATTTTCTTACATTCGAAATAAATATCCTCAAGGTAAATAGTTTTTTTTTTTTTTTTTTTTTTTTTCCCCAGACCTCGCTAGTGCACATTATGCCAACAATGTCACCAACTATTTCCCGCATCAAAATACTGATTTATTTAAAAAAAAAAAAATTAAAAAAAATTGTCATTTACTGGGGTATGTGCACGATACCTTCGTTTGTGTCCCTTCAAATATTAATCTTATCAATTTATTTTCCTTAAAAAATTCGATTGATTCCCTGTTTTTAACTCACTTTAAAGATTTAACAAGATGAAAAAATGGACAATTTTCATAAATAATTTTTTAACAGTTACATTGTGTAGCTTTCAATGCATTCTATCTTTAGGATGAAACTTTAACAAACATTCCATTTTTCATTTAGGGAGAAGGAAACGCTCAAAAAGGATATTATTAACTTTATTTTTATAGAAAAAAATATAAAAAAGGAGCATTTAACAGAATATTCTTGAATAACTGTGCATATTATCTTAAAGCGGCAAGGTTAAAAGATATATTTTGTTTTTAACTATACTGAAAAAAGTTTTACAAAAGCATTTCTATAGCAATATTTCTATAGTGAAAGATTGATTGCTTTCGTGTCGCTCTGTATATCGTGTAAAATTTGTATATGTATCATATAGTTTAGTAAAAACATCATCATCATCATACTATACATACTACACATTTACGTTGAACAATTATCATTTATGTCTCATAATGCATGTGCAAAAATTTACAAGGAAGAGGGGGCTGTAAACCCATAAATTAAGCTAATTATACCTTATTCTACGGAAAAAATGATTTCGAATACCTTAATAATGTACATAATTTCGTTATATTTTCTGCATCTGCAGTATAAATTTCTGAAATACTGCTTTAAAAAATACTTCTGTATATACCACATGCATCGGAAATCTTTTGCAGATTCTTTACACAAACCAGTTGCGCTATTTACACCATTTTCAATAGAGTTTACCTGTATGCTGTAATAAAATTGAATAACACACATCATTTTTAGCATTCTAAAAAATCAGAGTGCTACTAAACGGATATATAGATAGACAGAGAGATGAATCAAAGTCAAAATTATTTTTAAACTTTTTCGGAAAATCTTAAAAGTGCAGAACACAACTAAAAATGTAATTGAAACAATTTCTAATCATATTCTTTAATATGTATATATCAGAAAATTGGGGCCTCATAAACCTTAATGTTAATCATATCATATTCTACAAAAAATGTGCTCTGAAAATCAAGTTTTTAGTGGTTGGTGTGTCCGTTAGTAGGGGAGAGGGGGGCACCTTTGAACTGGGGGCACCTTTGAACAATCTAAATATTTTCCTAGAAAATTATGTTATTTTTTTAATATAATGGCAGCACATTACTATTGTTTCAATGCAACAAACTAGCCAAAGCTTTACCATTTTACATGCACACTGCTGTCTAAGCAAGGTATGTATTTTTCTCTTTCCTGAATCTAAACTGTAGAAAATAAAGTTGTAAGCATTTATTGATAATCTTGTATACCTATAATTTTAATTAATGTTTCAATGTTGAAATAAAGATTTTAGCTTTAGCTTATAAGTTTTGTTTTATTCAAATGCTTAAACCTAACTGAGTAAATTATTCTAATGCAAACTCTATATGATGGGGCACCTTTGAACAAAAATGTTGGGGCACCATTGAACAAACAAAACTTTGAAGAAAAGAGTTATAAATCAATCTCAATACTATTATTTTATTTTGGATTTAAAAAATAAATGTGACAATGAAGACATACAAATTATTTATGAGCTGGTTTATTGTTTACTTAATATTAAAGTTCTACTTATATGCATGTGAACATCACTTTTGGTTACTACTATTGTTTTTTTCAATCTTGCATGTTGTCATTTTTCCTACAGAAAAGTTTGCTTCCTTTGCAAAATATTTATAGTGAAAAAATTTATTTTGATTATGGTTATCTACCATCATACTTAGTGGACGTAAGAAAGGACGATCCAGGATACTGACTTTGACTCCTGAGAAAAATGCAATTGAAGCTGAAAACAAAGCACGTCAGAACAAAAGAAAAAAAATCTAAATAGTATAACTCTGCTTTTGAAAAAACAACTAAGAAGAGACTGCATACATTTGTTGATTCAAGCAGCAATGAAGATGGCACATTTTCTGTGCATGATGAAACTGACTTTGAAGATACTATTACCGTTATGGAGGATGAAGAAGGAAAAACTCTTGTGTTAGAAGATTTGAATGTCAATGATTTTATTTTACTAAAATTTGCTAAAAAAAAAAAAAAAAAAAAAAAACTATTCTTCACTATGTGTGTCAGATTGAATTGCAATTACAGGATAAAACAGAGTTTAATGTTAAGTTTCTCTGTAAAAAAGAAAATGATAAATTTTATTTTGCGGAAGCATCAGATATCAGTTTGGTGGATTTCAACGATATTGTAAAAAAACTGCCTTAACCAAACATTACTGGAGGTACCTTACGCGCTGTTTCAGCAATGAGTTTTGATGTCAATTTTGAATGGATATAAATTTGGTTAAATAATAAAAATTTAGTAATTTCAGTAAATGTATATGTTTAGTTTCATTCTTATTATTTTATAATCCTTAAAAATATTCAGCATTTGATAAAAACTCTGTATAATTTCTCTTTGTTTATGTTTGTTCAAAGGTGCCCCTAGCTTGTTCAAAGGTACCCCTACATGGGGCAGGTTTGAACAGAAATATTAACAATTTTTAAAGTCTTATAACATATTTAATTTTTATAATTTTTTTTTAATTTTTAGCTCACATGATGAAGAAATTCCTACTTTTTCTTGTGCAACAATTAAAATTAATAATTAACATCTAAATAAAAAAAATGTTGATTTTCCAAAAAACTGTTCAAAGGTGCCCCCCTCTCCCCTAATTAGAAATAAGCAAAAATAGTGCAGAACGTATAGGACAATAAACATGGTATACATACGATTTAAAGCGCATTTAGAACTATCACAATCATCCATACCTGAACGGGGGCTCGAAACCGGCACTTTTGGACTGAAACGCTAACCATTCAGCTACCAGTTCATCTGTGATAGAACATACTTTCTCATATTTCTGATAAAGAAAAAAATCTTACATAATAAAATCGGTGTCAAAATTAGTTTCGAAAATAAACAAAAAAAAATCTGTAGTAACCCAATTAAAACTTAAAATTATTATTTTTGTCCATTCTTCTTTATTTAAAAATCGCTTTTGATAACAAAGGGAGTATTATACTGACATAATTCTATTTAATAATGATGATGTGGAAAAATATTTCTATCTCATGAGAAATGCGTTTGAAATTATTAGAAAGCAATAAAATATTATTTGTCATGTACCTTAATTATGAATTTATTAATCTTTCATTTGCCGTTTCAAAATTCGCTTTCTATTTGGTTTTTTAGTTAGGTAATATTTTCGTCTAAAAATTCTTACTCAATATATATAAAAGAGAATAACATGCTTAATTTTAATGACATCAAAATTAATTGGGAGAACATAATATTTATGGAATAAAATATTTGTATTAATAATCTGATATCGTTAATGCATGTTTTTTGGTAATACAAAATGAGAAATTAATTTGGTGCTGCAAGTTTGAACCCAACGTATAAGCTCATTATGATATTGAAAAAAAAATAATAATATGGAGTTATATTACTTACAAACTTTGAATAAACACCATAAAATGCAATAAGCTCGCAACAATTGTTTCGGGTAAAAAAAAAACACACGACCCTTCATCAGGCGAATGAAGTAAGCACGAGTGCTTACTTCATTCGCCTGATGAAGGGTCGTGTGTTTTTTTCGACCCGAAACAATTGTTGCGAGCTTATTGCATTTTGTGGTGTTTATTCAAAGTTTGTAAGTAATATTTTTTACAACGCCAGTTTTGTGGTGCTTTTTTATTAAATATGGAGTTATCGTCTAATTATCTATAAATATTTTAAATTTAAAATTATGTTTATATTGACTGTATAAAATATAAAAAAAAGTTTGTTGTTGCTTTTAAATTTTATTCATAAGTCACTCAATAACTTTATTTGAAATTTTAATAAAAGATTTGTTTTAGAAAAAATAATCTCCTTCCAACGAATTACAAGACAGATTATAAATAACGGGAAGTTACTTTATAATTTTACTAACAATCTTTCTTATGAAATTAATAAAATAAATTGGCTATACATTGTACTAAAATAAGAAAACTTTGTATAAACACCATAAGCTGCACAAAACTTGAAACAATTGTTTCAGGTCAAAGTAAAATCATGACCATTAGTCAGACCAACAAAGTAGACACGAATACAGCAAATGCACAAAACCGAAATAGCTGACGACCTGATAACATTAAAATTAATATAAACATCGGTGTGTTCAAAATTACAAAAAGTAACAGGAGAAAAAAATATTATGCTTAAAAAAATGTAGGAACGGTTAAAGGAAAACAAAAAACAAAAACAGCACGCAAGAGAAAGCTAGACGAGTTATTTCTAAGTTCGTAATGTTCTGCAAATCATCTACTGTTTTTCACTGCTGTTTATGATAATTGTTTTGACCTTTCTGAAGCTTATATTACTTTATCTCCAATCTCTTTTCTTCATTTGGTCCATGATGCTTTTTACATCTTTAAAAACTCGAAAAATCTTATACTTTTTCAATGCCCATGTCTGATGCTTATAAATTACTCTTACATCTTTTTCCTGTCCCTTTCATTTTAGTCGCCTTCATTTATTTATGTAAAATAATATTTTTCCTTCTTTTTTTTATGATTCTAATCACACCAGTATTTATATTACTTGCTGGCAAACAAAGCGGCAACGCACAGAATCGAATTAATTAAATTCGGTTTTGTGCGTTGCCGCTTTGTTTGCTGCACTCGGGCCTACTTTGTTTGTCTGACAAAGGGTCGTGCCTTTCCAATTATTTTTCACCACCAGTCTTCTGGTGCATATATATTTTTTTTTTTTAAATAAAATTATCCATAATGTGACTAAAACTTTAAACATGTTGTTTTATTTATTTACTCGGAATACGTTCAATCAATAACAAAAGAGAACTACCCAATACTTCTACTTAAAAACAGCTTTTGTAAAATTCATAAAAGAACGACTTTGCCTAAAGATTTATGCATGCAATACATTTTTCTTCATTCAGAATAGCTTTTATCAATAATAAGAGAGTTGTAAATAGACATTACAAGCTTGGTGTCATGCACATCTCGTATCGTTTTGTTTCTATAGAATTAGACATGTGTTTTCGTATGCAAATCTACATAATAATATAGGGTGACATTCTTTCAAAATTATGCCAATATAACGGGTGAACTCTTCAAAAAGAAAGGATGGGCCTTATTTTGAGTGAAAATAATAGGTGTAAAACTAAACGAAATACGTAGGTTCATTTTTATGCTGTTTCGATAAAGGCGTACTAAGGCGGAATACGCTCGTGAAAAGCACGTTGCTCAATCCATCTTATCCCCATCTGAGATACCTTGTACCCACATGCGAGAGCACGCTTATTATGGAAACACAAATCATAACCTACGAGCGTTCAAACTAACATGATGGAGACAATTTTGAACAGTTTGGATCCAAATTATGGTACCAGTAGCTATCTGAAGGTGCTGCTGCAGTAAAGTAGCACACGTATTGCAGTTTCTTCTGACAGTTAGTGTCAAACATCGATCCTCACTTGTGTTGTTGCAGGCGCACGATTTTGTCTTCATCTCCGACGATTTCCATTTTTCTAAAACACCATTTACTTCCACTGGAAATGACACTTTAAGAAGCTCCTAATGCTTCCACCACAATGGATTGAGCTTTACTCACCGCTAAATGACCGATAATTCTCCATACTTACCAATTCAGCTAAGCTACGTTGTTGAGACAATATCTTCATTGTTACAAATCATTCAACTCATGTCAATTGTTTTAAACCTTCTCCTACACATAAGGAATGCTCCTTTTCATTCCTTATCTAAAACAAAACGCATAGTTTTAACGTCACAGACAAAGTTTACATATTTCCAACAAGGTAAACATATTTTTCCTTTTAAATCTCTTTATTTATTTATTTATGTATTTTATGAAAATTGATGAATATGGTCCAATTACTGATTTTAAACAATAAATTTAACTTAGAACTGTTTTAAAAAAATTATTAAAAAAAAAAAAAAAAACTTAAGTTTTTAACAAGAAATAGTTTATATACGAGAAATTTGATTATTTTGCCGTTTCGAAAAGTATTTATTGAACAAAATGAGAGAGAACTGTAGCTCAAGACTGCATAAGTCGAATATTCTTGTGCAAAGAATAGTCCCGTTAGAAATTTAAAGATAGAATGAAAGTATAAGAATAAAGACTAAGATGCAATTTATATTTTTTATTAAATATGTTTCAGCAGAATTTTAACATTTCCTTCATAAAAATTTTAAACACTTTCTGTGAGTCTAGAATTTTAAATTCTGTACGAACCGAAAAACATTATTTCGAAGGAAATATGAAATTCAATTTCTCTCTTCCCTTTTTCTTTTCTTTTTCAAGATTTAATTGTACTGAATTTTATTTTATATTTTCAAAGAATAATAATTTATCGTTTTATTCATGAAAATGAACAGTTTGAACCCTTAATTATTTTTTCACTTCCCCTCTTTTATAGAATTTTTTATTTTATTTATTTATTTTTTTAATTGAGATAATATCTGGAAATAAAAGAATGAAGATGTAATATTAAAAAATATTTCATATGTATGCATTAATTTTATTAGATATTTTTATATCATTTAAAAAAAAGGTAACTATAACTAAAAAAAAAAAAAAAAAAAATTATAATTTTAAAGAAAATACCTATGAAATAATAAATATTCTCAGAGGAGCTTCATCTTCATTTCGTTTTAAAGTTATCTTATTTCAAATTAAAAGAAAGCAATGGGTTTTATTATTATTATTATTATTATTATTATTATTAATTAAAATATTGATCCAGACCACGGAATTTGTATATTTAAATGTACAAATACATATAATTTTGCATATATACATATAATTTTAAAAGAAAAGTAAATATGTACTTTTTGAGATATTGAAGGTCATAGGTCAAAATGATTGACCATAAAATGAAAAATTTTAAATAAATGTATACATGTGATATATCATAAAAGCCTGTACTATAAGCTTTATAATCTTATATCGCTAAGTTAATTAGAGAACAAAATATGGGAAAACTTACGTTATGTTAGTATGAAAATAATGAATTAGGGTTGCATATTAATTTATAACTCAGCATCCCATGGCCGTCCCATGTTGAAATTTTCAATAGTTATAGATAATAAAGGTAAAAATAACATATAATTTTTAAAAGAAAATTAAAGGTGTACTTTTTGAGATTCGGAGAGCAAAGATCAAAATGTTTGACCTTAAAGTGAAAACATGTTAAAATGTATTGTTATATATCATTTGAAAGCCTGCATTATAAGTTTCTAATGACACCAATCTTTTATCTCTAAGTTAATTAAGAAAGAAAATATGGGTATATTTGTAGTGCAAGAATTTCGGAAATTTGCATTTTTTACTCATTTTTGCAGCCCAGAAAATCAAATACTAAAAGTGATAGGGACTTATTAATGGGTATACATTAATTTCTCAATAGAACAAACAAATGAACCCAATTTCATAAAAATCTGAGGAGGGTCAGGTTTTTAGCTGTGTTGATTTGACATGGAATGACTCTTATGTATATGTGCACTTTCTTTGCTATTCTTTAATCACACAGAATAAAAAATAAAATAAAAATAAAATAAAAATGATGGAAAACTCTTTATTAAAACAAACTGATTTTCATCCTAAATTTGTTAAAATATATTTCGTTTCCATGCGCAAATATTAATCAACCAAACTCTTAGTTAGAAAATTAATCAATATTCAACTGCGACGCATATTTCTTACAAATTAAAATTAGCTATCTTTTATTCTTTCAAACAATTTAAATCCGGTATTTTAAGATTTCGTTAATTAAGAGTTAAATTTAAATTGGGAATCTCAGAAGATTATTTTTTATTGTTATGTGTTTCTTCTCTGAAAGACCATTTATAAGTTTTAGTTTAATTAAGTATAAGCTTTTTTTTTTATATTTACGGTACTATTATGCATGAAAGTAAAGGATATTGTTTTAAGTATTTTTGGTATGTAACTTCTTAAAATTATACGTTTTTTAAGAAAAAAAAATATTAAATTAAAACAATCTACTTTTAAATAGGAAAATAAACCTGAGACTGAATTTTTAAACAAATGATTTGTTAGAAAAAAAAAAAAAATTGAAATATTATTTTATTTTTTAAAAGAGTTTTCTTGGTGAAAATTTTTTAATCCTTCCTATTACATTTTTTGACTATTTTCTTTGAATTTATCATGATTTATTTTTTTATTTTATTTTTCAAGAAAAATGACGCACAGTAAGGAAATCATTTAATATACAGGATGTTCGAATCAAATGTTCCTAGTTTTAACAGAAAAGTAAAAAGTATAAGAAAAAATATAAATTTAAATAACAAGACTCGTAAAGTAAAAAATAAAAAATAAATAAATTAGTGCATTTCCACGTACATATCCAGTACACTTTCTGTATACACTTCTATTTTTCTGTATACACTTCCAGTATATATTCTGTTTACTTCCAGTAAAAAAAAAGTCACTTTTCAATGCTCTTTTAACATCTGATGGATTTCCATCATGAATTATTCAAAATATTCTTTGCACTGTTATACTGAATTTATGTTACCATAAATAACTCCATGATTTGTTTATCGGCTCAGTATATATGTGCTCAGTGCGCGTATACGTGCGCCATACGCATAAAATAAAAATTGACGTTAAAAATCAATAATTCAGCAATCAGTTTTACCTAACACCGCCAACGTATCGCTATATATATATATATATATATATATATATATATTAAACCGATTATTGAAATTAGGGACATTTATAATTCACTCATTATCTATTTTTTCCAAGACTGACCATTAGGGCCGCGGTAGCCCAGTCGGTGGAGCGCCGGCCTCGTAATTGGAAGATTGCGGGTTTGGTACTCGAGCTGGCCAAAGACCGTCGTGTACACTAATAGTGGCTGGTGCACGTAAAATCTGTCGTGGCCGCAATGTTCTCCATGTTCCCATAAAAAATTATACCTCTAGGGGTCACCGAAGCGGGAGAGCCATCCCTTCCTTGGAGGATAAAAATTGTGATGGCATTCTCCGGACCACCTCTAGGGGTGTGTCCCAGACCGTCGCCAATTACCCATCTTCGCAGCACTAGTGCGACATAAAACCCAACCATCCATCCAAGACTGACCATTAACAGAAAACAATTATTCTTCGACCACATATCATGAAACCGTAGAAGCTTCTGTGCAAGTGCATTTGCGCAAGTGCTAACTCAACGAGTCCAGTCTTAAAATAGAGGTGAAAGTCATCTGATTCAGAGAAAATAAGCGATAACTGACAGCAGAATTACTAGATGGTTTTCCAAATTCCAACCTGTCGGTCAAGTTGGCATCCCTCCAGCTTTTTGGACTCATCCTCACTGCTAGTTTTAGGAAACGTGGCTACACTATACACCTAAGAGCACACAATTATGTGTTGCTATTTACAGAATAGAATATGAATATAGAAATATCTATGTCCTCGTACATCAATAGAACTTATGTAACTGTTAAATAAAGTGCCTAAACGCTATAGCAATGATTTAAGATAGTTGACATGTGCGGGAAAAACACGATTACAAAAGTTTGATAGATTCATTGGGGTGCGCCTGTGGTAGCACCGCTTTGGTAATATCCATATTGTGTAAACTACAGTTGACACGTCAGCCATCGGTGGCTGACACTGTACTTTCCGTTTAGGCCGCATCAACCACCGGTAGCTGACAGTGTAATATATGATATAAAACTGACATTTTTACACTGTTTCAGTAATTACTGAAAATTTATTGTAAATTTTTTTTAATTTTTATTTATTACAGGATCATATCACTAAGGCATTTTAATGGATTTTATTGAAGCACGGTAAAAATAAAAACGCGTTGCTATACCGCAATACCAGCTTTTCTAAGCATCGCGCGTAGCTTGACGGGAATTTCCTTAAGAATTCGTATCAACGTGTTAACTACACGCACTCTGCATGTCAATTATCGACTTCTTTTAAATAATTCCTCCATAGTTTAAATAGTCTGTTTGTCCTATCAGAAATGAATGAGATTGTCTAGCAAGCCGATAACCATTTATAATCTTTAAAAATTAAATTGGCACACCTACACTTTTCTTTTTCGCTGACAAATTTTACCATCCATGAAATACAATTTTATTTATAAAACTTCCACTAACAACATCCTGCAGCTTAAATAGGTAAGTGAATTGCCACTAAATTACATGAAATATAAATAAATAAAAAGTATCTATATGAATCTTTAGATGCATTCAGCAAATTGAAATAACATTCAGAAATGTATACCAAGGGGCGCTTTTCATGAAAAACGGAAAATTTAATGAAGAAAATGCTTCATACAGAATACATATTTGAAGTTATTGGTTCGTTTCACGTATAGATTATTTTATTACGCATAGATTATTTTATTTAATAGTTTTGTAATTTTTTTCCCAAGTAAGGTACCACTTAATAAGCATTTTTTGAATTAAAAGCAATAGCTTTTATATCTTGAGTACATGTCCTGAATCGTTCACATGCCAAAATGTGTGCTAATCCGTTCGCCCCTTTTAACTGCAGAATATTGTTTATTGTGAAAGTTTAATTATAACTACCCTGTATATAGAGTATTATTGGGCAATTTTATTGCTAGTTTGAATTATTATACGTTAATATTTTCATGAAATGTTGCTATATTTAATCTTTCTGCTTTTAAGTATTATTTCATACTTCGAAACTCTCATTTATTGACTATTGTATTGTCGATAATGGACATTTATATCAAAGGTAGTCAACCCCTAGTCTTCGGGCTGCATGCAGTACGCTGTATAATATTCCGCGGCTCGTGACAAAATTCATGAAATTTATATTTCATAGCTTTGTTTAATTAACATAAAAAAAAAAAAAAAATGTTTCTGACATTTCCGAGGAAAAATACTTGTTACGGTAGAGAAGGAAAAATCGTTCTGATTATTGTTAATGAAATATTATTAGGTCACAATTATTGATTCTTACTATTTTTAATTATTTGCATATAATCATAAAGTTTTGAATGTTCTATATATATTCCATAAATAAAAATATAATATACTAATATTAATGTATTTTGTTTAAATCTTCACTGTCCCAACTCAAAAGAAATATATATATAATTCATTTAAATACAAAGCGACCCGCCTGAATAAAACGAATTTGCAACGCGGTCGCCGCAAGTGTTTCGGTTTGGACAAACCTGATTTATTGCATAAACTGCAGCCCGTTTAGAAAAAAATAAACCCTTTCCCCTTGTGCACCCCATAATAATAATTATTTTACAAATCAATATTTCTAGTAAATCAATATCATTAATGAAAACAGTCTCTTTAAAAATGTATATTACAAGAAGCATTTATTTAAGTTTTCTGTTTATACAGCGGAGATATTTCTATTGTATAATACGTTTGTTTCACTTGAATGCAAGGAAATATGTTTGAATATATACTGATAAAACTCTTAATAACATGCAATAACATTTTATATGAAGGTTTCAACCTATTCTACATAATTAATTGATAGTTTTTCCCCTAATGCAACAACAATTATACTGATACACCAATAAAGGCATTAAGTTTGTAACTTATAGCTCTCCACAATAGATTCCAATTTCCTTTAATGCATTTTCATTTCCCAATGCTCTTTACGATAACGATCCATTTGAATACATCGAATATCTCTTTCAATGCGCAATGAATGACACAAAATAATAAAATTTATTACCAGTTTCGATTTAAAGGTTGATCAAACCAATCATCACAGTTTGTTGATTAGAATGACGCCACAATCGCAAGGTTACGATAATGTAGGTAATTTACAAACTTTGCAAGAAAATAATTGCTGGGATGTGAACTACTTTGCTAACAGAAAGAGAGAGAAAACGGTACAAGTCCAAGTTTTTACAACCAATAAAAATATACTTTCAGAATAGTTGAGTAAACAAAGTTCAGTTTACTGTGACATACTTTATTTTTTTTTTGTGTTGTTAAGAATTTTTTTGTGTTGTTGTTGTTTGTTTGTTTTCGGTAGTCCACATTTCTGCGGTATTTTATACTCCTTAGGTAACATGAAGTTACTAAAGTTGGAGAATGCTTGGCAAACAAAGAGCTAATAAACCGTCTGTTAATTTCCCAAAAAGCTAAAAAATCACTGTTATTAAATAGAAGGAAAATGTTATTATATACTGGTTTACTAAAGAATTCTTTAATATTCTTCGTTATTTTTAAAGTTTATTATAGTGAAAAATATCCGAGGAATAAATGTCAAATAGAAAGCAATGCTCTCATGATATTTGTTTACAAAATATCTTTTAGTTTATCTTTAGCATTTCATTTAGTTTATCTTTTGATAAATCCAAGTATTTTATAACAAAATATTTTTGCATAAAGTTTTCATCCTCGCAATATTTTCGTAAACACTTTCCTTTTCGCTATCATTTTATAAAAGGGATTTTAGATGAATAGCAATTCATCGTGTAGTCTTAATTTATAGTCTTTTAAAATAAATATTTGTCAATGAAATAAAAAAACTTGTCGTAAATTAAATGCGAAACTTTGGGGAAAAAAAAAAAAAAAAAAAAAAAAAGGTTTTATTCTTTATTCAGTAATTATTGACAAGGTAAATGGAAAACATGTTAACATAAATTTTTCATAATTTTAAAAATATGAAGTTGATTATCTTTAAAAATATTTTTTTTTACTTCTATTACCCTACTACCGTAGGTAATGGAATTATTGTAATCGGTCTGAAAATTCGATATCGAGATTTCACCTGATTTACACGTTTTAAGGTCCCCCGAGTTCAACAAGTGTTTTTTGGCAATTGGTCAGTGTGTGTGTGGGGGGGGGGGGAATCTTTTGGCTATTATATCTCGGGAACTAATAAAGATAGAAGTTCGAAACTTTAGAATTTAAACAGTTCTGCCGTACAGATGAATCTTCCAAATTTTGGTGAAAATTGAAAAACTGGAAGTGGGTCATCGGAAACCGGAAGTTGGACCATAAGGTATCTCAAAAACGGCTCTAACGATTTTCTTCAAATTTGCTATATAAACACTCTATTAGATATCCTTTCGAATGATATAGTAGGTTAGTTCAGGAAAATGGATAGGCGTCCTGTATAAATAGCTCAATTTCAGGTCTCGCAAGCGCGTTCCTTTAAAAACGGCAGAGCGGATTTCTTTCAAACTCGCCCTATTAACTCACTTTTAAATATTCTTTTGTATGTAATTATTGCTTTCTGGTCAATAATTGAGTTTTGGTAAAAGTTGGTATCTCAAAAACGGCTCTAAAGATTTTCTTGAAAATTGTTATATAAATCCATTCCTTTCTTATGTATCATGTTTTTATTAGAGGAAATTTAGCAGTCATCCTGTTTAGGTAGGCCAGAAGTTTAGGTAGATCTCGGATATTGGTGTTTCAAAAAATAAATCTACCATTTTTTCATTTTTTTTTCTTATTTTTTACCTCGCTGTATGTAAGCTTCGTTTTATATGTCTTTACATGTGTATAAGGTTTCTCTTACCAGAAAAAATTTAGGTTTCTACTTCTTTAGGTCATTTCTATATCTTCTGATCACATTATCTCCAGAAAATGCACATAATACGTGTAATAGTGAGTAAAGGAAGTCGTGTGGTTGTTTCACACCAGATTTTTTTTAATAATTAACGAAATAAAACGTTTTTCATACAATTTAGATTAATATATATATATATATATATATATATAAAATTCATTTATAAAGTTGGCAAGTTTTCCAATGCATATGCAATTTAATTTCATTTTGTTTAGGGCAGACTATACATGTTGCATAGATATTACACTGTATTTACCAGAAATTTCGCGTATAGACGTAATGTATTTAAATTCTTTTGAGTGGTTCTATACAAGAAACCCTTCCCTGATATTAACGAAAAGTTTAGTGCATGTATGATATATGATACAGGCTATATAATACATATTTAGAGTATTGAGTTTGGACTGTTTCTACAACTAATTGTTATTTATGATCTTTGATAAATGAGGAGGTAGTTTTGCTATTATCTTAATCAAATTGAATTATATTTTATTTAAGAAAGTAAGAGTTATAAATAATCAAACTAAATAAAATCGACCGAAAAATAGTTTTATTCGCATAATTAATATTTAATATTTATGTACTCTCTTCTTTATATTTACATGTTACTTATTTTTACATGTTACAATCACTTTATTGCATTATTATTTTTTCTAGAAGCGGATTTCATTTGTATTTTTAAAAATAAAGTTTTCAGAAGTAACTTAACTGTAGATATTTACCTATTATTGATGTTATTATTATTATTTGTATATAAGATAAATAAGGTTTTATAGTTCATTATATATTAAACCCAAAATTTATCAACAGAACCATTAATTCACTACTCACGGTTAAATATAATTTTTTTTTGCGACTATAAAATAATTCAATATTATTTTACGCTTTGAATTCCGTGAGGAGAAGTTCGATTATAGTTTTACATGCTTCAAATCGGCTAAATAACTATCGACTCAAGTTTTCTCTTTAAAAATCGAGATTACGAAAATAATTAGTTTCATTTGAAATTAAATGTCAAATTCTGCTAAAAGTACTCGTCATTTAGTATATTTTAACTATTGAGAGTAGATATTTTGATAATGTTAACCGATAGCTAATGTATTAAAAAAAAAAAAAAAAACATGTAAAAAAAAAAAAAAATCTGGCGTGACTTCACTCAACTTTTTAAACATTAAGTAATTAATGGTTGTATAAATAATTTAAAATAAGAGAAGTCATTATATTAAGAAAAGGTAAAATTATAATAGGATATTTGAGCATCCCCCCCCCACTCCTATATAGCAGGCCAGTCCAACCCGAAACTCTTGGCGGGCCGCATTGGAAACCTATTTTACACATTGTATAAATGCATGAACCATATACATATAGTAATTCTTTTTCTAGTGCGTTCGTGAGTAGTTAAAACAGAAAATAGTTGTATTAAATATATTTTTGTTCATAAAATAACTATAAAACAATCAAAAACTTATGATTATACAATATTCATAAGTACAATTAGTAAAAATCAGTTAATGATCTGATAATATTTTATTAACATCAATGAGCGCGATGTTTGTTCCTTTAGATACCTTAACTGGTATTTTCATTAAAAAAAGTCAGAAACAATTTATTGATATTAGATGTTTTAACCGAAGATGTCAAATTAGAAATTTCCTGAATTCTGTCGCGGGCCACGGGTTGGCCAGCCCTGCTATATAGTATGTTGTTTAAATTAACGTTATCGCCTTTCAACTAATTTGAGTCCATAGATCATAATGATAAAGAAATTTTCGTTGTGTTCCTATAAAAATCTATAGATTCTAGACACACAAAATCTATACAGTGCATGCGACGGTGACCTATAACATGCATGTAAATTTTTAGCTCAATAGAATATGGCGTTTAGACGCTATCGCACATTAAATAATTTGAGCCCATTGGACATAATGATAAAGAATTTTTCGTTGTGTCCTTGTAAAAAAACTATCCGGAAAATCCCCCGCCGATGCCATATTATAGATGCTTAATTGTAATTATTAGATATAAATTTAACTTCTTTGAAATTTATTTGTTAATTTCGCAACATATAAAACATATTTATATGTTTAGGTTTATACAATTTTAGCAACGGATTTCTCCAAAAATATTCTGAAAATCTACCTATTTATTAAGCTTACATAATAAAACAAATAATTTTCTTTTAACTACAGAACACTATACTTTCAAAGATAATGAATTTTTTTTTCTATATTAGTTGATTAATTAAAAAGATCTACTATCACTTTCAGTACAAAATACCTTTAATATATTACCTAATACTTTGTAATCTTTAATTCTATGTGAATTCCTAAATATTCCTGTGAACTAAAATCTGAAGTTTATGGGGTTTATTTCAATTATCTTTCTAATTTAAAATCCATACTCCAATTACAAAATGTTTGTACAGGACTGAAACACTCTGAGTTTATCATTTCTGAAACTCATTTATTTCTCTGACGCATTAAAATTGAAATGATTATTCAGTGTACATTTGCCATTCGAAGGACATAAAGACGATCTTATATTGAATTTCGATATTTCTGTTCATTAAAAAGTCAATTTCTATAAAAGCTATTCGTCATTCAGTTGACTTTCAATCACTAGGAAGGAATTCCGATAGAAAGGTCAACTAGGTCGTTAACTTGCTTTAAAATGACTCGGGAAAATAAACACAGTAAATCCTGTTTAAATTTAAATTTAGCCTGATCGAAGATTCTTTGTTTTATTTTTAATTTTTATATATTTTTATCCCTTTGAAAGTTAACTACTATGATGAATGGTTTAATGTTAGTGATCAGTTTTATTTATAAATAATCCTGTTAGTAAATTTTAATTTAGAGTTTTTATAGAAAGAATGTGTAACATTTTTTATGCATTTTTATTTTTTAACTTGCTTTATATTCAGAAATTTCATTCTCAAAATTAATAAATGATAGGTAATTTTTTATTAAACACAGTGATAAATAAATTTTTAAAATGTTTCACAGTTTCAAAATATAGGTTGGCAAAAATAAAAAAAATACAGTATCAAGTTCTTTTTTTCTTTCTTTATTTCAAAATACAATATCTCAAAAAGCCTTAAACAATTATATTAATAACCATATAGTTAATTTTTAAAACATATTCTTATGTTAAATTGTGTTAACTTTAAATAACATTACGCTGAAAAAAAAAAAAAAAAAAAAAAAAAAAATCGAGCCCTGATACCATTTTTTCTGATTCTTATGTAAAATGACATCCTGAATATGATGGGAGTCATATTCGGATATGACTCCCATTTTGCCCAGTCACCACCGTTTTCTCGGAACACCATCCCCCTCCCCAAATTTTTAGCCCTGTTCGGTAATTTTATAGCCCCGGATTTGATTTGGGGAATGAAAAAGTATTAATTTAACACTTAAAAACAAAATAATATAATATTTAATAAATAACATTAATAAGACAAAAAAATATAAGAAATGTAATACATAATTTCAGTCACAAATCGCCTACTAAATTTTCACCTTGCCGCAAATGTTGATGCTTTAGAATTTTCCAACTCTGTAGCCCCTCAGAATATATTTAACAGTTAAATTAATCCCCCCTCCCCTAAAAATCAAATTTATAGCCATAAAATGACCGAAAAGTGATAAAAATAGGGGGCCGTCCCTAAAAAACGGTGGGTCATGGGGCAAAATGGGCGTCCTATTCGGATTCAGGAGGTCAATTTACATTAGAGTATGCTGAAATGGTGTTGGCGGACAATTTTCATGCCGAGTACTGCAATTAATGCTTTGATCGTTCCCAATATTTACTACTGGTAGCATGAAAGAATTATGAAGAATATACTTTCTACTAATGTTGTAATAATCAATTTCTATTATTGTTGAAAAAAAAAAAAAAAAAAAAAAAACTTATTAGTTAGCTTTAATTTTGTTTTACAGATGAAAGGTAAATACTGCAACAACCATAGACTATGAAAATTTTGAGATATAGGCAGGAAAAGGAAATCTGTACAAGCAAGTAAAAATTGCTTCTTACTCAAAGGACACTCATTTATTAGCAAAATGTATCACCTTAATATAATAAAAATGACGCATATAGTGACTAATTTTTACTGAGAGTATTTGATAACTGAATTTTGTATCACAAACAAAATTTGGAACTTGTAAAAAAATCACTGATAAAAATTTCAATCAATAATAGTATTGCGTATGTATTTTAATATATGTCACTTTTTGAATGGTTCTCCAAATGATTTTATTTGTATTCTATAGAAATCCTTACCATAATTAAAAAGACAGTTATAGCAATTACATTCTATCAATATTGGAATTATTTTGAGGAATTCAGCGTATGATGTTTAAGCAAAGCTTTATATCTACTGCACATTTAATTAAAAATTTACAGCAGAACTAAAAATGCTCTTTCATTTCATTTATGGGAATCCAGTTTCATTTATGTAGATCTGTGTAATGTTATATTAATCTCTTTCTGTACAAAACAAGTTGGAATTCACCGTCTTAGTATGTTTCTTTATGTTTGATTTATTATAACGTTCTCAAAAGACATTCAAACCCAAACTGTATCACTGTAAAAAATTTCCATTTCATTCGTTTATCTTTGAAACTGATACTTTAAGGATCATTTTGTTTAAGAAAATTATCCTAATAAACCACAGTAACGGTTAATTTAATACTAAAGTTGATACAAAGACATTCTTCTAAAATTTTCAACTATATTAATTGTTTTCAATTTTTCTTAATACAAAACATATAAAACATAGCAAATAATACAACACAACACATTATACATAATCATTAATTGTTACTGGCATCGCCTAGTGGTCGAAACGCGACGACTTTTTTGCAAAACAAAGCAAAGTAACTGCTTTCTCGTAAACAGAATTAAATTGCAACACAGCTGCGCCAATTGTTTGTCGATATGCAGTCAAAGTGAATCAGCATAGTTTTAATTAATATATTTCTCCAAGTTTAGTACACTGTAGATGCTGAACCTTTCCTGACATGAGAGGAAAATCGCAACGCCTTGTTCGGTGATATAACCCAAAAGCTAATCGGCACCCATTCAAACCAAGGTCCAACCAAATATCAGGTTCGATTAAATTAAGCCTGATTTAAATTGGTTTATAAAGTACAGCCTTCGAACTCAAAAGGACAGATATTTTCTAAAAAGGGTCAGATTGAGTTCAGGAAATCTCAAAAACGTCAAAAACGTCAAACTTCATCAAAAACTGAAAATCTAATTTTTTTTTTTTAATCTTATACTTTCTTCTTTATATGCAAAGGATAGAATAATAAATTCACATTTTAAAAAATAAGTAGTCAATTTCAGTTAATTCAAATACAAGGAAATCTCAAAACGGGTAAATTCATCGAAAACCAGAAATCGAAATTTTTTCCATATCTGTTCGTCCTTGGTGCTTTGTATATTTGGCGATCAAAAACCTTTTACGAAAACATACACGCCAGATGTATATTTTCGTAATACATATATATTCTTCGAAATATTGTTTCATATTATTGATTGTTCTTTTTTTTTTTTTTTTTTTAAATAACCATGATTTTTGAGAGGAATTATATATATTCGCCAAATAATTTGGCGATCTTTTATTATTATTTTTTTTTTCCGCTAAGGACGACAGATATCAAAATCTGATCCAATTAATCTCATTCCACTGAAATTAAATATTTATGTTTATATTCGAAAATGGAAGTCTGTCATTTTATTTTTTCAGAGTTTTGAAATGTAAAATTAAAATTTTATGAATTTTACATTAAAATCGGGAGATAATTTCCTTAATGTTTAAAATTGAAAAAAAAAAAAAAAAAAAATCGAATGGACGATTAATACAGGAAATTTTTGCTTGGCCCCACGGACGGTCAGTGACGTCATCACTTTGCTTGCGTATAGTAATAAATCCATTTTTAAAGAATAAGTAGTCAATTTGAGTTAATTGGAATGCATTAAGTTTTTGCTTAAAAATATGTCTTCAAATCAGAACTGACGTAAATCACACACACTCACAAAAAAAGAAAAAAAAAAGAGAGAAAAGAGAAAAGAAATTAGATCTTTAAAAAAAATTAGAAAATAAAAACTCTCATAAATCAAATCCTTTTTCACTTGCGTATATTTTTAACCGTATAAACTTTCAATCTACCACTCATTCACTCAAATTTCTACCATATAATGGATGTTTTCTCTTTGAAAAAAAAAATCTGTAGTCGAGAGTATAGTGATGCTACATTTTACAAATTACTGTGTCTATGGTTTTATTCGAGTTTTAAGGAATTGCCAGATTTAACAACTTTCTACTTTAGGTATATTTCAATATAAAATAATACGTGTATAAAATGGAAAAATGCATAAAAAAAATAAAAGTTTTTCTAAATACCTTCTTGACATCGTCAGAAAATAATTTTTGTATTGGCTAATCATACCTTCCGAATGATTCAATTTTCAACCCTCTACTCCCATAATTAATATGTTAAAAGTGCACCAGATATTTTAATGGGAAGCAATCAAAGATAATTCTAAATTTTTACACATGTCGTGTCTGTCACGCTATTCTGTAATTGTTTACATATTTATTTACTTAATTTTTAGAACTTTATTAAATTACATATTACATGAAAATCCTGTTTATGTATAATAAAATTCTGAACTTGAAATGAGCCTCAAATTAGATAAATCACCAAAAATTCTTTTGATTATTATTATTATTATAAAAATTTATTAAATTAAATTACTAATTAGTAAATAAAATTGGACACGAAAGCTTTCTGATGTCATGTATGTCACAGATTAAGTTAACCTAAAATGAATCAGTGTTATAGGATTTAAATAATTTAATAAAAGTGCAGACAAACAAACAGATAAACGAATCGAAATCATACAAATATACCAAAAAAAATGCAAAAATTGCTTAAAGAAAAGACAGAAAATTAAAAAAATACATATACTTTCAGGAATAGTTGCTTGGGATTGTTTTATAATAGAAGGTGATTTTTTAATTATAATGTTATCCATTTTTTCACATATTAAATAGCACATATTAATAACAAACAGGCGTTTTTCTGTAATTACTATACATAATACTATATCATTGTAAATATTTACCGAAGCATTGTTACCGTAAAATATTCTAAAACGTTAACGATTTCTTTTAATAAGTTTATCTACAGGTTTTATTTTTCCTGAAATGTAATATCTATCATACCTGTCGATAACTATTCTTAAGGATTTTTACCATATAATAAATTAAAATGAAAAGTTTTCCAGTAAATTGAGCTATGGTCCATCGACCTACAAGGACATCGATTTTTTTGTAGGTCGACGGACACAAGTACAAAAGTACTTTCTTAATCGATATGGGAGATGACGTATACTAGAGTAATCGTTCAAGATGAATGCACGATTCCTGAATACGGTAAATGCATTTTACCTCATAAAAGCAAGGCAAAAATCCATAAAAATAGTTTCCTTTGGATGCCACGTATGAAAAGCTCAAATGCAAAACAGGTGTTTATTTAATATTGAATATAATCGATATTTTTGGTATTTGCCAATTATATCAGAATTCAATGTTGTACAAAAAGAAATAGCCAATATTCAGTAAGATAAAGTAAAATATCTTTTTCTGATTTCATTTACTAAAAATGCATTACCCATTTGAATATATTTTCTTTCCAAATTTTTAATGTATTATATATATATATATATATATATATTAAAAAAAAAAAAAAAAAAACGTGTGTTTGTGTGCATCAGTATCAAAGACTCATTTTATCCAATCTGCAATAACTTTAGAAACAACATGTTATGCGTTTAAGTATAACAGACTTTTCTGGCACTAAATTAATATCTGTAAAAAAAAAATTTAATGTATGGATGATTACATGGTCAATTTAGTGCCAGTCATGCACAGGGATGTTTCCAATTCCATCATAATTTTTTTTTAAATAATCAACCTCCAATTAATTCTCAAAACAATAATGTGCGATAAAAATTTCTGTATGAAAAATAGCGGTAGCAAAAGAAGCAGAATTCTCATCCGTTTCTGCGACTGACTATGTGCTATGGAATTATCCATATATAAAAAGCACATATTTAAAAAAAAATAAATAAATAAACAAAACACTTCATAGCATTTCATTTGGAAGAAGTTTTATTAAATCATTTTAATTATTAAAAAGAGTTGATGGTAAAGATGTTTATGTAATTAGATGATGTGTGTTTATTTTTTAACGGATATTTATAAGTAACTATTTGTCCCCTTATACTATTATGCACTATGGTGATTCCTAAAATTCTTTTATTACAAATTGGATTGGCGCAGAATGTCTTTCCTTTTGTGCCAATAAAAATGGTTTCTTTTCGTTGTAATTATTTATAATTTTAAGATCTAAAAGTTGAGTATTTGTTTGTACATCATCAATCGGAATCAACATTTCAACAAAACAAGCTAAACATTGCGAAATTTTTACTGATTGTTAAATTGTATAGCATTATTTTGCTATTAAAAACAGTTTACGTACACGTAATTTATGTAGCAGAGAGGTTCAAATTGTAGTATAAAAACACACGATGAAAATATGCATTATTCACTTTCTAAACAACCCTAAATAGTGTGTAAATAACTTTTGTCAACTATCATCTTATTGATATCAACTATCGATCAATATAAAAAATATTTAAAATTCATGCATTAGCAGAGAACTCATTTTTGTGACTGTGATACCTTAACAAAATCATGTTTATTTCAAAAAGATTTCTTCAAGATTTTTTTTTAATTTTTTAGCACAATAATCTCAATGGTTTACAGCCCAACCAGTGACCAAGAGATTCTTTCAACGCTAGTCGATGGGATGTACCGGGTTCCATCCCAGGCTACGCTCGTCAGCTTAGCTGCTCGGATTTACCATGTTTATTACGCAAAATCGTGATTACTGGCTGGGACATTACACGCACTTACACACGAACAGTATAAGACTTTCTAGTAGATTTACTATAAATTAAGTTTAATATGCTTAACACAACACTGCGTTGCAAAAAAAAAAAAAAAAAAAAAAAAGAAAAAAAAAAAAAAAAAAATCGAGCCCTGATACCATTTTTGCTGATTTTTATGTAAAATGACCTCCTGAATCCGAATAGAACTCTCATTTTGCCCAGTCACCCACAGTTTTCTCGGGACGCCACTCCTTTCCCCAATTTTTATCACTGTTTTGTAATTTTATGGCCATGATTTTGATTTGGAGAATGAAAGATAATTAATTTAACACTTAAAAAAAAATACGTATAATGTTTAATAAATAACAATAATAGATTAAAAAAATATAAGATATGACATAATTTCGTAAATACTCCCTCCCTCCAAATTTTCCCTTTACCACAAATGTTCATGTTTTAGAATTTTTCAACTCTGTATCCCTTCAGAAGGTATTTAACAGTTAAAATAATCCTTCCTCCCTCTAAAAATCAAATTTATAGCCATAAAATAACCGAAAAGTGATAAAAATAGGCGGCCGTCACTAAAAAATAATGTGGCTGATAGGGCAAAATGGGCGTCTTATTCGGATTCAGGAGGTCATTTTACATAAGAATTTGCAAAAATGATGTTGGGGCAATTTTCATGCAGAGCAGTGAATTTACAATGAAAAGGTTTTTTTTTTTTTTTTTTTAAGTGACAAATTCTCCATAACCATCCCCATAAAAAACGAAAGGTTAATTAAATTTATCATTATTGGATAGTCTTTTTAAATATATATATTAAACAAGTATTTTTCACTTTTCGAAACTATGAGTATTATTATTATTATTTGCAAATATGTCTGTCTGCTTCGTTTTTATTGATTGTAATGCCAACTGGGGAAAAAAAGAATGATAAATGTGCATCAAGTTATTTTATTTTATTTATTTATTTTTTTAATAATCAAATTTTTAATGAAAAGTAGGAGTTTCCTTTTAAAATTCCAGATTTGTTTATTGTATTCTCCGAAATAAAAAGTTGTATACTAAAGCATCGTGAAATAGACATTTTTTTTTTTTTTTTTTTTACCAGATGTATTTTTTGCTTTATTTAGTCAATCTCACCTTTTTGTTACAGCTGACGTGGTAAATTTAAAATAATTACATATTGTTACTTAAATTAATGTAGCGGCAACATCGAACATTTATAAGCATGGAATTATAGTGAGAAGAATAAGTTATTGCATAGCAATAATAAATGAATGGACGTTCTTCAGTGAAATTTAAATAGTACATTGGCAATATCATTGTAATTGAAGCTTAACTTAATGTATTACGAAAGAAGATTCATTAAAATTAATTTTCAGTGTAATATGAATAATTTTGATATAAAGCAGCTATCGTATTACGTCCTCTTAAACATCATTCCTATATTCAGACAACAACTATTCATTATATATGCTCTAGAAAACGACAATTATTCGGAATGCTTCTTAAGTAAATAGACCGAAATACAGTTTGCTTAAACATATTTAGTTTATATTTAGCTAATATTAGACAATTAATTCTGTAATTATGTTTTCTATGATATCTATGAACTGATTTGTCTTTTGTTGGTGAACATTCAGAAGTTACTAACAAATTAACTCCATTTTTAAAAGGCTGACACATTACGTAAAGCCTTTTTTTTTTTTTTTTTTTTTTTTTAATTCTACAAGTTGTTTAATGGAAAATTTGCTTTAATATGAAACTCATAAATTTAACACTGTATTTTTTTAATCATTTAATATTATTGTTGGTCAAGTTATAAAAAAAAAAATAATAATAATAAAATAAATATATATGTATAATAGTTCTCTAACGTGGACCAGTTACGATAAAATTTTGTCGAAACAATACGATAGTGACGTTAGGTACTATCTGATTAGTCAACTCAGATCGGATTGCTGAAAACATGAATTTGGCTGCTACAGAGTTTGGCTTAAAAAAAATTAATCTAATATACTTGAATTGCACATTTTCTTAAAGAAATCGAAAAAAAAAAATGACTTTTTGTGCTCAAAGTTATGCTTAAAATCTCGTAGTTAGAAGCATACTTGGAAAAACTTAGAGCCAGTTAAGCCTCACATTTCATTAAGTAAGATGTTGGTGGCACCATCTATTGATCGAAATAAAAATCATTGTATTAAGATACCATTTTAATATAACAATAATTTAAATCTAAGAACTTTTAACCTATTAAATATATTTATATTTAAATATATAATATATATATATATATATATTTTCTAGAATTGAAATTATAAGATTTAAACCTCTTTTATATATATATATATATAAAAGAAATTTTCTAGCGAGTAATTTTATTTATGAGACTTTTCTGACAATCATATTAGGCATGTAGGTACTATCATACTGCTGGTTGTTTTGGTTGGTTAAGGCTAGTATCTTATAAGGCAAGCAATATATTTATTTTTCTTCACTTTTTTCTAGTAACGAAAATGATATGTTATATTCGTGAAACATTTCGATTTAAAATTTTAACGGATTTGCAAATTTAGGTAAGAAAAAATTGTAGACAACGTAACTCAAGAAATACTGAATTGAATATTATGTAACTTCATTTTTAACTGAACTTTGGTAGTATTGAATGATATTCGGATTTCCCTTTGTATATAGTCTAGCAGGTGGCTATGTGGTAACCAAAACTCAGCCTTTATATCACACGTTCTCACTAAACTTGATAGGCCAGATTGATTATAGTAAAAATTAGGCTCATTAAAGTTTATTCTTTCGATCACTTAACAGGGGAAGCTGCTATAGAATTACAATTCTTCATTAAGCTGAAAAATTATAAACACCATACATTACAGAAACAAGAAACAATTATTTCTAGTGAAATATCTGAGAATTACCCTTCATCAGACAAAAATAAGCACGTGGGTGTGTAACATAAAAACAACAATGCGTATAGAAGATATTTTTCAAATTATATTAATTTTAATTATAGTATGTATACTCAACAATGTATCATTTTAATACAACCATTTCAATTTCACAATATAACTGTTAAAAAAGCCTTTATGAAGTATTAAAAACCTATAAAAACATTATCTTATATATATAGTAAACTACTTCAATTAGTTGCATATTCATCCTTAGCTTTCGACTCCTCTCGTTGAGTCTTCTTCAGAGTTATGTTGTAATAAGATTCCATTAACTCCTTCCGGTAAAATTTATTAATGAAAAATGTTGCATGAAATAAGTATTCAATTTTTATTTAAAACTATTCTTATTGATTACGGTCTTTATTTCTCAACACCCTTTTCCTTTAGTAAAACTTTATACTGACAGGACCGATGTTCAGCAGTGACTTTTAGTCTCATGACGAGCATAGCTCCTCATTGTGCTGTATGACATGAAAAACCAATGACGAGTATACCGGAAAGGGTTAAGATATTTATATATAAGTTCAAAGACATATATTAAAAAAAAATAAGTCCATTAATTTAAAATCCATAAGAGTCAAATTACTATAAAAGAATGAAATTTAATTATTTTTTTGAATATGTATCTTTGAACTTATGTATATCTTAATGGAATCTTATAATAAAATGGAATCTTATCAGTAATCTTATAAGAAATACATAACTCTGAAGACGACTCAACGAGGGGAGTCGAAAGCTAAGGACGAATGTGTAACTAATTGAAATATTTCACTATATATATAAGAGAATGTTTTTATAGGTTTTTTTATACTTTATAAAGTCTTTTTTGACAGTTATATTGCGAAATATTTGAATTGGTTGTATAAAAAATTATATTAGTCAAATGTGGAATAATAATTATTTATTATTTGTTATTCAATACTAGTTTTTTCGATGCTTATTGGTGTAAACAGAAGGAAATATAATTTATTTCTCAGGGAAACATTGGATACTCAGGGATTTTTGTTTGAAAGCACTAGAAACCCAAAAAGCCGATGGAACTTCGGAAATCAATCTTTTTCGAAATACGGTTTGTTTTCCTCAGTTATGTCACGTAAAGAAATAAATAAGCGAGAAAAAGGCTATGTTTATTTAAATAGTTCCTGTTCTATGGAATGTAGCATTTGTGCTTATCCGTTTCTTATCAACAGAACTCAACAATCTCTTCGTCAGATCCCAAGGGACAAAAGGAAGACGTGAGAGTGTGTGGAAGGAGAGAGAAACTTCTCTATATCACCTCAATCATGAAGAGTAATCACAGTACCTGTAGCTCGCGTTCTAGGCGCGCTGATTCGGAAATGTCATGCACCGTTGGGACATGCGGAATCAGTCTAGGCCGAAGTCATGAAGGTATCATTGGTGGTTTTTTCAATGCCATATTGGATTGCATAGTCATCGACAAATCACAGTTTTGAAAAGGATTTGTAATGAATTCTCGTTGCACTTTGGCGAACCCCAGGCAAGAAAAACGGAGAACGCCTCATGAGAGAATTACCAGCAATTATTTAACATCATAAAAGGGATGATTGAAAATGAATATTTTTTATTGCAGTGTATTTTAACAGAAAGCTTAAAGTATAACAGAAAGTTTAACCATACGACACCAATTTCGATTCCGACTACACTGTAAAAAAAAAAATCCCGTAAGATTACGGGGAAAGACCGGCAGCAGAGATTCCAGACAAAGCCCGTAAAAAAAAAAAAAGATGGTCTTACGGGCAAAATGTTTTTTTACAGGCACGTAACGTAATTTAAGGTTAATATTTACTTAATTTACGGTCTAAGCGTTTTTTTTCTTCTTTTTACGGGCTTTGTCTGGAATTTCTGCTGCCGGGCTTTCCCCGTAATCTTACGGGATATTTTTTTACAGTGTAGTCACTCGCAAAGCAAGGAAGTGTGAATAAGTGTGGCAAAGCAAGGAAGTGTGGGGAAACAAAGAAAAACAGCTCTGTCGTAATAAATAAAAAATGTAAAATAACAACTGCAAAACTTCATAGTAGTAAGGAAACAAAGCAGGTAGTTATTATTAAACGTTGGAGAACATATTTGGAACTAGGAGAACATTTTGCAGAAAGCACCAATTCTTGAGCAATGCTTGTGGTCTCGATTTATTCGCTATTGTCAAAATATGAAAGTAACTACGCATGGTCTGGAATTCAAAAAGATGAGCATCAAAATAGCAAACGAATTTAACATCCCGATCTTCAGAGTAACCAAATTCAAGTACGAATAATAAATATCAAACCCCAAATTAACCTACATGGTGACAAAACAATAGCCTGCACTAAACAAAAGGAAACGAGTACTTATATTTTACATGCATAAGGAGTATGTTTTGTGTATAGTATGTAAATCACTTATCGTTCGTTTATAGGATTACGTAAAAGAATTGGCATATACTGGCACTGGGGCTGTACTTGAAAATCGCTGGAAATTAATTTTAATTTGTGTCATGTGTTTTCCATATTGGATTAAATTTAAGTACTCAGTGTGCTGTATATATAATTTATAAAAAATATTACAAGGCTACCAAAATACATCTAACACACATTTTTCTATTGGATTAAATTGATTAAAGAGCTTTATTACATTTTAATATGCCAACGAAAACTGCTCAGGAATGAAAACTAAGTTTTCATACCCATATAATAGGATTAATATTGTTACCACTCCTTCGAAAACAAAACGAATATATATTTGAAAACTAGTGTGACGATTACATAAACATCGGTCAAAAACGTCCCGGCACTAACCCCCAGATGCCGTCACAAATAAAATATTTCTATGGGGAAGTGAAATATTTCTATAATACTAATCTTGTAATAACAGGAGACTTTGCGTTGGAATATTAAAAACCCGGATAAACTACTACGTCAGAAACGCCAAAGAAAAATATTTAAGATGCATACAGCTGTTTCGGTAGCCTTAAGCGTACCGTCTTCAGTGCATTGAAGACGGTACGCATAAGGCTACCGAAACAACTGTATGCATATTTTTCTTTGGCGTTTCTGACGTTGTAGTTTATCCGGGTTTTTAATAATATTGTAGTGTTGATTCCTTGTAACACTTTTTAAGCCATTGCTGAGTTTTAATAATATTTTTGTCCATCAAAAAACAAATGTTTAATCAATACAAGAAATTCAGTTTCGCCCATCGTTTTGAAAATATCAAAAGTAAAGTCACTAAACTTTGAATATCTCGGTACCAAACGGTCGAAATATCATGGAACTTCGACATGTATCTTTTGAAAGTACTAACTTACCCCACATAGAAATATTTCATTTGCGACGACATCTGGGGGTTAGTCCCGGGACTTTTTGTCCGATGTGTGTACTACATTATAACTAACATGAGTGTGACCGAGGACTTCAAACTGTTTGGTTTTGAAATCAAACATTACAATTTAATAGAAAATATTTTAAATATTCCACTTTATTACTTTCTTCTATATTCAATAGAAAAAAGTATTGGATTCATAAAAATTTTCGACATTGGGTTTTTGATGGATTTACACGTTTTAAGAGCTGTAGAACACGATTTGACAATTTTTAGAAATGTTTGTCTGTCTGTGTGTGTGTGTGACAAAATATTGTTGCGACTGTATCAGGTACTACTGCACAGAATTTCATACAAATTGGTATGTAGTTACACATTGACATAAATTAGTGCCTATCAACCTTTGGTAAAAATTGCCCAACAGCTAGCTTTTTCTAAATTTTTATATACACTAAAAAGAATACACCTATTTAATTAATTATAACTCATTAATATTTCAACCTAATTTGACATCATTTGGATGATTACAGTAAGTCATCGGAATTCTTTTGTGGGATCCCGTAAATAAATTATTTGATCTATACATATCCTTTTTTCTAGAGTGTACATGCTTTTAAGCATCTTTGTACGTATCCCTGTATACAATCCATAAAAAATATAGACATGCAAAATTATACAGCTATTTCTATATTGAACCGGAACGCGTGTACCAATTTGCAAGTCAATCGGAGGGATTTTTGTGGCCGCTATCGCGGTACATAGAAATTCTGCCCATAGGCCGTAATGATAAAAAAAAATTTTGGTGGGTCCATGTACAAGAATTACAAATGAAATACATACCCGAAACTATACAGCTAAAATTCCGTGTGCTTGTTATTTCGTGTGCGTGCGCATGAGTAAAATCGAAAACTGACTTCTACAGATTTTAGTAGTTTCGCTTACAATGAACATTTCTTTTCCTACAACTACGGAAAAATGTCTCACGATTCATGAGTGATACGTAGTTTTACTTTCTTGTTTTTAACTCTTACACGGATTTCTAGAACAGACGTTTCAATTCATTTCCTGTACCTCTAGCCCGAAATATCCAAAAGACTTACAATTTAGTTTATTCTACGGGGTAAAGCCTTGTGGAGTGAACCCTGACTTTGACATATTTACTAAGAGCCAATTCTGTACCAGTTCGTTTTTGTTGTTTTCTGGTCTTCTATACGAATTTTCGTGAATCCTAATGTACGATGGCCGAATAGTAAATATACCAATCACAAAATTATTTTTTCAATTTGTTAATTTTGCTGGTGATGATCATTAGAATAAAACTTCTTATTTTTCATTTCAGATTTTACTACAGGGGCACACTCACAAGGATAAACCAGCAGATCCAAGATGACGACCAACATCACGGGCATTATTTCCGTCGTCTTCTTCTACATCATCATCTTGATGGTGGGCATCTGGGCGGGAAAGAAGAAGAAATCGACACCAGGCAGTGACCTGGAGGAGAGTGAAGAAGTCATGCTGGCGGGCAGAAACATAGGCATGTTCGTCGGGATATTTACCATGACTGGTAAGATCTTTCCTATCGAAAGATTACTGATCTTGTAATATTTTATTTTGTTTCTTGCTTGACTCCTTACATGAATTTTGTTCCTTTTAGGACTCGCGCCTTTTAACGTTCACTCCATATTTACTTTTAAAAATTGTTGAACTAATTTCAAAAATGGCTATTTGACATATATCCGATCATAAATATCTAAAAAGAAAAATTAGGACTTTTAATATTCGATACATTTTTGGTTTGCAACATCCATATGTTAAGACTGATTAAATTTAAATAATAAGTAATTCAATTAATAAATAGCTTTTAAAGTGAATATTATAAAATGAAAAAGACTCGCAACAGGTTTTGGGATAAAAAATAGAGAGACAAAGACATCATCAAAGAAACTAAGTACACTCAACCCTTACTAAGAAATTTAAAGTGACTTTTGCATTAAAACATAATTTGTTAAATTTCTTATAACGAAACACACAAACAAAACACTTCCAGTTGCAAAGCCGTTTGCAGGCGTTCCAAATGTATGACTGCAGTCGGCAGCAAAAGTATCCGAGCCCTAGCAAAAATTCCTATATGAAAAAGCACACTTAACACTGTTTTGATAAACAGATCCTTGTCGAATCGTGTTCATTGACTGACTAAGAACAAGATTCGACAAGGATTTATTTAACAAAACTGCATTAAGTGAACTTTTTTTACATAGGAATTTTTGGTAGTGCTCGGAAACTTTTGTTACCTACTGTATTAAAATGGTCTCATTAGATGATTCCCAAGCTTCTCTGAGGGAAATAAAGAAAAATCTGGCAGACATCACAAGGATTCTGAAAATTCATTCATAAATTCATTCATTCATTCATATTCTGAAAATTTATTCATAAACATCTGTTAAATGTTTGGTACCTATGCAAAGGGTTAAAGGGGTTAACTTGCTTGTATAAAAAAATTTTCTTGTCTTTTGAAAAACATTTGCACATTTACAATTATTATGTTCTAGAATATTTAATAAATTTTATCCAATTGTGTGGTAAAGAAAAGTGTAAAATTACATTATCGTTAAAAGAACAATGAAATTAGTGAGTGAAATCTGTAGCGTTAAGCACTTTTGAGAAGTTCCGGTAGCTTTAAGCGTATTATTATTAGTGCAAAATAACCAAAAATATTTGTGCTACTAAATAAGTAAGGAAAGCAAATTATAGGGTCGGATTATCCAGCCAATGGAATTTTAAGGATTTATAGAGATTATCCAATAGAAGAATAAAAAATTTGTGCTGCGAAAGTTGTCGATGAAATTTAAGAGAAAGTTGACTTGGTATAAGATTAGGGCGACAAAATATTTTAAATGCAAAATGAGAACAAATTATGCGATGTCCTCATTTCCATGAGAAAAATGAGGACAGATATCTTTAAAAATAAGGACGTTTCTGAGGACATAAAATTTCATAAAATATAGCACAAAATTAGCTTATATTTACTCCCCTTGCAGCCATTTATCGTCACTATGATAAATTTACACCATTTGTTAACATACGATGAACATTATAAAAATAAAATAAAATTATATAAACATTATTAAATGTACAATAAACATTATCCATAAACTTGTACACATTATACTTCCCTTCGTATAATATAATGGTATACTGTTAAAATTAAAGTATTAATTTTTGATTTGCGGTTGATGCGAAAGTACCAAACTATTTTATATCTGCATCTATTAATACATTTATAAACTGGTTTAATACAATTGTTACTGTTGTTTAGACCAAGTTTTTAGAGTAAACGAAATCATAACTACTTCAAATGGGAGTGATCCAATAAATAACATTTTAAATTTAAAAGATAATCTGAACAAAGTCAAAAACTGGCTAGGTTAGAAATAGGAAATGAACTGTAGTCTGACGGCATAAAATATTAATGAACTGAGTTTTTATGTTGATCTTCGAGTAACACTGTTTACTCACTCGAGAGCAAAACATCGTGAGATGTCAGCAAGGAATCCAATAGAAGAATAAAAAATCTGGAGTGACTCCACTCGACTTTCCGAACATTGAGTAATTAACAGTTTTGTAGATAAAGTAAAGAAAGAGTAGTTGTTAAACAAACAAAAGAGAGAAAACCATAATAGAGTGTTTGAGTATTTTTCTCCATCTATTACACGTTGTTTTATTTAACGCTACTGAACTTTGAGCCCATAGATCATAATGACAAAGAAATTTTCGTTGTGTCCCTGTAAAAACCTATAAATGTTAGATTCACCAAAATGCTTATAGTTAGTGCAACAGTGATTTATAATACTCATATAAATTTTCAGCTGAATTCAATAAGGCGTTTAGATGCTATCGTACTTTTAAAAATTTAGTCCCATAGGCCATAATGATAAAGAATTTTTCTTTGTGTCCCTGTAAAAAAACTGTAAGTGCTAGATTCACCAAAATCTATACAGTTAGTTCAACTGTGATCTATAACATGTGTACAATTTTTTTGCTCGGATTAATAAGGCGTTTAGACACTATCACATTTTTAAAAATTTGGCCCCATAGGCATAATGATAAAGAATTTTTCTTTGTGTCGCTGTAAAAAAACTATAAGTGCTAGATTCTCCAAAATCTATACAGATTGAGTATTTGTGATCTATAATATGTGTATAAAATTTTTGCTCAATTGAATAAGGCGTTTAGATGCTATCGCACTTTTAAGATTTTGCTCCCATATAGGCCATAATGATAAAGAATTTTTCTTTGTGTCCCTGTAAAAAAACTATAAGTGCTAGATTCACCAAAATCTATAGGGTTCGTACTATGGTGACTTACAATATGCGTACCAACTTTCAGGTTAATCGAACGAAGCGTTTAGACGCTAGCGTGTTCACCCACAGACATACACACATACACACATACACACACACATATATCATCGTAAAAATAGTGAAAACGGACTCAGGGGACCTCAAAACGTATAGAAACATCAAAATCTCGAATTCGGATTTTTGACATGATTACAATACTTTCCTCACTATAGTGTTCGGAAAGTAAAAATTTATGCTGCAAAAGTTGTCGATGAAATTTAAGAGAAAGTTGCCATGGTATAAGATAAGATACCCAACAATCAGACAGAGGGGGTACCTCAAAGTTCAAAATAATAATATTTTTATGATTTTTTAAATATAGAAAGCTTTAAGAAAATTGAGTTCGTATATAGATTTCGGCCTGGCAGATGGGAAAGAAGGATTACTTTTCTAGCAATGTTTTCTTTTCTTAAATTATTAAGCGCTAAGTCTCTAATTAATAAATTGTGTAGTTACTTATTCATGATGTTATTATCAAAATACATAAAGAAAAAGTTAACTAAAATTTAAATGTAGAAACTACGAGTACCTATGATTAATTTAAGATTACGAAGTTCCTTATTTAATAAATTGTAACTTTTTTAGACAAAACCAGTGAAACAAACTTTGTATTATCTAACTAGATATGTTGGAAGACAGATATGTTGGAAATGAAAATATATGTAATGAGTGTCCAAATGAAATTTAAAACTGCAATTTTTCTTTTATATAAGCAAGATTTTAAACATCTGCACGATTCTTTAAAATAAGTTCATGTTTAAAGCGAAATTTTTAACATAACTCAAAAAATCTACTTTTCACAAGTCATTAATACATAATAATAACTTTAAATAAAATAACTTTAAATAAACTTTAAATAATAACTTTAAATAACTTTAAATAATAACTTTAAATAAAACTTTAAATAACTTTAAATAAAAATAACTTTAAATGACTCTTTTATCTTCATGAAAATTATACTTCTATGATATCTTGGTGTTAAGGCCAGTTGACAACACGACGTTCCTAGGCCTGCGTGGTGTGCCTTCCGTGAGAGTCTAAGGGGTCCTATTTCGTATTCAAGCGAGTTTCGAAGAAAACCACGAAAAACCTCGAACAGTTAGGTTGACGAGTGCGGCCAGAAATCGCTATAATATACGAGATTGAAGAAAACTCGAAATTAAGTTAAGAACAAGAAACTTAGAAAAACATTCACGCTTTTAGCATAAATCGAATAGAAAACTTACCGAAATATTTCTGAAATGAAGGAGATATACATAAGGTCTCCTTCTCTCGTTAGATCTCATCAAAAGTATGCAATTAATAAGAATCCCTTATCGTTAAGGAATAATTTCATCATTGTTAAAAGCTTTTAATACGAATAAAATTTCTATTTTAGTATCGAAATATAAAAAAAGATTGACCATGTCAAAAATGTTTAAAGCATAATACTGTAAATTGTTGCAGAACCAACGTTTGAAGCATGATTTATCTCTTATTTATTTACAGGGTCTTATAATTAGATAAGGTATGATATTCTAAGCTATTTAAAACATTTTTTATTTAATACTTTAAATTAATACAGATATTTAAATGAGGCATTTTCAAACTTATTTAATTTTTAAAAACCTTATTATACTTGCCTCAATGAGGCAAGTCTAATAAGGTTTTTAAACATCTTTTTAAATATAAAATATTTATGTACATTAAGGAAGAGTAGGGAAGTCTACAGATTAATTAATTCCATAATTTTACTTCAGTAAACTCACCTTACGTCATATCTACTGAGAATTAATAACAGTATTATTAACAATATGTTGGGTTATAAATACAGGTTACAAAACAAAACCCTCGCATTGTTAAATATGTACAATTTCCTTTTCTAATATTTAAAACCTCCGATAAAAGAAATAAAAATAATTAAAAGGAAAAAGGAAACGCATAGAACAATACGAACAACAATACAAAAACTAGATATTTGTAATTAACGAACCAAGTTCCAATAAATGTATTTTTTCTGCCCAATATCATAAAAGAAATTTTTAAATCACATGATAAATATTTTGCGTAAAGACTTTCTTTTTTTCTTTTTAATCATTATGCAATTTATTGGTATTATTTGATCACATCATTTATACAAATATTGCTTTATATTATGTTATTGAATACGTAAGGACGCTATAAACAGTCTAAAAAATATTTTTGAATGTAAAATAAACTACCTGTTTGTTTAGAGGCTTTTTTTAATTAAATGTATTTCAGTTAATATTTTTTCTATTAAGCTTAAAATATTTCAGAACAATTTGAAAAACTTTTATTAAAAGATGGCTTACATTTTTGTGATTTAAAAGATCAACATTGACAGATGAAGAAATAGTTTGAAAGTTTCGACATTTGCGAAGTGGCATATCAAAATCAAAAGAGAAATTTTATTCCACAACTCTGTTTGATTTCACTCTAAAAGAGCCCATTGTCTATATGTCACCTTTTTTATTAAATTTGACACTGAAGTAAAATAAAGTGTACATTTCCGTTACCATCAGATGTGAAGGGAGACGTTTTGTGCGATAAGAAATAAGTTTTTGATAAAGCGTGAAAATATATGAATGAGAAGAGATTGTTATTTTTCTTTCCACCTTTTAGTTTATAAGTAAGGGAATTTTTTTTTTTTTTTTTTTTTTTTTTAAGAATAACTACGCACAATATAAAAGAAAATATGCGTTTCCTTTTTCCATTTTTTTTTTTTTTAATTTTAATTAATTTATTTATTTTCAATCGAAGGTTTTAAATATTAGAAAAGGAAATTGTACGTATTTCACAATCCGAGGGTTTAAAGATTGTATTCAAAACTAAACTTATTTAGTTGTGAAATCATAATTACAAGCACAACAACATCGTATTTTATAATACATAATTTAGGGAACCCTATTTAAGGAAATATTAAAAAAAATATCAAGAATCGAGTAATTGCTACAGTTTGTACGTTCCTTTTATTTATTTATTTATTCTTTTCTTTATTTCTTTTTTGGAGATGTGTGAAAGTGGGGGGAGTTCTGTAGTGATTTTTGGTGATACTTTAAGAAATATAATAAAGCAATGCATGGTTAATTATTAAAAAAAAAAAAAAAAAAAAAAAAAAAAAACTATACAACCTTTATTGAGTATACAATTGTAATAAATCACCTCCGCATATATAAGAATTCTAAAGGAAATTCCTCGTTCGAAAATCGACAGAAGTATAAATAAATTACAAATATCATCTTACTATTTAATGATTATGTATCAAATAATATTTTTTTAGGGTGAGAGAAGGGCTTTAAAATAAATAAGAAAAAAAAAAAAAAAAAAGGGAAATTTACCTTATTTTGAAAATTATAACACTTCTTAGTTTCACAAAATGTTAATTTTCATTTCAGCACATTATTAGATTTCAAGATAGATTAAAATATTTGGAATAAAAATTATTTAAAGTGTATAAATATAAAAATTTAATAATTATAATTAATTTAATAATATAAATAATACGGTTAATTTGATAATTATAAAAACAATTTAATAATAGTGTTAATTTAATAATTATAAAAATATTAATTTTTTTCAATCTCCTACAGAGAGCATTCCGACTAGGTTTAGGACCTCCCGCAGACAATCGGGCTTAAACTCTACACCATTCCGCCACAATCCGAGACTTCAGATCTCAGTTAATGTAGGCGTAACTATAAAAAATATTTATTAAAAAATAAAATTTTATTTTATGTATATATGGAAAAAAGTGATAAACGATAAAATATTCATTGATAAGTTATGTTTGTCAGGAGAAATACAAAATCTGAAATGTCAAAATTCTAAAAAACTAATACATATGAAAAAATAAATATACAGACGAATCTTATAAAAAAAATAATTATAAGTAAATAATTATTTATATTAAAAACACTTTAAAAATACGTAAAATAAATTTTATTTTTTAAAAATTTAAAAAATATTATCCTAAGCTTTTCGCTTTGAAATTTCAAAGCATAATCAGGGATTTTTTATCACTGAATTAAATGAGCAGTTTTTTAAATAATTTTCCTTTCACAGTCAACAGTTAAGTCTTCTAATAACGTGAGTAGCAGCAAAGTCAATTTGAAGTCCGGTGAAGGTTGGACCAAGGAGCTAAGGAAAGTAACTACTATTTTGTAGAGATAATGTTAAATAATTATTGATTACACTTTTTTTTTTTTTAACCATTTCTCAAACGATTTTTTAAAAGATATTTAAGAAACCAAATAAAATAAACTTAATTTTTATTCCAAACACTATAATTTTTATAGATGTAATATGGTGGTGGATATAAAATTAACTGAATCGTAATTTAAAACACTTTACAACTAGCAGTAAAATTGCTTTTAATTGCATTAATAATTCTCATTCAACGGGAAAAAAGTGATGTTTGAAGGAAAAATTTAAATTTTTAATCTACAAAAATATTTTATTTTACCTTAACAAAAATAAACAGACCGCCTGCGTTACGATTCGAAAACAAAATAACAGTCATATTTTTTATCCCAAGGAAAATTGAAATATTTTATTTGTTTTCGAGAATTTGCGACATTTTTCTCTGGCTGCGAAATAAAATAAACAATCCTGTTTTACATTCTTATATGCTTGAAAATTCTTTTATGCAAAGATTCGAAAATATATTTTGGTAGATTTAAAGGGGAAAAAAAATGTAGGTGCATTTTTTTTTTTTTAAAGAATGAAATCTGGTTTGGAACATAAAACTAAAATGAATTAATGGATAAAGTTTATTTGTCACTGCATGTAACCGTTCATTCACAGAACTTGCATATCAATTATATCGTCGGGCGTTTCACCATAAATTTTAAAACTAATCCTGAATTGAATCTTTAAAGAATAAAAAAGAGTTTTCACTGATAATTTTCACTTTATAGTTAAAACATTTTTAAATCAGAAAATCTTAACTATCCCAATACCAATTTAAAGGTGCATTCTTTTTATTTTCAGTATGCAGTACAGCATATGAACGAAGTAACCCACTTCATATACCTTTGAGCGTTTATCATTAACCCAATAGTATATTTAAATACCTTACTGGTTTTGCTATAAATCTGATTTAAATACCCTACCAACAGATGTGCCAAAATTGCTAATTTATTCGGACGCATGCTTAGTACACTTTTTTTTCACACCACTGTTTTTGTAAAATAATTTTGAGTTGAAGGAAATGGTTAACAAAAATTTATGAATAATCTCTAAAAAGAGAGTTAAATTGATCACGCGTCATTAAAATCATATTAAAAACACGTAAAATTAAATTTTATTTAAAAGATGTTAAAAAAATTTTTATTCGAAGCTTTTCGCTTTAATAGTAAAGCATCATCAGGGTTTTTTACTATTCGTTTCCAATGAGCAGTTTTTAAATATTTTTTCCTTTCACAGTCAACAGTTAAGTCTTTTAATAACGCGATTAGCAGCAAAGTCAATTTGAAGTCCGGTAAAAGTTGGATCAAGGAGCTAAGAAAAATAAGAGAAGCTGGAACTATTTGAAAATCACACGAGGCTGTTGTAGGAGAAAAAACCATAATGAACTAGCAGAAATAAACTATTAGCTATTTTATAGTATTGTGCCAAATTATTGGCAAAATTGCAGCATCTATGGAATTTATTGTATTTTTGCACTTAATTATATTAATAGCTTCGGAGATGTAAAGTTCTTGGATAGTATATGGTATTGTAATAATTTTGGCTTTATCCCATATAGGGTTAGCGTTTGCGTTGGCATAAATGAAGTCGACTAGAGTAGAAGTATTTCCTTCTTTGATATTTCATATATGTTCTTGTATTCTTTTCATTTAAAGTCCTCTTAGTCTGTCCAATATAATAGAAAAGTTCTTTATTGTTTTCGATGGGAATTTGATAGACGCCTCCAGTGGGTCCATTTAAGTCGCGATCATGAAGGGTTAATTGTTTAATAGTTATAGGAGAACTGAATGGGATAAATAAATTAAATTTACGTTGTATATAATGTTTAAAGCTATAGAATTCTTTACAGAAAGGGAGACTATTAGTAAAGCGAAATTTTAGAGTTGAATACAGAGTGTGATTAATAGGTTTAATTATAGCATGCGATTTTTTATTCTATTAACTAATCTTATAATACTAGATTTACTATATCCTGCAGCATTACCTATTTGAATATTTTGTTGATTTGTTGTTTTTCATTAAATTTAAAAGTAGTATAATTTATAGCTCGGGTAATGTAAGAATTAAAAAAAGCATTTTTATAATTAGTAGGATGAGCTGAATCAGCCGGGATCGGTAAAGGGATAAATGTGTTTTTGGAAAAGACGTCAAACCACAGAGTTGTATTATCTTCGTTACGCGTTATCTTCGTATTTATTGTTCGTCTGCTGCTAGCTGTAATGTAACCAACCGTACTGATTGGAGTGAAATGTTCACTTTTGTTCTCAACCCGTAGCTCTAAGAAACAGCAGCGAGAGTGCTAGAAAAATTAACCTCCGCCTATAAATACCTCGAATAATGCAGCGCACTTTTGCGAGTTAAGCTTTTTATCAACATGCTATAGCAACTTCATGAAACTGCAGCTTATTATCTGATGCCATTGCGTTAAGATGTAACCAACCTGTCATAATATAGAAGATATTTTAATAATGGAGCAACATATTTTGAAACTGGGTTAATTACTTTTATTACACTATTCACAATGAACTTAAATTGGAAGTCTCATGAAAATTGTTTAAAACAAAAATCCTATTTTTACTTTCCGAACACTATAGTGAGAAAAGTACTGTAATCAAGTCAAAAATCCGAATTTGAGATTTTGATGTTTCTATACGTTTCAAGGTCCCCTGAGTCCGTTTTCACTATTTTTACGATGATATATGTATGTGTGTATGTGTGTGTATGTGTGTGAGTGAACACGCTAGCGTCTAAACGCTTTGCTTGAATGAGCTGTAAGTTGGTACGCATGTCACAAGTCACCGCAGCCCGAACCCTATTGATTTTGATGAATATAGCACTTTTAATTTTTTTTTCAGGGACACTAAAAAAATTCTTTATCATTATGGCCTACGGGACCAAAATCTTAAAAGTGCGATAGCATCTAAACGTCTTATTCAATTGAGCAAAAAATTTCTACACATATTATAGGTCACAGATACTCAATCTGTATAGATTTTGGAGAATCTAGAACTTGTAGTTTTTTTACAGGGACACAAAGAAACATTCTTTATCATTATGGCCTATGGGGCCAAATTTTTAAAAGTGTGATAACGTCAAAACACCTTATTAATCTGAGCAAAAAATTTTTACACATGTTATAGGTCACAATTGCACCAACTGTATTGATTTTGGTGAATTTAGCACTTACAGTTTTTTTACAGGGACACAAAGAAAAATTTTTATCATTATGGCCTATGGGACCCAATTTTTAAAAGTGCGATAGCATCTAAAAGCCTTATTCAATTGAGCTGAAAATTTATATGAATATCATAAATTACAGTTGCACTAACTATAAGCATTTTGGTGAATCTAGCATTTATAGGTTTTTACGGGGATACAACGGAAACTTCTATCATTATGATCTATGGGCTCAAAGTTCAGTAACGTTAAATAAAACATCGTGTAATATATGGAGAAAAATACTCAAACATTCTATTATGGTTTTCTCTCTTTTGTTTGGTTTTGTATGGTTTTCTTTCTCCTTCTCTTTTTTACTTTATCTACAAAACTGTTCATTACTCAATGTTCGGAAAGTCGAGTGGAGTCACGCCAGATTTTTTTTTATTTTACTTCTTTAACTGTATTCTTTTCAATGCAATGGAAATTGAAATCGATGTGACACCGATTATGACAATTCATAATCGGTGGCAGTATAAAAGGAAACTTTTGACGTACGACATACAAATTTTCAACCATTTTTACTCTGTTCTATATGTATATATAAAGAAAGTATTGGATTCGTGAAAATTTTCGAACTCAAGTTTTCGATGAATTTACACGCTTTAGGATGTCCTGAACACGATTTGACTGTTTTTAGAAAATGTCTGTCAGTGAAATTTAACCAAACTTGATATTTAGTTGGATCCTGACATAAACCTAGGCTGATTAGATTTAGGGATGAATTTCTCAACAGGTGGTGCTGTGATTACTTTTTTTCTTAATTTTTAACATGGCAGTATAGGACAAAATTTCGTATAAATGTACATAATGTGAGTAATTTTTAACAAGGGATTGTAAAATTAATAGGAATTATTGATAATAGTAGCAGTAAACTAGGGAAAAAAAGGTTGTGCATGTGGAAGCATTGCTTCAATGCTGAGGGGTGTAAATTTTCAATATGGATATCTTTCGAAAGATCTCGTGAATACCTTTAAAACGAATGGTTGAACCATAGATCTGTGATAATTTAAAACAAAAATATCATTTTTTTTTTTTTTTTTTAATTTTTTTATCGAAAAAAACGTAGAAAAAAAATTGCATTACTTTTCGCATTCGGCATTCTCTTTCGGCATTTAGTGATATAATTCTGTCAGATAAAAAATCGTCTGAATTTATAATGGAAATAATTTAATAATTTGTATTGCATGTAAATCTTGTAAAATTATACAGAAGAGAGAAGAAAGTCTTGCGGTGGCCACATCATACTAGTTTAATTTTAAATTAGTAATTTCAAATTCTCCAAAAGGAGACCTAAGAGAGATATCGTAATACTTCAGGACAAAAAAGAAAAAAAAGTCAATACTTGAGACGAAAATTCTTCGAAACAACTATTTTGTTCTATCGTTTCACTTCATCGATAGTTATTTCAAAATCTTTGAGCAGAAAAAGACAGATTTTTTATTTTTATTTTAACTCGTAGAAGACATGACAATGAAAGAGAGGCAAAACGACTCTCTTGGCTGCAGCAAAATCAAAAACAAACAGTTTCATCTCATTTGGTTTTTCTTTGTGAAGAAATAACATCTTGGTAGAAGTTGAAATGACATTATTTGGAGCACAGACTATTTTACTCCCACTGCAGGAATAGAAAAAATAAATAAATAAAATTCTTCTACTTAAGAGAAAAAAAAAAAAACTTTTAGAATTTATACAATACTGATAAAATTTTGGATTCTAATCAGATATAAATTATTTTCTTTAAAAGGAACGTGCATTATAAAAAATTCTGTACATTTATTAAAGTATTTATCAGGAATCTCTATTCATTTAAAATAGCTTTCAATTAAAAATAAATATTTAAAATTCATTCTCATTCTTTATTTTATAATTAGATTTTTTTTATTATTATTTATTATTATTATTATTATTTTATTTTTCACTAAAGATTAAAAGTGAACATTTCTATTTCAGGAAAAGTGTTATAAACTACTAATGTGTTCCATCCAACAATTAATTAAAATAACATTAGTCATTTACTTAAACAAGGGAAATAACAACGTCTTGAACGCCAATATAACAATAATAAGAAAGCAGGCAGCTTTTTCGGTAGCATTTAGCGTACCGTCTTCAGTGCATCATCATCACGGGAGCTTTGGTAGTGCCTGCAGTGATCGAAACCACCGCTTACTTCCACCTGAAGTTGCAGATACCTAAAGATGGGTTACAGAATCAATCAAGTCGGGTTTCTTAAATGAAGTGAGCTCTACAGGAGCTCGGCGTAATGATATGATGAGGAAAAAAAATCAAGCCTGTCTGAGGAGAGGTAGTAAACTAAAGGGGAGTGGGTGAGATCTGACAGCTATAAATTACATGATGGAATTCCGGAAGTTCGCTCTGTCCAACAAAAAAAATATGCTTCCCCCCCCCCCCTTTTATATTAACATGAACATGATGGATTGCATACAGTCCTGCCTCAGGACCTACTCGGCCTGTACAGGACAGTTTTGCCTTGAAAAAAGCACATTTGGGCCCACCTGAGTAGGGAACTGCATGCTTTCCTAATTTTTCCTAACAATTACACTAGAAATGACTATTTACAAATATTTACAAAATACAAAAAAAAAAAAAATCAATTAAAGTTACATAAATGATAAAGTTAGATAAGGTTTAAATGCAGAAAATACAATAAACTATTTACAATTAGAAGAGAAATCCCTACGAGTAAGGTAACAGGCAGGAAGGTTTACTGTACGCGACTGTGGAAAAACACAGAGGGTTTCAGACGTCGGGTGAGGCGCGCCAGAAGTAGAAGAATCGAAATTCATTCTACGGATAAGCTAATTTGGAGCTAGAATGCTGTGTTAGGTAACCCCAGGGGGGGGGGGGTCACGTCTCCGACGCTAAGTGCAGTTTCCACTGAGGTTGGTTCGAACGGCACTACTGATGTGGTCAAGCGGATCCTTTGATGTGGTCAAGCGTTTGGACCTGGGTTCGAACCTGGGTTGGTTCGAAAAGAGAGAGTCCGTGGTTCTAACCCCCAGCTGAGATAATTGAGGGGCCAGGGCCCATCTTTGTCAATTTTGCATGCTTTTCTTTGAAGTAACTGCGCAATCTGATAAAAAAGGGCTACAACTGATTACAACACATTTGGCTCTTTGTGTGCGGAGCGTGATTAATGGTTTTTTGGACCAGGAAGCTCCAACTCTAGTGGAAACCGGCCTTTAGAGATGGGTACAAACCCATCCTCTCAAATAAGGATGACAAGTGGACGTTTCCGTCGCCTGCCCACACGAGGATCACATCTCCTGGAGGCGTTTAACACAGGATTCTGAGCTTTTGGGATAGACCTGTGCTCTTCAGTGCATAAAGAAATGAGAGAGAAATGCGGGTCGGATTCAGCACAGGATGATCAACCAATAAGAAATGAGCGGAATACTGACCAATAGAATAAACGTAATTAATATTAACATTAGTCATTATCAAAATGTATAGGTAATATAGATATATTAACATCTTCGTTTACTTTTTTCTGTCATTTTACATAAGTTTTAAAAGCTAAATAATTTCCATTAGTTTTTTTATCGAAATTTTAAACAGTCTGGAAATAAATTCTTCCTTCCCAAAACATTTTTATGTATATTAATAGCAATCATCTCTTCTCCTTCAAAGGCTTCGTATGTATAAAATACTGTTTATTAACAAACTACAATTGTTTTGAATAATTTAAAAACTTCTAATGGTAACAGACAATTACCATAAAATATTAGGATAGAGAAGAATTATGTAAAAGTTTTTTTTAAATGTAAAATATTAAAATAATACGGAGTTAAACTTGAATTCTTAATAATTACATCAATCACATCAAACCAGTGGAGAGATCAACCCAAAATAAGCAGATGCAAAGCTAACAAAAATTTAGTTTATCTTATTCGAAACCAAACAAGAAAAAAATATATGTTATGATTGAGTAAAATTTATCTCTTCCTAGAACGGATGGCTTAAAATCTTAAGTTTAAGACAGTGGTAGTGAAAAGTTGTGGCACCAAACTTGAATACGAAGCGAACCCATGCAAGATTTAGAAATCTTACTTTTAGATTTTAATGTAGTTGTGGTCACTAGTGGTATAATATCACTGGAACACTTATCTTAAGTGTTAAAAGTTAATCTTACTTTAACCCTTTATAAGGCCGTGGGAAGTATACTTCCCACCAACTTCATTAATTTTTTAATGCCGAATCCTATACTTCCTAATTGATATGGCTACTGTAAATGCTTTCATTCTCTGGAAAGAGAGTAAAAGAGATTCGGATTCGGGTCCTAGAGATCAATTAAATTTTCTACTTCGGTTAGCATGACAACTGATTTCTGGATTTTCAAGTCGTAAATGCAAAGGGCGTCCTGTAAGTTTCCTGAGCAGCAAGAAACCTGTTCCAGATGACGTACGATAGACTAAAGTTGGTGACCCTATGCCAACTTTACAAAAAATATATAATGCAATGCGAAATAAAAATAAATGCAAAATATAGGATGTCTTACCTTTGAATAGCTCCCAGTGGGCGGTGAGAAACATACCACACACACACACACACACACAAAAAAAAAAAAAAAAAAAAAAAAAAAATCAATCTCAATCTTATAAATCAATCTCAATCTAAAAATATTTTAACATAACATTACTAGAAAAAAAATGGCCTTATAGAGGGTTAAAATTGTCAGACTTTATTATAAAGCAAACAACAAAAGCTAACAGCCCCCCTCCCCCTCCCGAAAAAAAATAAAAATAATAAAAATAAATAAAAATAAAATAAACAAATAAATAAATAAATTATAATCATTGTTTATATTTTACTAATACACAATTTGCAATTAAATTATTAAGACTTGACTGGAATGATCGAGAAAGGATAAGATAATATGAAAAAGAGATAATATTTTACTCTAGTACTTTGTCTGTTTGCAAGTGTGAGTTAAAGTTAATTGCTTACTGGAGGCATGCCCTTCGGGGAGGATATTTCTGAGCTTTATATGAAACCTATTAGCGGTAGTGGTAGCATGAAAATGTAGCCACAAAGAACATATTAATATTAACTCTTAACAAGTTCAGTGCCATGTCAGCCATCTGTGGCTGACACTGAACTTTCCGTTTAGGCCGCGTCAACCACCGGTGGCTGACAGTGTCAAATAGGATATAAAACTAAAAAAAAAAAAAAAAAAATTACATTGTTTTAAATAATTATTGAAAATTTATTTCAAATTTACTTAATTTTTATTTATTACAGGATTCTATCATTACGGCATTTTAATGGATTTCACTGAAACATGGTAAACATAGTGCACACGGCCTGACGGGATTTCCCTAAGAAATCGCGTGGCGCTTACCGTGTTAATTATGGCGGTGCTTTGTACCAATTTTATTTTATTTTTGTCGTTTGTTTTAATAATGTCTATTTTCTTAAATGTAGCAGTGCACATTTTTTTTTTTTTTTTTCTTCTAAAATGGGCGATTTAAAGCTAGCTCTATTTTTTTTTAGAAAAAAATATCTTTTAATTTATAAAATTGGACAGTGAAAAGAAATTTATTTAGAATTTGAAGAAAAGCATTTTATGTTTTTAGAGAGTAATTCTCACGTTGTTTTTAGTAAAATTGACAGTCTTGTACAATGGCATCTGCTGAACTAAAAGAGACATCATTCTTATATATTGGAGTACGAAAATTTTAAATTTGCTTGAAGCATTAAAAATTTGACGAAACTCTGGTATACCAAAAATGAATTTCTATTTTGACACTTGAGACAGAAGTTTTGAAATACCAAAATTTCTTTTCACAATTGTGTTTCATGTACAAATTTCCAATGCTTCGAAAAAGACAACAGTCTGTTTCCCCCCCCCCCCTTTTTCTTTCTTTTCAAGACGTACTAGAAAAGAATTTTCTCTCCAAGAATAACAAAGAATAGATAATCTCGTCATATGGATTTTATTTTTATTTCTTCAGAAAGAACATTTTTGTTCTAAAATGAGAAGCATTACATGAAGTACCAAAAACTTTCCCAGGTAGCACAGCGGTATTGCTCAATATTGGCTCAATGTTGCCCAACCACGGCAAGCATTGGCGTCAGTCGGTTGTTTCTTTTCAATATTGGCCAATATTACCCAATGTTGGAATGACAGTATTGAAATTCGGAACTATTGATATTTAGCTTTTTTTAACCAAAATTTTTGTTATTTTTCGATACGTAGTGGACAGAAATATATTTAACAGTATTTTAAGTTCTATAAAATTATTAATAGAAGCATTTTATAATGTTGTAAAAACGGGAATATTGGTCAATATCGTCCAATCTCGGCAAAGAACGGTAAGAAAGATAAGGTTTGTTCTCGGAATTTCTTGCTCAATTTTACGATCAGCTCGTCGTTGAAAATATTTGGCATTGTTAAGAAAAATTCTTGAGGGGAAAAAAATAAATAAATCTGCTGGTTGATTTTGATCTCGATCGATATTGATGGATATCTACCAATGTTGTTGAGCATTGATACTACAACTTTCTGAAAACTCTAATAGCCAATCAGAGAGAAGCAAAACAAGCACCAGCATAAGAAGCAAGAAGCGAGATGGCGGTGTGTTTTGCTGTCCATGTTTGTAAAAAGTAAGTAATTTTAAATATTGTTTCCGATATAGAATATAAGATAACTCAGATTTAAACAATTTAAAATTATAGATGTATATTGATTAAAAGTCGTAGATAATATATGCGATTCAAAATCAAATCTTCATCTTAGTGTAAACATAGCATCTCTGTGTAAACATGATATTAGTCTTAGCGTTGTAAAATTTAAACAAATATTATTTCATATTACAATACAGAATAAAAATTACGACCGAAGCGGAGATGACATTTCATAGATTCATTATTTTTTTCTTGTTTTTATTGCTTTCACGATATTTCTGCATATTTCAGTTAGTGACGAATAATTTTATGCACCGGGAAATATTCACTAAAAGTAGTGTTCTTTTTAACCTACTTTTTATTTATTTTATTTTTTCAGATAGGATAATCAAGTAATATATTTGATTATTCAAATTTTATTTTTTCTTAGTTTAGAAATTAAAAACATTTTTACAATTTATCTCAATCGAAATATCCTCTTTAATTATATTTCATATATATTTTTGTAATGGTTAAAAGCTTTATTTTCTCATTATGCTGTTTGATGCTTGGTTTATTTTTTATTTTTTTATTCATTACTTAAAATTTAAAGTTTTTTCTTAAGAGGAAAAAAGAATTTTTTAATGTGTATGCATTTACTTGAAAGTAAACAATGTCTGCTTAATTATACAATGCTTTTTGAAAATGGGATTCTTGTCAGAATTGTTGTTTGATTTAACAGTTTTTTTTTTCAATATTGAAAAGTTCATAATATTAATATTTGTCATAACTTTATTGTTGTATGAAGAGTCTCATCATGCCGATATGTAAAATAATTAACAAGAGCCCTCAAAATTCAAAGACTTTATTCGTGTCATTCACTAAAATAGAAATAAAAGCTTGCTGAATAAATTTTATTACATTTGATTACGGTTAGGTTTTTAGCATGTGGCATTTTTTTACAGTTTACATAGTCATCAAAAAACCACATTTATGTTCATAATTGATAAGTATTTGCTTGAATTTAATGAAAGATATTCTTTTTAAACATATTATAAAAAAAAAAAAAAAAAAAAAAAAAAACTGTTGTATAATTGTTGTACCTATGTATTTAAATTATGCATTGATGTAAAATTATTTCTAAGAAATTTATTGTACTATAAGTTTGTTATATTAAATAATTTACTATAATCAAGTTTAATATAGTATATGTTTGTTATTTATTACTAAGAAATTTATTTATAACCAAGCTAGTACATATGAGGTGTTGCAAATACGAAGGGCAAACTCAACAAAAGGAGATTTTGAGAAAAACGCATTTGAAAATAATTTTTTTGCGTCATATGCTGGAAATATGCATAGTCCATGCATATTTTGAGACGGAAACAAGGGTAATCTCAACATGAAAGCTATACCTGTGTAGATTCTCTGAAGGATCTAGAATCAGATGGTGAAAAAAAAAAGAAAATTGACCTGATGTCGAGTTCGCCCTTCGTATTTGTTGAGATTTTTTTTTTTTTTTTTTTTTTTAAATAGGCCACACACATGCTTTTTTTTTTTTTTTTATTCACTATTAACATAACAGCAAAAATTTAAATGCTTTCTGGACATGCACCAATTATTTCATATTTATTTTGAGTATTCACATTCAGTCTACTTTGTTTTTGAGCTTAATATTTAGTTTAGTTGCACACAATACTATGTAAATATGTTGAATATGTAAATATCCTAAAATGATGAATTACTATTTTTATTTTCTTTATTTAATGACATTTTTTTCTAAATTTATTAGTTGATGTAAAATATGAATATTTATGATTTTATTAATGGCAAAAAATTACAGATAAAACAATATAATAGTTAAAATTATTTTTGAATTCAGTTCAAATTAACATTACTTAATGCATAGATAATAATGCATTACATAGATATTAATGCTTAATGCATAGATAATAATGCATTACATAAATTAATATGTAACACATATATATGAATATATTTGTTCATGTGCATTGTATCAGATCTATTTTTTTTTTTTTTTTAATCCAGTATTTTTGCAATACTACTAGCCTTATAAGTTTCTTATGCACATACCCAAATAAAATGTTAACATTGGAAATTAGCTTTAATTTTTTTTTTTTAAATTTAAAATAGACAAATAAAATTAAAGCCTGAAAAGTATGTGCATGCAGGCAATCAGTTAAGAGGACTTTCTACTTATTGTCGCCGGAAGCCAAAGCCAATGTTATTCTATGGAGAATTTTGCTCCATCATAACTCATCAATTAATGCATATTTTTTATTTCCATTTTCACATTCAGAAACTTCACAATTGTTAATAAGGTTATCCCTTTCTAAAAATTATTATATTTATTATTATTATTATTATTATTATTATTTTTTTTTTTTTAAGTTATAAAATGTAAATTTTCACAATGTATAATTTTGCATTTTTTTTTTTTACACTTAAAAATGAAATATTAAAAATAAAAATTAGGAAATCAATTTCTAAAAAAAAATATTTATTTTTCTATTAAGCATTTTATTTTAAAGTATTGAAATGTGAATTTTCACGATGTGAAATTTTGTGTTTTGTCTTTTAAAAATAAAATATTAAAAATTAAGTAATCAATTTTTAGAAAGCGATAACCAATTTAACAGTTCAGAGATTTCTTATATTTTGCTTTAATGTTTATCTTTTTCATAAAGTTTTATTTATTTATTTTTTACACTTTACTCAATCTCATCCTTGAATTAAAGAACTGTTACCTAATCATCGATTAGTAGCAAGATAATTGAATATTTAGAGATTCAATTTTGTAAAAAATGCAAATTTATTGATTAAGGCAAAATAATAGCAGATTTCAGTAATCGGCTACAAAAATATTGTGAATTTCTGGGACATTCGCTTTTGTATAAACATTGATTTGCATTATATTAACTTGGACATTAATTATATGAAAATGAAAACCATAAGCTTCCTAAAATAGCAGCAAATATTTTAAAACAATTTATTGGAAAAGAGAAAAAAGGGTTTTCTGAATTTTTCAGGTTTGTTGAATACTGGTTAACCAAGAGTTAACTGAATTTAATTATCATTAGAACTTAATATTTATATATATATATATATATATATATATATATATATATATATATATGTATCTGCTTTGTTTTTAAATCATTTTTATTCTATGCCACTTAATTTTAGTAGGAAAATACATGTCACGTTTTCTTGTAAAACTGTTGTAGGTTCTGAAGTGGAGAGTAGGCGCCACCGAGCAGTGATTTAATATGGTCTGGCTTTTAAAGGAACTGAAACCAGCTGGTCACCGAAGGTAGCTTGTTACTAATAAATACTATTTTAATAACACTATTTTCACACTTTATTTATTTATTTATTTTTTAACAAATTGTATAGTTTAATGTTTGTATTGTTATATAGTCAGGGATCGATCCAGGCAAAATTTGGGTCCCTTTTGCGGACCCTTCACAAAATTCAAATTCGTAAAAAGGGACCCTTCACAAAATTCAAATCCGTAAAAAGGGACCCTTCACAAAATTCAAATCCATAAAAAGGGACCCTTCACAAGATTCAAATCCATAAAAAGGGACCCTTTACAAGATTTTGTTTTATAAAAATAATCCTTTTATTAAATGTTTTCAGTATTATTTTTAATTACTGCCTTAATTTGGCTCAACAAAACTCTATTAACTTGATATTAAGCATTACATAAAGTGATTGTAAAAACGGAATATTTTACACAATATTTTACTTTTTCACAAAAATATTTTATATTTCACAAAAATAAATAAAAAATTTACAAAAATATTTTGTTTTTCACAAAAAAGGGACCCAAAATTTAAAACCTGGATCGACCCCTGATAGTGTTAATAATATCTCTTGTTTATTCACTAGAACAGTGTATAAAATCACTAATAATAATAATTCTTTGCAAGTTTCTTATGAGGTATTGTCTAGTCATATTTTAATAGATACTAGTAAGCTTCGCCCGCTAGTGGGTCACTATTTTTAAATGAATCACTATTATGAATGAATCCTCAAAATTCCATATTCTCGCTCATAAAAAAAAAAAAAAAATCTTTTTGATCGAAAAAAACTTACACAGGGTCCCCACTGCCGTCGGCAGCATAGACCCGTGCGCACTGCGCACGCACAGATTAAGGGATACCAGTAAAGCTAGAAATTAGCGGTCGCCACTCGCCACATGGCGACTAGATTTTTAAAAGTGGCGACTAAAGAAATTGCCTTTGGTCGCCACTGCAGTGGCCACTTCTCTTCTACCCATTCTTTATAAAATATACCCCATTCCAAGGCAAACTTGGATCGCGCAGCGGCTTTTTCGCGGTAAACGCGCCGCGCAAAGAATTCAGGCTGTTTTAAAATCTAACCTCGCCACTTGCAAACATATTTCGGAAGTCAATTTTAATAGTAAACACTTAAAATTCTTCTACCCATGCTTTATAGAATACCCCATTCCAATGCAAACTTGGATCGCACGGCGGTGTTTTCGCAGTAAACGCACCGTGCTCCTCGAATTCAGGCTTTCTCAAATTTAACATCGCCACTTACAGACATTTTCGGAAGTCAATTTTAACAGTAAACACTGGAAATTGGCAGGTGTCTTATTCATATACTAAAAAAACGTATGGCTTTTTTCCATTTTTCTATAAAAGTATTAGATTTTGATTTAAAAAAATGTCAAAATGAGAGTTTCGGCCGACTTTCGGGAGAAAGAGGCGAAAAGGAAGCTCGTGAGATAATCAATTGGCTGAAACTCTGATTGTATTACGTTCGCAGAAAAATTAAAAACTTCATTCGACGCATTTTCACTTCAATAGCCCCCGTCTCCAAATGTCCAACATTAATTCACATTCGTCCAAAAAAAGTAAAAAAGTCCTTCAAAAGAAAGTTAGAACGCACATTTAAAGCCTTTTTTTTTTTTTTTTTATTACGAAAGGGAAAGAAATTTGAAGGCATTCTGTTCTTTTACTATTTTATTTTTCAATTATATGTAATTTGTTATGCCTAATCTGAGTTACACTGATGTACTACATACTACAGACCATTAAATTACAAATTTGATAATATCTTAAAATTGATTTTTTTTTTCTATTGAATTATCATTTAATGATTGAGCTTAAGATCTTGTTTATCCTTAAGATGAATTAGTGCTGCTAATTTTAAAATTTGTCAAAATTAACTTTTTAAAAAGTGACAGCTACATTTTCATTGTGAAATCTCGACTACAGCCACACTCTCTAAATTCAGTTAGAGAGGGGGATTATAATTGCAAATTATTAAAAATTCATTATTATTAAAGAAAAATTAATTTATAATTCATTTGTAACAAGAAAAAAAAAGGAAAAAGAAACTTGCAAAATAAAAAAGTATTATTAAAAAAATATTTTTTTTTATTTACATATACTAATATATTTTCATGAATCAAAGATGTTTTTTTTTTTTTTTTTTTTTTTTTTGAAAAAGTAGAAAATCGACACCATTCAGGATAGTGAAGGGGCAATATAATCAGAATTTTTCTGTTATAAAATAATATAACCAAAAGAGCATTTTAAACATATGAATTTTGTATTGAATAGTATTTTCCTACATTCATAGTATAAATTATGTAAATCTATTCCTATTTCATTTATTAAAATTTATCAGAAATGTATTATTGTGGATGAGTTTCAAAAAGTTGACTACCTTAATTATTTTCTTAATGATTTGTCGAGACTGAACATTGAAAAAATTAAAGAAAAGAAATTTTATTTTACTTTTACTTTTATCAGCGAGTGGCCAGTGGCCACTAACTTTTTAAAAGTGGCCACTAAAAAAATGAAAGCCAGTGGCCACCAACCAAATTTCTTAATTTCTACCTTTAGATACCAGGGATGATACTACCTAGCATGCAAAAACCCTGAAAACTGATATTTGCATGCAGACAGGGAAGATTTAATAGTGAAATATCATATGGCTACCTGTATTAAATGATATTTGGAGAGTTCTTAATGCATTATAAGGCAAATTAAACATTCAAAATAAGAAATTTCTGCAAAATCAAAATAAATGCTATTTTAATAACACTATTTTCACACTTTATTTATTTATTTATTTTTTAACAAATTGTATAGTTTAATGTTTGTATTGTTATATAGCGTTAATAATATCTCTTGTTTATTCACTAGAACAGTGTATAAAATATCTAATAATAATAATTCTTTGCAAGTTTCTTATGAGGTATTGTCTAGTCATATTTTAATAGATACTAGTGAGCTTCGCCCGCTAACGGGTCACTATTTTTAAATGAATCACTATAATGAATGAATCCTCAAAATTCCATATTCTCACAAATTGTAAAAAAAAAAAAAAATCTTTTTGATCGAGTAAAACTTACACCGGGTCCCCACTGCCGTCGGCAGCGTAGACCCGTGCGCACTGTGCACGCACAGATTAAGGGATACCAGGGGTGAAACTACCTAGCATTCAAAAACCCTGAAAACTGATCTTTACATGCTGATAGGCAAGATTTAATAATGAAATATCATATGGCTACCTGTATTAAATGATATTTGGAGAGCTCTTAATGCATTATAAGGCAAATTAAACATTCAAAATAAGAAATTTCTGTAAAAACAAAATAATGTACATGAAAATCAGAAACAGGAAAAATTTCAAAAACCCTGAATTCAGGGGTAGGCCCTGAAAAGTTTCATTCCTGGGATACGCATATTTATTCCCCACCCTAACTCAATTTCTATGTCCCCCCCCCCTGCTCCCTAATAATTAATTACACTTTCTAAAATATCTTCATTCGACTCTTAGGCCCCCAAAATCTATACATACCAATTTTGAACGGTCTGACTCAATTTCTAATTTTTTGCTCGTCCTGTCCCCCTTATAATTTTACACTTTCCAAAATATCCTTATTCGACTCGTTAGCCACTAAAACCTATAAATACCAATTTAGAATGGTTTAGCTCAATTTCTAATTTTTTGCTCCCCCCCCTTCAGTGTTTCTGCTACGGTAGCATTTTTCGCGAAATGCTAAAAGACTTATCCTAAATGTGCAAATGAAATAACAACATGTTTTCGCTTTTTTGCTAAAGCATCTTACTAAACATAAAAAAAAAAAAAAAATCTTTAGCGAAAATATTATAACGAATCTTTTATAGAAAAAAAATCGCAACATTGATCAAGAAAAATGCATTGGTTCATGCATATAAGAAAATCAAACACTGAACTACACATAAGAATCGCATACAGGAAATCAACTTGTAAATAAACATGAGGCATTTGTAAAGTGGTCTAATATGAATGAAAGAAAAATTATAAATTGTAAACCAAAAAGCTTTGAATAGTAATAAACAAATTTCACTTATATATTACTTACCTTATTTTTTATTTTGGTAAGTTATGTTTTTATTTTCAGATACAGTATAAGCTTAATGTAGTTTTACATGCTATAGTGATAATTATATCTCCAGAAAAAGAATATAAGTCGTATCTAAGACGTTCATATTGCTTAAAAAAAGTTTACAATATAAAGTAATAATCTAAAAAGTTTAATGTTTTTCATGTCTGCCAATAAATGAGTTAAAATATATGCTTGTACAATATTCAAATTGATCTGGTTACAGTCTTACTTTTTTGTTTTTCATTTCAAATTAAAAAAAATTTACCTTCTGTGTATAACTCTTTAAAGACCTGATTAAAAACTTTTAAGTTTAAATGACAAATGGAAATCAAACATATCGAGGTCTTTAGAATAATGTGTAAACTGATATTCATCTTTTACTACTATTTCTGGCATTTTAGCATTTTGCTAAAGCTTTTCTTCTGATTTTAGCTTTTTTGCTAAAGAAAACTTTACTCAGCTTAAACCCTGCCCCCCTTTAATAATTTTACACTTTCGAAAATATCCTCATTAGACTTTTAGGCTTCCAAAACCTATGTATACCAATTTTGCACAGTCTAACTCAATTTCTAATTTTTCGTTCCCCGCCCCCAATAATTAAAAATATCACTGGAAGGATTTTTTTATTATTATTAAATAACGAAGGATAAATATTAATTTTTTTTTCATTATGCTTTGAAAAAAAAATCAGAATTTGCTTGTATGGTTCAGTTGGGACAATTTTGTATAGATTAATTTTAAATTTAACAGATTATGTTAGCTTACTACAGATATATGTTTTGCACTTATTGATATAGCATAAAAGTTTTTACATGATCCTTACATTAAAATGGTACGATAAAATTCATTCAAGGTATGAAAGTTTTTTTTTTTTTGGGGGGGGGGGGGGCGGGGGGGATAATAAAATTTTCACAAAACATGACAAATATAAATTGTAAAACTAAAAAAATTTATTGTGTAATATAATGTTTTTATTTATATTGAGTAACTATAAATAAAAACATTTCTTACAGAATTATTCGGCCTGGGTCGAATAATGGACCTGATATTCGACCTCAGCTGAATAATCGTTGCATCTCTAAAGGAAACATCTTTATTTTATTGCTGTCCAAAGTAATCCCATAATGGCCAATGTAAGAGTTCTTGGCCAATGGTACTTGAAACCCTGCGTCCTATCTAGAGAAAGAAAATTGATATGATTTTATGTTCATGTATATTTTTATTTATAATTATTTTTCTTTCTTTCTTTTTAGGAAGTGAGAGAAGAAATTGTAAAGTTCAAACTGTTGTCTTTAACAGAGTTTCCCCCAGACAGTTTTGGGAGGGTGCTGCCTCCTGCCTGCCCTTTGATAGGAAAAATTCTTCCCTTCTTACTCTTCATACAAAAAAATTTCACCTTTCTTGTCCGTTATAAAAAATTGTACTTTTACTGCCTTTTGTAGAAAATAGACTTTAAATCGAACATAAATGCTAGAAATATAAATAAAACAGGGATGCCGCTTTTCCACACTTCTACTGAGTGGCAGATTTCCGCTTTTTATAAATTTATTCTGTCTGCCTCTTCTCAAACTAATAATCGCCGATCCATCATACAATTTCCAATCTTTCTCCATCAATAACATAAATATCAATGTGCACATTAAACTTAATTTACTGGATTCTAGAACCTTTAAAAAGGTAGGATTGCTCAATATTTCTCATATGCATAGTTATATTGTCCTCCTTCACCCAGTAGCAGAATTTTTTCTGTCAATCTGCGACAACTATTTAGGCATTAGAAAATAATCTGCAGCGCTATAAGTAACACAAAAAAGGCTTGCGAGAACCAGTAAGTGTATTTCTGTCATAAGTTTGCATTTATTTAATACTAGCATGCTTCGCTGGTTGCAGGAATTAATTGAATCTTCAAAACATTTTAATCACTATTTTAATTTTTATTGTATTAAAAAAAATAATAAAAAAATCCTTTTAAATCATTCTTAACCTCACTTCACATACTCGTGGCTAACCATAGCATCTTTCCTGGGCACTTCAATTTGGGTATTTATTAGACGACAAAAGCAGTTTTTATTTAAAATTGCGACTATCAAGATGGCTCTACCTCAGCATTTATTAAACATTTCAATATTGGCACCATGTATTTTATAGCTCTCGCTCTTTCTATTATATTACCATTTGATTCCGACTAATACAATAAATAAAAGAAAGAGAAAATATTCCTTTCAAATGAATTAATTATATAAACAAAATAATAATAATAAAATGAATTTTAATTAAACACATTTTAATCTGTTTAACCCTTTCTACTATATTAGCAGTTTTTTCAATAAATACATTTAAAAAAAAAAAAATTTCCTTTTCAAATTAATTAATTAAATGAAAAATAATCTGGTGTGCCACTCATACGACTTTCTCTCCCTGCATTTTAATACTAAAAAGATATTTTGCAGATTAAGGTGTAAGCTTGTAAGATCAATAAAGTAATAAAGATCAATCTATTTTAAAAATAATGTAAAGTAGGTTTAGGAACAGTTTTATTTCACATATAATTCTGAATCCCTCATTCACCCATCCCCCCGTTCAACTATAATGCCTACATTAAAAAAAAAAAAAAAAAAAAAAAAAAACCTTAAGGCCGTAATTAATTTGCATTAAAACTTGCCAATCTTAATCAAACTTTTCAAGTAGCAACTTAATATGAATCTCCAAATACCAAATTTGAATTTCCTGTAATCATTTGTTTTTAAATTATGCTGATAACAGATATAGAGATCAACTGCTAAAAGTTAGACTTTCACATTCAAGACACCTCAAAACGGATACTATGCAAAAAACCAGAATTTAAAACAAAACTAAAAAATGCTTTGTTTATAGTTGGTATAAAAAATTAATTACCCTTGTTAGTGTGGGGAGATATTGAACAATTCTACTTCATTACATGTTTTAGAATCTAATATAGTAAATTGAAAGAGTTATGGATGGAGAAAAATTGGAAATTGCAATACTTCTGCGAAGCAATTGTTTGCTTTTCATTAGCAGGAGAGAGGGAAAATGGTGGGAGGGGGAGGGGGGGAAGCAGCAAAAAAAAAAGTGAGAGATATTGGACAATTTTACTTCTTTATAAGTTCTGGAATCTAAATAAGATTTTAAGAAAATATTGACTTTTATGTTGTGGATGAAAACAGACGGGAAATCACAATGATTCTGTGAGATGTCTATCGCTGATTGTTAGCGAAGAGGAAAGGCGGTGTTAAATAATTACGTAAGTGAAAAATATTGAATAATTCTACATCTTTGTAGCTTCTAAAATCTGATAAAGTGTGCTTAAAATGAACGTTGCCGCCATTTATAATGTGGATGGAGAAAAGATTGGAAATTGCAATATTTCCGATCAAAATTGGGAGACTTGAAATTTCTACACATTACTGTGTTGAAAATAATCTGCAGACTGAAAAAAAAAAAAAAAAAAAAAAATCTTCGACGTACGTCTCACGTCTTGCATTTTCTACTATGAGGTCCTTCACCCCCCTAAAAGTAGCAATCAGCCATTAAACAACCTGACGAAGCTCTGCAATGTTCATTCTTTTTCCATTCATAACATAAATGTCAGCATTCATGATAAACTTGTTTTATTAGATTCCAGAACTTATAAAGAGGTAGAAAAATTTCCTTATGTGTAATTATTTTGTTTTAAATTATGTTAAATTAATATTATTGCTGATCTACAGACTATGGTTTATTTAGAAACTTCTAAAATATTTTTTTATTATTGATAAAGCATCATTCTTTTATACTGCTTAAAATATAACCATTTGACTGCAAAGTAACTATTTTTAAATTATTATATTCAAATTATATTTTATGTATTATTTTGTTATATATTAATTTACATAATTCACATATAAAATTACACAATAATTATCATAAATTTTACTTCAGGCGTGATTTCCTCTTTCTTCGAATTTTTAGAGTGGCATCCCTGATAAAACTACTGTGCATGATGATCAACATTTGTTCATACATTAGTAAATTTTTTCTCGTATCAAGTGTGTCGTTAAGGATCCAAAACTGTCTTCAAAAATCTAAAATGTGATTTATTTTACTAGCAGCATCCTTTCATTTTTAAACCTGGGAGAAACTCTGCATTAACAACTATATTAGAAGTCTTTGCAAGAGCTCCAGATTGTGATAGCAAGTAGGTTAAAATAAAACGGAAATCAGATGTAAAAATATCTGAAAATACAGAATTTTGTAATTTTCAAAAACATAATGTAAAATCATGCAAATAAATTTAATAAATTGTTTTGTGGAAAAAAAAGTCTTTTTTTTTTAATTTTAATTTTTAATGAATTTTTGTCTATATTCAGTAAAGATATTTAAAAATAAACCTACTTGAAGTTTAAGTTAAACTTCAAAGAGGTTTATCTTAATTTTTATTTATTTTTCAGTTTTGAATAATAAAAATTTTTATATTAATTTATGTAATAATGCTATTAAATTTCAGACATTTTAATAAAATATAATTAAAGAATTTAATCGTATATATTAGTGTTAATTAAAAATAAGCAAACAAATGAACACAAAATAGAGGAAATTAGTTGAAATGCATGTAAAGCATGTGAAGTAAAAAAGTTTAAATTATTTTCCTAATCAGTAAGCATTTTTATGTTTAAAAAAAAAAAGATGCTTTCTGAATAAATTTTTTTGTTAAGGATATTCTGTATTAAAATAACCAACATTAGTAGCTGAAAATGATTGTGAAATTTCCTTCTACATTATTTATATATATAAAATTCAAACTTTTTTAGGTATAAAATAAAATGCAAAAAGATAAAATAATCAGATATTAATTTATAAACAGAAGTTTTAATTTGTGAATTTCTCAGTATGGATCATTATTATTATTTTTAGGTATGCATTTTTCACGTTTTTGCCAAAAATAATGTGCATTTAAAGTAAAAATATTTAGTTTGAATGGAAAATCTGAAAATAAAATCAGATGTAATTTAAAGAATGGATTTTAATAACTACGGTTAATTGGAAACAAAAAAAAAAAGTGTTCTTTGTTTTCGCTTGGTATGGGACAAACTTTTTCTTCAGCTAGGCTAAGATTTTTTAGTCATGCCAGTGTAGGTTCTTATTTCATAAAATTCTATATGTAGATTACAGCTTTTTCTAAGGGGTTAATTGGGTCTTTATCATTTCGGATTGTTCTGGAAGATTTTTTGGTTAGTCTTTATCAGGGTAGTACTAATACCAATATCAAAGGCCGTAGCCAGAAAATTTACAGTGTACAAGTATTAGTGCATATTATTGTGTTAAAAATGATGTATTACTCTAAAAATTTCTACAAATTTGCAACATTTTGAGGGGGAGTTGAAATTTTCTTTCCCCCCCCACTATGGTTATAGCCTTGCTACATCAAAATTATACTGCCAACCACATAACTGTCGAAATCTTAACAGGTACATGCATGTAGAGATGTGATCCTGATGTGAAATCTGGACGCAAGGTGATGTTTTGAAATTACAACAGAAGAGAAGAAACAGTCAGTTCATTCGTGCATTTAATGAAAGCTGTGTGTAAACGATGTGGTAAACCATGTAGTTGAGTGTAAACTGTAAATCATGTAATAACATCGAACTAATGCGAAATGTGGACTAAGGTGACATTCTGCAATTACAACAGCAAAGAAGAAACGATCAGATTGTCAGAAAAATTGATGAAAACTGGGTACTCAGCAAAAAAGTTTGTGAAAAGAACTCAAGGTATTTGGATTTGGTGTTAAGAAAATTTTATATTGCAAAGAAAAACCCCTGACAGTTCATTAACTTCTTCTGGGATGATTAATTTATAGTAAGAAAAAAATAATATAACCTTTTGTTTTATTACGATTCATTCATTTTATATTGATACAACTTAAAAAAAAATAAAAATGCTTAAAAATCCATAACATCTACATTTGTGACTGATGAAAATTATTTCATACATTCTGGGTATATCAGTTTTCCAAATATTTTCAAAATGTAATGAGTTTGTTTGTCTTACACAATTTCTGTTGTGACATCTTGAAAGATTATTATTTTATTTTTTATGATAATGACGCCTATACCATCAAGTTCTGATTTCAAGATCAACTTAAGTTCAGCTTTTGGATTTTTTTTTTTTTTTTTTTTTTAATTATTTAGTGCAGTTAAACCATAACATGTGAAAAAAAAATTTTATCTTTTTTTTTTTATTAATTTTTTTTATATGTAAATAAATACAATTCTTCTTATGTAAAAGGAAAAAAAAATGAATGTGTGAACTTTTTTGGAATCAGCCTAATATATGTTTAAAGCTAATATAAAGGTGTCTGTTTTCACATAAAAACTAAAAAGAAAAAAAAAAATCACATAAAACAAAAAATTTTGAAAAATCTAATACAAATATGAAAAGTTTAAAAGGATGTTGTAGAATTACAGTCGGCTGCAAAATTATTCGAGCACTAGCAATAATCCTTGCCAAAAAAAAGTACACTTAATACAGCTTTGTTAAATAAATCCTTGTCGTGTCATGTTCTTAATCAGTCTGAGAACATGATTCGACAAGGATTTACTTAGCAAAACAGTCTTAAGTGTACTTTTTAAATATAGGAATTATTGGCTAGTGCTCGAATAATTTTGCAGCCGACTGTACATGCATTCTTTTATCTGCAAAAATAATAATAATAATAATAATTGTACAAGGCATACAGTTGGTAGCAAAATTATTTGAGTGCTAGCAATAATTCTTATATTTAAAAAAAAATGTACAATTAATACTATTTTGTTGTGTACTTTTTTATGTAGGAATTATTGCTCGCACTCAAATAATTTGTCTGCCATCTGTAGTTTTTTTTTTTTTTTTTTTTTTTTTCAAATAGACAAGATTTGTAGTTAATATGGACCTGTATTGCATTACAACACTAGCCAATGTCGAATATCAATATTGCCCATTACTGTTGTGATTTGCAATTTTATATTGGCCAGTGTTGTACACAATATTGTCCAGTATGGGATACCAACATTGGCCTATATTGGAAAAATTAAGTGTTTTATATCGGCCAGTCCAACTTTAAACGATATTGGCCAGTATTACATGCAATATTGACCAATACAGATTACCGATATTGGCCAGTATTGTAAAAAACCTTGACATTTTTGCACTGGCCAGTCCAGCAGAGTCCGATGTTGGCCGATATTGAAATAGTCTTATTTCCGACTTCGGCCATTATTGTTGTGCTACTTGGGTTTACGCCTATTTTATGAAAAATAAACTTGATATTTTTGGTGGTGTATATTTTTAGAGATTTTTAAAGTTTTTAGAATTCTTTTACTCCTGATAAGATAAAAATGTTGTTTCCTTTTAAATTAAAATATAATATAAATTTAATTCTAACAATTTTATACTCCGATGAAAGAAAATTTTTGAAGACAGGAATATGGAAATTATATGTTATATTTCTACTGAAATGTTTTTAATCTAACATTCAAAATTAGAAATTTACATTAATGAACATTTAAGACCTTCAAAATACATTTGGAACGTAATAAGTTTTTTTTTTCTTCTCAACAGACACTAATAAACAAGTAGTTAATTATAATATATAACAAAACATTACCTGTGTAATTGTTGCTTTTTGATGTTGTATTTCAGATAAAAATTATTAATAGATTGGATTTCACGTCTACAAAGTATTATACAATATAACACAGGAAAAAAATCTTAAACATAAAAATATATGAATATGTTTTTAACTACTTAATTTCTCTTGTAAGGAAAAATACATAAATAAACACGAAATAAAAACGTTTATATGCATTGAGAAAGCTCTAAAATGTAATATTTTAGTGTATATCTTATTGCAAATGAAGTACAGAAAATATATATTTCATAAATTAGAATACTATGAATGATTAATCATCTGATGCGCTACAATGTTTTCTCTTCTGATAAAGGTGTGATGCAAATTTTTTATACTGGGGGTCCTAAGCCTTAGCAAAATGGCCTGCATATAGCAGGATTTTTCTAAAGGGTCTCACACCAGTTTCAGAGGAGTTTTTGAAAAAGTCTGAAGGGCGCAAAATTTTGAGCACATTTTTTTTTTTTTTTCTCTCGAAGTAGATAATTGCTAAAATAATATTTCATATTTTTATAAAAGGATATGAAACAAGCTGACCCTGTAAAGTTAATTTTGTAGTATAAAACACTTTATATCGCAATAAGCCAAAAACTAGAGAAACTGGCCGCTTTTGTTTGCTAGCATTAAGCATTTTTGTAAGCTTTATTGTCTGTCTGAATTAAATTTTACAAGCGAATTTTAATCCATTTCCTATCATCCAACTGAGCTGAAATTTAGAAACCACGCATGACTCCAAAGACAATACATGCTCAAACAGTAACGGAGCCTGGGAGTCCTGGGCTCCAAACTCTGGCTCAAAATTTATTTTCGAATTTTAATCTATTTCCTATCATCCGATGGAATTGAAAATTTGCATACGTGTATAACCGTTATGACAATACATTCTTAAACAGTAATAGATATTGAATAGGACTGTGGGCTTTGCGGGATCTCAACTCAACATCACAATATATTATGACATCACAATCATTTATAACAAAAATTACATTAAGAATACGATAAACTTTTCTGTTCACGAAGAGTGGCAACAAAAGCAAAAACCTTATCCTCGAGAGCAATTAAAATTACACAGAATAAAATACAATTACATGTTGCGCAGATTTATCGCTAACATATAATATCCGTCGATTTGTAGGGAATCAACTGATCGCAGAGCTACAAAATTTTGCAGATCCATATTGACCTCCCCCTGATGCATCTTAAAACTCGATTTCCGAAATTTTAATTAGTTTTTTTTTTTTTTTTTTTTTAATTAAAATTTATAAATTTCTGAAATGCTCGTGTCTAGAGATAGGAACGTAAATGTAAAAAGACTTATTGTGACCCATAGCTAAGTTGGTTAGAGCGACAGACAGCTGAATAAACAATTTGATCCTCTAAGGGCCAATGTGTTACATTTTGCTGAAAATTAACAGTAAAGATGCCAATTGAGAATGAAAATCTTTTAGTGTCTTCATAGTATTTTAAATCGAAAGGGTGACGAGAAAGTGACAAAAAACGAAGTTGTCTTAGAGATTTGTTGGTTACTTTTTAGGCAAAAAAAGCCGCAAAATTTTGAGTAGGTCTCTGTTTTAACCTCGTCTAAGGCACCTCGAAACCCGATTTTTAAATTTTTGATTAGATTATTAATTTTTGATTAGACTGGTGCTGCCATCTGTTGTCAAATAATGAAGATGATATGTTCGGGGAAATGTTAGTCCGTAAAACGTAATTCTTGAGTATTAGCATCGCCACTCATCACCTAAATTGAAATGTCTGGTTAAGGTGCAGCTGCAAGCAGTGGGGGGGGGCTAGAACCGATAAAGTGCAGGTGCGGAAAACGCTGCCAAAGACAGCAGGAACCCAAAGCAAAATTTTAAGCAATACAATTGATTATTATTATTATTATTATTTTTTTTTTTTTTTTTTAGTTTTTATTTATAAAGCGATTTAAAATATACTGATTAACATTTTTTGAAAATATTTTTAAATATATTGTCTAGTAAAGCAGGCAAAGCCTGCTAGTTTAAAATGAAAGATAAAACTATACATTCTCATTGCAAAAATGCTTTATTTAACAATATTGGAAATTTCATTTATTCTGTTTTTACAAACAGATCTTGAAAATAATAATAATAATAATAATAATAATAATAGGAATAAGCATATTTATCATATCCCTAATTAATATAAATATAATACAATAGTTAATTAAAATAATTCTTTTTATTCATTTTGCTTGACTCGAAGTTATTTGTGTTTGTTTATACATTTACAATTTATAATTTTTCTATCCCACTTATTTACATTTTATATTTTCGTGATATAGAGAAAAAAAAAAGGGGTACTTTTTTACTTTGGCTACAAACAAAGAGAAATATTAAAGCGTAAACGAGTTTATTTCATGCAACAATAGCAATGAATAAAATGTTCTCTCGTTTTATTTTTCAATATAAACGTTGATAAAAAACAATAAATAAAAATAACAGGTATAAATAATTAACTTCATTTTGTATTCGAGAATAGGATGTGCATCCCACGTACTGAAGTGAAAAAGAAACTCTCTCTAAGATACTTAGCAAGAAAATAAAAATGTTTTATTCATAATTAGTTTTTATGGCTTTCTTCAGTCGGTTTAAGAAAAATAAAACAAAAGCTTTAGAAAATCGGATTTTCTTTACAAGTTGCGGTTATTTATATCGAAGTATTTTAAAAGCATATCATTTACTATATATATAATGTATATATTGTTTGAGGGAAATGGGGTTACACCAATGTAACGTTTATATATAAAGAGTGCTTCGAAACCTGTGTTACATCTATTATCTCATAGACCGAAAGACATGTAGAAACATGTTTCCAATTACAAAATTAATTCAATTTAAAAATAAACATTATTTATAAAAATATTTTTGTTTGTTTGTTTGTTTGTTTGTTTCTTTATTTTTATTTTTATTTTATTTATTTATTTATTTATTTTTTTTGAGGGGAATGGGATTACACCATACACTAGTGTAATATTTATATAGAGTGATTCGAAACATATGTTACATCTATTATCTCTTAGACCAAAAGACATATAGAAACATGTTTCCAATTACAAAATTAATTCAATTTAAAAGCAAATATCACTTCATTACAGATTCATATTTTACACCATGTACTAAAAAGAAATAGCTCTCTTAGAATGTAACATTTTAATTATTTTATGAGTCCCCATAATACAAACCATTTTTTTTTTTTTACGACTTTTTACAGCCAACATTCTAGTAAAGCTGATAAACTTAAAAAACATACATATTATTTTCAAAGAATTTTGAAATTATTCACTGAAACAGCGTGCCAAAAAATTTTACGGTCGTTTTATTATACCGTCACAACTATTTTCAAAAATACATTTTTCTTAAAACGTTTTAATGCTGTAATATTTCAAAAATGATCATTCTAAAATAACGGTGGCAATTTAATAAAATGAATAAAAAATTTTACGAATGCTACGAGCACTGCGGAAATCAGAACATGGAGAGACTTCCCGACAGACAGACACATAGATGATCGCTAGCCATCGACATTTTTAAACCTTGTTAGAAAAAGCCTAATAACCTAACGAAATCTAACCAAAAATGCACTTAGTATTTTCTACTTTTATACAGTGCATCTGAATTTATTACCATATACATTTATTTACCAGGAGACCACCCGTTACTGTAATAATAAAAAATCCGAACAAGCATCAATCGAAATATCATATAAAAACTTTTATTTTGACGCATAAAAAATTACCCTCGTCACCTTATTTTCGAGTTATAAATTCTGAAAGTTCGCTAATTATCGGTTCAACCGCACCTGAATCGATAAAAACCACGCCTCTCTGAAATAATGTGTGAAATCCAAAACAAGCAGAAATCGAAAGAGCACAGACAATTAAGTTGTTTGATGCATAAGCCAGTTGCCCATATCAGATTTTTGAGGTATATTCTATTGAGATATAGTGTCTGAAAATTTGTTAATGTAGAACTTAAAAATTGATTTAAAAGTCATGGTTCTGACAGGTTTTATCGGGACTCCACCCACACCTTTCTCTTTACTACATTTTTACTCAAACTTAAATATAGATTTCTCGAGAAAAGGCTCATCAAATCAAACAGTTTATCTGTCGAAAATCCCGTTAGAGGATGCCCTCTCGAATGAACATCTTTTAGTTGATTTCTATTATTACACTTTTGGGATGGTTTCCTGATTAGCTCTGTATAATAATTATTTCACAGCATTCGCATGTGAACTCGTTATTACTCTGTGGCTGTATCTATAGAAATTATTAATAAATAAGTATTGTAAATATATAGTTAGAAAAAAAAAAAAAGAAATAAATGCAAAACCGTTTTGCTAAATATCCCTTCATATTACTCGTTAGCTGATGCAAGGAGGAGGAAGTAGAGGATTTAATGAAAGATATAATTTGAACCGCTTATAGTGGTCTACTGAAGCAAAGAGGAATTTAAACATATTAAATTATTCTCAGAAGTTACAAAGGAAATGTATTGAAAAGAAATACAATTCGAAGTTCAACAGTTTTTCAAAAATATTTTTTATCACAACCAAAATAAACATTCGTATTCACATGGGTTGAAAGGTTTTAATTTTATATAATGTGAAATTCATATTTCTTATCCTAATTAATATTACATTTTTAATAGACCTCACGCATGTTGGTTATCTTTTTTTTTTTTTTTTTAATAATTTGAAAATGGTTTTTTTAAATATTCTATATAGTTTCCCTGCGGTAAAAACTTGAAAGAAAAAAAAAATGTGCATTTTTGTAAAGTTTTGAAAAGAAAAATAAGTAAATAAATAAATGAAATAAAATAAAAAAATAAAAGCATAATTTTCTACTTCATCAGAAAATAATAAAACTTCTACAAGAAGCAGAAGATCTTGACAGAAATAAACCATTTTATTCTTTCTTCATAAATATTAAACCTATCCTGCATATTAAAGTAGATTAGAAAAACAGGGGAAAATGAGCAAAAGACGTTCATTCGAAGAATATAATGTTCTTTATTCATGATCAATTTTTCTGGAAATTTTTATCTTTTGATTATTTAATGAGTAACATCCGATAGTTTTATTTTCTTTCATTATTTTCGTTTTTACTTCTGATTGTAACCCAATAAAAGATAAATTATTTAGCGTTTCAACGGTTATTTCCGTGTAAATGCATGCAATTAATTGGGTCTTTATTTGGCAAAGACCTGATGAATCAATTAGGGGTAAAAAAAGAATGAAAATCTCCTATCTAACTATGCTTTTAAAATAAGTCAAGACAAAAGTTTTTCTGCTTTAGAAGAATAATTAAGTCAAAGAAAATATAATAAGTTGATAAATATTACCTCCTTTCTTTTTTTTTTTTTTTTTTTACTTATATCAATTACATTTATTTTTATGCTTTAAATACTGTTTGACTCGAATTGCTTTTATATAATGTTTTAAAAATGCAGTAAAATGTACTGTTTTATAAAAGATAAAAAAAAAAAAGAAATTCCCTTTTTTTTTTTCCCTTAAGAAATTAAAAATTATCAAATTCATATTTAGTATTTTTTAGGTAAAAATAATATGGTGTGTCACCAACGCGACTTTCTCATCATACATTTCAGTACTCAATACTTTTGGGCGAACTATATATATATATAGAGAGAGAGAAAGAGAGAGAGAAATTAGTTTGAGACATTTTATTTCATTATGCTTTAATAAGTAAATAATTTTGAAGTAAGCAAGCTGCAGTAAATTATTTATTTATTTTCGTTTATGATATGCAAAATATTACCTGATTAATACATGTATCAACTCTCCACTTGAACGGTGTAGATATGTATATTAAATTGAAACTTGACATATTTTATAAATATATGCTAGATTCAAGTTGGGACATTGTAAACTTCCACTACGCTAAAATCGTTGTCTGAAAATAATAAACCTGCCGTACTAAAAAAAAAAAAAAAAAAAAAAAAAAAAAAAGAAAGAAAGAAAAATAAAAGAAGGAAGGAAGAAAAGTACTACATCCGCCATTTGTCAATTCCTGTTCAAGTTTCACATACCTTCGGTTCCTACTAGTCATTTGTAAAATCAGTTATTTCTATTGGTTTGCTTATTTGATGATGATGTTGTTATAGGGATAAAAACGAAGAATCATAAAAGGGTCTTGGGAATCGCGATCGAGTGCAATCCACTCAGGACACTAAGTTTTCACGGACACTCACATACTTTTATTAAGCTTTCACGAGAGGTTCGAATAAAATCACGAGAAAAAATTCCTAGCGGATAGGCCGGCGAGCATGACGTGGATTTAAACCCAGCATTTAGTGTGCCGTCTAGCTTCGGAAGCAGAATGTTTCGTTCGTCCACTGGTGAGTCTGGTTTATTTAATAAAACGCATACACATTTTGAAACTATTAAAAATATTATGCGCACTTATTACATACACAATTTAATAAATATACTCACATTTAAATACACACACACATACCGTCTTTAGATGCTAAACATATCCATCTTTCAATTTTTATGTTTGCAAATGCAAAAAATAATCCTTTTTATTATTATTATTATTACTGATTATTTTAACTATCCGGAATTTTCAAACTTATTTCACTTTTTAAATTTCTACCTTTTTTTTTTTAATATATATATATATATAATACTTTTACAAAATAGTATAAACTGTTTAATACTTTTTCATAAAAAACGAACATACAAGAAACTTTTAAATTGACGGGAAATTTTTGCAACGAAAAAGTAACAGAGAAATTAATCTTTTAATTTGTAAAAAAAAAAGTAGATAGATAGAAAAGTACTATACTATGTAAATAATTATTAAATACTTTCTCTATCCTTTTAAAACATATTCTACGTACATAATCAAAAAATGTTTATTCCCATGTTACTTTGAAAACGATAGATATTTTATTTATAATCAATTTTGATGAAGATACTTTTTTTTTTTTTTTTTGGGGGGGGGGGGGGATTTAAGGAGAAAAATTTCAATGCTCTAATACTTTAATATTGATATAAAAAATAATTGCATTTAATTAATTTCTTTAAGAAAAAACAATGAACCACAAAATTCCTAATTAATGCATATAGAAAATCAGTTCTCTGTTTTAGTCGAGATAACCTCAATGATTAAATCTTTTCAGTTGACTGCAAACAATTGTTGAATGAATAAAAAGTAATTTATTATTTTACATATTGTAACTGGTTTAAAACTGTGTTAATAAATAATAATAATAATTATTATTATTATTTACATTTCTATAAATCATGAGATTTTAGTAAGCAAACACTTCATCTTGTTTTTATAACAAAATGAGTATAAATATTTGTATATCATTAAAAACCCGGATAAACTACTACGTCAGAAACGGCAAAGAAAAATATTTGAGATGCATACAGCTGTTTCGGTAGCCTTAAACGTACCTTGTAAATTCACCCTGACTTTTTCCCCTAATTTCAAATTCCCTAACTTTTCCAGATTTTCTCTTATACATAGAAACCCTGTTGTTATAAGGTTATTGTGTAAAAAAAAATCCTTGACTATATCTTAAACTTCTCTTTCAATTAAAAATGGATTAATAAGAAAAAATGTTGTTCCAACTTACCTAAATAAAACAACAAATCCATACATTTCAATAATCATGCCTGCTAAGGGCCAACCAAAAAGAACTATAAATATGCCACCAAAAAATGCTGTTGATCCTCTGAACTTGTGGCGTTGAAAGAAAAATCTAAAAGTCCTTTCTAATCCAATCACAAATGCTAAGCCTGACAAAAACAGAATCTGCAATAAAAAGACTACAATAAGTACACAGAAAAGCAACATTTATTTCAAATACCATAATTATTCAGTTATGATGAAATCAAAACTAGGTAAATTCATTTTGATTTTTGAAAGTAAATAAAAAATCTGAACAGAACAATAAATAGTTCTATGAAGTGCCAAAACAGCACTTACTTTCCTTCTTACATATTTTTGCACTGAAGACGGTACGCTTAAGGCTACCGAAACAGCTGTATGCATCTCAAATATTTTTCTTTGGCGTTTCTGACGTAGTAGTTTATCCGGGTTTTTAATATTCCAACGCCAAGTCTGTTATCATTTGTATATCATTGTTTTACTTTCTGTTACAATGTATAGTAGTAATCAGTGATGCCAGATTCCACTACTTTGTTATTCAGTTGTCGCTAATGATTTTGAGAAGTGATACTTGATATACATAATAAAAGATTAAGGTTGGAAGTTATTAGGCAACCGTTACATTTAAAATTTAGCGGTGGATTTTGAATAGAAAAGTCAAAATCTGGCAACACTGGTAGGGATAATACCATAGATATAGTAATAAGACATAGATTGATCATGGGGGGGGGTTCCTTTTTACACGGAAAAAAGTCCACAATATGGCCGTCTTTCTCCGAGTGAATACACACAGATAATTCAGAAAATAAAATTTATGAATAATTTATGTATTCAAGGGGAATGAAAAACTGCAGATACAATTTCAAATTCATTTTTCTTTTTCTTTCTTTTTTTTATATATATATTTATTAATTTAGTTAATATTTAAAGTTAAACTCTTTTTATATACTAAAACTAGCGTTCTTTATCTACGCCGCTGCTAACTATATATAAAAGAATTTTGAAAATTTATATTACTTAAAAATATCAAACTTTAAAAACGTATTCCATTAAAAATCAAACCAGTTTTTATTTCATAATAATAACAAAGCAACTGATTATAAAAATTATATTTTTCATAATTTAGTCAAATATAATTTACTTTTATGATAACTTATCCCATTTCTTTTCATAAATTTGTTAGAAGAATTAAAAGAAGCAATATTTCAACATTTTGAAAATTCATCATTCTGTTCTATTACAATTGCCAAGTTTCAGTGGTTTCAATACCACTATACGGCTGATGCCAAAAAAATTTTTTCGGCATCAAAAATTTTTGCATGATAACAATAGGATGATAGATCTATATAAATGACTACATCTATAGATAATACTGATTTTAGTCAATTTTAGAAAATGAGATTTTATCATATTATATTTACACGTTTTGAATTCCTCTTAACCCAAAAAACACGTTTTTAGGGATTGTTGTCTGTGTATATGTTATAAAGCATATCTGAAGACCAAATAGTTAAAAGATGTCCAAACGCGACTTTCTCTGAATTTCTGTCATACAAAGATGGTGTATGATACAAAGGAAACAATTTGCAGGTTGGTCCACAACTCTATTTGGCAATATTTTTCGGTAATTATGGTGTAGTGTGATTTTCGAAAATGGTTGCAAAGAGTCCAGAACAACATTGTTATCGTTCAAAAAAGCTGCAAAGGGAAATAGCTAAATAGGGTTGTGGACCAACCTGCAAGTTGTACGCAAAGGTGCTACATTAAATGGTTTGTTGGGATGGTTCGTATACAGGGACATCCTAGAGAATTCAAATAAATCATATTTATTGAAATTTAATTTTTCCGACTGAGTGAAAATAATGCCTGGACCGGGACTCGAACCACGGATCTTTGACTTACAAGGTCAAGGCTCTACCAACTGAGCTATTCAGGCCGACATCCCGGTCAGCATTACTCACTCAGACAACCTTATAGGCAAAAACAATCTGGTCTATCATTTAGATAGCACAACAGAAATAAGCCGCAGGAAATGGAAAACACCATTAAACAATGGGAGAAAGAAATACAATTTTTAATAACTGTAGAAAGAAATCATATTTATTGAAATTTAATTTTTCCGACTGAGTGAAAATAATGCCTGGACCGGGACTCGAACCACGGATCTTTGACTTAAATTAAATTGACTTATTTCGGAAAAATTAAATTTCAATAAATATGATTTCTTTCCACAGTTTATTGTGTGATTTTATTAAAAATTGTATTTCAAATAAATCATGTCTATGGTTGAAATTTCTTGTAAGTGCAGTTCAGCATTTACACTCTGCACTAAATAATAATAATAATAATAATAATTGAGCATGTATTTATATGTATATATATATATGCGTAAAAGTATGATTCGTGTAAATTGTCATATATAAATCATTCTTCATTCATTTACAAGGCTACCTAAAACAACTTAAATATAATTGGGCTAAACTTGGAAATTGCTAGAAGTGCATTTCAGGTTGTGTTATGCAATTTTCATATAGGACTAAATTTAAATACACAATGTGGTAAGTACGGTTCAATTCCCCGTTAGAACGGGGTGGCAACCCACATCCTCACTACAATCATATGGCAAATCAAATTGTCCTTAACACTATTTCAAATTGTTTTTTAAGTTGATTTATATGGCGAACTTGTCATTTCTCGATATGAAAAGCAGGGAAAAAGAAATTCGTGTGAGTGACACACCAGATTATCTTGTAACGTAAAAATGACACACTGCTAATTATACACATATATATATATATATAAACCCACTGAAGACTTTTTTCTTTTCCCAAGGAAGCGAGGTGGGTTTAGTATTGAAAATCATTTTTGCCGGAATTATTCTTCGTGTACTTTCAGACAGAACCAGACTTTTAATTCTTGTATGGTTTACAACAGGATAATACCATTTATTGATAAAATAAGAATCTACTTATTTATTTATTTAGCAAAGTTGAATGCTTCATTTCAATGATTTTTCTTGTTAAAATTTTCTTTCTCTTTCAAATAATTTCTAAACTAGTGGATCTGCAGATCGGGAGTCTCAATGTCCCATTTGCATCACGCAACAGATTATTTTTATTTATTACTATACATATAGATTCGATTGATTTGCTACATAAGCTGAAACGGCCAGCATTGGACCTATGGGAATGCCTTTCGTGGGGGTCTTTCTAATAGGTACTAGCCCATATTTACGCGCGTTTTTAATAACGGACTAACACAATGTCTTAATAAAAAAATCGAAATATTAACAATAAACTATGTAACATTTTTGCCTTTATCAAAATGTTAAGTAAATGTTAATGTTATGAAATGTTAATTTTGTTGTTGGTAACGTCTAAATAGTTCTTTTGTGATTTAAAATAGATTTTATTTACATATAAAAGCGATCATTAAGAATAATAAAAACTAATTTTGTTTTATTTATTTACTTTTCAAAGACACTTTAATTCGATATAGACTAATTATTTGCCTTTATGTCATCAGAAGAAGTCTCTCCTCGTCAACTACAGAGAACATCGTCAACTACAACTATTTTGAAAAAAAAAAGAAAAAAGTTTTCATGTCGAAACATCGTAATTCAGTTTTTGGAAAAGAGGGGATACACAGCTATCCATCCACTTGATCGCGGTGGATTTGGAGACGTACTTTCCGCCATTTCACCTAAAATTGAAAATATTGTAATAAAAATTATAAAAAATACGCTCTCTTGGAATATGCAAATTTTCATCTGGCCAGTTTTGAAACATTGAAACATTATTACCTTGTATGACATATATTGATTTAATAGGAATTAATTTAAAGTTGTATGTCATGCCGAAACATCCCACATCTTTGGATAAAATGATCAGGAGTCAACAGTTTCTTGCTGATTTTAATGGATTAAATAGAATTCGTTAATGGCTTCGAAATATTATGAACGGACTGCAGTTTCTACATGATGCACGCTTAGTGCATTTCGACGTCAAATACGACAATGTCTTGATTACTGTCGAAGATATGGCTGTCTTATCAGAATTTTCAGAATTAAACTGGAAAAAACAAGCGTTATAACAGAGTCATTGCTCCATTTGCCTACAGACCTCCTTGGTGTTTTAGTGCATCGGTAAATCAGCTAGACGCTACCCATTTTGATATCTGGACTCATACCTTAATGACGTTGCACGTTTAGACTGGTAACTGGCCATCTTATTACTTAGGAGATCCGTATGATTTTGAGTCATGGAAAACCAATGTCGAGTCAGTGTTGGAAAAATCTTTAGATACCACAAATTTCAGCAAAATTGTAAGATCGTCTCTGCCTGCTTTCATAATAACAGAAAAAGACCTTGCCCATGATTTTGTTTGGTCCATGATGCAGTAGGATCCGAAGCATCGACCGCCAGCTCGCAAAGTTCTAAAGCATCCTTTCTTGTTGATCAAAGATGGCAAAAAAGAAATATTTGCTAAAGAGAAATGTAATAAAAACGAAGAAAAAAAATCACAAACACATCTTTTGAAATCTGTGCTGATAAAACAGATGAAGTGTCTATTAGTCAAGTTTCACGTAAGAAATCATTCAAAGAAAATGTAGCTGTCATTACTGAAAGAGTTAAAGAGAATTCCAAACTTTCGGTTTCAGATAGACAACAAATTTGGTAAAGTCGAAAAATCTTGTATCGATGAACTGCAGTCTTTAAATTATTCTGAAAATGTTGCCCAATTCAAATCAGTGTTTGCCTGGAAAGCTCGAGTTTGATTCTGCCAAAAAAGAATCTCCTACGAAGAAAAATCTTGGCGGAAAAGTGAAACGATGGATTCTGAAAAAATAGAATCGAATGCTTAACAGAAGACCAAAAAAAAAAAAAAAAAAGTCAACAGACAGTGACTGAAAAAATATTTCACGCTTGTGTTACCTGAATTTTTTATCGAATTTTTTATTGTCTTTATACCATAATATTATTTCAGTTTTTAATAAAAAGGTCATGGAAACACTATAGCATCTCCCCACAACTGGATTTGGCGTTTATGGCTAAATCCTAAATCTAAAAATCATAAATGATAAAATCATAAGATAAATCATAAATCTAAAATAAACAGCATGCAGTCTGCAAAGAATCCAGAACGACATCGTTATCGTTCAAAACGGCGCCAAAGAAAAATTGCCAAATCTAGTTGTGGGGGGATACTATAGTTATACCTCACTATGTGTCATTATTTTCGAATTTTTCATATAATCGGGTGAAATCTAAATTTTATACTTTTGGGTACTTGTACTTGAAGTTTGTTTTTGTAAAACTGAAATATAATCTATATAAAGCAATATATATATTCACGTGATTCAATCTCATTATGTAATAAAATTAACTGTCTATGTGTATGAAATGCGTAAGTTTAATTTTTGCTGAGATGTGAGTATTATAGCAATATTTTTTTTTTTTTTTTTTTTTTTTTTTCGCGCGTACGTGAAAGCTAATACATTTTTATTACATATGCTGAATGGTAGATATACAGAGAATTTTATGTCAAAAGTTCATTTGAATAGAATAAAAATTAAGAAAATTATCGGTGAAAGAATGACTTAGATTTTAACTATATTCTAAGAGCTAGAAATCCACAAAGGTTTTTCCAGATGTGATATATTTAATTTGGATACTTTGCAACAAGTAATTTTTATGAAAACCCCTCATAAACTCGAAAATCTTTGTAAATCTTATTTAGAGTTACAAGCCTATAAGGGGTTTCCCACATACTTCATACTTAAATTCGAAATCCAATTATTTCATCCACATTTTAAAAACCATTTATGAAAAATCTTTTATGAGGTTGCAACTCAGAAAAATAAAAAGTAAAATTCAGCTAGTTATTTCAACGATAACTTTCTTAATTTTTATACTATTTAATTGAAGTTTTGATATAAGTTGCTTTTTATATCTAGTTTTGAAAATGAGTAATAAAATTTCTATTTTTCACGCATGCGCGGCAAAAGAATATGTTTTATAAATACTCATATCTCAGCAAAAATTAAAAGTATGCATTTTCGGTTTCAGAATAATATATCTCTAATATTAAAATCGACGTAATAAAAATTATTAGGAATGCGAAAAATTAACTCAGACTCCAACTTTTAAACAACCTACTTTATATAGAATAATTGAGACACTTTATTAGAAGACAACTCTCAGCTGGTTTATAGTCTATTCAAAATGTTAGCAATTTAAAATTCCGTTTATAATAAATGTCAGCATTTCTCATTCACTGAAGTAATGCAGTACAATGAACCACTTTCGTTTGACGTTTACTTGGTTTCCTTGGCAACTAGATTTTTCAAGAATATTTAAATCAATGAATCATTTTATACGTATTAAACAACCATAATTTTAAATTATTCTTGAACAGAAAGTTTTGAACTGAGTTTGCTTCCTTTATTCTCCGTTTTGAATTCCTTTTAAAAATCTGAAATAATTAAGTTTACTAACAACAATTAACTAAAATTGTGTTGACAAAAGATACATTACTATAATTCTCAAAACGAAAATAAAAAGGACATATTCACATATGACTAAATAACCACATTGTTAGTTAATAAGCTAAAACAAACGTTTAGTAACGCATGGAGGTGAATTTACACGAACGAATTGGGAAAACTAATTATCGACTGGGTTATCTGAATGAGTAGAAAGTTAACACAAAAAGTTTCTGGCTCAAATCCTATCCTGATCTGGTTTTCATTCTTGAAAAATGAATTCAGCTAATTCATCAAAAATCTACAGCGTTTTAATAATCGTAGTTACTTTCCTGATTGTTCTTATTTAGATTATTTTTAGTGATCTGTAGTAAAATTTGAACATATACATTCTGAAGCCTAAAGTTTAGTTAACATATAAACAACTTCTGATAAAATGTGTCTATCATTCCATGAATTTTCTTCCAGATGGATAGCAAGTCACGAAATAGTGTATCACTTTGACGCTTTGGCGTTCGTAAAAATATTCCAATTTCCTGAATAAAAAGACATTTTATTTATTTATTTATTTATTTTAACTATTATGAATGGTCGTTACAAATATTATGTAAATCAACTGAGTATATACCTTTAATTGTACGTTAAATTTTGTATAAAGTATTATAAAATTATATCTATCGTGTTACATTAAAATAATTATTAAATTGTTTGTGGTACAATTACATTAGAATTGGCTTGATAAATTTAATTATTATGAAATTGGCTTCAGAGAGGAAAGACGTATTGAGTACGCGTATCAGTTGCATTTGATTTGGAACAGTTGAAAACTTTATATAAACTGCATTGTAACTATTCCTTAAAAATTATAATGTACGCCATTCTTTTGTGAAGACCAGTAGATGAACTATACGTGCTGCATGATATTCAACAGAGGTCCTACTTTGTGATAAATACAGTAAAGTCTCGTACAACGCGGGGGCAAGTTTGCCACATGAATATTACAATTTTATTTTTTAACACCATTAATTTTATATCAAAACAACTGATTTATACAAAAACAAAATCGAGTGTAATTGGACCAATAGATTGGTATTCTAAAAATTTAGTGGTGTTAAAAAATAAAACTCTTATTTATTTGACATCTCTGCCGCCGCGTTGACGGGAGTCTACTGTAATACCATTTCTAAACTTCCTAGCAAATAAAGTTCGGATACTACTGCCTCCTAGTGTACCTATACTGTTACATATAGAACCTATGTTCAACGCTAAACATCTTCACACTTCCTATTCTATTTAAAAAACAACAACAACAAAACAAAAAAAAAAAAAAAACAGTGCCTGGCATCCAGAGAGCACATCCCCTCCTCCTCCTTTCAAAAAAAGAAACTAAAAAATCTGTGACTAAGATTTGCCATCAAGTGCACAGCCCACAAAGAAGGAAAATAATAATATTATTTTAATTATCATTGACCCAAAATGCCTATTCCAAGAATCAAGCTCTTCGTCCCTACAATTGAAATCAGCAGAATTCTTGGAAATTTAAGCCTAGCAAATCATTCGTATATGTCTTTAAATTCCTTTAATTGACGTTCAAGAACTCTTTACAATAGCTTAAACTCAAATTTCGAGGGAGGAGTGCTAATGTTTTACGGATGTTCCAAAGCAGCTCCTCTCTTCCGATTAATAAATAAAGAAATAAATGAAGTTCAGTCCCAGAAAGACAAATCATTTTCAAGTGTGTTGAAAAATATTTAAATCGTAATAATTTCATTAAAAAAAAAAAAAAAAAAAAAAGAAAGAAAGAAAGAAAAATTTTACACAATGTTATATCTCTTTTCTTTTCGTAAAAAAAAAAAAAAAAAAATTCTCGTTATTTGTAAATTTTATGCAAAAAATAAGTATTTCCTGTTAATAATTACCGAAATAATTTTTAAAAAATAATTCATTACTTGCGCAGAATTCTTTTCAAAGTCACAAAATCATATTGTTGAAATAATGTAAAAATCACTTCTCAAGCAAAAGAATGAATGGTTTGGATAAAAACATTTTATTCATTTAAGAAACAGATTTCAAAAAAATGTTAATTTAATAAAACCTTTTTGTAAAAAAATAGAACCGACTCCAAAAAGGAACTACTATTCAAACAACTAAAAATGAAAGAAAATTGGCAGAAAATGGAACTGTAAATTGCGCCTAAAAGTATAAAATAATTTCCTTCGCCAAACAATCTATAACACTACAATTAATCATAACTTTTGAAGTCGGCGCAAAATTAAGTAAAATTTAATTAGTTTTTAAAGGTTTGTCTTTTGATCGGTATCAACAAATGCTGTTGTTTCGAATGATCCATTTTCCTGTTTCCTTTATTATTTTATCACTGTATACAATTGGTCCATTAGTAGCATCTACATAGAACAGTGAACATTCTTCACAGTGCGGTATTTATGTTTCTACGAAGTTAGAGTTTCCTTTGCAAATTTGGTATAACTTTGATAACTATCATCCTTGATGGCTTTTGGATTTGGTGATCAAAACGTAAGGCAAAAATATACACGCAAGATGTATATTTTCATAATATATATTGTACGATGTGTTGTTTCATATTCTTGATTTCTCTCTTGGTATACCTTATCAAAATAATCATGATATCTCAAAGAAATTAAATATGTTTGCCAGATAATTTTGCGATTTTTCTTTCATCAAGGACGTCAGATACCAGCATCTTCGCCAACTTTTGCTGCTTACGAAATCTTATTTGTTTTCTTGAATCAAATTAGTTCTCGGTTGCGTTTTGCAGGTAACAATGTGAGATGTGTATTTTGAATAGGATTTGATTTTTGTATTGAATAAAGGTATAAATTTTTATTTAATTTTGCGCCGACTTCAAAAGTTATGATTAATTGTAGTGTTATAGATTGTTTGGCGAAGGAAATTATTTTATACTTTTAGGCGCAATTTACAGTTCCATTTTCTGCCAATTTTCTTTCATTTTTAGTTGTTTGAATAGTAGTTCCTTTTTGGAGTCGATTCTATTTTTTTATAAAAAGGTTTTATTTTTCTCTTTTCAGTGAAAACTTATTTATATAGCAGAGCATCAGAAGTCGTTCGACGGAAGTTTCACAAATCACAAGTTCCAAGAAAAGTGACATTACTCAAAAAATGGTTTATGTGACTGAAAAATACATGAAATGCACCCAATGTGAACAAAAAAGTTACATCTCCATCTAGAAAGTTATTCACTCGAGAGACAGTTGTGCCAGTTTTATTATAGTCAAATTATTTTTAAGTTGATTTTTCTCAAATGCTGCATTTTTAAGTTGTGTTACTTTTCTTGCCTTTATCGGACATGAGCAAAAAATTATCTATTGAACGAGCATACGTTAAATTAAAAAGTCTTTAGAAATGTAAAGGACGGATACGCTGTATTCATAACCGAAAATTCTGTTAGGCATATATATTGAACTTTACATAAATACGTGTCACCCGCTCACTGAAAATTGCGCAGCGTAAAGTTCAAACAAAAGCGAAATATGCATTGCAGCTGACGGACAGAAATTTCAACATCGATACTTACATACTGCTTTTACTAGTGTAGCTGCATGGGCTTAGCAGTTAGAGTGAGAACAGACTTTTGTGAGTATCCTGTAATTTGTTTATATCTTAATTAAATCATAATGAAACCTATTTCAGGCCAAAATCATTACGACAACAAAAAAAGTATTAAAATTAAATCATCTCTTACGAAGTTATAAGCTAACAAATTTCAACAACCACAACGAGAAACATGGTTTGCATTGAGAACCTCTTCCATTATGAAGTCGGTTTAAAACGTCTATGCGTTAATCGATGTGACCGCTTACAATAACCATACTTTGAATTTTACATAGCATAAATGTCACCCGCTACGCTACAACATATGCAATGTCGTTCAAGTGTGCACAAAATAGGAAATTGTGAACAAACAAATGCACGTTTTAAGCGTTTTGTTTTTAGCATTAATGTCTAAACTATCTTTGCGTACTACATCGATGATGCTCTGCAATTTTATAATTCACTTTTTTCCCCTATCTTGAAACGTTTCTGACATAGGATCGCTAACTCCACTCTTTTCCACCAGGTGGCGCTTTAGGCGGTTGAATCGCGTAGCACATGTCCACTTTACTATACCTACATACCACTTTTATAACTATAGCTGCAGCTGTTCTGCAGTTGAAACAGTCGGGACTGACTTTTTTGGGCACCCACCCTGTATTTTCTTTTGATCGTAAAGATTTTACAATGGGATTTATTTCATACCAAGACCTTTTCAATAAAACAAAATGTATCGAAAACGGATCATCTGTTCAGAAGTTATGAGCTAACAAACAAAAACAAAAACAAAAAACATACGCTTTGAATTGAGAACCTCCTCCTTTTTGAAGTCGGTTAATTAGAGCATCTCTTACGAAGTTATAAGCTTACAAACACCACCAACAACACATAGCTTGAATTAAGAACACCCTCCTTTCTGAAGTTGGTTGAAGACGACTTTACGCTAATCGATGTGACCGCTTACAGTAACAGTACTTTGAACCACAGAGTATACGTGTCATCCGCTACGCTGCAAAGTGTGCAACGTAGTTCAAGTGTGCACAATGTAGGAAATTGCGAACAAACAACTACACGTTTTAAGCGTTCTATTTTTAGCAATAATGTCTAAAAACTGTCTTTTCGTAGTAAATCGAAGATGCTCTACAACTTCGTAATTAACGTTTCTCCCATCTTGAACCGTTTTTGAGACAGGAGCGCTAATTCCGCTGTTTTTCACCAGATAGCGCTTTATTTTCTTCAGATTGTAAAGAAGTTATAATGGGACCTACTTCAGACCAAGATCTCTACAATAAAACAAAAAGTATCAAGTAATCGTGTTTTGAACTATATAGCGTATGTCTCACCAGCTACGCTACAACGTGAGCAATGTAGCTCAAGTATGTATAGTGTAAGAAATTGCGAACAAAAAAATGCACGTTTTTAGCCTTGTATTTTTAACATCAATGTCAAAAATATCTTTTCGTACTAAATCGATGATACTCTGCAATTTTATAATTCACTTTTTCCCCCTGTCTTGAGCCGTTTTCGAGATAGGAACGTTAGCATGAATGTCTAAACTGTCTTTTTGTACTAAATCGATGCTACTCTTATGCTTTGTATTTCACTTTTTCTTTAGAACCGTTTTCGAGATAGGAACACTAACTCCGCTATTTTCCACCAGGTGGCGCTGCAAGCGGTTTAACCTTGTACTGCATGGCACTTTGATATACTTACATACCATTTTTATCACTATAGCTGCAGCGTTTTAGCAGTTAAAAGAGTTGGGACTGATTTTTTTGGGCACCCTGTATTTTCTTTAGATCGTAAAGATAATACAATGGGACCTATTGTAGACCAAGACCTTTTCAACAAAACGAAAAGTATCAAAATCGGAGCATCCGTTCAGAAGTTATGAGCTAACAAACATAAAAAAAACATACGGTTTGAATTGAGAACCTTCCTTCTTTTTTTGAAGTCGGTTTAAAAAAAGGGGGGCATTTATTTAAATCTCCACTAAAAATTGAATTCTTTATATTACTAGTACTATTATAATTTATTAAAATTTCTAAACCCTGCTTTTTACATGTTTCAAAAATGATGTAACAAGAGAGTTTATACCTAATTTTACGCTAAAAAAATGTATAAAGTATACTACAAATTTACATTTATCGTGTTCTATTTAAAACTTTGTCAAATTTTAAGGGATGCAGTAATCTTACAATTAGTTTGATAAATTTACTTGTTATGAAAATGACTCGAGAACGGAAAGGTACATTGCAGACTCACATCGATTTGGGTACAGTTTAAAACTTTATAATGTTTAGGGAACGTTAGAATGTTTTTGGATGCGCACAATTTTTTCGCCTACCGAGTAAAAGAACTACAAGTACTACATTATTTTCAACAGAAATCGTGATTTTGTGATAATAATATCATTTACAAACTTATATATTCCAGCACTTTCAAATGTATGAAGAAGTGTTAAAATCATGATATTCACACAAAATATGTGATCTCACAAAGAATAAAAATATGCTTAGTTATACCCTCTCTTAATTTTTCGTAACTACAAAATAAAATAATTATCTCTGACTTTCACAAAACTTTTTTCAACATCATTCTGTTCAACAGCGGTCAAATCTGATTCTCACAATTAATATTTCATACATGCAGTTTACGTACAATTTTTAGCAATTTGAGGTAGAGACATCTGGAAAATCGCATAGCAGCACCACTTGTCGGCCGATATGCATATAAATTGAATCAATAAAATGTTTCAAAATATATGTAACATACCAAATATGGGGCCTTCATATAACATGGAAGCTCAGATGTAGCCTTCCAGTAAATAGAAATTATTGCAGCGTAACAGTACCACGTGTTGACACATATGCACCCAAATTGAATCAACTTAAATTTACAAAATACCCATCTCACATACCCAAGGCCGTAACCTACGTTCATTCGCGAAATCAGCTGATTTTTTCATTAACTTAATTTTAACACTCAACATTACGTACCAAAATTTGAATCCCTCGGAAAATGTTTTTATAGCTACGGCTTTGTTCGTACTTACCCTGTTTAGTACATTTATCTGTCTTAGATGAAATATTGTCTTACCGTAAATGTAGTTAAATTGCAGCATAGTCACGCTATATTTCGGTGGATATAAACTTAAACTGATTAGCATATTTTTACCTAATATCCGTCTCGCATATTAAATTTGAGTCATTTATACAATAAAGAAAGCTGAGACATAGCCTTCACTTTAATGGGAAAAATCGTAGCATAATAGAACCCCGAAATCAAATCAGCACTAATTTATACCAACCACGTATGAAGTGTGCTTAAATTCCGCCCACTGATTTTGTGATACAACATCTACAAAATTTTATTAGCGCACACAGAGACAGACATTTTCTAAAACTGTACAAATCGTTTCAGATTAATCTCAAAACCTGTAAATTCATCGTAAATCTGAGGTAAAAAAATTTCATAAATTCAATAACTTCTTAAACATAGAGAAAGAGAAAAAGAAAAATCTCTTTTTTTGCATTTTTATGCAAAACATTAACTATTCTATTAACAATTACAAAAATATTTCTAAGAAAAGTTTTTTTATCCATGCAACCCCCCCCCCCCCTCTTTTTTTTCAATAGTTACTAAATTCTTTTGTTGAAATTATTTAAAATCATTTCACAAACAAAAGAACGAATGGTTTAGATTAAAATAAAAGTTATTTTTATTTATTTAAACAAAAAATGCTTCACTTTTCGAATTTTAAATACGAATTCATTGCGTTTTATTCCGAAAACAAGTCCATTAAAGATTTTATGTGAAGAAATGTAATTTTCTTTTTCAAAGCAAATCAACGACGAATATTAACAATGTTTCGAATATTTCAATGAAACAGACATTTATTTATGTAGACTATAAGAAGATGTTATTCACCATATGCACTACACTATATGCTTATGGCTATTCATATAGTAAAACTAGTATGTTGTGGCCACCACAAGACTTTCTTCTATATTTTCCTATACATATTCAATCAGTAACAATATTAAAAAAAAAAAAAATACGATTTTTTTTTTCCTTAGTTTTTCTTTTTTCTTTTTTTTTTTCGTTGAAAGTAAAAAAAAAAAAATCGATAACTTTGTTTTAAATTATCACAGATTTATAGTTCAACCATTCGTTTTATAGGTAATGACGAGACCTTTCGAAAGATACCCATCTTGAAAATTTACTCCCCTGGAGAGGTGACTTCCCCCCCCCAGGGGATTGGCGAGGCTCCTACACATACACAATTTTTTCCCCAGTTGACTACCTCTATTATAAATAATTCTTGTAAATTTCATAATGATTACTAAAAAATAATTCTCTTTATGCACATTTATACAGAATTTTGTCCTATATCACCATGTTAAAAATTTAGAAAAAGCGGGATGGCAACGAAACCTGTAAGACTTTTACCAAAAGTTGATAGGCACTAATTCATGTCAAGGTACAGCTACATACCAATTTGTAAGAAATTCTGTGCATAAGTTCCTGACATACAGTTGCCACAAAATTTTGTCACACACACACACAGATATTTTCTAAAAATGGTCAAATCGTGTTCTACAGCTCTCAAAACGTGTAAATCCATCAAAAACCCGAGGTCGAAAATTTTTACGAATCCAATACTTTCTTCTATTGAATATAGAAGAAAGTAAAAATGAGTATATAAATAATATCACATATACTAATTTTCATTTATTATAAAATACAATTTTTTCTACTTTATATATATATATATATATATTATTTATTCTTATATTTAATTAAGGCTAAAATAGAAAGTTCATGACCCATCACTTTTGTTTTATAATAATCACATTTATTTGATATAACTACCATTATTTCATATTCAGAAAATTTTTTATTAAATGCTTTATTCCTTTTCATATCGCTTGCCGTTCAACATTTTCCATAAGAACAAAAATGTTATCGATTAAACATTAGTATAAGAAAATTAATTATTCTTAAAAACAGTCTTTTAAAAATATTGAATCCTATTTCCTATCAAGATTTTTTTTTAAATTACAAAATATATTAGCATCATTATAGTACCATTTGGAAATATTTTATAATTATATTTTAAAAATAAGAATTTTAAAAACATACCAACTCTGACAATATTAAAACTAACAAGAAATTTATTTTAATTTGTCTTTATTTTTATATGTTTTTATTTTTAAAGAATAATTAACTTCTATTTTCATTAAGATATTATTAATGAGATGAACAAAAATAATAAAAATTTCACGTACCTTAATTTACACTTGTTAATTCACTCATAGACTGTTAATATACTGCTATGCACAAAAACTTGTTTAATCCCAGTAGACAATTCTCACTCATGTACATTGGTGAGTACAATTACTAATATGCAAAATTGGTTTGTTTCTTTGATTAGCATTAATATTTTTGTTTTAGAACTTGCCATTTATTGACAGCACATACATATCAGATTTGTTAGAACTTGCTAAGAGCAAACAATTATCCAAATTCAAAATAAACAAACTAGTTGTGATTAGTATATTCACTTCAAATCTTTCAAAAGCTAAATTAAGCAAAACGAGGTAGATTTTGGGGTACATACAAATGAAACAATTCCGTTTGCAAAGCCGTTTGCAAGCGTTCCAAATGTATCACTACAGTCGGCAGCAAAAGTATCCGAGCACTAGCAAAAATGCCTATGTAAAAAAAGCACATTTAACACTGTTTTGTTAAATAAATCCTTGTCGAGTCATGTTCTTAGTCAGTCTAAGAACATGATTCGACAAGGATTTATTTAATAAAACAGTGTTAAGTGTGCTTTTTTTATACAGGAATTTTTGCTAGTGCTCGGATACTTTTGCTGCCGACTGTATTTCCAAAAAAACGCAAAATTTAAGTCATCGAAGTTGCAAGCGTTCCATTTGTATGTAACCCATAAAGCAGTGAGTTAGACGTGGGTATTACAGTCGACAGCAAAAGTATCGGAGCACTAGCAAAAATTCCTATATAAAAAAAGTACACTTAATACAGTTTTGTTAAATAAACTCTTGTCGAATCCTATTCTTAGTCAGTCTCAGAACATGATTCGGCAAGGATTTATTTAACAAAACAGTATTAAGTATACTTTTTTTACATAGGAATTTTTGCTAGTGGTCGGATACTTTTACTGCTGACTGCACGTCGTTATTCGTCGCTATAGGCAATTTACGACAGCCTGGAACACACTCTTAAAAATAATTCAACTGTTATCCTCCACGGTGAGAATGGCTCCCGCATTCGGGTTATTGTCCATAGTGTAGCACTAGTGAGTAGTGCGACGTAAAACCAATCAACTCTCAACTCTCAAAGCTCGCTTCTGTGAACTCTCTAGAGGTACAGACGACAGCAAACGTATCCGAGCACTAGCAATAATCCCTGTCTAAAAAAGTATACTTAATACTACTTCGTTAAATAAATCCTTGTCGAATCATGTTCTTAGATTGACTGAGAACATGATTCGACGAGGATTTATTTAACAAAACAGTTTTAAGTATACTTTTTTGGCATCGGAATGATTGGCTAGTGCTCGGATACTTTTGCTGCCGACTGTATTATTTTGGATAGGAACATGGAGGATATTCCGGCCACGACGGATTTTATATACAGTCGGTAACAAGTGTCCGAACGCTAGCAAAAATTCCTATGTAAAAAAAGTACACTTCATACGGTTTTGTTAAATAAATCCTTGTCGAATCCTGTTCTTAGTCAGTGTAAGAACATGATTCGATAAGGATTTATTTAACAAAAACATATGAAGTGTACTTTTTTTACATAGGAATTTTTGCTAGTGTTCGGACACTTTTGTTACCGACTGTACAACAGCCACCATTAATGTACACGATGGTCTTCGGGCTGTCAAACCCGCACTGGTCAGATATATACATAAAACAATAATTAGTTAAATAAAAACAACTGACTTTTGATAATACAACTATGGAAGTAAATAAAATACAGTAAAAAAATTGGTGTTAAAAAAGAATAAATAAAACACTTTTAAAGCAAACGCCATAGACAGGCAAAAATTCGCAACATTTGTTTAAGATTAAGGTAATTTAAGCAGAGTTTATTTTCTCTAGCCGACATTATTGACCCTTCGAGCTTCCAGTTCAGAATAAAATTGATCCTTTCCTACCAATTAATACAGTTGTTTACATCTAGTCGTAGACGAACAGGAAATTTTCTCAACTATTGCAACGTAATCAATAGTTAAAAAAAAAAAAAAAAAGAAAGAAAACTGAAAAATGCAGAAATACCCTACCACTTTGATGATTCACTGGTGCACATATTTTCGCCTGCTTGAGGTTTGTGTTATTATTTAGACCCGAAAATTTTGTTACCAGTTTTTATAATTTACGGTATTTGCTTACGAAGTTTTTATTTACTGATACAGTAATGGGATAGCTACCTTAAATTTTTTACTGCGCAATTAAAGCTCGAATCTGAAATCGATCATTTCATTCGAATCTGAAAGACAACCAGCACTAGCTGATTACCAATATTTCTGAAAGTTATTCTTTCTCGAGTAGTCAGTGAAAGAACAGAAGGTGTGGCGGTATGTGGTCCCCTTTAAATTGTGGTATAGCTTCAAGTGCTTGACTTCGCCCACAGTACAAAAGCTGTAGTGCAGCCATATCTTCAACTTAAGTTAATGTTTAAAATTTGGATTAAATGTCCTCAAACCACACTTAAGGATAGTGTCTATCTCACTGCACAAAATCAAATGTGAATCTCATGTGAAAAAATAATTCACTTGGATTTTCTAATTATATGGTCGAAGTTGTGTGGGTTTATGGCTGGGATTGCGGTGCCTCGCTCAACACTATCTTACGCACAAACTCTGTCTTAAGATGTAAACAAAACGCAAGTCGTATTGCAGTGTCTCACTATCTTACGACAACCTCAGAGCTATCTTAAGTCGAATCGTAACTCGATGCGCGCGCAATCACAACATAGCTCGCTCTGCGTCTCCCATTGGCTGGCTGGCTTTCTCTTACGAGGACACGCGGAGGACTTACGCTTGAGGCACCGCAATACCAAGTTAAGATCGTTCTTAACCACGCCCATCTAAGAAAGTTCGTAACATTTAAGAAAAGACTTAAGAACGAGGCACCGCAATCCCAGCCTATATCACACTAGAACTACGCAATGCGCAATATTGCTCTAATGTGTAGTGACCATATAAGAGTACCTTCATAATACAGGGTGAATATGATTAAAGTTACGATTTCAAAACGCTATAATTTTTAAACTACCCATCAGAGCGATTTGATATTTTCCCAGAGCAATCGTGAGGCAATGAAATTTTGTTTGGAGGAAAAAAGTATAGTTCCAACATGTTCCTATAGATGGTGATGTCAGGGGAAACGCCTAAATGGACTCATTAAACACGGGAATGTTGTTAGAAACACAGTGGAATAGCGTAAAACAATAGACTTCAAGGGTTTACTACAGATTTTTTAGCAAAAAGACAAGAATACGTGTTTGCAGCGGAAACAGTCATAGTGAAAAAAGAAAAAGAGGAGCTTCATGAAACAAATAGTTTACGGATAACTAACGGCACATTTTGTAACTTTTTTTTTTTCCAAACAAAATTTCATTGCCTCACGATTGCTCTGGTAAACTATCAAATTGCTCTGATGGGTAGTTTTAAAATGATAGCGTTGTGAAATCGTAACTTTAACCCTCTAATGCCCACTATAAAAAATTTCCAAACAAAAAAATTTTTTTTAGTTGAAACAGAGTTCTTTTAGGTCAAATAAATCAAATATGATTAAAAATTTTGAAATAAAATATTTTTTTAATGTTTTTTAAATGGTAGCAAATATGCTACCATGGGCAGATTAGAGTACAAATCAAAAGATTTTCAAAAATTTTAAAAATGATTTTTTGTGATTCAGTTTGGGTTAATTTGGTTTAAATACAATTATTTACAAATGATAAGCTCTAAAACAATTTCTGTCTCTGTTAAAACAAAGATATTTGTCACAGTTTTCGATTTTATCTTGTGTAAGTGTTCCTATACATAGCACCTTTGTCGTTTCGAAATAAACAATAGCCAGTGATGCACAGTCCTTTGATCCGAAAAGTAAAAAATTGTTGAAAACTAAACATTTAGGGTTAAAATAGTTATATTTAGGCTTGAACAATTATATAATTCTTACTGTTGGTGGTTCATATGAGCGAATTTGTTTATTTATTTATTTATTCTTTTCTTCCAGATAATTTTTGTCGATATATTGGATAAATCCCTTTTCAAATCATTCGTATATGCTATGGCATCTTTTTTTTTTTTTTTTTTTTTTTTTTTTAATCATATTTCTTCCTCTCATTCTGTGGAAAGGTGCATGGATGAAAGAAAAAGAAATAGAAATCAAAATTTTATTCAAAATTCCAAAAATTTTAGAATTAAATTTAATATTATTCAATAAATAAAATACAATCATATTAAAATACTTTAAGAGATTTAATAAAAGATTAAAAATTGAAACTCAAAATGAATTTCCGAGTTTTCTTCTTTCTTTTCTTTTTCTTTTTTTAAACATATATACATGTTAAAATATTTTTAAAATAGAAAAATATTGAAATTTAAACTTACAAAATTTAAATCTATAAATGACATTTGAGGCTATATTATTCGTAAGATTATAAAGAATTAAGTTCATGAACTGAGTTCAATATAAAAATGTATTTTCTTCAGAGAACTGCTAGGCTTAGATACACAAATGCCCATGGTAGCATATTTGCTACCATAAATTTTAAAAGTCATTTTAACATTAAAAACAAATTTTATTTAAAAGGTTTTGTACCATGTGATAAAGTAACTCTTTTACTTTGCATATATCGTAATTATCGGCTTTTTTATTAATAAAATATTTCTAAAATCAACTAACAATTTACCTCTTAAAACGTGTTTGCTATTTTAGCTGCATCTATGTTCCTTCTAAATTTTTTTCTTTAGGTTGGTGCTAAGATCTATGCCTAAAATTTGCAAATAATACAGGAGGGAGGTTCCAATTTTTAATTTATGATCCAAAAACAACATTTCATGGCGTTCCTGTTTTAAAAAGTTAGAGTTTAATGCATGGTAGCAAATATGCTACCATGGGCATTAGAGGGTTAATTATAATCACCTTGTATATTAGTATTAATAACTGTTGCAGTTACCTAATTACAGCGGTATAGTTTATGCTAAATAAATGAGGACGCAAACGGTAATAATTATGATAAATAAATTACATTCTACAATTTTTCAAAATTTAGCGAAACGATTTCAAAATATGGACTGTCTTCGAAATTCGAGGACATTTGGTCACTATAACTCTAGTACGAAGTTAGTGCAACAAGTGACCATAAAATGGCGACGAGACACCTAAACCCTCTCACCATCGTCTTGGTGGGGGAGGGGGGGGGGGCGTTTCCTCCACAGAGGATCAAAATAGTGATGGCATGTCTCCTAACCACACTTAGAGGTGAATTCCAGACCGTCGCCAATTTCCTTCTGCAACTTCTTAGCTATAGTTAGACTTTAAACCCACTCAATCTAAAAACCAACCACCGTTTAACCACTTTCGGAATAGTTGATTTAGCCTGGTTTTAATTACAACATCGAATGGTACATCTGGTTACGGAATAGTTAGTTCTCTGGCCTTCAGATCCCAGTTGCAGCGTTCGAATTGTGGTTAAGCAGAGATGTTCGAAGTGATTCGGAAATATTTTAAGCAGTAAGTCCCGGTCCACAGATTATTATACAGATAGGGCACTCCCGTATATTCTTCGGTAACAAAAATTTGACTGCAATGACCCTATTGTCAACGGCTGTAAGTTTCTCGAGCTCTCCAGCTTACGCAGTCGCTCGTCTTATTTTTATTGTATCTATGTTCATATCGTAATATTAGTGCAACGTTAAACCCAACATCCAACCAACTAACCATTGTATTGATGTTTACGTTTGACAACTTTGTTATTGTTTACGAACTTGATTGTCGAAAGCAATTTATTTTAATAAGCAAGTACTAAATATTAAACAAATAAATTTCGAAAATATACATAAACCAGAAATATTTTTTTCATTTTAAAGTATTTTGTATTATTTAAACCAAGCAATGTTAAATATTTAAGATTTCATACCATATTGCTATTTCAGCATTACAGTTTGTTATATCAATTTTTACACTTGAACACGAATGTGTTTGGCAAAATTTATTTTCAAAAATAATAAAAATTAGTTTTATTTCTTAGAAAATAGCTGTGAATGTTATGATTTTGTGAATTTAAAAGTAGTAGAAAAAGTGAAGGAAAGAAAACTTCACATACGTTTTCGTTTGGCAACTTTATTAATGTTTACAAACTTGATTGTCAAAAGCAATTTATTTTAAGAAGCAAGTGCAAATATTAAGAAAATAAACTTTGAAAATATACATAAAATAAAAAAAAAATTTCATTTGAAAGCATTTTGTATTATTTAAACCAAGTAATAACGTTAAATATTTAATGATTTCTTACTGCTATTTCAGAATTACAGTTTGTAATTTTAATTTGTACTTGAATATCAATATATTTGAAAGCATTTTGTATTATTTAAACCAAGTAATAACGTTAAATATTTAATGATTTCATACTGCTATTTCAGAATTACAGTTTGTAATTTTAATTTGTACTTGAATATGAATATATTTGACAAAGCATATTTTTGACAAAGCATATATATATAAATTCACGTCATCGAAATTGCAAGCGTTCCGTTTGCATGTAACCCTATGGGTAAATGTTTGTATTCTACAGAGAAATTAATAGAAAAATGCAGAATGAGAAATCGTCTGGGGTGGAAAACAATCGATGGTTTAGTCTCGAACAAAATATTTTAATTACTAATATTAAATACATTTGTAATGGTGGTAGTTTTTAGTAATTTTACGTTATATAATTTATATATATATATATATATATAAATAATTATCTCTCTCTCTCTCTCTATATATATATATATATATATATATATATATATATATATATATATTGTTGTTGTTTTGTTTGTGTCGGTCTACCCCTTATTCTCTCTCTCATCACAGTCGATCCCACAATCCAATATGGAGAAATTGAAAAGTCAATCCTGTGAGCAAACAGATTTTCTTTCCTTCTAAATTCCATTTACTTTATTCGATATAAAAGGAATTTTTAATAGTGCTTCCCTATCCGTAATCTAAAATAATAATAAAATAATATTTAGATGTTTACTCATCAGATTAAACAAATTAAACATTGAACACAAGGATTTTAATTTAGTTATTAAAAACAGTCATAAAATACGAACGTGCTTTGAGTATTTCAACATTAATTACATACAATGTATTCTAAAGTTTTAAAAACGCGAAAATCATAATGATTAAATTTAATTTAAATGAGCTGTGAAAGCATAAGCTAATTTAAATGAGTTTAAAAGTGAATGAAAATTCAGTAAACTGTATTTTTCGAAAAGTAATGCCTTTATTTAATAAAATCCTTTGTTTAACAGGTAATTATTCATTCAATTTAGAACAAGCATTCGGATTTCGTTTATTACTTAGCACTTTTTAAAAGAATGAGAGATCAATTGACTAATTAATTATTTAAAGTTAGTTTAAAATTAAAAAAAATCGTTGTTCGAAAGAAATATATTTAAGTATAAATTTTTTTAACAAATTCATTTCGCGTAATTTCTTTGTTTCCGCTTTGATAATTATCTGATATAAATTTTCAAATGAAATATTCAGATTTGACAGAAGCGGAATTCCAAATATAAAAACTATTTCACTTGCACTATTAAACTACCACCTTAATGTTTTAAAAGAATTTTTATCGGTCGTTTTGTAATTTACAATTTTAATTGTAGAGACACAATCTTCTTTCACATTGTTAATGATAATAACCTTATTGAAAGTTTAATCGCATTTTTATGTTTAAAAGCTTTTACATAGTAGCTGCATTTATATTGTATACATTTTCGAATTAAGCACGTTATTTTGAATAATTAAAATTAAAATATGTAAAAGATTAATATAGCATTTTTTTTTCACATGTAGATTTTAATATTTTTGCAAAAAAGACAATTTTTTTCATCTATAATTCCCAGTAAGAATTTTGAAATCTGTCTCTTTGCTTAACATACTCTCTGCTTAACGTTTTACTTATTTACTATGAAGTAAAGCTGATGATTGTGAAAATGTTTCTTTCTATTTTCATATATATTTATTCGTGTATATGAATGAGTACGTACAAATATTTTAAAGGAATATAAACAAAAACTTAGTGCCCCAGTAAAAAATAAATAAACAGAGCAATTCTTGGGAAAGTAGCCATTCACTTTCTGATGCTAAACTGATTGAATAAAATGCATTGCAGCTTCTACTTTTAAACTTTTAATGGAGGTAAAACCAAAGATACTGATATTGTGAAAAGGCAGCTAAAATAAATAAATAAATAAATAAATAATAAAAATAGGCAAATTTGAATATTTTCGGTAATATGATTTTCGAAGATTACTTTAAGTTTACAGTACGAACTTCGAATCGAAACCGGAATTTATTTTCTCTTTAGGGGAGTGCTTTTAATAATGAGATACTGGGAGCTGGTACGGACCATTAACTGTGAATTATATATATATATATATTTATTTATTTATTTATTTTATGTTATAAATATATATAGTAACATACTGCACTGTATCACACTATAAAGAAAATATTGTAAGTTGATGAAATTAAGGAATCTTAATTTCGTCAACTTAGTGAAACAGTAGTTCTTAATCAAAATGAAGATATTTATTTTATTATTGTTAAATAGTTACGTTTCTATATTTCTGTATCGTCGAATAAGTTATTGCTATATTATTGCGACAGTGCTGCTTTTCTTCATAGCATTTTTCTTCTCTTTCAGCTACGTGGGTCGGCGGTGGTTATATAAACGGCACGGCGGAAGCCATATACAGCAGCGGCATTGTCTGGTGCCAAGCACCATTTGGATATGCCCTGTCTTTAGTTATCGGTAAGTTTTGCTGTTTTTTTTATCTTCACTTAAATAATTTACTTCATGAGTCCAGGTTCATATAAATACTATTAATATAAAAATGCATTTTTTTTTCCTTTTTCATAATGCTCCGATTTCGGTAACATCCTTAGTTTCTCCTAGTAAATAAAGCCACTAGTGGCTGAGAGTTTCTGCTCTCAAATCTAGTGGACGAGAGGTACTGGGTTCGAAACAAAATTGCGCTCTTCGATTTCTCTGATCCATTCTTAGAAACTCGCTTTAAATATGCGTTAATTCCCCTTAGTAAGACTTCCATGAAGAGCATTTCCTCCAGGTTTAGATCTTTCTCCTTAACCCATATACCATATCACCATCTATAAACTGGAAAAAATGTATTTTTAAGGAAAAAATATACCTACTAGACATTAGTATTGAAGTGACGAAGATTTAGGGAGGCATACTATTGTAACAATCGCAGATATCGTAGATCACTGTCGGATCACACACTCCGCAGCAAAAGTATCCGAACACTAGCAATAATCCCTGTCTGAAAAAAGTACACTTAAAAAGTACACGTAAATCCTTGTCGAATCATGTTCTTAGACAGACTAAGAACATAACTCAACAAGGATTTTTTTAACAAAGCAGTATTAAGTGTACTTTTTTAAGGCGGGGATTATTGCTAGCGCTCGGATACTTTTGCTGCGGAGTGTGTGATCCGACTTGTGATCTACGATAGCTGCGATTGTTACAATAGTATGCCTCACTGTAAAAAAATGTTGTAATTTTTCCTGCACTTTCTGCGGTATATTTTCAAGTATTTATGCTGTGAAATAAATTCAAGCACTAAATGCTGTAAAATCGACTTCCTGTGGACTTTAGACAGGAACATCTGCTTGTGGAAGCATAACATCTGCGTCTCTGAACTCAGATGCAGATGAACCATGAACGAGGAATGAACAACGTAAAGAGCATGGAATGAAGAATGTCCATTCATCAGAAAGGTTAGTTTTTAATTTTTATATTAACATTTTGTATTAATTAATTAAAATTTCGTTAAAACGCATTAGTTGTAAACATATTGTAGCATGTCTAGTTCATGACAACTATAACTTTTCTCTTAACGATTTACAATTAATTAAAAAAAAAAAATGTTTCTTATTAATCATTCAGTATAGTCATTTTAAAGGTTTTTCATACAATTACATTTATGAAGTTATATGCCGGCCAAGGAAGTGCTAAATGCACTTTTTTATATGAACAGATTTATGTTAACGTGTATAAACTTGCACTCATGAAATTCAACAAAAAATATTAATTATTTATTAAACAATTTATCATAACAAATTGAACATGTTTATGATTACAAATTAATTTTTAACCCTAGAACACTAGTGGTACGTAAATTTTACGTGCGGTCTTCATTTAATGGTTTTTTCTGCACTTTCCCTACTATCGATACACTTGTTTGAGTTTGAGTGCTTCGAAATAATTATTCAGATAATGAAAAAATAGTAATATTGGGTAAAACAGCAAATAATTAAACATATTTAAAAACAATATTAATGTAATATAAGCAAATAAAACGACTTTTATATGAGCGCGTCAATTTTAGGTATCTCTAGTGATAGAGTATTTATGAACACGCTAGTGTTCTAGGGTTAAAAGATTTTCTTAACTTGAACTTGAAATGTATTCCCTTTGACTTCAAGATAAATAATATAACAAGTATAAAAACATAGTCCTTAAGATATTATTTGACTTTTTTTTTTTTTTTTTTAATAGCAAAGAATGTTTGCATGACAGTATGATGCACATAGTTTATTTTAAAATTAAAAGAGGTATATTTCTGGGGCCGAATCAGTGCAAAAATTGGGAGCGCTTTAAGGTCATATTCAATGACCTTGAATGTTCCTTGTCATATTCAATTTCATATTAAACTTAATTTATGTAGAGATCCTTAGAGCTTAATTTGAAGATTTTATTAGGTCATTTTAAACGAAATTCTAATTTTAAATTCCAAAATTTTCTTTATTTTAAGAATTTTAATACCAATTTAAATAGAGGTAGAATTATAAAAAAAAATTTAAATAATTAATTTAACTAAATCAGGATGAAAGTTCTTTTGTTTCAGTATAGCTTACAAATTCGCCTTCGGCGACCAGTGGGTTTGCGATCCTTCAGAAAACTCACCGTATTAAACTCCTGCTCGGTGACGTCTTCGACGTTGTTTTCCTGTTTCAAAATCTACGACCGCCTGTTCACTCACCCTGCAAACACTTTTGAAAATTCTGCCTGTAGCAAATTTCGACAATCAGCCGAAATTTGGCGCCAGTTTCATTCTATACCCGTTTTATAATCTGAACCTGGATGTTTGCTCACCATCCAAACGACCTTTGAAAAAATTGGCCAGACAACTACGCTAGTTTAAATTTATGTGTATATCGGCTGACAGGTAGCGCTGCTGTAAATTAACTGTGATCCGATAGTGGGGTTTTTGAATCCCGGAAGATTTTTCTCTCTTTTTTATTTATTGAATTTATTTTGTTTTATGTATTTATATATTTATTTTCAAAATCGATATCTGCTATAACAGATATACCTATTGAAATTAGATTTTATATTATATTTATCTGCTTTTTTAAATAATCTTACGTTTACTGTTTCCAGAATTTTTAATTTCTGTAGAATTCGAAACACCCTCCTTTTTTTTCAGGACATTTTCCAGCCATTATTCAGTAACGATAATTTTTTCGTTTATTTTATGATAAAAATTGCCATTCAGATTTTGAAAATATCTTGAAGAAAGACGGAAACTTCCAGCCCTGAACTTTTGTCATGAAATAAGCGATTAGAACGAGAGATCTATTTCTTTCGGACAAAGTAGAGTAAATGAAAAAATTTTTTTTCTTTTTCCCTTTGGCACCAAATAGAAATAGCATAAAGGAAATTTTAAAACATTAATATATATGTAACTGCTGCTAAAGAACGCAATTTCATATTTTAAGGAAAAGAATGTGCTATTTTTATTTTTATTGATTTATTTATTGCGCTTTTTAAATATTTTGACCAAATTAAATAATAATAATAATAATAAATAAATAAATAAATAAATAAATAAGGATTTTATTGTTTTTTTCTCGTTTTTTTTGAAAAATCAATATAAACGAGAAAAAATACATATATTGGATTCGTAAAAATTTTCGATCTCCGTTTTTCGATGGATTTAAACGTTTTCGAATGTCCTGAACACGATTAGTTAACTTTTAGAAAAATTGCTAAAGAAAAAGATTTACTTTTCTCCCCCCCCCCACCCCCACCCCATACAAAATAATTTGCGTTTAAAATGCGCTCAAAAAAAACCCAAAACCTGTATCGACCGACTACTGCAATTCGATTTACCCGTAATAATCTGTATATATATATACGGTAAACTCTCGATTATCCGCAAACGGATTACACACGTTGTGGATAATTCGTGGAGCGGGAAATGGGCGAAATCAGAGGAATTTTTTTTTTTTTTCTTTTTTTTTAAAATCATCAACAATAAACAGATACAAATGATAGCTTAAAAAAAAAAAAAAAAAAAAAAAAAAAAAAAGTAAATGTAAAGAATTATGTGGTTTTTGCTTTATTTGTTCTCCAGTAGAATTCGCTATCAAACACGTCAAGATTTCAATTTATTTCAAAACATTGATGTGACCGCTTTTTTTTTTTTTTTCTTTCACACCTGTTTTCCTGGCGGGTACTTTCTTTAATATTCAATTGTAATTAAATATTGGAGAATATTTTTCTACAAAAAGAGTGGTGTGAAAATGTGGCGGTTATTCACAATTCTGTGGAATAAACTAAATGTTTGCATGTCTGCGGTACTGTTTAATTTAGAGCATAAATTAGATTACAAATTGAACCATGGCTTCATCTTAAGTTCACTTTTTTTCTTTATGTTTTTTACATCCTATAGTATATGAAGTACAGTCAAACCTCGTTGACGTGAATTACTTTTAACATGAACTGTTTCCACAATCCCCGTCAAAAAGAAGATTAGTTACTGATAACATGAACTACTGATAACATGAACAAATTTTTTATCCCCCATGAGATTCACGTTAATGAGGTTCGACTGTACAAATTATTTTACTTTTTATAAATATTTTCATTGTTTGTATTACGTTTTATATACCAGGGGTGGCCAACCCGCGGCCCGCGGGCCGCATGCGGCCCACCGCATAGTTTCTTGCAGCCCGCGAGGAGGCTAACGATATTTAAAGTTTGACAACTTAGGTTAACGAATCAAAAATTAATAAATACGTTCTGACTTTTCGAAGTGAAAATACCTTTCAACGGTTATGGTAGATAAGGAACTGTTGTAATGGAATGTTATTAGGTCCATTATTCATTCTTTTTATTATAGTTTTAATATATAGTCGTAATTTGTTTACAAATCTATTGTTAATTTATGAATGAAAATAATTTAAATTAATGTATTCTTCTCCGAATTTTCACCCTGCCCTTCTCCGAAAAAAGTATATACATACATGAATCATATACTCACAAACATATATACACATATGCATATGTACAGTCATAAAATAATAATAATAGTAATAATTTCCTCCCCGACTAATTTCGCCGTAAATCACCGTAGAAACTAGCAGCTGATGCCTAACGATTGGTAATGACATCTAATTTTTAATCCAAAAAACTTGTCGAAATTGCGGATTGCCTTAACAAAAAAAAAAAATAAATAAATAAATAAAATAAAAGAAGTTGATGCCAGTTTTAATATGTATACATCCCTTAAGCAAAATCTAACTAAACCGTCTAAACTAGGCCTTATTTCTAATCGATTGGCACCAGTCGCAAGTCTCTACATTAATTTACCGCGGAATTAGTCGGTAAAGGAGAGGGGGGGGAGGATTTTTTTATGACTGTACATACAGTGTGGCCCGAAAAAATAAAATATATTTCTAATGCGGCCCACCAAGTGTTTTGGGTTGGACAGGCCTGTTATATACGATACATTCAAGTTTTTAAGCTAGAATGCATTTTATGTCATTTCAATTTCATGTTCAGCCTTTTTGTGGTTTATGTACGAGACTCATGGCTCTCAATTTTGCGGATAATCAATTATGCTGTATCTATATACATGTATGTTCAAAAAAAAAAAAAAAAAAAACATTAACATCTTTTAACGCAGATTATAAACTAAGCATGTCAAAACGGAAATCAGAAATTCTCGCTGAGTAAGATAAACAAATACTGGATGAAAGTTGAAAATGAACCCGATGAGTTTATTCACTCTAAAACGCCTGAGCATCACAGTTTTCCTTCAATCAAAGACACTGACCATACCACAACTATGACTTTTATATACTGTAGATATTGAATGAAAGGCTTGCTTTTTATTTTTTTCCTCTGTCTCAAAGTGCAAGCGAATTACTATAAATTTATAACTGTCTATCATTAATTTTAATGTGTTAGTGTATGTTTAATAGGAGACACATATAAATTTGGTGTTAGAGATTTTTACATTTTTAATTTTTTTTTACGTTTTAAGATTTAAATAAAAGAAAAAAAAAAATCTTAACTTTTTAACGGAATGACACCTTACAACATTGAAAGAACGAGCTCTGGCATTCCATTATTTAATATTTTAATTATAATAAAGCACAATCACAATAACTATATACATCGCGCGCAGTAAACAGAACATTAGGATACATAAGAACGAATATTCTTACAGGCCGCTGCCTGCGGCCCATGGCCACAGGGGCGTCTTACACGAAAACAGCTACACCTCTCAACGAGAGCCGACGAACTTCTGACTTCTAAAACAAAATGTTTTCACTTCATTTTAATGATCGGCAAAATATCATTAGATATTTTGCCGAGAATGGCGACAGCGCCGTCTATATTCTTTTAAATGATAGGAAAGATGGCTCAATATCGATAGGCTATTTAATATATTCGTAAGAGTTTGAATTTAGCGCTACAACTTTAAATATTATTTCTTCCTTTCTTTTCATTTTTTTCTTTTAATTTATTCCCCTGTTTATTTATTTATTTTTACGCAATAATAACATTATATACTTTAAAAGAAAAAAAAAAAAAAAGGTAGCATTTTCTTGTTCTAAGCATTAGTTAATAAACCATATGGCATTTTTAGCAGTCATAGCTACGTTTAAAAATAAAACTGCAATTAAATATCAACCCTTCAAAATCATTTAGAATTTCTGTAATCGCTTTTTAAGAGTATTATGGCTGACACAAAGAAATCTCCCCCCCTCTCCTTTTTTTCCCGTTTAACCCATATCCTACCAAGCATTGAAAAAATGTTTTTCAATGTCTGTGTACACACAAAATCAAAAAACTTACCAACTTTTCATTAGTTTAATCGGTACAGGCTGTCCTTATAGTAGGACAATAATTTAGGACATTTGGAAATATAAGGAAAACAGACCATCTATATATATAATAATAACACGAGACTTGGCGTTGGAATATTAAAACCCAAATAAACTACTACGTCAGAAACGCCAAAGAAAAATATTGGAAATGCATACAGCTGTTTCGGTAGCCTATAGCGTACCGTCTTCAGTGCAAAAAGGATTCTGAATCAGGAGAAGTGCTCGTATAGTGCTCGTTCAGGAGAAGTGCTCGTATACGAGCACTTCTCCTGATTCAGAATCTTTTTTGCACTGAAGACGGTACGCTATGAGCTACCGAAACAGCTGTATGCATTTCCAATATTTTTCTTTGGCGTTTCTGACGTAGTAGTTTATTCGGGTTTTAACATCTATATATTTTATATATATATATATATATATATATACTTATATAATTGTTTTACCAGTACAAAGTGTAGAATATTACTTCAATAAATTTGTATATCCATTATTCTTGAATGTAAAACCTTTTAAGTAATAATATGTTGAAAATGTAATGAATAAATCTTTAAAAATCGTCATTTTAAAAATTAAAAAAACATATATTAAACGTTAATTTAAACTAACGATAAAGACACATATGTATTTATTAGACTTTTAAATAATATATCGTCTTTAATTTGAATTAAAATATTCAAAAGAATTTATATAAACATCACTTATGCATAGTGTCCTATTTTAGGACGAGGGTGAAATATGGGTTAAACAGTTTCACACACTTTTATAAAAAATTATTAGTCTTTAAGTTTACATTAAAAAAAAAAAAAAAAAAAAAAATGCTGTGAGATATTTTAGTGCATGAATAAGAAATACTTGCCTATTTCTTGTATTTACAAATAAAAAGGAATTTTTTTTTTTTTTCAAGCATGTGAAAAAGTAATGGATTCAGGTTTCATAATGGCCTGGCCTTAGTATGTATATATATATATATATTTCTAAAAAAGGAATTCTGAGTATAAATAATAACCAAATGAACCTAATAAAAATTTCCAAATTTTATTCAGTGTGTATTTGTGGACTAATTTAAACATTTCTGTTATAATGTGAGAATTGAAGGTGTTTGTCTGCCCTTGGGACCTAGGTTCGAGGGGAGTACACTCAATAGCAGTTTTCCTGTGAGTTTTGGAGAAAAAACACGGAAAATTCCGTACGGCTGTGCGAATGGACATGACCTGGTTTTGAACTAGCTTTCTACGAGTCGGGTCGACTTGAGAACATCATTCAAAAAAAAAAAAAAAATTACAATTGAAAGCATGAATTTGTAGACATAATTATAGCTCTTTAACTGATTTTAGACACGTGTCGGAGCTCCGTTTTCCTATACGCGGATACCCACCTGAAAAAAAAAAAAAAAAAAAAAAAAAAAAATCCGTGTAAGCATGACAAAAAAATATCCGTATACGTTTTCTTTTCTTCAACAAATCGAAAACTGATCATCTATAGAAATTGTATGAAAATTTTAAAGTACTGTATTAAAATTTTTACTTACTATTGTTAATATATGTATATATATATATATACACACATATAAGAAATACAACATAACCTTGCTTTTACGTTTTGATAATTTAAATTATTTCTTAATTTACATTTTTTTTTTTTTTTTTTTTTTTTTTTTTTAAGATATCTTTATTTTCAATGAATTTTAATCCTCACTTTTATGTTAATGAAATTTTGAATTTTCTTCCATTTACATTTGTATATGCAGAAAATATACAGGGAATACTTGTTGTAATTTAATTAAAAAAAGTAATGTAAAATAAACACAGAAAGGAAACGAATGCCATCAAGGCAGATTATATTCTTTAGCGCCTTCTCTAGAACAAATAAATAATGCACCAAACAAAACTGTCACCGGAGGAAGCTAAGTTGCTGATTATGGGAATTTAAAGTGATCAATGACCCTTAAATAGCAGATGTTTAACTGTGAATCACATACATGCTACACAAATTATTATACTAAAGTTAAACATCCACATTGGAAAAAAGCAATAAAGAATAATACATCATTTTTTCCCCAGACTATAAGTATTAAACAATAAATTACGAACATTTAAATTGAAGTGCATTTTTTACTTTCTTCTATATTCAATAAAAGAATTGGATTCATAAAAATTTTTGACTTCGAGTTTTCGACGGATTTACACGTTTTGAGAGGTCTAGAACACGATTTTATCATTTATAGAAAATGTCTGTCTGCCTGTGTGTGTGTGACAAAAATTTTGTGGCGACTGTATCTCCAGAACTACTGTTCAGAATTATATATGAATTTATATGTAGAGGCACCTTGACCTAAATTAGTGCCCATCAAATTTTGTCAACCGATCAACAGGTGGCGCTGCTATCAGCAATTTTCGAGATTTAGGAGGAGGCTATATCTCAGGTTCTATTGAGTATAATCAAACAAAGCTTGAAATGTGAAAAGGCTATTACGAGACATTATGATGATCCAATTTGAATTCTTATCGGGTTATAAAAACGTACTTTTTAAGATGCCATTTATAGGCAATAAAAATGCATACTTTGGATATTTAGTGTTAGTTGTCTCTTAAGATGCAAATCATTTGCATTCATCCTGCTAGATAATAATAATAAAAATAAATAATTAAATAAATTATTTGCACTTAGTAAAATATAGGAAAGTATAAAAGAAAGTCTTGTGGTGGCCACAACAAACTAGTTTACTCTTGAAGTTAACAATTTACATAAATCGTTAAAAATTATCATTGATCTATTTTTCAGATTTTTTAATTTTTAAACTAAACAATTAGTGATTACATTTCAAATTATTTTTTAAATAATTTACCAACTGTATGACAGTGAAAATTTACCTTATTTTATAATTTAAAAAAGTTTTGTATGATTTTTAGATGAATAAGTAATTTTTAATTAATTTTCGGGTTTCGGATCGGGTTCGGGTCTAAAGACAGCGGGTTTGGGTCGGGTGCGGGTCGTAAAAATTTCTCTACTGTGGGTTCGGGTCGGGTTTCGGGTTGATATAAAATTCATCTGTCGGGTTCGGGTCGGGTGTGCAGGACTCTAGGTTAGACCTTAAAATTTCATAGCAATGAGTGAAAAGACAAAGTATAAACAGAAAGCAACCTGATAGCTACGAAGAAACCGAAACTAATTAGAAAACGCTTATTCTACGCTTACGTCATCAATAATCGATTGTAAAATCGTTCGATTATTAAAATCACTCGAAAGCAAATCACTCGATTATCAAAATCATTCGATTATTCCCATTTCTACCGCCTACACTCAGTGATGCCAGATGGTCGAAAATTATTTCCCCAAACAGGTCTTCAAATTTTCCCAAATCAGGGTGTTTTTTTTTTTTTTTTTTTCGAAAAAATCCCCAGCTTGATTTCTACTAAAGAGGAAAAATAAAAATTTCCTAAAAAAAAAAAAAAAAAAAATCAAGCAGATTTTTCTATGATTTAAACTCAGATTGTTCCCCAAATAAAGGCAATTTTTGAAAAAAATCCCCAAATAACAATAAGGCTATTGAAAGGCTCTAGTCGTAGGGATAAATCATTATGTTGCCAACATTGACAGAAAGTTGAAGAACTCCCCAAAATAGTCCCCAGAAGCCTCGAAAATCCCCAATCTGGCATCACTGCCTACACTGTAAAAAAAAAAAAAAAGAAAAGAAAAGAAAATCAGTATTTTACAACAAAAGGTGCTGGCAACACGGCTGCCAACACAGTTGCTGTAAAATTTACAAGCTGCTGCTTTTACGGTACTGTAAAATTTACTGCACTTTGCTGTGAATTTTTCAATGTGTTGTTTTTAGTAGTGCTGTAAAATTAACTGCACTTTGCTGTGAATTTCACAAGATGCTGTTTTAAAAAGTGTTGTAAAATTAACTACACTTTGTTGTAAATTTTACAACACTTTTTAAAACAGCATCTTGTAAAATTCACAGCAAAATGCAGTTAATTTTACAGCACTACTAAAAACAGCATCTTGTAAAATTCACAGCAAAGTGCAGTAAATTTTACAGCACCATAAAAAACAGCAGTTTGTAAATTTTACAGCAACTGTGCTGGCAGCCGCGGTGCCAGCACCTTTTGTTGTAAAATACTGAATTTTTTTTTTACAGTGCTCCCTAAATAATATTTCCCATTTTTTTCTAAATGCTGTACTTATATTGATTTTTAACATATTTGCATGATGTTTTCCAGATTGTAGCATTCCAAATGTTATCTTTCACAGATTTCTTTTTCTGAAAAACATTTCTCTCTTATTTGAATTTGAGAAACGTTCTTTGATTTTCTGATTTCTGAATAAGTACAATTACAAATATAAGAGTATTGTATATCTTAATTATAAAGCTAGTTCGTAGCAAAATTTGACCATTAAATATAGAATTAAGGACAAGGCTCAAATAGATATTTTTATGTGTTAAAAATTGGTATGCCTAAAGGCGATACATAAGTCGGATTTACTCGTTTGCCTTTCTCATTTAATCTTATAGAATTTTCGTTTTAAGGCTATCTTTTTCAAAAAAGGAGATTTTCGAATTTAGTTCTTTGAATTCCAATCTTTGAACAAATTATGTTTATATTAGTTCGGATTTTTTTTTTTTTTTTTTTTTTTTTATCCTTTTGAGTTTGGAAATTAGAGCTTTGAATTTATTCAATAAAATAAAATACTTATTTAATTAATTTATATATTTTTTAATATTTACTAACAAGAAAATATTCAAAAGGTGTCTTCAAAAAATATTGAAAAAAATATATGTGATTCTACTCTTCCTAAAGCACCAGAAAGTGAAAAAAAGTATCGGCTGAAATGAATTACAGCGACCACAAAAAATTATCAAAATTAATCATGTTTGGCGATTTGACTTTGTCAGGCGATTGATTTTGAGTACTTGGCGAAGAAATAAAACACGGTTCTGTTCGTACACGGCAATCTCGGTGCTAGTGAACTGAACGCCTAACAGCGCTAAATCGCCAAATATGCTTAACTTTGATAATTTTTTGTGGTCGCTGTAATTCATTTCAGCCGATAATTTTTTCCTTCCTGGTGCTTTATGAAAAGTAGAATCACATATATTTTTTTCAATATTTTTTTTAAGACGACACCTTTTGAATATTTCCTTGTAAGCTAAAAAAGCGACATGTTCAACGAGTGGAATTCAAAAAACAGAATTTGAAACAACTCCTTTTTTTCAGTGAGATATCCTTTTAATACGTAGCAAGGACTCAATGGGGGAGAATAAAAGAGTGAATCAGGCTGATGTGCAACCTGAAAAGAGCCAGATTTTATACTCAAATCAATCGAAACAATCCGAGAAGTGGTCAGATGTAAATAAAATCTAAAATATATATCTTTTTCTTCGGTTGTTCTATGTTGTGACCTTTGTGATCTAACTCAATACAGGACATATTGAAAGTTATCTCCGTACGCATTGGGTCATCGTCATACTCCGGTTCATCAAATAGCTACACTGTAAAAAATATGTCCTATTTGCTGCCATAAATTCTCTGTAATTTGAGAAAATACGCGTAATTTACGAAGAAATTACGTTGTCAGAACGTATTTTCTCACATTACAGAGAATTTCTCGCAGCAAATAGAACATATATTTTACAGTGTAGCGCCCTGACCTGACCTTCTATGTCCAGCTGCCAGGTTCTGACGTCGTTGTAGTTTAGAATTCAGTTTAAACAGACTCTCTATTTATAGTCTATATATCTACCTCTCAACCAAATACCATATTATTCTATGGAGAAATTTTACTAGAATGACTGATTACTTAAAGTATTATTAAAATTCTGTTTTCCAAAAATGGATTTTTTAAATTTGTAATACTGTAAAAAAAAAAAAAAAAAAAAATTATATATATTAAATATCTGCTTTAAATTAATTTAGTATAACACAGTTTTTACCTGAAATATATTCTAATTTTTCCCCGTTAACTGGCATGCGTGTATGATGCCAGAAATATGTCATTTCTACACATTTTATAGCTATATAAAGTAGCTGTTTTCAGACAACTATCCGAAATCTGATAGATCTAGAATCTGCGACTAATTTATCGTATGCAAGATATTTATCTGATATCAGAGATATCACAATTTTGTAGTATCATATTTAAAGAACCGAAATGTTACAGATATTGTATCATATCGTTATTCCTCCTCAGTTTAATTCACTTCCGCCACTAAAAAAAAATATATATACAGACACGACATTATTTCATTATTTAAAACATGAAAATCTGACATTGACAGATTTTAATTTAGTGCCAGAGGCCTACTGCTAAACTTGTTAATATCGACAAATTCTTCTTTAGTTAATTCGTGACGATCTAAATTCCATGATAAAGTTTTCATTAAATCAAACCAATGTGTTTCAGCTGCAGATACTGTAACAAATAACGTTGGAAGTCCAAACTGTCTTATAGCCGCAAAACAACGTTTTTTCTCTTTTTCCCAATGAGGGGGAGGTGTGCCTTGGGGGGGGAATCATGTCAAAGTTGCACCTTGGGGGAGACTCATGTCAAAGTTGGGCCTGGGGGGGGGACTCATGTCAAAGTTGGGTTTTGGGGGGGACTCATGTCAAAGTTGTACCTTGGGGGGACTCATGTCAAAGTTGGGCAAGGGGGGGACTCATGTCAAAGTTGTGCCTTGGGGGGGACTCAGGTCAAAGTTGTACCTTGGGGGGGACTCATGTCAAAGTTGGGCCTTGGGGGGGACTCATGTCAAAGTTAGGCCTTGGGGGGACTCATGTCAAAGTTGTACCTTGGGGGGACTCATGTCAAAGTTGTACCTTGGGGGAGGACTCATGTCAAAGTTGTGCCTGGGGGGGGACTTATGTCAAAGTTGGGCCTTGGAGGGACTTCATTCAATAAATCCCCATTCAATAAACCGACTGAAATAGGCCCTTAGCACTATTAAGAGTGTATCATAAAAATTCGACAACGCTGTACCGACTGAAATAGGGGTACCTTGGGGGGGGACTCATGTCAAAGTTGGGCCTTAGGGGGACTTCATTCAATAAATCCCCATTCAATAAACCGACTGAAATAGGCCCTTAGCACTATTAAGAGTGTATTATAAAAATTCAACAACGCTGTACCGACTGAAATAGGGGTACCTTGGGGGGGGGGGGGACTCATGTCAAAGTTGTGCCTTGGGGGGACTTCATTCAATAAATCCCCATTCAATAAACCGACTGAAATAGGCCTCTAGCACTAATTAAGAGTGACCTATAAAAATTCGAAAACTGTACCGACTGAAATAGGCCTCTAGCACTAAAAAAAATATATATACAGACACGACATTATTTCATTATTTAAAACATGAAAATCTGACATTGACAGATTTTAATTTAGTGCCAGAGGCCTACTGCTAAACTTGTTAATATCGACAAATTCTTCTTTAGTTAATTCGTGACGATCTAAATTCCATGATAAAGTTTTCATTAAATCAAACCAATGTGTTTCAGCTGCAGATACTGTAACAAATAACGTTGGAAGTCCAAACTGTCTTATAGCCGCAAAACAACGTTTTTTCTCTTTTTCCCAATGAGGGGGAGGTGTGCCTTGGGGGGGGGAATCATGTCAAAGTTGCACCTTGGGGGGGACTCATGTCAAAGTTGGGCCTGGGGGGGGGACTCATGTCAAAGTTGGGTTTTGGGGGGGACTCATGTCAAAGTTGTACCTTGGGGGGACTCATGTCAAAGTTGGGCAAGGGGGGACTCATGTCAAAGTTGTGCCTTGGGGGGGACTCAGGTCAAAGTTGTACCTTGGGGGGGACTCATGTCAAAGTTGGGCCTTGGGGGGGACTCATGTCAAAGTTAGGCCTTGGGGGGACTCATGTCAAAGTTGTACCTTGGGGGGACTCATGTCAAAGTTGTACCTTGGGGGAGGACTCATGTCAAAGTTGTGCCTGGGGGGGGACTTATGTCAAAGTTGGGCCTTGGAGGGACTTCATTCAATAAATCCCCATTCAATAAACCGACTGAAATAGGCCCTTAGCACTATTAAGAGTGTATCATAAAAATTCGACAACGCTGTACCGACTGAAATAGGGGTACCTTGGGGGGGGACTCATGTCAAAGTTGGGCCTTAGGGGGACTTCATTCAATAAATCCCCATTCAATAAACCGACTGAAATAGGCCCTTAGCACTATTAAGAGTGTATTATAAAAATTCAACAACGCTGTACCGACTGAAATAGGGGTACCTTGGGGGGGGGGACTCATGTCAAAGTTGTGCCTTGGGGGGACTTCATTCAATAAATCCCCATTCAATAAACCGACTGAAATAGGCCTCTAGCACTAATTAAGAGTGACCTATAAAAATTCGAAAACTGTACCGACTGAAATAGGCCTCTAGCACTAAAAAAAATATATATACAGACACGACATTATTTCATTATTTAAAACATGAAAATCTGACATTGACAGATTTTAATTTAGTGCCAGAGGCCTACTGCTAAACTTGTTAATATCGACAAATTCTTCTTTAGTTAAATCGTGACGATCTAAATTCCATGATAAAGTTTTCATTAAATCAAACCAATGTGTTTCAGCTGCAGATATTGTAACAAATAACGTTGGAAGTCCAAACTGTCTTATAGCCGCAAAACAACGTTTTTTCTCTTTTTCCCAATGAGGGGGAGGTGTGCCTTGGGGGGGACTCATGTCAAAGGTGTGCCTTGGGGGGGGACTCATGTCAAAGTTGTACCTTGGGGGGGAATCATGTCAAAGTTGGGCCTTGGGGGGACTTCATTCAATAAATCCCCATTCAACAAACCGACTGAAATAGGCCCTTAGCACTATTAAGAGTGTGTTATAAAAATTCGACAACGCTGTACCGACTGAAATAGGGGTACCTTGGGGGGGACTCATGGCAAAGTTGGGCCTGGGGGGGACTCATGGCAAAGTTGGGCCTTGGGGGGACTTCATTCAATGAATCCCCATTCAATAAACCGACTGAAATAGGCCTTTAGCACTATTAAGAGTGTATTATAAAAATTCGACAACGCTGTACCGACTGAAATAGTGGTACCTTGGGGGGGACTCATGTCAAAGTTGTGCCTTTGGGGGAGTTCATTCAATAAACCGGCTGAAATAGGCCTCTAGCACTAATTAAGAGTGACCTATAAAAATTCGAAAACTGTACTGACTGAAATAGGCCTCTAGCACTAAAAAAAAATATATATACAGACACGACATTATTTCATTATTTAAAACATGAAAATCTGACATTGACAGATTTTAATTTAGTGTCAGAGGCCTACTGCTAAACTTGTTAATATCGACAAATTCTTCTTTAGTTAATTCGTGACGATCTAAATTCCATGATAAAGTTTTCATTCAATCAAACCAATGTGTTTCAGCTGCAGATATTGTAACAAATAACGTTGGAAGTCCACACTGTCTTATAGCCGCAAAACAACGTTTTTTCTCTTTTTTCCCAATGAGGGGGAGGTGAGCCTTGGGGGGGGACTCATGTCAAAGTTGTACCTTGTTGGGGACTCATGTCAAAGTAGGACCTGGGGGGGGGGGGTGGAGACTCATGTCAAAGTTGTACCTTGGGGGGACTCATGTCAAAGTTGGGCCTGGGGGGACTCATGTCAAAGTTGTGCCTTGGGGGGACTTCATTCAATAAATCCCCATTCAATAAACCGACTGAAATAGGCCCTTAGCACTATTAAGAGTGTATCATAAAAATTCGACAACGCTGTACCGACTGAAATAGGGGTACCTTGGGGGGGACTCATGTCAAAGTTGGGCCTGGGGGGGACTCATGTCAAAGTTGGGCCTTGGGGGGACTTCATTCAATAAATCCCCATTCAATAAACCGACTGAAATAGGACCTTAGCACTATTAAGAGTGTATCATAAAAATTCGACAACGCTGTACCGACTGAAATAGGGGTACCTTGGGGGGTACTCAAGACAAAGTTGGGCCTTGGAGGGACTTCATTCAATAAATCCCCATTCAATAAACCGACTGAAATAGGCCCTTAGCACTATTAAGAGTGTATTATAAAAATTCGACAACGCTGTACCGACTGAAATAGGGGTACCTTGGGGGGGACTCATGTCAAAGTTGTGCCTTGGGGGGACTTCATTCAATAAATCACCATTCAATAAACCGACTGAAGTAGGCCTCTAGCACTAATTAAGAGTGACCTATAAAAATTCGAAAACTGTACCGACTGAAATAGGCCTCTAGCACTAAAAAATATATATATATACAGACACGACATTATTTCATTATTTAAAACATGAAAATCTGACATTGACAGATTTTAATTTAGTGCCAGAGGCCTACTGCTAAACTTGTTAATATCGACAAATTCTTCTTTAGTTAATTCGTGACGATCTAAATTCCATGATAAAGTTTTCATTAAATCAAACCAATGTGTTTCAGCTGCAGATATTGTAACAAATAACGTTGGAAGTCCAAACTGTCTTAAAGCCGCAAAACAACGTTTTTTCTCTTTTTCCCAATGAGGGGGAGGTGTGCCTTGGGGGGGACTCATGTCAAAGTTGTTCCTTGGGGGGGACTCATGTCAAAGTTGTACCTTGGGGGAGACTCATATCAAAGTTGGGCCTTGGGGGGGGACTCATGTCAAAGTTGGGCCTTGGGGGGGGGACTCATGTCAAAGTTGGGCCTGGGGGGACTCATGTCAAAGTTGTGCCTTGGGGGGACTTCATTCAATAAATTCCCATTCAACAAACCGACTGAAATAGGCCCTTAGCACTATTAAGAGTGTATTATAAAAATTCGACAACGCTGTACCGACTGAAATAGGGGTACCTTGGGAGGAACTCATGTCAAAGTTGGGCCTGGGGGGGACTTCATTCAATAAATCCTCATTCAATAAACCGACTGAAATAGGCCCTTAGCACTATTAAGAGTGTATTATAAAAATTCGACAACGCTCTACCGACTGAAATAGGGGTACCTTGGGGGGGGACTCATGTCAAAGTTGGGCCTGGGGGGACTTCATTCAATAAATCCCCATTCAATAAACCGACTGAAATAGGCCCTTAGCACTATTAAGAGTGTATCATAAAAATTCGACAACGCTAAATCGACTGAAATAGGGATACCTTGGGGGGGACGCATGTCAAAGTTGGGCCTGGGGGGGGACTCATGTCAAAGTTGGGCCTTGGGGGGACTTCATTCAACAAATCCCCATTCAATAAATCGACTGAAATAGGCCCTTAGCACTATTAAGAGTGTATTATAAAAATTCGACAAAGCTGTACCGACTGAAATAGGGGTACCTTGGGGGGGACTCATGTCAAAGTTGGGCCTTGGAGGGACTTCATTCAATAAATCCCCATTCAATAAACCGACTGAAATAGGCCCTTAGCACTATTAAGAGTGTATTATAAAAATTCGACAACGCTATACCGACTGAAATAGGGGTACCTTGGGGGGGGACTCATGTCAAAGTTGGGCCTGGGGGGACTTCATTCAATAAATCCCCATTCAATAAACCGACTGAAATAGGCCCTTAGCACTATTAAGAGTGTATCATAAAAATTCGACAACGCTAAACCGACTGAAATAGGGGTACCTTGGGGGGGACGCATGTCAAAGTTGGGCCTGGGGGGGGACTCATGTCAAAGTTGGGCCTTGGGGGGACTTCATTCAATAAATCCCCATTCAATAAATCGACTGAAATAGGCCCTTAGCACTATTAAGAGTGTATTATAAAAATTCGACAAAGCTGTACCGACTGAAATAGGGGTACCTTGGGGGGGACTCATGTCAAAGTTGGGCCTTGGAGGGACTTCATTCAATAAATCCCCATTCAATAAACCGACTGAAATAGGCCCTTAGCACTATTAAGAGTGTATTATAAAAATTCGACAACGCTGTACCGACTGAAATAGGGGTACCTTGGGGGGGACTCATGTCAAAGTTGGGCCTTGGAGGGACTTCATTCAATAAATCCCCATTCAATGAACCGACTGAAATAGGCCCTTAGCACTATTAAGAGTGTATCATAAAAAATCGACAACGCTGTACCGACTGAAATAGGGGTACCTTGGGGGGACTCATGTCAAAGTTGTGCCTTGGGGGGACTTCATTCAATAAATCCCCATTCAATAAACCGACTGAAATAGGCCTCTAGCACTAATTAAGAGTGACCTATAAAAATTCGAAAACTGTACTGACTGAAATAGGCCTCTAGCACTAAAAAAAATGTAATATACAGACACTACATTATTTCATTATTTAAAACATGAAAATCTGACATTGACAGATTTTAATTTAGTGCCAGAGGCCTACTGCTAAACTTGTTAATATCGACAAATTCGTCTTTAGTTAATTCGTGACGATCTAAATTGCATGATAAAGTTTTCATTAAATCAAACCAATGTGTTTCAGCTGCAGATATTGTAACAAATAACGTTGGAATTCCAAACTGTCTTATAGCCGCAAAACAACGTTTTTTCTCTTTTTCCCAATGAGGGGGAGGTGTGCCTTGGGGGGGACTCATGTCAAAGTTGTGCCTTGGGGGGGGACTCATGTCAAAGTTGTACCTTGGGGGGGACTCATGTCAAAGTTGTACCTTGGTGGGGGGGGACTCATGTCAAAGTTGTGCCTTGGGGGGACTTCATTCAATAAATTCCCATTCAACAAACCGACTGAAATAGGCCCTTAGCACTATTAAGAGTGTATTATAAAAATTCGACAACGCTGTACCGACTGAAATAGGGGTACCTTGGGGGGGACTCATGTCAAAGTTGTGCCTGGGGGGGACTTCATTCAATAAATCCTCATTCAATAAACCGACTGAAATAGGCCCTTAGCACTATTAAGAGTGTATTATAAAAATTCGACAACGCTGTACCGAATGAAATAGGGGTACCTTGGGGGGGACTCATGTCAAAGTTGGGCCTTGGAGGGACTTCATTGAATAAATCCCCATTCAATAAACCGACTGAAATAGGCCTCTAGCACTAATTAAGAGTGACCTATAAAAATTCGAAAACTGTACCGACTGAAATAGGCCTCTAGCACTAAAAAAAATATATATACAGACACGACATTATTTCATTATTTAAAACATGAAAATCTGACATTGACAGATTTTAATTTAGTGCCAGAGGCCTACTGCTAAACTTGTTAATATCGACAAATTCTTCTTTAGTTAAATCGTGACGATCTAAATTCCATGATAAAGTTTTCATTAAATCAAACCAATGTGTTTCAGCTGCAGATATTGTAACAAATAACGTTGGAAGTCCAAACTGTCTTATAGCCGCAAAACAACGTTTTTTCTCTTTTTCCCAATGAGGGGGAGGTGTGCCTTGGGGGGGACTCATGTCAAAGGTGTGCCTTGGGGGGGGACTCATGTCAATGTTGTACCTTGGGGGGGGACTCATATCAAAGTTGGGCCTTGGGGGGGACTCATGTCAAAGTTGGGCCTTGGGGGGACTCATGTCAAAGTTGGGCCTGGGGGGGACTTCATTCAATAAATCCCCATTCAATAAACCGACTGAAGTAGGCCCTTAGCACTATTAAGAGTGTATTATAAAAATTCGACAACGCTGTACCGACTGAAATAGGGGTACCTTGGGGGGGACTCATGTCAAAGTTGGGCCTGGGGGGGACTCATGTCAAAGTTGGGCCTTGGGGGGACTTCATTCAATAAATCCCCATTCAATAAACCGACTGAAATAGGCCCTTAGCACTATTAAGAGTGTATCATAAAAATTCGACAACGCTGTACCGACTGAAATAGGGGTACCTTGGGGGGGACTCATGTCAAAGTTGGGCCTGGGGGGGACTCATGTCAAAGTTGGGCCTTGGGGGGACTTCATTCAATAAATCCCCATTCAATAAACCGACTGAAATAGGCCCTTAGCACTATTAAGAGTGTATCATAAAAATTCGACAACGCTGTACCGACTGAAATAGGGGTACCTTGGGGGGTACTCAAGACAAAGTTGGGCCTTGGAGGGACTTCATTCAATAAATCCCCATTCAATAAACCGACTGAAATAGGCCCTTAGCACTATTAAGAGTGTATTATAAAAATTCGACAACGCTGTACCGACTGAAATAGGGGTACCTTGGGAGGGACTCATGTCAAAGTTGTGCCTTGGGGGGACTTCATTCAATAAATCCCCATTCAATAAACCGACTGAAATAGGCCTCTAGCACTAATTAAGAGTGACCTATAAAAATTCGAAAACTGTACCGACTGAAATAGGCCTCTAGCACTAAAAAAAATGTAATATACAGACACTACATTATTTCATTATTTAAAACATGAAAATCTGACATTGACAGATTTTAATTTAGTGCCAGAGGCCTACTGCTAAACTTGTTAATATCGACAAATTCGTCTTTAGTTAATTCGTGACGATCTAAATTGCATGATAAAGTTTTCATTAAATCAAACCAATGTGTTTCAGCTGCAGATATTGTAACAAATAACGTTGGAATTCCAAACTGTCTTATAGCCGCAAAACAACGTTTTTTCTCTTTTTCCCAATGAGGGGGAGGTGTGCCTTGGGGGGGACTCATGTCAAAGTTGTGCCTTGGGGGGGGACTCATGTCAAAGTTGTACCTTGGGGGGGGACTCATGTCAAAGTTGTACCTTGGGGGGGGGACTCATGTCAAAGTTGTGCCTTGGGGGGACTTCATTCAATAAATTCCCATTCAACAAACCGACTGAAATAGGCCCTTAGCACTATTAAGAGTGTATTATAAAAATTCGACAACGCTGTACCGACTGAAATAGGGGTACCTTGGGGGGGACTCATGTCAAAGTTGTGCCTGGGGGGGACTTCATTCAATAAATCCTCATTCAATAAACCGACTGAAATAGGCCCTTAGCACTATTAAGAGTGTATTATAAAAATTCGACAACGCTGTACCGAATGAAATAGGGGTACCTTGGGGGGGACTCATGTCAAAGTTGGGCCTTGGAGGGACTTCATTGAATAAATCCCCATTCAATAAACCGACTGAAATAGGCCTCTAGCACTAATTAAGAGTGACCTATAAAAATTCGAAAACTGTACCGACTGAAATAGGCCTCTAGCACTAAAAAAAATATATATACAGACACGACATTATTTCATTATTTAAAACATGAAAATCTGACATTGACAGATTTTAATTTAGTGCCAGAGGCCTACTGCTGAACTTGTTAATATCGACAAATTCTTCTTTAGTTAAATCGTGACGATCTAAATTCCATGATAAAGTTTTCATTCAATCAAACCAATGTGTTTCAGCTGCAGATATTGTAACAAATAACGTTGGAAGTCCAAACTGTCTTATAGCCGCAAAACAACGTTTTTTCTCTTTTTCCCAATGAGGGGGAGGTGTGCCTTGGGGGGGACTCATGTCAAAGGTGTGCCTTGGGGGGGGACTCATGTCAAAGTTGTACCTTGGGGGGGACTCATGTCAAAGTTGGGCCTTGGGGGGACTCATGTCAAAGTTGGGCCTGGGGGGGACTCATGTCAAAGTTGGGCCTTGGGGGGACTCATGTCAAAGTTGTACCTGGGGGGAGGACTCATGTCAAAGTTGTGCCTGGGGGGGGACTCATGTCAAAGTTGTGCCTTGGGGGGACTTCATTCAATAAATCCCCATTCAATAAACCGACTGAAATAGGCCCTTAGCACTATTAAGAGTGTATTATAAAAATTCGACAACGCTGTACCGACTGAAATAGGGGTACCTTGGGGGGGACTCATGTCAAAGTTGGGCCTTGGAGGGACTTCATTCAATAAATCCCCATTCAATAAACCGACTGAAATAGGCCCTTAGCACTATTAAGAGTGTATCATAAAAATTCGACAACGCTGTACCGACTGAAATAGGGGTACCTTGGGGGGGGGACTCATGTCAAAGTTGGGCCTTGGGGGGACTTCATTCAATAAATCCCCATTCAATAAACCGACTGAAATAGGCCCTTAGCACTATTAAGAGTGTATTATAAAAATTCGACAACGCTGTACCGACTGAAATAGGGGTAACTTGAGGGGGGACTCATGTCAAAGTTGAGCCTTGGGGGACTCATGTCAAAGTTGGGCCTTGGGGGTCTTCATTCAATAAATCCCCATTCAATAAACCGACTGAAATAGGCCCTTAGCACTTCTAAGAGTGTATCATAAAAATTCGACAACGCTGTACCGACTGAAATAGGGGTACCTTGGGGGGGACTCATGTCAAAGTTGGGCCTTGGGGGGACTTCATTCAATAAATCCCCATTCAATAAACCGACTGAAATAGGCCCTTAGCACTATTAAGAGTGTATTATAAAAATTCGACAACGCTGTACCGACTGAAATAGGGGTACCTTGGGGGGGACTCATGTCAAAGTTGTGCCTTGGGGGGACTTCATTCAATAAATCCCCATTCAATAAACCGACTGAAATAGGCCTCTAGCACTAATTAAGAGTGACCTATAAAAATTCGACAACTGTACCGACTGAAATAGGCCTCTAGCACTAAAAAAAAAAAAAAAAAAAAAGATATAAAAAAGGAAATAATGATAAATATATATATACAGTCGAATCTCGTTAACGTGAACATTCTTAATGTAAATTACTTTTAACATGAGGATTAGTTGAAGTATACGAAGATTAATTACTGATAGTATGAACAACTGATAACATGAACAACTTTTTATTCCTTTTGAGATTCATGTTAACGAGGTTCGAGTGTATATATATGAACAATTTTTAAAAACATAGGACAAATTTAATGGTTTTTATTTTTCTGACTATGAAAAAATAATTTAAGAAAAAAAAAAAAAAAAAAAAAAACATTAAGGAATGTGTCATTCTCACAAATTTTCTCATACAACAACGGGGCGTTTTGTTTCTAAAGACTAGAAATTGCAAGACGCAAACGAGAAGTTACTACACAATTTTATCCGTATTAATATTTCACAAAAAACAAAAATTGAAATTACGCAAGTAAATAATAACAACGCAGAAATAAATGACGTAAAAGCTTTATTCCATGTACTTTTTTCAGAGCTACCAATTAATGATATTTTCCCGAATTGTCTTTTTATTCCGATAGTTAAAACCAGAATTAAAAAACTCACAAAATACACACGTCATTAAATTTTATCTTCTCATTTTAGGCAAATTAGCGAAAAAAGAAAATTTACAATAAAATAATTCGATAAATCAAATTAAATATTTTTGTTCAAGAAAACAAAAGGAAGATTTCACATTTAAAACCATTATCGATTCTGCGGAGAAATCATTAAAATCTTTTTGAGAGAAAGGTCAAAGCGTAAGAAATACTAGGACGTAAAAGGAAATACTTCAAAATAATATTCTCCGGTTGGCAACGACTCTTTCAGAAAATTGATTTTATTATTTTCGAGTCTGAAAAGAACTTTTAAAAGAATATGGACTCAATTATAAGATTGGTTTGTGAACATGTTCGGTTTGTGATATTTTTATTTTAATTTCGCTTAAACTAATTTGAAGATAATTGCTTTTAAATAAGTTTTTTATATTTTTTTATTTTATTTTTTAAAAAAAGATTGACTTGGTGAAAGTGATTATATTTTCATCGCTAGTTTAAATTTCATTTAAACAAGTCACTGAAGAAATTGTCTTTGCAAAATGAGTCTATATTAATAGATTTTAAAAATCTCGTTTTTAAGTAATTCTTGAAAGCAATTAGCTCTTCTGAAACAAATGTTTCAATAAAAAATATATAAAGTAAAAAGTATTAGTATATAAAAAAAGTTATGGTAAAAGTATATTTTTAAAATAAATTTTTTTTTTTAAGTTCATTGTGTGTTGTTGATTGTAAGTTTGTGTTATTATTTTCGACTCATTTAGAAAGTTGTATGTTAAATAGTATTGAAGTAATTATAAAACAGAAGTAGGGTAGGGCTGGTTGCAACCGTTTTTAGAAAATTAAATATATTTTGAAACGTAATTATGTTTTCCTGTTTATAATTGCTGTTTTTCATAGCATCTATCATATTCATAAAAAAAACTTTTGGGAATTTTGCTAATTTTAGCCCAAAAAATATTTTTTTCAAAATTATTTGCCCCGGATTTGTGGCAAATTGTAACAGTTATGAGGGAAATATTAATAATAAAATACGACAATGTTTCAAAATGTTTTTGCTACCAATCATTTATTAATTTAATAAAAATAAAAGGCAATAAATAAGTAGTATTAAATTATACCTTCTTGGTTAGTAACAATGAATTATATCAAATGGATTATAGTAAAATTAAGAGAAAATTAAATATCTAATCAATATAGAAGTCACTCATTATCAGAACTAAAGTTAATACAAAACAAAGATATACTGTTCATGTCCCTCTCACACACGTAAAGTGATTTACAAATTAAGCATTATACTCATTCTTTTGCCTCAGAGAGTCTGTAGCTGGGCTCGTAGTCCCGGCCTTTTTTTTTTTTTTTTTTTTTCCCAAGACATTTTTAGGGATGAGAAAGTTTCGCTAGTTTTGCAACCACTTTTTCCTTAATGAAATTTTTATTGTATTTTCAAAGTAATATGTCATGATTAAACGAGATAGAAATTACAGTATAAAAATAGTGGTAGCAAAAAATACATAAATTTCTCATGTATGAAAGTGTGCTGGAAAAAAAAAAAGAGGTGGAGACTACGATCCCTGTAGGCATCTCCAAAAGTTAAGTAAAACCACTTCTTTGATTCAGAATTTATATCTGGAGTTAAAATGATTTTATTAAAATTTTATCCTTTCGTTTTATTATTCCTTTATTTCTTCCTTTAATCTTTTTTCTTTCTCTTTACGTTTGTGTTACTTTTTAATTATCTCTTCAAAATATTTTTCAAATGCTTTTTCTTCGGGTGATGGTGTCTAATATTTGTACCTTTCTCGAAGATTTCAGCTGTTGAACAAATCATATATGACCCTTCGAAACTCTTTCTGACTTCTTTCTATAGTTCCTCATTATAAAACAAGAAAAAACAAATTCATAAAACAAAGCTTAGAATAAAGAATTTGCTTGTTAACATTTAAAATAGAATGTCCAATTACATGAATGTGAATTTGCCCTAATATTTTGTTTCAACTTGCCCCATCGAATGATTTTGAACATTTTGTTTATTTATAATATATATATATATATAACGATTTATACAAAATATTAAACATGCATTTTATAAACATAACACATTGAAAAAATAAATAGCTTTAAACATTTCTTTAAAATATAAGTTTAATACTTTTAATCAAAATTTACGAAATATGTTTTTTTCCACTAATTAGCTAAAATGAAGCACGTGTACAGAACCTCTCATTAACCATTTTTGCGGAACACTGATTGGGCTTTCATAATAAAGCGCGTCATAAGAATTGTGTTTATCGGAATATTTAATCAAAAATGTTACATACTATTTCGAAAAATTGCGTATTACTTTTTAACCCTGTTACAAATAGCCCCACTCTCCCCTACTTCAAACAGCGGCGTCGCCTTTTTTTTTTTTTTTTTTTTTTTTAAGGAGGGGTAATAAATTTAGAAATTAAGTTAAATGATTAATTGGTTGATTCAGATGATTGGGCAAGTCTGTATATAAGCATTAACATTTTTTTTCATGTAAAATATAAGCTAAGACATTTATTATACTGCTTATTCCAAACCAACCCGAATCCGAAAAACTGTCCAATCGGCTCGAACTATACTCTCAGGAAAAGATTAGAGCCAATCAGATCCACGAGACCGACTGTGTGATATAAATTTTATTTGACAATTTAAATAATAACACTGCGCTGAAAAAAAAAAAAAAAAAAAAAAAAAAAAAAATCGAGCTCTGATAAAATTTTCATTCTTTCTGATTCTTATGCAAAATGACCTCCTGAATCCGAATATCACTACCATTTTGCCCAATCACCCCCAGTTTTCTCGGGACACCACCCCCTCTCCCCCATTTTTATCACTATTCGGTCATTTTATGGCAGGAATTTCATTTGGAGAAGGAAAAAGAATTAATTTAATAATGTAATACATAATTTCAGTGGCAAATCCCTCCCTAAATTTTTTCCTTGCCTGAAATGTTCCTGTTTTACAATTTTCCAACTCCGTAGTCCCCCAGAAGATATTTAACATTTAAAATAATCCTTTTCCCACCTAAAAATCAAATTTATAGTCATAAAATTACTGAAAAGGGATAAAAATAGGGGGCCGTCCCTAAAAATCGGTGGGTGATAGGGCAAAATGGGCGTCCTATTCGGATTCAGGAGGTCATTTTACATAAGAATTTGCAAAAATGGTGTTGGGGACAATTTTCATGGCGAGCAGTGTAATCTATATTTAATCGACATAGTTTTAAAGCTTTAAATATATATATTTTTAATTATTTTTAACCGGTTATAATCTTCCAGGAGGGGACAAGTGGTGACCCATATGTGCTGACGCGGTAACTATAAAAGTAACTATACGCCGTATGGAAGGTCGGTTCAAAGCTCAAGCTGTAAGCATGAGTTCAGATTTTCCCCTTTAATTTATTTGCAAGAAAATATATATAACAGACTAAAATTATTTGGTAAAATCATATTTAGATTTCTGATTTTAAAAAGTGCGGTTGGTTATTTCCTCATTCACGCTGTCAATTGTATGTTTTCTCTATAAATTTAGTGCAAAAGTTTTAGACTGAGAATTCTCAGGCATAAGGAAAAATATATATATCTGTGATGGCGAAAACTTCTACTCCTGAAGCTATGGTATACGAGAAATGTTGCGTTGGATCTCAGGTCATGCCTGTCAACCTAGTCCTTCGGAGTTTTCTTTGTGGTATGTGTGAATGTCCGAAACTGATGTAAATGTGGCTCAGACCCCTTATAAAGATCCCTCCAAGTAGGATATTCCACCCACGCATAGGACCCACGAACAGCAGAACAAGATTAAAAATATGCGTAATATATGTGATCGAAATTAAAATTATTCATTGCCATCCAACAAAAATTGCAATGAAATAAAATAAATTTCATCTCTAAGAATGTATTCGTAGAACACTGAAAAGAATACATTTTTTACATAAGACATGCGAGGTTGCGGGGGAGGGAGGGGGGCAAAAATACAATTTTTCAACCACAACTTTCCTCCAAATTATCTCAGGATGACGAGTTTTGGTGTGTAGGTGTTGACTATGAGTATGCAACATGCACTTTGACGAAATTTTGCGAAATTAACCCTTTCACCAAAGAGAGGAGAGGGACAAAAAACGCAATTTCGATCATAACTCTTTTCTATAATACCTCTGGTAGGCGATTCTTGCTTTGCGGGTTGGTTTTTGGGTCTGGGAATTGATTGCACTGATTTTCGTGAGTAATAATTTCGGGAAAAATGAGTAAATAAAGGAGGGTGCACTTAGCGAACGTGGGTGTGGCGCTACCACGTGCAGTGAAGATAGGGACTTAACATAATGCAGACTCGAAAGACGTTGTCGAAAGCATGTCAGCCCCAATCTAGGGTCTTGTGAGATGACTCTTTTTTTTCTCAGCGCAGACAGTGGGATTCCGGATATAACATGGTGCTGGTGGGAACTTAAACTCAGGTTTTGGTTGATTTCACTGATTTGTTTTATTATTATTTATTATTATTATTTTGTTATAATTTTATATTAGTTAATAATGTGGAATTAAAAAAAAAACATTAAAAGTAACGAGCTAAGCGGGTAAAGGCCCGCTAGTCATTAATATTAATCTGCACTTTTAAAACCAAACACTTTTTCAGTAATGATGTGTAAAGTTATAATCTGCCTTTACCTTGTTTATTTATTGTACGTTATTACATTATTTCATTAGCATTATTTTATTAAATTACATTAATAATTTTACATTATTTTGTTAAATTATAAAAATATTTAACGAACTAGAAAAAGAGAAAAATTAATATCAAATTCGTAGGAAGTTAAAATATGTATGAAAGGTCAAAGGCGAATATTTCATCGAAACATAAAGTGAAATTTGGGAAGTTTACAAACAGAAGCGGGGCATGAAATGAATTCAATGTAAATCAATATTAATTAGGGAAAAATAAATCCCGAACGTAAGATGATTGTAAACATTATAATACATTTCATTACGTAATGTTGAATTTTCGTATTAACATAGCGCGACTTAAACAGTTCAAAAGGTTTAGGCGGTGATGTTATTTTAATGAAACAAATATGATTTAACTTTTTTAAAACATTTATAAACTAAGTATGCGAAAATTTATATATAAATTTTAAAGAGAAACTTTTATTTAAAAATATACTAAACTCCAATTTACCGGATGTGAATATAAGGCAAAACTTCAGCTCAACTGAAAGATAGGAATTGATTTAAGAATCGAAAAGAAATTTTAAACTGGAGCTCAAAACCCTAATTTCAAGTTCGATACAGCTTAAGCATATATTGCCGTCAGAATTATACATGTATGAAAAATTTAAGCTCAGTCATTCGATAGAAAGTGGGTTAAATTTTCAACTTGATTTGGGGAATCAGGAGTCCCAGCCCCCTACACCAATGCCAGTACTACTTCAGTTTGTATTGGCATAGGAGTTATACATGTATGCAAAATTTGAAACATATTATGATAGAAATCTCCCAGAGTTCCCAAAGCCCTGGGCCACATTTTGGAATTTAGCCTGTATCAAATTTTGGAATTTCTGCAAAGCTGTGAGGAAAAAGTGCGAATTTCTCGTCGAGAATTGTATAGGGAACAAGACTTGATGCCACCATTGGGAACAAAGTGCCCCAGTCTGCAGTGGAAATGCACCCTATCACCACCAAAACAAAAAATACTAGCCCGTTCGAAGCAGTACCGACAAGGTCATGATAACTTTTTCTTTTCGGTCAACAAGGACCTCTACTCATTGAATTTCCGACAAAATATGCCACAAAGAACGCAGCTCAGGATCAAGCGATACTAACCAATTTGTGTAAGGCAATAAAATAAAAAATATTTGGCAAAATATCTCGTGGCGTTACTCTCTTACACGATAATGCCAACCCCCATACAGAAAATGCCTTCAAATATCAGCTGGGGAAATTTCAGTGAGAAATTCTACCCCATCCCTTTCCTTCCATCTACAGTTTTGGCACGTCCCTTGCGATTTTAACGTATTTCGATAACTCAAAGGACAGGATGCGTTTCAAAATTGGTTCTTGCAGCAACCGAAGACTTTCTGTGAGAGGAATATCTCGCCTAGTTACATAGCGAGATAAATGCTTGGACCTCCAGGGTCAGTATCTTTGAATAAAAAGAACTGTTCTTGTCACAGGTGCGCATGGATCATTATTTATTGAAAGTACATTATACACCATCTACCAAATAAGTATTTGGACACTTTCGAATTTAGACGTTTTGTCAAATATCTGGAAAAGTCCTTTAGGAATCTTCTTGAAACTTTGGTACTGTAAAGAACATGTTATACCTCATATATTTTACAAAAGATTGTGTCCTTTAGAGAAAAAGGGGACCAAAAAATTAAAGAAAAACAAAATGGTTTGGATCACTCTGTAAAAAGTAGGGTATTTGGACCTAATGCAAAACATTTTTAGAAAATTTGGCATGCCACATTAGACACAGCATACTGCAGTCAGAATGCAAAAAGGATCAATATCTTATTAAATATGAGCATTTTTACTAACTAATTTTTAACTACGCATGTGCTAGCTTTAAAAAAAAAAAATTCATTTGCAAAATTTAATATCCAAAAGTATTCAGCAACTTACATGCAAATTTCCAAGCAAATATCAGGTAAATTCAAAAAGTTATGAAAGAGAGCATGAACAGAATTTCAGTTCTCTCAAAATAAAAGCTAAACTTTAAGGGGTTTCACTCCCATTTTTGTTTTGATTCAAGCAGTGTCCAATGGTAACAGAGCGTTCGCTTATTGCAAATAAATATTAATAAAAATCCCTACCATTTTCCGTTTTTTTTTTTTTTTTTTTTTTGAGAACTGAAATTCTGTTCATTCTATTTCTCATAACTTTTTGAATTTACACGATATTTGTTTGCGATCTTCATATAAGTTGCTCAGTACTTCATCATCAACTTGAAGAAATAGGCAGGATGCCTGTTCCGGTTTCATTGATTAATCCACCGCTGTCTTGGACGTCCGCTGTCTCTTCTGCCTTTCGGGGTGTAGTCAGAGGCAGCTCTAGGGAATCTTATCACTGGCATGCGTTGTACATGCTCTTTCCATTTAGTACGATATCCTTGTATTCTATCACATAAGTTGAATATCTTCAATTCATTCCTGATGTCTTCATTTCGGATTTTGTCGTGATTGTGCAGCCCTTTATTGATCTTAGATGTCTCACTTCTGTTGCTTGAATTCTAGTCAGATCCTGGCTCCTCAAGGTCCATGTCTCTGAGCCGTAGAGCAAGACAGGTGTAGCCATGACTTTATAAAGCTTAAGTTGAGTTTCTTTTCGTGTTCTCCTTTTGAGGGTTTTACTCAAGGTTCATCAGATGTTTTGGAATTTGTGCAATTTCTTTTGTATTTCGTTCTCATATCCATAAGTAAGATCACATCCTAGGTAGATAAAGTGAAAGTGTTATACTTGTTCTATGACTTCATTTTCAATGAAAATTTTTGTGCAAATAGGTTCTTTACCTTTGAAAGCCATAGATTTGTTTTTTTTTATCGAGATTTTCATTCCATAATCTTGACAAATTTTGTGAAATACCTTTGGCTATTAAATTACGCAAATGAAATTTGTTAAAAGCTAGCGCATGCTTAGTTAAAAATTATTTAGTAAAAAGGCTCATATTTCGTAAGATATTTAACACTTTTGCCTCTTGATTGCAGTATGCTGTGTCTAATGTAGTGTGCCAAATTTCCTAAAAATGGCTATGCACTGGATCTAATAGCCTAAGTGTTACAATTAAAAAAGTGATTTTTTTTTGTCAGTTTTTAAAAAACAGCATTATATCACCATGAATATACGAGATAGCGGCATAAAAATTTATACTGGTAACGAAAACACTCCTCATAATCACATGCTATAGCCAAAACGCATTTAAAGCATTACTTTTTACAGGGTGAACCAAAATATTCTAAAAAATTTTAATATTTTACTGGTCCCCTTTTCATCTTCAGGACACAAATTTTGCTGAAATATATGAGGTATAATATGCTCTTTGAACTCCCAAAGTTTCAAGATGACTCCTAAAGAAATTTTTCTAAACATTTGATGAAATGTCTAAATTCGAAAGTGTTCAAATACTTATTAGCAGATAGTGTAGTAATGTTGGTTTCGAATACAGTCTAGACTATATTCGAGAATTATTAAATAATTAGCTCCTTACTAAATACAGAATATTCTATATATTAAACTTCTAAGAGAAATATATCTTAAAGGATTGCATCAACCTATAGCCAAATACCTTTCTATTCTGTGGGAAAATTTGTAGTTAGAATAACACCTTAACTAATGTATTTGCCCATCTTCTAGTCAGCGCTCTGCCTTTGATTTTCTAGGTGTGTTCGAATCCTGATTCTGGCATGGGTATTCCAAGTGGTTTAGAACCCCCTTTAAGCCGTAAATCACAGCCTAATGAGCATTAACATGCAAAAATGATTGCGAATGAAAACTTGCTCTTGTATAACTATAGTATCTCCCCACAACCAGATTTGGCGATTTTTCTTTGGCGTCGTTTTGAACGATAACAATGTCGTTCTGGATTCTTTGCAATATAATATGGCAGCCTGAATGCTGTTTATTTTAGATTTATGATTTATGATTTATCTTATGATTTTTAGATTTGTGATTTAACTATAATCGCCAAAAATAAATCGCCAAATCCAGTTGTGGGGAGATACTATTGTTGTTCACTTGCTCCACCGTTTTGATCCGTGTGGCGGCTACTTAATTTTTCAACACTTAAATAAACACTTTAGCAATAAAATAAAAGACTTTTGAGATTCTGAATTAGTTTAAACTAAATTTGTATAGTAGACTTATATCTCACAAATGCATTTGATATATTTGTTTGCCAACTTGGCCCGCCATCTTGTTTCCAAGTGCTGACCACTTGAAATTTTCAGATTCACGTAAAAAGATATTTATGAATCAATTTGCTTAAAACTTCATATGCACATAGCCTACATCAACATTTCTACCAAGTCCATTAATAATTTGCAGCCTCCATTTTGTTGCAAATTACTGCTACTTGTTAAGGAGAAAGAAATTAACCTACCCTTCCGAATGAGGCGGAAGGACTTGTTTAATATTAAGATCATTTAAGATAGCTATGTTCTTGTTCAAAACCAGATTTTTCGAGACGAAATTCCCTTTGGCATAGTATATGTCTCAATTTCCCCCCTACCTATCTTTCCAAAATTGCACTTTTTCAGCTGTTTTCATCTTTGTCAGACAGTTCTTTCTATTTGTCCTGTGTGATTGATGCGATGCTTTACAAATGAATTATTGTAATCAAGCACAAAAACAGACGGTATGCATTTTAATAAATAAACAACTACCTACTTTTGAATACGCAATAAAATAAAAGTTCTGAATTATATAAGTTCTGCAATAAATAAATTCTGCACTATAAAATATAGGTTCCACAAGAATACTACAGTGTTTAACGGCATCATCCGTAGAATAAAAAAAAAATCAAACTTATGTTTTATTGTTGTTTAAGTAGAATAAAAGTGAAAGTTATAACTATGGCTCTGATAAATAGTCAACAGATAATACGCATCAGCGTATAATACACACTTCGTGCATTTTCACTTTTTAGCAGATAATCCACGGATAATCCGCCAAAACTTACTACATTTAAGAAAAGAAAAATACTTAATATATGTCTATACATATAGTTTTAACCGTTAAAATATTTTTTCCCCTCTCTTTATGAAAGAAACAAAAAATTTTTTTTTGCAGTTTATTTTATTAATACTTTTAAAAAATTTTAACTTATTTAAAATTTATTTACATTTGTTATTGAAAATATTTTAAGTTCTATATTATACATTCGAAAATATACAAATTACACTATTACTATTTAAAAAACCTAATTTCTAAATGCTTTCTAGGTTTCGTACTCACGCTTTAGATTTGGGTTTTAAATTTCATAAAACTCGGAACTTACCTTTTCAACAAAGTTGAAAAGTTTTTAAGATTATGATTTTCCTGTCTGTCTGTGCTCTAGTTATTGTAAATGTTTGCAAATTCTATGTCCGCAATCGGGTATACTTTGATACACGGTCGTCAAAACTAATAACATAAAGAAAAACGCACGAGAGCTGAGGTTGCTTTTAGTTTTCCTTAAATCTGATAACGATATTTATGATCTACCGTCAACTCAGGTACAAACAGTGATGCCAGATTGGGGATTTTGGAGGCTTCTGGGGACAATTTTGGGGAGCAAATGTTTGTGGGGACTTTGAGGCATTCTAAAATTTTTGGGGACAAATCTGGGGAGTTCAACTTTCTGTCAATGTTGGCAACATAATGATTTATCCCTACGACTAGAGACTTTCAATAGCTTCATTGTTATTTGGGGATTTTTTTTCAAAAATTGCCTTCATTTGGGGAAAAATCTGAGCTTAAATTAGAAAAATCTGCTTGATATATATATATATATATTTTTTTTCCTTTTTAATAGAACTCAAGTTGGGGATTTTTTCGAAAAAACCCTCTGATTTGGGGAAATTTGAAGACCTGTTTGGGAAAATAATTTTCGACCATCTGGCATCACTGGGTACGAATCTCCTGGATCTGGTCACTTTTTGATCTTACTGATATTATTTCTGTCGGAGAAAAAAAATATTTCGTTTATGTTTCATACAAAATAATTTCTCTTATCTTATTCCCCTATCTTCTCTTTTTTCCTGTTATACAGGTGGCTTGTTCTTTGCGAACAAGATGAGGGAAGAAGGCTACGTGACGATGCTGGACCCTTTTCAGGACCTCTTCGGCAGCCGCATGGGAGGACTTCTCTTCATTCCGGCCCTTTGCGGGGAAGTATTCTGGTCTGCGGCCATCTTGGCCGCTTTAGGTGAGTTCGCTATCTCGATTTTGAATTTTGGTCTTAAATAATTTCATCATGAATAACTACTGGCTTTAACATACTTAATTATCAATCCTCCAATTAGACCCAATAACTGGCTATTTAATATTTTAGAGCGTCCCCTTTTAAAAACTAAAATAACTAAAATCTTTGTGACCCTAATGGAACTATCCAATTTAACAAACTAAAAACTAATCTTACTAACTTTTCCAAAGTCCCGTCGCAAAAATTTGAACTTTTTTCAGCTGCCTACGAATTCTCCTCATTAGAAGCCTAAATTTTGTTTTTTATTAACTGCTGCCCTCTGTCGCGTGAGATTTTATATCCGGCAGCAAATGTATTTTTTTTTTTTTTTTTTTTTTTTTTTTTTTTTTTTTTTAGTGTTTATGCAATAAACAACGGGGGAGACTTAACCTCTAGAAACGGACTCTTTCAAAATTTCACATTGTTATGTGACATTTGTTGTCAGAGCCCCTCTTTGAAGGTTAAAATCGCTCAAAACTGCTGCATAGTGGTGAGCGGCCTCCTTCCGTCTTTGAATCTTAATTATGTATTTTAAAAAATTGGGGAATTTAATATATGACATGATTATTAAAAAGCTCCATGGTATATCGCGTTAATATATTTAGGGAAGTGGTGTCATCATATACATATTATTACTTTACTGTGCGTTCAATAGAAAATTGGATTCGTAAGAATTTTGATTTCTAATTTTCGGCGGATTTACACATTTTGAGAGTTTCAGAACAGTATTTAACAATTTTTTAAAAATGTCCGTATCTCTGTGTACGATAAAAAAAAATTGTGGCAACTGCAGCTCAAGAACTATAATCATACCTTGATATAATTTAGTTTCTATGAAGTTTTGGTACGAATCCTTTATGAAGTAGCACTGTCATATTCCGATTTCTCTCATTCGAGGGAAGACGATATTTCCGCTTCTATTGAGTATAATTGAACAAAACTTTATATATGAGAAGGTCATTATGAAACATTGCACTGATTCGTTTTGGATGCACATCATCCGATAGGTAATGCTGCTATGCTGAAATTTATACCGTGAAAGGGAAGGCTGTGTCTCAAATTCTTCTGCGTATAACTTCATTTTATAAAAATCTACAGTAAACTTTCTTTTTAAACATAATGCAATAAACATATACTTTGTATTCTATTATGATTTATTTTATGAAATAAACACGTCATATTTTAATATATGAAATAAAACTATTTATTTGTTAAATCTAAGCAATATTTTAATAAAAATATGATTTTGCATTGGATTAATTTCTTTTATTCAGGTGTCATTCACCTAACCCTTTTCGAACTTTTCTAATAATACCATTTACATTTAGTTGTATTTCATTTATCTATTTATTTATTTATTTTTAATTAGGAAAAATTATTATAAAAAAAATACTATACAGAAACAGTGGTTTATTTAAATGTAGAAAAATATTAGGAAATATTACTATACATAAATAGTGTTATATTACTGAATTTACCGTCAATAAAAATTATTAACTGTTCGGCAGTAATAAGCACATAAATAACAATATCTTGTCGCGCCCACTCCAAACAAATAATACAATCCAGAAATGCAGCATTTGAGAAAAATCAATTTTAAAATAACAAAGTATTGGCTAGCTTGGGGATAAATTATAGGATAGAGATGTGATGCTTTTCGTGCATGTTGGGGCACTTCATACACATTTTCCAATGACAAACTCAAAATTGCTATTTTATGACTAGTGTCATTTTTCTTGCCAGATTTGGATGTGATCTTTGTTTGCTCTCTTGTTTCCTAGACGAGAATATCATGTGGATTATGTACCGCACTTTTTCTTAACTCAACTTTAGAAACATACACCGTTATACTGTAATTGATAAAGACAAATTTTGTTCTTTAATGTTACTCGAAACTAGATAAAACAATTGTTTTCATTTAAATATAATCTATTTCTTAATTATTTTGAAAAAACTTAATTTAATGAAAATTAAAAATGGTAGTCATTTCTCAAGTGATTAAATTTTTTTTTAATTGAATTTTTATATATTCAGTTAGCCGAATAGTAGCATAATAATTTGATATTCGGCCAAACCAAATATTCCGCTAGCCGAATAGTTTTAGATTCGGCTAAACCGAATATTTGGTAGTATGGCCGAATAGGCAGAATACCGAATAGATACCGAATGTTCGGTGCATCCCTACTTTATATGGGATTGCTGCTTTAATCCGCAATGGCGTAGTATTATTATACAGTTTTTTGATGCATACCTCAGAAATTCCGCTGTGCCAAATATCGTTAATAATTCTTCTAGTTCTTGAAGAGTTGTAGGCTGCAAATTTCGAAACCACCTCCCTCTCTCCGCGCCTTTTTATAGAGTTCAGGTCTAATAAAGAAGAAATTCTACGATATTCTTTGTGGGATTTAACTTAGAGGGGAAAAAGATGCGATTACTTATAGAATTGTAGGTGCTCATAGCAATGGATTGGTAATTTTAACAATATGAATCAAATAAACGCACCACATACACCGTATAGCAAGGTGTATTATCATCTGGAAATGCTGTTTGCGAACAAGTCTGAAATACCTCCAAAATAGTCGATCCGGCGCCACTTTTATAATGGTCGTGTTTCATTGTAAGTTATTTGATCCCTTTGGATACCATTATTTTTACCATTTTTTTTTTTTTTTTTTTTTTTTTTTTAATATATCAATAAAAAAATTATTCCACTAAGTAAGACAAAGAAAACTTTGTTTAAATAGTGGTATTCAAAATGCGTTAAATGTTGGCAACTATGGCAAGTTGTGCGTTACATTTTTATTACATGCTCTTTCCTGCGCCTTAGATATTGAAACATAACTTGCTGAAATTATAAAAAAAAAAAAAAAAGAAGAAGCTCTATCGCATAAAAGCGTTGATATAATTGGGTAAGCAGACTTAAAAATTAGAATTTAAACATTTTTTAAATCATATTTATCATATTATGTAAAATGTTTGGAACTATTGCATTGAGTAAATGCCGAGATATAACCATCAAGAAAATTGTGAAACGTAAAATCTTTTTTTTTTTTTTTTTCCACAAGCGTCAAAATTCAATAAGCGAAATTTTTTTCATAAAAATAAATAAATAAATAAATAAAAACTAATAATAATCCGTGTGTATATATATATATATATATATATATATATATGTATGTATGTGTACATTTATAAGAAAGCATTGGATTTGTGGAAATTTTCGACCTCCAGTTTCAGTTGAATTTACGCGTTTTGAGATATCTTGAACACGATTTGTCCAAATTTTAAAAATGTTTGTATGTCTGTGTTATTCAAATATTTTGTGAATGTTGTTTCTTAGGAACCCATGAACAAAATTTAACCAAACTAGGTACTTGATTTTACCTTGACCTAAACTGGTGCCGATTTTGGAGACCAATCGCTCAACAGAAGGCACTATTATCAACAGGTGACGCTATTCCATAATTTTTAATATAACAGTATATGACAAAATTTCGGTTAAAGGTGCAAAATGAGAATTATTTTTAACTTTTCAATGTGAAAGTAAAAAAGGAAAATCTATGGATGCTATAATTAACCAGAAAATATTGGGTTTTTGTAGGGACATCACGGATAAATATTTAATATGGGTACCATTCAAAAGAACTCGCCAATATCTTTAAAACGAATTGTTAAACAGTAGTTCTGGGATAATATAAAAACGAATTATCGATTCTTTTTTTTTTTTTTTTTTTTTTTTTTTTTTTTAACAAACAAACAACAACAACAACAACAACAAAAAAAAAAAAAAAACAATTGTCGTCACATAATTTACTTTCTTTGGACATTGAGGTTATACTTCTCTTACATGCAAATCGTTTGCTTTCGTCGTGAAAAGTAATTTTTATAAGTAATTATACTGAGTGAATTTGTATAAGAAAATTTAGAAGAAAATTTTATAGTAGCTACAACATTTTTTTCCCTAAAATGCTTAATAAATTTAGATAAATTATAACAAAATTTTGATGTAATTTAATATATCCTAAAACTTACTTTCACATATATATATATAAACTAGAATATCCGTAATTTTCAACTGTTCAATACTTTCTTCCCTGCATAAAAAATTTATATCATTTGAATAAAGTTAATAAATGAGAGGATATCATCTATGCTCCTGACATAAATTAATCAATGTGCATTGTATTGCTTTTATATTTTTGTATTGAAAAAAAAAAAAAAAAAAAAAAAGAAAGAAATATTTTTTAAAGTGCTATAAATATATTTATAAAGCTAATCTTTATATAGTGTCATTCATTTCTTTTATTATTTTTAAAATTTATCTGCTTATTAGTTTATTATTTCAATTTATATCGTTATAAATGAAAAAAAATATTTAAAAAGTCTACATGTTACATACAGATGTGCTTTAAATAGGCTTTGCAAGAGAATTCTCAATTTAAATAGCCAATTTCTGTAGTTTCATCTAAAAATCTCTCTCTCCTGCTACACCAGCCGGATTAATTTAAATCTTTCTGTTCAGCTATTTTGAACCTTTGCCAAAGAGATGGGAGCGTGTTAAAATACGTAAACACGAATGTGAAAATTATTTTATGATAAGTTACGATATTTATAAATTTATAGTAGAGACTTAGAGACATGTTGTTAAGCGTTAAGGATTATTCAGCGTGCCGTTTATTAAACTCGAATATAACTGCTCCGAATTATACTAAAGTATTTCATTTATACCAGATTTGTTTTAAATGAGTTTATTGGATTTAGTCTTTTGTAATTTATCTATTTCAATGTCCAAATTCCTCATTAAATTTGCCTTATTTAATTAATGTTTATTTTTTTTAAATTGTTTTTCTTTATGTTGAATTTATTAATGTTAATGATCCTTTTATGGGTTGATTTTACTGCTTTTTATGTAAATATTTTTCTAAATTATTGTTTCTAAAAATTATTTTAAAATTATTTAACAGTATGAATTCATTTAATTTCATTCACACTTTTTATTTAATTTAACAATTGTTTATGATATTCGTTTGCTTGTTTAATGGTTTTAAAAATAATCTTTAAAAAATATTTACAGATATATTCTAATCTATTATAAATAATATATATATATATATATATATATATTATAAAGATAAGAATAGGAGGACTTCTTTTACCATAAATTAATGAACAGTAATACGTTCATTAACAAAATTGTAACAAACTGAAAAACGTCAGTCAAAGAAATTATGCAAAATAGATACTATTACATTTTAGTTAACGCAGTAATACACTGCTCGACATTGAAAATGTAACACCAAGAAGGAATGATAATAACGGAATGACATTTGTTGGAAACATACATTATACAGAGCTGCCAACATTTTTAACTTTTAAATCAGAATTAACACCAGTATGTTTAAATGGAATATGTTATACATATTTTCGACGATCAATATTACCGAAAACAGCTATAAAAGATTTCCGGTTTGAAGTCTCCCTTGAAAAACGGAAGACTTGGCACCTATGATTATAGTAGGAAGAACAATTGATTAAAATTTCAGGGCATTTAGAGTAATATGTACTGAGAAAACAGTACATAAATCAGCGACCTCTGTGAGAAACAACAGCACAAGGCATTGAATCGAACAGCGATTGGATGACATGTACGGGTAGAGCACTTCACGAAGCTTCAACACGATGCCACAATTCATCGATCGAAGTTACTGGTGAGTGGTGGGGGGGGGGTAGTCGCTTTTCAATGATTAAACAGTCATTTTCATTGGTGCGAGATCAGGAGAACGCGCTGGCCAGAGCAACAGTCGAACACATTGTGTATCAAAGAAGGTCCGGCCAATACAAACAACTTGCGGTCGTGCATTATCTTGCTTAAATTTTGCGCTAAGGAGTCCTCGAATACAGGGCAGAAGGGCGGGCCTTAAGTCATCAGAAATTTAATGGCCGCTGTTCAGAGTGCCAGGAATACGAACATGAAGTAATTGAGACGTGTATCCAATGGGAACCTATAATATCATTGCAAATGATGGACAGTATGATGATGTCGAATTCCAGTTGGCAATGTGCATTATTCATAATGCCGTTAAATACGGATATGTCAATCTTTAGGCTATAAACAGGATTGCGATTTGTCTGAAAAGTGACTTCACGCCATTCCTGCGTCCAGGTTCATTGTTGATGACACATTAATGGCGCCCATACCATTGATGCAATTTTGAAGGTAATCAGAATTTTGGTATCCGCATACTGAGTCACCACCTGGATTGATGGTATGTTGTACCAGTGGATACACGTCCCGGTCACCTCTTGTTTTCATTCCCGCCACTCTGAATACCAGCCATTACATTTCTGACGAGTTAAAAGGCCTCCGAAGCGCAACATTTAAGCAGGACAATGCACGACCGCAAGTTGTCCATATTGTCTGGACCTTCATTGATGCCGAATGTGTTCGACTGTTGCTGTGGCCAGCGCGTTCTCCTGATCTCGCCCCAATGAAAATGACTGTTTAATCGTTGAAAAGCGACTGGCCCCCCGCCACTCACCAGTAACTTCGATCGATGAATTGTGGCATCGTGTTAAAACTTCATGAAGTGCTCTACCCGTACATGTCATCCAATCGCTGTTCGATTCAATGCCTAGGCAGATATGTGCTGTTATTGCTCGCAGAGGTCGCTGATTTATGTACTGTTTTCTCAGTACATATTACTCCAAATTTCCTGAAATTTTAATCAATTGTTCTTCCTACTATAATGTATGTGTCCAACAAATTTCATTCCGTTATTATCATTCCTTCTTGGTGTTGCATTTTCAATGTCGAGCAGTGTATAAGTAAAACACAGTTTAGAAAGCTTAACATTCGAGAAGTGTTACTGTCCTTCCATATATTAAAGTCAATAAACCATCTATTAACACTTACTGAGACTAAATAACATTTGAAAAAATATGTAAAAATTATATTTCATTCAATTTAGCACTGTCACGTGATATTTGTGTGTTGTAGGTGCTTGTTTCTTATCAATTAAATTAAATGGTACACTTTATTTTATTTTTTTTTTTTGTGTGTGTGTGTATTAATTATCAGAAAAACACCCTTGTATCTCTAGTTCTTTGTTCTAATGTAAATATGACTTGTTTTTGTACGACTTATCGAACTCCCCAAAATTAGCTAAAGTATATACATCTTAATCTTAAAGATTTTTTTTTTCGATTAATTTAAAAATTTTACATAACTGTACTCTATGCAATTTGTATAATAAATAAAAGTATTACAAAACAGTACTGTTATAGCTTTAAATTGTTTCCATTTGTTAGAAATTTTAAGGTATCTTATTTTTTTATATGAATAAAATACTTTGTGAGCCAAACACCATAAACATTAATTTCGCAACAGTTGTTTCTGATCTGAATGATAACAGGACCCTTCATCAAGGGGAGAAAAAGTAGGAACGACTGCAATTAGAAAGCGGCAAGCTAATACTGCATCGGCGCCTATTTGTTTCATCTAATTGATGTTATTGATTCGAGTCGAAACAATTGTTGACAGTTCTTGTAATTTATAGTGTTTGCGAAGTACAAAAATATTTATTCATTGCAATTCAACATCATTTTATCAGTGCATTTTACAACAATTTTCAGCAAATTTAATGTTGATGTAAATCAGTTCAGTACATGCTTAATGTTTCTACGCATTTTGATCCAGGTGCCACAGTCAGCGTCATCATCGACCTGGACAACAACACTTCCATCATCCTTTCAGCTTGTATCGCCCTCTTCTACACACTCTTTGGTGGACTCTACTCGGTCGCCTACACCGATGTTATACAGCTCTTCTGCATATTCATTGGGCTGGTAAGAGTAGACTCAAGCTTATTTAAAAAATTTTAGTTAATTATTATACAGGGAGGTCCAGAAGTCCCTGACCAATATTAAAGTTTTACGTAAAATCAAATAAATGATGTGCAGTTTGCCCTACAATCCTTTTTAATGCGAAGAGGTTTAAGATATTCGTTTGAATAAAATATACATTTCCGAATAATGTATGGTATAAATCTAAAACACAACAAGAAAAACATCGAAAGTGCAATCGAAGAGAATTTATTTTACGAGCATCTGGATTGAATTGCATTATTACTTGAATGAGGATTATGATTGAATTCAATCAACAATTGCATTATTGATTGAATGAACTGCTATAAAGAGAAAATTGTACAAATGCAAAATTCACTACAATGTTGAAATACGGAACCAAGCGTAATCAATTAACTTACTCCAAAACATCAACATCATGAGAGAAATCATGCCAAAATCCAAGTCAGTTTATTATATACAACTGAAATCCTTATTTCCTGCTTAGAAAGTCTCGGTGAGCACTCCCTCTCAGGCCTAAGACCCTAGCGCGATCAACTGATGTATACTAATGCCAATACTAATACCTCTTTTTCTGCATTCTAATACTCCCTCAATATCATACACATACATAATATTACTATGACATTAGTTTACATTTGACACATGAATTGCATACCTATTTCAAAATACATTTTCTGAAAATATTACAAATTTTCTTGTACCACATTTCGTTGTCGTGCCGCGCAAAAAGTTTTTTTTAATGGTGTTAAGTAATTCTCTCTATGAATATTAATTAAGTTAGTGTAATATTGCGCCTCTGTACAATACGTATCCATTTTATATTTGAAAGTCAAGCTACCTATACATTATACAGGAAGAAGGGTAAAATGTTTATATGTTGGTCAAAAAAAAAAAAAAAGAACTGATACATTAGACTCTTAAATCAAATAGTCTCTATTTATTGGAATGCACCAATGTACGTTGTATATGACATCAGTACAGTACTTTTCAGTTTTATATTTGGAAATATTTGTTGCATGTTTTTTCATTGTAGACGGTAGAAAAATAGTTTGGATGATTTGATGATGATATAAAAAGGTTTTTTAATAGTTTGTTCGAAATACGAGGTAATAAGAAGTGAAAGAAACAATTTTTAAAATTTAGTGAGTTGAAAACTCATTATATGTATATATATATAAATGATAGATATCTTAATAAACTTTAACCTTAATATTTTAGCATTTAATAGATACATGTCAATACCAACGCAACAAAAATGAAACTGATTCTAACACTTTGCTAAAATTAGCACAGAAATGTAGCGATACATGTTAAGATCCAATAAGAGACAAAAACAATTTAAATTACTTACGTCCACTTGAATAAAAAAGGACCATTAAACATAATGACGGAAAAAGTAATTAAAGTACTTCAAAATAATAATTGGAATAAAAAATGCTTAAAAGTAGAAGTATTAACACATCAGGAGGCAAGTACTTCATAAAGCTGTGAAAGCTGCAACTATTTCGTAAAACAATATAGCTAACAATAGCAAATTTGTATTGTTCAGGCCCCAATCGATCAGCAAAACCATTTTGAATGAGAAATGAAATAAAATATTAAATTAAATCACCAAGGAAACCAGTGAGAAAAATAGAAAAAAAATGGAGTAACCACATGTAAAGTCCCAACATGTATCAACCCAACATGGAGAAAAGGAAGTTGTCATCATGTTAATGAAATTAAAATTAAATTCTTTGCTAACTTAGATTAATCGTAAAGAAATAAAAACTGAGCATTTCCATTAACGATAAAATTCACAGTGTAATTGTTGATTAAGTTAGTTAAATTTAAATTTTTAATTTTAGTTAAATAAATGAACTTTAAAACCTTCATGGAAAAGAAAATTAATGACAGCTAATATTAATTCAGCTGTGAGCAAGCGCCATCTATCGTGTAGCTAGATAAGTCAGTTAAATAATAAGTCAGTTAAATTAATTCAAGTGCTATAAGGTGTATTATTTACACAAGATTTTTAACTTAATGATATAAGTTATAATGTGGCACCATTTAATTAATTAGTATATATACAGAAAAGTTGAATTTCTTTAAGAAAGAGTGAAATCAGAAGACATAAAATATTCGTGCAAAATTCATTCTTGTTTCGATTAACAATTATTCAATTTTAGGTTAGATATCGAGATCTTTATTGCAGATATTTAGTTGAAATGAAAAGTAGAAGAAGAGTCTGTATATTATTAAAGTGCAAAAAATTAAACAGATAGGATTATTTTATGCAATGTACAGCTTTACAAAATTAATAACTATTAGAAAATGCAACAGCTAAACTAGTTTTGCCCTTAAATAGTCGTCGCCAATTGCCCATCTGCGCAGCACTAATTCGACGTAAAACCCAACCAACCAACCTTAAACAGTATCTCGTTTAATTATTCCTTTATTGAGTAAATTGCTTTTATGTTAATTTTAAAATAATGGATTTTTATCAACACCCAAATCCTATTTCTCTTATACAGAAAACAAAATCACCATTTTCTGGATATCATCCTGAATTTTGCATAGTAAAAAGTAATTTATTACAAAATCTAAGATTTTACAAATTTGTAAAAAAGGAAGATTTGATTACACAATGAGACTCGGGTTTTAAATTAAATTCCGTTTAGAATAGATTTTTTTTCTTTTTAATTAGTTTAATATGTAAAATATTGATTTTTAGTTTAAAAAATAAAATACTAATAATTTTAAAAGATGTAAAATCTTTAGGAAAGTGAAAATCTATAGTAAATATAGTTAACTAGTAACTGCTATCTCTTTCTAAAACTTTTACTTCTTATTTCATTTAAACAATAAAAGAAGTAGCTCGTAAGTTTTATTTATATTACTATTTTACTATTATTATTATTTTACGTTATTTAAAAGTTAATATTATCAAAAGAATATGTAAGTAAATTTGAAATTCAAGAAACGGAAAATGCACGAAAGCTTAGAAACGGCTTCATTAAATGCTTTTGAATGAAATTTAAGTTATATTCCATTTTTCATGAATATTGCCATTAAATATCATGAGATAAATGGTAGTTTTGGACTCAGTGGATATCATCTAACAATGCTGATGCATTAATACTTGTAAAACAGATCAAAGAAACTTGTAATTCTGATCTGGATACTTATCTTTAAAACGATATCCGTTCAATAAAATGAAGTATAGAAATTTATTAAGATATACTGTGAAGCTTTGGTAACTTAAATCGTGTGAAACTTTAGCTTTAACATCATGAATTATTCAGTATTTTTGCATACAAAATACTATTAGAATTTGTTTACATAATGAATGCAATAACGCATAAAGTTTATTTTTTTTTTTCAAAATTCTTATTACATAAAGATTTTTAAAGGTTCTGCTAATACATAACGTTTTCTCAAAATGCTTATTATATAAATGTTTTTAAAGGTAGTTAAAAAAATATGGGGAATAAACTGATTATTCTCCAAAATAAAATGAGAGTTTGTAAAACTATAATAAAATTTAAACGTTTTTTATTAGTAATCTAGGAAATTTGTAAATAAAATTGTAGTTTTTTTTTTAAACCTCATGCACCCTTTATAAAGCCATGACGATTTTGTAGAGAATATACTAATCAATATGTCATAGTATTTTTGTAGGCAAATATTACACTTGAATAGAAAATGCATTTTTGTCTAAAAGTCTATTACATAAATAAATAGGCATATAAACAAAAATTTAAGTATACGAAATAAAATCATTTTAATAATATCCTTCTAGGTTTAAATAACAACAGAATCCATCATATCTTTTATCCCACCCACCCCTCCCCATTCAGGTAAGTAGTAAATATTAGGACTCCATTTACACGCGGAACGTAAAATGCTCTGTTCTTGTAATTGTTAGAGTTTGGTTTAATTAATACAATATTCTAAAAATCTGATACATAATCAGTTTCTGTTGACTATCTAACTTATTTTAAATTTTTACTTCCATTGCCCGACAACAGTAGTTTATGGCAGTATTCTGTTCAGTCAAAAGTTTTAATATCGACTTTTCACCAGATTTACATGGTTTAAGGTCCCCTGAATCAAAAGAGGTGTTTTGGAGGTTGCTTAATATGTGTGCATGAATGTGTGGAATCTTCTGGCTATCATATTTTAAGGGAAAAAAAAAAGTATAATTTATGTAATATGTATTACATAAATTACATAATTATAATTTATGTAATATGAGACCTGTCCAGTATACAGAGGAATTTTACGAACTTTTGGTTAAAATTGGAAAAACGGAAAAGGGACATGAAAAGCTGGAAGTTAGACTGTATTTTAATTTAAGTCCGTATCTAAAAAAAAGTGGTACTTCGTCGAATTTACTGTGTAACTCCCCCCCCCCCTTTTTAGATATCCATTCGTGTGTATCAGTTGGTTACTGCAGGAAATTTGATATGCACACATATTTTTATTGAAAATTTAAAAGTTGTGTTTGTGTCAAATCTTGTCTGATTATTTGTTTTTACCAACGTATATATGGGCGAAAATAATCTAATCTCTCTCTTTCTTTCTGGGGGGGGGGGGAAGTGGAGTATTGCAAGCCACACAAACAACGTCTAAAAGAGGATGTTACCCGTAATTTTCACTTAAATTTTCATTACAATATATATATATATATATATATATATAAAGATATATATAAAGATATATACAAAGTATTTTATATTTAAACCCAGTATTCCCATCGTTAGTCCAATGCCATAACTATACATTTTTTTTAAAAATATATTTATAATCTATAGTCGAGGCATATCTCATAAGAGTCCTGCGATTCCAGTGGTCGAAAAATGGGGTGGCTTCCCTGAATAATTTTATTCATAAAAAATGAAGTTTATTTTATATTTGATTCAGAATAATGGTTTTACTATGCATAAGCTTATACAGTCTTTTCTATACAATTTTTCTCGACCACCCTAAGCAATGAGAATTTTACGTTAGAAATAGATCTTTTTCATCCTTAGTGTCTTTTCCAGATTGATCTTTTCCATGACTATATATGAAGAGACATATGGATCTTCATACATTCCACATATTCTTCAATAAATATAAACCATGCGATAGTTTCATAGAAGGATATTTCCTGTGTAACTTTTTTCAATCTTTATTAACCATTCAATAATTTTACTGATTAAAAAAAGAGGTCTTTCTGTATGACTTTTTTCAGTTATTAGAAATCCTGTGATAATTTTATGAGAAAAAAAGTCGTTTTTAGTAAGACAGGACTATTTCTTTCAGACAGCGATTTTGCGTTATTGCCATTTTTAGTATTTCCCCCTGAATTTGCCAAGATGTCTGCCAATATCCAATTTTACCTCTTAATTTCTTAAACTATCTTAAATATCATGTCAAATCTATAAAAGATTTACGTCTTTTAAAACGCGTAAGTGATAACGATAAGTGAGAAAATCAACCTTGATTGTACAGTCGGTAACAAAAGTGTCCGAACACTAGCAAAAATTCCTATGTAAAAAAAGTACATTTCATATGGTTTTGTTAAATAAATCCTTGTCGAATCCTGTTCTTAGTCAGTGCAAGAACATGATTCGATAAGGATTTATTTAACAAAACCGTATGAAGTGTACTTTTTTTACATAGGAATTTTTGCTAGTGTTCGGACACTTTTGTTACTGACTGTATGTAAAAGCCACTTACCGATTTCAGTATCCGAAACTATCATCATTCGTAAATTGGGTGACTTTTGAATTTTTGTTGGCAATATCTTCTTGAATAAATATTGATGATGGCTTGTGATGTTGACGATATCTTCTGAATAAGTATTAATGTTGGCTTTTGAATATTTGTTGGAGATATATTTTGAATATATATTGATCAGGACTTCTTAACATTTGTTTGCTGTATCTTCTGAATGTTTATTGAAAATGGCATACGCATATTTGTTGGCTATACCTTCAATATAGAACCCCTTGGTGAAATTTGAAATTTAGTACTGAAGTAGTTCAGACGTTTCTCGCCAAGATGTTTACTTACACAACTGCGACAGCCATTTTAATTTATCGCCAAAATGACAACAAAAGTTTAATAGCAGCCAAGGGTTTCCTATACCAAAACTATACCAAAGAAATTTTAAACCATGTAATTATTTAATAAATTAATGGAGAATTTTAGATGTACTTTTTACAGCCATTTTAAAACAAGATATCTTTTTATTGATAGAAATCTTCATTTCTTTATCATTTCTTCGTTCTTTCTAAACTAAGCAATAATTTTATATGAACTAAAAATTCAGCGATTTTTGAACAAATAAGATGTACTGAGTACGCTAGAAGATATTTTAGAAATTTTTCTCATTTATCGTTATTGTGTTTACCATTTGGTTTTATACACGATTAATATCATTAGAAAGATTCTCTTATTTAATAATTCATTTAGCATATTTAAATTCTTCAAAATTTGTGTTTATTTTGGGAAGCAAAAACTTCATTTTTATATTCGGCATCTCGGACGCTTTCAATACTTAACGAGCAAAAATTGTAATCCTATTTCTGATATCTGTATAAAATGGTCATAAAAATTGACTGCAATTACTATATATTATTTGACAAGTTTCAAGGAACCTTAGAAAGGTTACAATATATTAAAAATCACACAATCAACTGATTGGGAAGAAAATCATATTTATTGAAATTTATTTATCCGACTGAGTGAAAATAATGCCTGGACCGGGAGTCGAACCCCAGATCTTTGACTTACCAGGTCAAGGCTCTACCAATTGAGCTATCCAGGCCGACAACCGGTGGACATTACTCACTCAGACAACCTCTAGGCAGAAACATCTGGTCTATCATGTAGATAGCTCAACAGAAATAAGCCGCAGGTAAAGGAAAACACCATTAAACAATGGGAGAAAGAAATACAATATATTAAAATCACACAATCAACTGATTGGGAAGAAAATCATATTGAAATTTATTTTTTAATTTATTTATCTAAATAAATTTCAATAAATATGATTTTCTTCCCAATCAGTTGATTGTGGGATTTTAATATATTGTATTTCTTTCTCCCATTGTTTAATGGTGTTTTCCTTTACCTGCGGCTTATTTCTGTTGAGCTATTTACATGATAGACCAGATGTTTCTGCCTAGAGGTTGTCTGAGTGAGTAATGTCCACCGGTTGTCGGCCTGGATAGCTCAATTGGTTGAGCCTTGACCTTGTAAGTCAAAGATCTGGGGTTCAACTCCCGGTTCAGGCATTATTTTCACTCAGTCGGATAAATAAATTTCTTAGAAAGGTTATTCAAACAGTTATTTTTACTGCACGAGATCATCCTCTTCACGTGTGATCATGCTATATACAAGATTTGCCCCATCTTCCTATTTTACACTTTTAAGTATTCTATGACTGATTTATGAGCATACAGTTATCCATTTTATTTTATTTTATTTTAGTGGCTGTGTATCCCATTCAGCTTGTTGAGTCCAGCAGTCGGAAGTTTGGCCCTGAAAGACACCGACTGGGTAGGGTCGGTTGAATCACGTGCCATCGGACAGTACCTCGATTATGGGCTGCTTCTAGTACTAGGAGGAATACCTTGGCAGGTAATAAACAATAGCCTTATTTATTTACTTATTTGAATCTTCTATTTTTATTTATTCATTAATTTATTATTTCATGTTAGTTATCCTGTACTATTTTTCTCTTTAAAATTGTATCGAAAATTTTTTTCAAAGACCAGAGAAATTAGCTTTTTATTTCCTCAGACTAATAGCAGAGGCTACATCCCTAGTAGATGCATTTTCTTAAAAGATTTGAAATTTGATGCTTTATTTTAATAAAATTGTAATAATTTAAATAAAATAAAAGATACTCTTCTTTAACACGTTCACGCCGGTGTGGTACACCGGTGGGTCAGAGCAAAAGTATCCAAGCACTAGCAATAATCCTTGTCCAAAAAAAGTACACTTAATACTGCTTTGTTAAATAAATCCTTGTCGAATCATGATCTTAGTCAGTCTAAGAATATGATTCGACTAGGATTTATTGAACAAAACAGTTTTAAGTATACTTTTTTTATATCTGAATTACTGGCTAGTGCTCAGATACTTTTGAGAAGAATGCGCCGGCGTGAACGTGTTAAAGTCTCGATTTAGCAAGAAAATATTATTATTATAATTATTATTATTTTAAATAGTGGTCAGAATACTGTGTCGAACTCGTACCTCTTATTATAACTAAAAACCTTTATTGACAAACTGCCTATTTTTGTCATAACTTTTGTAATTTAATTAAGATTCCTTCATTAAATACTTCTTTAACTACAGTCATCGAATTCTGTATAGGAAATAACCTAAATATTATCTTAAATATGCATAATATACTTAACACAAAGGAAGCAGTTTTATTTTATTTTTATTTATTCAGTATTATTATTTCTGGTAATTTGCACGAAAAGTGTTTTGAGGCTTCGATTGCGAACTATATTTAAGAACCTCCCCTTTTTAAAATAAATAAATAAATCTTAAGGAGAACACTTTTTAAAATTTCTGGTCATAAGCATTCATCCGATAACAGATAATAAAAATCATTGCGACGTATGAAGCGGTTACATGTACAGTCGGTAACAAAAGTGTCCGAACATTAGCAAAAATTCCTATGTAAAAAAAATACGCTTCATACTGTTTTCATAAATAAATCCTTATCGAATCATGTTCTTACGCTGACTAAGAACAAGATTCGACAAGGATTTATTTAACAAAAAGGTATGAAGTGTTTTTACATAGGAATTTTTGCTAGTGTTCGGACACTTTTGTTACCGACTGTAGTCAGAATCAGGCATAAACGAATTCTGATGTTGTTTCCGCAAAATTAACGGTGTAATAGTGAGATAGTTCAACGAATTCACGGTTATTTCAATGTATTAGCAGTTAAAAACTAATATGTCTCAAATTTGTCATTTATAACTACAGTCGGTAACAAAAGTGTCCGAACACTAGCAAAAATTCCTATGTAAAAAAAGCACACTTCGTACGGTTTTATTAAATAAATCCTTGTCGAATCCTATTCTTAGTCAGTGTAAGAACATGATTCGATAAGGATTTATTTAACAAAACCGTATGAAGTGCACTTTTTTTACATAGGAATTTTTGCTAGTGTTCGGACACTTTTGTTACCGACTGTACCTTGTTGTTCTGCTCTTATGTGACAATAAATTAAAGCATGCGAAAAAATTATAGTATAAATTTTAAGCAAGATGTTTTTATAAATATTGAATGTTCCTCTCTTTTGGCAGGTATACTTCCAGCGGGTGTTATCGTCTAAGAGTGCCTTCCGCGCCCAGTTGTTGTCCTACGTTGCCGCTGTTGGGTGCATCATCATGGCTATTCCTCCCATGATCATTGGAGCAGTAGCAAAAGCAGCAGGTAATTCAGCCGACAAAAAGAAAAGGGACTTATTCTGTATGTAAACTTCCTTTGGCGAAACAGATTTGTTTAAATGAACATATATCATTTCTAATGAACTAAGTTCGTTCTTATAAGGAAGTTCTCCTTAAAGCGCATACTCAAAATATTTCCCAATAGATAGTCTGTAAAAAAATAATACAGTATGGGATATTTGGCGCCAAAAGACAAAAAGTGTATGCGATTGGGCGAGCAACTTTCTTTCCCGTCAAAGGCAAGTCATTTCACTGCGTTTAAGAATTTCTTGCAAAACAAATCTTTCTGAATAGAGTTAAAGTAGATATAGTTTGAAATTAATCGATGAAAGAGTTGTCTGTTTCTCCTACAAGCTTATATGGTACAGTCGGTAACAAAAGTCTCCGAACACTAGCAAAAATTCCTATATAAAAAAAGTACACTTAATACAGTTTTATTAAATAAATCCTTGTCCAATCTTGTTCTTAGACAGTCTAAAAACAGGATTCGACAATGATTTATTTAACAAAACTGCTTAAGTGTACTTTTTTATATAGGAATTTTTGCTAGTGTTCGGAGACTTTTGTTACCGACTGTATAGTCACTTGGCCTTTTATTAAAAATACTTCATTTTAGCTTTTTTTTAAAAAAAGTAAATAAATAAAAATAAAAATGCATATATATATCTTGCAAGTTTCAAATATTTAAATTACAGTCGGTAACAAAAATGTCCGAACACTAGCAAAAATTCCTATGCAAAAAAAGTACACTTAATACTATTTTGTTAAATAAATCCTTATCGAATCATCTAAGAACAGAATTCGACAAGGATTTATTTAACAAAACCGTATGAAGTGTACTTTTTTTACATAGGAATTTTTGCTAGTGTTCGGACACTTTTGTTACCGACTGTACATGTCAAATGAACGCTTAATTTATAGATATCTTAGTTTTTAAATTAGTAACTGAAAAAAAAACTTTTATTTAGCGTTTAAAATGAATTTTACAATTTGAAAAATTAAATTTTTTTTTTTTTTTTTTTTTTTTTTTAAATTGAAGAAAATGTCTTTGTACAAAATGTATAAATTTTGTACAATGTTGTTTGGATGCTGCATAAACATTAAATAGGAGGGAACTATGGCACTCACATGTGTTAGAGAAGAAATTAAATTAACAAAACGCATTGTTGAAATATTGAAAAAATATGAGTGTGTATAACAAAAGTATCCGAACACTAGCAAAAATTCCTATATTAAAAAAGTAGAGTTAATATTGTTTTGGTAAATAAATCCTTTTCGAAATCCTTGTCCTAACTCTTAGTCAGTCTAAGAACATGATTCGACAAGGATTTATTTAACAAAACAGTAACTCTACTTTTTTTACATAGGAATTTTTGCTAGTGTTCGGATACTTTTGTTACCGACTGTATATAAATTGAATGTAACACACCCGTCGCTCTGACAGTTTGCCTTAACACCTACAACACTTTTAAATATGTTTTATCTATATCTCAAATCTAAGCTAGTCCATGATATCTGACAATAAAAAACTATGAAAATTAAATGTATCTTTTGTATTAGTCTTAAAATTACAGCCTGTTCTCCTGTGAATAAACTGGGCTTAAAGGTAACAGATAAATTTTCAGTCTTACATTACCACAGACCTTTAAAATAGAGTATTATAACAGATATTATTCGGTATTTTTTAATGTGCCTTACTAATTTTCTCATAAGTCTTAGAGTTTGTGAAACTTTGGTGTTTACAGTCGGCAGCAAAATTATCCGAGCACTAGCAAAAATGTCTATGTAAAAAAAGTACACTTATACTGTTTTGTTAAATAAATCCTTGTCGGATCATGTTCTTAGTCTGTAAGTTCGATTTCCTGGTTTAATAAGAAGAGTTTTGGAAATTCGGGCAAAATTATACTGAAATTTTACTGAAAAAAAAAAAAATTGTCTTGTTGGGAAAATACAGTCGGCAGCAAAATTATTCGAGCGTAAGCAATAAATCTATATATGAAAAAAAGGCGCACTTGATACTGTTTTCTTCAATAAGTCCTTGTCGAATCATGTTCTTAGACTGACTAATAACATGGATTCGACAAGAATTTATTGAACAAAACAGTATTAAGTGTACTTTTTTTTACATAGGAAATATTGCTAGTGCTCGAATAATTTTGCTGCCAACTGTACTCTACAAAGTTTGTTTGATGATTATATATTCTGTAAAGTTTTCGGATATTGTTGAATTGGAATGAATTTTCCTAAAAAGAAGACGTGAAAGTGCGTAAATTGATTATCTGGTAAAAGTTTTTTAGCAAAAGTTGAAGTCAGTTGGATATTGTTGAAGTGCCAAGTAGCCTTTCTCTATTGAATCAAAGCGATAGTATCAAAGTAGTATAATTTTTCGACGGCACTACAACACTACTAATTGAAGAGCTTTATGTAGTTCAAAACTTATATGATCATGTAGTAACAAATAGCCCTTCCCTCCGATTCTAAATCAAATAAATCTGTGTTTAAGGAATCAACCTAAAACTTTTTTTTTTAATAATATGTGACTTGAGGAATGAAGTATAAAATATTTACTATAAATGAGTGGTAATAAGTTTTCCATTTAAAGGAGTGATGACATGTCTCCGAACTACCCTTAGGTCCGCCGTGCACTGACGAGACACGAGACAAAGTTTGATGCGACATGCGACACGCGCATGCCCTAAATACAACTTCATTTCCTGAAAACTGTTTAAAACATGCGTGTGTTGCATGTCGCATCAAACTTTATCTCATGTCTCTAGAGGTGAGTCGCAAGTTGCTCATAGCGTAGCACTAGTGCGACGTAAAACCGTTTCAACTCAACTGTCCATTTGAAGAAAGCACAAAATTCTACGTGCTATTTTATTAATCGTCCTTTAATGGAAACGCTGTATATTAATGAGTTTACAATCTGACTATCAGTCATAAATAATCAAGGCGGTAATTGAAATTCCTTATAATTTTTCACATATTAAAAATTTTGCTCACTATATACAGTCGGCAGCAAAAGCATCCGAGCACTAGCAAAAATTCCTATGTTAAAAAAGGTACATGTAATACAATTTTGTTAAATAAATCCTTGTCGAATCCTGTTCTTAGACTGAGTAAGAACAAGATTCGACAAGGATTTATTTAACAAAACTATATTGAGTGTACTTATTTTATATAGAAATTTTTGCTAGTGCTCGGATACTTTTGCTGCCGACTGTAGTTTTTTCGCTATTGTTTAAAATGGTTTCTCACCTTTTATTGAGAACAATTGAAAAAAATCGTACGAAATGAATTCAATAAATATCAAGATGACATTTAGATTTTTTTTAATCATTATATTAAAATAAATATTTTTTACCCCTCTCTGTACGCAGCTTGGAACGAGACTGATTTCCCGGGTCCACTTCCCCTGGATGCCGAGCACACCTCTCTCGTACTCCCGATGGTCTTGCAGTACTTAACCCCCGCTGCGGTGTCCTTTGTGGGTCTGGGAGCTGTTTCGGCTGCAGTCATGTCTTCATCGGATTCATCTATCCTATCAGCAGCTTCAATGTTTGCCCGAAATATTTATAAACTCATCATTCGACAGAACGTAAGTATTCTGACAGGATGTTATGTAACAAACTAACTTATTCCAAATTAACATTAAACCAATTCCATAAAAACAGAACAGAACCCATTTTTACCATTTTATACCAACTATGAAAACAAAATGTAAGAAAAAATGAAAACATTTTACAAATTTCGTAGCAACAAACAAAAATTTACTTTAGTACGTAGCTTCTCCCAAACCCCATGGGAGAATTTGTTTCCACAGTGAATCATTACCAAATGAGTTTTTTAAATTTTGTTTTTCCATTCAGAAAATTCTCAATTATTAAATTAATGGAGAGGCTGAAAATCGCTCTAAACCTCAAAATAGCGGCGATCGGCCTATTTTCGGCTTCTAAGCCTTTTAAATATTTTAAACCAGTAAATTAGCATTCGTTTTATTTTTTATTTATTTATTTATTTATTTATATTTTAGTTTTGAGTTTAAATAAACGAAAAATTAAATGAGTGCATTTTTTACATTTTCCAATTACACTGTAAAAAATAAAATAAAATAAAATAAAAGCACGGGATTTGACCGCATATTTTTACGGGAAATAACCGTTTTGTTAGCTAAACAATCATAGCCCAAAACCCGTAAATTGATGTCATGAAAGTATAATTTTAGAATAGTTTTATTTTTTTATGGGCAAAAGCCGTTAATCTACGTAATTTTCTCAAATCTGTCATTAAACTGTATTTTTACGGTCAAATCCCATCAAATGTAAAGTGTTAGCTTTTCGTGTGACGTCATAGTCACTTCATATTTGAAACTGAAAATATAGGTAATTGAAATTTTACTGGTTGAGAATTTATTTATACATTCATACAGATTAATATAAAAGAGCTATTGTTTTTGAAATTTAATTCATAGAATTTAATTCAAAGTTATATGTTTGTGAAAACATAAATTTACGGGCGTATACAACATTTATGGTCCAAATGTATTTTTACGGGTTTTGCCGGGAATCTCTGTTGCCCCAGGCGATGCCCGTAATCTGGCTTGATTTTTTTTTTTTTTTTTTTTTTTTACTGTGTATAAAAAATGTGAAAAATTAATTTTTAGAAAATAAGTACTAATTTATTATGAATTTTCTGAATGAAGAAAAAAAAAAAAATTACTCTGGAGCCAATTTAAAGATTTTTTTATTTTTATTCTACAGAATAATTCAGATGATACAGTCGATATTCAGTAAATATAAACCACTAACTTGTAATCGGTATTTTTATTTTATATATAGTTTTAGAAATTTTCATATTCCAATTTCTTTATTTACATTGAAATATACTAATATCGATTTCAGTATTATTTATTATAGCTTACTATTTGTATTTTTTGTGTTTATATTCAACGACAAATTGAGCATAAATTATTCAGAAAATTTTCGAAAAGCTTTGCTTTCTATTATCAAAAAATTATACTTAAATTTTGATGTTGAATTAAGAGTATGGTAAAAAATAGCTGCCATATATACTTATATTTATCGTTTTTTACATATTGTCTCTGATTTTTCTTATCTTTTCAAATCACTTAATTATTTAAAATATCTTGCTTTTTCTTGGATTGTAATATTTCCATATTTTGGTACAGCACTGAATAAATTTAACAATCCTAAATAATCTGTATCTCATTTCAATTATGCTTGTCTCAATTCTATTATTTTATTTTCTTTATTCTTCCATTTTTTTTTTTTTTTTTTTCACATTTTAGAATATACTCTTTTAAACTTATCAGCAATATTAAATTACCTTTTCATAAAGAACTTATTCCTGCAGAGAACTGATCTTGTGTTTATTATATATTTTCTTGGTTGCGTAATCTGTAATCTGGGTTATATTAATCACCCCAAGTTACATTTGAAATATAAAATCGATGAATACTGTCAGAATGTACCTGAAAGTGCAAATACTTCTAAATCTCATTTATATTGTTTTCAATTGCTGGTCTTATATCAGTTTTGACTATCCTAAAGCTAATATTTATTTTTTAAATTCTCTTTTGAATTTTTGCTAAACTTTCTGCTTTGTCAGAAATTGAAATGACTTTATAGAGGACTTTTCTTTAACACATTTAATGTCTGAAGACTGGTAATAACTGACATAATTTTTTCTCTGATTTGTTTTCGTTTATTTTGATTTTCTTTTATTTTTTGTAACTTTTAACTATACATTTTGTTTTCAATTATTTACGGTGTTATCATGCAAAGTATAAATGTATGGAATTAATATATACAAAGATTCCATTATCTTACTTTCTAGCTGTTTTATACATCCTCTGCTGATAATATCGCTAGTTTTGCATTACGAATAACGCGAAATTATTTCTACATCACCCCCTTCGCCTTTTCTTATGGTGTGATAATACTAAAGACCTATTTCAATTTGTCCATTACTCAACGAATTGGGATATACAGGCATTAAAATAGGCATATGAATTAAAATATTTTACAACTAAAAGAATTAAAAATTATATTTTTATTAGAAGAAAACTGAGATAAGATTTGCAAGTTTTAGTTAAAAATGCATTTCAATATACTTATTTTCATTTCATTTAGAGAGAAAAAATATAGTATTACACATAGACCGATAAACTTGAAGTACAGTGCAAACACTCCTTTTCAATTTATAGATACTTACAAGATATCAAAGCACTCTCACATGAATACTTATTTTAATGTGAATCAAGTAGAGAAAATCACGCTGTTTTAACACTCCTCATTGTTTGAGAGAACAACTGCTAAAATCACTTCTTATTACTTATGATGCTTTAATGAAAGTTATACATGTAAATTTAACTTTTAAATGCCGTGTGTTGCCTTCCGGCAACATAACCAATTTTGTTTTCTAAAATATTATTAGAATAATATTGAAGCTTAATGCCTCATGGTTGCCGATTGACAAAAACTTGCTTTTTAGTGGTAAACCATAGTTAAAATAAAGTATGATTTTTTAAAGTATTTTTCACGTGATTTATTTAATATGGATAAGAATAAACATTTTTAATTGATTTAAAAAATAATCGGGCATTTAAGGGTTTATTAAAACTCACCCCATATTTTTTCACAATGTAAAACTGAAATTATTTTGTACAATCCTATTCAATATAACTACATAGCCAGCAGGAGCGAGGCGTGATTCAGAAAACTATAGAAGCACCGAAGCGAAGCGCTTTCAAAACCAAAGGAAGAATCAATTCAGTCTTTAGACGAGGCGACGTTACTTTATTACTTTTTAAAAAATCTTAAATAGAGGAAGCGCTGCTTCCATCGCTTCCATGGACGCTTCGCCAGTGGTAGCGAGATCTGAAATACAGTGTACTCCAAGTAATCACTGTTCAGGTTAATTTCAAACGTACATTTTGTATTCAGAAGACTGTTCATATAACCACTTCTAAAATAACTTTTGCTGATCTACAGCCATCAAAATTTAACGAGTCGACTGAAAATGTTGTTTACTTCAAGACCTTATATTACTATTACCAAGATGTAATTTTTCGTTATTTATTTTTATTATTATTATTATCATCACTTGCAAGTGAATGTGTCCTATATGTATATTTAATTATCTCTGTAATTTAAATGTTCTGCTTTTTTTCACACAATGTTGAATATAATTGAACTAATGAGCATTTTTAGAAAATTAAAATGTCTTTCGAGATAAACTTAAAATAACACTGCTTTAAAATTTACATAGTTTCACTTTTAATGGATATCAATGTAAATATGCAAATTTTGTTTTTTATATCGCACTTTGTATGCGCTTGTAATTGATTCTATGTTGTATTTTGTGTGTATTTAGGCTTCCGAACGTGAAATCATCTGGGTGATGCGCGGTGCTATTCTGTGCGTGGGCATCCTTGCCACTTCCATGGCACTCACCGTCAAATCTATTTATGGCCTGTGGTACCTCTCCTCTGACCTAGTGTACGTGATGCTCTTTCCTCAACTAGTCTGTGTAGTCTACTTCAAACAGTTCTGCAACACCTATGGATCCCTCACCGCCTATATTATCGGATTCCTGCTCAGGTCTCTGGGCGGCGAAGAGATCGTAGGTCTTCCCGCCCTCATCAAGTACCCCTTTTACGACGAAGAAAATGCCGAACAGTTATTCCCTTTCAGAACCCTATCGATGTTGATTAGCCTGACAACGCTAGTAGTGGTGTCAAGCGTTAGCAAGTGGTTATTCGAGAGTGGCCGTATCCCCCCACAATTGGATATTTTCCACTGCGTCGTCAATATTCCTGAAGACATCCTCAAGGTTCGAGATCCCCAAGAAGGTGAGATGAGTGTCCTGAACGCCAACCTTACGAAGACCTATCAGTCAGAAATGAATGGGAGAATCAATCCAGCCCTAGTCCTCAGCAGCGATGAGGCTGAATCCGATACACCTATGACAGGTACGCCAAAGCCACCTCCTTACAGTGGCGGTAATGCGCCCCCTTCTCAGAACACCACGAACTTTTGAGAGGTTTGTCTGTGGACCGCGGTCCATTTGGCACACTAAAGTGGGTCGCTGCGTCATTAATCTTGGCGACGCTTTGCTTGTTATTTTCGTTTTGCGTGTTGATTCTGTGACTGAACTCGCGGACCACTGCTCCGATATCCAAAAATAAAATGCATTTGATTTTATATTTATTTACAAATACTAAAGATTTTTTATTTTATTATTGAAGAAAACCGACTTTATCAAGTATAAATTAGATTGCAATTCATATGGCATGATATTAAGTCGTGTTTTCTTTATTATATTTAGCACATTTTGAAAGACTAGAGCTTATAAAATTGAAATATAAAAAAAAAAAAAAGAAGTATTGCGCTTATTTTCTGTTAAAATATGATGTAATCTAATAGAAAATAAGTGTATCTTTGTTAATACTAAAATAATGTTTCTAAAAATCTTATATAATTTATTAAAAGTATTGGGGTCAGTTTTTTCGTTGCATCTACAGGGCTAGTTTTGATGTTTTACAAGAAAGTTCCTATTCTAATATTTCTAAACGTTTCAATTGCCGTTTAAGTACTGTGTTTTCTATGGCACTTTGTATTAGCTTTTTCTGAATTATAGGTTATATCTAACAGACTTTGATAATTTATAGTGCAACGTGGATTTATTAATGTGAGATTATAGGAAATATTATATAGTTAGATGAAACTAAATATGTTTATAACCCCGCGGGATAATTTAATCCATGTTCTTTTAGTTGTTTATTTTAATTAATAAATAAGAAGATATTTTGAAAGCATAAGAAAGGCGATTGCAAGAATATTACAATACTTCGAATATAAAAATATTTTTAAAGTTATTTGAATTTTTTAAGGGCAATGTATACAATAGAGATATATCGAGAAGGGATAAACATTATAAAGAACTTAATGTATTATTAATTTAAAGCGGATGAAATAGTTTTTAACATCAAGTTAAATACTGTGTAAAACTTTTATATTAATATACCAAGAAAAGTTTTGTAATTTTAAAATACAGGGTGTTTCAAAATGATTTGAATTATTTCAATTCCTTTTCTCCTAAAAATAAATTGCCAGTAGAAGAATAACAGTAATGTAACAATCCATTAATGTAATGATAACAAAATGAGCCTATTCAAATGATGAAATAGTTAGTACCAAACTGTCTGTCAAGGGTCGGGAAACGATATTTTGCGCATTAAAATTTTATTCGTGTCAGTTCTTCGTGAAAGTGAACCGTCGGTTTCATATGAAATGTCAAAAAACTTTCTAAGATCAGTAAAAACTTGGCTGTGCTGCGTTGTGAATTATTAATTAAAATAGGCTGAATTCAGAATGAGAGTTCCTAAAGAGAGAATTTGTAAGTTAACTATGACCGCAGCCACTTAAAAAGGACTGACGCATTACATCAGTGTTGCCAGATTAGGGATTTTGTCCCCATTTTGGGGGATTTTTTGGGCTTCTGGGGACAATTTTGGGGACCAAATGTTTGTGGGGAATTTCGAGGGGAGTTTTGAAATTTTTGGGGAGAAAATCCTGATTTGGAGAATTTTGAAAGCTTGTTTGGGGAAATTGACTGTCGACCATCTTGCAACACTGCATCGCATACGAGTAAAATCTCATTTAAGCAGATTATGAATAAAAAACATTGGGTTTCAAATCATTCAAAAACACCTTGTATTTTCTGAAATAACTGAAAAACCGTCTCGTAGTTTTTATCTAAGTTCGACCAAATTCAATTCATTAGTTGATTTCTTTGAAAACCACGAGGTCGTTTTCTTTGACAGAGAAAAAAGTCATTCTATGGAGCCACACTAGTGCCAATATTTCTCATGTCGAATTTTGTTAACATTTCACTTCAATGAGCAAAGCGTGGTCAAAATTAATGTGAAACTAGTTGTGTGACGATTCCAGTTTTTATTATTTTAGTGTTGTATTATCCATAATTATAGAGCTTTCATACGAAAGCATATATTATACTTGAAAAAGTATATGACTAAAACATATCAAATTTAGAAAATTATATTGTTTTAGAAGTGAAATAATGACTGTTGTTTCGATGCAACATGTTGGTATGGACGATGTTTAACTTAAAGAATTGTTGATTATTATGCGTATTGTGTCTACGAGGAAGTATTATATAAATAAGTATGAAGCATGTTCTTTAGCAAATTATTTGTGTTTGTGTTTTTCCGTGTGAATTTTTTTAAATGATTAAGCTGTTTGATTTTATTGTACTGTTAATTCATTGTGTAATATACTTGTTGAAAAGTGAATTCAGATTTTATTTAAACGAAATGTTAATGATTTCGAAATAAATGTTGATGTTATTTTTTATCAATACAGACTTATTTTACTAATTTTTAAAATACTCCAGATGATATATTTTTTAATGCAAAATTTAAAAATATTTTATATTTGCTCTATTTTAAAATTTTAGGAATGACTAAGGGAATGAATTTATTTTGCATTTGAATGATGAAGAATCATTTTAAAGTGAGCTTAAAATATTAATATAAAATGTAAGTGTTAAGAGGAAAAACTTTTTATGGAAGCAAATTCAAAATTAAAAAGATTCTTGTTTTTTTGTTTTTAGTCATTAGTGATAGAAACAAAATTTAATTTAATTAAGATCTGAAATATCAGAAGAGCGTTTCAATAATTTATTCTTGCATATTTTTAACTATTACTTAAAGTTACTCAGTAACCTATATTTTCTTGATTATTAACAAATATCTAAAAAAATTTAATTTTTTTTTTTTTTTAATTATATAAAAAAAAAAAACTCGTTTTACTTTTATATAACTTTTACTGGTTCCCTCATTTCTTTTCCTTATCTGTACCTTTATTGGTTTCCTTAGTATTTTTGCAAATTTTTAATCTTTACTCATTAACGGATATGATAAAAAATATATGATAAAAAATATATATTCAAACAAAAAAATCTCTTAAATTCTTATTTTTAAAAAGTTAAATAATTTTCCGACTAATGTACTTCAACATTTATTTCGAAAATTTTGTTTTTTAAATGTCACATATCACACAATTATCAAACATATCAGCTGGCACAGGAAAGCCTAAAATATCTAAAAAAAAAAAAAAAAAAACATATCAGTTTCCTGTGTCAGCCCTGTAGTTTGTAGATAACTATTATACATGTATTAAATTATATAAATGAGCAGATATTTCGATTAATAATGTATGATATATTTTATTATACTGAAACAGTCTGTTGTGTCCAAATACAGGTGCAAATTACATTTATGAAAATATTCTCTTTTTCAAAGATAGTCTGTTTTTAATATGTACAATGCACGGTCGCTAATCCAAAAGATAAGTGTTAAAAGATAAGCGCAAATGTTTGGAAGTTGAAGAATGATAATCAGCTATTGATTTTTTTTGTTCATCCTATTTAAAAGGTTACATTGTTTTCATTCCAAACATTACTCTGGCTTCGATAGCGAAACACGGAAGGTTCCACATAAGCCCACCGAAATCTGTATAATTTAAGGTAAGACGCAAACCTTACGCACTTCCTGTATAGTAGTGGGCTCCTAACTTAATTTAGTGAGTTGATTTATTTACAAAAAACATGTACAACAAACGAGAGAGATTCATTTTCTGGAAAACTAATTTTCTCTACGTACATATTACATAAAAGTTAACATAATCAGTACTAAAGCTGCCTAAATATAAAAGAAGATGTTATAATACATTTTTATCCAATTGTTTTTCGTATTTGAAATTTGTCAACAAGACTAATTATCAACATATTTTACACCACTGCACATATTAATAACTTTACAAATACTGAAGCCTAATTAATGCTGATTTCGATAGCCTAATTTACTGTGTGAGCTTAAAATACTCTATAATTTTTTGATAAAACGGTATTGTCTTAAATTTGCCTGCTTAAAATATTTTTGCGGTGGTATAATTTTACGATAACCATTTAAACAATTTTGCTGTAATATTTGTTTTTAAAGCCAAAATACAATACAACTAATGTAAGATAAGCATTCACAACATTTATATTTTTAATTAATAATGACTGTTTATCCGCTACCTTAAAAATAATCAAGATAAAAAATGTAAAGTGAAGCGACATAAATAAATTGTTATCTGTGTATTGCTAAATATAATTGCTTTATTATTTACGAAAACAAGATACAATGAGTTGACCAGTTTTAAATTAAATACGAATGGCATTTATTTTTAATTATATATGCAAATAAATAATAAGTTTCTACTTAAAAAGTAAATAAGAAAAAGTAGCTGAAGAAAAATATTCCATTTTTTAATCATTTGTTTTTAGCATAGCATCAATATATCCTTACTAGTTGACTTTTTGCCTTCTGTCAACTTTACATGTATAATTTCTTTACATATTCCACCAAAATATATAAAAATATCCGAGTTTTGCAATTTTCGATATGGATATATGAGAATAACTGCTTCGTGTAGTGTTGCCAAATGCAGTATACTAAAACAAGACAAAGTTTTGCGGAATTATAATAATATAACTCAGTAAAAGAAAAAAAACTGTAATTACTTTATGTACCTGAAACAATTTCTTAGTGACACAGTTTGAGTTTTTAAAGCAAACATCCTTATTTTTTGGAATAGATTGGCAGTATTTGCCTACAATGAGCGTTAAAACGTTAATCGTGAAAAAAAAAAAAAAAAAAAAAAAAAAAAAAAAAAAAATCACTTCTAAGACATGTAACCATGGTGACTGCTATGGAGAGAAAAATTCAAATTCTCCATTTAAAATACTACTAAATATTTTCTAGTATTTATAGTGGCCTATTAAACATAAACTGCAATTTTGTCCTTATGTGTTCTAGGAAACCCGATTACTAGTAATGAAAGGAATGTGCGGGAAAATTTGATGAGAAGTTCACATAACTTTTCATTTCCCACTCAAATTGTTTTTTTAAGAGGAAGTGCTTTAGATGTTCAATCTGTTTTTCTGAAAGTTGATGATATTTTGTGAAGACTTAGAATTGTGCTTTAAGAGAGTATCTATTGAAAACCCAGGTTTAAAACAAGCATAAAAGCACATGCTTGAAGTTCTTGAACCCATGTGACTGGTGATGACACTTTGTTTGTTATCGTGTTAAGGCAAGCGTATTAGTGCAAGTTGCTGGACGAGACCGACAGAAAGTATACAGATTTTTTATCGAAAATATTATTCTCTAACCACCCAAATACATATGGCAGCCTTAATTCAGAGAGTTCGGAACTGAAAATTTTAGAAACACTCTGCAATCCATCTTATTGTTCTGTGACTTGAATTTTTAGGACACTGAAAAAGTACCTAAAGAATCATTATTTTTAAAAGGTCGTTGTGATATTTCTTATTGATTTGAGATTTTATTCTGGTATAATGCAATAAAAAAAAAATCTGTTCACTGTAAAATGTGCGGGTCAAAAACTGGAGATCCTGAAGAAAACTACTATTATCGTTTTGCCAGTTTTGAACATTGTTTGGATAAAGTTCAAAATAAAGTTCGGTTAAAACATAAAAAATTGAAGATAAAAAAATAAAAATAAATTTCGGTTTATATTTCATAGACCCTCATAAGGACATTGCAATAAAAGAAACTTAAAATGATACGATGAATAAATGAAATGATACATCAGTATTGTTTTATTTTTATTCAACCGTACATATTTTTTTATGACAAAGGGAAATCAGAAAGTGTAACATTAGAAAAACATCTTAAAATTTTTGCCTTCAATACTGAAGAAATTTAATCTTGTGTAAAAATATTTTTTCGCATTTATTATAATTTACAATCTTTTAGTGTTTTAATGAAGATTCATAAAGGGGATGAAGTTTTTTTCCCCCTTAAGAGGGAAAAAAAAAGGTGTTTTTAGAAGCTTGTGCAATTTTTCCGAGATTTTTAGACCGAGTCTAATTAGAATGTCTGGCTTCAATGCGGCATATTGGCAACACTAATCTGAGGTGCTATATACTGTTCATTTCAGCAACAACATAATGCTCTTAAAATTAACATATATTACTCTTATCAATTGACCTCAAGTTGTTATATTACCTTCTAACCTATTATAATCGGTTGGATTAGCTAAATGTGCATTGTACTTCAATTACAGAGAGACAGGGTCAGTTTTTGATATCCATTAAATGTATATTGCTTGAAAAACCAAAAATTTGATATACTTGAGAACTTATGAAAATATCCTGATACATATCAAAACATCTTTATGAGTATTCTTGGTATGAATTGTTTCGAAATATACTCTGCTAGCATGCCTATGCATTCCAGATCTCCTTACATATCAGTTGCTGGCAGAAAATTTTCCTCTTGATATGACAATTTAGAAAAGTCAGTGTGATTCCATATGTCTTTTGATATCATTTTAGAAATCCAAATTTAGATGTATACTTGTTACATATTACATGTACTGCATATTTACATATATATTTGTGAAAACGTTTTTAAATATTTTCTGTTTTCAGAGATATTTATTATACGTGTATAGATATTTGGTATAGTATTTTTTCAGACGGTGTCACTGATGTTTTATACATACAGGGAAGTTATGAACAAATATAAAATATAACCAAAATAAAATCTAAGAATATCTTTTATTTGAATAAAATGTTTGGAAGTATATATGGAATATGGAAATATATTTTCATCGTAAATTTAATGAATAATTTCACATTTTCTTTTTTAAAATTAGGTGTGAATTTTAGAGTTTATTTTTATTTTTACTTCTAAGTACTTCTAAATGAATATAGTCTAAAAATGTCTATTCTATTAATTTTCTGACAAAAATTTACATTACAGAAAAAAGGGAGTGTATCGATTAATAACTAAAAAAAAAAAATTATTATGAAAAAAATAAGTTATTAATTAAAATAAATTGTAGTTTATTATTAAAAATAAGAATTTTACCTTTTTTGAAATATATATATATTAGTGAAAGGATGTGTATCAATAATAGTTTGTTTTTGTTACACTCAATATATATATTTATTGATCGAAAATAGCCTAAAATAGTTTTTTTCAGGGTATTTTTAAATTAAATGTAAACATGATATTTAAAGGGGAAAAAAATGAAATTTTATTTTCTATACATGATCCCCCCCCCCTCATAAATATCTTTCAAATCTAATATGCTTAATATGACCTTAATATTATATTAAAGGTATCAGTACTATTATAAAATTTCAAAATAGTATTTTTCAAGTAAAAGAATACTCTTAAGAAAATAACAAAGATGAAAGAATACGTAAACTTCTTATTTATTGAAAATTAAAAATGTTAAGTATTCAAATGAAATATGCTGAAATAATATTTGACGCTATTTAATTATATTGTGTAACAAGTTAAAAAGGAACTGTATATAAGCTAATACATATATTGTTATTATTATAAAATGGAAGTGTCTGTAAAAAAAATTTATTGACTACAGAATAGTTTTACATTTAAAAAATACAAATAAAAATTTAAAAAAACTTGCATTGTAAGAAATATCGACTTATGTACATACTTTGTTAGTTTATTTGTAAAATTTTTTTGTCATTTTTGTTGTTTATTTGTAAAATTTCTGCATTTGTCATTGTCTTGTTTCACTTTTAAAATTACGTTTTACGAATAAAAACATCTCATTCTGAAAAGACATTTTTGCAAATAAATAATCTCAAACTATTCTACAATGCAACTTAAAATTTTTATAAAATATTTGGAATAATTGTTTACTCAAGTTAAATCAGTTAATCTACATTTAATTTGCATTAAAAATTGTGTTTGTAAAATAATAATGGCCTTTATTAAAAAAACCTGTAGTGCGAAATGCACAATTAATTATAACATTAAATTTTAGAAATTTATTCTAAAACATATTTCGGCGAAATTCTTAATTTGTAAAATAAAAAATAATTGAATCAGAGTCTTTTTTTTATTATTATTATATGTAGAATTTTGAATAAATTTTGAATATAAATTTTGAATATTGAATGAATAAGATATAAAAATTAAAAGAAATAACTTGTTTTTTATTCAAAACTTAACTAAAGTGCGTTTAAATTGCAAAATTGCGTTTTAATGTATTATTTTGTCTATGTATATATAAAAAGTGTATGAATACTGTATTCATTATACATAAACATATATTTCTGTATATACTACAAGAAAATTGTATATTTATATATATATAATGTAAAGATAATCATATACTTTAACATATTGTTATTATTCATTAAAATAATTATTTCATGATCTACTTTTTTCTTTTAAAATGTATAGTTTTTTACTTGTACACTTTATAATTTTATTTTCAATTGTATTTTCATAATATTTGGAAGCTTTCATTTTGCAGTTGAGTACATTAAAATATTTATAGTTTCTATGTTTTATCTATTTTCTTTATTTTACTTTTATTTTTATTAATATTATTATCATGTACTAGTAGTAGTTATAATTGATGCGTATCATTTCATAAAAAAATCGCGTTTTTTTTTTTGTCACTTCAAAAAGGATAATTTTTAAATATGGAAAACAGATTTTTGTTAACATTGATAAAAATGCTTTTCTCTTTTGAATAAATCTTTCATTTAAATATAATTCACCGTTAGATATTTTAGAATTTTTACGCAAGAAATTTGTATTATTTAAATTACAAATTTAATTTAAGTACAAATGAAATGAAACTCTTACGGTGTTTTTGTATTTTTGTAATTTTATAAAACAAAGTGAAGACTTTTTTTTTTTTTTTTAACTAGTTTTGTCACACATTGAGTACAAACGACATTAATTAAAAAATAAAACAAATTATGCATTTACGACATTTTTGTTTACGAATAAGAAATACTGTCCATTGCATTTAAGAGTTTAAAGAACCATTCGTTTATTTATATGTTATTTATTTGTTATGTATTGTTTAACATTTGTTACAAATCAAGAGTAGTATTCAATTAAACTTAAGAGTATCGTACTTGATGTATTAATACTTGATGCATTTTTTTTTCCTTAAAAAAAAATACAGATAAAAGTTATAGAAGTTCAATTTCTCAATTTGATTATATTTCCTTTCATTCAACTTAATGGATTTATTTGTAATATTATTTGAAATTATCGTGTATATCAGTGTAATTTTATAAAATGTGTTTACTCCTTTTTTTTTTTTTAATGTGTTTTGGGTGTAATGTAAAACTTTTTAATAACTGTTAACATTGAAACGGTCACACGTTTTAGCTAATTTGAACAGCAAGCTCTGCCATTGGGCGTTCCTCTAACACATTGCATTATTTAAGAAAAAATGCGAAATAATGCACTTTTATGTTTAAATCACTTTAAAATTATCATCAATCTGTACTTTAAATGATTAAGTAGCATTTATGCGCCGAACGGCACTTTAATGTAAATGAGCAAAATACTTTTGGAAAATATTGTAATGTTTTAGAGGAATGACAAAAGTCAGGTCTCTATTGTTCACAATAGCACGACGTTAGTGTCACCTGTGTGAAAAAAATTAAAGTTTTTCTCAAAAAAAGAAAGAGTAAAGATTACGTTTTCTATTGAATATATATATATATTAGGTTTTTCTATAGAAATACTTGATGCTTAGTTAAAAGATTTCGACGATTGTAAAATGTAGCTCATTTTACAACTCTGAAGACATATCAATTATACGAGGTGTTTCAGAGAAATAGTCGCAACGCTTTAAAATAAATAAAGTAGCAATATTAATTATATTTAATTTTGAAGTACTTCACGCAACTATTATGAAACATATTTTAATTGTAATTATGTTTTCATTTTATTTTATTATAATCAAAACTTTCATTTACTAAAACAATTACTTTTAAGCTGTAAAGTAAGTAAAAGAAAAAACGACAATATTTTTTACTATGATGCTTTGAAAACAGAACATTTATGTTTTTGTGGGTCGATCAAACTGCTAATAGCTGAATGTATATCTTTTAGAGTTAAAAAAAAAAGAATCAAACTCTTTTTCCTTATAATCTTTATTTAAAATATATATATATATAAAAAAATGTAAAAAATTTAATTACATTCTTCCTCTGTTTTTTTCTATAAATAATGATTTTCGATAATTTCTTTGGATTTTAAAAATGCCTCATTTTTCTCTGAAACTCTCTGCCGTTTTACAGTTTATCAAACTGATAACTGTGATGTCAAACATATCATTAGAAAAATACATATCAAGATTTTTCTCATATTGGGAGGAAAATTTTTGTAGATATACTTAAATACTTATTTTGTAAGACATTTTAAAAAATATACTTATTCTGAGAATGTTCGAATTAGAATGTAGTTTAAGTGGTGCTCATTACCTTTTATATATAAAAAAATATATATTTTTATTTCTGAATTTGCTCTAGAAAATGCATGAAGGTACAGAGTAAATTACTTGTGAAAATTCTATGGATAGAAGTTTGTCATAAGTCAGTTAGAACTTATTTCTTGCGTTTAACCGAATATTCAGTTTTATTCCACTTTATTGCGAAAACTTCTAATGTTAGTTTGTCAAGTAAACAACTGAATTTTGAATCTCAATTATGCGTATAGTTAATTAGATTTTTATTCAAACAATTTTATTAGAAACATCAATTGAATTTTCCTTTAAATTGATGAAGTACAAAAACCTTTCTTGTGCTATTTAATTTCAAGGTTAAGCTATATTGACTGTATGCTTGTTTAAGCTCTGACATCTAATTAATACAAAAAATCTTGAGGATTTATTTTTACTTTGTTTATTAAACATTTTTTTTTTTATCATGCAGGACATGCGTTTCTATTACGCAGCTGTTGAATCGTGATAAATGACATTGTATTTTCTGAAGTAAATTCATGAAATGGTCTACTTTATGCTAATGCTAAAGTAGAAATAATATCTATTTAAATAATATTATATCCATTTAAATGAATCTATATCGATTAAAGAATTGTCCATGTATATATAGTTTTTCAAAATAACTTATTTATAAAGCATGCAGTAATACTTGCAGACTTGAATTCAGCTTTGCTTAGTTGTTAAATATATTTCAAGATTAATTTCCTGGATTCTACACCTTTTTTGGGATAAAATAGGACGCATGTCTGATTGACGAAAGTAAACACAAACTCATATGAGTCCTTTAGCTGCCAAGTGGTGTAAGTCCAAAAGTACCATTTTGAGAAAAAGGACTTTTGTGCTCATGTTCACAATTAATTCTAAATAAATGCAACTGAATTGAAATGTTTACAGTTTGCACAAAAATATATGAGAAAATAATTAATGTATAAAAAGCAAATATAAGAAATTTTTGATAACAAACTGAAAAACATATAAAATGGTGTCTTTAATTTTTCTTTCAAAAAATTGTCCAGCAAAACATTGTATGTGAATAAATTTCTTAAATTTAAATGATAATTTGAACTAAATAATAATATTTCAATCATGAAGTCACATTTAAACAATATTAATTTACTTTGAAAAAGATTCAGTTGTACACCAAGAGAATAAATTTCATCAGTAAATGTTTAATAGTTTTTATTGTTACACCAAAAGTTTAACAGAAATTGAGTAGGTTTAGTTTGGTAAAAACTAATTAATAGCAATAAAATATCTCCTCAAACATTTCTTACTTATTTGTAAAACAGCAGGTTACTTAATCGCTGACTTTTGAGGTTATGTTTGTTTACCGCGTGTACGGACTTACACCACTTGTTGCCACATTGGGCAGCAGTTTCGTTCAGTTGACAAACTATGTGCTGCTCTCAGTGGCATAAATATAAACTAGGACTTACACCACTTGTCAAATGAATAGAGGACTCCTCGAGGAACAATATTATACCTCTAACTCAATTTCGTAAATTTTGGACTTGCACCACTTGGCAGCTAAGGGGCTCATGTGGTTTAATCTATTACAGATAAGTCTTACATACCAGATTCAGTTACAAAATTGTTACCTTTTTGCAAACGATCCTAGTTTAGCAGTGTTATTCATTTGGTGACAATTTTTAAGACTTTATACACAGCCGTTAAAGATAAATTTAGTTACTAATTTTACCTTATAGTTTATAAAATACTTTTTACATTGCGATACGTTTAAATATTAAATGTCTAGTGTTAGAAATTTCAAAAATACCAAACATAAAATATTATTATTTTAGATATCCATTGATTTATATTGAATTATTATTATTGTTATTATTACGATTAAGAATTGAAATACAATTCTTCCGCATGAAGTTCAGAAAATTATCCAATAAGTATCTCTGTATGCTTAATAAATAAGTCAAAATAAATCTGTTGATTATTATTACATTTATTTAAATACATAAATGTAATTTGATATACCAAAATTTTTTAACAACTGTATGATTATCTGTGTACATATTTAAAATTATCACAATAATAAATATTTCTTAATTCTTGATTCCATGGTAAATAAATAATAATTTTTGTTCTTCAAATTTTGTTTAATATAAGTATTGTTAAAATTTTAGATATTTCTTTTATTAAATTGATATATATTTGCTTAAATGTTTACACATTATCTTTTAATTGTAACTTCCTTACATTAATACATAAATATAATAACCACTGATCTTACAACTAAAAGTTATAAATAAATATGAAAGTAATATTAATAACTAATGTAAATAAGTGCAATTGCAATTAAAACCATTTAAGCAAATTATTGTCATTTTCTAAAAGAAATGTTACTTTGATTAATGTGGTCATTGTGTTAAATTTAACTGTAACCTATCATATTGTCACTTTTTCCAAGAAGGGACTAAATGAAACTTGCGTATTATGCCATTATTGTCATATTTTTACGGTTTTACCTTATCTCTTTTTCTTTCTAACTTTTCTCTGTCTTAATTTTTTATGGATAGAAACTTTATTTGAATAATAAATATTTCGTAAACAAATTCTAGCAATCATAAAAACTTACAACATAATTTTTTTATTGGAAGTAAATGATCATAGACCTTCATCAGACGACTTTTTTTGCCCTCGAAGAAGTCGTGTTTATTTAATATGACCCCAAAAAATTTTTCGCAATTTATAGTATTTACTCTTTAAAAAAATCCATCATCAATTAATAACAATATATTCTTGTATTTTACTATAAACTTTATTTTTTACTTAACAGTATGAATGAAAAAAATAAATGAAGTATAAATAAATAAAATAATTCATCTGGAACATGAATGATTATTTTATTCTACTTTTTATTCATTTTTTTCTCAATTTTTCCGTAACTATAACAACAATGAAAATTTAGAGTTTTTTTTTTTTTTTTAATTAAGTAATTTTACTTTTAATTTAATAAAATATGAACAGAAATAAACATATTTTTACAGAAATTAAAGCATACATCAGTACTGATATTGTCATAAATTTGATAAATGATTTTTTTTTTTTTTTTTTTTTTTATGTAACATGGATGAATAAAATATAAGTAATTATATATAAAATGTACATTGGGTCATATTTTAAAATGTTTCATACAAGATTTTTAAAACCGAAAATTAATTCATTCCTTTGACACCAGACTGTTGGAAATATTTTTAGCATAAAAATTAAAACATTTGTTAAATTTTTAAACACATTAAAATATTAATTTAAATTTTTTTGGCTTACATTACATTAAATTTATATTTTCAGAGATATTATGTATAAATTTCGCAACACTGCTTAAAGAAGTAAGATTCTGTTAACTTGAATATACATATATATATATATATTTTTTTTTTTTTTCAAAAAAGAATTATCTTTTACTGTCTGATAAAATATTTTCATGCTAGGAAGTTCGTCGGTTAAATAAGTTGAATGCGATTATTTATTACCTAATGGTATGAAAGTAATATAATTATGCAACTTTATTTTCTTTTTTCTACATCTTTTAAGTGTTAAATTACTGTTAATAGCTTTTTTTTTAATTGTGCAATATAAATTTATTTGTAATTTATTTGTTTGAAGCTGCTCTTGTCACAAAACTGAATTATTATACAGTAAAATGTCTGAAATATTAAATTATCTGAAATACGTTTTCCAAAGAAACATTAATTTTCCAGTATTTAAATAAAAACATTTGTTTAATTAATTTTTAACCCTCATCGAAATTTTTAATATCAATGTTTAGTGCAAAGAATAAGTTTTTCACATTTTGTACTTTTTCTCGTATTTTTATGCTAAAATCTCCATTTTTTATACATTTAAAAAACGAGTCGCGTATATTAAAAAAAAAAAATAAATAAATAAATAAAAAAAAAAACTACTAGTTTTATATAGATAATAAATTTTACAAAATTGTTCATTTCAAAATTAGTTATGATATATTTTGCAAAATCTAAACTTGCATTCTTTTTTTAGGATAACGGCACATATTAGATTAAATTCGATTATAATACTTTAAAAGAAAGGAACCGAAAAAAAAAAAAATGTTTTCATTCATTTACGTAATAAAATTTGCACATTTTATACTAATAGTCCTGTATATATACATATGCATTAAAATTTTCACATTTGTTTATTTAAAAACTAGTATTCTTTTTTTTTTTTTTTTTTTTTTTTTTTTTATAAATATCTCTTGTTGTATTCGTATCTTTTACAAAAACAGTTCAAAATAGGTAAAAATCGATTGCATTAATTTTAAAGAATGGAATCGAAAAAAACAAATCGTGTCTCACTTTGATGAAAGCACAAAACTTTCTTGGATTTTTTTTTTTTTTTTTTTTTTTTTTTAAGAAATATAAAAGCTGTCTTTGAATAGTATCCATGGCAAAATGGTGTAATGCGAAAGTGTATAATAGTCTCTAGTTTTATCTGAATGTGAATTGTCCTAAAAATTAGAAATCTCTGTAACTGTAACAGCTTTGTGTAAATGTATGTCAGCGGCCAATATGATGTTTGTGTAGAGCATGTGAATAAAGAAGCATTACATAGTAAAATTGTAGATTGGTGAAACACATTAATGTTTATACACAAAAGAAAAAAAACAGTTAAAAACTATTTATATGTCCCTAGAAATAAATTTAAAAAAAAGAAAAAGAAAGAATTTGTATTGCCTTTATTATTTTTGTATGATAGAAAAACAAACTGCTGAAGTCAAACCTAAAGACTGAAATTGGATTTTTATTAGATTTTTTAAAAAATGTGTGAATTTTTGATTAAAAATAATTGTCTTGAACATCATAGAGAAAATTTAAAATGATATTAATAATAAAAAAGATAATAAAATACATTAAGAACTTATTGAATTATAGGTTATTTTATGCAAAACATAGTGTTGTTTCTAAGTTACGTTAATGATGAATCTTACAGACACTTTTTATGTTATTTACGAGAATTTTTTTTTTTTTTTTTTTTTTTTTTTAAGTTTTGTTTTATATATTTGAAATTAGTATCCTGTGAGTTGTTTACATGCATATTGAAATGCATTAACATTAAATGCTAAGTTATTAACATTGAACTTACTCTCATACATTCCGTGTCTTTTTGTTGCGACATATCAACTTGTTTTACAAAGTAGCACTGTTTGAGTCATTAATTTTTAATATTTAAATTATGTATGATAAATAATAGAATAAACTAATTCAAGCTAATTAAAAACCCCATTACATTCAAAATAAATGATTAACAATTTGCACAGTAGTATGTATGTTTATTTTATTAACATTAACATTAACTAAAAACCATTCAGTAATTTCATACGAAAATACTTATATTCTTATATCAAATCTAAACAATATTTCAACATGTTTTTATCATTAAAAATAGAGATATTTTTCACCATTCCGCTTTAATTTTTAATTTACCATATTGCACTTTTAATTTACCATATGTACAATTGTACATATATTTTATCTAAAAATACCGTGCATTTCAGTTTCGTTCACACGTAATAGTATTGAGTTTTGACGCTAAAGTACTTACAATGGAAATTATAAAACGTTTATATCTTATATAAAATTATTTCTCTCCTCTTACACTTTCAGGTTTTGTTCCTTAAATGACGGAAACTTTTCAAACTTTGTTGTTTTGAGAGCTTATTTTCTCAGGAAAATTAACAGACTCTTATAATGCTGCTTTGACTCACACTTAAGCTACAAATCAATATCTCTCTCGGTGTGTAAGATTTCTTAATATTTTTCTCTATGTGGTTTCTCCAATTTCTGTCTCTAGGCGTCAGCGCATGCGCACCTTTTTCCAGTGTACATGTACAGTCAATTAATAAAAACTATATAGATGTATATACGAAGTATAATTATCGTTCTGTGATCTTGTTGATATATATATATATAGTGTATGATAAAAGGCAATAACCCTTCTAGTCCAGTCAAACACAAAAAAGTAATTTGTGCTTCATATTTGTGCATCCTGTTTGTGTAAACAGAAATAAATTATGTATCAATAAAAGTTGTCGAAAAATAAAGAAAGGATTTATTGTGTCTTTCTTCTGCTCTTTAATTCTTGAGTTAATACACGTCATTGGTAAGTGGTGATATGAATGGTTGAAAGTCAAGTAACATCTGAGTTACATCAGTCATCCAAGTACAGTGCGACCACGTTTCCTACGACTAGCAGTGAGGCCTAGACGAAAAGTTTGGAGGGATGCAAAATTGCCCGAGAGATAGATATTTGGCAAACATCCAGTTATTCGGTGTTCCCTTATCACTTGTTTTCTCTCAGTCACCCCTATTTTAACACTGGACAAGTTCAATCCGCACTTCCGCAGAGGCTTCCATAGTCGCAAGAAATGTGGTTAAAGAATATTAAGAAAATTTCTCATAATTTTTCATAAATAAATACACATATATCTACAAAAGCAAAAATATATCTATAAACTGCAGACTTTTAATTTCAGGAAATATGCTATCACGTTCTTTTCTGCAGAACATATAACATAAATCTGACATTGAAACTTAAAATACTCGTTTATGTACTAAGAATACTCACTACCCAGTGTTAAAGTAAAATAATAATAATAACCTTTATATTTTTTAATGAACCTTTTCAACTTTTGAATTTTATCTGGCATTTGAATTACTACATAAGTTCATTTTGTTGCTTACAAATACGTATCATAATGCTACTTTGATAAGTTAAAGATAATTTACAAGTAACATAAAAATCTGGTGTGAAACAACTATACGACTTCCATTACACACTATTACACATATTATATGCATTTTTTGGAGATAATGTGATCAGAAGGTATCAAAGTGACATAAAGAAGTAGAAACCTAACATTTTTCTGGTAAGGTAAGCTTTATGCACATGTAAAGACATATAAAACGAAGCTTACATATAGCGAGGTAAAAAATAAGAAAAAAAAATGGTATAGTTATTCTTTTAAACACCAATTTTCGAGATCTACCTAAACTTCTGACCTACCTAAACAAGGTACCTGTTAATTTTCGTCTAATAACTACGTGATACATAAGAAAGAAATGGATTTATATAACAATTTTCAAGAAAATCGTTAGAGCCGTTTTTTAGATACCAACATTTACCAAAACTTAATTATTGATAGGAAAACAATAATTACATACAAAAGGATATTTAAATATGAGTTAATATGGTGAGTTTGAAAAAAATCCGTACAGCCGTTTTTAAAGGAAAGCCCTTGCGAGACCTGAGATTGAGCTCTTTATACAGGACGCCTATCAAGTTTCCTGAACTAACCAAATATATCATTTGAAAGAATATCTAATAGAGAGTTTGAAATTTGAAGAAAATCGTTAGAGCCGTTTTTCAGATACGGGCTTACGGTACTACTTCCGGTTCTCAATTTTACACCAAAATTTGGAAACGTCATCTGTACACCAGACTTGTTTCAATTCTAAAGTTTCGTAGTTCTATCTTTATTAGTTTCTGAGATATAATAGCCAGTAGATTCTCCACATACATACATACATACATACACAAACACGCACATAAACGCACATAAACACACCAAAACCCAAATAAATAAATAAATAAATAAAAATAAATAAATCTGCTGATCTCAGTACAATAGCATAAAGCACTCTCTCTTTAAATAGTTTCAAATCGGATAAAATTCAAATTTTTTAACCGACATCCTCCTTTCCCTTCCGGTTCCAGTCCTCACCTGTTTTAAAATATTATTAAAGGAAGAGAATTTCATGTGAGAGAAAGCGCTGTTTAAATTGAGAAAAAGGAGATATAAACTGTAAAGGCAAACTCACGTCTTTATGAATCCGAAGAAGCATCTAATATTGACTTAGAATTATAATTCTTAAAAGAATTTTGAAAAAAAAAAAAAAAAAATGAAAGAAAGAAAAAATGTTTAAATCTGAATCGAATTTTGCCTATGTGTAGTGAGTTCGTCCACAGTTTATATCTCGAATTTCTCTTTATTTGAAATATTCTAAAATAGGATAAAAAAAATTCACATACACATAAAGACATACACAAAATAAATAAATGAATAAAAATAAATAAATCTGCTGATCTCAGTACAATAGAATAAAGCACTCTCTCTTTAAAATTTTCGAATAGGATTAAATTCACATTTTGTAACCGGCTTCCTCCTTCCCCTTCCGGTTCCTGTCCTCACCTGTTTTTAAATATTATTATTAAAGGAAGAGCATTTCGTGTGAGAGAGAGCGCTATTTAACTTGAGAAATAGGAGATATAAACTGTGAAGGCAAACTCACACCTTTATGAATCCGAAGAAGTATCTAATATTGACTTAGGAGTAATAATTGTTAAAAGAATTTTGATTAAAAAAAAAAAAAAAATGAAAAGAAGAAAAAAAGAAAAAATATTTAAATCTGAATCGAATTTTGCCTATATGAGTAAAATATAGTGAGTTTGCCCACAGTTTATATCTCGAATTTCTCTGAATTTGAAATCTTCTAAAATATGACGGAACAAATTCACATACACAAAAACACACACCCACACACAAAAACAAATAAATAAATGAATAAATAAATAAAAATAAATAAATCTGCTGATCTCAGTACAATAGCATAAAGAACTCTCTCTTTAAAAAGTTTCAAATCGGATTACATTCAAATTTTTTAACCGACTTCCTCCTTCCCCTTCCGGATCCAGTCCTCACATGTTTTTAAATATTATTATTAAAGGAAGAGCATTTCATATGAGAGAGTGAGCTGTTTAACTTGAGAAACAGGAGATATAAACTGTGAAGGCAAACTCACATCTTTATGAATCCGAAGAAGTATCTAATATTGACTTAGGAGTAATAATTGTTAAAAGAATTTTGAAAAAAAAAATGAAAGAAAAAAAATAAAAAATATTTAAATTTGAATCGAATTTTGCCTACATGAGTAAAATTTGGTGAGTTTGGCCACAGTTTACATCTCAAATTTCTCTTAATTTGAAATCTTCTAAAACAGGACGTAACAAATTCACGTACACATAAAGACACACACACACACAAAAAAAAATAAATAAATAAATAAAAATAAATAAATCTGCTGATCTGAGTACAATGGCATCAAGCACTCTCTCTTTAAAAAGGTTTGAAATCGGATTACATTAAATTTTTTTAACCGGCTTCCTCCTTCCCCTTCCGGATCCCGACCTCACCTGTTTTTAAATATTATTATTAATGCAAGAGCAATTCATGTGAGAGAGAGCGCTGTTTAACTTGAGAAATAGGATATATAAACTGTGAAGGCAAAGTCACATCTTTATGAATCCGAAGAAGTATCTTATATTGACTTAGGAGTAATAATTGTTAAAAGAATTTTGAAAAAAAAAAAAAAAAAAAAAAAAAAATGAAAGAAAAAAAGAAAAAAATATTTAAATCTGAATCGAATTTTGCCTATATGTGTAAAATGTAGTGAGTTTGTCCACAGTTTATATTTCGAATTTCTCTGAATTTGAAATATTCTAAAATATGACGAAACAAATTCACGTACACATAAAGACACACACACACACTCAAATAAATTAATAAAATTAAACAAATCTGCTGATCTCAGTACAATAGCATAAAGCACTCTCTCTTTAAAATTTTCAAATAGGATTAAATTCTTTTTTTTAACCAGCTTCCTCCTTCCCCTTCCGGATCCCGACCTCACCTGTTTTTAAATATTATTATTAAAGGAAGAGCATTTCATGTGAGAGAGAGCGCTATTTAACTTGAGAAATAGGAAATATAAACTGTGAAGGCAAACTCACATCATTATGAATCCGAAGAAGTATCTAATATTGACTTAGGAGTATTAAGCGTTAAAAGAACTTTGAAAAAAAAAATGAAACAAAGAAAGAAAAATTATTTAAACCTGAATCGAATTTTGCCTATATGAGTAAAATGTAGTAAGTTTGTCCACAGTTTATATTTCGAATTTCTCTGAATTTGAAATCTTCTAAAATAGGACGGAACAAATTCACGTACACATAAACACCCACCCACACACACACAAAAAAATAAATATATATATATATATATATAAATCTGCTGATCTCAGTACAATAGCATAAAGCACTCTCTCTTTAAAGGGAGAGTGCTTTATGCTATTGTACTGAGATCAGCAGATTTATTTATATCTATATATATATATTTATTTGTGTGTGTGTGTGTGTGGGTGTGTGTTTATGTGTATGTGAATTTGTTCCGTCCTATTTTAGAAGATTTCAAATTCAGAGAAATTCGAAATATAAACTGTGGACAAACTTACTACATTTTACTCATATAGGCTAAATTCGATTCAGGTTTAAATATTTTTTCTTTCTTTCTTTCTTTCTTTTTTTTTTTTCAAAATTCTTTTAACACGTAATACTCCCAAGTCAATATTAGATACTTCTTCGGATTCATAATGATGTGAGTTTGCCTTCACAGTTTATATCTCCAATTTCTCAAGTTAAATAGCGCTCTCTCTCACATGAAATGCTCTTCCTTTAATAATAATATTTAAAAACAGGTGAGGTCGGGATCCGGAAGGGGAAGGAGGAAGCTGGTTAAAAAAAAAAAGAATTTAATCCTATTTGAAAATTTTAAAGAGAGAGTGCTTTATGCTATTGTACTGAGATCAGCAGATTTGTTTAATTTTATTAATTTATTTGAGTGTGTGTGTGTGTCTTTACGTGTACGTGAATTTGTTTCGTCATATTTTAGAATATTTCAAATTCAGAGAAATTCGAAATATAAACTGTGGACAAACTCACTACATTTTACACATATAGGCAAAATTCGATTCAGATTTAAATATTTTTTCTTTTTTTCTTTCATTTTTTTTTTTTTTTTTTTTTTTTTTTTTTCAAAATTCTTTTAACAATTATTACTCCTAAGTCAATATAAGATACTTCTTCGGATTCATAAAGATGTGAGTTTGCCTTCACAGTTTATATATCCTATTTCTCAAGTTAAACAGCGCTCTCTCTCACATGAATTGCTCTTGCATTAATAATAATATTTAAAAACAGGTTAGGTCGGGATCCGGAAGGGGAAGGAGGAATCCGGTTAAAAAAATTTAATGTAATCCGATTTCAAACCTTTTTAAAGAGAGAGTGCTTTATGCCATTGTACTCACATCAGCAGATTTATTTATTTTTATTTATTTATTTTATTTTATTTTATTTTATTTTTTTTTGTGTGTGTGTGTCTTTATGTGTACGTGAATTTGTTACGTCCTGTTTTAGAAGATTTCAAATTAAGAGAAATTCAATATATAAACTGTGGCCAAACTCACCAAATTTTACTCATGTAGGCAAAATTCGACTCAAATTTAAATATTTTTTATTTTCTTCTTTGATTTTTTTTTTTTTTTTTTCAAAATTCTTTTAACAATCATTACTCCTAAGTCAATATTAGATACTTCTTCGGATTCATAAAGATGTGAGTTTGCCTTCAGAGTTTATATCTCCTATTTCTCAAGTTAAACAGCGCTCTCTCTCATACGAAACGCTCTTCCATTAATATTAATATTTAAAAACAGGTGAGGACTGGAACCGGAAGGGGAAGGAGGAAGACGGTTAAAAAATGTGAATTTAATCCTATTTGAAAATTTTAAAGAGAGAGTGCTTTATGTTATTGCACTAAGATCAGCAGATTAATTTATTATTATTATTATTATTATTATTATTATTATTTGTGTGTGTCTTTATGTGTACGTGAATTTGTTCCGTCCTATTTTAGAAGATTTCAAATTCAGAGAAATTCGAGATATAAACTGTGGACAAACTCACTACATTTTACACATACAGGCGAAATTCGTTTCAGATGTAAATATTTTTTATTTTTTTCTTTCTTTTTTTTTTTCAAAATTCTTTTAACAATTATTACTCCTAAGTCAATATTAGATACTTCTTCAGATTCATAAATATGTGAGTTTGCCTTCACAGTTTATATCTCCTGTTTCTCAAGTTAAACAGCTTACTCTCTCATATGAAATACTCTTCCTTTAATAATAATATTTAAAAACAGGTGAGGACTGGATCCGGAAGGGGAAGGAGGAAGCCGGTTAAAAAATTTGAATGTAATCCGATTTGAAACTTTTTAAAGAGAGAGTGTTTTATGCTATTGTACTGAGATCAGCAGATTTATTTATTTTTATTTATTTATTTAATTTTGTGTGGGTGTGTGTTTATGTGTACGTGAATTTGTTCCGTCCTATTTTAGAATATTTCAAATTCAGAGAAATTCGAGATATAAAGTGTGGACAATCTCACTGCATTTTACTCATATAGGCAAAATTCGATTTAGATGTAAACATTTTTTCTTTCTTTCTTTCATTTTTTTTTTTTTTTTTTTTTTTTTTTTTTCAAAATTCTTTTAAGAATTATTACACCTTAGTCAATATACGATACTTCTTCGGATTCATAAAGATGTGATTTTGCCTTCACAGTTTATATCTCCTATTTCTCAAGTTAAGTAGCGCTCTCTCTCCCATGAAATGCTCTTCTATTAATAATAATATTTAAATACAGGTGAGGACTGGAACCGGAAGGGGAAGTAGGAAGCCGGTTAAAAAAATGTTAATTTAATCCTACTTGAAAATTTTAGAGAGAGTGCTTTATGCTATTGTACTGAGATCAGTAGAGTTATTTTTTTTTATTAATTTATTTTTTTTTGTGTGTGTGTGTGTGTCTTTATGTGTGCGTGAATTTGTTACGTCCTGTTTTAGAAGATTTCAAATTAAGAGAAATTCGATATATAAACTGTTGACAAACTCACCACATTTTACTCATATAGGCATAATTCGATTCAGATTTAAATATTTTTTCTTTCTTTCATTTTTTTTTTCAAAATTCTTTTAACAATTATTACTCCTAAGTCAATATTAGATACTTCTTCGGATTCATAAAGATGTGAGTTTGCCTTCACAGTTTATATCTCCTATTTCTCAAGTTAAGTAGCGCTCTCTCTCCCATAAAATGCTCTTCCATTAATTATAATATTTAAATACAGGTGAGGACTGGAACCGGAAGGGGAAGGAGGAAGCCAGTTAAAAAATGTGAATTAAATCCTATTTCAAAATTTAAAGAGAGAGTGCTTTATGCCATTGTACTCAGATCAGCAGATTTATTTATTTTTATTTATTTATTTATTTATTTATTTTTTGTGTGTGTGTCTTTATGTGTACGTGAATTTGTTACGTCCTGTTTTAGAAGATTTCAAATTAAGAGAAATTCAATATATAAACTGTGGGCAAACTCACCAAATTTTACTCATGTAGGCAAAATTCGATTCAAATTTAAATATTTTTTATTTTTTTCTTTCATTTTTTTTTTTCAAAATTCTTTTAACAATTATTACTCCTAAGTCAATATTAGATACTTCTTTGGATTCATAAAGATGTGAGTTTGCCATCACAGTTTATATTTCCTATTTCTCAAGTTAAACAGCGCTCTCTCTCATATGAAATGCTCTTCCATTAATAATAATATTTAAAAACAGGTGAGGACTGGAACCGGAAGGGGAAGGAGAAAGCCGGTTAAAAAATTTGAATGTAATCCGATTTGAAACTTTTTAAAGAGAGAGTGTTTTATGCTATTGTACTGAGATCAGCAGATTTATTTATGTTTATTTATTTATTCATTTATTTATTTATTTTAGTGTGTGGGTGTGTGTTTTTGTGTACGTGAATTTCTTACGTCCTGTTTTAGAAGATTGCAAATTCAGAGAAATTCGAGATATAAACTGTTGACAAACTCACTACATTTAACTCATATAGGCATAATTCGATTCAGATTTAAATAATTTTCTTTCTTTCTTTCATTTATTTTTTTCAAAATTCTTTTAACAAATATTACACCTAAGGCAATATTAGATACTTCTTCGGATTCATAAAGATCTGAGTTTGCCTTCACTGTTTATATCTCCTATTTCTCAAGTTAAATAGCGCTCTCTCTCACATGAATCACTCATCCATTAATAATAATATTTAAAAACAAGTGAGGACTGGAAACGGAAGGGGAAGGAGGAAGCCGGTTAAAAAATTTGAATGTAATCCGACTTCAAACATTTTAGCCCTTTGCGGCGCAAGACAATTCAGATCATTTAAATTATACTGCCACCGGAATTCATGAACTAAATTAAACTAAAAGATATTTCAAAATTTAAGGTTAAAAAATCGTCCTTTTCTGATATGTTATAAACGTAAATTTTTTCTAAAAATTTTCCGCAATGGATTTTTGCAGCTGTATCTTAAATTTTACGTCCATGCAGCGAGGACGCCGCGCGTTAAGGGGTTAACTTGAGAAATAGGAGATATAAACAGTGAAGGCAAACTCAGATCTTTATGAATCCGAAGAAGTATCTAATATTGACTTAGGAGTAATAATTGTTAAAAGAATTTTGAAAAAACAATGAAAGAAAGAAAAAATAATTAAATCAGATTCGAATTTTGCCTACATGAGTAAAATTTGGTGAGTTTGCCCACAGTTTATCTATCGAATTTCTCTTAATTTGAAGTCTTCTAAAACAGGACGTAAGAAATTCACGTACACATAAAGAGACACACACACACACACACACACACACACACACACAAAATAATAATAATAATAATAATAATAATAATAAAATAATTAAAAAAAAAAATCTGCTGTTCTCAGTACAATAGCATAAAGCACTCTCTCTTTAAAAAGTTTCAAATCGAATTACATTCAAAATTTTTAACCGGCTTCCTCCTTCCTCTTCCGGTTCCAGTCCTCACCTGTTTTTTAATATTATTATTAATGAAAGAGCATTTCATGGGAGAGAGAGCGCTACTTAACTTGAGAAATAGGAGATATAAACTGTGAAGGCAAACTCACATCTTTATGAATCCGAAGAAGTATCTAATATTGCCTTAGATGTAATATTTGTTAAATGAATTTTGAAAAAAAATAAATGAAAGAAAGAAAGAAAAAATATTTAAATCTGAATCGAATTATGCCTATATGAGTTAAATGTAGTGAGTTTGTCAACAGTTTATATATCGAATTTCTCTTAATTTGAAATCTTCTAAAACAAGACGTAACAAATTCACGTACACATAAAGACACACACACAAAAAGAAATATTAATAAATAAATAAATTAATAAAAAAAAAAAAAAAAAAAAATCTGCTGATCTCAGTACAATAGCATAAAGCACTCTCTCTAAAATTTTCAAGTAGGATTAAATTCACATTTTTTTAACCGACTTCCTACTTCCCCTTCCGGTTCCAGTCCTCACCTGTATTTAAATATTATTATTAATGGAAGAGCATTTCATGGGAGAGAGAGCGCTACTTAACTTGAGAAATAGGAGATATAAACAGTGAAGGCAAACTCACATCTTTATGAATCCGAAGCAGTATCTAATATTGACTTAGGAGTAATAATTGTTAAAAGAATTTTGAAAAAAAGAAAGAAAGAAAGAAAGAATACTTAAATCTGAATCGAATTTTGCCTATATGAGTAAAATGTCGTGAGTTTGTCCACAGTTTATATCTCGAATTTCTCTGAATTTGAAATCTTCTAAAATATGACGGAACAAATTCACGTACACATAAAGACACATACAAAAACACGAATAAATTAATAAAAATAAATAAATCTGCTGATCTCAGTACAATAGCATAAAGCACTCTCTCTTTAAATTTTCAAATAGGATTAAATTCACATTTTTTAACAGGCTTCCTCCTTCCCCTTCCGGTTCCAGTCCTAACCTGTTTTTAAATATTATTATTAATGGAAGAGCATTTCATATGAGAGAGAGCGCTGTTTAACTTGAGAAATAGGATATATAAACTGTGAAGGCAAACTCACATCTTTATGAATCCGAAGAAGTATCTTATATTGACTTAGGAGTAATAATTGTTAAAAGAATTTTGAAAAAAAAAAAAAAATGAAAGAAAGAAAAAATATTTAAATCTAATTCGAATTTTGCCTACATGAGTAAAATTTGGTGAGTTTGAACACAGTTTATATCTCGAATTTCTCTTAATTTTAAATCTTCTAAAACAGGACGTAACAAATTCACGTACACATAAAGACACACACACACACACACACACAAAAATAAATTAATAAAAATAAATAAATCTGCTGATCTCAGTACAATAGCATAAAGCACTCTCTCTAAAATTTTCAAGTAGGATTAAATTCACATTTTTTTAACCGGCTTCCTACTTCCCCTTCCGGTTCCAGTCCTCAACTGTTTTTAAATATTATTAATTAAAGAGCATTTCATGGGAGAGAGAGCGCTACTTAACTTGAGAAATAGGAGATATAAACTGTGAAGGCAAAATCACATATTTATGAATCCGAAGAAGTATCTAATATTGACTTAGGTGTAATAATTTTTAAAAGAATTTTGAAAAAAAAAAAAAAAAAAAAAAAGGAAGAAAAAAAGAAAAAATATTTAAATCTGAATCGAAATTTGCCTGTATATGTTAAATGTAGTGAGTTTGTCCACAGTTTATAACTCGAATTTGAAATGTTCTCTGAATTTGAAATATTCTAAAATATGACGAAACAAATTCACGTACACATAAAGACAAACACACACACACACACAAATAAATTAATAAAAATAAATAATTCTGCTCAGTACAATAGCATAAAGCACTCTCTCTTTAAAAAGTTTCAAATCAGATTACATTCAAATTTTTTAACCGGCTTCCTCCTTCTCCTTCCGGTTCCTGTCCTCACCTGTTTTTAAGTATTATTACTAATGCAAGAGCAATTCATGTGAGAGAGAGCGCTGTTTAACTTGAGAAATAGGAGACATAAACTGTGCAGGCATACTCACATCTTTATGAATCCGAAGAAGTATCTAATTTTGACTTAGGAGTAATAATTGTTAAAAGAACTAAAAAAAAAAAAAAAAAAAAAAAAGAGAGAGAGAGAGAGAGAAAATATTTAAATCTTAATCGAATTTTGCCTATATGTGTAAAATGTTGTGAGTTTCTCCACAGTTTATATCTCGAATTTCTCTGAATGTGAAATCTAAAATATGACGGAACAGATTCACGTACATAAATAAATCTGCTGATCTCAGTACTATAGCATAAAGAAGTAAAAAGTCTGTCTTTAAAAAGTTTCAAATCGGATTAAATTCAAATTTTTTAACCGGCTTCCTCTTTCCCCTTCCGGTTCCAGTCCTCACCTGTTTTTAAATATTTTTATTAATGCAAGAGCAATTCATGTGAGTGAGAGCGCTGTTTAACTTGAGAAATAGGAGATATAAACTGTGCAGGCAAACTCACATCTTTATGAATACGGAGAAGTATCTAATTTTGACTTAGGAGTAATAATTGTTAAAAGAATTTTGAAAAAAAAAAAATGAAAGAAAAAAATAAAAAATATTTAAATTTGAATCGAATTTTGCCTACATGAGTAAAATTTGGTGAGTTTGGCCACAGTTTATCTATCGAATTTCTCTTAATTTGAAATCTTCTAAAACAGGACGTAACAAATTCACGTACATAAATAAATCTGCTGATCTCAGTACTATAGCATAAAGAAGTAAAAAGTCTGTCTTTAAAAAGTTTCAAATCGGATTAAATTCAAATTTTTTAACCGGCTTCCTCCTTCCCCTTCCGGTTCCAGTCCTCACCTGTTTTTAATATTTTTATTAATGGAAGAGCATTTCATGTGAGAGAGAGCGCTGTTTAACTTGAGAAATAGGAGATATAAACTGTGAAGGCAAACTCGCATCTTTATGAATCCGAAGAAGTATCTAATTTTGACTTAGGAGTAATAATTGTTTAAAGAATTTTGAAAAGAAAAATAAAAGAAAGAAAGAATAAATATTAAAAATCTGAATCGAATTTTGCCTATATCAGTATGATGTAGTGAGTTCGCCCACAGTTTATATCTCGAATTTCTCTTAATTTGAAATCTTCTAAAATAGAATATATAAAACATTATATTAAAAATAAAGCTTAATAATTTGAAGTGAATTTTGTCACTATGTGTTAAATAACCAAACCTTTGTCCACGTTTTATGCCTCTAATTTCCATGATTTCGAAAGAATATAAAAACACAAGTGTTAACATTATAAACCATTAGTATCTGCTGTCATAAATAAAATAATATAAAGCACACTCTCTTAAAAATCATTGAAATCGGATTAAACTTAAGAATTTTATTTACATATGAACATAATATTTACTTTCAGATTACTTCTTATATTTATTCGATTTTTCCGGTGGACCATAATATGATAGCAATTTCATGACAATTATAATATTACATTGTTCTTTCAGCGCTGAGTCTATGGTATGAGACAACTAATTTTTTGTGGTTATAAGTGTTTCACAGTTAGTTAATTGTGGTTGGTATATAGAAAAATAAATAAATAAAAATGTAATTAAAATTTAAAACTCCTAAAAGTTTAAAATTCTTGTTGAATTCATGTGTTAATATAGTAATAAATAAAAATAAAAAGACCACTTTAAAACACGTATAAAAATTTATAAGAAAATTTTCACAAAGCTTTTCGCTGCGATTTTGTAGCATCTTCAGGTGATTTTTTTTTTTTTTTTTTTTTACACCAGAAAAGAGTAGACAGCATTATATATAACAAAGTAACTTGATACGGTTACAGGTAGCATGTACGCAATGTGATGAGTCCATTAGCTGTATAAATTCAGGAAACAAAATAGAGTTCCAATAGGGTCACAGCAGGGATACATGTCCAAATCGTTTAGAAGATGTATACAGTTGAAAAAGAAGACTGGAGTTTTCCGATAATACTTTGCAGCGTAGTTACCTACATGAATTTAGAGAATAAAGTTCAGTTCCAGTAAGGCTACACCAGGGCCACATGGCATAAGTTCTTGTAGAAGAATTTTTCTTCTTCTCTTTTCTACTCTTTTCTACTCTTTTCTTTTCTCGCTTTCTTTTCTTTTTTTCTACTCTTGTGTAAAAAAATCACCTAAAGATGCTACAAAATTGTAGTGAAAAGCTTTGTGAACAAATTTTAATAAATTTTTATACGTGTTTGAAAGTGGTCTTTTTATATATATTTATTAAATAAAAATATGTAACGTGATCGTGGTGCTGACGTATTATAGGACCCCTTCGTAACTTTTGAGTTTTTGTCGTCATTTAAAAAAAAAAAAAAAAATTATGAGATGATTGTTTCTGTTTGTTACTTTTTTTAAAAATGTTTTATAATTTATTTATATATATTTTTTATGGGCTACTTGGCTTAAAGTGACTTTCGCGAAAGTAGAGTCCTTGCCGAAAAATTTCCTATCTCCTTCAGCATCAAAATTAAAAAATTTGTCCCTGACAAACAAACACACAAACAAACAAACAAATAAACAAACAAATAAACAAGAATCGAAGTTAATAAAAACATGGTAAAAAGACAGAAATAATTATCGTGTGAAATGTTTGGCAACTAATATGCCTAATTCTTACCCAGTAATGTTCCTATAATGCAGCAATAACCATCCAATGTATCAGCCAAAATGCTTCTAAATTCCTAAAATTTAAAAACATTTCACTCAGAAAACACAGCTCTTCGCAGGAACCATTACTGTGTTATTTCGCAAGTATATCATTTATACAAAATCAAGAACGTTTACGTTATCTAAGTGTAGCGCTAAATAAACATTTTACGGTTATACACCTGCTTCATGCAACACTTCAGAGTTGGTGGGTGTAAAAAGGCACCCAATAGGCATCATTTTCTGCAATACATATTATAATTTTCTATTTTCAATGTTACACTTTTAATTGCAGTTTTATTTCTATAAAAACACTCATTTTTAGCCGCTTCCAGAATTTAGAGGTTTCACTATAACAACATCACAAGATAAAAATAGAGCAACAAACATTCACTAATCTTGGTGTGTACTAAATGGGCTTGGTCCATCTTTTATGAAAGGCGTGTAGTAAAATCAATTCCCTTTAGACGGCGCTGCGTCGCCAATGAAAGAAAAAAGATATAACCTATATTTTGTTAATAGATTTTGGCAACAGCCAGTAAGTTTAGTTTTAGATTTTGGATTCTTCGACTGCGTTCGAAGATAGAATTTCGATCTCTCACTATGAGAGTTAATTAGATTCGGAACTATGTTCCTTTAAGTATTTCTTTTTGTATATAATGTATTTAAAGTGTAAATAGATCTTTTATTTTATTATAATCATTAAATTTCAAGAAGAATAATGCATCGTTGTCCCTTTTTCATTCTCTTGCTTAAAAAGCAATCCGGCATTTTGATTTTGTTCCTTTTTTCTTAGATTTCAAAAACCACTGAACCGAGAATTATTTTTCAGGCGTAGTGCATTAGCTAGAGTAGCATTATGGAAACTAAAACTATTTTCATAACGAGAAGTATCATCACCAACTGATATTGGCTCATAATACAGACAAACTTTTAGCATTTTTCTCTTATTTGGAATTCAATTGTAGTCTTGTATGTATTCATCAAATTATTATTTTTTATTTATTTCACTGCCTCAAACTTGTCAATTTACACTGTAAAAAAAAAAAAAAAAAAAAAAAAAAATCCAGAAATGTTCATGAGAAATTTTCTGCAATGAATGTATCCAACCTTTACCCATATTTTCGCAAAATGTACCAAAGACAATCAAATATATCTGTAAAAATGCTACTAAATTCCTAAAATCAGCAAAGTTTCTTGTTATTCGTAGGAAATTGTTCATACTTACAGAAGTTAAGAACGTTTGCGCTACATAAGTATAGCGTTATCTAAAATATTTTCAGTGAACTTATTTATCTTCATGAGTTGTTGTATCCTAGACATTATTTTTATAAGAATGTTCCATTTCGGATGTCATAATTTTAATTTAATTTAAATTTTTAAATTTGCCTGTACTTATCATTTATCCTTTATATTAATCACTATATATCCTTAGGACTTAAAAAAAATCTTTTTTATTTTTTTACTTTCCGATTACTATAGCGAGGAAAGTATTGTAATCATGTCAAAAATCCGAATTAGAGATTTTGATGTTTCTATACCTTTCGAGGTCCCCTGAGTCTGTTTTCACTATTTTTACGATGATGTATGTATGTATGTATGTATGTATGTGTGTATGTATGTGAGTGAACACGCTAGCGTCTAAACGCTTTGTTCGAATAAGCTGAAAGTTGGTATGTATATTATAAGTCACCCTAGTACGAACCCTATTGATTTTGGTGAATCTAGCACTTGCAGTTTTTTTACAGGGATACCAGGAAAAATACTTTATCATTATGGCCTATGGGGGTCAAATTTTTTACAGTGCGATAGCGTCTTAACGCTTTATTAATCTGAGCAAAACATTTGTACACATGTTATCGGTCACAGTTGCACGAACTGTATAGATTTTGGTGAATTTAGCACTTACAGCTTTTTTACAGTGGCACAAAGAAAAATTCTTTATCATAATGGCCTATGGGACCCAATTTTTAAAAGTGCGATATCATCTAAACGCCTCATTCAATTGAGCTGAAAATTTATATGAATATTATAAATCACTGTTGCAGTATTTTGGTGAATCTAGCATTTATAGATTTTTACAGGGACACAACGAAAAATTCTTTATCATTATGATCTATGGGCTCAAAGTTCAGTAGCGTTCAATAAAACATCGTGCAATATAGGGAGAAAAATACTCAAACACTCTGTTATGGTTTTCTCTCTTTTGTTTATTTAACGACTCCTCTTTCTTTACTTTATCTACAAAACTGTTAATTACTCAATGTTCAGAGAGTCGAGTGGAGTCACCCCAGATTTTTTTTTCTACATCTGGTTTTTAATTGTTTTATATGTTTTAACACGTCTGTGAACACGGTTTGATAATTTAAGCAAATGTTCGTCCTCCTTGACAAAAAGTTTTCTGAAAACACTAGCTCGAGAACTAATGCCCAGAATTTCATAAAAAAATTAAATTTAGCCGAACTTTGAGATATAAATTGATAGATAGAGCCCAACAAGTGGAGCTATTTACCATGTTTTTTAACCGACTTCAAAAAAGGAGAAGATTCTCAATTCGAAGCGTAAAAATAAATACATTTAATTAAACGTGAACGTTAAAAAATTATAAAAAGTTCAATTATGCATCTCACAAAAAATTGACGTCATTATCGCTTTAAAAATTTTATGAACATTGATATGAGCTCTATGATTCATCAGAAAATTTAAAACATGGTATATAATTTTTTTTTATCTTTTAATTATTTTTATTTCGTTTTACACGCGCGCTTTTTATTTCCTAACTGAAAATTATTTAAAAAAGAACTTTTTCGATAGTGTTTGCAAGTAGGAATTGACTTTAAAAATTTTTCTTTTGTACTAGCAAACCCGTGTGAAATATTCGCATTTTATTTCTTTTCTTATTAGTGCTAGAGGCCTATTTCAGTCTGTACAGTTGTCGAATTTTTATAATACACTCTTCATTAGTGCTAAGGGCCTATTGCAGTCGGTTTATTGAATGGAGATTTATTGAATGAAGTCCCCCCAAGGCACAACTTTGACATGAGTCCCCCCCCCCAGGCCCAACTTTGACATGAGTCCTCCCCAAGGTACAACTTTGACATGAGTACCCCCAAGGCCCAGCGTTGTCGAATTTTTATACGTCACTCTTAATAGTGCTAAGGGCCTATTTCAGTCGGTTTATTGAATGGGGATTTATTGAATGAAGTCCCTCCAAGGCACAACTTTGACATGAGTCCCCTCAAGGCCCAGCATTGTCGAATTTTTATACGTCACTCTTAATAGTGCTAAGGGCCTATTTCAGTCGGTTTATTGAATGGGGATTTATTGAATGAAGTCCCCCCCAAGGCACAACTTTGACATGAGTCCCCCCCCGGCCCGACTTTGACATGAGTCCCACCCAAGGTACAACTTTGACATGAGTCCCCCCCAGGCCCAACTTTGACATGAGTCCCCCCCCAGGCCCAACTTTGACATGAGTCCCCCCAAGGTACAACTTTGACATGAGTCCCCCCCCAAGGCACACCTTTGACATGAGTCCCCCCCAAGGTACACCTCCCCCTCATTGGGAAAAAGAGAAAAAACGTTGTTTTGCGGCTATAAGACAGTTTGGACTTCCAACGTTATTTGTTACAATATCTGCAGCTGAAACACATTGGTTTGATTTAATGAAAACTTTATCATGGAATTTAGATCGTCACGAATTAACTAAAGAAGAATTTGTCGATATTAACAAGTTTAGCAGTAGGCCTCAGGCACTAAATTAAAATCTGTCAATGTCAGATTTTCATGTTTTAAATAATGAAATAATGTCGTGTCTGTATATATATATATATATATATATATATTTTTTTTTATTTACCTTTAAAATTTGAAATTCATAAATGTTTTACAAATTACACCACCTAATTAAAATTTTAATTTACCAGAAGCCAAATTATTAATGAAACCAAATTAATATTGTACAATAGTGAAACCAAAATCGTTCAAAGAAAGGTTTCCAAATAAAATTCACGGTTCACGACCCAATTTTCATACTTCCACAGGCAGTACAATTTTAATATAGGACTCCCTCGACGTCTTTTAAATTTTTATCGTCATGTTGGCGATGACTTTTTATTATTATTATTATTATTAAATAAATAAAATATAATAATTCTTATTTTGATTTTATTTTTTATGATTGTGTTTTTCAGTCAATTTATGACACAAAAGTTCATACTCTGTATATATCTTTAAAATATTGCTAGGTTTATTCTGAAGAAACAACTGTTAAAAATACATTTTTTTCGTAAAATAATATCATCAGACAAATGACGTCATTTTCTCTGATTAGTCCATTGAGCTAAATCCACGTGCTTAAATATTGTCCATGTATAAATATTTTTTTTATCCTCGCGTATCGTATCGTTTCGACAAAAAATAATTGAAACTGGTCCACGTTAGAGAAATATTATATAGATTACTTTTTTTTTTTTTTTCTTAGCTCATGACTTCTAAGCGGATGCTGAGAGTTTGATAATTTTTGTTTTTTTGTAAATATCTTGGCCTGAAATAGGTCCCATTTTAATATCTTTGCGATCTAAAGAAAATACAGGGTATCGAAAAAAGTTAGTTCCAACTCTTTTAACTGCTGAATGACTATTGTTATAAAAATGGGTGGAAAAAAGAAAAGTTAGCATTCCTATCTCGAAAACGGTTCAAGATAGGGGGGGGGGGGGAAATGAATTACAAATTTGCAGAGCATCATCAATTTAGTAAGAAAACAGTTTGTAGAATTAATGTTAAAAATAGAACGCATAAAACGTGCATTTGTTTGTTCGCAATTTTCTGCACTGTGCGCGCTTGAACTACGTTGAACACGTTGTAGCGCAACATGTTACACGTATGCTATGTAGTTCAAAGTACGGTCACTGTAAGCGGTCATATCGATTAGCGCATAGTCGTTTTTAACCGACTTCACAAAGGAGAAAGTTCTCTGTTCTATCCAAACCATGTGTTTTTGTTTTTGTTCGTCAGCTTATAACTTTGTTAGAGATGTTTCAATTTCAGACATTTTTCTTTGTTGCTGTAAAGACTTTGGTCTGAAATAGTTCCATTGTGATTTCATTAGGATATAAACAAATTACATTTTGCTCCCTAATGTCCGTTTTCACTTTTTTTAATTGCTGAATGGCTGAAGTTAAGCTCGTAAAACTAGTGTGTAAAGTGGCCATGCGATACAAGATACAACTGCTCAGAGCGCTACCTGGTGGAAAATAGTGGAATTAACGTTTCTATCTCGAAAACAGTACGAGGTAGGGGAAAAAAGTAATCTACAAACTTGTAGAGCATCATCGATTTAGAGCAGAAAGACACCTAAATATGAAAGTTAAAAACAGAACGCTTAAACGTGCATCTGTTTGTTCGCAGTTTCCAACACTGTATCCTACTGAAGCAATCTTAGAGATCAAAGGACGATGTTTAAACTTCTTTTTGACAGCTGCAATGCATATGTGGATTCTTGATTGAAACGTTAAACACATTCCAGCGTAGCGGGTGGCACGTACTCTCTGTAATATTCAATCAGAATCCAGATGTGCATTGCAGTTACTGTTATATCTTTTTCATGTCTGTTTTCATGTATTAAAAATATGCGCTAAATTCTTTTCTCGAGAGCCTTTCAGGAATGACAGAGAATCGTCCATTCTTTTTAAGCTGCTTTTCTTTTGAAAGTTTAAATTTCACATATAAACTACTGAAACCTTTTTAGTTTAATGTATGTGAATTCAATAGATAGTTTCTTTCTCTTATCGCATAAAGGCAAGAAAAGTGACACAAATTAAAAATGCTGTATTTGAGAAAAATCAATTTAAAGATAAGGCATTGGTTAGAACAAAACTGACACAACTGCCTCTCGAATGGACAATTTTCGAGATTGAGATATAAAGTTTTTTGTACACATTGGGGCACTTCATACATTTTTCAGTGACATAAACTCGAAATTGCCATTTTTTGAGTTGTGTCACTTTTCTTTCGGGTTGCGATACGTGAAACCACATTCGAAAGTCTTCCCATACTCTGCTATTAATACATTTTCACTGAAAGGAAAAAAAAAATATATATATATATATAAAACATTAATCTAGACCCAAAATACAAGTAAATCAGATTAAAATTCAGCATCAAAATTTTAGACCTAATACAATACATAACCTAAATAGTTAGATATTTGAAATAGTAATTACAAAAAAAAAAAAAAAAAAAAAAGACCACATAAAATAAAATTAAATTTAAAAAAAAAAAAAAAATTCTTATTCAAGAATTTTATTTGCAAGTATCATTCCAGTAAATTAAATAAAAGAGATTAAAACATTTATGTACACTTTAACAGATAAGAAAATATTTTTCTATCGAAAGAAATACTTGATATCAAATACTTCTTTGAATCCAGCTCAAAATTTCATTCATGTTCAAATTCTCTTTTTTGAAAACCTTCTTGTATTAATATTTACTAGCAGGCTACGCCCGCTTCGCTGGCCACTATATTTAAATGAATCTCCAAAAGAATTGGATCATTATTTATTTTTCACATCACATAAATAAAAACTAAAATAATTACATTGGAATCGCTCTAGACCTCGCATCGGTTACTCGCTGACTACGGCAGCTCTTTCTCTGCCCGCACTGTATCGGGAGCAGGTCCCCACTGCCTGCAGAAATCTCTTTCCTATGTATTTGAATATGGGTATTTATTGACGATAGGTGGGTCTGCCATTATTTAAGAACTACGATTTTAAAGATAACTGTATCTCAGCGTCTATTAAATATTTTAGTTTTTGAACCAAGTATTTTATTGCTCATGCTATTTACACTGTATTACAATTTGATTCCGACCAATATAATGAAATAAAATAAAAAGTAGATTTTCTTTTAGAATGAATTAAATACATAAAAAACAAATAAATTCCAATCAGTTTAATCCTTTCTACTATATACTACCATTATTTCCTGACAAATACTATAAATTAGGGAAAAAAGAAAAAAACTTTTAAAGAAATTAAATTAACAAATGAAAAATAATTGTTGTTATACTACAAAAATTATACATAAACATAACTGTTATAAATACGTTTTTAAATTTAATATATTTAATTTTTTCTACTGCATTGCCATTTTATTTTCAATAAATATAATAAATTAAAAAGAGAAAAAGGATTCGCCCTCAAATAAATGTATTAAATAAAAAATAAATTGCATAATATAGCCGTTGCTAAGATACGCAGACGATTACAATCGAAGAATAAATTCATGAAAAATGAAACATAAAAGCCAATGTTTAAAATCGAACAAACATTAATTTAAAAAATTCAAATTCGAAAAAATCTCGATGAGGTGCATACCTGCAGGGTCCCAGGTACCTATATGCCAAACTTGGAAGCTCTGCAATCAGTAGTGTGTAGTATTGTTCATGTTTAGATAAATGTATTTATTTTCCTGTTGAAAAAAAAAAAAAATAAACTCGTTTTTTTTTGTTTTTTTTTTAGCAACAATTAAATTACGGATTAAATTTAAATGGCTAATTTTTTGCTATTATTAGCTTATTATTTTCATATTTTTATTAATTAAAAGAAAACTAAACAGAAATTCGAAATTCTGACATCGATGTGAACAATGATCCTTCGGGGGGCACCTTTGTGTTAAATCTCGTGACTGTCCGAGCTACCGTTTTTGAGAACAGTGAAATATATATACAAATATTGCTCACTTAATAGTATAAGATTCACAAATGTGTAAAAATTTCAAATAATCTTATTCCGTTACGAAAAATATCAAACAGAATCTACCTTTTCATTTTATTTTATATATATCAAAAGAAAGTATTGGATTAGTGAACATTCTCAGACTTTGGATTTCGATAGGTTCATTTTGAGATATCCCGAATAACATTTGGCTAGTTTTAGAAAAATAAATTAAAATCTCATCAAATTGGAAATGCAAATCCTTTTTTATGAGAAGCTATATTTAAATTTTTGTGTATGTTAACGGTTGGTGACGTCGTTATATACACAGGAAAAATTTTTAATGGCCAGAACATACTATTATAAAATTAGCCATTTAAATTTTATCTATAATTTAATTGTTGCAAAAAAAAAAAAAAAAAGAAAAAAAAAAAATACGAGTTTATTTTTTTTTCCAACAGGAAAATAAATACATTTATCTGAACGTGAACAATAAAAAATAAACGATACATAGGATATACATTTAATATGAAATATATACAATGATTTGACAATCACATAAACATTAACCCCTTCCGCTCCAGTCTAGCTGTAGTGTAAATGCCTGAAATACCAGATTATAATTTTGAAATAGTATCGTATACTTTCTTTGGACGTATGCACGTACGTCCATGGTATTAATGGCCATTAACACTAGGACGTACGCACGTACGTCCCTGGAGTGGAAAGGGTTAACCATGCATGAGCGCTCATGTCTTATACCATTCATTCCAAATTAGAAAAAAAAAAGTTGTGCCTTGGGGGGGACTCATGTCAAAGTTTTACCTTGGGGGGACTCATGTCAAAGTTGGGCCTTGGGGGGACTCATGTCAAAGTTGGGCCTGGGGGGACTCATGTCAAAGTTGTGCCTTGGGGGGACTCATGTCAAAGTTGTGCCTTGGGGAGACATGTCAAAGTTGTGCCTTGGGGGGACATGTCAAAGTTGTTCCTTGGGGGACTCATGTCAAAGTTGTGCCTTGGGGAGGGGACTCATGTCAAAGTTGTGCCTTGGGGAGGGGACTCATGTCAAAGTTGGGCCTTGGGGGGACTCATGTCAAAGTTGGGCCTGGGGGGTACTCATGTCAAAGTTGTGTCTTGGGGGGACTCATGTGCCTTGGGGGGACTCATGTCAAAGTTGTGCTATTGGGGGACTCATGTCAAAGTTGTACCTTGGGGGGGGACTCATGTCAAAGTTGTGCCTTGGGGAGACATGTCAAAGTTGGGTCTGGGGGGGGGAGACTCATGTCATAGTTGTGCCTTGGGGGGGACTCATGTCATAGTTGTGCCTTGGGGGGGGACTCATGCCAATGTCATTTTGAAAAGATATTGATGAAATTCTGGCAAAAGCAGAATTTAGTTTAGGACGGAGGACTATTAGTTTTTTTTTTCTTCCTAATTATAACATCGCTTTCAAATTATTCAATTATATTTTCGATAAATTTTAGATTTCGATAAATGGCCAACTATCGAAAAATGATTTCGACAGTTGTGCAATTATCGAAAACGACAACGCAAAAATCGCTGTCTGAGACTAATAGGCCCTCAGTCCTAATAAAATCTTTTTGTAAAAAAAAAAAAAAAAAAAAACAGACTCCAAATTCCAAGCATTATTCAAACAACTAAAAACAAAATGAAATTATAAATAGGACCTACAAGTATGAAATAAATTACTTCATCAAACAACATAAACACCATAATTAATCATAAATTTTGAAGTCAGCGCAAAATTAAATAAAAATTCATAGTTTTGTTCAATACAAAAATTGAATTCAGTTCAAAATATACATCTCACTTTGCCATTTGCAAAACACAGCCAAAAATTACCTTGATTCAAACCATAGCCACCTAAACTAGATGCCTGTCGTATTGCTCGAAAACTTGGCAACAGTTGAAACGGTAGGCAGCGCCACCTGGTGCAGATTGCGTGACTTTTTTATTCAACAGCCACCAAAAATTTTTAAAAGAGGGATATGATATACATAAAAAGCAAATTGAATCGAAGAAACGTCGATTATATAAATCATATATCACTTCTTAAAGTTATTGGTGGCAGTTAAATAAAAAAATCGTGCAATCTGTACCAGATGGCGCTGTCTACCGCTTCAACTGTTGCTATGTTTCCGGGCTACGCGATAGGCATCTAGTTAAGGAGGCTATGTTCAAACAAACAATTAAAATTTCGTAAGTTGTAGAAGTTTGCAGTGTTGACTTGGTATCTGTTGTCCTTGGCGAAAAAAAAATATCGCCAAATTATTTGGCGAACATATTTAATTCCTTCCCAAAATCATAGTTATTTTAATAAGGTATATTAAGAGAGCAATTAAGAACATTAAACAATATTCCGTACAACACATATTACGAAAGTATGCATCTCGCGTGTATATTTTTGTATTACGATTTCATCGCCAAATTCAAAAACCGGCAAGTACGACAGATATCAAAGCTATACCAAGTTTGCAAAGAAAATCCTAGTAACTTCGTAGAAACATAAATACCGAATTTCGAAGGATGTTCATTGTCTATAGATGCTACTAATGGACTAATTGTATACAGTCATAAAATAATAAAGGAGATTAGGACGATGGATCATTCGAAACAAAAGAGTTTGTATCTGTCGCACTAAAAACAAATGTGGGGGGGGGGGGAATCAAATTTCATTTAAATTTGCGCCGATTTCAAAATTTATGATTAATTCTAGTGTTTATGTTGTTTGGCGAAGGAATTTCTTTCATACTTTTAGGCGCAATTTACAATTTCAATTTGTTTTTAGTTGTTTGAATAACAGTTGGAGTTTGGAGTCGGTTCTATTCTTTTACAAAAAGATTTGATATTAACTAACTTTCTTAGTACAAATCTTGCAATCGATTTTTAACTAACTTCCCAACAAGCTAGACATTTGAAACTTTTAGAATAGCTCAGAACATGATGACAATGCATTCTTTTAATATTTTTATTCAATTAATATAGTTTGAAAATTTCTTATAGTTGCTCTCTTTATAACACATTTGATCATTTTCTTTCAAATTGATGGGGTAATTCGTCAAAAAAAAAAAAAAAAAAATTAAATGTATTTATTAATACATAGAATTGTCAAGTTTATGTGATTCAACAGAAAATTTAAAAACGAGGTACATAAAAAGTTCTTTTTATCTTGAAATTATTTTTAACATCATAATGAAATTTCGTATAAATGTATAAACTGGAGGTCGAAACAAACCTTCAACATAAACTTGGAGGTCGAAAATTTTGAAGAAAGCAATATTTCCTTTTTATATAGAGAGAATAAAGCAATAATATAAAATATAATTAAAACATTTTGTGCATTAATAAACATGCGTGCATTTGCCTCGAAAGAAAATTTTGTCCTAACCTTCAGAGAGTCATCCTCTTTAATTTAAATGCTTTTTTAATTATTAAAATATTTAACTTGACATTTCATCGCCGTCCAGTTCTAAAAATATTACTGCAGAATGCATTTTGTTTTTTAACAGTGTCATAGATAGAAATGTAATTTTTATACTCCACCTGGTTTGTATATTTAAATTCTGGTAGTTTTTAGAATCCCAGATGAAATTTTAGGAAATATACTCAAACTTTAAATTCTGTTCTATCAATCTTTTTTTTTCTTTATTTTTTTGGTGCAGATGACAGGTTTCAAGTCCATATTTATATATGTGTGTGTAATATCCCCATTCGACTTGCAGGCCTTTAAAACCTATCTGTACCAATTTTGAATGCCCTAACTGTATTTCTATTTGTTTTTGCCCATAGCCCCCCCCCCTTCCCGGCCCTCCTAATAATTTTACAAATTCGAAAATATCCGCAATCGATTTGTAAGTATCGAAAACCTCTATATACCAAATTTGAACGATCTAACTATTTTTATTTTTTTGCCCCCCCCCTCTCCCCTCCCCCTTCTCTCCCCTCCTAATAACTTTACACTTTCGAAAATATCCCCATTCGACTTGCAGGCTATTGAAACCTATCTGTACCAATTTTGAAAGGCCTAACTGTATTTCTAATTTTTTTTGCCCCCCCCCCCCTTGGGGATCAAATTTAGAAAATTCCAGGAATTGGTTTTTAGACATTTATATTAGCTATATTTTAAAGCAAAAATTTTACGGATATCTGTTTCTTTGTTTGAGCTATGAGGGATATTTTGAATTCACGTTTTGCCCCCTCCCCCCCCCCCCTTGGGGGCCGAATTTTTTCAATTTTTTTCTTTCCTAAACCATCCCTGACCTATAAGAAAAAAAACAAAAAAAGAATGATCGAAATCGGTCAAGCCGTTTACAATTTTATAATGGACATACAGACAAACATTCATTTATATATATATATAGATAGATAGAAAAATTTTTATAAACTGTGTTTTTAAATTTTCTGTTGAATCATAGAACTAACTACATTAGCACTTTATCAATGCGTATGAAATCTTTAAACCGATAGTGACGTCAATTTTTGTGAGATACATAATTTAATTTTTTACAATTTTTTAAAGCTCACGTTTAATTAAATTATTTATTTAATCACGTTTATTTATTTTTATGTCGAAAGAAAATGAACTCGTAAATTTTTTTTGGCAACAATTAAATTATAGCTAATATTTTAATGGCTATTTATAAGGTATTAGGAGGTTATTATTTTCATATTTTAATTAATAATAAGAAAACTATTCGAATTTTTTCGAATTTTTTTTTCCTAAACCATCCCTGACCTATAAGGAAAAAAACAAAAAAAGAATGATCGAAATCCGTTCAGCCGTTCTCGAGTTTTAGTGAGACTAACGAACAGCAATTCATTTTTATATATATAGATTCATAGTCTTTAATATTCATGCCAGTGTTCTAAATAATATTTCAAAAGTAGTCTGACATCTTTACGATGAAAACACCTCTCAAAATTGACGTTTATGTGAAAATTTGCCCTTTAATGCCATGTTAAGAAATTCGTAAATTTCCAATAACTTGCGAAATTTTCAAAGTAGCATATTTATAGTGACTGATGTTCATTCCGGCATCAAAACTGATATTTTAAAATTGGTTCGACATTTTTACAGTAAAAAATTTCCATTTAATGCACGTTTAAGTGAAATTTTGTCCTATTATCCCATGTTAAGAAAATCGTAAATTTCTCATTTAAGTAGAATGTTGCAAATGAATAGGGTTTTTACCAGTATCGAAAGTAATAATTTAAAACTGATCTGACCTCTCTGCGATCATTTGTTCGTGAGATAACGTGTTAACAGACTAACACACTAACGGACTGACACACTAACAGACACCCTACAGACAGACACCATACAAATTTTATCATTTTCGGATTAATCACACCTGAAAACGTATAATAAAGTCAAAAAACCGAGGTCGAAATTTTTCACGATTACCTAAGTTCCCCATACCTATAGTATGATGGGGAACTAAATAATAATCTGTTGAATAAGGTGCAATGCAAATACTACGTTGAGGCTCCCTGATTTGCAGATCCACTAGTTATTTATATCATAAACTCAATACACAAATGGATATGATTATGAGGGGGGTACTGCCACCCCCCCCCGATGTGTCCGTCTGTTTATATCTGTCTGTATATATATGTGTGTGTCTGTATGTACTATGTATATATTTCCTTGTAACATATAGCCTTGTGTCAGTTGCTTTTAGCTCCTAAACAGTTGTATATAATGCAAAATGATTTCTTAAGTTATCGGAATTGTTTGTTTATGCCTGTAATATAATTATCTATTCTACGTCGACCATTTTTCAAAGAAACCTTCCTTTTTAACATTCTATTAATGTCGGTTTATTTAATTAAGTTTAATGGAGTGTATTCCTTTTAAAATGCACTTATAAGAAATACCCTCTACAGACCGTAATGGTAGATTATTCTTTTGTCTGTTCCTGTACACGAACCACACTAATAAAAAGTATAAACTCATTGGAACTCATTATTTTTTAGCCACATTTGAAATCACTGGATGATTACAGAATGTCATCGGAATTGTTTTGTGTGATCCTCGAAATAAATTATTTAGTTTACCCTTACCTTTTTACTTTCCAAACACTATAGTGAGGAAAGTATTGTAATCATGTCAAAAATCCGAATTTGAGATTTTGACGTTTCTATACGTTTCGAGGTCCCCTTAGTCCGTTTTCACTATTTTTACGATGATGTATGTATGTGTGTATGTATGTATGTATGTGTGTGTGTATGTGTGTGAGTGAACACGCTAGCGACTAAACGCTTTGATCGAATAAGCTGAAAGTTGGTACGTATATTGTAAGTCACCCTAGTACGAACCCTATTGATTTTGGTGAATCTAGCACCTATAGTTTTTTTACAGAGACACCAGGAAAAATTCTTTATCATTATGGCCTATGGGGCCAAATTTTTAAAAGTGCGATAGCGTCTAAACGCTTTATTCAATTGAGCAAAAACTTTTTACACATATTATAGGTCACAGTTTCACCAACTGTATAGATTTTGATGGATTTAGCACTTAGTGTTTTTACAGGGTCACAAAGAAAAATTCTTTATCATTATGGCCTATGGGACACAATTTTTAAAAGCGCGATAGCATCTAAACGCCTTATTCAATTGAGCTGAAAATTTATATGAATATTATAAATCACTGTTGCACTAACTATAAGCATTTTGATGAATCTAACATTCATAGGTTTTTACAGGGACACAAGGAAAAATTCCTTATCATTATGATCTATGGGCTCAAAGTTCAGTAGCGTCAAATAAAACATCGGTTAATATATATGGAGAAAAATACTCAAACACTCTACTATGGTTTTCTCTCTTTTGTTTGTTTAACAGCTCTCTTTCTTTACTTTAACTACAAAACTGTTAATGACTCAATGTTCGGAAAGTCGAGTGGAGTCACTCCAGATTTTTTTTTTAGAGAAAATATGCTTTCAAGCATCTTAATAATGTTTATTTTATTCTGTTGAACGGAGCGTAAATGCATTTAAAAAAAATACGCTTGATAAAAATCTGGTCACAAGCTCTAATGTCATGAAAATTCTTTTCTGCGTCTTTGTCAACGAAACATAAATATTATGTAAACAAATAGAAAACATACAACTTATTCTATGAAGCTCATGAATGATTATCCGAAATTTGAGATAATTTGGATGATTACAGGACATTGTGGAAACACTTTTGTGAGGTCCTATACATTAATTTTAAGTCTAATAAGCACGCATTATATAGAGGAAACGTGCTTTTAAGCATACATGTTAATTTCCTTTTGTTGAATATTAATGTAACTATGTTAAAATGCGTTTAAAATTAAATCCTTCCAAAAGGCCATAATGATAAGAAAACTTTCGGTGTGTCCCTGTACACGATCGATAAATAATATAGGCACCGAAAACTATGCAGATTTTTCTGTATAGCCCCTGAACAGGTGTACCAATTTTCAATCCAATGCAGGGGGTTTGGGGCTTGTTATTGCGGGACATACAAATCCTGTCCATAGGTAATGGTTAGAAAAACTTTGGTGTGTCCCTGTACACAAACTACGAATAGAATGCACACCTAAAATTATACAGCTATTTCTGTGTGTTTAATGAACATTTGCACCAAATTGCGAGTCAACAGATTGATTTTTGCCGCCACTATCGCGAGACATATATAGAAAGACACCCACACAGGCAGAATATACATACATGCAGAAAAAATGAAAATAAAATAATCTATAATATCTAAATAATCTAGAAGTAAGCTATATGTGTCTTCGAGTAAAAAAAAAAAAAAAAAAAAAAAAAATGTTTTATGTTTAAAGCAAAAAGATAAAATAATTTTGTTTAATACCTTTATGTTTGAATATTCTAGAAGTAAGGTTTGTGTGCCTGTCGTTCAATAGAAAATATGTTATTTTCAAAGCAGAGTCTAACAGGATATATATTTATTATTATTTACTTTTTTTTTTACTTTCTTCTACATTCAATAGAAGAAAGTATTGGATTCGTAAATATTTTCGACCTCGGTTTTTGATGTATTTACACGTTTTGAGAGCTGTAGAACACGATTTGACCATTTTTAGAAAATGTCTGTCTGTCTTTCTGTGTGTGTGTGTGTGTGTGTGTGTGTGTGTGACAAAATTTTGTGGCAACTGTATCTCAAGAACTACTGCACAAAATTTTATATAAGTTGACATGTAGTTACACCTTGACATAAATGAGTGTCTATGAACTTTTGGTAAAACTTGTTCAACAGCTTGCGTTGCCATCCCGCTTTTTCTAAATTTTTAACATGGTGGTATAGGATAAAATTTTGTATAAATGCGCATAAAGAGAATTATTTTTTAATAATCATTATGAAATTTAAAAGAATTTTTTGTAATAGAGATAGTCAACTGGAAAAAAAAATTGTGTATGTAGGAACCTCATCTCCCCTCTTGAGGGGGAAGTCTCCCTCAATGGGAGTAAGTTTTCATGATGAATATCTTTCAAAAGAGCTCGCACATACCTTTAAAACGAATGGTTGAACCATCGATCTGCGATAATTTAAAATAAAGTTATCGATTCCCCCCCCCCTTTTTTACCATTTTTTTTTTTTTTTTTTTTTTATGTAATATTGAGAATAAAATTGACTTTTTTTTGGATATTTAGTCTTACACTACTTTTCTAATATGGAAATCGTCTGCATCATCATAGGAGATAATTTTTTTAAATAATAATTTTAATAAATTATTTTTACTGAGTGAATTTGTGTAAGAAAAGATAAAAGAAAGTCATGTGGTGGCCACAACATAAGTTTTTTTTTCTTTCTTTTGGTGTATCTAATTTCAGCTTAAATAAGCAGGGTCTATTTTCAGAATTAATTATTAGGGTTTTTGTTTTCACCAATAAAACTAGTATGTTGTAGTCACCACAAGACTTTCTTCTATATAATTTTATACAAATTCACGTGGTACCGATTAATTATGATATTATTAGTTATAAAAATTATTTTCCATGATGAATCCAGAAGATTTTTATTTCCCAGAAGCATAACACTATATGCCGTAAGAAAGTCAATTTTGTGCCAACATCAGAAGAAATGTGATTTTTTTCTTCTTTCTTTTTTTTTTTTAATATATATCGATAACTTTGTTCTAAAATAGCACAGATCTGAGGTTCAACCATTCGTTTTAAATGTATTGAAGATTTCTTTCGAAAAGATACCTATATTGAAATTTCATATCCTCCTGGAGGAATTTCTGCCCCAGGAGGGGAGCGGGAAGATGCTCGCGCACGCTTTTTCCCTACTTCGCTACTACTATTATCAATAATTCATATTAATTTTATAATCATGCTTTAAATATAAGCCTCATTATGCACATTTCTACGAAATTTTGTCCTATACTGCCATGTCAAAAATTTAGAAAAATCTTGAGTGACTCCACTCGACTTTCCGAACATTAAGTAATTAACGGCTGTATAAATAAATGAAAGTAAGAGAAATCGTGAAATACGCAAAAGAGAAAATTATAATAGGGTGTATGTGTAGTTTTCTTCATATAGTATGCTGTCTAGTTTAACACTATTGCGTTTCAAATAATTTGAGCCCATAGATTATAATGATAAATTTTCGTTGCGTCTCTGTAAAAATCTATAACTGCTAGACTCACAAAAATCTATAAAGTACGTGCGAGGGTTACCTATAACATGCATATAAACTTTCAGATCAATAAGTCCAAGCATTTAGGACGCTATTGCATTTTAAAATATTTGAGCTCATAAGTCACAATGGTAAAGTATTTTTCTTTGTGACTCTGTAAAAGAGTTAGAAGGATTGACTAAAATTTATATGGTGCGTGTGACTGTGACCTGTAACATGTGTATGGATTTTCAGTTAGTTCAAATAAGAATTTTTGACGCAGTCGCACTTTAAATAATTTCAGCCCGTAGACCATAATTATGAAGAATTTTTCGTTGCGTCTTTGTAAAAAAAATTGCATGTGCTAGATTTACCAAAAATTATACACTTCGTTCAACAATGACCCATAGCATGTGGGTAAATTTTCAGCTTAATTGAAAAAAAGCGTTTAGACGCTATCGCAGTTTAAAAAGTTTTGGCCCATATACACCATAATCATAAGTAATTATTCTTTGTATCCCTGTAAAAAGAAAGAAAAAAAAAATACAAACGCTAGATTCCCCAAAATTTATACAGTTCATGCCTCACAACGGTGCCTCAAAACATGTGTATAAATTTTCATCTCAAACGAATAAGATGTTTAGACACTATCGCACTTTATAAAATTTGGGCCCATAGACCATAATGATAAAGGAAATTTCTTTGAGTCCCTGTAAAATACTATAAGCGCTAGATTCACCAAAATCAATAGAGTTCGTGCTATAGGGACCTATAACATACGTACCAAATTTCATCTCATTTGAGCAAAGCTTTCAGACGCTATCGTGTTCGCTCACACACAAACACACACACACTGACCAATTGCCAAAAACCACATTTTGGACTCGGGGGGGGGGGGGCCTGAAAACGTGTAAATCAGGTGAAATCTCGATATCGAATTTTCAGACCGAATACAATACTTCCATTACCTACTGTAGTAGGGTAATGGAAATAAAAACAGGTAACCTATCGCAACTATATTGCGTATGATATTCGTATGTTATGATCTTCGTAAAATGTCGATTAATTTCAATATATGCAGTCGAAAGCAAAATTATTCAAGCACATATCCACTTTTTTTAGTTTGATCGTTAATTTATATCATCAACTTGCTTTTTCACAAACAGTAGAAAGACTAAGATCATGACTCGACAAATATTTCTGAACAAAACAGTATTAGGTGTCCATCTAAGTTGGAATTATTGCTGGAATTATTGCTCGCGCTTCAATAAGTTTGCAGCCAACTCTAACATTTTTGGGTCCTTTTCCTAATTTTAGGGTTAGGGGAAAGCAGGAATAAAATACCTGAAATATAATAGTTCTCTCTGTTGGGAACCTTATACCCTATTCCCTAGATTTTTAGAGAAAACCATGGAATACTCAAAACAGGTAGGCCGGCGTGAAAAGTCTGGGTTCGAACACGACACTTTCCATCTATTCGTTTATAGAACAGAACCGCTCAGCCCAAATTTTTTAGCGAATCATTTGCTGAAATTACTTTTATATTTTTAAATTTTAGAAAAAAAATGGGCATGAATTAATTTAAACTTTTTTTTAATTAATAAAATTTTATTACTTACCCTTATAAGTTTTATCCGTTTTAATTCACCTTTAATTTTTTAATCGAAAGAAATGAGAGAAATATTTGTTTATAATTTTATTTGTTTGAAATAGGCATCAAAAATTGGCGATAAAAAATCGAAAATCGTCATTTCGATGAGCTAAAATTAGCGACTGATTATAATTAGTATAATTAGTGACCGACTATTATGACCGATAATAATGATTCTGTGGTGATTTAAGCTGTTTATAAATGTTAGGTAGTATCATTCATATAAGTAGTATAATCTATGTAAAATTTGTTTATATTTTCTATTATTTGATGCCATGTATACATCGTCGGTTTAGAATGTAGAAAAAGAAGGGGGAAAAGGCTAAAAACTCCATAGAAATAGCATGGGAAGAAAAGCAAAAAAAAAAAAAAAAAAAAACTCACAATGTCAAGTGTGTTAAAAAAATAAATAAATAAATAAATAAAAAGAAAAGAAAAAAAAATTATACAAACACAACATTATTTCATTATTTAAAACATGAAAATCTGACATTTGACAGATTTTAATTTAGTGCCAGAGGCCTACTGCTAAACTTGTTAATATCGACAAATTCTTCTTTAGTTAATTCGTGACGATCTAAATTCCATGATAAAGTTTTCATTAAATCAAACCAATGTGTTTCAGCTGCAGATATTGTAACAAATAACGTTAGAAGTCCAAACTGTCTTATAGCCGCAAAACAACGTTTTTTCTCTTTTTCCCAATGAGGGGGAGGTGTGCCTTGGGGGGGGGACTCATGTCAAAGTTGTACCTTGGGGGGACTCATGTCAAAGTTGTGCCTGGGGGGGGGACTCATGTCAAAGTTGTGCCTGGGGGGACTCATGTCAAAGTTGTGCCTGGGGGGGGACTTCATTCAATAAATCCCCATTCAATAAACCGACGGAAATAGGCCCTTAGCACTATTAAGAGTGTATTATAAAACTTCGACAGCACTGTACCGACTGAATTAGGGGTACCTTAGGGGGGACTCATGTCAAAGTTGGGCCTGGGGGGGGACTCATGTCAAAGTTGTGCCTTGGGGGGACTTCATTCAATAAATCCCCATTCAATAAACTGACTGAAATAGGCCCTTAGCACTATTAAGAGTGTATTATAAAAATTAGACAACGCTGTACCGACTGAAATAGGGGTACCTTGGGGGGGACTCATGTCAAAGTTGGGCCTGGGGGGGACTCATGTCAAAGTTGTGCCTCGGGGGGACTTCATTCAATAAATCCCCATTCAATAAACCGACTGCAATAGGCCCTTAGCACTATTAAGAGTGTATTATAAAAATTCGACAACTGTACCGACTGAAATTGGCCTCTAGCACTGAAAAAAAAAACAGGCACACACCGGAAGTAATAAAGGAACAAAATTGACTAGAAAAAGACATCGAAGAGCGGGAATCGGGCGGGCTGGGGCATGGGTCCTGTCGTCCAGGATTAATACGTCTCGCTTATATGTGTACACGAATCTACATCTAAAATTTTAATTTGATACTTTTGGTTGACTTGAAGTCAGATTCTTTTCTATCCTATATAAATTTTTGTCAGTACAGGATGTCGGATCTTTCTAACGTAATACTGATATCTACTATTATTCTTTGAATATGGAATAATAAATTAAGAGTGCAAATATAAAAAAAATAACGAAAACGGACATTCAATGTAAGTTTCTTGAGATACTTTTGTATTTACAATATTATCAACTTAAAAAATATATTCATTAATATATGATATATATTATATATTAATTAATATATTATATATAATATATATTAGTTAATATATAATAAATATGTAATTATTCCTGCTGCGTATATATTAACTGAATAACAATTTTTTCCCCCCAATTTCCTGTGAACAAAAATTGAAAATATAATTACCTATTTGTATTAAAATATACTAGCTGGAACCCGTCGAATTCGACGATCACTTTATTCACCGTAACGTTTCAAAAATCGTCGCATCATTATTTAAATGTATTTCATGTTAAAACATCTAATATAATTTACGACATTTCACTTTAAAAAAAAGTCGAAAAATGCTTATAAATAGAAATACTATATATGACATCACTTTCTACAAAGTACTGTCAATGTGACGTCAAACTGACACCAAATAAACAGATGCTATCTTTTATTTTCTATTTCGTTTAATACTAAGACTATATGTTAGCTGACCCGTCCGGCGTTGGCCGGCCCATTGATACCTTAAATGAACCTTAAATTTGTATTATTTTATACCTTTACCTCGATTTTGTTTGAATTTCTGTTTTTAAATGGAAGCATCACGAAAAAAATAATCATCTGTAACAAAACAATTACCTCGAACCGAACGAAACTCTGTTTTGTGACCCTGGTGCTTGCGGCAGCGCATACACGGGCAGCTAACAACATAAAAAAATTCCCAAAAATTAACCTGGAACCGAACGACCCCCCCCCCCCCCCCCCCCGGCATTGACCGGGCCTGTGATAATAACCTTAAATAAACCTTAAATTTGTACGATTTTATATCTTTAACTCGATTTTGTTTGAATTTCTATTTTTAAATAAAATCATTGCGAAAAAAAAAACATACTCAGCTGTAACGAAAAAAATTACCTCGAACCGAACGAAACTCAGCCTTGTGACCCCGGTGCCTACGGCAGCGCATACGTGGGCCGCTAATACCATGAAAAAATTCAAAAAAATTAACCTGGAACGGAACGAACCCGTCTAGCATTGCTCGGGCCCATGATAACCTTAAATGCACTTTAAATTTGTATGGTTTTATACCTTTAACTCGATTTTGTTTCAATTTCTATTTTTAAATGAAAACATCACACACACACAAGAAAAAAAAATAATAATCATCATCTGTAACAAAAAAAATTACCTCAAACAGAACGGAACTCGGGTTCGTGACCCAGTGCCTGCGGCACGTATATACAGGCCGCTAATAACATAAAAAAATTCTCAAAAATTAACCCTGAACCGAACGAACCTCTGGCTCGTGTTACCGTTGCCTGTGGCTGCGGCATCGTATAGCAGGCATGCTACGCACGCGCTGCAAAATCCACTTTCCTCCACTGGGGAGCGCAGTACGTTGTATACGAACATCACCAATCGCCTTGAATTTCCACGACCTTTCAAATAAGGTATCACATGATGGTGTCAACTGCAAAATCCTTTAGTTACACTTTCCACCGTCAGGGGGCACAGCGTGTTCTATACGAACAACACCAACGGTCAGGAAATATGAAGACCTTTAAAATAAGTTGTAACATGATAGGGTCTACTGCAAAATCCCCTAGTTCCATTTTTGACTACCAGGGGGCGCACTATATTGTATAAATCATCCCAAATCAACATGAAATTTCAAGACCTTTATCAACAATCGCCTTGAATTTCCAAGACCTTTCAAATAAGGTGTCACATGGTGGTGTCAACTGCAAAATCCCTTAGTTGCACTTTCCACCACCTGGGGGCACAGTGTGTTCTCTCACGAACATCACCAACTGTCAAGAAATACTAAGACCTTTAAAATAAGGTGCAACATGATAGGGCTTACTACAAAATCACCTAGTTCCATTTTTCACTACCAAGGGGCGCCGTATATTGCATACAAACATCCCCAATCAATATGAAATTTCAAGACCTTAAAAATGAGGTGCTACATGTGTGGGTCTAGAACCGATTTCCTTCTCAAACTAATTTCCCCCTCCCCCCCCTTCAAATCTACTTTCCCCCTTTTCCCCCCTTTAAAATTGAAAATTCCAAAATCGGAGATATCGATTTTTCAGTATTTGAGTCTAGTCCCCCTCCCTGTACAATTTCTTCACCGTGAAGTAATTTGGAGCTGAGTTATGCTCGCCAATGTGTGTTTAACCCCTGCCCCCCCCCAGGGGGGGGAACCGTTCGACTTCTTTTATTTTTCTCTTTTCATAACATATCTACAGACCAAGACTTTTTTTTACACACCTCAATCAATTTTTCACACATAGCCGTTCTCTCAATTTAGTAGAGACAGACAAAAACACGTTTCAAATTAATATATAGATTTAAAATACACTAATAATCATGAAACAAAAAAGAAACAAAAATGTAACTCCATCAAAAAGAAAAATCAAATTTTAAAAAGAAAAAAAAAAGGGGGGGGGGAACTAGGAAATTTGATTCATAAATTATATATATAGTATATAATTCTTTCAAAATAATAATAGTTTGTTCATTACTTTTTCTAATTACGGAATCAACGAACTTTGTAATTAAAAAGAATTCACTCACCATTATTTAGGAAGGCATGCTCCAAAAGTATTTCTCCTGGCGGCACATCTCCGTATGAATTCTCCGCAAGCATCTTCTAAATTCAAATTTTCTGCTTTGTCTTTATGCACATTTAAAATAGCTATGTGATTAAGTCTTTTCTGTGACATAGTGGAACATAAAAATATGGAAACTGGCATTGTCATTGTTAAACTTATGAATTTTGTGAATTCGGGCACAATGCTACGAGTAACGTTCGATTTTAGAAATTTTACTATATCTTCAAAAAGGTTTTTAATTCGATGCTCAGTACTGCTGATACTATCATACGCAATATTTTTCTGAGTCCGTAAAATATTGCAATCGGAAATGTCGTTACAGAAAGTGTCACAGGCATCATCTGTTTCTATTGTAGCAAATTTTTCTATTTTGTTTAACATTCCATTTACTTTAAAACGCTCATTGAGCTAAACATTATCACAATCTATTAAGTCATAATATTTACTTTCAAAAAAAATTTTCACATCAGTAAATTCGTGCTGTGTATGCGTGCGATTATCTAAGCGCCGAGATAGATTTTTTTGCTTGGGGAGTTTTGGTTCCGATATTTCAAGTTCATTTGCATTTTTTGCTGTAATCTCCCAGAACATTTGGAAGCTAACACGAATAACTTGAAATTGTTGCATTAAATATTGAATGAGAGAACTGGCTTTATGGAAATGTAATTTTGAAGTTGTACGTTTGTTGCATCCAGAGGGGTAAATATAAGGGACAACATATTTAAGTAGGCAAAATGTTCAAATGACTCCAACAATGTTAAATATCCGGAAGCTTTTGTGGCAGCATCTGTTTTGTTATTTTTAATAAAAACTGACAAAAAGACAAGGACATTCTGATAATTGTCTATCAATGATTTTAAACTAAGAGCCTTAACAGTAAATCCAGTGGGGCAAAATGGTCTTAAATTTTGGCTTGTCTTATTTATATTCATGCCTTTCAAAGAATTAAACCAATTCAATTTTTTTTTTTTGGAGATTCTCTTATCAAGTTTATTAAATCTTTGGTTATGTTCAGCACATTCCTGCAGGTTGCAATGTGCTTAATGCTACCTTGTGCCACTAAATTTAATGAATGTATAAAGTAATGCAAATACGTTGCGTTTCGATTCACTTCTAAAATTCTCGCTTGTAACCCCTTATATTTTTCGCTTAAATTTGAAGCTCCGTCGTAGCACTATCCGTGCCAATTTTTTATATTTAAATCGAGTCTTACTAAAATGTCATTCACAATATTATATAGACCGAGAACATCTGCTGCTGATACCCGATAAAACGCTTCTGTACCTCAAGTTCAAGTTCTTCAGGCACAAATCAAAGACATAACCTGTTCTTTCTTTGACACATCTCTAGTTTCGTCAATCAAAAGGTCAAAGTAGCCTACTTCTCTAATTTAATCTGCCAATGAACGAAGCAATTTATTTGACATGATGTCAAGTATTTAATTTTCTGATTCATGGGATATGTACTTAAACTTTATATTAAATTAAAAGAAATGGGATATCCACTTGACGGGATAGTAATATAACTCCTCAATTTTCACTATATCAACAAGGTATCTTACCACTCGAGAACTTTCGAAGTCATGAAACTGTAGCACTTGTAGTAGGAAGCTTAAATTTGTGCTAAACTTTAAAACATCACAAAGGCTCTATCATAGAAATTCGTTAGAAAGCCAGTCTATAAGTGTTTCAATAATAACTCCATTAAGCACACACTTCCTTAGCTCGGAAGTCAATTTAAAGTAAAATCTTTATACAATTCATTTCATTTTATCTCAAACACTCATTCTAAAATTACTTGTATTGAATTCTACTTCCGCAACCTCGTTAAATCCTAATCTTAATTTGACAAACTAATTCTCCAATAGCTAGAGGCACTCTACGCCAATCCTCTTTTACCTCTACTCGACACTTCTAAGTTCAACCTGATATCTCACCCAAAACATTGCCACTTGATCCTAGTGACCTTCACTTTCTCAACCCAATATTTCTAACTCAAATCGACGTTATCACTTGAGTCCACCTCCAATACTAAATTTAAGTGGTGACCTTTACTTTCTCAACCCAATATTTCTGACTGGACACCATCACTTACGAAAACCTCCGACACTAAATCCAACTGGCGACCTTTACTTTCCCGATTCGACACCACTGATAGGTACATACATATGTACAGTCGGTAACAAAAGTGTCCGAACACTAGCAAAAATTCCTATGTAAAAAAAGTACACTTCATACGGTTTTGTTAAATAAATCCTTATCGAATCATGTTCTTACACTGACTAAGAAAAGGATTCGACAACGATTTATTTAACAAAACCGTATGAAATGTACTTTTTTTACATAGGAATTTTTGCTAGTGTTCGGACACTTTTGTTACCGACTGTACTTACCTGCGACAGTCGATGCAAAGTAGATTTTGATACTGGAACGGTCACTTCTCTATAAATTGACCGTACAGACAGGTTCTGAATTGAAACTAATCTGAAAATCTCTCTCTCTCTTGCCGTTTAGTTGTTTTCTTTGGTCTCCCAGAACGTTATTTTGTTTCAAAATTGTCAGCTTTTGACAAAATTTGGTAAATACCAGCACTGCTACGTCCAGTTTTTCTTGCAATGTCCACAATTTTCATTCCACGAGTTTTCAAATGATAAATTTGCAAAATTTCATTTTTCGAAAACTGCACGTTGCGAGGCATCTTTACAATCAATTGAAAAAAGAAAGAGACCTTAGCTTTTATGTCTGAAAAATACTGCGTCACAAGTACATGACTTTGTAAAATGCAAATTTGGATATCAGTATTTCAATCAACTTTTAACACCGGTTGCCTATATATTTTTCGGACAGCATTATTTCGCTTTTATTATTTTATATTAAATTCATGATTATTTAAAGTTCTTTAAGTATTTTATTAATTTTTTTACGTCAATACACATTTGCATAATTTATCTCGTGTTTCTTACTCGTTTAATTCGCTCTTAAATCCAAAAAATCGGTTGTCTATAAACTTTTGGAACTCACTTTATGTCGATGGATGCATTTTGGCCAACAGGTTTTGCTGCTATACAGAAAATTAATTCCGTTTACAGGAAGGTTTATATCTCAGCTTCTATGATATATAAATGCATCAAATTTGTTATGTAAAATTAATATTATGAAAAATTGTATGATAATTCAATTTGGTTGTATATCGGACGACAAATCTGCAAATGCTAGGAAGCAAATTTTCACAATTTTTCGACTACCATTTTTCATGATAATGATTTATTTCTAGTGGATATAATCGCACTTAAATTTATCTATACGATGCATTCTATACAAAATTGTGTTTTATTTTCTTTGTGCGTATCACCCAAGTGATGGTGCTGCTGTCATTAACTTTGTGTGATATTTCTTATCGCTATACCTCAGCATCTTTTGTTTAAAGTTGTCCCAAATTCCCCATATAAAATGTGTGATGACTGCGCTGAAGCCTCAACTAGCATATTATCTTGAATCATATTGCTAGGTGTGTGGTAGTTAAATTAAAAACTCGAATTTAAAACATCAAACTTCTATTTTAGTCTTGCAAGGGAAAGATGATCCTAGGATGCAGAAGAGGCGTTATAATTAACTTAACGGAATAGTAATGCATCTCATCCATTTTAAATATATCAGAAATATATCTCACCACTCGAGAACTTTCGAGGTCATCAAACTGAAGCACTTGTCCTAGGAAGCTTAAATTAGTACTAGACGTTAAAACTTCATAAAGGCTCTATCATAGAAATTCGTCACAAAGCCGTTCAATAAATACTTTAATAAGGACTCCAATAAGTACTTCATTAAGTACAGACTTCTTTAATTTGGAAGTCAATTTAAAGTAAACTTCATTAAATGATTCATTTCACTTTATCTCAAACACTCATTCTAAAATTATTTATATCAGTTGCTTTCTACTTTCGCAGCCTCCTTAAATCCTGTTCTATATTTGACAAACCAATTCTCCAATAGCTTGATACACTCTACGCTAATCATCTTTTACCTCTACTCGACACTTCTATGTTCAACCTGATATCTCACCCAAAACATCGCCACTTGATCCTGGATCCAGTTAGTGACCTTCACATTCTCAACCCAATATTTCTAACTCAACTCGACGTTATCGCTTGAGGCTATCTTCAAGGGGTACATACAAATGAAACACTTCCATTTGCAAAGTCGTTTTCAGCCGTTTGCAAGCGTTCCAAATGTATGACTACAGTCGGCAGCAAAAGTATCCGAGCACTGGCAAAAATTCCTATATAAAAAAACCCACTTAACACTGTTTTGTTAAATAAATCCTTGTCGAATCGTGTTCTTAAGACTGACTAAGACCAGGATTCGACAAGGATTTATTTAACAAAACTGCATTCAGTGTACTTTTTTTACATAGGAAATTTTGCTAGTGCTCGGATGCTTTTGCTGCCGACTGTATTTGCAAAAAACTTGCAGAATTTACGTCATCGAAGTTGCAAGTGTTCCGTTTGTATGTAACCCCAATACTAAATTTAACTGGCGATTTTTACTTTTTCAACCCAATATTTCTAATTCGACAACATCACTTGCAAAAACCTCCGACACTTGCAGGTACATACAAATGAAACACTTCCAGTTGCAAAGCCGTTTGCAGGCGTTCCAAATGTATGACTGCAGTCGGCTGCAAAAGTATCCGAGCACTACCAAAAATTCCTATATGAAAAAAGCACACTTAACACTGTTTTGTTAAATAAATCCTTGTCGAATCATGTTCTTAGACTGACTAAGATCAGGATTCGACAAGGATTTATTTAACAAATCTGCATTAAGTGTACTTTTTTTACATAGGAATTTTCGCTAGTGCTCTGTTGCTTTTGCTGCCGACTGTATTTGCAAAAAACTTGCAAATTTTACGTCATCGAAATTGCAAGCGTTCCGTTTGTATGTAACCCTATATTCAACTGACAACCTTTACCCACTCAACACCACTCATACCTTACAGTCGGCAGCAAAAGTATCCGAGTACTGGCAATAATCCCTGTGTAAAAGAAAGTGCACTTAATACTGCTTTGTTAAATAAATCCTTGTCGAGTTATGTTCTTAGTCAGTCTAAGAACTTGATTTGACAAGGATTTATTTAACAAAACAGTATTAAATGTACTTTTTTGATATCGGAATTATTGGCTAGTGCTCGGATACTTTTGCTGCCGACTATACAAATGTTTATCGTAGAAAACGATACCGGTAGATTTTTTTTTTACATGTTAACCAGTCAGTGGCTCTTTTATTCATCCTTATTTCGGATTTTCTTTATACCGCTATCTCCAATTCTATGACAAGTAATTTTATTGAACATTAGATGTAAGATTGTTATCGCCAGAAAAATATAACGATTGAAGTTTGTTATCGTGAGAAATTAGGCCAATTAATTTGGTACATTTCTCTTGATAGGGAGCGCTGCTATCTAGTGTTATTCGCAATTTACATTACAGCTGTATTCCAGTGTCTGTGAAATGAAACGGCAACAAATTTGTTGTATAATATTGTTTTGGCGTAAAAATATCTTGATTCAATTTTGGTTTATTTCCTGCTTGTTCGTCCCTTCGGTTTAAGGCCGTCTCTTCCCAGAAGATGTATTTTCTTAAAAAAGTTATTCAGTTTCTGTTGATTTCTGGATTAAATACAGGAAATCCTCCGCTTTACTTCGCCAAGGACGCTAAAAGGCGCTTCTGGGACTCTGCCTGAAGTAATGGTAGTGGCCCTCGATTATCATTCAAGGTGCTCCGTAAATTAAAAAATCGACCTTCATCCCTTCCTGATTCTAACTTTTGCCTCTCTCACGACGGCAACCTTGTGTCAGATACTGGTGCCCAAGCTGAGATCTTCGCAGAATTTTTATAGTGGTGGGTCTGATCATCCTCCCTTTCCTCTCACTTACGGGACTGATCACGATGAATCTCTCAGCAAACCTTTCTCTATGTCCGAACAATTGAGCAGATATACTAGTAGAGTACAGTTTCCTTATACTGGCGATGGAAAAAAATTCCCAGAACATCACTGCGGTTTTCGCGCCTTCTTTTGGCGATAATCGCTTTCTTCGCTACTGGTTCTTGGGATTTTGCATGTTTTAAGTGGTTTGTTCCTCTTACCACCAAAACTCTAAAGAACAGTTAAACAGAACAGTTATTAATCAATAACAAGGATTAGCTTATTAGCTTACTTGCTTTCCATTTTAGCTACAGTCGGCAGCAAAAGTATCAGAGCACTTAAAAAAGCACATAATACAGTTTTGTTAAATAAATCTTTGTTGAATCATGTTCTTAGTCTGTCTAAAAACATGATTCGACCAGGATTTATTTTAAAAAACAGTATTAAGTGTACTTTTCTTACATAGGAATTTTTCCTAGTGCTCGGATACTTTTGCTGCTGACTGTAGTGTAAGTTGTGCTTTATGTTTAATTTACACCCAATCGAAATTTAAAACAGCGATAACAAAGGTGGAGGAATCTTGACTTGGAGGAAGTGGAATGTCGGTAGAAAAGTCGGTTTGGAGAATGAATAAGGAAAGGGCATGTTTACAAACAAACGCTCCGTCAATCAATCTTTGCCACTCACGAGTGGCAAAAGAATAACCTGTATTGGTGAAAATACCAATGTTTTGTCCTGAGTAGATGAGCAGTGCCCTGAGTTTGCGCGTGACGTCAACTGCGCTTTTCTTATTGGTGGTATTGTGGGATGTAACGTTCGAAAGCAAAAAGATTACTAGTCCGGGGTCTACTCTAATATCTCGTCGATAGTCTGAACTGACTGCTGCTCCACCAAGATATTAAGAGGGCGAAAAGAAACAAAAAGTTTATTCTTAGCATTTCCCTAGATCTGGAGTCTGCTTACGATTTCATATACAGTCAAACCTCGGCCGTTCGTTTTTCACGGGACTCAAGGAAGAAAACTTTGGTTCAAATCAGTGCAGCGTTTCAAAAGTTATTTTTTATAAAGACTTTCCCAACACCAAATTTTTCTCATGAACTCTCACCAATACCTTGCTACCAAATCTCTTTAGGCCACTTGTAACTTTATCTACCAGCATAGAGCATGCTGCTCCTTGTCGCGTGGGAGACCTGTCTCTAGCGGCCTTTGTATTCTTTTTATTTATTATTTTTTTAGAGTTTAAATAAACTCCGGAAGAGGGGCCTAGCATAGCTGGAATCGTTCGACACTGCTCCTAGAGCGGTGATCGGCACCTCTTCCCTGTTAAAAGTGGCAGTCTATGTGGCTGCAACTTGGAAACAAAATGGCGAAGCAACTTGCCCAGCGAAATCATCCAATATATTTGTATGATAAATTCATTGTCCAACTTTAGTTCAAATTAAATCAATATTTCAAAAATTACCGTGATAAAATTTTTTCAAGTGGTCACCACTTGGGAAAAAAAGCAGAGTGAGATGCCTAGCGAACTTAATTGAGATATTTGAATGATAAATCCACAACCCAAATTTCATGCGAATTGATTCAGTATTACAAATGTTATCATAATGACAAATTTTCGTGGCCGCCACTTGAAAATAAAATTGAGGATCAAGTTACCAAATGAACTTATCCAAGGTATTTGAACCTTAATTTCACTGTGCAACTTTTGTTTGAATCAGTTTAGTATTTTAAAAGTTATCGTGATGGCACATTTTCTAGTGACAGTGGGATTTCAAGTGGCCACAATTTGGAAAGAAGATGCCAGAACAAGTTGCCCAGTGAACTCATCCAAGATAATTATAGGATAAGATCACTGTCCAACTTTGGTTCGAATCGAATCAGAATTTAAAGGTTATCATGTTTATAAATTTTCAAGTTCTTTCGCTTTGTTTATAACATGCGCACTTCGTTAAAAATGACGGATAAAGTTCATTAATAAACTATGTTGCGACCCTTGTATAGTCTATGTCACATCAAAATTCAAGCAAATCCGGTCTTAAATACGCATTTTACACTGTGAATTTGAAATTCTCAAGTGGCCTCCACTTGAAAACCAAATGGGGAGCGATTCGATTAACAAACTCATCCAAGATATTTATAAGATAAGTTCACTGTTCAAATTTGGTTCGATTTGGAGTATTTTTTCGGAAGTTAGTATCGTGATTTTAAATTTTCAAGTAACCCCGCTTAGTATAAGATATCCGCTACTTTGTTAAAAATGGCGAATAAAATTCATTTATGAACGTGGTTGAGACCCTTATATGGTCTTATGTATACATAAAAATTCAAGCATATCCGACCTTGGCTTAAATACGCTTTTTACAATGTGGATTTTAAATTTTCAAGTGGTCTCCACTTGAAAACCAAATTACAGAACAACTTGATTAAAAAAACTCATCCAAGATATTTATAAGACAAGTTTACTATCAAAATTTGGTTCGATTTGGAGAATTATTTTGGAAGTTATCTTGATTTTAAAATTTCAAGTGTAACCTGATTTCAAGTGGCCCCGCTTAACTTAAGATATCCGCCACTTTCTTAAAAATGGCGGATAAAGTTCATTAATGAACTTGGTTGAGACCCTTATATGGTCTATGTATACATAAAAATTCAAGCAAATCCGGTCTTAAATACGCTTTTTACAATGTGGATTTGAAATTCTCAAGTGGTCGCCACTTGAAAACAAAAAGTCGGAGCAACTTGGTTAACGAACTCATCCAAGGTATTTATAAGATCAGTTCGCTGTCCAGATTTGGTTGGATTTGGAGTATTATTTCGGGAGTTATCGTGATGACAATATTTTCATTATAGATAGATAGATAGGTATATAGATAAACGAAGTGATAGCAGTAGGTCGATTTCTAAAGAAATGAACCTAAAAATGTTAAAACACTAGTATTCGCCATGGATGGCGAACACTGGTAAAATGTGCAAAATAGGAACCAGTAGCCGCCATACCTAAATATCGCTATATTATGATAAATTTTAAAAAGTCTCACCTAAATCGTATTCTATATTTCATTAACATTACATGCAATGCTTTAGATTCTAAAGCCTATAGAAGCAATATCCATACACAACAAACAATAAAATATATCAATAAATGCATACCAGATACCCAGCATCCTTAATCCTTTTCTTTACGCTGATTCCGTCCAACTGTCGTTTAGTGTGTAGGATATTTATTTTGCTTCCCCTTCTCTTCCCCAAACATTTGAAAGTGGACCATTTACATGATAATGAACAGGCTTTGGAGAATCTAGTGTAGGCTGATTAAAATTCATAGATGTTATTAAACGCTTATTTTAACACTCCTTTTTACGAGGGTGGGTGACGACTACTGGCGCACATTTTAGGGGTGACGAACAATGGTGTCGTTGCCTTGAATTTGAGCTCATATTAAAAAAAAAAAAAAAAAAAAAAAAAAGGAAATTGATAAGGGTTTTTTATCAATATTTACTTACAGTCAACGAACACTGTATGACCATTGATTGAATCAAATTAAAAATGATTACAGTTTTGCCTTTTCTTCCTCTTCTTCTTCTTTTTTTTTTCTTTTATTGTTGTTTAGAGGAACTGAACAGCAGTTTATTGTATAACGTACAACATTTTGAATTGACACGATGATTGTTTGTTTCCATACCAGTAGTTCAATGCTTATGGTTATAAAATTATGCAAATGAAACTTCCTTAAATCTTGCGCACGTGCATTTAAAAATTATTTAGTAGAAATGTTCATCATGCAATTTATATTTTTGCATTCTGATTCCAGTATTTCGTCCAATGTATTACATCATGTTTCCTAAATATGTCCTTGAACTGGTTTTGATGCCTTACGTATTATAGTTTAAAAAGTGTCTTTTTCATTTTTTCTTCTTTTACCATTTTTTAAAGAAACCGTAATATTTCCATGAATATATGTGGTAGTCTCATAAAACTTTATACAGATGAAAAGAAGCCTCATAGTCACAGGCTACAGCTAGAATGCATTTCGAGCATTACTTTTTTACAGGATGATCCCAAACATTTTCCTTTTTATTTATTTTTTTACTGGGTTCCCTTTTGCTTTCAGACAAACCATTCAGTGAAATATAGGAGGTGTAGCCTGTTCTTTACACTCCTGAAGTTTCAAGATCATTCGTCTAGTGCTTTATTTAGTTTAGATATATGACAAAATGTGTGAAATCGAAAGTGTCCAGTCATTTATGGAAAGGTAGTGTTGAGTGTTAAAAATATCGTGCTGTTATCCGCCCATGCCCCTCTACCCCCTTGTCCAAATGATACGAAATAGCAATGTTAATTTATTTTAATGAACATAATTATATTTCTATAATAAAATTGTCTTAAATTCAGCTTAATTAAACTAAATCCTCTTAAATTCTCTAAATTCTTAATTATTTAAATTATCTTAAATTCTTTATAATAAAATTCTTTTTATCTTAACAGTTTTTATTTTTATTTATTTATCTATTTATTTAATAATATTTTTATTTTTACAGAGGAGAAAAAGATTTTCACTATAACCGAATGCAACATTTAGCTCGAAATATAGAAATAAATTTTTTTTAAATAGCTTCCTTAATTTAGAATAAAATGGTAAAAAAAGTTTTTTTTTCCTTTAAGTCAGAGCACATATGTGCTAAATAATTGAAATAAAAAATGCTCAGCAACTTTTATGGAGAAAAAGAAAATAGTAAGCTACAAGCTTGTATATTATAAGGCTTATCAATACTTGTATTATAAGGCAGACGATTTTGGTGTTTAAATTATGCACATTCTATTCTTAAAAATAAAATGAAATAAATAAATAAAATCAGACGATTAACAAGAAATATTACAATTTTATTAAACTTCTACTGCAACTATAACTTACGGAAATAACGCAACTGATATTCGAAGAATTTAGTTGTTGCATGTATTTGTCTCGGGAGCATTAAACATCGAATTTTTGGAAATTCTGGCTTTGATGGTAACTTTTTGTAATAATAGAAATTTTAAAAATAAAATTAACTCTTTTAAATATGCACGAATATCTAAAGTATTGACTCAATATCTCTATTATTATTTTAGATTATTTTATGAAGCATGAACTAATATTTTTGTGTATGTATATATGAGTGTTCTTTTAATATCATTTGTGACAATATCTTTAATTGGAATACTTATAAAGATGTTTCATAGATGTATTCCTGCAATCGGAGATAGTGTGTAGTACAATTTTTAATTTTCATGTTCTTTAATTCATGTTTTGGAATTTAGATGAAACTTCTCAATATTCATTACATTAATTTGCAGAACATATGGACTATTTATTCTTATTACTAATTTTATGATATATAATTCCATGAAAAATATTGGAGCACAGGATGTTCTTTCAAGAAAATTTTTTAAGCTTAAATTTTACGATGTGTTAAGAAAATAGTGAATATATGTCCTCGAATTTCGAGGACAATCCATATTTTAAAATCTTTTCTCTAAATTTGAAAATCTGTAGAATGGAAACTATTTATCGTTTGCGTCCTCATTTATTTAACATAAACTATACCTCTGTAATTGGGTAACTGCAACAGTTATTGATACTAATATACAGGGTGATTATAATTAAAGTTACGATTTCACAACGCTATAATTTTAAAACTACAAATCAGAGCCATAAGATACATAAGATTACTACCCATAAGATACAATACCTTTCCATAAATACCAGACACTTTCGATTTCAGACGTTTTATCATATATCTGGAAAAATTCTTAACGATTTATGTTGAAACTTTGGGCGTGTAAGGAATGTTTTATACTTCATATATTTCAACAAAAGTTTGGCGTCGAAATCAAAAAAAGAGACAAGTAAAATATTAAAAAATAAACAAAATATGTGGGATCACCCTATGAAAGGTAATACATTTTACAGTATTCCTTTACATGAGACTGACGCATATATTCATAGAGATACAAAGGTTTATTTGTTTAAGAAAAAATTTATATGTATAAGAAAAAAATATTAGTTACATATTTCACCAACATATCGAGCTGTATTCGCAGTATCCTATCACATTTCAAACAGATTCGTCTGATCATGACGCCATATTTCAAAAACTGAAGATTTTTTATGAGAATTTCCAATGTGCAACATCTGAAGATCTTTCTAATGAATGACGACTTGAGCATTTGCAGTCCTAGTTATGTTGTTGAATGTACTGCACCACTGTAAAAATGTAAGATTACAATGATAGCGCCACCTTATGAAGGGAATTTAAACTGATTTTCTAATATATATTTTGTTACCTAAAAAAAGTCCCATGCCTTTCTGTGCATTTTAGTAAAAAACGGATAGTACTAGGGTCAATACTTTTTGAATAATATATCTTTTACTTTTTCTGTGGTTTTTGGATCACCCTGTATATTAAATGCCTAATGAAACAGGAGCCTTTTTACTAAGTAATTTACAACTACGCATACGTAATCGGTAGCGAAAATCAATTTACATAATTTGTTAGCCAAATGTATTAAGCTATTTACATAAATACTCCAAGCAGATATCGTGAAAAAAAAAAAACTATGAGCGTTGGAATAAATGAATTTCAGTTCCTTTCAAAAAAAAAAAAAAAAAAAAAAAAGAATTGACGAACATATTATATTACCATTGATCAGGGGTAAAACTTTTCAGGGGCTACCCCTGAATTCAAGGTTGTTGAAAATTTTGCTGTTTTTGAATTTCATGTTAAAATATTCTATTTTTATTGAAATTTCTCATGTTAAGTGTTTAATTTGCCTTATAATGTGGTTAAGAACTCTTGAAATATTACTTATTGTTACTTATTGTATTCACATGATATATCATTAATAAGTCTCCCCTAGCTGCATGCAAGTAGTAGTTTTCAGGGGTTTTGCATATTAGGTAGTTTCACCCTTGATTGATTAAATCAAAATAGAAGTTGGGTAAAACCCCTTGTACCTTTGCTTTTTTTAAAGGAACTGGAATTTAGTTCATACTACCAATGACAATTTTTTTATTTACCTGATATTTGTTTGGGGTTTTTATATAAGTAGCTCAATACATTTTGCTGATAAATTGTGGAAATAAGATTATTTTAAATTTTGCGCAGCTAAAAAATATGTAGTAAAAATGCTCATATTTCATTCGGTATTTAATGTTGTTGTTTTCGAGTCCATGGATTTTCAGATAACACCAAAGGTCTGGACGATTGCTGCTGCCAACTTTGGAGCCTTTTGGCTGTAGAGAACAGCTCTTAGATTGTCCTCAAGTAGTACCAATCTCAATTAGGATTGCAGTGTACTGTGGGTGATCAAATAATTATTATTAGAATATATATATATATATATATATATATATAGGGTAGGTGCTCCAGTGATTGGCATGCTCCAGTAATTGCCATCTATCCCGAAATAATTAATAAATAAGAAAAATAATAAAATAATATATTTTACATATAAGAATTTTAACATTTTGTGTCAAACACTGGAGCATAGGGTGCTAATAACTGGGAAAATGAATAACTAGCAGTGTCAAACGCTGGAACATAGGGGGCCAATTACTGATAAAATGAAAAACTGGCAGTGTCAATTACCGGAACATTGAGTGGGTGACAAATAAAAATTCCTAAAAAAAAATAATTGTTATTAAATGTATACATTTTAACATATATGTGGTTCTGAATGTCGTTTGTGCCATATGTACTAACTTAAGATTTCTAAAAGTATTTTCTGATGACTAGAAAATTAAAAACATCAGACATTGCTCTAAAAGTGTCAATCACTGGTGCACTTACCCTATTTTTACTTTCTCTTACCCACAGGGTCGAGAAAGTATTGTTTTAGGGTCAAATTTTCGATCGTGAGTTTTTGTTATATTTACGTGTTTTGAAACCCCTTGAATACGAAAATCATGTTTTTAGCGAATGGTCTGTGTGTCTGTTATCAGCATATCTCAAGAACAAATAGTAGCAGAAATTCCAAACTCGCTATTTTAAATGTGTATCATATAGGGATGCTACAATAAGCTTTTCGTTGAGATGAAGCAAATGGTTCGTGTACAGGGACACTCAAAAGTATTCAAATACATTACGTGTATGGGGGAAATTGCAGGTAAGTACAGTTTAACATCTATAGACTGCACTAAACCAAATGAAACGAATATATATTTTTTGTAATAGAGATAGTCAACTGAGAAATTTTTTTTTTGTGTATGTAGGAGCCTCCACTCCTCCCTCTTGGGGGACGTCCCCCCTCGAGGGGAGTAAATTTTCATGATGGATATCTTTCAAAAGAGCTTGCCAATACCTTTAAAACGACTGGTTGAATCATCGCTCTGCGATAATTTAAAATAAAGTTATCGATTTTTTTCATTTAACATTTTTTTTTTTTTTTTTTTTTTTTAATGTAACATTGAGAATTCAACCTTTTTACTTTCCGAACACTATAGTGAGGAAAGTATTGTAATCATGTCAAAAATCCGAATTGGAGATTTTGATGTTTCTATACGTTTCGAGGTCCCCTGAGTCCGTTTCCACTATTTTTACGATGATGTATGTATGTGTGTGTGTATGTGTGTATGTATGTGTGTATGTGTGTATGTCTGTGAGTGAACACACTAGCGTCTAAACGCTTTGTTCGAATAACCTGAAAGTTGGTACGTATATTGTAAGTCACCATAGTACGAACCCTATAGATTTTGGTGAATCTAGCACTTATAGTTTTTTTACAGGGACACAAAGAAAAATTCTTTATCATTATGGCCTATGGGAGCAAAATCTTAAAAGTGCGATAACATCTAAACGCCTTATTCAATTGAGCAAAAAATTTATACACATATTATAGGTCACAAATACGCAATCTGTATAGATTTTGGAGAATCTAGCACTTATAGTTTTTTTACAGGGACACAAAGAAAAATTCATTATCATTATGACCTATGGGAGCAAAATCTTAAAAGTGCGATAACATCTAAACGCCTTATTCAATTGAGCAAAAAATTTATACACATATTATAGGTCACAAATACGCAATCTGTATAGAATTTGGAGAATCTAGCACTTATAGTTTTTTTACAGGGACACAAAGAAAATTTTTTTATCATTATGCCTATGGGGCCAAATTTTTAAAAGTGTGATAGCGTCTAAACGCCTTATTAATCTGAGCAAAAAATTTGTACACATGTTATAGGCGACAGTTGCACCAACTGTATAGATTTTGATGAATCTAGCACTTACAGTTTTTTTACAGGGATACAAAGAAAAATTCTTTATTATTATGGCCTATGGGACTAAATTTTTAAAAGTTCGATAGCATCTAAACGCCTTATTCAATTGAGCTGAAAATTTATATGAGTATTATAAATCACTGTTGCACTAACTATAAGCATTTTGGTGAATAAGCATTTGTAGGTTTTCACAGGGACACAACGAAAAATTCTTTATCATTATGATCTATGGGCTCAAAGTTCAGTAGCGTTAAATAAAACATCGTGTAATGTATGGAGAAAAATACTCAAACACTCTATTATGGTTTTCTCTCTTTTGTTTGTTTAACAACTCCTCTTTCTTTACTTTATCTACAAAACTGTTTATTAATCAATGTTCGGAAAGTCGAGTGGAGTCACTCCAGATTTTTTTTATATATATTTAGTGTTATACTACTTCTCTAATATGGAAATCGTCTGCATTATCATAAAAGATAATTTTTTTCAAATAATAATTTTAATAAATTATTTTTTAAAAACAGAATTATTTTTTAATAACCGAATTAATTTCTATATAAATGTAGGTGCATTAATGAAACGGGGGGTTGAGGGGGGCTACCGCCCCCCTCACACAGAACTAATTATCATATAAAACTCTTCTGAAGCCTAATTTGAAATGTTTAACACAGGTTTACATAACAGTGCTCGTTATCTTACCTCTTAACCCTTTCAGTCGCAGTGTTCCCGCTGATGGAACACCTAATTTTAATTCTCAAGTGCAAAAACTCATCTCGGAAATTTTTTAGCAAAAATTTACATTTATAACATAGCAGAAATGGCCCTTTTTTTAACGTGAAAATTTAAAATTTCTTCTATTTTAATTATGTTCGTAAATTCCGGTGGCAGTGTAATTTAAATGATCTGAATTACCTTGCGCCGCAAAGGGTTAAAATACTCCGGAATAAATTGAAATGTTGGGATCTATGCAACTTTTACGAGTTTTTGTTGGCGATAATGTTTACTTATAAAGTGATTTATTTATTAAATTAAACATTTGAAATTAATAAGGTTTACTTACAGATGTTTCAAACCGAAAATTTCTCGAAAAGTTTTTATTTTTTAAATATTTATGATCAGCTATGTGTCTAAAAGCCATTTTTAAAATTGGTTTAGTAATTTTTAAAATAAATTAAGTAGTGAACGTTAAAGGGTTAATCTGCAACCTGTATTTATAGTATTAAATTTCAGGTTAAGAGAAAGTCGTGTGAGTGACACACCAGATTATTATTATTATTATTTATTTATTTACTATTTTTTTTTTGACATTTTTTCGATTATCTAAAATAATACTAAACGAAGTAGCCTGAAACTTCAGGCATGCAAAGAACGTTTAAAAACTCATATTTGTACGTATGTACAGTCGGTAACAAAAGTGTCCGAACACTAGCAAACATTCCTATGTGAAAAAAGTACACTTTATACGATTTTTTTAAATAAATCCTTATTGAATCATGTTCTTAGACTCACTAAGAAAAGGATTTGACAAGGATTTATTTAACAAAACTTTATTAAGCGTACTTTTTTTATATATAATTTTTTGCTAGTGTTGGGAGACTTTTGTTACCGACTGTATGTGCAACAATATATTAAAGTTACAAGTCATTTGTAGCTTTTTGTTATACAGGGTGATCCAATATATTTTTGCTCTTCTTCAGTTTGTGGTTGGTCTTCTAATAGCTCTTTGGACTAATTTAATAGTGGAAAATATGAATTTTTAAACGTTCTTTGCATATATTAAGTTTCAAGCCTTTTTAACTAGTGTTCTTTTAGGCAATCGAAAAAAAAAAAAAAAAATCTAATAATTCGATCACTTACTGTATTTTGTCTATATGTAATGTGTCAAGTTTCCTGAAAATTTCATTGCATTACGTTTACTATTTTGCACGTTATACAATAAAAGAATTTTTTTTTCTTCCAGGTTTTTAAAGAGACCTTTTTATTTTCATAGATATATGCGCCAGTCTGATATAAATAAATACCGAAAATAAGAAGAAGCATCCTAAACACGGACTACAGCCAAAATGCATTTCAAACTTAACTCTAAACAGGGTGATCCCAAACACTTTGTTTTCCTTAACTTTTTGCTGGTCCTTCTTCCTTTTTTTGCTTTCGGGGCAACAGCTATGTGAGGTATAACACGTTCTTGACATGCCCAAAGCTTCTGAAAAATTCATCAACAATTTTCTAGATATTTGACAGAAGATTTCATATTGAATGTGTCTAGTCATTTAAGGGAAAGTAAATGTATATCGTGTATGCATATGCATATGCACTTGAAGATAGTATATTTTTTAAGAATGTGTTTAATGTATTTATTAAAATTTCTTTGATTTTAAATATACATTATATTGTATGTTTATTTTCAAAATATTGAACTTTATTATGGATTTCTTGTTATTTTACAATACAGGAAAAATATTGATGTATAAAGGAAGAGTCGGGAGGGATGGGACACCTAAAATAGTTCTTAAAATAAACATCGTTTTTAATTTTTGACACTTCCACAAGGTGAAGTAACTACAGACCCGTATTTTTTGCTATGTATCATTTTAGTTGGAGAACTCTGTAAGTTTATGCAAAAAAAAAAAAAAAAAACTATTTTATAACACCAAAAGTAAACATTTGCTTAATTTTCAAGGCACGTTTTCAACGTCACTCACTGAGGTTAGCATAATTACTTTTCATATTTTATATACCTAATAATATAACTTTTATGAATTGGTAGCTAAATTAAGCCTAAAAGTAGCATGTATCTAATAATAAATTATTATTATTTTTTTTAAATAATGAAAAGGGAGGGATGGGGCAGAGCAGCTCAGGGAGGGATGGGACATGTAAGAAAGGGAAGACGAATGAAGATTCTGATACTCCTTAAACAGAAAATATCAAGAGGCAAATGAATGAATAGATGGAAGAAAAAATGAACGAAACAAATTCAAAATCATGGAAAATAATGGGTGCGGCACTCACACGACTTTTGTTTACCCTTTTAACTTTTAAAAATACTTTATTTACCATATATGCATGAGGAATTCATTTTAATTCCTGAGCAGTCTTCCTGGACATGGTAAAATATACAAAAGAAAATACATTCACCAAATATATAGTTAGGATTTCTTGGCAATATGTGTTCGTGAGATATGCTGATAACACACACAGACTAGCCACTAAAAACCTAATTAATATTCAATATATTTACAAAACATGTAAATATGACAAAAACTTAATTTTGAATATTTGAACTAAAAAATAGTACTTTCTCTGCTAGAAGTAAAAAAAAAAAAAAAAAAAAAAGATGAACTGATTGAGCATTTGAAAATTTTTATTTAAGTGGTACATTATACTCTAATGTTGGAAAAAGTAGATGTTATTAATAATTAATTAACTTTACATACATCGTGTCCCACTGTTTTTGTCATTTTTCATAGTATGGCTGTATATTATGTATTTATTTTAACTATATAAACATGTCCCATCCCCCCCACATATAAGGTAGGGATGGGACATTTTTATGACTATGTTTTTATGACTATGTTTAGGCTTATAAAATTAATATTTTAATAATTACCATCAAATTTATATTTTTAAAAGATGTTAAAACGTTCCGATTTGTTTCTCTGAAACTTACATTGTTGTACCAGTAAAAGTAAATTTGTGAAAAATATTTTTGTCGAAACTGTCCCACCCTCCCTACTCTCCCCTATATCATTTTTAAAAAGGTTTTGTGATACATATAATATATATTACATAAGGACTTAAAAACGTTCTTGAAAAACATTGAATTTAATTCATATAAAGATATGCTCTGCATACATTCCTACAACACGAGGCAGTCAGTATATACTATTTTTAGTAAAAATTTTTATTATAATTTTAGTGCATTTTTTAGATTAAAGTTAATCGTACAATTGAGCAAGAAAAAATTGATCTAGAAAAAATCAGTTTCTTAATTTTAATATGAATTTCATTATGTTATTGTTTTGTTCTACATACATATTTTTATTTTAAAAATGTATTGTATAAGTGAAAATGATTTATATTGAAGTTAACTAACCGAAATAAACCTCAGCACATGACATTATATTCTTTAAAATACACAATAGATGGCAGCACCAAACAAAATCTTTTGAATAATAAAACTAATCGGCACCTAGGTCAGCTGAGTGCAGCCATCTACCTTTCATTATTGTAACTTGATTCGATATTTAAGATCGTTGATTAAAATGAACATTTTCAATAAATAGGTGTAAAAAAAACTTTTATTTATTATTATTAATCTTTTAGTCTGTATTTCACAATTAGCAGTGCAGTGCTTGTTTATAAGTGTATTATTATGTCAATTTTTCATCAAGCTCAAATTAAAAATAAATGATTTTATTAATACTATCTTTTTCTTTTGATTCTTTTTTTTTTTTTTTTTCTTTTTTTTTTTTTTAAGAAACTGAATGTAAGAGATAATGATTATTTTGTTGAAAACTTTTTAGTTTAACTTTATATTATTTTTAGATACATATTTCTACTATTATGCTAAATCGAATATTTTATGGATTTTTTTACATTACTTTAATTCTTCAGACCTATAAATAAATATTTTTGTGTTCTTTGCACTGTAATTCTCATGAAATTAAAAATAACATTAATAATAATTTTAAAATAGAAGAAAGAAATATATATATAAATGTTTACCCCTTTTTGTAATTAAATATTAATTTTTCAATGAATTATTTAAATACCACTTCACTGTTCAGGTTTTTAAATATTAGTTATGAGCTAATATTCATGAAATTAAACAATGAGTTAAAAAAAAAAAAAAAAAAAAACACTATTAAAAAAAGAAAAATCTAATTATTTTGATTAAAAACAAGCCACCTTATCTTTAAATGTTTTTAACCCTTTGTATCCCACCGAGACATTAAAGTCCCATTAAAAAAAATTCCTCAATATAGCCTAAATTTACTACAGGATTTCATTGGAACTTCAAAATCGCTATAGTTAAGCTATAATTTAAGCTAAATTTAATATGTAATGTTTCTCATGCAGCAAAGAAATATAATAAAAAAGTTTCAAACTATTTTACCAAAAATAAGGTAATTTGGGACTTAAAGGGTTAAAAACTTAAATTCAAGTTATTTTTTAAAGTTTCTTTAGTTACAACAGTGGAATATAGGTAGCAGCACTTGAAGCCCTGGTGCCGAATAGATCGTAGCCTTTTCGGCCCGGGTGCCGAATAGTCGAGGCCATTATAAATCAAAATAACGATAGAATTTCAAAGTTTATTGTTCAATTTAAAAAAGTAATTTTAAAACCTTAATCTGTCAGCAATAACAAACAAAACCATTTTTCTTATGAGCTATCTTAAAAAAAAAAAAAAAAAAAAAACTCAGCGTATAAATTTTTTTTACACTCAGCGTTAAAGATGTACTTTTTTTTTTTTTTTTTTTTTTTTTTTTTTTTTGTATAAACTATTAATTAGTGTATTTTATTTTGTTTAATTACCCGTCACGCAAAAATTTAACTATCGAGAAATAGTAATATTGAAGAGTTTTCTACACTCCAGAATTTGAATTTAATCCCTGAATTCTTAGATTGTGGTTTATGGAATACCGAAATTAAAAATATTCTTCGGACCTGATTTTCCTGAAAAAGCATTCAGCATTCTCATGATACAAATTTGAAAAAATTTTCTATGAAAGAGTTGCTTATTTAAATATACGCAAAACTTTCTTAAAAATGAAATAAAAATAAGCTAATCTTTTTAAAAATTAGCTTATGAAAAATTTATTTTATTCTTCTCAAATATAAGATAAATTTTCCTGAATAAAATTAAATTTTTAGGTGGTTATTTAAAAAAAGAATTCTAACATTTTATATATGTTATTTAAGAATATAATTTAAAGCTTATTTTCTAAGAAACTAAACACAGTAGTAACTTGTTCTTGCACAGTAGTAGCTTAACTTGCTGTGAGTATGGACATGATTCCCAATGTAAGAAATTTTTTTATCATACATGTACTTTTTATTTTATTTCATCAATCGTTTAGTAATTTTAGAGGCTCTAGAGTGTTGATAAAAAGAATTAATTCATTTAAATATAAAGTAACTATATGCATATGTAATACTTTTATAAATCTATTCTAGATGGCAGCACCAAAGTATAATTTGGTTTGCATTATCGAGATTCAAGATTCAATAAGTATATCGGTTCGGTTCGATGTTATAAACATAACGATGATATCACGGAGTAAAAAGACAGGAGAAGAAGGTAGCGCTGAAATTTTGTGATGTTGTTTTCTAATGTTTACAGATGGCGCCAGCGTGCAATCCTTCCTTCTCTCCAGCTTCCGCAATGTTATTCAATGGGGAAATGTCTCGTTTTAATTATTTTTTTAAAAATAATATCAAGCTGAAAAAATTTCGATTGAAAGCAAATTTCATTAAATAGAGTATTCTAAACAACATGTTTTTTTTAAGAGCCATTTTATATTAATTTTACTTTGAAAGAAAGCTTTTAAAAAATGACGATTCTTATGAACCGAAGCTAGCTAAAACAGACAATTGGGAGGAAGGAGAATGGATGAAATTTTGTAAAGAAAAAAAAATAAACTTACTTTAGGTGCAGAAAACACGAACTCGGACTTTATTTTTCTCCTAGGGCATTTTTTTTTGGTTTTCTTATCACTATCATAGCCTGTTTTACAACTAGGAACGAAGTATTTATTTGAAATATCTGAATTATGCAGTTTTAAGAACTTACAAAGAAATTAAATTGCTTAAAATAAAAAAATTTAAATGTACTTCAGCAAAATTCTATTGAAAACAACAGTATATCCGCGCCGAAGTAGGGAGGAATGACAAGTGGCGCCCTCAATATTTACCAAAAATTTAGATCACAGTTTCGTAGCTTTCTCCCATTGGACCTTCAACTCCTATTAATATTACTCCGTGGATGATATAAATAAATATACATTATCTCCAAAATAGTTTAAGAAATCGTTTTATTAGACATATATTATTGTATTATGGTGAATACCGTACATATTTTCATTAAAAGAGAGAGAAAGAGAAAGGAAGAAAAAAAAAAAAAAAAAAAAACTATTTTTCTAATAATACTAGTCTAAATAATCGGTAAGTTTACTCTAAATTATTCAGACAATTTTCTCATACACATTTCTTTGAAACTTACCAATCTTGGTCAATCTATTTGAGAGGCACCCTCATTAATTTGATTTTAAAAATACTCAATTTGAATTTTTTTACCATTATTTTTTTTATGATTTATAATGATAAAAAACATACACTCATATCAACCATGAAATAGTTTATTTTCGTACTCAGAGGTATGCGTAATTATAGATAAACATTATCATTGAAAATTATTGTTGAATTAATTAAATTAATTAATTAAGGCTGCATATTTTTCTTTAAGTTTAAAATACTGTTGTAAAATAATAATAACAATATTAATAACTAGTATATAACCCCGTCAAAAATGACGGAATGTGAACAATAAATCTTGAAAACAATGTTTAGAACAAGAATCGTGAAAAATTATTTCCCGATTTTAATACCTGTATTTGGGTATAGATATGCTATCGTATCCATGAGTTAGATTGAGTTATTTTGCTGTCAAATTGACAAAATTTTAAGTTTCAAAACTGTGTCATCTTTGGCGTTTTTTGTATTTGGCGATTAAAAATATAATACGAAAATATACATGACAGATGTTTATTTTCGTAATATGTATTGTACGAAATATTGTTTCATATAATTCATCGCTCTCTTAATATAAGTTTTAAGATAACCATGATTTTTGAAAGGAATTAAATATGTTCGCCAAAATAATTTGGCGATATTTTTTTTTCCGCCAAGGATGACAGATATATTAAATCTATTCCACTGCAACGTATGAATATTTTATATCAGACACTTTATTTAGACATTTTAAAACAAATTTTACTTCAAATTATGATAGAATATTTATCACTTTCCTTTTAATTAGTATATTAGTTGGATATTTATTGTGTAAATATCATCCTTTAAAATGAAATGTTTATGTTTTGAATCGAATATGGAAGTTTGCTATTTTTTTTTCTAGAGTTTTGAAATTTAAAATTTAAATTTTATCAATTTTACAGCAAAAACAACTTAATCTAACGCATGCAGACGATAATTAATACATATCCGAAATATGGGGATTAAAATCGGGAAATAATTTGCCTCGATTTTTAATAATTTTTTCCAAAAAATCCAATGGGCGATTAACATAGGAAATCTTTTTTTTTTTTTTTTTTTTTTTTTTGCATCCACTGACGGCCAGTGACGTCATCACTTTGCTTGCGTATTTTCTAATTAACTATCCAATAATTACAGACACTCCATGCTAACCCAAATTCAACTCTACTCGATACTTCCAACCAGCTATCTCACCCGCAACATCGCCAAAATATCCGGGATCCAGCTAGGGCTTTCTCATTCTCAACCGAACATTTTATCTTGACTCGACATTATTACCTTACACTACTCTACTTTCAATACTCATTTCAACTCGTGACCTTTACCTGCCCAACCAAACATTCTATCCCAACTATAAATTTACACTAATTTCAAAACTAAAATCAACTGGAGTCATTTACGCACTGAACTCGACGCCAATCATACCTTACAATGTAAACAAACAATGAAGCTTGATAAAAATATTTAAAGACTTTAATATGCTTTTACAAATATTTTAAGAGTTTTAAGGCTTTAATATGTTTTAGAAATAATTTAAGCGTTTTTTTTTTTTTTTTTTTCGTAGAAACAGTCAAAGAGTCGTTCATTCGGAATCCATTTGGAATTTGTATTTTCTGAATGGAAACAGTTTTGGTTTGTTTTTATTTGGTATTCCGTTGCTTACAATCATGAAGTTACATAATTCTATTTATAGGTTCATGTTTATAATAGCCAGTGATCCATTATATTTAGTTTAGATCTTTAAACATTACAATTGAATAGTTTTTCAAGGTTTTAGTGAAAATAAATAAGAATACGTGCGATACAAAACATATTATATGTATGTTTCAGTAAGTTGAACCAGCTCAGTGAGTTGAACAAGCGGAAAAAAAAAATGGCTGCCAAAAGTTTCTGTTTTGAAGCGGTACTAACCGGATTCGTTCATGACAGATGAGGATCATTATATATATTAATAATAATAACAACTTTGCTTTTGTGAATAAAATGCTGTTATTTCAATTTTTAAATACCTATTATAGCACGCACATTGTATCTTGTTTTGTATCTTGTTTTTATATTCTTGTAAAGTATAAAATAATATATTCCAAGAATTTTTTTTTTTTTTAATTTAATGATCATTGCAACCTTTTTAAAACAGGTGTATTATATCATGCTCATATTTAGCACATTCCTACAAAATTTAAGAGCGCTTAAAGCTGGTAGACGGGAGCTGCCAGGTTCGATTCCAGGTTGCGCTTATCAACCTAGCAATTCGGGTTTTCTGTGGTTTTCTCCGAAACTCGCGTAAATACGGGATGCAACCTTTTAAGAAGAGATTCGACTCCTCCACGGAGGCCATCGATCCTCGTGTAGTCAGTTGGTCTTACCTTAACATGAACACACACGCCTACAAAAAATTGAATACAAATATGGTTTCAGAAGTTGGCTGTCTGTCAGTCTGAAAGCATTTTCCTTTCCGTTAATATTTTTATGCAACATTTTTAGATAGAATGGCTTGAATTCTAGTTGCTCTCCAGAGGAAGTGAATTAATAAGGGATTTTACCCAAATTTTATTGGCCCACCAGCGGCCGAACGGTTCTGCGCTCAAAGCTAGCAGATAGGAAGTGCCAGGTTCTATCTCACGTCACTGTCATCGACCAAGCCGTTCGGAGTTTTCCGTAGTTTTCTCCGAAACTCGCGTAAATAGACCTAGGACGAGTTGGAGGGACCCCACTAATGGCATTCCCCCTATATGCCTAGGACCTTAGAGTAGTCAATCGGCCTTAATCTTTACGACCAACTCAAATTTTATTTTTAATCCTTTAATGGCTGGCACTATAGTATAACATACGTCGATTCAAAATAAAACTTGAAATTTAAAATTATCGATTTAAATTTGTCGATTTTTTCAAAAAGAAGCCAATTGATAAGGTAATTTATAAAAAAATTATTGTCAATCGTCTAAATTGTCATTAATGGATTCAAAATAAAATATGCATAAAATCAATAATCGATTTCTTTCTTTTTGAGAACAACTGAAATTCAATCTATTTTGTCGACACTATTTCTCTAAATTTCCACGGTTTTTAATTAGGAGTAGTTCAATAAGAGATATATAAGAATATTTCTATAATTTGTCTAATAAATTATACAAAATAATTTGTGTTAATGCATGCGCATGCAGATCTGAACCGTGTTTAGTAAAGATGATCCTATTTCATTAGATATTTAATATATATATATATATATATATATTACATTCGAATTTCAGAACTTTGTCATTACTATAGTCTGTCACTACTATAGTCACTACTATAATATAGCCTCATTACATAAGACTAATAAGCTATGCAAGTGGAATTTCGTTAAAAATTGCGCATGTGCAGTTAAAATGCTCAAATTCCATTACGTATGTATTTTTATATTCTGATTGCAATATATTAGGTTTAACATAGTGTATCAAGTTTTCCAAAAAATGGCATTGCATACTATAATTTCAAAAAAAAAAAAAAAAAAAAAAAAGAAAATTTAACGAAATCTTTATTTCTCCATGATTATATGAGCCAGTCTTAGTTAAATGAATACAAAAACACTGCGCTGCAAAAAAAAAAAAAAAAAAAAAAAATCGTTCCCTGATACCACATTTGCTGATTCTTATGTAAAATGACGTCCTGAATTCGAATAGGACCCCCATTTTGCGCAATTGAAATATTTCAGAATTTTGAAATATTTCAGAAGCAAAGCGTATTTCATTTCCATTACAAGTATTGTCTATGGTACAAAAAATTGATTATATTCTTCAAATCACAACAGAATGATTTCAAACAGGAAATTATGAACAGATGAAACACAATTTCATCTCATACGTGTAATTCATACTGACTCTTGATAAAATTTAATCAAAGAATCACTTTATGGACAGTCTTTCCCCTTTATAAATATATGCGCCTTTGGATCAATTCTGAAATTAATTTTATTTTAACAATTTAACCCTTTATTTTAAAATTTTTTAATGCGATTCTATGTACGTCACAATACGACTTAAAAAAAAAAAAAAAAAAAAAAAAACATACTTTATTTATTATTATAACTAAGATAGTGGTATTACAAAGTGCATAGGGTGATCAGGACCTCACCCTATGCATGTACATTTTGGGCATTATATGAGATTTCTTCTACGTACCAAGGCGTTATTCTAAAAGGGTGAGGTTATCATAGGCATTTCGAGCGAAAACGCATATTATTCATGGAGTGGTACTGCCATTAATTTTGATTTTGGATTTCCATAATATATAGGAAAGAATTCCTTAAAATAACTTCCCTTCATTATGTACGTTTTAATAAAAGTCTCAACTAATTTGTATAGTTTTATTGGTAATATTTTACAACCACGAATTAAATGTCTGTGAATACTTTTTTGAAATGTATGGAACAGTTTTCAAAATAACTGAAACACAAATTGGCCATCCCCCCCCCCCACACCCAATAAAAGCTAACTTTATATGCATTAAGTTCATGCATCAAGTAAATCTCATACATTTTATTTATTTATTTTGGTGCTATAGAACTTTTAGAATTCAAGCAAGTCATTTAATCCCTTTATTTTCCGATATAATAAATATTGTGTTTTTATTTATAATCTAAAAATAAAAACAATTTCAAAAACGTATACAATTCCCTCTCTGGTTATCCTGGATTAAATATCAACGAATTCCGTTCTTAAACTTTTTAAAGAAACATTTCAAACTTTCAAAATACAAAAAAAAAAATGCTTTAATTATATTATTTTCTGAATGCAAATAAAATTAGTATCCATTATGTACACATCCATAACATTTTCCATGGTGTTACTTTCAAGAAGTCATGCATTCTACTTTCTGATTATAAATTAGACAACAATGATTCATTATTCATTAGGATTCAAGTGTTCGCTATTCTTCAACACAAACTTATTTTACTTCTTGGAGCTAAAGAGGGGGGGGGGGGGAATTTCTTAGTTGGGATAAGGTTTCACTTTATTCACACAATAATATAATTATGTTCTAATTCCGTCTGTCCCGAACCTTCATCCTCTTCTATTGTGTATAGTTTCATCTTGTTCTTCGGACACCTGTACAGTTTATTCAGTTTCAAGATGTCCATTTTGGACATCTCCACAGCCTGACCTATGATCGGCTCACCCACAATCGGCTCTAGAGTTTTTTGGGAACGATCGATGGCGAATTCTCTATCATGATAATGTAGGACTGAGTAGTAGTCATAGGGAAGTCCAAAAGTAGTCACTTTATTGGGCGACATCTTCCTGAAATTGTTGAGTGAAGCTGAAAAAATAAATAAATAAAATAAATAAAATACTTATTAAGATATATTCTGTATTTATATTTCATATATTGATACATTTGTTTAAATAAGTGTTGTCAAAAAACAATTATAGAAAACACCTTGAGTATATTTCTCAATATCAACAAGTAATTACTGTTTGTTTTTCTAATTAGAGTCCATTGAACGAGATTACGGATGAGTCAGTTCTTCTGCGATTTTATCAAATTAGAGGTGGAAGGAAGCCCTCAGAGACAAAATTTCGTGAAATGCTCATCTCAGTGATAGCGTCCACCCCTTATAGAGTAGAATCGCATTATTTTGGACTTGCATTGGAGAATAGACAGTAGTCGTAAGTATATATTTCAAATTATTGTGTGTAGAATAAAAAATATAGTATATTTTAGAATATATTAGAGATAAAATATATTATAAAATAGATATACGTGTGTATAAAACTGATAAACAATTTATTATAATAACTTTTAAGATATGAATGAGAAATGTAAAAAGTAATATGTAATATAATCTTAAGTGTATAAAGGTATATGTATAAAAATTAACATTACAATATATAACGTTTTTAAACGTAAATTATACATACACATTTTAAATACATTTCGTTTTACATTTGTATAATTTTATGGATGTGTGTTATAATGAATAAATTACAGTGGATTGTAAGTTATTGTATATAAATGTATACGACTTTTTTTTTTTTTCTACTATGGATTTCAGGAATACCGTCTAAGTATTCAAAAGCAGACAGAGTGTCCTTGGTGTCTGTGGAATAAGCCTACTACGCTTTATCTATAATTATTAATTAATTAATTAAACAACTTAAACCTTGCCAGATTAACTGGAGGTGTATATATGTATATCAACATTCATAGGCTATTGCATCTTTACGCATGCAGATGGAAATTTAAATGATAAATTAGTGATGGGGCACGTCGCCTTTACCCTTTTGGATACGTAATGGGAAAATTTGGAATTTGTAACACGCAAGAATAATTGAAATACAGTCGGTAACAAAAGTGTCCGAACACTAGCAAAAACTCCTATCTAAAAAAAGTACGCTTAATATTGTTTTGTTAAATAAATCCTTGTCGAATCCTGTTCTTAGTCAGTCTAAGAACAGGATTCGACAAGGACTTATTTAGCAAATGCTTAGTTACTAACATGCTTAGTTACTAACAATTTTAATTTGAATAATTTTCTTACTCAATAAACCAGTTTTTGATTTTTATAATAGTAAAATATTTGTTTAAATAAAGCAGCATTCAAATTAAGGGAAGCTTGGGTTCTTCAACTTTTGCGAGTTATGACTAAAATGCTCTACGCAGCATTCTGTTCATAAAATCCTGGATGCAATCAGTTCCATTCAGACTGAAATTTTTTATTCATAAATTGGAAGAGAATGAAGATTATATAATGATATTTTTTTTTTCTTACATTACTTTGTAAAAAAAGATAAAATATCGCAATAGATGATGAAAGTGATAAATGATTTGATGCTTCATAACTTGTGCATTTCTATGTTAAATTAATAAGTGGGGGCTTATTTTGAGTTTTTCATATTAAATTCATGCGTATTTGTTATGTTAGAATCATAATTTATATACAAAAATAATTAATTCATTGAATTTCGTCCTAATATCCTTATTATTCTTATTTTTCTAAATGGAAATTCATAACCGGTTTCATATTAGAAAACTTGTATTTTTGAGTGTATAAGTTCTGTGGAAAGTAATGTTTGTAATACTTTCTACTACCACACTATTTATTACTTTCTTCTATATGTAATATAGAGAAAGTATTGGATTCGCAAAAATTTTCGACCTCCGTTTTTTGACGGATCTACACGTTTAGGAATGTCCTGAACACGAATTGATAATTTTTAAAAAATGTTTGTCTGTCTGTGTGTCTGTCTGTGTGTGTGTCTGTGTGTGTGTCTGTGTGTCTGTGGTTTCGTGTTTTCACCGTATCTCACGAACCAATGAATGAAATTCAACCAAATTTGGTATATAGTTGGACCCTGGCAGGGCATTGTGCTGATTAGATTTGGGGATCAATCGCCCAGCAGGTGGCGCTGTGATCGCATTTTTTCTAAACTTTTAACATGGCAGTATACCACAAAATTTCGTATTTTTCACCGTATCTCACGAAACAATGAATGAAATTGAACCAAACTTGGTATATAGTTGGAACCTGACGAGGCTTGGTGCTGATTAGATTTGGGGACCAATCGCCCAGCAGGGGGTGCTGCGATCGCAAAATTTCATATTTTTCACCGTATCTCACGAACCAATGAATGAAATTGAACAAAACTTGGTATATAGTTGGACCCTGACATGGAATGGTGCTGATTAGATTTGGGGATCAATCGCCCAGAAGATGGCGCTGTGATCGCATTTTTTCTAAATTTTTAACATGGCAGTATAGGACAAAATTTCGTATAAATGTGCATAACGAGAGTTATTTTTAACTTGTGATTGTAAAATTAATATGAGTTATTGATAATAGTAATAGTTAACTAGGAAAAAATTTCTGTGCATGTGGGGGCATAGCTTCCAACTATAAATCTGTGATAATTTAAAACAAAGTTATCGATTTTTTTTTTTTTTTTTTTTTTTTTTTTAATATTGTTACTGATTGAATATGTATATAGGAAAATACATAAGAAAGTCTTGTGGTGGCCACAACATACTAGTTTTTGTTTGTAATAATTCATAGGCATTTCAATTGCACTGTAAATCTTTTTTTTTTTTTTTTTTTTTTTGAGAATATTTCCATTCTGATGCCAATATAATATAAACAGAATTTTGGTTCAGTGTCGATTTCGTAGCAATGATATTTAAGAATTAATAGCAAAGAAAGATACCTGTAGTAAACAATGCTGATATTCTTACTTTACTATAACATTAGTGTAGCATTTAGTATAACTTTTCCATGACATTTAAAGTATAGTCGGTAACAAAAGTGTCCGAACACTAGCAAAAATTCCTATGTAAAAAAAGTACACTTCATACGGTTCTGTTATATAAATCCTTATCGAATCATGTTCTTAGACTGACTAAAAAGAGGGTTCGACAAGAATTTATTTAACAAAATCGTATGAAGTGTACTTTTTTTTTACATAGGAATTTTTGCTAGTGTTCGAACACTTTTGTTACCGACTGTATACAAAAATCCTTGCGTCTCTTAAAATTCTTTAAGATGACTTTTTAATTACAATAAAATTAAAACGATTACTGTATACAATAAAGACATTTAAAATCTTAAAATATCATATGCACAAGATAAAATTATACGTTCCGAGCCATTTTAGGCTCATCATCAATAATAACAGCAGAAAGAAAACATGGGATCAAACGGACAGAATTCCTCTAGAAAAGGGCGGTGAATTCAGCTGAAATTGCGTGTGCCTCATTAAGAGGCAAACATTGAAGTTTGAAAAACCAGGGCATCTATTCTCCGACCAGACTATACCTCAATTCCGACTGTGGCAGTCGTTATTTTGATCACGTGACGTCAGATTCCGATTTTTGATTTAACGACTGTCGTTGTATAAAGACGGTCAGTTATGGCAGTCGGATCGGAGAATAGATACCCAGCCTTCCAGGAAAATTCTAGCATGATGACTCAAATAATTAGATAGCATTATTTTAACGTTATCAAAATCAGGTAGATGATCGGTTTCTATGGCCTCTTGGATATTTTTAGAACGAGTATCACTGTTTTTGTGATTTCTTTTATTTTTAAGAATACGAGTACGGAGGGAATAGCCGGTTTCACCAATATAAACTGATTTACATGATTTACGAGGGATATTATAAATGATTCCTGTACGGGAAAAGGGGAAAAACAGATTTAAAATTAGAAAGAAAATTACGCATTAGAAATTTGAGATTTAAAAGCAACAGATATATGAGCGTAAAAGTTTTGCTAAAGTTAATATAAATATAGATAAATTTGCTTTATATAATATAGATCCATAACATTACCGATAGCATTTAATGTAACACTATTTATCTTAGTATAACATTATTAAACACTTTATTTATTTTAAAGTATTAAAGAGTAAAAGAGCATTAAATGTAGAGTATATTTCTACTCACCTGGTTTGATATTATGCTTGTGAACTATTACATAATCATCTCTGTCCGGTCGAGTGTGTTCATGAAAAAATCCTAAGACGTGGAACAGTTCGTGTAGTACGCGGGCTACCCAAATACAGCCTGGCCCAAGCGTCAATTTCTGCCTGCGACCGATATATCCCACAACTGCCCGACATCTGAAAAAAGAAGTAAAATAAGAATCACAGTCGTTTAGAAAATTAATGTAATCAAATTAGAAACATGCATTTCCAACTATTACAAAAACCACATTTAAATGTAAAAAAATTAAAAATAAATTTAATCATTTTTATGATTTTGGGCAAAAAGTATTTTACAAGTCCAAGACATGCCATCACAATTTTTATCCTCTACGGAGGGGATGGCTCCCTCACTTCGGTGACCCCCCTAGAGGTATAATTTGGATGGCAACATGGATGGATGGATGGTTGGATGGTTGGGTTTAACGTCGCACTAGTGCTGCGAAGATGGGCAATTGGCGACGGTCTGGGACACACCCCTAGAGGTGGTCCGGAGACATGCCATCACAATTTTGATCCTCCACGGAAGGGATGGCTCTCCCGCTTCGGTGACCCCCAGAGGTATAATTTTTGATGGGAACATGGAGGACATTGTGGCCACGACAGATTTTACGTGCACCAGCCACCATTAGTGTACACGACGGTCTTTGGCCGGCTCGAGTACCGAACCCGCAATCTTCTAATTACGAGGCCGGCGCTCTACCGACTGGGCTACCGCGGCCCGGATGGGAACATGGAGGACATTGCGGCCGCGACGGATTTAAGTGCACCAGCCACTATTAGTGTACTGTCGGTAACAAAAGTGTCCGAACACTAGCAAAAATTCCTATGTAAAAAAATTACACTTCATACGGTTTTGTTAAATAAATCCTTGTCGAATCCTGTTGTTAGTCAGTGTAAAAACATGATTCGATAAGGATTTATTTAACAAAACCGTATGAAGTGTACTTTTTTTACATAGGAATTTTTGCTAGTGTTCGGACACTTTTGTTACCGACACGACGGTCTTTGGCCGGTTCGAGTATCGAACCCGCAATCTTCCAATTACGAGCTCGACGCTCTTCCGTACGGGCTACCGCGGCCTTAGGTATCTAATGAACGTATAGGTTAGCCAAAAGCTACCGCATCCGATTGTAAAGTTTTACCGAATGTTGTGCAATTTTAACCGTCTCTTTCCTAATTTTCCCGTGGGCTTTTCACAATTTCTACTCATTTTCATTTAGATTCTTTATTTTTATAAGAATTATTTACCAATTTTATTTTTTATTGTGTTTATTTAGATTTTTTAAAATAAATAAATCTTAATAAATGTGAGTATAGTTTAACAATCTGTGCTGGGATTAGTATTGTACAGTCGACAGGAAAAGTACGCGAGCACTAGCAAAAATTTCTATGTCAAAAAAGTACACTTAATACAGTTTTGTTAAACAAATCCTTGTCGAATCTTGTTCTTGGTCAGTCTAAGAACATGATTCGACAAGGTCTTATTTAACAAAACAGTATTAAGTGTACTTTTTTTACATAGGAATTTTTGCTAGTGCTCGGATACTTTTGCTACCGACTGTAGGTTGGTTTAAGAAAAAATTGTTGATGTATGAGGATTAAGTGTGTTTTACGTCGCAGTAGTGCCACTGTATGGGTAAATAGCGATGGTCTGGGACTCTTCCTTAAGAAAGGTCCAGAGACGTAAGTAAAATTGATGAACAATTAGTTTGTGCTAATATTTGGCATAGTTTACAAATATAGCAACTTGGCAACGGTCATTTTGATTGGTTGGTTGGGTTTTCCCGTCCCACTAATACTGCGCAATGGGTAAATGGCGACTCGGTCATTTTGTGTATCCACGTTATGGAAAAGAAAATATAAATATTTTACTTTATGAATATTTAACGTTCAAATATAACGTTTTTAGTTTGTTGTTTTGACAATTAATAGTTTATGATATAAATGTCCAAAAATCGACAAAGTAATTTTATGTAGAAGCGATTTGTTTAATGTTATCGTGCAACAATAGTATAGAAGAATGGTAAACATTTGCGTTTTGATGAATGATGCACTTTGTAAAGAGGAAATTTTAAAAAATATTTTGATGATCTAAAGTATACGTAGAACTGATCTAAAAGGTAAGTGATTTTTTTTTTTCTTATTGAATTTATTGGCAGGATCAGTTTACAGAAACTGATTATAATATATTGTTGATTTTGTTCATAACATTTTAGTCAACTTTATTTGTTTATATATGTTTTTATTTTTTTTTTTATCTTTGAGTGAAAATTATAACGTAAACTTAGAATTGTGACTATGAGTGTAGGCAAATGATATTTAATCCTTTAGGTCTTAGGCAAAATCTTTTAAATAGTTATTCCGTTTTAAAACGCTTTCTTTCTTTTTTTTTTCGGAGTGGCGGGGGGGGGGGGGATAAGAGAATAGATTTGATAATACAGTGCATACAATATAACTTTACTTTTATTATCACATTTTAAAGTAAGTTTATTTCTTTCCTCCTGCCCCAAAGCGCACCATTTTTTATTTGGATAAAAATTGGTAAAAATCTAATAATCTAAACTATGAATAATACCATGGGTTAAAAAAAAAAAAACAAAAAAAAAAAACATACGATTATATGTAAATAAAGCCGAAATCCATTTCCTTGGAGTTTTAGTATTTTTGTCCCCAAATAGCTATTTTTACTTTCTTCTATATGTAATATAGAGAAAGTATTGGATTCGCGAAAATTTTCGACCTCCGTTTTTTGACGGATCTACACGTTTTGGGGTGTCCTGAACACGAATTGATAGTTTTTAGAAAATGTCTGTCTGTCTGTATAATTTTTTTGTGGACACTGTATCTCACGAACCAATGAATGAAATTTAACCAAACTTGGTATTTAGTTGCACCCTGACATGAACTGGTGCTGATTAGATTTGGGGATCAATAGCTCAACAGGTGGCGCTGTGATCGCATTTTATGCAAATTTTTAACATGGCAGCATGGGACAAAAAAATTCCGTATAAATGGGCATAATGAGAGTTATTTTAAACTTGTGATTGTAAAATTAATATGAATTATTGATAATAGTAGTAGTTAACTAGGAAAAAAATTTTGTGCATGTGGGGGTATCGGTTCCCCCCCCCCGGGGAAGTAAATTTTCAAGATGGGTATCTTTCGAAAGGTCTCGTTGATAACAGTAATAGTTAACTGGGAAAAATTTTTCGTGCATGTGGGGGCATCGGTTCCCCCCCACCGGGGGGGAAGTACCCACCCGGGGGGGGGGCAAAGTTTCAAGATGGGTATCTTTCGAAAGGTCTCGTCAATACCTTTAAAACGAATGGTTGAACTATGACAATTTAAAACAAAGTTATCGATTTTTTTTACTTTTAACAAAAAAAAACTCGCATTTTTTTTTTTTTTTTTTTTTTAACGAAATTTAACTAAATTTGGTATTTAGTGGTCCCAGACATAAAGTGGTGCTGATTACATTTGGGGATCAATAGCTCAACAGGTGGCGCTGTGATCGTATTTTTTTAAATTTTTAACATGGCAGTATAGGACAAAATTTCGTATAAATGTACACAATGAGAGTTATTACTTTCTTCTATATGTAATATAGAGAAAGTATTGGATTCGTAAAAATTTTCGACCTCGGGTTTTTGATGGATTTACACGTTTTGAGAGCTGTAGAACACGATTTGACCCTTTTTAGAAAATGTCTGTCTGTCTGTCTGTCTGTCTGTCAGTCTGTCTGTGTGTGTGTGTGTGACAAAATTTTGTGGCAACTGTATCTCAGGAACTACTGCAAAGAATTTCATACGAATTAGTATGTAGTTGCACCTTGACATAAATTAGTGCCTATCAACTTTTGGTAAAAATTGTCTTACAGGTTGCGTTGCCATTCCGCTTTTTCTAAATTTTTAACATGGTGATATAGGACAAAATTTTGTATAAATGTGCATAAAGAGAATTATTTTTTAGTAATCATTATGAAATTTACAAGAATTATTTATAATAGAGGTAGTCAACTGGGGAAAAAATTTTGTATGCGTAGGAGCCTCGTGAACCCCCCTGGGGGGGAAGTCCCCCCTCGAGGGGAGTAAATTTTCAAGATGGGTATCTTTCGAAAGGTCTCGTCAATACCTTTAAAACGAATGGTTGAACTATAAATCTGTGATAATTTAAAACAAAGTTATCGATTTTTTTTACTTTTAACAAAAAGTAACAGAAAAAAAAAATCTTTTTTTTTTTTTTTTTTTTAACGAAATTTAACCAGACTTGGTATTTAGTTGGCCCCTGACATAAACTGGGGCTGAGTAGATTTGGGGATCAATCACTCAACAGGTGGTGCTGTGATCGTATTTTTTCTAAATTTTTAACATGGCAGTATAGGATAAAATTTCGTATAAATGTACATAATGGGAGTTATTCTTAACCTGTGATTGTGAGATTAATATGAATTATTGATAATAGTACTAGTAGTTAATTAGGAAAAAAATCTCGGTCATCGCTTCCCCCCCCCTGGGGAAAGTACCCCCCGGGGGGCGAATTTTCAAGATGGGTATCTTTCGAAAGGTCTCGTCAATATCTTTAAAACGAATGGTTGAACTATAAATATGTGATAATTTAAAACAAAGTTATCGATTTTTTTTTTTTTAACGAAAAAAACTTTGAAAAAAAATTTTTTTTTTTTTTTTTTTTTTTTTTTTTTTTTTAATATTGTTACTGCGTGAATTTGTATAGAAAAATATAGAAGAAAGTCTTGTGGTGGCCACAGCATACTAGTTTTTAACTTGTGATTGTAAAATTAATATGAGTTATTGATAATTGTAATAGTTAACTAGGAAAAAATTTCTGTGCATGTGGAGGCATCGCTTCCGTAAATTTTCAAGATGGGTATCTTTCGAAAGATCTCGTTAATACCTTTAAAACGAATGGTTGAACTATAAATCTATGATAATTTAAAACAAAGTTATCGATTTTTTTTAAATATTGTTACTGATTGAATATGTATTACTTTTAACAAAAAAAAAAAAAAAAAAAGGACTTAGAAAAAAAAATCGTTACTTTTTTTTGTTTTTTTAAATATTGTTACTGATTGAATATGTATAGGAAAATATAGAAGAAAGTCTTGTGGTGGCTAGTTTACTTTCTACTACATACTAGTTTACTTTCTCTAACCCATCAATACATATGGTAGAGAAACTATTGTTTTTGAGTCAACTTTTTACTTTCGTCTATATTCGATAGAAGAAAGCATTGGATTCGAAAAAAAATTCGACCTCGGGTTTTTGATGGTTTTACACGTTTTGAGTGCTGTAGAACACGATTTGACCATTTTTAGTATATGTCTGTCTATCTGTCTGTGTGTGCATGACAAAATTTTGTGGCAACTGTATCTCAGGAACTACTGCACAGAATTTCATACAAATTGGTATGTAGTTGCACCTTGACATAAATTAGGGCCTATCAACTTTTGGTAAAAATTGTCTTACAGGTTGCGTTGTCATCCCGCTTTTTCTAAATTTTTAACATGGTGGTATAGAACAAAATTTTGTATAAATGGGCATAAAGAGAATTAATTTTTAGTAATCTTTATGAAATTTACAAGAATTATTTATAATAGAGATGGGGTCAACAGGGAAAAAAAATTGTGTATGTATTAGCCTCGCCTCCCCCTGGGGGGGAAGTCCCCCCTCGAGGGGAGTAAATTTTCATGATGGGTATCTTCCAAAAGAGCTTGCCAATACCTTTAAAACGAATGGTTGAACCATCGATCTGCGATCATTTAAAATAAAGTTATCGATTTTTTTCATTTTTAACAAAAAAAAAAAAAAAAGAGAGTAAAATGGACTTTTTTTTTTTGGATATTTAGTGTTATACTACTTCTGTAATACAGAAATCGTCTGCATTATCATGGAAGATAAGGTTGGAATGTGCTTTACGGTCCTTCTTGGCGACTCGCGGATAAAGATGCCAACCTTAGTAACCACGGTGTTTATGCGCCGCTGAACGATCGATGTTTGAAATGTGGTAACCTCCCCATGATGTTTTGAAACTATGATTTTCGCGTACGTTATTGTTGCCAAACGAATTTCGTGCATTTTAAAGACTCATGGAGTTTGTGTGAGACGTATTTAGTAATATTTTTTTTTTTTGGTTTTTATATACGGGTTACTGATCGATGCGAAACGAAATTTCCTACGTTTTAAAGATTCATGGAGTTTGTGTGAGACGTATTTAGTGATATTTCTTTGGTTTTTATGTACGCTTTACTGATCGATGCGAAACGAAATTTCGTATGTTTAAGAGATTCATGCAGAATGCGGGTGAGGTATAGAGTGATGTTTTGTTTGTGGTTTTCATGTACGCTCCGCGTACATACGTGCATATTACTGGTCGCTGCAAAACGACATTTCGTCCGGAGGACATCATTTGGATAAAATGTGCTTTTAAGGCAGTGATTTTTTTTGTGTGTGTGGGGGGGGGGGGCAGTTTTTTTTTGGGGGGGGGGGGAGTAATTTTTTTTTTTGTATGTGGGGGGGAGGGGGGGGGTATTTTTTTTTTTTTTGTGGGGGGGGGGGGGTGAAAAATTTTTTTTTGTGGGGGGGGCAGTGTTTTTTTTGGGGGGGGGAGGGGGCAGTGATTTTTTTTGGTGGGGGGGCAGTGTTTTTTTGTGGGGGGGCAGTGAATTTTATTTTTTTTTTTTGTGGGGGGCAGTGTTTTTTTTTTTTTTTTTTTTTGAGGCGGGGGCAGTGTTTTTTTTTGTGGGGGGGGGCAGTGAATTTTTTTTTTTTTTTGTGGGGGGCAGTGTGTTTTTTTGGAGGGGGCGCAGTGTTTTTTTGGGGGGGAGCAGTGATTTTTTGGAAGGGGGCAATGTTTTTTTGTGGGGAGGCAGTGCTTTTTTTGAGGGGGAGGGGGGGTTCATGTACGCGGAGCGTACAGACGTGCATATTACTGTTCCCTGCAAAACGAATGCTTCGTTACTCATGTCATAAAGCTTTTTCGCCGGAGGGTCCACTGCAAGCGGGAGGCACCGAGGACGCGGAGGGCCCTCCGGCGAAAAAGCTTTATGACATGAGTAACGAAGCAAAATAAAGGGATTTTTTTAATTTTACTGATTGCTGCAAAACAAAATTTCGTAGATTTTATACATTCATGCACAATGCGGGTGTGGTATCCAGTGTTTTTTTTTTTTTTTTTGGTTTCATATACGCGGACCGTACAAATTATTACTCATTCCTGCGAAAAGTCACCGAAGCACAGTGCTAGTGCGAAGTTAAATGCTACCTTACTGGCGTATCTCCGAGATTGTCGCCGAAGCGCAGTGCTAGTGCGAAGTTAAATGCTACCTTACTGGCGTATCTCCGACATTGTCGCCGAAGCGCAGTGCTAGTGCGAAGTTAAATGCTACCTTACTGGCGTATCTCCGAGATTGTTGCCGAAGCGCAGTGCTAGTGCGAAGTTAAATGCTACCTTACTGTAAGGTGACCATACGTCCGCGAAATTCGAGGACTGTCCTCGAATTTTGGCCTTTTCTATTTTTTGTCCCCAAAAATTCTTTGACTACTCGGGGACGCTAAATGTTCCGAAATTTAAATATTTGCGTGTATTTTTTCAAAATCACAGTCCATTCCGTGGAGGATCAAAATTGTGATGGCATGTCTCCGGACTACCTGTGGGGGTAAGTGCTAGACTGTCGCCAATTGCCCATTGTACAGCACTAATGAGACGTAAAACCCATCTATTCCAATCCAATCAAAATCACATTCTAATAATTGGATTATCTTGAAAATCAACGGAACTTTGAAATAAAGACCCTCATACTTCATGAGCAGAGAAAGAATCATGCACTACTAATCAGTATATAAATTCTATCTTGCCCGATTTATGTTAAGTGAAAAATAAAATTTGCTTAATGAAATTATTTCTTTAGTTATATAATCGGGAATAACTTCTGCATTTCAGGGAGTGGGGATTCTAAAGATTAAAATGAAATGGTGCTATTTTGTGTTTTCTCCTATCATCATAATCAGGGCCCGACTTAGGGTACCTGGAGCCCCGGGGCAAGCCTATTCTGGGGGCCCCCCTTGCAGTGGCAAAAGAGCTTTTTAGGTTGCAGAATTTCTGCATACGTCTGTAGGGGGGCCCCTTCCAGAAGGGGGGCCCAGGCCATTTGCCCCGTATGCCCTGCCGTTAGTCAGGGCCTGATCATAATAAAGTGTAAATGGGTTCTATAGACTTGATTATTTTAATAATGCTGGGATAGTTTAATTTGCATAAACTTACCTTAGGCTCAGCAATTTTTCATAGAAAAAAGTGATTCAAAGCATTTTGTAATGTATAAATCAGAGTTCTTTTTATTAATAATGCATATAGATATTGGTCTATCGTGTCCTCGAAAAAGTCCCCAAATAGAGTTTTCAAGGTCCTCGACATTTACTTCGATTTGGGGACAAACGGTAATTTGTCCTCAAATCAGTGTTTGAAAATATGGTCACCTTACCTTACTGGCGTATCTCCGAGATTGTCGCCGAAGGGTGCTAGTGCTAGTGCCGCTAGTGCGATGTTAAATGCAACATTACTTGCGAATCTCCGAGATTATCGCCCATAACGCAGTAGTAGTGTGACGTTAAATGCACTGTGCTTATCTGGGTTATATTTAAGGTTATTGTTGTATTCTCTGTTTTTTTTTTTTGTGGGTGCTAGTGCATCGCCGCTAGTGCGATGTTAAATGCAACATTACTTGCGAATCTCCGAGATTATCGCCCATAACGCAGTAGTAGTGTGACGTTAAATGCACTGTGCTTATCTGGGTTATATTTAAGGTTATTGTTGTATTCTCTGTTTTTTTTTTTGGTCCTTTCAGAAAGAGTCTGGTATTTCGATTTGTTTCTTTTTTTTTTTTTAATTTTGGCAACAGTAGGCCGTTTCATTGCATCATGTGTCAGGCACACGTTGTTTGTTGTTTTCCTTCTGTGAAATTGCGATTTATTTTAAATTGATTATTTGTGTTGAATATCATAAGAAATACGTTTGAGTACGGTTTGAAATTGTGTTGATGTGGTTGGTGTACATGATAAAATCGAAATCTCCAGAGATTATTTTCTTCGTTTTTCCAAGAGTAATGTGTTTTCAGTGTGCCGCTTTTCTTATTTAGGTAAAATTGTCATTTGTTGGTTTTGTAAAATTGAATATTTAGATTGAGTATCTTAAAAAAAAAGCTTTTGAGTAGCGTTTATTGGTTTTGTACAATTCAATGTTTATGCTGAAAAAAAGCTTTGGATTAGTGTTTAGAGTGATGCTAGAGTGGTTGGTGTACATGATTATATCGTTATATGCAGAGGGGATATTTCTTTTTTTCGAGGAAAATGCTACTTTTTAAGGAAATTATAAAACGGGTAAGTAAATAAACTTTCTTTTTTATTTAAATGCTTATTTATGTATATTAAGTTACTTGTGCTGTTTTTGTTTTGTAATATTTCTTAGATTTAGTTGATAACAATTGTTAAAAATTTGTATTTTTCTTTACTCAAGTATTTGTAAGGTATTTCTGACGCTTTATGTTTACATAATTGCTTTAAAGTACGTAAATCGGCCCTTTTCGAAAGGATGGGTATGAAAACCGTGCTTCCAGTCCGGAAAAAATTGTATTTTTCTTTACTCAAGTATTTGTAAGATATTTCTGACGCTAAATTTGTATTTTTCTTTACTCAAGTATTTGTAAGATATTTCTGACGCTTTATGTTTACATAATCGCTTTAAATTGCGTAAATCGGCCTTCTTGGAACGGTTATAAAAACTGGGAAACCGTGCTTCCTGTCCGCCATTTTGGAAAGGACGGGAGAGAAAAAAAACACCGCGCAGACTCGGCGAGTTCGGAAAAAACTCGCCAAAAAATCGCCAAGAAGGACCGTAAAGCACATTTTTACCGAAAGTCATGTGGTGGCCACAATATACTAGTTTAAATTGAGTTTTTGTTGTATTTACACGTGTTGAGGTTTCCTGAATCCAAAAAACAAGTTTTTTTGTAGTTGGTCTGTGTGTCAGTTATAAGCGTATCTCGAAAATAAATAATACCAGGAAATCCAAACTCGATATTCTAAATCTCTATCATATAGTAATTCTACTCTAAATGTTTCACTGAGATCAAGCAAATGGTTCGTTTACCGGTCCATCTAAGAAAATTATGTCTGTGCGCGAAATTTCTGGTTACAGTGTTTAGCGTAATATCAATAGTCTGCCCTAAACAAAATGGAATGAACATATTTACTTTCTCTTACCCATAAGGTAGAGAAAGTATTGTTTTGGGGTCAAATTTTCGAACGCGAGATTTTGTTATATTTACATGTTCTGAGGTCCACTCAATATGAAAACCATGTTTTTAGCGAATGGTCTGTGTGTCTGTCTGTGTGTCTGTGATCAGCATATCTCAAAAACAAATAGTAGCAGAAATTCCAAACTTGGTATGCTAAATGTGTATCATATAGGGATGCTACACTAAATTTTCGTTGAGATCAAGCAAATGGTTCATGTACAGGGACAATCAAGAGAATTCTAATGCATTACGTCTATGGGGGACATTGCAGGTAAGTAGAGTTTAACATCCGTAGACTGCACTAAACCAAATGAAACGAATATATATTTTTTGTAATAGAGATAGTCAACTGGGAAAAAAAAATTGTGTATGTAGGAGCCTCGCCTCCCTCCCTGGGGGAGGAAGTCCCCACTCGAGGGCAGTAAATTTCCATGATGGGTGTCTTTCAAAAGAGCTCGCCAATACCTTTAAAACGAATTGTTTAACCATCGATCTGCGATCATTTAAAACAAAGTTATTTTTACTTTTAACAAAAAAAAAAAAAAAAAAAAACTTAGAGAAAAAAAAAATCTTTTTTTTTTTTTTTTTTTTTTTTTTTAATATCTATAATAATAAAAGGAAAGGTTTGTTTGTCTGTTTGTCCGTCTGTCTGTTCTTTTATACGATCAGCCCCTATTGAACGCAGAAGTACAAAAATTGACATACGGATGCTCTGGAGCCTTTCCGAGGTCCTCCTCGAAACAGAATTTTAAAATCTTAATTAGTTTCGGAGATATTAATTAAAACGTTGACCCATGTTGATGGAAAAATGACCAAAAATCCTTATTGCTTAAAAAGAGGCATTCTATCCGCAGACGATTTTAACGGCTGTCTCGAACGGAAACAAAACATGTGGAAGTTATTAATGTCACATGATCTTGAACTGGGGTTAAAAATTGCAAATTTCAAAGTGTTTCAAATTTTCTTTTTCGCACACGACACTTAATATACAACCTATTCAGCACAAAACCAACCTGCAGTTAAAATTTCATCAATTTTCATTGATAAACAAAGCAGTTACATTTTAATTGCAAAGTAAATTTTATTCTAACACGTAATCTATCTTTCAGTAGACGATAGGAGTTTCCATAGCAACAAAATACATTTGAATGAACTAAAAAAATACTTTTTCTTTTTCTTTTTACTTTCATTACCCGACTACCGTGGTATATATAGGTTTTGGGGATCTAAAAAATATTTATTTTTCTTTTTACTTTCATTAACCGACTACCGTAGAAAATGTAATTAGAGATTTCACGTCATTTACATGTTTTAGAATGTCCTGATTAGGTTTTCTTTTGTATCTCAGTTACTAATTAAAATAATTTCATAAGTAACACATTATTAACACATTATTTGAAAGCTTTGTTGATTTGGAATTGAACACTAGATTACAGAATTTTCTACCGCCAGATATTTTAAAATTTCAATATTTCAAATTCTAATTAAATTATTTTTAATACATCATTCGAAAGATATTTTAAAGTACTTTTATATTATCGAAAGTGGGATTCGAGATTTCACCTGATTTACACGTTTTGGGGTCTCCTGAATCGGTTATCTTTTGTATGTCAGCTACTAATTAAAATGATTTCATAAGTAATACATCATTTGAAAGCTTTGTTGATTCGGAATTGAACAGTAGATTACAGAAATTTCTATTTACACGTTTTGAGGTTTCCTGAATCATTTTTCTTCTGTATCTCAGTTATTAATTAAAAAAATTTCATAAGTAATACATCATTTGAAAGCTTTGTTGAGTTGATACACATTTTAAAGTACTTTTACATTATCGAAAATGGAATTCGAGTTTTCACTCGATTTACACGTTTTGAGGTTTCCTGATTAGGTTTTCTTTTGTATCTCAGCTGCTAATTAGAATAATTTCATAAGTAATACATCATTAGAAAGCTTTTTTGATTTGGAATCGAACAGTGGAATACAGAAATTTCTACCGCCAGATGGCGCTGTAATATTTTCAAATTTCAATATTTCGATTTCTAATTATGATTAAATTATTTTTAATGCATCATTCGAAAGATATTTTTAAGTTCTTTTAAATTATCGAAAGTTTTCACCAGATTTACACGTTTTGAGGTGTCCTGAATCAGTTTTTTTTTGTATCTCAGTTATTAATTAAAAAAAGTTCATAAGTAATACATCATTTGAAAGCTTATTTGAGTTGATACACATTTTGAAGTACTTTTACACTATCGAAAATGGAATTCGAGATTCCCCCGATTTGCACGTTTTGAGGTGTCCTAATTAGGTTTTCTTTTGTATCTCATCTACTAATTAAAATAATTTCATGAGTAATACATCATTTGAAAGCTTTTATAATCTGGAATGGAACAATAGATTACAGAAATTTCTACCGCCAGATGGCGCTGTAATATTTTTAAATTTCAATATTTCAAATTCTAATTATGATTAAATTATTTCTAATACATCATTCGAAGGATATTTTAAAGTTCTTTTATATTATCGAAAGTGAAATTAGAGATTTAACCCGATTTACAATTTTAAGGTGTCCTAATCAGGTTATCTTTTGCATCTCAGCTAATTGAGTAAGACCGTTCAAAATTGGTATATGTAAGTTAATTAGGAGGGGCTGGAAGGGAGGGGAAGAAATAGGCGCGTAGCGTGCACGAGACTGCGCTGCCGAAGGCAGTGGGGACCCGGTCCGACAATTTACCTGATGAGAAACGATTTTTTTAATTTTCTTTTCTTAAGAATAATAGTTTGATTTCAGAAGGAATATGTGCGCGCGCCGCATGTATATCTTAACATGTGCGCGCTCAGCGCGCATGGGTTTGGGACCCGGTGCGAGTTTTTACCCGATGATAAAAGTTTTATTTTTATTTTTTCTTAATAATAAAAGTTTGAGTTGAGAAGGAATATGCGTGTACAGCGCACGTATATCCTCAAACATGCGCGCTCAGCGCGCATGGGTTTGCGCTGCCGAGGGCAGTGGGGTCCTGGTGTGAGTTTTTACCCGAGGCTAAATGATATAGTTTTTAATTCATTTTCTTAAGAATGAAAGTTTATGAGTAATAACATGGAATTTTGAGAAGTCATAAGGATGGTGAAGGAATACGTGCGCCCAGCGCACGGGTCTACGCTGCCGAAGGCAGTGGGGACCCGGTGCGACATTTTTCCCGATCAGAAATGTTTTTTTTCTTTTTTTATCACATGATAAAAACTAATGCAATTTTGACAATTCATTAATTATTGTGATTCATTTAAAAATAGTGACCAGCGAAGCTAGCGTAGCCTGCTAGTTGAGAATAAAATGGACTTTTCTTGGATATTTGGTGTTATACTACTTCTCTAATATGGAAATCGTCTGCATTATCATAAAAGATAATTTGTTTAAATAATAATTTTAATATATTATTTAAAAAAAAAAAAAAAAAAAAACAGAATTTTTCTTTTAATAACCGAATTAAATTCTATATAAATGTAGGTGCATTCATGAAACGGGGGGGGGGGGGGTTGAGGGGAGCAGTAGCCCAGGCTCTCACAGAACTAATTATCATATAAAACTCTCCCGAAGACTAATTTGAATTGTTTAATATAGGTTTACATAGCATCGTTATCTTACCTCTTAATCTCCAACCTGTATTTATAGTATTAAATTCCAGGGTAAGAGAAAGTCGTGTGAGTGACACACCAGATTATTTTTATATGCGTAAAGTCCTGTTTTGTGTTGATGAGTTTGCTCAAGCAAACACATTTTAACTTTTGCTTTTCTAATTATATCCAATACAATTTTTTTTTTTTTATTAGCGTAACTTTTGGTTAGTTCTCAATATTCTCTGTAGTAACTTCCAGAGAAACTTCGAGTAATTTCTAAATATAGCCCCCAATAAATCCAATTTCTCTGGCGTGGCCTTGTGAATGAATGTTGAATGCTTTTTATATATATTCTATATGAAATATACTTATGCACTCATGAAAAATACATGCTTATTCTATTTTGTTTAATGTAGTCTGTAAATATTAAAATGTACCAACAAATTTCGCCCACACACGTGACGTATCTAAAAACTTTTGAATGTTCTTGTATACTAGCTATTTGTCCGATTAAAAAAAGATGAACTAGCATCATCATCCGATTTAGATTTACAACACATAGTTCTAACTTCGTGCTGATAAGACAGACAGACACACATAAACTATCCGATAGAAACCTGATATTTTTATTCGGGTTACCTCAAAACGTATAATAAAGAAAATCAGTTTTAAAGTTTTGGTACCACCAAACCAATATTTTCTCTCCCATATACATATATGTAAAAGGAAATTAAAAATCCCCACCAATGTCTGAGAGGTTATGCTTTTAACGGCCCTCTTCACTCACCGTCGTCGGAAACCCGAGCCAATGCTATTCTATGGGAAATTTTTCTTTACAAATAACTTATTAACTAATACCTATTTTTAAATTCTGTTTTCACATTCTGAAAGTTCCCAGCTGTTAAATTGACGCACCTTTTCAAAAAAATTATTTTTTTATATTTTATTTTGAAGCTGCAAAATACGAATTTTCAATATGTGATTTTTTTCATTTTGCAATTTCAAAATAAAATATTAAAAATTAAAAAAATACATTTTAAAAAAAAGGTGCGACTATTTAACAGCTGGGAACTTTCAGAATGTGAAAACAGAATTTAAAAATATGCATTAGTTAATAAGTTATTTGTAAAGAAAATTTTCCATAGAATAGCATTAGCTTCGGCTTCCGGCGGCGGTGAGTGAAGAGGGCCCTTAAAGCTGATAGATACTCATTATGCGGTGTTCGAACTCTGGATAGGCTCGTTGAGCAATATAACGAGTCATTAGTATTGAAATTGCTAAAAAAAAAAAAAAAGTCGTTAAAAATTGAAAACGAATATCCTATTTAATTTAAAATGTTTCTGAAATAGAAATTACAAGAAGCAGTTCATAAGTTAAGCTGAAGTTCATTTATTTTAAAACCGGAGTGATTATCGGACAAAATAATTCCTGTAATTCACTGACCCAATGCTTTAGAACATAAAAGAAATTTTTTCTCATATCAATCTCTGTCAAAACTTACAAACTAGCAAAAAATGAAATATTGTTGAGAGAGGAAATTAGTTGACTACCAAATAGTTATATCCGAATGTTTAGGCATGCAAAAAAACAGGTTCCTGGACTCAATCTTATGAAATATGATCAGACCTTTAAACCTTTCCGATGTTCAATAAAACTTGTCTGATATTATTCTTTGATATTATTCATGGTTTCAATAAAACTGATATAACATCACCTAGTTTATCTTCATTATGTCAAATATTTGCTCCTGTATAATGTACCCCTCCCCCCACCTCCCTCTAGTTCATTATTTTTTATTACGTTGGATGAAAGAATTAAGGTATAGTTCAATTATTTATTATATACTGTACGGAGTGTAGTAGCTTGTGCATCGTTAAAGATTTTTTGAATATATATATAAATTCATCTTAAATATGACAGCGACTAAGGCTTATTGTAGAAGAATTTTATTCTACCGCAGAAATTCTAATGATAGAGATCCACTACGTGACAAAAATTTAACTGAATATATTTCATTAGTAAACAACATCTGATTTCAACTGAGTTGACGGGGGATATAATTCAAGTGTTTACAATTAAAAAAAGAAATCTGGAGTGACTCCACTCGACTTTCCGAACATTGAGTCATTAATAGTTTCGTAGATAAAGAAAAGAGGAGTTGTTAAACAAACAAAAGAGAGAAAACCATAATAGAGTGTTTGAGTATTTTTCTCCATATAGTACACGATGTTTTATTGAATGCTACTGAACTTTGAGCCCATAGATCATAATGATAAAGAAATTTTCGTTGTGTCCCTGTAAAAACCTATAAATGCTAGATTCACCAAAATGCTTATAGTTAGTGCAACAGTGATTTATAATATTCTTATAAATTTTCAGCTCAATTGAATAAAGCGTTTAGATGCTATCGCACTTTTAAAAATTGGGTCCCATAGGCCATAATGATAAAGAATTTTTCTTTGTGTCCCTGTAAAAAAACTGTAAGTGCTAAATTCACCAAAATCTATACAGTTGGTGCAGCTGCGACCTATAACACGTGTAATTTTTTTTTTACTCTTATTAATAAGGCGTTTAGACGCTATCACACTTTTAAAAATTTGGCCCCGTAGGCCATAATGATAAAGAATTTTTCCTGGTGTCCCTGTAAAAAAACTATAAGTGATTCACCAAAATGAATAGGGTTCGTACTATGGTGAATTACAATAAACGTATCAACTTTCAGCTTATTCGCACAAAGCGTTTAGACGCTACCGTGTTCACTCACAGACATACACACATACATATATCATCGTAAAAATAGTGAAAACGGACTCAGTGGACCTCGAAGCGTATAGAAACAACAAAAATCTCAAATTCGGATTTTTGACATGATTACGATACTTTCCTCACTATAGTATTCGGAAAGTAAAAAGTAGCCCTTGGCATCGTGCTTTAAAATATTTCAATATAATGAAGTTGAAAGTATCCTGATAATAAACAATTTTGTAAATAAATTATGCAATTGTAATTGAAGCAGTATAATTTAAGTAATAGTATTATTTATAAAACAAGCATTTATTATTATTTCGAAATTTTTCTTTAAAACATGCTTATATATATATATATATATATATATATGTGTGTGTGTGTGTGTGTGTATATATAGTTGAATTTAGTTTTTTAATGAATATTTAGTTACGTCAGTAATTGGGAACTGAAAAGCAAGAGAAAAAAAAAGCTCAAAAGTTAGAAGTAAAGATATGCTCAAAGTAAGATTTACAAACGGTTGTATTTTTTCAATTTATAAATTGCTCACGCTTCATTTATAAATGTTACTTTAAACTTTTAAAATGTAAACATGTTCTGACGATTTTCTGTATGAATTTGGTCTCGTCCATAATTTCGGGGACGAGTAAAAAAGTATTTGTGATTAGCCAGTATCATTAAAAGTATGAAATAGTTTGTAACTGCATAGCAAATATCTCTGCATGATTTTATAATTCGTGTAAGAATAGCTGGTCAAAAAAAAAAGTGAGCTTTTTTTACTTTCTTCTATATTCAATAGAAGAAAGTATTGGATTCGTAAAAATTTTCGACTGCCGGTTTTTAACGGAATTACACGTTTTGAGAGGTCTGGAACACGATTTAACCTTTTCTAGAAAATGTCTGTCTGTCCATCTGTCTCTCTCTGTGTGAGACAAAAATTTTGTGGCGACTGTATCTCCGGAACTACTGCTCAGAATTGTATATAAATTTATATGTAGATGCACCTTGACCTAAATTAGTGCCGTTCAACTTTTGGTTTCAACTGCTTAACAGGTGTCGCTGTTGTTATACAGCGATTTCCCAAATTTAGGTGCTAAATTCCAAATTTTCGTGATAACAGGAAAGCTCTATCTCAACTTCCATGGCATGTAATTGTATGAAACTTGATATGTGAAGATAACCATTATAAAAACGCATTTTTTAAGGTGTTATTTATGGACAATAAAACTGTCTTTCTTTGGATATTTAGTATTAGTTTTCCCTCAGATGAAAATCATTTGCATTCATCCTGTTAGATAATTTTAATAAATAATAGTTTTAATAAATTATTTGCACTTAGTGAATTTGTATAGGAAAATATAGAAGAAAGTGTTTTGACTGCTGCAACATACTAGTTCTTTTTCTTTTATTTTTTTCTTTTTTTTTTTTTTAATTTTACATTGATTTCTTACTTACAACGGTTACACGGGTTTCAAAAGCTTTTTTTTTTTTTTTTTTTTTTTTAAACTTTTTACTATAATTTTTACTATAATAAATTTTTTATTCGGAATTTTGAGCCTATAAAAGAACAAATATTTTACAGAATTTTCATCAACAACTTTGGGAAATTCAGTCTATGTGTCCCGGTACTTGGATATCCTTCAAAAAAAGCGATGAATACGATTTCTGAAAAACGAATTCACCGGTCTTATTGAAATGTTGCCCCAATAGAATTAGCCAGTGCTTAAACAAAGGATTTTTCTTTTTTTCGATCACAACCCATTTTAGAAGGCTGTGCACGGGGTAAAATGTACCGGAAATTGTACTCTTCTTGCATGCAACTCTGCCAAAAAATCAAATTAAAATTTTTCTTTTAACCCCTTACCTGCTCTGACGAAAAATGACGAGACTCTCTTACCAGTGCCACCCTTTTTCGCACAGGCGCGCGTGAAAGGTTCAGAACAGGATTTGACCATTTTTTAGAAAATGTCTGTATGTTCGTCTGTCTGTGTGTCGTGTGTGTGTTCGTCTGTCTGTTCGTCTTGACATAAGTTAAAGCCTATCACTTTTCGGACTAATCGCTCAACCGGTGGCACTGGTATATAGCAATTTCCGCAATTTAAGGGAAGGTTATATCTCATGGTTTTATTACGTATAATGAAACAATACTTCATATGTGAGAGGGTCATTAAAAAACATTATGCTGATTCAATTTGGATGCTTATCGGACAATAGGTGGCGCTGCTATAATGTGAATTTCCCCGTGAACGTTAAGGCTATATATCAACTTCTGTGGCATATAACTGTACGAAACTTTTTATGTAAAGTAACCATTATTAAAACGCATTTTTAAAGATGTTATTTATTGAGATTAAAACTTTCTTTCTTTGGATATTTAGTGTTAGTTTTCTCGAAGATGGAAATAGTCTGCATTTATCATGGTAGATAATTTTAATTAACAATAGTTTTAATAAATTGTTTGTATTGAGTGAATCTGTACAGGAAAATGTACAAGAAAGTGTTCTCGATGACGCAGTTATTCTAGTTTTATTTTTCTAGCACAGTCCAAAATATAATAAATGAATTATTTCGTTTTAATGAACTATGATTATTAATTACAGGTTTTAAACTAATAAACTAGAAACATTCCCTTTTCCGATTCCTCTCACTCCCCGTCTTCACTGAAATAAGTAAATCGTTGAATAATAAACGTTGTCATTTAATGGCATTCCAAAATCCGTGGAAATATCTGTACTGATAAGTATAAAGGATTTAAGTCCATTTTCTTGGTTTTTCAGGAGACGAAAAATAAAGTTAAACTAACTAAAAACTAATCAGCAGAATTGATTAGGAAAAAGGGATTATGTTGGTTTATTCGCTTTATACCATTCAGTGATTGTCAATCTTCATTTAATAAAGGGAAAATTTGAATTAAATATTTTATACCAAAGATTAATGCTAAATTTCTGACTTGAATCTTTTTTTACCAATGGATTTTCTCAAAGACTATATGGCATGGATTTAAATCCTTTATACCAATCGATAGAGAATTTTTTTCTATGGGTCTGACTATGTACTTAACTCAAAATCGACATTTTTGGACTTAAATCCTTTATACTTATCACATCAGTACAGATATATTCACTGGTAGCAGCGTAACACAAAGGTTCATACTTCAAAAAAGCGTATAGGTACGCCTGGGGAAGTTAACGCATCGACTTAGCGAGGCGGATAGAGACGCCCGGGATAGTTAAGGGTTAATCCTTCGTTCAAGCACTAGTCAAATATATTTTGAAGAAAATGAGAAAAACTTTAATAAGATCAATGCCTTAGTTTTTAAGAAATCGTGCCCAACGTTTTTGTGAAAGGTCACCGGGAATCAGGAAATTTTTTAAATAAAAGTTTTATAAAATATTGTTTAAATGTTGCTGTTATTATAGAATCAAAATTTTGAATAAAAATGTTTATTTATTATATTTTTTTAGCTTTCAAAACTCACGTAACCCCTTAAAACTTTTTCAGTAGCACGTTTCAATAACTGTTTTTAACAAATTTAATGGCACTATCAGATAATTAAAGAACCTCTTTAGAAATAATACACTGTATTTGAAATAAAGATATATTAACTAAATCGTAAAATAGTTTTTTTTTTTTTTTTTTTTTTTTTTTTTTTTAACTGCGCATGGGCAAAATTTTGTATAATTTGATAGCCAATCGACTTACGATAAAAGCGTCTTCACATAATGTGTAAGTTCAAAACATATGTACGCAAAAGACTGGGTTGTTTTTTTCAGTTATTATCTTAAATAGATTTTTTATAAGGGTATATTCGCAAGCTACTGTTTTATTATAAGTCAAAGAATAATTATATTAAATCACTAAATTAATAGTAAAATTAATTTAAGAAATCTTGCAATTTTTTTTCAGACTCATTTCTCTTTATTTATATATATGCGTGCCTAATTAAAGTAATTAGTTTTTATGCATTTAAGTGTAATTATCTATTGGATTAGAAAGAAAACAGCATTTATGAATGTCTCTTATTTAAAAATACTTTTTATTTAACAACTAAATAACAACTCTTTTATACATATCTTTCTGAATTTTCTGTGTATTTGACAAAACTTTAAATATGATTTGACTTGTATATACATTTGAATCTTAAATTATGCAATTTTTTTAATGGCTTGCATACATACAATTAGAACACTTTTCATGCAAATGCTCGTATTTTAGGAAATATTTAACCCCTTGAACTGCAATTTATTTTCAGTCAGCACTGCTCATGCAGACAATTTAATTTTCTTAGTTTTAAAAGGATTGATTGATTGAACTTACGGTTTTGATTCTCAAATAATTTTTTATTATTAAAAATAATATTTGTTTCACACATTTATATGAATGTTTATTGTTATATATACATATAAGAACATAATTAGTGTCGGGAAATTCATGACCAGCTGGACACGTCATTTCAGTTCAAGGGGTTAATACTAGTAAGCCTGTGCGAAATTTTCGCACTTTCTTTTCTTATTTACCTTTAAAATTTGAAACTTATAAATATTATATCAATTTCACCACCTAATTAAAATTTTAATTTACCAGAAGCCAAATTATTATTAGAACTAAATAAATATTGTGCAATACTGAAACCAGGATCATTCAAAGAAAAGTTTTTATGTAAAATTCATGGTTCACGACTCGGTTTTCATACTTCCGCAGGCAGTATACAGTGTTAGTAAAAGGACCCCATGACGCCTTTTAAATTTTTATCGCCAAGAATGCAATGCCATTTATGCGTATTTTAGCGTATTTTTTTTTTTTTTTTTTTTTTTTTTTTTTTTTTATTATTTTAAATTTTGCTTTTCATGATTGCGTTTTTTAATCAATTTATGATAATAATTCATATTCTGTTTATATCTTTAAAATATTGCTAGGTTTTAAATGATGCTTGCAAAGATTCTGAAGAAATAATTTTAAAAAACATTTTCCATAAAATAATGTCATCATACAAATGTCGTCATTTTTACTTATTAGTTCATTGAGCTGAGTCCACGTGCTTACATATTGTTCATTTTTAAATGTTATTTTTTATCCTCGCGTATTTTATTAATTTCACCACTAACGTATCGTTTCGAAAAAAAAATTTAATTGTAACTAGTCCCCGTTAGAGAAATATTACATAGATGTTTATATTCCGATTTCAGAATATTATTTTTAAAGTGTTTTTCAGTTTATCTGAAAATGGCGTTAAATTTTATTAAACGTTTTACACCTTAAAAATAAACCAAATCAGAAATTAAAAATAAACCAACAGATAAGCCCGCTCTTGTGTTTTTATGTCTCCAAAGTTTACGAACATTTCTTTAAATAGACAATTTATAAATCGAAAATAAAAAAGAATTAGTTTGAAAATCTTGCCGAACATTAGAAGTTTGTTAAGAATTTTCTTCCATGCTATTAGTATTTAAGGCTCTAGATATCTTGTAAAATTTTAATACTCTATTAAAAGGTAATTATCAAGCGAAGTTTATTGAATATTGCGAGGCTGATTGCGTTTGACCTACAAAATAGGAAATTATTCATAATCAATGTATTCATTTGTGTAATTATTATTACTTTCTTCTATATTCAATAGAAGAAAGTATTGGATTCGTAAAAATTTTCGACCTCGGGTTTCCGATGGATTTACATGTTTTGAGAGCTGTGTAAAACACGATTTGACCATTTTTATAAAATGTCTGTCTGTCTGTGTGTGTGTGACAAAATTTTGTGGTGACTGTATCTCAGGTACAACTGCACCGAATTTCATAAAAATTGGTATGTAGTTACACATTGACATAAATTAGTGCCTATCAACTTTTGGTAAGAATCGTCTAACAGCTTACGTTGCCATCCCGATTTTTCTAAATTTTAAACATGGTGGTATAGGACAAAATTTTGTATGAATGTGCATAAAGTGAATTATTTTTTTATAATCATTATGAAATTTACAAGAATTATTTATTATAGAGATAGTCAACTGGGAAAAAAAAGAAGTGTATGTAAGAGCCTCCGCCTTCCCCCCCTGGGTATCTTTCAAAAGAGTTAAACAATACTTTTAAAGCGAACGGTTGAAACATCGATCTGCGATAATTTAAAATAAAGTTATCGATTTTTTCCATAAAAAAAAAAAAAAAAAAAAAAAAAGTAATATTGAGAATAAAATTGACTTTTTTTTTTTAAATATTTAGTGTTATGCTTCTTCTCTAATATGAAAATCGTCTGCATTATTATGGAAGATAATTTTTTCAAATAATAATTTTAATAAATTATTTTTATTGAGTGAATTTGTATAGGAAAATATAGAAGAAAGTCATGCGTTGGCCACAACGTACTAGTTTTTCTCTTATAAATAGAAATTTTATTGGAAAAATTCAAAAATAAATAGAGTTGACTATTTCAGTCTTTGCTATAAAGAGAATAAATACACGTTAATTCACAAATTAATTATAATCAAACTTAACAGAAATAAATGGGAATGTCAACGAGCTTCTTTCACGTTTTCTCGAATGAGTCTCACTATCACGAGGATACATTCCTGTTTCTTCGTGGGTTATCTTGTCAAACATTTCTTTTGCAGTTTTACATTCTGTTGCCCCATTATTTATACATATGTTTTTTTCTCTGGAGATACTCATCAATGAGAACTCGGAGCCCAATGATGATAATTTGAGCTGACGATTAATAGAGATGTAAGATGAGATGGAGCAAGGGGGGAAAATAAACATAGAGAGGAACAGGCAGTACTCACCCTTTATCTTTGACGATTTCGACGTATGCTTTTTCCTCGGAGTGTTTTTTGAATCGGATGCAACTGACCGAGTGGATGTCCTTCATGGCACGTTCGATCACCTCCCTTTCTCGATGACCTACAGGAGGTGAAGAGATATCGATTAATCCAACGTTAATGACTTTTTTTTGCGACACTTTAATTCTACATTAGAGTGCTTATGTATATTTAACAACGGTCACTCGTAAGTAAAGTGAATCATCCAATTAGTAATTCTTTATCTAAAATGAATTGTTTCGTTAACAAAGCGCATTTTTCGTATATTTTGCTTCAACCCTGAAATATATATATATATATATAAATAAATAAATAAAAAAAAAAAAAATCTATTTTTGAAAAACAAATATTAATATAACGGTTGAGAATAGGAGACAAGAATGTAAAACATATACATTAGGTAAGTAGTAATTCTAATAACAAATTTTTCCATAGAATAACATGGAGTTTGTGATTGACTGCCGTTGACGATATGGGTGTCCATAAAAGAATGTCCCAGTTTCAATGATATATTATAACAGTTTAATTTAGACTATTTACAACAAATTATATATCAAACTGAAGGTAAACTAACCTAGTTTTTTTTTTTTTTTTTTAACAAATGTTCAATATGTGCACCTTTAGTTATACAGCGCACATTCAAACTATAATCCAATTAATCCCATTCTTCCCACACTCGTCTCGGGCCTCTTCCTCTACAAACACATCCGGTCATTTCGAATTGCCTATATCATCGACGGATGTTTTTGCCAGATGGGGGATCACATTTAAACTTTGAACGAAACGCACGTTGAACTGAAATTACAGATTGGCTATGACTTTTAGCAAATTGCGGAACACAAAACGCTTTACGCTCAGTAGTCGCCATTTTTGCATATGGGGCGCTGCAAGCGAGAAAACAACAAAGCAGTACTCGCGCATGTGCATATCTAAAGCTGTTTGAATTACTCTTTGTGAGCTTGAACCAACGCTCTACAACGCTTATAGTAGATACTATTAAAATTTATAACTGGGACATTCTTTTATGGGCATACTGTAGGATGTATCCCCTTAATCTAGTGGGAGGAAATATGCAGAGTGACCTACCAAGCGAGCCCAAACTCTGAATAGCCAGATTCCCTGCTTGAGATACATACTGTCCAAAGAACTATTTTCGAGAAAATACCTTGATGTAGAATCTAAAGCCGCTGTATTGGATCTGAAGAACATGCTTTATGGCAGCCACAATCGCCCTATTTTTGATACTTTTTGATTCTTTCTATGGAGTAACCTGATGAATTTCTTTATCGAAATGTAGTTACTACAGAAAAAATAATAATAATTGTTCATATTTACGTTGCGCATATCTTAGTGGGCACAGCGCTGTTGCAATGTGTGCAATCAAGGTTGGATTGACTTCTGAAACTTGGAGAAGCACAGCATCATTTCGGAGCCTCTTATCATTCGGGGAAAATTTTCTAATCTGTACATGCGAAGAAACTAGTTTATTCACAGTACAAATTTTATTTCCATATATGTTTTAGCATTACTGAAATTAAAGTTTCTTTCTCCTTCATATATTTCAATTAAAACATATTTTAGACCAACTGACTGTGTTTATAGTTGTTTTGCATTTATAATATCTGGGTGGTTTCTACAGACATCCTCGAAATCACATATGTTTGGTGTTAACAGTTTACTGATTCAGAACATTCAGACTTTTATGGTTAAGAGATCTTTGGTAGGAGCACTTTACCAAAATAGTGTATACTTTTGTCTTGCTTTATGCTGACTTTCTCAGAAAAAAAAAATAAATAAGTCAGTGTGAAAACTCAAACTGGGAATTCGAGACCTTTGCTTTTAGTCATTTAAGGACCCTTCTGAAATATTTGTATTTCCTGCGCTTTATCAGTAATCCTGTGTGCACAGCGTGTGTTTGCATGACTCGATGTGAGCGGTGAACATCTGAACATATTCCTAAGTAAACCAAATGCAAATATGTTTCTAATAATTTCTTTTTAATGAGCGAGTTATGACGTGATACTTTTCCTTTTGCATTTTTTTCGAAAATTATGAATTACAAATGTATAGTTCTTTTGTTAATTCTTCAGGTATTAACTCATCAATTCCCAAAGTTACCTGGAGGTGACAGATGTTTATTTTAATTAATTTTTTTTCTAACCATAAACAATTATATTTCTTGCATATTATTTATTTCCATATGAAATCAATACGGTAAAGACTGATATATTTTTGTTAGCAACATTGTGCTTATATCATTATCCTTATTCTTACTCTTTTATTTTTTTTTCCTTTCTTACCCACGTAAATGGTAGAGAAAGTATTGTTTTTGGGTGAAATTTTCGAAATTGAGTTTTTGTTATATTTACGCGTTTCGCGGTCCTCTGAATCCAAAAAGCATGTTTTTCGTGGTTGGTCTGTGTGTCTGTTATCAGCATATCTCAAGAACAAATAGTAACAGGAAGTCCACATTTGGTATTCTAAATCTGTATCATACGGTGATGCTACACTAAGCTTTTATTGAGATCATGCAAATGGTTCGTGTACAGGGCCATCCAAGAAAATTCAAATACATTACGTTTGTGGGGGAAATTGCTAGTAAGTAGAGTTTAAACATCTATAGAATGCCTTAAACCAAAATAAAACGGATATATATTTTTTTCATATGCACAAAAACATGCGGGTATGTGACTGTGTACAGCTGTCACATGACTTTCTAAGGAAGAAAAGAGAAAAAAAAAGTAATGTGGGTACAGCTTCAGTATAGACAACTTTTAATAATCTTTGTCATTTCGACGATGAATTAAAATGGTATATAATAATGTATAGCAATAAATGTATTAGCATAGAACTTGGCGGGATGTCAGTTCTACTACGGTGCCAAATTTCAGATTTCGTCAACGGGGTTTCATACTATGTACATAGCTGCCAATGTTTTAATTTATTCCGGAGTAATTTTAGCCCCGCCTCTATTTCTTACCACTTTTTTTTAAAAGTAATTTTTTCTTATTTTATCGAAGTTATGTATTGAAGAAAATTTTTCTATAAATAAAGTGGTGCGAAATAAAGGCGTGGCTAAAAGTACTCCGGAATAAATTAAAATATTAGCAGCTATGTATGTATATCTGTTGCCTAATGTGAATAAATATTTAGTTTATTTTAAATTAACCGTGTTTCGAATCAATTTCATAATAAAACTTAAATAATTATTTGTCATTTACATTTCATTAATGGCTGTCTTTTTATTATTTATTTTTTTTTAATCATTTAAATATAGTAACCAGCGAAGTGGATAACACCTTCTCGTCTCATAATATGATGAAAAAAATATTTTACTGTCATTTTTGTTATTGCATTTAATATTTTTCTTTCCTTTTTTTTTTTTTTTTTTTTTTTTTTAATTAGTACTTTTGAATAGATTATGCATAGCAATAATTCATTTGCATAACAATCACGTAATAAATACATGAAATTACCTTAACAATAAATACAACCATACCTACAAATGCAACTATAAATGCCACTATTTCCTCTTTCAAAAACTCCTAACATATATCATCCTTCAAAGTATGAAAACAATTATTTCAATTATAACATTCCTACTTTTATTTACATTTCCCTTCTTCTGGCTACATTGTGATACTTTTTACACTTGCGAATTTCTTAAAACTTTTATTTAAAGAAAGTGGCTTTTTAAAGCTTACGCCTAAATTCTAAGAAACGTAATACATTAAAAAACGCTTAAAAAATCTTTAACACTTTTAGTGCCATGCAAAAAGGAATAAATATACGTTAAAAGATTCATTGCCTAATATTTTTAACACCTTCTCATTGTGCCACACACGATGATAGAATTAATGAAGGATTTCACACCAAACCAAGTCACGATCTCATCTTAAAGTTTTCAATAAAAACCATTTCCATGGAGACTACGGAACTCTTAACGACAGCTTCATTGACAGAAATATGGGGCATTTTGATGAATTGAATAAAAATAACAGTGATAAAGACAAACAAATTGAAACACCCAATGTTTTTTTTATGAGCGCTATTGTGATAAAGGTTATACCGTGAAATCGTGAAAAATGAAGATGAAAAGTTTGTAAATCGCACAATTTTTCAAGCATTTGAATGTTGACTTATCATTGAAGAAAGTATTTTTATTTCAAAGATATCTTTGTATACCAAAAGATAATCGTCCTCGAGGCTTCACAGTGAAAAGCTAGAATGAAAAATCCTGCGTTCGCATTGATTATTAACATTTTTCAAATGTGTACGTACACATTGTATTGAATCGTTTAACATTCAATATTCTTTGGCTACACAACGGACAGACTGAAGGACATAAAGGCAGACAGAAAAAGTAAAGTTATTACAATATGGCCTATAGAAATATCTCTAGAATTCAAAGCTTTGGAATACTTTCGAGTGTCCCTGTACACAAATCAGCAGTGGTGGAAAAGCCATCTTTAGTGCGAGAGGCAAGGGTATCAAGGAATGGAAGTGAGCCATTATTTTCTATTTTATATGTGAATTGGATATTGCTACCTGTAGAGTTTTGCCCTCTGCTGTCTTGAAAATGAGATTAAAAAAGTTTCATTTCACATCTTTTGAAAAACAAAAATTAATTTCTCTCACCTGTATTTGTTTATCACAAACTACTTTTTCATTCCAAAGAAAATTTTATCGTGAATCTGAAGATTAGCCACAGGTTCTCCTCTTTCCCTGATTTTCGCTGATATTTACATGCATATTTTTAAAGTATGCTTTTAAAGAAAATGTCTTTCCCTTTTCAGACCCGTTTCGTTGATGACACCTTCATGCTTATCGACACATCGCGTCACAATATTGATCATGTCTTACAAACTATAAATTCTACAGACACATAGACAGTAATATCTAATTTATTTATGATATGGAAAATAATGGCTCACTTCCATTTCTTGATACCCTTGTCTCTCGCGCTGAAGATGTCTTTTTCACTACCGTCTATCATAAAATTTTGCAGTCCCCATGCATGTTCATGTCATCTACCTACCCAAAAAATGGCAGATTTCTATACTTTTTTTTAACCATGCCCTTAATATTTGTTCCGATCCTATTTTATTAAACTCTGAAATCAAATATCTGAAAGCCATAGCAATTGACAGAGGTTATAGCCCTTCCATTATAGATAAAGCTATCCAAAAATTACAATTTCCGCGTACTTCGTCTACTAAATCAGTCTCTTTTCTAGTATTAGTATTGTTTTACTCTATTTTCCTAAATCCAGTTATGCCATAGCCAAAATTCTCAAATAATGTGATTTTAAAGTAATTTTTTCGCCTACCAATAAACTTATTTTTTCTCAGTTAAAAGATCCTAGATATATATAATTCTTGAGGCATGTATAATATTTCCTGCCAAACGGGTTTATCATACATTGGTCAAATTAAACGCAGTCTTAAATTCCGTCTAAAAGAACATATGTCCGTAGCAAGAAGCCAATAAATCGGCTATTTTTAAGCATTGCTGGAAGGAAAACCATAATTTTAAATTTCATTCAACTGAAATAATTTGCAGGCTCATGAATTAGATTTCTTTGAAGGTTTTTTTACATCTATACATATCTTTAAAATATTGTTAATTGTGATTTCGCTGTACCCCATTTATCTGATTGCTGTAAATTTTACATTCAGTTCGCACTTTCTTAATTTCTTCTAAATTTTTCAGAACTAGTGTTTCTTAAATTCCTAATGGCCATTTCCCCACATATCGCGTAATTCTACTGGTTGATCAGGATTTGATTCCTTTCCTACATATAGGAGCACTTCTCTCTCATTTCTTTATGCACTGAAGACGATGTGCTAGATGCTTCCAAAACAATTGTCTGCTTTCCAATTTTTCCTCTTTGGCGGGCTGGACGTGCAAGTTTTCCTCTGTTTTAAATAACCCTGCTCAGCACGAAAATTGCCCCCAATACAATTTTTGCAAATTCTTATGTAAAATGACCTCCTGAATCCGAATAGGACGTCTCTTTTGCCCTATCACCTACCGTTTTTTAGGGACGGTATTTTTATCACTTTTCGGTTGTTTTATGGCTATGTTTTTTTTTTTTTTTTTTTTTTTTTGGGGGGGGGGGATTATTTTAATTGTTAAATATCTTCTGAGGGGCTACAGAGTTGGGAAACATCAACATTTGCGGCAAGGGGATTTTTTTTTTTTTTTTTTTTTTTTTTTTTGGGGGGGGGGGGGGGAGAGGTATTTGCCACTGAAATTATGTATTGTATTTCTTATATCTTTCTAATCTATTATTAACGTTATTTATTAATTAAACATTATATATATATATGTTTGTTTTTAAGTGTTACATTAATTCTTTTTCATTCTCCAAATCAAATTCATGGCGATAAAATTACCGAACAGTGATAAAAATTGGGGGAGGGGGTGGTGTCCGGAAAAAACGGTATGTTTTACTGGGCAAAATGTTAGTCATATTCAGGAGGTTAGTCAGGAGGTTATTTTACATAAGAATCAGCAAGAATGGTATCAATTGTCGAAAAAAGTTATTTTATCCAGCGCCAAATCTTCTTTTAATATTGTAAAGCTCTTCCATTTCTTTGACACGAGTTTTCTCAATTTTCTTTTAATTATTTATCAAAAAATGTTTGCACGTTATTTTTATTTATTTATTTATTTTATCTACATAATATATATATATATACTTACTTTTTCTTTTTTTTTTTTTCTTTTTAATAATTTTACGGTTAAAATGGTGTTTTTATTCGATATCTTTCGAACCAATTACTCAATTGAACCAAAAAAAAAAAAAAAAAAAAACCCGTTAGCTAGATTTTGTTCTTATTAATAAATGTACGGATTTTTGATAAAATCTAATAATCCAGACAGATATGATGACAAACTTTCAGCTTTATGTATTTAGATAAAACGAAAAATGTTTGCACGTTCATTCAAGGTGATAGATAAAAATTGACAACACCACAAAAACATCTGATTGGGAAAAAAAAAAAAAAAAAAAGGTTAAATAAATCGGAAGTAAATCTTTATAAATAAAGAAAAAATTAATGAAATTCTTTGATTATTTAGTAAAATATCAAAGTTACAAATACATTACTATGACATTTACATTTGGTAGCAAGTTATTGTTAAATGTTGGTAAAGATAATTAAATAATGCTGACCTATTCATGACATCAAAAGCTTGACATTTAATGCTTTTCCAATGAATAAAAAGAATCCAGCGATCATTTGAATTTAACATTAAGGAATGGTTATTTTATGCATTGGAAGAAATTTCGTATACGTCTTTAAAACTTTCACTAATACATCGATAACATAAAAAGTTAAATAAAAATTAAATACTTTAAACAAAAAATAAATGTACTCTTTAACTGTTTGATATAACTAAATGTCAAAGCTGATTATACATTAATATTACAATAATGTACTACCGAATCTAAATGCTAAATGTTGGTAAAAATAATTAAATATCTTTCAGAGCTCCCATCAGGGACATCAAAAAGTTGACCAAAACGCAGTTCAGTGCTACATGTATCCATGTTAAGTGCGATTTTATCGCTTTACCCATCATCTATAAAGCCAATGAATATGCAAAAATAATTAACAAAACATCGTGATTTCAGTATGAAGAAAATCACTGTCATTACAACTAGAGTTTAATTGTATGTCTTCTGCTGATAATAACCATTAGACGGAAATGGATTTAAATATATATGGACAGACAGAGAAAAGAGTATCATCGTATCTGTTACTAAAGTAAACCTTGAATGTCGCTTAAGCTGTTGGGCTATGTTATTATTTTGATAAAATCTTGAGTTTGAATTTAGTTTTCGAGAGTTCTAGGTCAGTGGTCTGAGGTTATATTTACTATTAGGAAAGTATGCGAGTTATTTTTCACTACAGATGAAGATCATGGGATTCTGATATGTGCGCACCAGTTCTAGCGTGATAAGAAGGTAATGCGATATTTAATCTGGGAAGACTTAATAATTCATTGTCAGAGACAAGTTAATCTCGCAGCTTTCACACGTTAGTTGTAAAAATGATGTAAGATGAAAAATGTCAATGAATGCGACTATAAATTATTCGATCTGATCTGATGTAATAGCTTACACATTACCATAACGTTAATTTTTCGTTAATTTTGCTTTTTATCTAAATTAAGTATCTTAAGCAAATTTAATTATAGTTACTGTTACTTTATAGTTACTATATATTAAATTTATAAATTTTTGTGGTTAAATATTTATTATATTTATAGATTGTTGTAATTAAAAAAAAAAGTTTCAATAATTCTACTACAATAATTCTACAATAATTCACTGCTTATAATCCGCGTATTATACGTTTAAAAAGCTTTTTTATTTTCATGTAATGCGGATTATACATAGCCGCATATCATATGCGACATCCCCCCCCCCTTCTTCTACCATTTTAAATATATAAATAAGTTTTCTTAGTGCGAATAATAAACTGTTTCTATAAACAAATATAATACTTATTTTCGATATCTTAGTTTAGCAGATTTTGCTATCATACTGCAAATAATAAAAAGTTGGTAGCATCTATAAAAAACAAACCAGAATAAATAGGGAAAAAGAAACAAATCCTGTAATTTCAAGGATTCTGAGTTTTAGTATACTATATGAAAATACTCGCAGGCTTTGCCTGTTTCACTAGTCACTCTATTTAAAGGAATTTTCAAAAGACATAAATCACTGTGTTTTTAAATCACTTAAAAAAATTCCCTTGAAAGCACTTTAAACTTCGCTTCGGGTTCCCTCTGCTTTGGGCAGCATCTTCTCCGCCTAAGCTATGTCGGTTCGGAATTCTCACTGCTTGCATTTGGGCCTTTACAGGATATTTAAATTTAGGTTCTAAGTGAACAATAAATAGCGCTGTTGCTATTCAAGAATTACGTTTTTCGGACAGATTATCATCTTCATCCTATGATAACAGATGGCAGCACCAGATGAAAAAAAAAATAATTAAAAAAATAAATAAATAAACTAATCAAAAATTTGAATTTTGCGGTCTAGGATACTGAAAAGGCACTGAAAGATTTTCTCTTATTAATTGGCATCTTCGCTATTAATTATCTGCAAATCTAACTCATTGGCCCTTGGAAGATCGAAGATCGAATCCACGACCTTTGCGTAATTAGCCTTACGCTCTAAACAACGGAACTAATGTGTCACAAAAGTCCCTTTAATTCTATTTTTCTACCTCTACAGTCAGTCGTTTCAGAAATTGATAAATTTTAATTAATTAAAAAAAAAAGAAAAAACTAATCAAATTTTCTGAAATTGGGCTTCGATTTATATCAGGAGAGGTCAATACGAACCCTCATGCAAAATTCTGTAGTTCTGCGATGAGCCGTTTATCTGCAAAGCGACGGACATACACACATACATCTTATTTTATTGTATATACAAATAAGTTTTTGTAAACTTATTAAATTCATTATTTTTTTTCTATACATATCATACTTGCCAACATACTAATTAATATTCTGTAGTATTGTTAGTCCCGCCTTCTTTTTCCCACCAGAATCGTTTTAGAGTATTTTTGTTATTTAATCATAATTGCATTTGGAGAATATTATTCTAAAAATTTGCTGGTGTGGAAAAAAGGGCGGGACTAACAACACTACGGAATATTAATTAGGATGTTGGCAAGTATGACATATTCAGTTTTAATGTATTTTTGATTTCATATAAGTTTGAAATAATGAGAATATATTATTGTGTAACTGAATGTCATAGTTGCAAAATGCGATTTTTTACTTTTTCTTACCTATATATATATGGAAGGGAAAGTATTGTTTTGGGGTCAAATTTTCGAAATTGAGTTTTTGTTATATTTACATGTTCTGAGGTCCCCTGAATACGAAAATCATGTTTTTGGCGAATGGTCTGTGTGTGTGTGTGTTTCTGTTATCAGTATATCTCAAGAACAAATTGCAGCAGAAAATCCAAACTCGGTGTTCTAAATGTATAGGAATGCTACACTAAATTTTTCGTTGAGATCAAACAAATGCTTTGTGTACAGGGTAATCAAATTTGTTTGTGTACACCCAAGAGATTTTAAATGCATTATGTCTATAAGGAAATTTCTAATAATTACAGTGTAACAGGCTGGCTTAAGCAATACGAAAGGAACAAAATTTTTTATATGCATAAAACCATGTTTTGTGTAGATTATGGTATGGAAATTATTCATCATTCGAGTGCAGGGCTACCCAAAGTATTTAGATATATCGAGGCTGATTGTGTGAATTATAATTCATTTTGTGGTAGATGTTTTTCATGTGGTAGTAAAACTAAATTTATGAACATATTACTGTATATAATTCATATTGTTTATAGGCAATATACAGGGCTATAAACCCAAAATTGAGCTAAACGTCCTTTTACATTTAATGTAATTGATGGAAATGCTTTGCTACATTTTAATGTCCACGAAGACTGCTCAAGAAGGAAAATGAATTTTTCATATCCATACTGTAAACAAAGTATTTTTTAAAGTATTTTTTTTTTTTTTCCACTCTAGTTTTTTCAATAATATAACGTTTTCAGGTTTCCTGATATCGAAAGTCCAATTTTTAGCACACTGTATGTGTATCTGTTATCAGCATAAAGTTTAAAAACAAACATCTGCAGGAAATTCAAATTTGGTATTTCGAACTTTGTATCAGGTTGCCACTTAAACATTTGATCAAGATTGGCAAATATGAAGGCAAATTAATAACAGCCTTGGCTTTTTAAAGTAAATGTAGGCACTATAATAGAACAGAGGGTTGAGGGCGGTAGCCCCAATCACACAGAATTATACGTCAAATAAAACTGTTCCTGTAAACCTATTTAAGATTATTTTTAAAGTACACTGAACTTTATTATTTTACTTATCGATTTTAAGACTAAGTATTCAATCTATCTTTATAGTATTAAAATGAAAGGTAAGAGAAAGTCGTGTGAGTGACACATCAGATTAATTTTTTACTTTCTCTTACCCATAAGGCTGAAAAAGTATTGTTTTTGGGGGTAGATTTTCGAATGTGAGTTTTATATATATTTATACGTTTTGAAGTCCCCTGAATCCGAAAATCATGTTCTTAGCGGTTGGTCTGTCTGTATGTCTGTCTGTCATCAGCATATCTCAAGAACAAATAATAGCAAAAAGTCCAAACTTAGTATGCTAACTGTGTATCATATAGGGAGCTACACTAAACTTTTCATTGAGATGAAACAAATGGTTCGTGTACAGGGACACCCAAGAGAATTCATATGCATTACGTCTATGGAGGAAATTGCAAGTAAGTAGAGTTTAACGTCTATAGACTGCACTAAACCAAATGAAATTAATATATATTTTTTATATGCGTAAAAACATGTCTTATGCAGAATATGGTAGGGATATCATTCACTGTTCGTTTACAGGGCTACACAGAAGAACTAGATTATAGTGCGACAATAGTTGAAAATTGGTGGAAGTGTATTTCAGGTTGTGCCGTGTATTATTACTATAGGATTATGTTTAGGGGCACCATGTGGTTTGTACATAATCTTTAAAAGATGTACAGGTTTAAGCGAAAACATTCTTTTTTATTGTTAGAGGAAGTGCTTTACTATAATATTTTACAATGTCCAGGAAAGCTGCTCTGGAAATGAAATGAATTCCTCAGAGACATATGATAAATAATGCATGTTTTTAAGCTAAATATTCATCGCTCTTTTTTCATATTTACACGTTTTGAGGCTTCCTGATTACCGAAGTCAAGTTTTTTAACGTTTGATCTTTATCTTAGAGTAACTTAAAAACGAATAATTTCAGGAGATCCAAAAGTTGTATTTTGAAATTAGTATAAGTTTGTTGCTGGAAAAGTTTGATCATGACTAATAAGATCCAAGTAATGTTGTGTGTGAAAGTTATCTGAATAATTTTAATTGAACTTTTAATTTTAATAACATAATTAAATTCTATATAAATGTAGGTACATTAATGAAACGGGGGTTGAGGGGGACGGTAGCCCCCCCTCACACAGAACTAATTATCCTATAAAACTCTTCCGAAGCCTAATATGAATTGTTTTAACATAGGTTTACATAACAGTACTCGTTATATTACCTCTTAATCTCAAACCTGTATTTATAGTATTAAATATTAAATTTCATGGTATGAGAAAGTCGCGTGAGTGAGACACCAGATTATTTTCTATATGAGCACAATATTTATAACAGGTATTAATACTATCATATAGAAATTATTATTTTACACTAGATCGTTTTTTTACATTTCCATATCATATATATTCTTTGTAGATTCGATAAGAGAAAAAGAGATTGTAATTGTAAGCTCCTGCGGATCACCTGACATTCTTTCTAGAAAGAACACTGACTATATGGATTTTTTCTTCAAAAGTAGCATGGATTTTCCATCAGAGGATTATAAGCTGGATATCGGCGAATTTTAAATAATAACAATGTATGTATAATTTATTTGTTTAAAGCTACTTCTTTAATAAGATTTTGTTTATTATAAATGTTTCACATTTGGTTGAATTTAGTATATTAATCAGGCTTTATTCTGAATATTTTTATGAAAAAGCATTGCACATATATTTTTTATGAAATCAGTTGTCGATATATATAAAGCTCTTTTAATGTGTTCTATAAACAACCAAAAGTTCATTCACTAATGTTACTGGTAACACGTAGTACTAATTTTTTTTTTCTCTTTCCTTATCACGTACAATACTCACTTATATTGATGCTTAAAGGGATTTAGCATCATTAACTTGGTTGAAAATTTTATATAAAAGATTATATTTTTATTTAAACAAAATTGAACTATATTAAGTTTGTCCCATAAACTGTATATTCAGGCAACAATTCTAATTGTTTTGATACATTTTTTACATATTTGAAGTCTTTATATTGGTTTTTCTTAGTTTGTATTCTTCATGAATTCGTGATCTTCGAAATTTTAAAACATCTACAATATTTAAGAAAAATTTTCACTTTTTTTTTTTTTTTTTTTTTTTTTTTTTTATGTTTGATAGAACCTACTTAAAAAATCAGAGATGGATATTTTAATAGAATATAATTAAAAGAATAAAGGATGGATTTTGCAATATTTTCAAAATAATAATATTCAAAATAGGAATATAACAAAATTCGTGTTTTTTTTTTTTTTTTTTTTCCTTTCAAATTTTTACATAGACATGTACTTTTTAATTTTTCCCCGGAAAATTTATTAATAAATTTCTAAACATATCCCTACTTCTTTTAAGTAGGTTTTATTGAACATTTTAAAAAATAATAATAATAAATAAATAAATAAATCTTTTCTTAAATATCTATATGGAACTTTTAGCATTTTGAGAATCACGAATTCATGAAAAATGCAAACTTAGAAAACAGAATTCAAAGATTTTAATCCCATAAAAAATCATACAAAATCCATAAGAATTGTAGCCCGAAATTTTATTGAACAAAATCAACATAGTTTAATTTATAAATATTAACGTGAAATATAAGCTTCTATATGAAACTTTCAGTGGAGCCAAGTGTCCTTAAGAGAAAAAAAATTGATGAGCAATGAATCATTTCTTGTGAATGCCTTGAAAATTATTTTTCCTGGGAGGCCTTTGTACATGTTCAGCATTTGAATGTAGGAAAAAAAAAAAAAAAAAACTTTCGAAATTTCTTAATGAAAACATTCTGTTTATATTATTAAGTCTGAAGGAGGAATTTAAGAAGAACTAAATAATCTTGAAAATATTTAAAGATCACTATTATTATTTGGACGGGGGAGGGATCATTAAATTTCAATTTTTTTTTTTTTTTTTTTTTTTTTTTTTTTAATGTAACGAAAACTTTAATAAATATGCATAGAAATTTGCATATTATATTCGTAATGGGTTTTCACTTTTTTACTTTCCTCCATGTATATAATAACAAAGTATTGGATTCGTAAAAATTTTCTATCTCCGCTTTTCAATAGATTTGTACGATTTGAGATTTCGTGGTTTGACCATTTTTATAAAATGTCTCTCCTATCTGTGTGTATCGCAAATTTTGTGGACACTGCATCTCGCGAATCACAGTAACAGTTCTAAAAGCGCTGCCGTTTTCTTCACTTATAAAACCCATGACACCTCCATTAATTTTCTCTTAAATAATCGGCCCATGACCTGGAAGCAAAGTATTCGCCTGGATTCCAAATTAACGTGGACTCGTCACATTTCGGAATCTCTGAAGGAAGGTGATCGAGCTATGAAAGCACTTCACTCTTCATGGCTTAAAATAGTCGCCTGTCACTTAAAAATAAATTATTGCTGTACAAATTCATGATCCGTCCGATCATCACTTATGGTTGTATTATCTATAGTTCAGCTGCTAAAACTCAGTTAATAAAAAATTCAACTGTTCCAAAACAAGCTTTTACGCATGTTTACTCAAGTGACTCGTTATGTCCGCAATGATGCTATTCACCGGGATCTTCAAATTAAAAACATTTATGCTTAAATTCGAAAACTTACGATGAAGTTACACAGATCTGCAAAAGATGTTGGGATTCCTCTGTTAGATTCCCTTCACCGCTACGATCCTATGAAGAAGTTCTTGCGCTAAACTTCACATGGATGAAATTGTTCTTAAGCAGACAAAATGAATAACCGAAAAAAAAAAAAAAAAAAAAAAACACCAGGAACATAGATAAAATAAGCCGTAAAAAAAAAACAATCTTCTTATCTGACAGCACTTTATTTTCGAGTTTAACATCACAGCTATGGACTGAAGAGTATTCTATAGTATACTCGAAAAGTATACTCGAGTGTAGTATATAGTATAGTACTCGAGTAAAGTATAGTATACTCGAAAAATATTATCTTCGAGACATTCAGGTGGTGTAAAACAAATTTTCAGGTAGAGAGAGAGAGAGAGGGCTTCGTGACCACGTGTTATTTAAGCAGCCGTTCGGGAACGAATTCTCGAAGTAATCAATCTTGCAGTCATGACCCGACTGCTCAATAACGCCAATCTTTTCAAAATAGTGCCAAACTCAAAGCCAATTACATCCCCTTGTCTCTCGAACAAATTAATACAAATATTTTGAATTTAGAGAGTTCGTTATAAAAGTTTATGCCAATCATTATGCCAAATTTTATCACCAGAAAATCGTTCACGTAAGGGAGACAGAAAGACTACGATTTATTACCACATCCTGTTACTTAGAAATATAAATTACCCCCTAATGATATTACAACGAAAATTTATTGCTTAATTTAACTTCTAATAAATAAACTTACTCAATTAAAAAAAAATGAAATATAATTATGTATACACAACGGTTAATAGACGAAAATAATATTTTTTATATTTTGATTTATTAAATGATTTAGGAGAGATTAGAATTCTGAAAGATGTTATTTAAAAAGATGACTAGAAGAAATAAATTATTAATTTTAAAGAATATGTTTTTGTTCTCACGGTTTATAGATGAAAATAATATTTTTTATATTTTGATTTATTAAATGATTTAGCAGAGATTAGAATTCTGAGAGATGTCATTTAAAAAGATGACTAGCAGAAATAAATTATTAATTTTAAAGAATATGTTTTTGTTCTTAGCAGATTTATATAATAGATTAACAGATAAAATATTATTAGAATTAAGATATTTATTTATAGAGAGACAAAATGCGATTAAATATAAAATATAATTTAGAATTTCGTTAGATATTTTATTAGACATTTAATTTAATTAAAAAAATATAGTAATTATTACATTTATTTAAAACTCTAATTAAAACTCATATATGAGAAGGAACTCCTTCACAGATCCTAGTGTCGTTCGTGGAAAGAAACGACCTTCAGTTATTTTAACAAGAAAAAACGACTTTCTTCCCGTCTCTAAGAAAAGTAGAATTATTACGTTCCATGGAAGAGTCTGACGCCGGCCATGGAAGAGTCTGAAGATGACGTATGAAGTCGTGAGCAACTCGAACTGTATGCGTACGAGCATAACTTTGCTGAAAAAAATGCCTGTGGATGACTATTAGGGAAAGGTCCCACGTGGAGTCGAAGAATGTCGTCAATATATCGCCGGCCAATTAAAGTTCCACCTATGACAATTAGAGAGGATCTGCTATCATAGTCTATTGCTCCCAGATCATTACGCCTACTGTGCATGCAGTGTGTCTCGCGGCAGCAAGGAGGGGGATTGTACCGTTCACCAGGACGTCTCCATACCCGCACGCGGTTATCATCTGTCACCAAAACCAATCGGGATTCATCAATGAATACAACTTTCTGCCAGTCTGTGGCATACCGCGTTGCTCTGGCTTGTCACCACTGTAGATGAAGCCGTCGATGTTTCGGTGTTAAAGGCAGTACACGAAAAGGACGCTTGGATTGCAGATTAGCTTCTGCAAGCCGTCTGGAAATGGTTTTTGGCACAACAGGTACAACTACCACTTGACTGTATTGTGGAACGAGTCACTGTGGGGTCCATGAGCGCTTGTCTCATGATCCTTCGATCCTCTCGCTTTGTCGTCTTCCTGGTAGCTCCAGGCCCATTTCTGCGCACGTGGGTACCATTTCGTGTCCACTGCTCCCAACATGTTTTGATGGCACACCCAGAACGGATGACGTGGCGAGTAACACGGCGCATCGACCGGCCTGCAGTTTTCAAGCCAAAGATCATGCCCTTCTCAAACTCGCTTAACTGTGAGAAATGTTTCCTCACACGTCTACCTGGCATTTTTCGTTTACAAAAGTCCCTCTAGAGTCGAAATGAGTGCGTTACGTTTATGAATCTTTCACTATGTGCCGGTATATATAAGGCTCACTTACTGATTGTAGCGCCTTTGCAGCGTGTGTGGGCATGCGCATTAGTAGTACTACTACATAGTGCACTACATAGTACCAAACTTGGATCATTTGAATATCAAGTCTGACAGCTCTTATTTGCAAAGTTTCACGGTTGTACCTTTCTCCCTTCTTGGGGCGCTATTTTCAATGTCCCTGAGTGTACATAAGTACCAACTTGTGCAGTTTTTTAACACCACTATTTCTTAAAAAAAAAAAAAAAAAAAAAAACATATTTAGTTTAATGGCTGAAAACTGTTTAAAAGAATATGTATATAAATTTCTATTAAAAATTTCTGTTATCAAAAAGAGGTACAGGATGGCAGCTATGCTTATATATAATTTTTTGTTCTACATTTAAACTTTTTTTTTCCTTTTAAATTGCAGTTAATTAGCACATTCATCTTTGCCAAAATGCTAACATTTTAAAAATGAAGAATAATAATTATTAAAATGAAGAATATCTTCATAATACAAAATAAATGACACTATAACCCTTTAAGTGTTTACTTACAATTATTATTTAAAACTAAATATATAAGTATACTTGAAAGTTATTGATATAAGCTAATTTTAACTTCATGCTTGCACAAACGAAACTCTACGGACTGATTGAAAAATAAAATTTCATCCAGCTAATATCAATATATTTCCTGCTGATGTGTAATTATCCCGGTATTTCCAGATTAGGATATACTAAAGAATATGAAATATTACGATCAGTATATAAATGTAAGTTCTTACTGTAAGCTACGTCGATGGTGTAAGGCACGACAGCTTTTGGCCACAATCTGCTTTCGTTCCAGTAAGCATTCCTCTTGAGCCGAGGTCGTCGCAGAGGCTAAAATAAAAAAAAAAAAAAAAAAAAAAAAAAAACATATAACTTATGACATGCAACATGTATATGGAAAAAGAAATTAAAAATTTTTTGACTTTCATGAAAAGTAGAAAATATAATAAGGATTTTCAGCCCATAAAAGACTTTTACTTTCGATCTGCGACAAAAATGCTGCGAGCTTTACAGTGGGTTACCTTGAATAAAGTGTATGATACACATTCCCATATTACTGGATATAGTTATAGAGCGGAAAAAAAAAAGTTTAAAATATTATGTTTTATGTTTTGAGAAAGCAGTATCTATGCAATTTAGTACTTAATTCCTTGAAAATTTTAAAAAATTATACAGACACGACATTATTTCATTATGTAAAACATAAAAATCTGACATTGACAGATTTTAATTTAGTGCCAGAGGCCTACTGCTAAACTTGTTAATATCGACAAATTCTTCTTTAGTTAATTCGTGACGATCTAAATTCCATGATAAAGTTTTCATTAAATCAAACCAATGTCTTTCAGCTGCAGATATTGTAACAAATAACTTTGGAAGTCCAAACTGTCTTATAGCCGCAAAACAACGTTTTTTCTCTTTTTCCCAATGAGGGGGAGGTGTGCCTTGGGGGGGACTCATGCCAAAGGTGTGTCTTGGGGGGGGGGGACTCATGTCAAAGTTGTACCTTGGGGGGGGGGACTCATGTCAAAGTTGGGCCTTGGGGGGACTCATGTCAAAGTTGGGCCTTGGGGGGACTCATGTCAAAGTTGGGCCTTGGGGGGACTCATGTCAAAGTTGGGCCTTGGGGGGACTTCATTCAATAAATCCCCATTCAATAAACCGACTGAAATAGGCCCTTAGCACTATTAAGAGTATATTATAAAAATTCGACAACGCTGTACCGACTGAAATAGGGGTACCTTGGGGGGGACTCATGTCAAAGTTGGGCCTTGGGGGGACTTCATTCAATAAATCCCCATTCAATAAACCTACTGAAATAGGCCTCTAGCACTAATTAAGAGTGACCTATAAAAATTCGACAACTGTACCGACTGAAATAAACCTCTAGCACTAATAAAGTTGAATCAATTGTTTATTATTTGCATAAGAGAAATTTCTATTATAGTAAAAAATAATTAGGTTCACTCCCAGATTTGTATGGAAAGAAATGCGAAAATTTTAAAGATTTTAAATGCACCAGTTATAATGCACCAGTAACCATATATATAAATGCTACAATTAGCAATTTTCATAATACAGTCGTGTTAAGAAAGAGTTAGTAAAGGTCTGAAATATTAATTATTTTTTGGAACTCTAAAATTTAGGAAATTACACAAAAAATAGCCGGAAAATGTCCTTAAAGGGGACAGGGCTGTGCACTATTTGTTATGACGACATTATTTGGCACCAGTAGTGGATACCCATAAAAATACTATGTGTTAATACGAGATTTAAAAAATAGCACAATAAATGAATTTTGCCTACTTATTTTAGTCATATGAAAGCAAAAGTTAGAAGAAATCAGTTAAAAATAAGCAGAGAGCGAGCAAATAAAATTTAATTTCCTTATTCAAAGTGATAGGAAGAAAACGGCAAAATCACAAAAAATGCAAATTTTTTTAGTTAAACTAACATTATTTTAAAACTAATGGCTGGAATTGTTTTTCGTTAAAGGGTTTAACAGTAAAGGATTATAACTCCCTTGCTGAACATTGCTCGAATCTTCAGAATTTTAGGTAGCTTATTTTCCGAGTTTAAAATTAAAAGTATCCACTACTGGTACAGGGTCCACTGCTGGTACGCTTACCTTATTTCAATTTTACTTGCATTTACATGCTTACACACGTACATTTGCATACACGCAGTAAAATCGTGCACCGCTCTTAAATTATAAAATTCTTTTCTATATTTCTAAGGAAAGAAATAGTCGTGGTAAGCGAAAGTACTAAAATTTGTAGAAGACACACTTAGTTTTTGTCTTCATACATATGAACGCACGTACAAACACGTTCGCAGGCGTGTCTTAAATCATGTGCATCTATATACACTCATGTCCATAAATTAAGGAAATTCAGAATCACACGGAAATCGAACTTTAATGCAAAAATTTCACCTGTAGAAATATCACATACATCTTTAAGAATAATATGCAAATTATAGGAAGCTATCAGATGACGCCGATATGATGTTACAGTGACGAAAGAGTAAAAAGGGGGTAGATAAGGAATGGGAGAAAAGAAGGAAAATTGTTCACAAGTGTTCTGTATGCCGCTCAGTGCCACAACCGAATAGTTATGACACAGAGGACAAATGCAGATATTTTTTTACGTGGTAGAATTATCGGCGGACTAAAATGTAGGCGTACTCAGATAGAAGTATCGGGGGAACTTGGAATCCCCCAAATTGTCGTCTCTAGGTTTTGGCATCGATTCCAAAATGATGGAAATGCCAGTTGACATTACAGTACTGGTCGTCCCCGAGTTAGAATGCCGAATGCCGACCGGTATTTGACAGTAACTGCCAAAATGCGCTGATAAAACACAGCATTAGACCTGTCTCATCAGCTGTCTGCAGCCACGGGTACCACAGTTTCAAGGCAAACCGTGTATAGACGTTTGGGAGATATTGGTCTATATGCTCGCAGGTCTGTTAGATGTGTTCCGCTCGCGGCAATGCACTGTTGCCAGCGGTTGACTTGAAGTAGAGAACATGCAATGTGGACTACAGCACAGCGGGCTTGTGTGATGTTTTCCGATGAGTCCAGGTTTTGATTTCAGTATGATTCACGCCAGACTTTAATATGTAGAACGTCTGGTACCCGTTACCACCAAAACAACATCATTGAACGACACCGTTACTGTGGGGCAGGAGTGCTAGTTTGGGGGGGGGGGGAGGGAGATCATATTGGACACCAGAACAGATCTGCATTTCAAATTGGAACTATGACAGGTCAAATTTATCGAGACATCATTCAAGAATAACATGTACGTTTGTTTAGGGGTGCAATGGGCCCAGATTTTTTGTTTATGGATGACAATGCTCGTCCTTACCGTGCAAACATTGTACACGAATGCCTACAATCTGAAGCTATCACCCGTGTGAAATGGCCAGCATTCTCACCTGACTAGAATCCGATAGAGCATGTGTAGGACTTGTTTTTCTGACGAGTTGCAGCCCGTCAACCACCTCCTACATGTGTACCGGAACTTCGGAGAACATTGCTTACTGAGTGGAGTAATCTTCCCCAAGATCAGATCAATACTTTATTACTCAACATTCCTAGGCGTTTTATGGACTGTATTTCATCATCTTAGAGACATACAGTGTATTAACCATCATATCAACCATGTAATGTTAACTTTTTAATAGGGAGATATTTCTTGTAATTGCTTCAGGGAGAAAAATCGTAGTTTTTATAAATGGTATCCAACATAAAACGCCTTTTTTTGTTCTTGATCTTTTGTTTAATAAATGGGCTTTATGAATAAGTCATGTTCGTTTTGCTTCCGAACCTTTATTTGCTGCAGCTAGCAATATCCTTAATTTATGGACATGAGTGTAAATAAAGCAAAGAGTTTATCGGTGGAGCATATCCTGGCGGACCACTCCTATTTTTTGATTGGTCTAGATTTAACTACTTTGGTGATGAAAGTCGGCCATTTTTTTTTTTTTTTAGTAAAAACTGATGAATTTTTTAAAAAGATACTGCATAGGTGTTATACTTTTTAAAAAGAGCTCTAAAAACTGTTCATGTATTAGATTTAAAGATAATACGTTGTAAAATTTCACAACGCGATGTCATTCGATTGCTTTTTATATTAAAATAGGAATCTAATATTAAACAAAAAAAGTCTAATATTAAAGAATAATGAATAACGTTTTTAAAAATATATCAGTTTTGAAGTTCTAAGAACTGTAATTTTTAAATGACAGCGTACTTATTTCCCATACATAATCTACTAAATAAACCATATTTTTGTGGCGTCATGGTCACGTGACGTGGGGAAACAATGATTATACCCACAATATAAGGCGTGCTAAAAAGCAAGATCACTTTTTTTTTTAATGTAATGCCCACAGCAAGCCCACTTGGCAAAAAGATTAAGTAACATTTGAATAGGATATAATACCTAAGCAAGCACTGGAATGCACGCATAAAATTAAAATTAAAACTTTGCTTATACATTAAATACCACAGCAACAACTTTCTAGCCGAAGCATACAAGCAATATACTATATTCTTAAATAAATATATCAGAAAATTGTACAGGGTCTATATTAACACTTGCAATGGCTACAGATTATTTAACGCTTTTAATAACACAGTGGTCGCAATTATTAATATATATATATATATATATTTTTTTTTTTCTTGTTTAACTCTATTTTTTGTTGACATTCATTTATTGTTACAATCAGCTGAATATTAAAAAATATGAGGGCAATCCTCCTCTTTACATCTTCAAATTTTAAGAACATTCCATTAGGTGATGTATGAATTTATGCATACGTAATGCATAACTTATACGTAATGCATAACTTATGCATAACTCATACGTAATGCATAAATGCATAATTTGTACAAAAAATGGACATTAATAATCAAATTTTTGCTATAAGCAGCATTAATTAATTGTTAACATCTTTGGTAATTATAAATATCGACTATAACGAAGATGTTCTACTCCTTATATATACATTTTTTCTCTTTCAGATCACGTATAAAAGAACATTATACAGTGTTCTTCATTCACGATTTGCAAATCTTTTCAAGTTAAAATGACGCTTACTTTAAAAGTTATGTATTCATAAAATGAGTAAATTGAGAATATAAATGTTCGCAAATAAGCTTACCAGTAAAATAAAATGTAAATATGCAATCCGAATTTCAAATGATGTCGATGTTGATAACGAAGGATCTCGCTTCTGCGTAAACCGGAAAAATGTAATAATTTAAATTTTTTCACAAAATGGCAACATCAGTTCATTTCAAACTTTGTGGCATTACAAAATTCTAAATTTCATAAATAAAATAAAAATTTCTATATATATATATATATATATGCTTAACATTTTAATTTTTTAGGAATCTATAAATTCATTATATATTCCTATGAAAAAGATGTAACTTGTTCGCCTAAACAGCTGATATTCTTTTAGCCTCGAACCCAAAGAGGGAATATGGTCCATTTGTAAACAATTGTTGATTCATTCTTGAGAATCATTCACATAATACTACAGAGCATTGTTGCAAAACAAGTGCATGGTTTGTTGGTCGGGTTTTACTTCGCACCAGGGCTGTGCATCAGGCAATTTGCGACGGTCTGGGATTCCCTCCTAGAGGTGGTCTGGAGACACGCCATCACAATTTTGATTCTCTGCGGAAGCAAAACGAGTGCAAAACGAAGAAATATTTTATTTAATATAGTATAAAGAGCGGGAGACATAGGCAAGGGGTACCCGAAGTGAGGTTTAGAGCGATTTCAATGTAGGTATTTTTTTTTATATTGTTTAAGTTTTTATTTATAATGTGATATAAAAATAAATGGTGATTCAATTCTTTTGAAAATTCATTTAAATACAGTGACAAGCGAAGCGGCCGTAGCCTGCTAGTTAATAATAATACAGCGGCCGAGAAGTTTTGTCCTCTGAAGCTGGCAGACGGGAGATGCCGAGCTCGATCAAAGGTCACGTTCCTGTTTGGAGTTTACTGCGGTTTTCTCCAAAACATGCGTAAATAAAAGCTAGGACCCCTTCGAAAGTCTCTCCCCCACTGAGGGCAATGTCCCTCAGGCAGTCAATCGGCCTTAATTCGAACATCAGTCCAACGAATAGTAATAATAAAAAGAACGAAGTTTATAACTTTAGCATGGTCTTTCTCATTTGCAACTAAATTAACGAAAATCTTTGTGACCATAATGGAATTATCCAGTTTAACAAACTAAAAACTAATCATACTAATTTTTCCAAAGTCAGGTCGCAAAATTTGAACTTTCTTCAGCTGGCTATGAAATTTCCTCATAATAAGCCTAAATCTTGTCCTATCAATTAACTGCCCTCTGTCGCGTGGGATTTTATATCCGACAGATTTTTTTTTTTTTTTTTTTTTTTTATGCAGTAAGAAACGGGGGAGGCTCAACCTCTAGAGACAGGCTCTTTCAAAATTCACATTGTAATGTGACAACTGACATCAGATCCCTTTTTGGAGTTTAAAATTACTCCATAGTGGTGAGAGGCCAAAATACCATACATTGAAGGTACTTTTATAAATAAAAATCAGAATTACAACCAATTATAAGTATCAAAATAATATATCTTTTTACTTTCCGAACACATGTATGTAAGGAAAGTATTGTAATGATGACAAAAGTTCGACTTTAATATTTTGAGGTCCGCTAAATTTATATTTGTTATTTTACGATAATATGTGTGTGTATATATTTCAGTGAACACGATAGCATTTAAACGCTTTTTTCAAATGGGCTGAAAGTTGGTACGTATGTCATAGGTTACCTAATACGAAGTGTATAGATTGTGGTGAATCTAGCACTGACAGATTTTTACAAGGATGCGATTAAATATCTTTTATTACGATGTATTTATTGGGCTCAAGTTATGTGAAATGCAATAGCGTTAAATTACACAGTGTACTATTTAGAGAAAAATACTCAAATACCCGATTATAATTTCCTCTCTTACTTATTTAAGCAATCATTAATTACTTTTTTCAGACCTAAGTCCCCAAGAGTAAGCAGTCGGCCTTAAATCTTACAATACAACTTGATCTTAGGTCGCACTCGTCGTCGTAGTCATTCGTTGTTTTCAGAGAGTTTCTCCGAAAATCGTGTGAATGTGATCTAGGAACTCTTTATTCACAGAAGCAATCCACCTAAGCCTAGGACTTAGAACAATCAATGTGTCCTAATCCAAATATTAGCTACATCAACTGTATTTAAAACTCAAAATTAATAATTTTTGGTTACCTATAAGGCGTAAAAAACGAGATTGTGCCTAATTTTCTTGAAATTTATAAAATATTTGAAATATTTTTAAATAATGTGTATAAAACCAGATATAGGATTTTTCACATGTACTGAATGCTCATATCGAGATTTAGCATCTTTCCTGATTCATATCGTTTACTTTCACTGGATAAATTCTTGTTACTGTATAAACATGTTTTCACTCTCAAATACCGAGCATACCAAATACTAACACATTACGTAACACTCTTACGTTTTATCGTGCATCCCTCCCCACCTCTCCTCCGTTTGTGAGGTCATGTTACGCAAAAAAATCTCATTCATCAATAAAAATTGTCAAGAATGCCAAAACAGATGTTTTTATTTATTTCATCCTAAGTGATGCAATACTCGGTACTTTTACTTTCAACTGTTTTATTTATTATTTAGTTGAAGATTTGAGAGCAAAAATTACATGTTACGTATAAAAACTTTGAATATTAATTTTTTGCTGTTTACATTACACACATGCCAAATGTATCCTAAAATACCACAAAAGCACCCTACCTGGATTAAACGCCCCCTTACGATCAGTGTTAAACTCTATCAAACAGAGGATAGTTTTTTACGTTATTTCTTTCTTTTATAACTTTCTTTACATATAAACATTCATTTGTATTATATTAAACCAGACACTGATTATTTGAAAACGAAAACCGTAAGCTTCCTAAAATAAGCGGCAAATGTTTTAAAACAATTTGTTGGATGGGGAGGAGAGAGAGTTTTCCGAATTTTTTCGGTTAACTAAAAGTTTTCTGTATTTAATACTTTTTTTTTTTTTAAATCATTGAAACTTATATTGTTTTGAAATTATTTTTGCGCCACTTTTCTATAATTTTGCATGTTTTTACCGTTTATCTGCCTCCTCTTCAAATATATCTCGATTTTCCTTGAAGACTGCGGGGGCGCTTGAACGGTATTTAACAATATATATTAAACCAAGTCCATTAGATGATTCAAACCCAACTGAAACTGATTTGTGTTTTAGAAATTTGCTACAGAAGGATCTTTACCGAAATGTGCTTGTCATTTATATAATTTTAAAAAGATGCACAAAGGAATTTGGATACATTATAATTCATAGTACAAACTTGGGATGAAATACTCAATCATCCTATTACATTTTTTTCTATTTTATTTATTTTCTGAAATATTTTTTAACACGCTTTTATTAGCTTCACCTGTATGTTTTTATGTATATTTGTAACCGCTCTGGGAGCAAACAAAAAATCTATATTGTAAAAAAAGACTTTCCCTACGTGAACGCCGTGGCGTTGAGGTATAGCTCCGCGCTACGAACCTAAAGGTCTAGCGTTCGATCCCAGTCAGGGAGATTTTTAAAAATGTTTTTTTGTTTAATTCTAAATTATTTTAATGAAAGATTTAAATGTCTGTAAATATTATGGTGTGTCACTCACACGATTTTCTCTTACCCTGCATTTTAATACTAAGATAGATATTTTGTGCTTTTTAGTTCACATTTCTATAAAAACGTGTTCTTTATTTTTTTAAAACTATAATATTATTATTGATTTTAAATTGCATTATTAGGAAATTTTTAAGAGCTGGATTTTAAATGTTGAAAAATCTTTAACGTTTAGACTTTATTATATAAAAACTTATTCACTCAACCAAGTTATTACTTTCTAAGACAAAAAAACACATTTTTTTCTTTTCTGCAGGCATAAATTTTTTATAGACATTATAAATTCCAGGTACTGTAAAAGTAGCCTGACTGTAGGAACTGTAATGATATTTGCGTTTTTTTTTTTTTTTTTTTTTTTTTCTTAAATGCAAAGTTTCGAGAAAATCGTATAAAACCGAACTTTGACAGCTGTGAAACTTTCTCATTAGGAAACTAATCAGTTCTAAATTGAGACGAAACATGATTTTAAAATAAATCAAAGACACCAATACAATTTCCAAAAACACTAGAAAACAGATTTTAACGAATTTCCCACATAAAACGAACAAAAATGCATTGAGTGTTTTTATACAATTTCAGGGTGCTTAAAATTTTTTTTATTAAAAAAGATTTGTCCCCCTCCAATTTTCGTGAACTTTAATTTTTGGATTATATAGGCTCATCACGTATAACAGTTACAGCTGTATTGCACCTTTGTTTCACATGCAAGTGATCTACAGATACATTTTTATTTATTTATTGAATTTCTAGAACATATGGAAAAAAAAAGAGTAAAATTAGAAATTTACTTTGATAAATTGTATGTATATAACCTTGAACAGATGGTACTGGACGTTCTGTAACATTTTGCTTTCACTTTAGACCACGAAGGTTCTCTCCCTATGGGTTCGTAAATATTGTTATTTCTTTGGCGTAAACACTTTTTTTTAATAAAAAAAATCTCTCCTAAGTTCTGAACAAATCGATGTTTTAAACATTGTCTTTTTAACTTGCGGTCGTCTCGCTTGGACGAAAATCATAGCCGCCTAGAACCAAATTAAACAGCCAAAACTTTTATAGCTTGCTAAAAATCATGTCACCAATGATTCTTTAACATCATAATTATTTTGACATCTCGCGTATTGCATATAAGTTTTGGCTTTTTATTCTAAAATTAATACCATTTGAGGTATCGTTCATTATTTTTGCCATTTTTGAAATATTTCTCAAAATGACAATTTTCCTAGCAACTGCTTTTTTTCTTTTTTGGAATACTTGACTCAATTCTAAATTTTATATGTAGGACAAGGTAATAAAACCTATTCAAAAATTTGCTTTTTTAATGATAAATCTGGTGGTCGCAGAAAGAAAAAAAAGTTCCGATCCGGTTGTCGCCTTTTTTTTTCTTTTTCTTTTGGGGGGGGGGGGGTTCACTTAGTGTATTTGATATAACCTTTTAATGGAAATAAAAGCTACTTTTGCTTTCCTAAAAATGACCACTTCGCTGTTGGGCCTAAACAACACTTCTTGTTTATAGGACCTTCTGGTGAACTTTTCCCAGTAAACATCATCAAAGAAAAGTGAAATAGCATGTTGGGAGAAAAAAAATTAACTTGAGGAGGCACAAACTTTTTTAGTAGAAGTCTTAATGATTAGAAATCATACGTTTCATAGAAGAATGATGAGGTAGCTTTTGGGGCAAACTTGGTCAGTAAGTGTTTGTAATTTATTATTGCCGTGTACAGTAACGCTAGGGTGTATGCGGGTCATACAGTTCTTTGAACTTTTAAAGGGAATGGGGCTTATTATTGTCTTGTTTTATCTCAAACGATATCTAAGTGATCGATTAGAAAGCTGTTACTTTCTCTGGAAATATTTTGATACATTAAATATATTTGATGTCCTATTCTGTGTTGCCATTTATTTTGATATGGCATTTTCATAGCCATTAAATCTTCGTATCGGGCTTGATTGCTCCTACATATTGTTTTTACTATAGTCCTCTCTTTTACTACTTTGATTGAAGGGTCTTCTCTCCCCCCCCCCTCCCTGAGAATCTGCATTTTTATCTATTTATTTTATTTATTTATTTATTTATTATTATTTTTTTGTGTGTGTGTGTCTGAGTGTGTGTGTTTTTGAATAATTTTTTCGTATACTTTTTTTTTTTTTTGTGTGTGTGTGTGTGTGTGTAATTTCTCGACGCAAGGTTTACACATTTTCGGAAATCTAAATATTACATCTATTTTTTGTAGACTTGGAGAAAGATAGGTTGTCTGCATTTTATTATTTAAATTTTTATTCCTTTATGGTTGTTTAAAATCTTCTTTAATACCTATATTTTACGATTTATTCTATCATACCCTTCCACATAGGCATTATTTATTGTTAATTGATTGTTATCGGCTTTTTCACATCTTGAATTTATTATTTATTATCACTTTCTCTGGTATGCTTCAGAAGGTTTTATTGATAAGAAAATTGACTCTTATTTCAGATAACTCTTAATGCCATTTTTTAATTACTTGAAAGGGATGCATTCATTTTCTGTCATTTTAGATTAGATTCAGGTCATATAAATTGTGTTTGCGTGTCTGTATACTGTATATATACATATATACTCTATATATGTATATAAATTTTGGCTTTGATATGTTTTTCCAAATAGATTAGATTTATTTAGAGTTAAAAAGGGTCTTTTTCGAAAACATTTTCACATTTCAATATCAATAAATAAATATACTTTTTTTTTTTTTTAACTAGTACTTAAAAAAAAAAAAAGACAAGAAAACGAAAAAGAAGAGGTTTCTATGAATTTGGGGCTTAGTACCATAGCTCCAATTTCATACCCGAATAACTTGGTACACAAAAAATTTTAATTTTAAGTATTATTGGTGATTGTTACTGACTAAAGAAAAAGGATTTCACATAATATTGTAGCCTATTTTCCCTATTTACATTAAAAATCATTGATTTTATTTCTATATGGTTCGAATTTGAATCAGTCCTAGTACATTACTTTTATTTCAAGAATGACATTCGATTTATATCATGCGAGTCGGGATCAAGTTCATCAAACTTAAAAAAAAAAAAAAAAAAATCTGCTAATTATTTTAAAGGAAACTTTTTAAGTTAATATCAAATAAAAAATATTTTTTGATCATAAACTTCTGAAAAATAAAATGTTTTAGAATAGTGAAATGTTTCTAATAAATGATCGGCAACAAAATACAGTATTAATTTAATTTTGTTTCTTATTTAATCAGTTAGCCTCGATTATATTTTTTAATTCAGGTCAGATTATATATATTGTCGCATAGAGATGTGATTGGGTTTACATAAATGGCTGAAAATACTATTTTCTTCTATATAAAAAGGAAAAGTAACAAAGGATGGAGTTCTAGACAAATCGCGTGAGTGTGTCCCGTATTATGGAGAAAGCTGTCACCCTTCTTTATTCCAGATTACGAGTAAAATGCTTTTTATGTTGTATTTTTAAGGGACCCTTGCCCATATACAGGCGAAAGTCACAATTACCCCGTACCGCTAGACCGACAAGTGTGAAGAGGAATCGAACCCGGCAATTCCCGTTTTCCTACTTTAAGAGCAAAATCACTCAGCTGCCAATCATGACCCATCCCGTAAACAAATATACATGTTACAGAAGATTACTGCAAATTTTCATTTTAAATTTTCAATACACGGAATTCACTACAAAAATTTGTCTTTTTTTTTTTTTTTTTTTTTTTTTTTTTCACAGGTTATATTGAAGAAATACCTCATTATTTAAGGTTGATAAATATAATTATAAAGCATTTTTGCAAAAAAGTAGTTTTTTATTATTATTTAGCAGTATCAATCTGACATCACACTTTACACTGTAAAAAAAATAACGGTTCTTTCTAACAGCAGAACGTGCTGGCGATATGAGTGCCAGCACATTCTGCTGTTAGAAAGAACTAATTTTCAGCAGAAACAACTGTAAAAGAATCTCTCTTTACAGGTGTTTCCGCTGTAAATTGCCTTACTTAACAGCAGAATGTGCTGGCAATAGGGGTGCCAGCACATTCTGCTGTAAAAACTACCGTTATTTTTTACAGTGTATGCACAATGCACATGTAACGTAAGCATAGATTTTGTTAAAACTCATATATACAAACAACAGAAACTTTTCTTCAGATCCCAAATTTTCAAGATTAATCATTATAACATACTTCATTACAAATGAATGCTACATTTTACTTTGCTTCATACATCATTATACTAGGCGAGTCGTATTAATCCTGGACGATAGGACCCATGCCCCAGCCCACCCGGTTCCCGCTGTTCAATGTATTTTTCTAGTCAACTTTGTCCCCTTATTACTTCCGGTGTGAATTTTTTTTTTTTTTTTAACACACTTGACATTGTGAGTTTTTTTGCTTTTCTTTCCATGCTATTCCTATGGGGGTTTTAGCCTTTTTTCCCCTCTTTTTCTACATTCTAAAGTGGCGGTGTACAAATGAATGAGCAAAGAAAAATATTGTGAATTATCAATTATAGTTTAAAATAATTACAGCTTTTCTTAAAAAAAAAAAAAAAAAACAACTATTCAAAACTTATATTTTTTACATAAATTTTCCTTCCACAAAATTAAAAATATTACCTTTATATTTTCGAATATTAAATTATAAATATATATGTATGTGTGGGGGGGGGGGGGGGAAGAGAAAGAGAAATCACTTGAAGTTCCGAATTTTTTTTTTTTTTATCATTCAGTATTTATTCTGGAGTTCCAAAGAGATTCACAACAAATGCTTAGAAAATACTGTGTTCACAAACCAGTGTTGGGCATAATTGATTAAAAAGTAATTGAATTACAATTGAATTACAATTAAATTACAATTTTATACACATATATATATGTGTGTGTGTGTATTTGTCAATCGATTAACAAGTAACTGATTACAAATAAATTGAATTGTTACAAATAAATTGAATAAGTAATTCAATTTATTTGTAATCAATTACTTGCTAATTGATTGACAGTAAAATAATTATAATTGTAATTCAATTATTTTTTAATCAATTATGTCCAACACTGTCAGAAACACACGATTTAAATGGGAACCTGACCTACCATTTTTCATAAAAAAGCATAAATCTGTTAACAATATATAAAATAAAACTTAATTATGTGAGAAATGCCGAATTGTTAATCAGCCAGAGTGGCTCAGTGGTAGAGCATCCGCACGGTGAGCGTAGTGCCGGGTTCGATTCTCAGCTCTGTCCTTTTTCACATGGTTGGAATAAAAATTCAACCTTAATTATTCGAGCTCGTAAACAAATATCCATGGTTCATGAATGTCATTTTTAATTAATTATAAAATTTTGACTAAATTAAACGCACCGTTACGCAAGCTCGGTCATTAAAGCGTACAAAAATTCATATTGCTTTAAAAGTATGAAAAATTAATAAAGGGAAATTGTAACGAAACACCTACCAAACTACCTAAACAGAATAGCAGTAAAAACATATGTAGTCATGCTATGAAATAATTTAATTATTACGAAAAAAAATTTCCTTTAAATTTTGTATGCTAATTTTTACTTTCTATTCATTCAGGTCCCACTGGCAAGTCCAGTCGTATTGTTTTTTTCGGTGATTTTCTCTGAAATTTACTTGAATAGGTAGCACGTCTTAGAAAGACCACCCAATGACAATACTCCAGCCAGACATCGTCATCTCGCATAATTTCTACTTTAAAAAATCTTATCATTTGTTATGACGTCCAAGGTTGCACCGCATTGTTTAAGATTTCGAATGCATTCCAACCAGATTATTCAAATTTATTTAATAAGATTAAAGCTAATCTGAACGTTTTAACCTGTATGAAAATTTATATTTTATTAAAATATTGTCTGCCTTTTTAACCACACTCAATAGGATTTATAGTTTTTAATTCACGAAAACAGAGTATGAAATGTGTATGTTATTTTAGCAAATATTATAATTTTGCACTAAGAAAAACATGATTATTTTACATATGAGGTCAGATACTTCATATTTAAACAACATAAAAAATAATTTTTACTTAATACATTTTATAAAAATATTATTTTTCTTTTCTGAAATTGCCAATTTAATTACTCTCAGTTTAAAATATATAGTAATATATGTCTTGTATTAAATGATAGAACCAAATAATGATATATAATTTACATATAAGGTGCCGACCTTCCTGAATTATTTCATACCATTATTTCTCGAAAGTTATCTTCATCTTATTTAATCACAGAATTTTCGATGGTAAATAATGACAATATATCCATAAAAAATTATTGGTATGAAATAATCACCTGTGTTTTTATTATTAGGCCATGAGAGTGTTAGGTAAAAATACAATAAACAATTAGCAATTTTAAAAAGTTATAACAATAAAAAATATTATAAACTTTTGATATAAAAAGTTATAATTAATATTATAATTAAGTAATAATTTTAACAACTTAGTACTAAAATATATAAATTGCTGTTTCTTTTTCCAGCAATCAAATTTACATTTGTAGTTTTTTTTTTTTTTTTTTTTTTTTTTACTTCGTTTTATTCTAGTAAAAAATAAATCATTTTTAGGTATAGTTAACTATAATCATGCTACAATGTAATTATAAGTAATTAATCAGTGGATATAAAACTAAATTTTTTCATAGTTGCATGCCTGTACAAATTTTTCCGTTTCTGATTTAAAAATACATACTATTTAAGTAAGTCTACATATTTTTATGTAACATATGATTAAAAATGAAATAAATGTTTAGTTCATTTAAAAAAATATATTCAAAATATTATTTTATTACTTCTTATAATCGTTATGACTGAATTTCTAGTTTTAACATGCAATAAATGCTTTACTTTCTATAAATCGGCATTTCGGATGCAAAGAATTCAAACAATGTTTACACTTTTACATAATCAGAATAAAAATATGTAAAATATTAAAGGGACTACAAATGGGAAGATGAAAATTTTTCGATCAACTTTCAGAATTTTTTTTTTTTAAAAGAATGATTGCATGAACAACCTTTATTATTATTATCATCATCATCATTAACTAGTATGACATTACTCTATTGATTAAAAATATTATTTTGGTTTACTTTAACCCTTTCAGGGGCGGTGGCTAGAGGGTCTATCCACCTACTTTAGAAATTTTTCTCTAAGTGTGCAGTGGCTACTTTTTTTATCCACTTTTATGAAAAGTTAATGTGTACTTCTAAAATTGAAATAGAGATGGCAGAACTACAGTAACTTTAAGCAGGATGTGCCTGTGACTTTTTTTAAATGGACAAGTTACGGGAAAATTTTTTGAAGTTTCTTTTATATATTTTTATGAAAAATAATTTTTTATTCAAAAGTATTTGGTAGTGTAAATATACTGTAATGCACCTTTTAAATACAACAGATTTACATATTATCTTAGATCATTAATTTTAGTTTGATTTTTAGGAGCATCTTTTAGGTGGATAGACACAGTGGCTAGAACGCCTAGCTACCACCCACAAAAAAATCCCCACATGCTGAATTTTTTTCTTCATCAAATATGACTTGTAGGGGATTTTTACTTTATGATATATATATATTTAAAAGGAAATTCAATCATTTTTACTTAGTGCCCCTGAAAGGGTTAAAATAGAAAAATAACTTATTGCAGATAACTTTTTATTTCAAGGGTACTTTCTCACTGCGTGAATGATATTTTCAAAAGTATTTGAGATAGGAACTTAAAATTGTTTTCACCCATACCTTTTGAGATAATGAATAAAATGAACTAAAAATAAGAAGTTCTGTTCTATGAAAAAAAATTATATTATGATTATGAAAAATTTTAATAATAATTTCATATTTCAAACCTAATTGTTAATTAAACTCCATATTATTAAGATAATGAAAACCTTTTAGTTCAGATTCTTAATTTGAATGTTTTGTTTCAGTTAACGTAAAAATTAAAAGGATAAAGTAAATTGTAATTGAGATGTCCTGCGCACAGGGAGAAAAGCCCCCTTAAAATAATATACAACAAATTTTTTTTTTTTTTTTTTTTTTTTTTAATTTTCTATTTTAAAACAAACCAAAATAATATTTTTAATCAATAGAGTAATGTCATACTAGTTAACACACACGCACACACACACACAAAAAAAAGTTTGTGCATGTATTCATTTTTTTTTTTTTTTTTTTTAATTCTGAAATTTGATCTAAAATTTCTCCTTTTTCTCATTTTTAAAAGTACAGCTCCCTTAAATAACATCAAAATGAATTATTATTTAAAACATTTCTTGTCATTAATTGCATATATATATATATATATATATATATATATATATATATATATATAGCTATATTTTGAATTTTCAATCTAATAATGAATTAAGATGCATAGAGAGATTTTTTTATTTACAACAAAAACATTGTCATTATTAAAAATAAACAATACGTACCTTTGCGTACAAGTGGATGCTTATAAAGATGAGAACAACAACGAATGTTAAGTAGCTTTTCATTTTTCATGACTTAATAAGAAATGAAAGAAATGATAAAACGTATAATTACAACCTGCTAATAATGTACGTCTTTTCAGTCCTTGGTGTGTCATGTGCGCTCATATGTTAAGAAGATAATCTTTCACTTTTCTTTTGAGAATTTAATAACAAATGCCCGGCAGTACTCTAAGATTTAATTTGCTTTTCTTTAAAGAAAATTTTAAAATGAGATTTGTCAAAAATCTTTAAAAGGACTTCTGACCTTTAAATTTGTTTGTATAAAAATCTGAATTCACTCCTTCAAAACAAGAAGTAGGATTACGTGATATAAATATTAATGGATCTTCTTCATTTTAATAATGTATATTCCTGGTGGAAATGTATTTATTCACTTCTCACAATAACAAGTAGGAAACTTTATTTTTTGTTAGATGACGAAATGTAAAATAGGTTAATCCAAACAAGTAATTCTTCACTGTACAATTATTCAAAATTTCGACTTTGGATTTACAAACAAATACATCCGATACATATTCCTTAAATTATATCATAAACGAGAAATTTAAATATTTTATGAAGAAAATATACACAAATGAATAAAAAAAAAAAATATTTTATCAGTTTAAAATCTAGATATATTGTTGATAGCAAATACGATTTTCCAGGCATTCTTTCTCATGCTCGTAAATTTAATGCTCTTCGGTTACCATCATTATTCATATTTCACTTTGACGACATGAATGTCGCTATACTTTTTCTCTTAATTATTCACTAAACAGGGGTACTTCCAGTACGTTTACATTCTTTGTAAGACTAAGCCTGACCACAGTCATGAGTCCTGACCCTCACAGTGACCGTGAATGAAATGCTTTTCAAAGAGCCTCATTTGAAAAATCCGAAACCCTTCTTTGCCCCTCGATATCGTAACATTTCCGATAATAAAGCCTTCTTTTTTCTTTATATTTAGGCATGAAATTAGATCTGATGGTGATAGCTAAAGAACTAGCGGTCCTATCGAGCCGGAAATTGAAAGAGAGAAGGATAAATATCTCCATTACGTAATTCGTACGATGATGGAAATCGTATCCATTTTGAGGCGTTGTGGGGTTAAATTCTTTCTTTAACGAAAGAATTTATTGAAACGGAGCTCTTCTTTCATCAACTACTCTCAGAGATATCTTTTTATCAAGTTCATTTTCAAGGGTTGTATTTATAAATATTCTTAGGTTTTTTTTTTTTTTTTTTTTTTCCATCGATGTATGTATATATTTTTTTTAATATTCCGAGAAATGTTTTAGCAAAAATTTTATTTTTCTCTGGCATAATTTTTTTTTTTCTATACACGTAATGAATTTTGACTGCCTGTATTCCTGATAGTAGAATTTCCTTTGAATGTTTTCATTATTCCTGTATAAAACGGAAAAATACTACGAATAAGAAATTTTTTTTCGCTATTTCTGTGTGTGTGTTTTTTTTTTTTTTTTTTTTTTTTTAATTATTATTTATTATTTTTAATCGTTTATAGTTGTCCCATCAGTAGCCGAGTGGTACTGCGCTCAAAACTGGAAGATGGGAAGTGCCAGGTTTGAGTTTTGACCCCAGGCCACGTTCATCGACCTAACCATTTTCCGTGGTTTTCTCCGAAATTCGCGTAAATACAGGCTATGACCCCTTAGAACTTACCACTTTATGGAAAGCACTCCACATATAGGCCTCGGACCTTATTGTTGTCAATCAGTCTTAAGCCATACAACCAATCGTTTATAGATACTTGCATTTTTTTTTTTTTTTTTTTTTTTTTTTTTTTTTTTCAATTTTATCTCCTTTTACCACTCTGCATCTCAAGGAAAAGAAAGAAACCTTGTTTCACTTGATTTAATGAAAGATTTTTGTTTTAGGAGAGGAAAGATACAATTCTAAAGTAAAAATGCCCGAGAATTTCCTGTTTAAAGAAACAACATTTCAAGTTTATTTGTTAGATTGATTCTATTTTGAAATCTTCTGCTACTTCATTTTATCTGGTGACATTTTATCTAGAAAACCTGTTGACTAAAAGACTAAGTGACTAAAGTTTAATTTGGTTTCCTATCCAAATGCGTTTCATGATTTAATTTAAGGCAAAAAAAAAAATATATATATATTTGTATACGCGAATAATCCATACGGTATTTTTGAATGCATCACTCTACTTTGTGTATAATGCATTTAAATATCGAATTTTCAGATTCTTGTAACTTGTTAATCCTTAATTAACTCATTTATAATGTGCCAGGGGTTAGATTTAACAAACTGATCTGTGGAAATAAACGAATGTCTTTAATATGGATATATTCATTGCATTTTCTGATTAACCTTTAACTACACGCGCGTATTATTTTAGCACAAGTACACGCGTGGTGTATTTTGTACACCCCCAAAATATCAAATAAACCCTAACAACACACTTGTCCACTGAACATCCTGAGGATGCCGTTTGGAGAAGATGTGTTGTTAGAGAAAATAAATTAAATAAGAACAAATATGTATGCTACAGTTGGCAGCAAAAGTATCCGAGCACTAGTCTAAAGAAAGTACACATACTGCTTTGTTAAATAAATCCTTGTCGATCCATATTCCTAGTCAATCTAAGAACATGATTCGACAAGGATTTATTTCATAAAACTGTTTTAAGTGTACTTTTTTGATATAAGAATTATTGGCTAGTGCTCGGATACTTTTGCTGCCGACTGTATAAGTTTTAATTATCAAAACTTTTTATAAAAACCTATGAAAAATCTTCGAATAAATACTTCAATGATAGGTTAGATGTGCACGCAGCGTGGGGAGGGGGATCCCAAAGTCATTTATATTCTGTTTACTATAAATAGTGTATTTTTTACACCAGCGCGTGTAGTTAAGGGTTAAACCCGATTTTAGTTTTTTTTTTTCCCTTACAAGTACAGGGTGACGGCTGTCGGAAGTACTTCCCTGATTCTTCACCTAATGCATTTATATTAGAGTTGCACCAAACAGTTTTTTTTTTTTTTTATTTTATTTTTTTTTTTGTCGAATACCGAATATTCGGTCAAATTTTCAGCCGAATATTCGGTATTCGGCCAAATACTTAAATTTCGATTTTTTGAGTCTTTTTTCCCACCCAGAATAGTTTATTTTAACTTTATTGCATATAAAAAAATACAATGTGCATTAAAAATATCAGCAAAATATCTAAGCATAAAAAAAAAAAAAACTGTCAAAATAGAAATAAAATATATATCGTATTAAAAAAAAAAAAAAAAAAAAAAATTCATTGCTTTCCCTTTTTTTCGGTAAAATTTTGAACTCTAGTAAATAAACTAAAAAGTCCAAATACATTAAACAAGAATAAATAAAAAAATTTCCTTTCTTTGAATTTTTATAAACTAATCTCATTTACATCCAGGCATATATGAATGTAAACAGAAAGTTGTTAGAGGGAGAACAAGAGCCTAAGAATCATGTTCTTAGATTGACTAGGAATATGGATCGACAAGGATTTATTTAACAAAGCAGTATGTGTACTTTCTTTAGACTAGTGCTCGGATACTTTTGCTACCAACTGTAGCATACATATTTGTTCTTATTTAATTTATTTTCTCTAACAACACATCTTCTCCAAAAGGCATCCTCAGCAATATTTATTTACAATCAGCGAAAGCATTGTAATATCATTGGGCATTGATTGAATCAAAATAAAAATGTGAATAAAAAAACCCTTCTAGTTTAGCTTTTATTTTGAGAGAACTGAAATTCTGTTCATTCTATCTCTCGTAACGTTTTAAATGTACATGATATTTGGTTGGGGTTTTCCTATAAGTTGCTCAATACCTTTGGATATTAAGTTATACAAATGAAATTTTTATAAAGCTTGCGCATGCGTAGTTAAAAAATTATTTAGTAAAAGCGCTCGTATTTCGTAATATATTTAACATTTTTGCATTCTGATTACTGTATGCTGTGACTAGTGTAATTTAGTGCAAAGTAATTTTCTGGAAATATGGCGTATGCCATATTTCCAGAAAAATGGCTTTGCACTCAGTCTAATAACGTACTTTTTATAATTAAAAAAGTGGAAACTGTTTCTGCAATTTTTTAAATAAAACCGTTATATCTTCATGAATATAAGTGGTAGCCTCATAAAATTGTATACAGATAATGAGAAATGTCCTCATTATCACATGCTGCAGCCAAAACACATTTAAAGGTGATTTTTGACCTTTTACAAGGTGATCCGAAATATTTTGATTTTTGTTTAATTTTTTACTGGTCCTCTTTTCCTTTTCATGATACAATTTTTTCTGAAAAGTATGGGGTATAACACGTTCTTTACACTACCAAAGTTTCAAAAGGATTCCTAAAGAACTTTTAAAGGCATTTGACAAAACGTAAAAAAGTGAAAGTGTTCACCTTATATCGTCAGCCATCAGCAGTTCAAACTCCTCTCTAGTAAGCAGTTTCACTAATAATTTAAAATAATAAGACAGTAGTAACTACTTTTTTAATGTAATGAGTCATAAAAACTGTTTTTTTTTTGTTTTTTTTTTTCAAACTGAATTTCACTTGTAACCATTCAACGCATGTGAAAAATTTTGTAGTCCTGTAAGGATGATAGCTCCAATATATGTATATATATATATATACACATCTGTGATCGCCAAAGAAATATTTCTTTTCTCCTTTTCTGAATAGAAAGCATGTACCTTAAAACCTAAATAACATTATTTTATAACTGTATAAATTATTCATACTCTGACAGTCTAGTAATTAATAGCGCATAACGACTTATTCTCTTAACGCCCTGCAGTGTGTTATAAAAACTTTAAATTCTTCCATATTGTGTAAATATATAAAACATTGGATGTATTATGTAGTTTCAAATGCTTTATAATTGCTCATACTTGAAAATGTCGCTTAAATTTACATTCTTTTCCCTATTCTTTCGTAAATTTTAGCATTTTAGAGCTAGTTTCATACACAATATCATGTAATTGTATTCATGCACAAATACAGGGCGATTATAAAGTTACGATTTCAAAACGCTATAATTTTAAAACTAACCATCAGAGTCATTTGGTATTTTACCAGAGCAATCGTGAGGCAATGAAATTTTCTTTGGGAAAAGAAAAAGGTATTTATAAAATGTTCCTATAGAGGGCGCTGTCAAGGTAATCTCCAAAGAAACGCCTAAATAGATTCATTACACACAGGAATGTTGTTAGCAATAGAATAGAATAACAGGAAACAATGGACTTTAAGGGTTTACGACAACTGCTTTAGCAAAAAAAAAAAAAAAGACAAGAATACGTGTTTACAGCAGAAACAGTGATAGTGACAAGTGAAAAAGAGGAGCTTCATGAAACAAACATCTTACGAATGATTAACGGTACATTTTGGAACTTCTTTTTTTTCTCCTTTGCCAAACAAAATTCCATTTCCTAACAAATGTCTGGTAAAATGTCAAGTCATTCTCAACAGTAGTTTTAAAATGATAGCGTTTTGAAATCGTAACTTTAATTGAAATCACCCTGTACATTCACTCCTGATAAATCAAAAGAAGAAAGACCGTGCATATAAGTGAAAACGACTAAAGGTATTTCATTATTCAGTAAAAATAGCCAAAGGACATGCGTAATTGAGAAGCACCCTGCCACAAGCCTTAAAAGGTCGTTTTACGAACTCATTAATAATTTAACTATCCTTCCCTGAAAATGCATTTAGGTTCCATTGCTCCCGAGTCTTTGTCTTAAAATAGACTACACAAATACCAATTATTGGCATTTTGTGTGTATTTTTTGCGTGTCTGAAAGCAATAAAAACAAGACTAGTATATAAAAGGGGAGCCATTTGCTCTTTTTTAAAGCTTCTGTCTGGCAAAACACGCTGGTATACTATTAGCTGTGAAAAAAAGTTGCTAAATATTTGAAAAAGTAAGAGAAGCGTATCAATTATGATTGTTAATTGTTTAAGTAAACATGCATTTTTCTAGGAATTCCTTTGTTTGTTGAATCAATCTTGTTAAAAAACATCATCACATGTTGTCATCTTGTTAAAAAATCGAAGGACTCTAACTTTATTGTTCCCAATATTAATAGTCGATAGTCGAATGTTAGAGGAATTATTAATTGGATCAATGCAACGTATTCTGAAAAATGTTTACACGTGTAACTTTGTGGTGAATAAAATCATAGACAAAATGTTACTCTGCCTCAAAGTTGGCTAAAATAAATTTTCTCAAATGGTATGTCATTCTGTTAAGATCATAATATGTGAAATATTATATAATAGCGTACTGTGAGGCACCGGCTCTATCTCTTTTTCATTATCAGCTTTCATGTTAGTAAAATGTTTATAATTCAGCTCTGATTTTATTCCCACGTCATTACTATTCTACTATTTTTTTTTTTTTTTTTTTTTTTTTTTTTTACTAATATACTTCATCTATTGTTTCTAAAGTGACAACACTACATGATGAGTTTCAAATTCCTATTTTTTTTATATGAATAGTTGGACTACTGTAAAGAAAAAGTGATGCTAATTAATTCCAAAAATTTAATATAACTGCTGTGAAATTAGGACGTAACAGTGTCAAACCGAAAAGCTTTGGGCCCCTGGGAAATAAAAAAATACTAGAATAGTATAAATAATTGTGAAATAGGAAAATTTTCTGTTTGGAAATACTTAGAAGGGCATTTAAAAAATTCAATAGATTAAATTCACTAGGTTTTTAAATATATCAGGAAAACAGGCATTCTAAGGTGCAGTTTATTTATTTATTTATTTATTTTTAATATTTTAAAAATATTAAACATCAGCAGTGACCCTACAAAAAATTGTAATTTCAAAGTTATTACGGAGTGGAAGGGGAGCCGGGAGTCCAAAAAAGCAATCATCTTGACGAGTTACATGCTGAAGATGAAGTGTTGCTCCGATTCTCCGTTAATTTCGCCAATGCTACAATCGAAGCTAAATTCAAAATAATAGTGAAAAAATGGTTGCAATTATGTTACGTATAAACACATTCAATTTTTAAATCAAACGGTTTTAGTTAATGCCAAGCTTCACCAAAATATGATTTCGTGAGAAGACGGAAACAGTGATGCCAGATTGAGGATTTTGTCCCCATTTTGGGGATTTTTGAGGCTTCTGGGGAATATTTTGGGGACCAAATGTTTGTGGGGACTTTTTTGGGGAATTCTAAAATTTTTGGGGACAAATCTTTATTGTTATTTGGGGATTTCTTTTGAAAAATAGCCTTTATTTGGAAAAAAAATCTGAGCTTAAATCAGAAAATTCTGCTTGATTTTTTTTTTTTTTTTTTTTTCCTTGAAAAAAATTCGGATTTTTTCGAAAAAAAAAAAAAAAAAAAACCCTGATTTGGGGAAATTTGAAGACCTGTTTGGGGAAATAATTTTCGACCATCTGGGATCACTGGACGGAGGTTTTTAGCAAATTAATGTACGATATTGTGAGGCTAAGAATGCACACGTGGCGGCGAACTGCATTTATTTGCAGGATGAAAGTGAATTATCAGAAAGATATAAGATGCTATTGTAAATCTGCATTACGTTAAAGAAAGAAGAATAGATGATCAAAAATTTCGATAGAGTTGCAATTAGCAAAAGATACATATGTGGGAAGGGTGAGGATATAAAAATTTAAAGAACTCACTGTATGTACATTTAAGTTGTAATTTAATGAATTAAATTAAAATGGTTTTTCATACGATTATATATATTTTTAGAATATGTGATAATTGACATCACAATAATATCGATAGAAACTTAAAATATATATGTTTTGAAATAAATGAATGCAAACATCTCGTTCATGTGATCAATCTGGTATTTTCTTTAATTTGACGTCCTAAAACCCCTTTATGGATCCTCATCTTTTGAAGATCTTCTACAGATGAGCGTGTATCTCTGTAATTCTGTGGAAAAAATGTTTCCTACTAAGCAAGGTTTAAATCGTGGTCACTTGGTTTAAATCTTTATTTTTTTCACTGTACTTTTCCCAAATTACAAACATATTTTACGTTCACATTTTGCAAGCTCTTTAATTTTCGTTCGCAAGAAAATTCGCAGACTTACAAATTTGAAACCTCTCTTCGGCAAAAATTGTGCTCTTTACGACAAACGAAAAATATTTGTTCTTTGATTTCTTGAAAATAGAGTAGAAAATCGAATCTTGAGTTTTTATATTTTTCGACAGCTTGAGAATGATGTATACGAAAGATAATTACGCTATTACAATGTATGCAATACAATCTAAATGGTGACATAAACATCCAAATATCAATAACTCGTTTTCTCAAATGGAGTAGTTCGCATTATTCACTCGCTTAAAGACATGAAAAACTCTATAAGATATTCGTTTCAAAATGACTCGAAGATGGAATAGCTCGAAGTCATGCGCAGAACAATTCTTTCACCAAAAACTGCTTTGTTACAATACTTAATAGAATCAATGAATTTTTAATATTTAAAGAAGACCATAACAAGTTTCTTCCACTGGGAAATCTCAATTTTATCCACACACAGAAAAAAAAAAAAAAAAAAATTAATATATTATCCATTTTGCTTTTCGTTACGTAGTGTAACATAGAAAATTGTGCTTTGATGGACCTGTAAAATACATAACGTTAATTATTAAACAAATTAAAAACTTTGCATGTCGTATTCGAATCCTTACATATAAATAACTTATTTTGCTTTACTTATAGCTTTACTTATTTTTTATTTATTGTCTATTGTTATTGCATTACTTGCAATCTTAAGAAATGTATGTTCTTAATAAAGTAGTCCTTCAGAATATTTGAATACCTTAAAAAGCATCTAAAAGTCAAGGCATTTCTGTGTTTTAACTTATATTAACATGTACTGAGAGGAAAAACCTACTTTGTCTTTTTCTGACTGATTCAAGTTTCTTTCCTTCAACTGTCCCCATGCGTGTAACAGAATGTTAAAAAAAAAAAAAAAAAACAGTACGGGTAACGGCAAATAAATAAAACCTTTCTTTGTACAAAGCCGACCATGCATAAAAATGATTAGTTTTTAATGTCTCTAAATTGCAGTTTCTGAGAAGTATACCCTTTGATGACACATAATTAGTTTACAAAAAGCAATATATTAAAAAAAAATATTTTCTTCTTTATCTACCGCTAAAATGTTTTATGTACAACTTTATTGCAGCGTTTATTCTCTTTTAAGATTGGTTTATGTGTCTCCCCCAGATAATTTTTTCCCTCTGCAGCTTTAAAATGCTTGCCTGTAAGGAATTTCAGGAGAGTTCTTTGTTTTATTACAGTTTAATTATTATTATTGCAATAAAATTATTGAAGAAATCTTGTCCATGGAATATGCATAATTTGCTCTAACAAAGGTTTAATTATTTAAAACTATGCTACTTTCGCCTAAGTTACTTAAGTCTTTGTTTTAAAAATAAACGTATTTAAAAAGATTAGTGGTTACCAAATGAAATAAATATTTTGTGATTTAAAAAAAAAAAGTTGTATCTTATGGTATTCATATTAGATAATTAGGCAATGATTTATTTATTTATTTTTTTTATTTTTAATAAAGTCAAAAATGTTGATAAATAATAATGTTTATGAATTCAATCCATTCCAGCTATATCCACCAGTGGCCAAGAACTTTTGCTCTCAAAGCTGACAGACGGCAGATACCAAGCTGTTCGGCCTATTAGTTCTGAGTTTTTCGTGTTTTCTTCAAAACATGCGGGAGTACATCACACAAAAAAATGGAAAATTGAAACTTGTCAAGAGACTTACCATCTTTGTGATACTAAACGTTTGCCAAATATATTGATAAATTTGCCTAAAATTACGCAAAATTTTAATCGATCAACGCTACATGACAATCCTAGCTAGTCATCAGACACAAAAGACGTTTTTTTTTTTTATTATGTATCTTTAACGATTTTTTCTTCTGATGATCAGTTTTTGCTCTAAAACTTGTCAAAGGACTAGTTTCCCTGGTACAGTTTTCATTTTCCTCAAATTTAACTGGTTAGTCAAATGAGAGAATAAAAATAAATTGTTCCAGTCTTGTCAGTCGATTAAGAAATTTTTTTCAAGTGTACATTCTGACTAACTTGCCTTGTCTGGTAACTGTGATTATTGACTAACCATCCTGGTCAGATAATTACCGTTGTCGACTACCTTCTTTGTCTTATAATATTAACCTTCCTAGTCTGGAGTATTGTTTTGGAGATAAATCAACTAAACAGTCTGCGTAGTAAGAACGGATGGTGCTGTGGTAGCGTGTTTCGCTTGTAAAACATAGGTCCTGGGGTCGAGTCCCCGCAAGGGCATTTTGTATTTTAAGTTTTTCAAGTGTAGATTCTGACTAACTTGCCTTGTCCGGTAACTCTGGTTGGTGACTAAACTTCCTGGACAGATAATTACGATTGTCGACTAAACTTCTTTGTCTGATAATATTAACTTTCCTAGTCTAGAGTATTGTTTTGAGACTAGTTTAGCTAGTACGCTTTTTAACTGAAGTTTCTTAGTCAGCAATTTGGTTTAGTCAATTCTGTATTGTCCACTAAGCACTTTGCCTGGTCACTGTGACCAACTTATTTTTCTGTGTGCAGTCTAGAACCCTTTAGAAAGATCCCCATGGAGGACAACCCATTCAACTCTAATCACTAGCGTAGACTTAACTCGTACAACGCACCACTACTCTATTTGCAAAATATTTTAATTAAAATTATGTTGTATATTCTAAAAAAGTATCTTAATACAAGAAAATAATTAATAAGTACAAAGAAATGCCATGGCAATAAAGCCATTTTTTTCTGTTATTCGTAAACGTATATTCTATAAATAAACTTATTAAGTTTCTTAAATTTGAAAATGTATCTTTTAATAATAATAATATATATATATATAATGTGTACACCTTAGTGTAACTTAACAAAAAATTATAAAATAATAAAAGACAATAAAAAAGGTGGCGGTTGGTGGGCAGATGTTTGATTACGGAGGATGGGTGGTGGTGTTTGGCTGGAATTGTGAAATTAAATTTAAAAAAAAGCAGAAGGCTTGTTGCATTTACTTTGTATTAATATGCAATCTTTCTTTTTCTATTAAATTTTCAGTTTCTTCATTGTTGAGTTGCCAACTATTATTGAAATTCTAATCAAACTATTCAAAAAATGTAATCAATAAATTTCATTGTTGCTTCATAGTTTCATTATTCTTTATCTGCTATCAAAGTTTAATTTTTTTTAATCCATATGACTCCTATTCTGGTCTTGGCAGGCTGGGAGAGTGTTGTCGGCGTGAAACTAGTTTAACCCCACAGGCAAGTCACAAGTCTTACCGCCAGCCTCCTTCCTTCCTTTCTTAAGTTTCTTAAATTATATTCATTTCGTTTAAGTTTTTCCGTTAAGACTTTCTTGGGTTAGTTTATTGTTTCGTTTGTTTTGCAGGCTGTTAATTAATAAATTTGGTTTCTTTAAATATGTGTATTTCATACCCTGATGAATTTTTTTCACCTTTCTGAGCTTCTCCGACATAAAAAAATATTTTCCATTCTTATTGGTCTTTGTGGATTATTACACTGTTCGATTATTACAACGTTATTTGTGAGGTAAAACAGAAATGGAGACGCACAGTGTTACTTAATCCTGTGATAATTTTATTTTTGGTAAACTTAATTTAATTAAATTTTTTACTTTATCATTACTTACAGAAAATGTTCAAAGAGTTCGCCACCATTTCGAAAGCAAACATGAACATGTCGTACCAAGTTTTTTAATAAATTTTGCTGCGTTGTTGGTGTTAGAGACGAGATTCCTTTAATTATCTGTTTTAATTCATTAATGTTTACAGGACTTCTCTGGAAAACCTTATAAAAATGATAATTTAAAAATGATAATGTAAATGTAATGTAGGAATGTTAATGTAAAAAATTTGAATTAAATTGTGTGTTTTATAACTAAAATTATCACAGGATTAAATAACATTGTGCGTCTCCATTTCTGTTTTACCTCACAAATAAAGTTGTAACAGTCCAACAGTGTTGGAAATTGTCTCCCACACTTAAACAAAGTTCAAACAATTATACTTCAGTGTTAGAATAGTTGCGACATCCGTCATACTTAAAGGTAATCAGAAAAAGCAACGGGTACTCTTTTAAATTGATCACCTTGTATAAATCTTGTTTGTAAAATGTATTCGTGTATAATGTTTATATTATCGAATTTTCCTGAAATGTAAATCAAAAATGTCCCTTCAAAATGATTTTTTTTTTTTTTTTTTTTTTTTTTTTAATCAGTGAACAGTCTAAAAAATGAAAATAACCTTTTTTAAATTGAGATTTCACAAAAATAACTTGCTCAAAACATAATCTAGAAATGTGATTTTTGAACTATACTTTTATTTTAATACCTTTTAAAAATAATATGATATTCACCTAACACTAACTACACTGTATACCGGCACGCATGTTCCTTCACTTTCCGTTCCCGTCCCTCCTAATTATTCTTGACTTTAAAAATTATTCGCAATCGCTCTCTCGGGCTTTTGAACCTAATAATACTAATTCCCAACATTCTATCTGATTTTCTTTACTTTGTATTTTCGAAAATATCCGCAAGCGATTTATCGAGCCTCAAAACCTAACAACACTAATTTTCAGCGCTCAAACTCTTATTTATATATTTTTGCCCCTTTTCCTCCCTTCCCGTCTATCCTAATAATTTTACAAATTCGAAAATATTCGCAATAGTTTTGTAGGTATCAAAAACTTCTATGCACCAATTTTGAGCGACCTAACACTATTTTCATTTTTTTGCCCCTCCGCCCCCCTCATCCTAATAACTTTACAAATTCTAAAATATCCGCAATCGATATGTCGGTATCAAAAACCTCTATGTACCAATTTTGATCGGTCTAACTCTACTTTTATTTTTTCCCCTACTCCCCTTTTCTGTCCTCCCTAATAATTTTACACTTTCGAAAATATCCTCATTCGACTTGCAGGCCTCTAAATGAGGCCTAATTTAATAAATGTAGGCCTAATTTTGAACGGTCTAACTGTATTTCTATTTTTTTTTGCCCCATAGCCCCCCTTTCTCGTCTCACCTGGGACGAATTTCTTAATTAAAAAAATTAGTTTTTATGTATTTGTGTGAGCTATATTTTAGAGTGAAAATCTCACATATATCTTTTCTTCTGTTCGCGATATAAAGGATTATTTCAAATCATTTTGCCCCCTTTCGGGGGCTGAATTTCTAAAATTCCAGAAATTGGTTTTTAGGTATTTGTATTACCTATACATTAGAACGAAAATTTCACATTTTTTTTTTTTTTTTTTTTGAGATATACAGGAGTATGTGAAACCACGTTTTGCACGTGTGAAATCACGTTTTGCCCCCTTTCCCCCCTTGGGGACCGCATTTCTAAAATTCCAGAAATTAGCTTTTAAATATTTGTGTTAGCTATATTTTAAAGCAAAAATTTTACAGATATCTGTTTTTTTTTTTTTTTTTGTTTGTTTGCGATATGAAGATTTTTTGTGAAATCACATTTTGCCCCATACTCCCTCTTGGGGGGCGAATTTCGCAAAATCTCTTCTTAGAGGGTGCTTACACTATATGTTCTATAATCTGACACAGCTTCGAGTCAGTGGCTCCAGTACATTTTGCTGTGAGTACAAGTACTCTTTTATATGTATAGATTTTAAAAATGGCAAGTATAAGGCAATTAACGATGTCACAAAAAATATTAATTTTAGAGTGAAAATTAAAATATATATATATATATATATATATTTTAATACTCGGGATATTAAATGTTAACGAAATGTTACGGATCTGGTTTTTAGCAAGGTATAAAATTTTTTAGCTGTTTAAACTGGATATTTGTATCGTAGAATTTCTTCTTTACTAAACCTGAAAATAGTTTTATTCTCAATTCGCTCAAAAATGTTTAGTCTGTAAAAGGGAGTGAGGGACTCCCTTGGGAAATTTGTAGCGTACAGCTTTGTAAGAACTAGAATAAATTATTTATGATATCTGGCACAGTGAAATTTTGGAGTATCATGTCAAAAAAATGTAAAATACTATGCCATTGTGCATTAAAGCAGTAATTTCATATAAAGACGAAATTATCCAATGCAGATTATATATTTTTATAAAGTAATTGTTTAGATCTAACAAATAAATAGTTTTATTTCATACAGTAAATCATAATAGAATAAAAAAACATATGTTTATTATATTACGTTTAAAAAAAAAATGTTATGTAGATTTTTATTAAATACATCGTAGAGTGTAATAAAACAAATTATTAAATTAAAAATGTACATAGGTATCATGTTATGACTTCCATATTATACAAACATAACAGTTTCATTTGTTTCAATTTTTTTTTCTTAATCAGTGAATAGTCCAAAAAAATAAAAATAACGTTTTTAAATGAAGTAAGATCTGACAAAAATATCTTGCACAAAACATAAGCTAAAAATGTCATTTTTGAGCTACTTTTATTTTAATACCTCTTTAAAATTATATGATTAGCATTTACTACATCTAGCATTTACTACACTTTATCATTCAGATTAAAACATAAACTCAATTCTAGAAGGAAGTCATCAATCTGTAGGACATATTGTGCGGCTCGGTGGCGCAACGGTAGCGCGTCTGACTCCAGATCAGAAGGTTGCGTGTTCAAATCACGTCCGGGTCAAAGTAAAATTTTTTAACTGTTCGAGAAATTTCTCTGTTAGAAATAATTACTAACACAATATAGCTATTAAAATTAATTAATAGTAATTCTGCATATGAAATTTAGTCACTTAATTTCTTTTTTGATTAAATCTATTAATTTAGCAAAATTTTTCCTTTCTTCAGGCATTATAATGATATAATTTTATGTTTATTTATTTTTTAACTAAAATTAAATACAACAATATTAATTACGCGTATCCAATAACTAATTTATTTATTAAAAAAAAAAAAAAAAAAAAAAACATCTATGTATCTTCAACCATAACATTATTAGACAACCTTCAATCGTTTTGTTAGAATTAGGCATTCATTTAAAAAATAGTTTTCAGTCATATGTTCTTTTATGTATGCATAATGGGTTAAAATAGCTTTATATACGGGGTATTTAAAAATTTTTTGTCACGAAATATCATTTTCACATGTGCTCTTGTCTCTAACTAAACACAAAGCTAGTTTTTAAAAGCGAATTTAAAAATACTGGTGATACATGGGGCTTAAATTAAGAAAAACTGTGATATATACCTTAAAAAGTAACAAATGAATAAAAACCGATTCATATTTTGATTTGAAAAGAAAAAAAATACATAATAGAGTTTTTCCTAAATTAGGACGCTATGCCCTGCCTGCCCTTTGGTTCAAAAAATCTTCTTTCCTCCCTTCATATTTTACCTGGACACATTTTGCATATTTAGACTAAAAATAAGGTAAACGCACCAGTAGTGGACCCTGTACCAGTAGTGGGCACTTTTATTTTTAAACTCTGAAAATAAGCTACCTAAAAATTCTGAAGATTCGAGCAATGTTCAGGAAGGGAGTTATAGTCCTTTACTGTTAAACTCTGTAACAAAAAATAAGTCCTGCCATTAGTTTTAAAATAATGTTAGTTTAACTAAAATTTGCACTTTTTGTGATTTTGCCGTTTTCTTCTTATCGCTTTGAATAAGGAAATGAAATTTCATTTGCTCGCTCTCTGCTTATTTTTAACTGATTTCTTTTACCCTTTGCTTTCATATGTCTAAAATAAGTATGCAGAATTCATTTATTGTGCTATTTTTTATATGGGTGTCCACTGCTGGTGCCAAAAAATGTCATCATGATAAATAGTGGACAGACCTGTCCACTACTGGCTCATGTGACTTTTAATGCCAGATCCAGTAGTGTACACAATTCTGTAATCTAGCAATTTTAGAGTTTAATTTTAAAACAATAATTTAAAGGGGTGCACTACTGGAACAAAAAAGGCTCCACTACTGGGTTTTTAGTGTGTCCATTACTGGCTCATTTTAAGCTCTTCAGATTCTTATTTTTTACATATATAAATGCTACAATTAGCAATTTTCATAAAACAGTCGTGTTAAGAAAAAGTTAGTAAAGGTCTGAAATATTAATTATTTTTTGAAACTCTAAAATTTAGGAAATGTCCTTAAAGTGTCCCCTACTGGTGCGTTTACCTTAAAATGTTTTCCCTTTTTCCCTTCTCCCATTAAGTTAAAAAAAAAATTTTAAATAAAATTGAAAAAAGTTGTGCTAAAGCAATGGAACAACTTCGACTTCTTGGTGGAATTTGAAATTTTGGCACCGAAGTAGCTGTGACGTTTCTCGCCAAGATATTTATTTACGCAATTGCGATACTCATTTTAAATTATCGCCAAAATGACAACATAAATGTAAAAACTGCCAAGGGACTCTTATGCTAAAGTTATACAAAAGTAATTTTAAGAAATGAATAGAGTAATTATTGCAAAGGAATGAAACACAGTTATTGCATGCCTTTGTATGGAAGAATAGATTGAAATAAGTCCTGTCGTACTAAATTAAATTCTGTTTTGAGCAGAATTTTATATCTAATACTTAGAAAACAAAATCAGGCTTAGAGATTTCTGAATATTGCATTCCTGAAATTTTTCGACCTTCAGTTTTCAATGGAAGTACATGTTTTTGGGAAGTCCTAAATAGGATTTGACCATTTTTAGAAAATGTCTGTGTATGTATATCCAAAAGTTTTTGGATGCTGTATATCACAAACCGATAAATGAAATTTAACTAAACTTAATATCTAGTTGTACCTTGATTTAAGTGGGTGCTGATTGCATATGCATATTTATCATTTAACAGATGGCGCTATAATCCCATTTTCTTTTGCTTAATTTTTAACATGTCAATCTAAAACAAAATTTTCTACAAATGTATGTACGCAATGAGAATTATTTTTAACGTTCAAAAGGTATATGCTTAACTAAAAACGTTTGTTCAGTCGGGGGAAAAAAAACGCAGCACTCGACGTAACTTCGTTGCTAATAGATGTAGAAAAATGTACTAGGTATCATTCGACGCGGAATTGTGAGTAGTTTCAGAAAATGAACTGAAATTTTGAATTGGGGGTCGTCTACATATTAAAACGCGCACCAACTTTGATTTTTTTTTCAATGGTAATGTCCCATTTTTATTTTATATTTGAATTCCTGGGATCGCGACAACGCGAAAAAGTATATTAGTTGTGTAATTTACTTATTTTTATCAGAGTTATAAGCGTTCAAAGTTTGAAGGTGCTAATGTTAAATTCATATTTCAAACTTTTATTAATATCTTCACAAAAAATAACTTGATCGATATAATTCTTTTTTTACAAGATACAGTGAAGAAACCCAAACATAATCCATCCTTACTTTTGATTCTGAAAAATATTTTTAATTTTGAAAAATATTAATAAATTCATATTCATAAAAATTATGAATTATGACCTATACTAATTTTTACATAAAATGAATCCTAATGCTGAAAAATATGGGTGTGCAAATTTGCAGCTCATTCCAGTTATTAGTTTTCGAGATATAAATAAATCTTTCTTTTGGAGTGGTTTAGGGGGCCGTCTCTTTTAAAGTTTTGCATGAGATAACGAATCAAATCTTAAAAAATAACAATGAAAATTAAACAAAATATGTTTATTTTTTATTTACGGGTCAAATTATATAACAACAACGCCAAACGCAAAGAAATAAAATAAAAATGATGATTTTTAGACATTAGTCTTAGCATCAAGAATTCGTGTTTTCTAAAGAAGACAAACCCCGCCTTCATCGTTCTTCAAAGCAAAACAATACAGAACGGAAAAGTAAATGTGACATTGAGTATTCGTGTTAAACCCCTTATTTTATGTTGAGAAAAATATGAACAAGTGGTATTTACTTCATCCATTACTTTTGATAAATTTTGAATCTTTTAAACGAACACTAGAAGAAAAAAAGAACTAAATAGGCGGGGTTTACTGTTTTAAATAGAAAAATTGGTAAATGTAAAAATTGGCAAATAAAAAAAGAATGGAATTGGAATGCAAGACAGACTTGTAAAATCGTTTCTTAAGTTAAAGGCTTAATCATTTGCTTCATATATTGCTTTATTTATTTTATTTATTTTTTTATTTTATTTTTTTTTTTTTGTAGGGGAGAGGATTATTATTTTAAGGGTACTTTAGTCTTTAAAATTTTTATATATTTTAACTTTATATATTTTTTAAATATACTTTTACTTTTATAAATATATTTTAACACATTTTGCGACCGCAGGATTTTGTAATTTTGACAGTAAGATCCGCCTAAAGGCGTTATTCTCTGAGAATAAAGTATTTCAGAACAAATTTTCTGTATTCACAAATATATTACAAATGGATATACAGTATAATTATATTCTTTCTAATCAATATATTTCTATCCATAGTATATTTTTTGCAAAAATAGGAACGCTGGGTACACACTTAAGAAATAAGTAACACACAAATTACGAAAGAAACGCCCACTAAGAAAGTTACAGATTTTCAAATGACGTGAATCTACGTAAGCAGTCGCGAAAGGGTTAATTGAGAAATTATATTTTCATAGAAATTATAAAACGAATCGTACAGTTCCAAAGAGTTCAACTGACACAAAACTGGTAATTGCGATTAAAATTGTTTACTATTTACTTCATAAACACTTACAATAATTTATCCGAAAATATTTAGTTTATGCGTTGTTGTATATATACATCTATATTATTTCATTTCATGTTTTATGTTACACCTACGAAAGAAAATTCAAGCTTTGTTGGTGATCACTACAGCCATAATAGACATTTTTACTTGAAAAATATTGCACTTTTTTCAAAGAGAACAGTCTAGACAAATCGCAAGTGTAATGTATTTAAATAGACCTAAATTTTTTTTAAAAAGTACTGAAGTATATACAAATCTAAGAAACTGAATTCAGGATAAATTAAGAAATTGGAAAAGGGTCAACCTTTTATTAATTTTTATAATTCTTTTTTTCCTGAAAGATTTCCGGTGTGAAACATTAAAATTTATCTGTTTCTTATAGGATCTTAATTTTATTTTTCTACATTTACAGATAACTCCCTAACACATTTTTGATTATAAATCTATGAATACTAAAGATAAAGTATACAAACAGCATACTTTTCCGCACTGCCAGACTCTCAGAAATTCGAAAATGAAGTCAAAATTGGGTGTTGCTATTGAAAAAAAAAATCAAAGTTAGCGCTCATTTCAATATGTAGATGACCCCTAATTGAAAATTTGACAGCATTTTCAAAAAGTGCATTTAATTTCCTGTTGAATGGTACCTATTAAATTTTTCTGCGTCAATTAATCATGAAATTACAGCGAGTGCTGCGATTTTTTTTCCCCGACTGTACATTTATAGTAATAATGGTCAACCAGGAAAAGTTTGTAAAAGTAGGGGGCATCACTTACCTTCCTCCCTACGTGTAAATTTTCAGTATAGGTATCTCTTAAGAGTTCGTTAATACCATTTAAAAGAAATGGTTGAATTATAGATCAGTAATACTTAAAAACACATAAAACAATTTCATAATATATATATATATATATATATATATATATATATATATATATATATATATATATATTTTAAATATATTTTTTTATTATTTTCTCAGATGTTCTCTATCGGACACAAAATTGATTTTCTTTGGAGATTTAGTGTTACACTTATCTGAGGTGAAACTCGTCTGCATTCATTATGTTAAAATAGTTTTAATAAATAATAATTTCAATAAATTATTTGTGATTTTATAAAAGAAAATATGGAAGAAAACTTTGTGATGGGTAAAACATGATAGTTTGCTTAGTACTTGACAATATTTGCAAAATATGTATGTAAATATAAATGCTGTTCATTCTATGTCAACCAATACTCATTTTCCAAACGTGTTCAATTTAGTCTGAAAGGAGGTTGGTTGTTTAGTTTATATCTGAATAAGAAATGTCATACATAGGGATGATACATACATATTTTAAGTCTATTGTTGTAGTTTAGAGGGTGTGAAAATTAAGATTGATGATCTCTGCTGGAAGAGAACTGCACTCCAAATAGTTTTTTTTTTTTTTTTTAAAGAGTTCTTAGCCCGTGTTCACATGAGTTTCAAAGCAAACCACTGCAAACTACAAATGACAGTACTAGATGCGAGGTGCCGATTCGAACCCAAGTTGCACTTCTCTGCCTAGACGTTTGAAGTTTTAAGAGGTTTTCTTCTAATGTCTTGGAAATATGGGATAAGATGCCATAAAAAGACTCACAGAACTCATTCCAATTAGGTCTAGCACTTTCACACTGCCAATTGACCTTAACACTAACTAGTCTCTCGGTTCTTAGCGAGCACCCCTAGTAAAACCTGGGTTCGAACTGAATATCTCACATTTAATAAATTTGAAGGCAGAAACTCTATTTCACTGGTAGGGACCCTATTAGTAGAGAAAAAACTCATGAAACTAACACGTAAGGTCGATAATTTAAATCAAAAATATAGTAACTTATACATTGGCTGTAGTGTACAAATTAAAATGTACAAGTAGTAAGTCCCCTTGTGCATTTTAATTAAAATTCCTTTATTAAGTCCTATTAGAAGACAACTGAACTTATATACTCTGATTAAAGCAAAAGTAAAGGTTAAAATATGAACTAAGTTGTCAACAATGCAGTTTAAATTTTACCAGAATACCGTTGTATGTAGCAGAATGAAAAATTTTAAAAATACATCATTTCGGCGTAATTGGAATAAAAACATTTTATATTTTTTTTAATTAATTATTCGAAGAAAAATTTTATTCTGTGCAAATGTGATGTATGTCATAAAATGGTTTCATAAATGTAATTAAACAATTCCGAACATAAAATTTCATTTTGAGAATAAATCACTGCCATACTCATATAATAGACAATAGAAATTTTGTAAAAAAAAAAAAAAAAAAAAAAAAAAATGCATAACAGTAGATTAAAAGGAAGGGACAAGTGGGGTTAATGTTTGCGTTATTGGGAAAAAGGGGGGATTTGTCTCAGTTCTACAGCGGTCATTTTTTTTTTTTTTTTTTTTTTTTAACAGCCTATTTTGACAAGCCTTAAGACAAATACGTGGTAAATTCAATCCAAATCAATTATAACTTAGAAATCTGTATTATTTGAAATATATTCATACAATAACTTAATCGCAAGCGGGTGCTTGTGTGTTTTTATTTAAAGAATTTCCAATTCAAATGTAAAAATGTGATCTTATTCCTTAAAAAAAAAAAAAAAAAAAAAGAATATTTCTACATTTCTGTCAAATTTCAAAGTTTCACATGTTTAAAAAATTTTGAGTGTTTTTTTTTTTTTTTCTTAAATACTGCAATGTAAATTTTAAACAGTGATTTTTAAATATACCATTTTAACCTTTTATCTACCGACGGTACTTTAAAGTACCATTAGTTTAAAAATCTTTCAAAATCGAATTTATGGAAGAAATCTCAAGTTAACTCATAGGAATAGAACATGTTATGTACAGCACTAGACGCTACATGTAGCCGTTTTTGTCCCAAAACTGTTTTTATAGAGTGCCCTCGTTGTTTTTGCTTGATATCTTTCACAACCTTCACACGTGTTACAATTAATTCCTGTGTTACTTCTAGAATCTCCCATCAATCATAGAAAATATATAAGGAACATAAAAAATAAATGTGTGTATATATGTGTGTGTGTGGATTATTTATTGTATATATATATCCTTTTTTAAAGTCGAAATTTTTTTTCGACCACTATGTACAAGTGGTACACTAAAAAAGCACTTCACAAAATCGTCCTTAACCCCTTAACGATATCATAATTTTCAAGAAAACAGTAAAAGAAAAGTGTCTATTTTTTTAATTCATGAAAGCTGTATAAAATAAAGGGTATGAACAATACAGGTATTCATTTCTAATTTTTTGAATTTTTTTTAGCTTGAAATCAAGAAAATTTAATTTTGCAGAAAAACCAACAATCAGGGTTATTATGACTGTGTGTTTGTTTTCCAGTAAATAGAAAAAAATAAAAGATGTGTGTTTTAAAAATAAAAAATATATATAAAAAGAATTTTACGTATAATACAACTCTATACACATATAATACACTGTTCTGAGATTCGCTATCCGGACTTTCATAAATATCTCTTATTTTCGAATCACAGATGCGAAAATTAGAATCCGAGTCATTTTGGAATTTTTACTCCATAATGTAGCTATACAATATTAAAAAATATATTTTACCAGAGAGCACAAAACCACGTGCAAGCCTATCTGAGCTACGATTACAAAATAAGTATTACAAATACTTATATTAATTTATGCTTATATTTAAAATGTAATAGTGCTGACAGTTTAAAATAAACCAATTATCTCCAATTACATTTTAAATAGTCTTCTACTTCCATCTAGAGTGTAAAATAAGAAATAAAAAATAAAATCCGGCCATCAGAAATGGTTTTGTTTTTAAATCTTTTCAATGCGTTAGTTTTGAACACGCCAGCCCGGAAATATTACGGGCATTAGAAAAAGAGCGAAACTTCACCCCGTGAATCTTATGGGAGCGAGAAGGAAAGGGCTAATTTCTATGATGAGGTGATATGCATAATTTTTATTGAACATATATTTAAATAATGTTTTTAAGTAACTAAAAATATATGCTTCAAATACAATTTTCGTAATAGATAAAGGGGACAAAGGCTTATGAAAATTATCAAAATCGATGCAATTAAAAATATATCTATTGTCATTATTTTAAAATTAAAAATTTTTCGTAGGTTTCGAATTTCCTAAAAGGTCCATTACCCAAAATATCTCTTGAACATTTCTTTTCGTCTAATCATTTAAAAATTTTGTATGAATATTAATTATTTCGTTGATCATAAAACTAGACATCCATTCAGACACGAAGAAATTGTTACCTGTAGTATAAATTTTTAAATACAGTCGCATAAATAAATAAAAATAAAAAAAATCATGAAAAGTTTGCGAATTTTTGGATATTCTAAATAACATATACACAATTAAATGCACAGATATATTCAGTTACATATAGAAAATGTAAAGGTATTATTAAGAGATTAATTAATTAGAGATTTAAAATACAGTAGAACTTGGATAATTCGAAGTTGAAGGGACCAGAAAAAAATTCGAAATATCCAAAAATTCGAATTACATGTACTATTTTGTCAAAAAAAGTGATAGATAAAAAAAAAAAAAATTAAAACTCTACGATCAGAGATTTAACACATAAACTTTATATCTAAGAATACCGCTACAACCCCTTTCACCTCCCTCCCCCCCATTAAATCAATATTTTTTACGAGCTTAATTATGCAACACTTTTTAAAAAATAGTCAAATATTTTTTATTTCTTTTTTAAGTAGAATCTTTGTGTCATAGCGTATGACCTGATACAAAAATAGAATCTTCTACATTACACATGACTTTCACTTCACAAAAACCTCGAAGTTCATACATATGCACCCTATCCTCTGGTGCACTAGCTAGGGGCTTCTATTGCATTTCATTATCCTTTATTTGAAAGACTATAAAAAAATTGATAATGCACTTCAGATGAGTAAAAAGTCGGGAACAAATTTTACTGTAATATTTTAAAGGTAATCGTATGAAAAATTCGAATTATCCACGATTTTTTAACATTATTTTAATACAAAATTCAAGGGAACGTGTAAAATATTCGAATTATCCAAAATTTCAAATTAAACAAGTTCGAATTATTCAAGTTTCACTGTAATTTAAAATGTACATGAAGCATTTCGAAATCGGCCATAATTTCGTAATTTTACTTTACCGTTATTTTTTTTCAAAGTGCTGTATGCCGGCAGAAAGTACAGGGTGATTCTAATTAAAGTTACGATTTCAAAACGCTATCATTTTAAAACTGCTGTTGAGAATGACTTGATATTTTACCAGAACAATTGTTAAGCAATGAAATTTTGTTTGGCAAAGAAAGAAAAAAAAAACAGTTTCAAAATGGACCGTTAATCATTCGTAAGATGTTTGTTTCAGGAAGCTTCTCTTTTTTTCTTGTCACTATCACCGTTTCCGCTGTAAACACGTATTCTTGTCTTTTTGCTAAAAAAGTTGTCGTAAACCCTTAAAGTCTATTGTTTCCTGCTATTCTATTCTATTTCTAACAACATTCCTGTGTATAATGAATCTATTTAGGCATTTCTTTTGAGATTGTCTTGACAGCGCCCTCTATAGGAACATTTTATAAATGCATTTTTCCTTCGCCAAACAAAATTCCATTGCCTCACGATTGTTCTGGTAAAATATCAAATGGCTCTGATGGTTAGTTTTAAAATTATAGCGTTTTGAAATCGTAACTTTAATTTTAATCACCCAGTTTATATATTTCATTCTAGTATATGCTTTAAGAAGCAATGGAATGCGAAACAAAACAAACAAAAAATATATATTTAGATCTCCACTGTCTCGTTGAGAGGAATAAAATTGCGATATATGATTATGGATGTATTCAAAATGGCATAGTGTGGTATAGGAAGTGAGTTCAAATGTCTGCACCTAAGTCTGGGTGGGGTCCGTCCAAAAAATCCTAGCCAGTATTCATACGAGTTTTGGTGAAAACTACGAAAATTTTCGAATAATCAATTTAGAAGACGAACGAGCTGCATACGAAACTACCGTAATTTCTTGTAGATACCCCGCAGGTTATATAATCCAGTTTTGCACCAGAAATTTCAATTGATAAATAAATTTATATCTGTACGAGCTCTTCCTTCGTAAAAGTATAGATTTCTCTATTGAATAAAATTTCTGGTGGAGAAATGACGCATCTTACCTGCGGGTTATCTACCAGAAATTACGGTACTTTAATAACAATCTATATAAATAAAGAGAAGTGTGTGTCTGTGTGTGTATCTGCGCTCTGGTGCTCACACTACTAATCGCAGAGCCTCCAAATTTGGCATATAGGTACCTGGGCTCATCGAGATTTTTTCGAATTTCGAATTTGAATTTTTTAAATTAATGTTTTTTCGATTTTAAATATTGCCTTTAATGCTTCATTTTTCAGAAATTTCTTTCGTTTCAAAAGTCTGCGTATCTTAGCAACGGCTATTAAACAATTATTTATTTAAATTCATTTGAGGAAGAAATCTTTTTTATTATATTTATTGAAATTAAATAGTTATCCACATACAGTAGAAAAAATTAAACATATTAAATTTTTAGATTTTGGCATATAGGTACCTGGGACCCTGCAGGTGGGCACCTCATCGAGATTTTTTCGAATTTCAAATTTGAATTTTTTAAATTAATGTTTTTCCGATTTTAAATATTGGCTTCTTTTTTTCATTTTTCATAGATTTATTCTTTTGCTTCAATCGTCTGTGTATCTTAGCAACGGCTATTACGCAACATATTTTTAATTAATACATTCATTTGAAGGCGATTTTTTTTTTTTTTTTTTTTTTTTTTTTTTGTTATATTTATTGAAAATAAAATCGTAACGCAGTAGAAAAAATTAAGTATAATTAGTTTTAAATTTAACAAGAAAGAAAAATCATGCAGTACGCATTGATTAGCAACACTTTCCAACTGTACACAATTGTTGTATCGAATAACTATTTTGGAAAGTTTTAACGCAGAAGAAAATGCAGCCGTTAGATTATAATTACAGCTTTTAAAAATCCCTGAATATTTTACTGTAGCCCTGTAAATCTGAAAGTTAATCATATCATATTCTATACAAAACAACATTTTAGAATATTAATAATACATGTCAATGTTCTTAAGATTTTTGTAGTAGAAAGTTTTTTAAATAAAACTTTTAAAAAATTCTGTCCTAAAACGTAATACATTGGCTTTTTTTTTTTGTTGTTGTTGTTGTCCCTGTAAACAAACTAGTTGTACAGGACCTATTAAAGACATGTTAAATAGGGAACGTTCCATAGGGAACCTGAGTGTATCATTTTTAAAAAAGTCTCAAAATATTCACGGATGATAGGAGCCGGAGACAAACAGATAGAAATGTAGACAATCGGACAGACAGATGCACAAATTGAAATCATATTGCCACTAAAATTATAAGAAAGTGTTAAAACGCTCATGTAAACAAAAGTGCATTTCCCGCAAATTTTTGTTAATACCTCTTAATGTAACTGATTATTTTTCTGTGGCCGTGTAAATCTAATGCTAGCCATACTATATTACATAGAAGGCACACTATTTTGTGCATACGAATAATATAGTTCAATTGCATTAAGCTTTGTGGAAAATAAAATTATAAAAATTTGGTTTATAAAAACAACTCAATGCTTTGGAGTACTTTCAAGTGCCCCTGTACACAAACCAGTTAGAAATGTACTCTATTTTACATAGGAAACATCCGATAGGGAATTGAATAACGTATTAAAATTTCATTAAAGTTTCAGTACATTAAAGGTATTAAAATATGATTTATAGAAACTCCTCTCATAGAACACAATGCTTTCGAATACTTTTGGGTGTCCCTGTACACAAACCAGAAGAGATCCCTTCCATTTTCAATAGGGAACATACGACAGTGAGCTTCAATAAAATATATCGGTTTAAAGCAATTCCATAAATATTTACGGGAATTAGAGCGCAGAAAAACAGACAGAGAGACAAACAGACGGACAGAAGAACAGTCAGACATATACACAAATTGAAATTATATTCACACTAAAAAAATGATAGAAAGTGTCAAAAACGCTTAATGTAAACGATAGTACAATTCTAGCAATTTTTTATTAAAAGCTCTGAATATAACTGAATATTTTTGTGTCCCCCTGTAAATCTAATGGTAACCATGCTATATTCTCTGCAAAGCATTCTTTTGTCCATATAAATAACGTATTTCAATTTCCTAAAACTTCGTGGAAAGTAAAGTTATTAAAATTTGAGTTATTGAAATATCTCACAAAGAACGCAATGCTTTGGAGTACTTTGAGTGTCCCTGTACATAAACTAGTGGTGGTATGAAAACTATTTTATATAGGAAACATCCAATAGTGAACATGAATAACATATTTCAATTTCATGAAGATATTGTACAGTAAAGGTATGAAAATATGGTTTATAGAAATACTCTCATAGAACACAATTCTTTGAAATACTTTCAGGTGTCCCTGTACACAAACCGGTAGAGGTATAAACTCCATTTTCAATAGGAAACATTCGATAGTGAACTTGAATAACATATATCAGTTTCAAAAAATTCCATAAATATTTACGGGAGTTAGAGCTCGGGCAGACAGACAGACGGACAGATACACAAATTGATATCAAAGTCACAATTAAAAAAGTGCTTGAAAGTGTTAAAAACGCTTAATGTAAACGAAAGTAGAATTCTAACAAACTTTTAATAATAGCTCTTAATATAACAGTATATTTTTGTATCACCCTGTAAATCTAATGCTAATCATGCTATATTCTATGTAAAGCATTCTTTTGTGCATATAAATAACATATTTCAATATTACAAATCTTCGTGGAAAGTAAAGTTATTAAAATTTGATTTATAGAAATATCTCTCATAGAACGCAATGCTTTAGAACACTTTTGAGTGTCCTTGTATATCAAACAGAGTTTGTATTTAATCCATTTTATAAAGAAAAAATCCAATAGTGAACTTGAATAACATATTTCAATTTCATTAAGATATGTGTACAGTAAAGGTATAAAAATATGTTTTATAGAAATACCTCTCATATAACACAATGCTTTGAAATACTTTCGGGTGCCCCTGTACACAAACCAGTAGAGGTATAAACTTCATTTTCTACAGGGAACATCCGATAGTGAACTTAAATAACATATATCAGTTTCAAGAAATTCCACAAATATTGACGGGAATTAGAGCACAGAGCGACAGACAGACGGACAGACAGAGAGACAGACCGAAGTAATTAACACTTTTCAACCTTGTTGGAAAGTGTTAAAAATGTTAGAAAGGGTTAAAAACGCTTAATGTAAAGGAAAGTACACTTTTAGCAAATATTTATTAATAGATCTTTATATAACTGAATATTTTTGTGTCACCCTGTAAATCTAATGCTAATCATGCTGTATTCTATGCAAAGCATTTTCTTTTGTGCTTATAAATAATACATTTCAATTTCATAAATCTTCGTGCAAACTAATGTTATTAAAATTTAGTTTATAGAAATATCTCTCATAAAACGCAATGCTTTGGAATACTTTTGTGTGTCCCTGTAGTGGTGGTATTTGCTCCATTTTATGCAGGAAACATCCGATAGTGAACTTGAATAACATATTTCAATTTCATTAAGATTTGTGTGCAGTAAGGGTATGGAAATATGGTTTATAGCCTCTCATAGAACACAATGCTTTCGTAATACTTTTGTGTGTCCCTGTACACAAATCAGTGGTGGTATTTACTCCATTTTATACAGGAAACATCCGATAGTGAACCTGAATAACATATTTCAATTTCATTAAGATTTGTGTACAGTAAGGGTATGGAAATATGGTTTACAGAAATGCCTCTCATAGAACACAATGATTTGAAATATTTTAGGGGGTCCCTGTACACAAACCAGTAAAGGTATAAACTCCATTTTCAACAAGGAACATCCGATATTGAACTTGTATATCATATTTCAATTTCATTAAGATTTTTGTACAGTAAGGGTATGAAAATATGGTTTATAAAAATGCCTCGCATAGAACACAATGCTTTGAAATATTTTCAGGGGTCCCTGTACACAAACCAGTAGAGGTATAAACTCCATTTTAAATAGGGAACATCCGATAGTGAACTTGAATACATACATCAGTTTCAAGAAATTCCATTAATATTTACGGAAGTTAGAGCGCGGACAGACAGACGGACAGACAGACAGACAGACAAACCCAATGCATAAACACTTTTCAACCTTGTTGGAAAGTGTTAAAAACGTATTTATAACAGTTATGTTTATTACTTTCCGAACACTATAGTGAGGAAAGTATTGTAATCATGTCAAAAATCCGAATTCGAGATTTTGATGTTTCTATACGTTTTGAGGTCCCCTGAGTCCGTTTTCACTATTTTTGCGATGATATATGTATGTATGTGTGTATGTCTGTGAGTGAACACGCTGGCGTCTAAACGCTTTGTTCAATCAAGCTGAAAGTTGGTACGTATATTGTAAGTCAACATTGTACGAACCCTATTGATTTTGGTGAATCTAGCACTTATAGTTTTTTTACAGGGACACAAAGAAAAATTCTTTATCTTTATGGCCTATGGGAGCAAAATCTTAAAAGTGCGATAGCATCTAAACGCCTTATTCAATTGAACAAAAATTTTATACACATATTATAGATCACAAATGCTCAATCTGTATAGATTTTGGAGAATCTAGCACTTATAGTTTTTTTACAGGGACACAAAGAAAAATTCTTTATCATTATGCCTATGGGGCCAAATTTTTAAAAATGTGATAGCGTCTAAACGCCTTATTAATCCGAGCAAAAAATTTGTACACATGTTATAGATCACATTTGAACTAACTGTATAGATTTTGGTGAATCTAGCACTTACAGTTTTTTTACAGGGACACAAAGAAAAATTCTTTATCATTATGGCCTATGGGACTAAATTTTTAAAAGTACGATAGCATCTAAACGCCTTATTGAATTCAGCTGAAAATTTATATGAGTATTATAAATCACTGTTGCACTAACTATAAGCATTTTGGTGAATCTAGCATTTATAGGTTTTTACAGGGACACAACAAAATTTCTTTATCATTATGATCTATGGGCTCAAAGTTCAGTAGCGTTAAATAAAACAACGTGTAATAGATGGAGAAAAATACTCAAACACTCTATTATGGTTTTCTCTCTTTTGTTTGTTTAACAACTCCTCTTTCTTTACTTTATGTACAAAACTGTTAATTACTCAATGTTCGGAAAGTCGAGTGGAGTGACTCCAGATTTTTTTTTATAGTGGAACAACTTCTTATTTTTCATTTTTTAGTTAATTCCTTTAAAAGAAAAAAACATTTATTCGTTAATTTTTACTTTCCGAACACTATAGTGAGGAAAGTATTGTAATCATCTCAAAAATCCGAATTTGAGATTTTGATGTTTCTAACCGTTTCGAGGTCTCCTGAATCCGTTTTCACTATTTTTGCGATGATATATGTATGTAAGTGTGTATGTCTGTGAGTGAACACGCTGGCGTCTAAACGCTTTGTTCAATCAAGCTGAAAGTTGGTACGTATATTGTAAGTCAACATTGTACGAACCCTATTGATTTTGGTGAATCTAGCACTTATAGTTTTTTTACAGGGACACAAAGAAAAATTCTTTATCTTTATGGCCTTTGGGACCAAAATCTTAAAAGTGCGATAGCATCTAAACACCTTATTCAATTGAGCAAAAAATTTATACACATATTATAGGTCACAGATACCCAATCTGTATAGATTTTGGAGAATCTAGCTCTTATAGTATTTTTACAGGGACACAAAGAAAAATTCTTTATCATTATGGCTTATGGGGCGAAATTTTTAAGAGTGTGATAGCGTCTAAACGCCTTATTAATCTGAGCAAAAAAATTGTACACATGTTATAGGTCACAGTTGCACCAACTGTATACATTTTGGTGAATCTAGCATTTACAGTTTTTTACCGGGACACAAAGAATAATTCTTTATCATTATGATCTATGGGATCAAAGTTCAGTAACGTTAAATAAAACATCGTGTAATACATGGAGAAAAATACTGAAACACTCTATTATGGTTTTCTCTCTTTTGTTTGTTTAACAACTCCTCTTTCTTTACTTTATCTACAAAATTGTTAATTACCCAATGTTCGGAAAGTCGAGTGGAGTCACACCAGATTTTTTTTATTTTTTATTTACAGTATCTATCGGGGAAAATGGTAGTATATGCATAGTAAAAAGGATTAAAATGATTAAAATTTATTTGTTTATATATATATGAATCTACTTTTTATTTTATTTTATTTTATTACATCGTAACATAGTATAAATAGGCTATAAAATACATGGTTCAAAACTAAAATATTTAATAGATGCTGCGATACAGTCATATTTAAAATCGTAGTTCTTAAATAGTAGCAGACCCCCCCTGTCGTCGATAAATATCCAGATTGAAGTGCCCGAAAAAGATCTTTCTGCAGGCATGGGAAACCCAGACCTGATGCAGTGCGGGCGGGAAAAGAGCTGCCGTGGACAGCGGGTACCAGAAGCAAGGTTTCGAGCAATTTCAGTTTCTTTTTTTCTTTCCTTTTTTTTTTTTTTTTTTTTTTTATTTTTTATATATATAGTTTTTGTCTATAATGTGGTGTAAAAGAATAAATATTAATTCAATTCTTTCGAAAATTCATTTAAATATAGTGACCAGCGAAGCGGGCGTAGCCTGCTAGTTTTAAATAGATTTAGAAAAAAATTTATTTGACAAATAATTCTATCTGTGGAAAGCTGCCGCCCCCTCGACCTCCCGTTTAATTACAGTACCTATATTTATTTTTTAAAAAAATTCAAGAGTGATATTGAATAAAGAAGTTAATTTCAAAATATTCAGACAACTTCACATTCAGGAGCGCAACCAAGGTTTGAACACAAAAACCTCTTGTCTTCCAGCTTCTAGAGCAAAACCTATTGACCCTTGGAAAGAAGGATAATATAAATGAAACAAACACTCAAAATTATTAAAACTATTTTATTTACGGGAATATTCATGTTAAAGCAGTAAAAGATTTAATACTTTTGATATAAGTCTTCATAATTCATAGTAGGTGCTTCTATGAATAGATTCTACTTCCATTTGACAGACTGTTTTCTCAACCACCAATTTCTTTTCAAAAAGGAATAGTGTTTTATTAATGAATTCCAATAACTTTCAGATATAATTCGGACATTAATTATTTATCCCCTCCCCCCCCTTCCACCTTTTTTACGACTATTCTTTCAATCGGTACATAATTTATTTTCACAATAAATGTTTTAAAGATATTTCTCATTGTCAACCATTAATTTTAAAATCACTATATCAAGCTTGGTAATTCACTTTCTAAAAAAAGGCTTAGATTCATACTACATATAAGTATTTTTCTTTTTCTTTCGTTATACCTATTATTATAGAAAAATGCTGACGATGACTATATTTTATGCCTTTCATCGATGAAATCAATTAAGAAGTTTTTATACAGAGATTTTTACTTTGATTGACGGTGAGAAACTAATGAAAGCCATAATGAAATTGATGGCGAGAAAACATTGAAATGATAGTGGCTATCTTTTCTTTGATGTTTAATGTGGTTCCTTCCTGACTCAGGCTGGTTAATTTTGGTGAAATTAACTATAGCGGTTGAGATATTGAATTGTATGATGTTTAAAAACTTGCACGGTCAGTTTTATTCAAAGCAGGTTTGACCTTTTTTGGATGTTGTCTGTCTCTGTGAGTGTTATTTAAATTTTTTATGGTGAGGGAATGATTTGAAATATGAGTTGCAGACTTTTTTGCCAAATAAAAATTGCATGTGAAGACCAAAAAAAAAAAAAAAAATAATAATAATATGATGTAATACATAAAAATAACACTGTATATGTTTAGTTTAAGAATAAGTAGCCAAACAAGAAAAATATAAGTATATTAAATAAAAAATTAATTTTTTAGTATTTTTAGATGGTATGGTTGCGTGTGAGGGAATGATATTTCATAGGTTTAAATACTTAAAAAGTATATTTTTTTTAGCAATGCTTCAATTTTATGAGCTAATATAATAAAACTATGTCTAAACTATATGCTGAATAAATAATTTTTCAACTTTACTGTTTTACGAAATAAATATCCTTCATTTTCATCATTGCCTATTTGCAGAGAATAACCCCTTTATCAAATCTACATTTTTGAAGTGTTAGCTATAAATTATACTTAAAAATTTCATAGTTAACCTAAATTAGATCTATTATGTCTTCAAAGATGAATAAAAAAACAATTTACTTTGAGGTTTCTTCTTATTTATTTTTAATAACTATTCAGTTACTTTTGTATTTTTATATTTTTACAAATATCATACAACTATAACGAACTGAATTAAATAATGCAATTAAAAAATAATAATACAAATAAATTTGACAAAAAAGACGATTTTACATTTTGTTGGTTTAATCACAGAAATAAAAGATAAGAATCTGTTATTGTGAGATTCATGCAACGAAAATCTAATCACGATCTCTACATTTTTTCCTGAGAGTGTTGCTATGTCTCTTGCAAATTTTCAAGCTAGTGTAATGATGAGTCTTCCAGACCCTACAACTTCGCAAGAAAACTGCAGACTTTCAGTGACACAAAACTCGTCTGGTGTATCAATTTCTAATTTCAATGTTCATTAATTTACATTATTTGTATGAATCGAAGACATAAATAAACAAATGTAATATATTCTACATTTTATACTGTTAAGTAACACACTACATTAGTATGCTTTTTAAATTTGACATGTGGTCCATAGTACCCCATGTCATGGTCCATAGTACCCCGGGGTCGGGGTACAATGGTCCATTTTGTCAGTTGCTATTAAAAAATTTATATTTAAAAAAAATACATAATTATTGCTTTTGACTGAGTGCAACATAAGACCCAATATATAGGTAATATCTAATATACACACATATTTTCGATAGCGAGAAATCATTGCTTTGTGAGTAAACACCTAAAATTTCCAAAATGGGTCCATTGTACCCCGGTCTCCCCTACCTACCAAATTTAAGCTCAAATGACTAAAGCGATGCTATCGTGCGCACTGTCATATATACACGCACATACATACATACATCACAGTAAAAATAACAGAAATGAACAAAACGTATAGATGCACCAAAATCTTATAGTCGATTTTTTTCATGTTTACAATCCTTTCCAGCAATAATGCGTGTTCGTAAAGTAAATAATCTGGTGTGCCACTCGCACGACTTTCTCTTACCCTGCATTTCAATACTATAAATCTAGATTGCAGATTAAGTCGTAAGATCAATACCGTAAGATAATGAAGTTCAATCCACTTTAAAAATAAATTAAATTAGGATTAGAATAGTTTTATATCACATGTCGCTCTGTGTGGCTACCGCCTCTTTCAATACCCCCGTTCAGTTATAGTTTATTATCATCATTATTATTTTTTTTAAAACTGTTATTAATTTACCTTTAAACTTGCAATCTTCATCATTTTCTTCAAGTAGCAACCTAATATCAGGCATGAGATTCTTCCGCTGATCCGCGATTTTCCGCTTTTATGTGATTTCCGTTAATTCCGCTTTTTTTTTTTTTTTTTTTTTTTTTTTTTTTTTTAAAATCAAACTCATATAACGATCAGTATTCAAATGCTCCACGAAAGACTTCAGGTTCTCAATCTTTCTCCATCCAAAATATAAATGTCAAAAATTCATTTTAAACGTGCTTTATCAGATTCTATAACATATAAAAGAACAGAATTATTCAATATTTCATCTCTGATGTAATTTATTTTGACCTGCTCCCTCACCCCCCTTTTTTCCCCCACTCGGATCAAACATTCTGTGGGAAGCCGTTTATTTTTTAATATTTCTCCATCCACAACAAAAATTTCAATATTAATTTTAAGCTTACTTTATGATATTCTAGAACCCATAAAGAAGTAGAATTGTGTTTAATATTTCTCACTCATGAACACCCCCTCCCTTTCCCATTTTCCACCACCAATCAATAATTAAATGTTGATTGCTAGCTTTTTTTTTTTTTTTTTTTTTTTTTATTATTATTATTATACACATGTTTTATTGTGTTGATGTGCGTTATTCTTTTAGTTTAATTTGTCAGTTTTAAAATATTTTGTATAGTTTTTCCCTGTGCGCATTATTTTTTATTTGAATTGAATTTTATAAACATAGTTGTATAATTTTCCCCTCGCGTGTTTCCTCATTTTTTAATTTTCTGCACTCTCATGCCTGTAATACGAACTTTAAAACACCAAATTTGTATTTTCTGCAGTTATTTGTTTTTAAATTAATAACTGATAAGTTAATATGCTGATAACAGCTATACAAAAACAGATCCACCACTAAAAATTGAATTTTTATATTCAGGGTAACTCAAAACGTGATATTTAAAAAAGATTTAAAACCAGAACATCAAAAAATACTTCCTTTTTACAGTTTGTGTAGTAAAAAATTATTTTCCTTCCTGAGTAGTGTTCGTCGACATAGTAAAATGTAGCAAAACATATTTCTATCAGTTACATTCAATAGAACGTTTAGCTTAATTATCCGTAGCTTGTATATTGTCTATATAAACTACATTCACATCACATTGTGTATTTAAATTCAGTTTTATATGAAAAAATCTGGAGTGACTCCACTCGACTTTCTGAACATTGAGTCATTAACAGTTTTGTAGATAAAGTAAAGAAAGAGGAGTTGTTAAACAAACAAAAGAGAGAAAACCATAATAGAGTGTGAGTATTTTTCTCCCTATATTACACGATGTTTTATTGAACGCTACTGAACTTTGAGTCCTTAGGTCATAATGATTAAAAATTTTTCGTTGTGTCCCTGTAAAAACCTATAAATGCTAGATTCACCAAAATGCTTAGTGCAACAGTGATTTATAATATTCATATAAGTTTTCAGCGCAATTGAATAAGGCGTTTAGATGGTATCGCACTTTCAAAATTTGGTCCCATAGGCCATAATGATGAAGAATTTTTCTTTGTGTCCCTGTAAAAAAACTGTAAATGCTAAATTCACCAAAATCTATACAGTTAGTGCAACTATAACATGTGTACAAATTTTTTGCTCAGATTAATAAGGCATTTAGACGCTATCACACTTTTAAAAATTTCTCCCCGTAGGCCATAATGATAAAGAATTTTTCTTTGTGTCCCTGTAAAAAAACCTATAAGTGCTAGATTCTCCAAAATCTATACAGATTGAGTATCGGTGACTTATAATATGTGTATAAATTTTTTGCTCAATTGAATAAGGCGTTTAGATGCTATCGCACTTTTAAGATTTCGGTCCCATAGGCCATAATAATAAAGCATTTTTCTATGTGTCCCTGTAAAAAAACTATAAGTGCTAGGTTCACTAAAATCAATAGGCATCGTACTATGGTGACTTACAATATGCGTATCAACTTAAACGGTACGTAAAACGCATTGCTCATTCGAGCAAAGCGTTTAGACGCTAGCGTGTTCACTCACATACATACACACATACATACACACACATACATACATCATCGTAAAATAGTGAAAACGGACTCAGGGGATCTCGAAACGTATAGAGACATCAAAATCTCAAATTCGGAGTTTTGACATGATTATAATACTTTCCTCACTATAGTGTTCGGAAAGTAAAAACATATAACACAAAATGAAATAAACTTCCAGTAATTTCCAAGTATACCCCCGATGTATCCAAATACTTTGGGTAGCCCTGTAAACGAATGATGAATGATTTCCATACCCCAATCTACATAAAACATGCTTTTATGCATATAAAAATGTATGTTCATTTTATTTTGTTTGAGTCAGCCTGTAGATGTTACATTGTACTTACCAGAAATTTAATCCATAGGCATAATGTGTTTGAATTCTCTTGGATGTCCCTGTACAAAAATTGTTTGTTTAATCTGAACGAAACGGTTAGTGTAGCATCACTATACGATACAGATTTACAATATTGAGTTTGAATTTATTGCTATTACTTGTTCGAAAGATATGCTCATAACAAACACACAGAAACACACTGACACACAGTAAGAAGCACACACAGTTCAAGTGCTAAAAACATAATATTCAGATTCAGGTGACCTCAAAACATGCAAATATAACAAACTCAATTTCGAAATTTTGACCCAAATATACAATACTTTCTCTGCCATATATATGGGTATGAGAAAGTAGAAAGAGAGCGTTTATCTAAAAAGTTTATTAGATGGCCTTGTTTTATTAACTTCTCTCTCTTGGATGCAAATACGGGCTAGGATCGCTTAGAAAGATACCTCAAAGGGCATTTTTCCATGCCTAGGTGCAGCTCATCAACGGTCGAGCGGTTCTTCGCTCAAAGCTTGTAAGTGGGAAGTGCCGGGTTCGGTTCCAGGTCGCGCCTATCGACCTAGGCATTCGGAGTTTTTCGTGGTTTTCTCCGAATCTCGCGTAAATACGGAACAAATTCAAACTTTAAAACTAAGTATCTCTGTTAATTACAGGAGTGAACCTTTTTACCATGTTTTTATTAATTCGCTTTCTTGTTTGTTTGTTTGTCCGGTACAAATCTTGCAATCGACTTTTAGCTATCTTCCCGACTAGACTTTTAGCTATCTTCCCATTTGAAACTTTTAGAATAGTTCAGAACACGATGACAACGCAATACCTCGAAGCCCGATTTTCTAATTTTTTGATTAGTTTTCTTTTAATTTATTAAAATATGAAAATAATAACCTCTTCATAGCTCTAAAGTTAGCCATTTAAATGTTAGCTATAATTTAATTTTGCCAAAAAAAAAAAAAAAAAAAAAAAAAAATACAAGTTCATTTTCTTTCGACATAAAAATAAATACATTTAATTAAACGTGAACATTAAAAAATTATAAAAAGTTAAATTAGACACCTTACAAATATTCACGTCATTATAACTTTAAAATTTTCTACACATTGATAAAGAGCTAATGTACTTCATGGTGCTAATATATGTTGTCCTGAAAGGATTAATATTTTATTTTTAATACCAACTTTTTTTTTATTATTATTAGTTCACTGAACTGAGTCCGCGTGCTTAAATATTGCTTATACATTATTTTTTTTATCCTCGCGTATTTTATTAAGATATGGAACTGTCAAGCTTATATGATTCAACAGATAATTTAAAAACATGGTACATTACTTTTTTTTTTTTTTTAATCTTACAATTATATTTTGTATTATATTTACTAAGCGGAGTGTCAACTTTTAATAAATATGAGTATAAGAAACTGCATAAAAAGTTTGTTTTTGTAATTTTCAAAAAATTGATTTTTTAAATTTTTAAATATGTCTATATAGGGTAGGTGCTCCAGTGATCGGCATGCTCCAGTAATTGGCCTCTGTCCCGAAATAATTAATAAATAAAAAAAATAATAAAATCATATATTTTACATATAAGAATTTTAACATTTTATGTCAAACAATGGAGCATAGGGTGCTAATAACTGGTAAAATCACTAGCATTGTCAAACACTGGAACATAGGGTGCCAATGACTGATAAAATGAAAAACTGGCAGTGTCAATGACTGGAACATTGAGTGGGTATCAATTAAAAATTCATAAAAAAAAAAAATAATAATAATAATTGTTATCAAATGTACATATTTTAACATATATGTGGTTCTGAATGTCTTTCTTACCCTATGTACTAACTTGAGATTTCTAAAAATATTTTCTCATGACTAGCACATTAAAAACATCAGAGATTACTCTAAAAGTGTCAATCACTGGTGCACTTAATCTATCGCAAATAAATTACAATTTTTAAAACGTTTTGTAAATGGAAATTGTATTTTTTTTTTTTTTTTTTTTTTAATTTATCGCGATTAGCTTTTGCATTCCTGAACATTGTTAATTTGTTCCTAAAATGTTAAAAATCCATTAAATTTGTCGAGACAGGTAAAAGGTATCTGATGGGGCCTATTTCCCCCAAAAATGTTCTTTCGGTGCTTCTAATACCTAGATATACACTTTTTGAAAGAGAGAATAAAAGAAGGCGCTTCCTGTCGTGCACCCTCTCAACAATCCTCTCCGCTCCACGGAGTTGCGCCAGGTGCGATCCAATCTTGACGTTGGCAACAGGTGGGATGACGTTAGGATTTCTAATGCCGAGTGCATGCGCAGTCAGGTCTTTCACCCATTTTGGCGACAGAAATTATGATTTTTCGATCCTTTTTTTTTTTTTCTCTTTTAAGATTTAGTTCTCTTCCAGCACGTTCTCTTATTCTCTCGAATTTTTATTTCTCTAGTTTGGGATCTCTCTCCTCTTCTTCTTTCTCCTCCTTTTTTTTTTTTTTTTTTTTTTTTTTTTTTTTTAAGAATTTTCTGAATTAATTGCTAATAAAAACAAATGTGATACCTTCTTTTTTTTTTTTTAAATATAAGAAGCTTGAGCCGATTTTTGAAACGCACTTAAACTTAAAAGAGGTTGTCATTTTCAAGCGATCTGTTATGACTCAAGACGTGTCAATTTCAAAAGAAATGCAAAATATTGTTTAAAATTCTTAATCGTATTTATGATAATTTGCGTAAATGAAAAATTTTATTAACCTACCTCCTTATTTAACTTCCTTATTTATTTATTTATTTTCTCTTTTTTGCTATAATACTTTTTATTTCCGCAGTGTTAATTAATGTATAACGATTTCATAGATCGTATCTTCAAGATAACTAACAAATTAAATTCAGGTAAAAAAAAAAAAAAAAAAAAAGGTTAGTTTAAGAGAAAGAAACGCCAAATATTAATAAATGCTTAACTCAGTAACATAACAGAGAAACAAAAAGTTGTATTTCAACGTTTTCGTTTTTTATTTGGTGTATCACTTGAAAACGTGTGCTATTAATTAACTTTTTGACCTTAATTTTTTTTTTTTTTAATTATGTTACAAAGCCCAAAATGTGATATAAAAAATAAATAGCGATTCAATTCTTTTGAAAATTCTTTTAAATTTAGTGACCAGCGAAGCGGGCGTAGCCTTCTAGTCGAAAAAATGTTAATGCATCCAGATAACGTATAATTGCAAATAATATCACGGCGCCTAATACGTTAAAAATGATAGAAGAGCCAATATTGGTATTATTATTTGAATATGTATGTTAAATATTTAGATATAATAAAATTCATATAGGGTATTAATATATTCAAGATTAGAAGACATAAATATGTATTTAAAATATATTCGGATTGTGTACATGCAGCATGGTAGATAACTAGAGCATTTTTTTAAAACAGTTTATTTAAATAAATTATCAATTTAATTAAAAGATAAAATTGAAGAGAGATCACGTAAAATAACATAATTTTAAAGAAAATTAGCATTAAAAAAAAAAAAAAAAAAAAAAAAAAAAAAGTGAGAGAAATTTTCTGTCAGTATTGCAAAACAATCGACAATTTTTTAAAAGCTCATTTAAAAATATAAATATAAATAAAAAAATATAAACTAAAGTTTTTCAATTAAAGTAAGAATTTTAATTACTATTATTTCCTTAAAATATCTCAGTTTGACAAAAAACTTCTGTGTGTTAAAAATATATCCTGTACCATGTTAACTTTATTTTATAAAGATAAGATGATAAGTGCTAGAGGGTTTAATAGGCTTTAAATATAGGGTAGTATTTTAAGAATACTACACATGAAAGTCATTTTTATTAATTAAAATTTTATGTTAGCTTTAAAAAAGTCTGTAACAATTTTATTGGTAGTCTAAAAAAAAAATCTGTAACGAAATTTTATGCTAGTATAAGAGAAAAAAGTTTCTCGGTAATTGAAATTTTCTATTTGTGTAACAAAACATCAATTATTTTCTACACGCACAGGGAAAAAGAATTATTTTGAGCTAAATTTTCAGTTAAAGGAAAATTTTTATTTATAACTTATTTTTTAAAACATTCAGTTTGACATAAATGTTTTACAGGTAAGTTATTTATAAAAAGTTATTTTAATTTTTTTTTTTTTTATTATGTACTGACAAATGCGTGAGTATTGAAGAAAGTGCTATAAAAAATATACATATGAGACCATAAAAAATAAAATAAAACGCTTTATTTATCTGTTTACTTATTTTTGGTTAATCTTCCGATCTGACATTTTTACTTTCTTCTATATTCAATAGAAGAAAGTATTGGATTCGTAAAAATTTTCGACCTCGGGTTTCTGGTGGAATTACACGCTTTGAGAGCTGTAGAACACGATTTGATCATTTTTAGAAAATGTCTGTCAGTCTGTGTGTGTGTGTGACAAAATTTTGTGGCAACTGTATCTCAGGAACTACTGCACTGAATTTCATACAAATTGGTACGTAGTTGCACCTTGACATAAATGAGTGCCTATCAGCTTTTGGTAAAAATTGTATTACAGGTTGCGTTGCCATCCCACTTTTTCTAAATTTTTAACAGGGTGATATAGGACAAAATGTTGTATAAATGTGCATAAAGAGAATTATTTTTTAGTAATCATTATGAAATTTACAAGAATTATTTATAATAGAGATAGTCAACTTGGAAAATTTTTTTGTATGTGTAGGAGCCTCGTCACCCCCCCCCCCCCATCCTGTGGGGAGTAAATTTTCAAGATGGGTATCTTCCGAAAGGTCTCGTCAATACCTATAAAACGAATGGTTGAACGGAAAATCTGTGATAATTTAAAACAAATTTATCGATTTTTTTTACTTTTAACGAAAAAAAAAAAAAAAAAAAAATTAGAAAAGAAATTGTATTTTTTTTCCCCTTTTGAACGAAATTTAACCAAACTTGGTATTTAGTTGGCCCCTGACATAAACTGGTGCTGATTAGATTTGGGGATCGATCGCTCAACAGGTGGCGCTGTGATCGTGTATTTTCTAAATTTTTAACATGGCAGTATAGAACAAAATTTCGCATAAATGTACATAATGAGAGTTATTCTTAACCTGTGATTGTAAAATTAATATGAATTATTTATAGTAGTAGTAGTTAATTAGGAAAAAAAAAATGTGCATGTGGGGGCATCGCTGGGGGGAGGGGGTAAATTTTCAAGATGGCTATCTTTCGAAAGGTCTCGTCGATACCTTTAAAACGAATGGTTAAACTATAAAAATGTGATAATTTAAAACAAAGTTATCGATTTTTTTTTGCTTTTAACGAAAAAAAAAAAAAAAAAAAGTTTTTTTTTTTTTTTTTTTTTTTTTTTTTTTAATATTGTTACTGAGTGAATTTTTATAGGAAAATATAGAAGAAAGTCTTGTGGTGGCCACAACATCCTAGTTTTTTTAACGTTTTGTTTTGCATTTTTTATTTATACCTTTATTTTAATTATACTAAAGTAACTATGCAATTGTTCTGGAAGTAGATCATAAACTATATTTAGTATATCCACTCCCAAAGCTTTTTTTGCTTAAACTGAAGCATCTGGAATAATTATTTTTCTCCTAATATTTCAGAAAATTATAAATAATTACTACTTTCTTTGTCTTTCCAGAAACACTAACCTATAAATAAAAAGGAAAAACATCAACCTTTATCCAAATGAACCCATTCGTTACATTTCTCCATTAAGCAAAGAAAGAAAAAACATGAAAGGAAAAGAAAAATTACCCGAATAATATAATTAACATTACTTTTCAACGCACTTTCTTCTTCAACTCAACATGTTTTCAGAAATGCATTGTTCCATGCAAATAAGAATTATTAATAATGTATTGTTAGGAAAGAAAAATCTCATAGTTTTTGTGACCCTAATGTGACCACGAAGTATCATCTTAAGGGGAGAATTATCACGCATTGTATTTTGTGGTGCAAGAAAAAAAAAAAAAAAAAAAAAAAGCTTTACATTGTTGAGAACGAATTCTTTTTAAATAAGCTGCGGTGAAAAAAATATACACAAAAAGGATGCTGATTTTATGAAAGAAAAATATAAAGGATACAAAATACATTACTAAAGAACAAAAAAAAAAAAAAAAAAAAAAACATGCATCGCGCATAAATTAAGCCAGTCTTTGCAACATGTTAAATTGACCCTTAATTTTGTTTTGCCTTAGTTTAAATAGAATCATTAAGTTCGTGAACTATTTTAATTAAGAAGGGTAGTATATTCTGTAGCTGAACTTGGATATCATTTGCCTTTCAATGGAAAAGCATATATTATTCGGTTAAAACTATATGATGTATATTAAGAAATATGTTTTTAAAATATATAAAAGAAATCTTAAAAATTGCAATGTGTTTCCTAGGAAATATTTTTTTTTTGAATTTTAAAAGAATATCTTTACTCAATAGAAGTTTAAAGTACGGTTTTTATAGATGAACTTGAACTTTTGTTTTTGAAATTGAAATTAAAGCTTAGTTAATGTTTGCATTATATATATTTTTTATTTTAGTAAATATTTGTGGTTGTTTTGCAAAATTAACTTTTTGACATTACGTTCAGCCCGAATTCTTATATCTTTTACCATGGTACATTCCCCACGTTTCTGAATAGAATTGCAAAACATGTGATCTCTGTGATTATGAACTCCACATCGCTGTCATTGTGGAGTTCTGGGGCATCTCTTACGCTGCATGTATAAAATATGTCCGCTGATGCCACATAATTTCAAATTTAATTCAGCAATCGCCCTGAAACAAAACTACCTCTTATTGATTGAAAATAAACAATTAATTAATAAATTAAAGGAAAATTACGTAACAATAAACCCTGTATTAATCCTCATTCGTTATTTCATGGGAGATTTTATTTATTTTTAATTAATAAATGTCTAAAAAATAATGTAATATAAAGTGGACAAAAACGTTTACAAGTTTACTAAGTAATTTTTTAAAATCTATTTATGGGATTTTGCTATAATTTTTATGTGAATTTATTTTGAAATAATATCTCTATATAATGCTGTAATGTTATGAAATTATACACATAATCAAATAAATATAAATTACTTGCAGGCAGTAAAAGCAATATACAAGTTTCCTGTTTAACACTCATATTCTTCTAAATTTTTTATTTAATTTAATTTACTTCTTTCATATATAATGTAGGTCACCTGATTTAAAGGGTTTTCCCGATCAGTCTGTGTGGCCTGTAATCTTAATGGTTGGTATGCGGGAATCCTTCCTTCCCCTCTGAACTAGAGCCTAGACTGGCTTAAAATACACTCGAGTAACTTTTTTTTTAACACGCTTTTATTAGCTTCACCTGTATGTATGTTTGTAATCGCTCTGGGAGCAAACAAAAAATCTATATTGTAAAAAAAGACTTTCCCTACGTGAACGCTGTGGCTGTGAGGTAAAGCTCCAGGCTACGAACCTAAATGTCAGGGGAGATTTTTTAAAAATGGTTTTTGTTTAATTCTAAATTATTTTAATTACAGATTTAAATATATGTAAATATTATGATGTGTACACTCACACGATTTTCTCTTACCCTGCATTTTAATACTAAGATAGATATTTTGTGCTTTTTAGTTCACATTTCTATAAAAGCGTGTTCTTTAATTTTTTGAAAGCATCATTTTATTTTCTTTGTTGCCTTCTCTGTGATTTTTTTTTTTTTTTTACTTTACTGCGTGGTTTTCTCTCTCTCTCTCTTTTTTCTTCAGATGCTTTCGCGATTTAAGTGGGAGAATTTTCGATCAATGCTCATTGTGAATTAGATGATTTTTTTTTTTTTTTTTGACAGAAATTAAAATATGTGCATGCGTCGAGGTTAATTATTTTTAATTTCACAATAAATCATTACAAATAATTCTCATTGTCATATTTATACAAAATTTTGTCCTATATTGTTATCCTAATTTTGTCCTGTCATATTAAAAAATATGAAATATGCCATGTTAAAAAGACTGAAAATTATGAGTAGCAATGTCCCTGCTAGGGCGACTCTCACCATAATTTAATACACCTTAATTTGTGTCAAGGTGAAACTACATATAAAGTTATATGCAATTCTGTTCATTAGTTCTTGATAAAGAGCTACCACAGAGACGTTTTCTAAAAATGGTCAAATCGAATATTTGATTTCTTGAAGCAGGTAAATACTCCGGAAGCTGAAAATTTTTAGGAATCTTCTGTTGAAGGCAGAAAAAGAGAAATTTGTACGAATCCAGTCTTCTGTTGAATATAGAAGGAAATAAAAATTGTATATTGATATTACGAATTTTTATTTACGAATTTTTATAAAGATCATACTGAAGTCATACATACATAATTTTACAAATAAACTTATAATCAGATGGATACATTCGTTAAATGTATTGATCATTATCTGGATACATTCATTAAATGTGTCAGAATATAAAAAAAAATTAAGTGTATAAAAGCTAAGTTGAAAATTTTTACTTTATCCCAACAGATAAAATATTGTTTTGGGGGTCGAATTTTCGAAGCTAAGTTTTTAATAAATTGCTTTTTAGGGTCTCTTGAAACTGAAAATTAGATTTTAGGTGGTTGGTCTGAGTGTCTGCCTGCAAGTCTGTTATCAGCGTAGCTCAAAAACAAATATTAACACGAATTCTAGAATAATATCATATAGGGATATTACTTAATTTTTTCTTTAAATCGGAGAAATAGTTTGTGCACAGTAACATTCAAAAGTAATCAAATATGTTATATATATGGACATATATCCTTGTTGGTACATTTTTAAATCTTAAGACTTTACTAAATAACTTAAATGACGTATATAAGTATATAAGCATGTACCATACAGAGTAGGATAGAATAAAATTTACATTTGTTTACAGGACCGCAAAAAATAACTCTAATTTTTTTTAGGAGTTATATTAGTCTGTGAAAGCTATTTCAAGTAGTGTTATGTGTATCTCTTACTGTTCTAAATATAAGGGCACTATCTGCTGTGTATACATTTTATAGACAATATGCAGAGATACTTAAATATACAGGTATATCCAAAATTCAGCAAAAACACTTTTTTTCTACTAGGTATATTTGATATAAATGCTTTCGAAAATTATTCCTTCCCCAAGGAAATTGTTTAAGAAAGATAATTATTTTTTCTTACTTATAAACAAAATGATTAAAGTCTAATTTTCAGTTTGTTTTTTTACTAGGATTCCATATTTTGAGGTCTGTTGAATACGCAAAGGATGGTTTTGGCGGTTGGTCAGTGTATCCGTCATCTGCATAACTTAAGAGAAATAAATGAAGTGAGTTCGAATTTAGTATATAGAAGATTATATAGGGATGCTACTTAGAAAGTTTCACAGCAATAAGTAAGTTTCTAAGTGTGGTTTTGATAGAAGCCCTCTAAATTATTTGAAAATAATGATTAAATGTAATAATTTAAATGTTTTATGAATGTAGGTATAATGCTGAGGCGGCTATAGGCCCGTCCCAATGAAATATATTGCATTTAAAATAGAAAATTAAAAGGGTAAGTGAAAGTAATGTGGCTTTCATACTTTTTATTTTTAAAAGGACTTGGCACCACTGACGGTTTCATATAAAATATTATATTCCATTTAATATTTACAGTTTGAACTATATTAGGTTGTTCAATAAAATATTTATTCGGGAAACAATTTTTAAGGTTTTTGATATACTTTTTAGAGATTTGAAAATTTTAAGTTGCGTTTTCTCAGTTTGCTTTTTTTTTTTTTTTTTTTTTATGAATTCAAGATCCTCAAAAGGCTAAAACTTCAACAGATATTTAAGAAAATACTTTAATATATATTTAAAAGAATTAAAGGGGGATTTTGCAATATCTTTAAAAGAAAAAATATATTAAAAATATAGATTTTTTTTTTTTTTTTTTTTTTGCAAATTCTATATAGACATGCACTTTTTAATTTCCCCCCTAAAAAATAATTAATAAATTTCAAAATCATCCATCCCTAATTATTTTATATATAGGTTCTATTAAACATCCGAAAAATGTATTAAGTCTTTTCTGAAATATCTGCAGAACTTTTAGCAGTTTGAAGATCACGAATTCATAAAAAAAATGCAATCTGAGCAAACGCAATTTAAAGATTTCAAATCTGTAAAAAATCTGTAAAAAATCTATCAAAAATAATAAGAATTGTTGCCTAAATATATATTTTATCGAACAAAACCTAAATCAGTTCAATTCATATGTATTAAATGGAAATATAAGATTTAATATAAAACCTTCAGGGAGCTGTCAAAGGTGCCAAGGAAGATAAATGCAATTTTTAAAGTAATAATAGTTTCTAAAAAGACACAGCATTATTTAGTTCTGTCGCTTAATTGTAATCATTTATAAAAATTATAAAGAATAATACATATAAATAATATATAAGGTTTTCAATATATATATATATATATATATATATATATATATACACCCCGCCACAAAAAGATGGGTACAAAGGGTTTTTTCTTTGATTTTTCATAAAATAACATTATCTAAATTGTGCTTATCATTTATTATTATCATAAAATAACACTATTTCAGGACTCATTTTTGTTTTAAGACTAATTTAGAAAAATTTTAAGACTAAACTTTTTCTAATTTAAGATTACACTCCGCGACAAAAAGATAGGAACAAAGGGTTTTATATTAAATTTTTGAATATGATACAAATATTTAGTGTGTTTTTTATATGATAATATTTTGTTATGATAATAAATGATCAGCACATTTTAGATAATGCTATTTTATGAAAAATTTAAAAAAAACCTTTGTTCCTATCTTTTTGTCGCGGAGTGTAGTCTTAAATTAGAAAAATTTTAGTTTTAAAACAAAAATTAGTCCGGGAATAGTGTTATTTTATGATAATAATAAATAAGCACAATTTAGATAATGTTATTTTATGAAAAATCAAAGAAAAAAACCCTTTGTGCCTATCTTTTTGTCGCGGGGTGTATATATATATATATATAGTCTTATGACTTTCATTTCTTTTGATATTCTATACACCTGACTCGGTTTTTAAAGATTAACTGTTTTACCACAAAATAAACTTTGCATGTTTGCTTTCCATTGTTTTCTTTCTTTTTTTTTTTTTCCTTTTTCCCTCACTCTCACGCATGGAAGGGAAAGCGTGAAACTGTTCTATCTTACTAAAAATTCCTGTTGAATCTTCAAAGTATGCCAGATTGCTTATACATTCAATCTGAAATTTTCGTGTTACTTATAATATAAATTCCGTGATCTTTATGGAGATTTGATGAAAATATTCGTGTTGTATCATTAATATTTAGTGTATAATTCTTTAACGTTTAGACCTAAAAATATCACCCTTCATTTTGCGATTAAATAAAATAAAGTACTAACTTATAAAATCAAACAACTCGCTACTTATTTCTTTAGATTCACATTTTATAAACTTCAACTTTCAAATTTGCATTTAGTAGTATGGGTAAAAATTAAAAATCGCATGCTTTGAATAAATTTGTGCACAACTTTTGTTCCAGATGTATATGCAAGAGTAATATGTAGCTGAAATGTTTATTATCCTTTTTGTGAGTATACTTGATTTTTTAATTACTTCTGTTTATAATTCAAATTTTTAATTAATTTGGAAAAAAAAAAAAAAAAAAGGAAAAAAAAGAAAAATGCATAGTAATTTCTGGTAATAGATTATTATTTTTTTTTTTCACTTGTAGGTTTATTAATATCTTTTTTTGTCAGTCTTAACTATAGAAGCCCCATTAGTGGCTAAAATGTTCTGTTTTTAAAGCTAGTAGAAGAGAGGTGTTGGGTTCAAATACAGGTCGAGCTCTTCAGCCTAGTCTTCGGAGTTTTTTTTTTTTTTTTTTGTCTCCTAAACTCTCGTAAAACGGACTATTATCCTGAAAAAGACTCTTCAGGCTTAGATTCCCTAGCGTAGACAAATGGCCTTTCAGACTCTTCATTGCGTTAAAATTATATTGCATTTTCATTATATATATATAAATCTTCATATATATTTCCTTTTTATCCCTATGTTTATTAATAGCGTTTTCAGTTAATCTTAATTTTAGAATAAAATGAAATCTATTGAAAATTAGTTTAGAATTATTATTTTATTTTTAATTTTTTAAATATCTACTTTATTTAATGTCTTCTTAAAATAAATAAATAAATAACTTTTCAAAAAATGTGTCGCAGCATTATTATCCAACTAACATTCAAATCTCCCACTTCGCAACAATCGCCAATTCTATTACTTTGGCGACAATATTCGTGCATTCGACAGGAACTAAATATCATCCGCTTGTGGAAAAAAAAAAAAAAAAAAAAAAAAAAATCCTCATCCCTATCCTACAAAACAGCAACCCTACACCTGGTTAGGAACCGCGCGAGTAGTTTGTTCCTTTTTTTTTTTATTTTCTGTGTTTGTTGCATCTCTTTAACTTTAAACGTATCAACGCAACAACTTTTTAATATGCGCGAAGCACTGAAGAGCAACTTCTTTTGCATGGTGGACGAACTTGTAGTCTGTAGAAAGAAGTTGTCCAGTCAAGAAGTTCTCTCTTGTCTTCTTCATTCCTCTAGCCGTTAATCTATCACAGTGAAGTTTTGTATCCAGGTGGTCAACAAGGGACATTGAACGATCTCTCTCTCTGGGAAGTTCGGAATACAAAACGCGGCAGTGGTGCTCTGCTTGTTCGGCGTGCAATGACCAGGTATGTTTCTGGATTGTTTTTTTTATTTTACTTTCGGTTGTGAATTTAATTTTGTAAATATATGTAATTCGAGAAGTGTCATGTTGTTGGATGTTTAATGTCTCCTTTACATTTATAATAGAGAAGGATGGTTTAATATCTCATATGTTTGACAGAGGGTTTCTTTTAAAGCTGTTTTATATTTTATTTTTAATATAGTCTTTTATAAATATAAAACTTAGGAAGTGTTGAGTCGTATGCCATATTGAAAAAGATAGATAAAAAAAAAGTGTTACAACTCCAAAGTTATTTAATTTTATTATATATATATATATATATATATATTTTTTTTTTTTTCATCGTTTTTTGTAAAAGCTGTTTATGAAATAAAAAATGTCATATATATTTTAAGATTTTCCAGCAATTAAAAAATAAGCGAAGTCTAAAAACGAATATATTTATTAATTTACTGTTTTGGATATTTCATTAAGCATATATAATTTGCGAAATAGTGAAAGACCTCGGTATATATATTGTTGGTTATACCCCCGTTTCGCCGACACGAAAATTTCCTACCCCCTTTCGTTGACAAATTCCCCAAAGAAGGGAAAATCGAAAATATCGGTTTAACACCTGTTTCGCCGACAGTGAATGTTCACCCCCATTTTTTCGGCGAAATGGGGGTATAACATACATTTTTCAAGCTCATTTAAGACTATAGTTGTGTAGTTTGAAGGCAATAATCCTAAAAAACTTAGAAGCTAAGATGCAGAAAAACTTGGGAAATAAATACGAGAGTTAGAAATAAAACCAAGAGTTAGAAATTAGAATGTGAAAAACAGGCGGCAATGGCACTTAATTATTTTTTCTTAGTTGCCAAAATGGTCTACTCAAGCATAATTGTTAATTTTTTTTTAATAGAATAAGACTTAGTTTATTATTATTATTTACTTAAATAATAAATACAAGCACAAAAGTTTAATATGCATATATTTATATTTAAAAAATAAAATAAAATAAAAACTCCCGTAAAACAGAATAAACAGTATAATTTCTTTTTTAATTACCTGCTGGCCAACTCATTTTTAAATTTTGTCGAATTCCAAATATTACATCTTCAAACAAAATGAGAACTATTAGAAAACATTCATTTAAACTTTTATTTTTTTATTTTTTTCGGTTGTTTTAATTATTAACTTTTACTTTCAGTTTTATAAGCCCAAAGTTTGTTAATTAATTCAGTATTTCAGAAATTATCATGATAAACATTTTTTGGGGATGTATTAATAAACTGAGAAATAACAATTGGTAGTAGGAAATTAAAAAAATATATATATATAAATTAAATAAATTGAAATATTATGTTTATTTTATTTTTCTTTTTTTTAACAGCATTTATGTGATTTTTTACTTGCTGGTTTTTATTGAGCTTATGTATCGATGTGTTTAACCCTTTCAGGGGCGGTGGCTAGAGGGTCTATCCACCTACTTTAGAAATTTTTCTCTAAGTGTGTAGTGGCTACTTTTTTTATCCACTTTTATGTAAAGTTAATGTGTACTTCTAAAATTGAAATAGAGATGGCAGAACTACAGTAACTTTAAGCAGGATGTGCCTGTGACTTTTTTAAATGGACAAGTTGCGGGAAAATTTTTTGAAGTTTCTTTTATATATTTTTATGAAAAATAATTTTTTATTCAAAAGTATTTGGTAGTGTAAATATACTGTAATGCACCTTTTAAATACAACAGATTTACATATTATCTTAGATCATTAATTTTAGTTTGATTTTTAGGAGCATCTTTTAGGTGGATAGACACAGTGGCTAGAACGCCTAGCCACCACCCACAAAAAAATCCCCACATGCTGAATTTTTTTCTTCATCAAATATGACTTGTAGGGGATGTTTACTTTATGATATATATATATTTAAAAGGAAATTCAATCATTTTTACTTAGTGCCCCTGAAAGGGTTAAACTGAAAATATAAGATTTTTTTTAAGATAATAATAAACAAGGATTTTGAAAATTTCAGTAGACTTCAGAAATCTGCTGATCACAACCAATTTAAACATCGAAATTTATGATAAAGTTCAAAGAAGAAAATCATGATAGAATTTACTTCAATGGTGTTATTTTAGAAATGAAGTCTAAAGAGATAAGGAAAGTTAATTTTAAGCAAGGTCTAGGTCTTGAAGATAAGTACCTAAATTCTTTTAATTCAATAATATTTGTGCTTAAACACACACACAAGGAAAAAAAAAAGAATCCATAGACTGAAAAATATAAATAAATAAATTACTTGTCTTTACCTATATTTCTAAACTGTAATAAAAGTCGCACATTTATTATACAATTATTCTTATACTAGCAGGATATGCCCACTTCCTTTTAAAAAGAATTTCTTTTTGATAGAAATTATTAAAAAAGTTGCTATATTATAAATGTTGCTATACTATAAATTTTATATGTGCGCTTTTATTACATTATTTATACTCTTTATTTGCCTCCATCTACACATTTCATATACCTTATGTAATGACAATCATTTTCAATGCATTATAATATCAAAATTCTAATTTTAAAATGAAAAAAAATCTACAAAATTTTAAAATTCGCGCAGTCTCAGGCTGTATGAATTTCTGGGAGTGCACTGTAAAAAGAGAAATATTTTTATGACAGTAACGTGGTCATAAATTAGGCGTAAAAATCGACAAGTGAAAATTGTAATTCACCATGGGTTTGTGCACTTGAGACTGTGAGTCGTATCAACTGATAAAAAGGGATGAACTGGACACTAATCTCCTTACGTAACTAGCACCCGCCATTTCATTGAATTGAAATTTCCTATCCACTTGTTTTCCCCATAATTACAGGACAAATCCCTAAATAGCTGGAAAGGGAAGCTTGAATGGGAAAAACAGGGGGGTAGGAAATATTTTGTCGGCGAAACGGGGGTTACACCATATTGTTATTACTGATATAATTTTATATCACAAAGACTATTTATAAACTTTATATTTAAAGACTATATGTAATTTAGTAAGCATACATGTACATTAAATAAATGTATAAATTACGATTTTTCAGAACAAACGAATTAAACTAGGTAGGCTAGTAGTTTAGGCTATGTATTCTAAATAAAAAACGAATTAAAGTTAGAAAAATTAAATTGAAATGTAGAAGAATTAAAACATTGATACTTCTTAAATACACCTGGATTAAACTATATTTCTTTTCTTTCTTTAGTAATAAATTAATAATATAAAGTTTTAATAATAAAAATTATTAATATAGTTTAGGCTATGTATTTTACTGTGGTTATCTAAGATAAATGATAACTTATGTAAAAATCTTAATACTCAAAAAGTAAAAATTTTAGTTTAATTTTTTTTCTAAATAAAAAATGTATGTATGATTAGAAATTGCATTTTCTCCACAAACACGTAGAATTTTGGCTAATGTTTTGTCTTTTTTATACATTTTTCAGCCATATGAAAATATATTCTAAATAGACCTTTTTAAATATTTTTAATGCACTTAATATATATATATATATATATATATATATATATATATATGACACTCAAAGTCTAGAAAAATAATATGTATCACAATTTAATGCTCACAATACTTTTTTTTAATTATTATTCGGAATAGAACTTATTATAAGTATATTTGTAATTTAGTATTTAATGTCGCTGTTTCATTCCGTATCTAATTACTATCCATTCAAAATACGTTTTAATGAATTAAAACTTTAAGTCATTTAACAATTATAATTTCATTGCATTATTTTGTATTTATCTACTTAGTAAAATAAAGTAATTAATAAAGAATGTTTAATGGTGATGCATTTAACATGTATTTAATAGTCACAAAAAGGAACGATTATTTAAAATCAAACTAAACTGTTTTTGAACTCTTAGTACATTGGTTTTAATTTTGAGAAACTTTTTGATTTAATACAGTTATTTATTTATGCTATATTTAATTACAAAATAGAGAATGACAAAATTTTTAAAAACTGCGAGTTGTACTGAAGAACATTCTAAACTGTTATATTTTTATATAATATAATATTATAAGTATTACTTTTGTTACAAATAGTTTATATGTTTACATGTAAGGAAAATGCTTTGATGCCAGAAAAAATAAATAAAATAAAATAATAACAGTATTAAAAACCCGTATTTTTAATTTAACCCGTACTTGACATTTTATTTATTTATTTTCAAATAAAATTAGAATAGGGAATGGCACAATGGTGTTTTATATTTATAAAATAGAAAATTATTTATTACTTCAAAAAATTCTTGCGTAAGAATTTTTATTTATTTATTTTTTAGACATTTAAATTTTATTTATTTTATTTTATTTATTTATTTATTTTTTTACACAATAAAATAAATGTCTTCAGTATTACAGTTATACATGTTACATTTGCCTTATATTTGCAAAAAAAAAAAAAAAAAAACGGTTAGTTAAAAAAAGATTAAATATGATTTCGTTCTTTATCTTTTTTTTTTCTTTTTTTTTTTTTTTTTTCTTTTTTAGAATTATGATATATATATATATTTGTATAAATTATTATAATACTAAATAATAAGCAGGTATACATTTTACGTCTATATCACTGAGATAAAAAAAAAAAAAAAAAAATTAAAAACATCAAACAATATAGTTAAAATTTGACGTTTGAGATAGATATTGTTTTTAGTATTACTTGTGATTTTTTTTTTTTTAATGTGCAAGCCATTTTATAGTACAGCTATGTCATATTTCTAAAAGAAGATAGTAATTAAAATAATAATAGTAATAATAAATGAATAAAAATACGGGTTTTTAAATCTAGTTATTTTTTATTTTATTTTTTCTGGCATCAAAGTATTTTCCTCACATGTAAACGTATAAACTATTTGTAGCAAAAGTGATACTTATAATATTGTATCATACTACCATAAATGTAAATATTTGTACCAATATTACCTATGTGATAGAAACAAGTGACAAGTCAGTCAGCATATAAAATTTAATTTTGATAGATTCAAAAAGTTTTACTCCTATTTAGTTTAATTTATGGAAACTTTTATAAATGCACGCATTTTGAAATCTGTCATATTAGTTATCTTTATCTCGAATTTACAAAACATAATTATTATTGAAAAATAGCAATAAATAATCTGAGATTAACAATTTTTTTCACTTTGTATTTATTTATCATTAGATTATTCTAAACATTTATTAGTGTTCTAAAGAAGGGCAAATGTTTAGATTTTTATCACATTTCTTTTATTTACTTAGACTGATAATAGTAAAAAAAAAAAAAAAAAAAAAATGTAAAATAAATAAAACTTTAAGATAAAGGGTACTTTTTAATTTTTAATTATTTTTTAATGAAAATGACAGAATAATAATATCGTTTACTAAACAATTAAACGTGCGATTTTTTTTTTTTTTTTTTTTTTTTTTGTACAATTGTTGTTTCTATGATAAATTATTCTCATATGATGTTTATAAAAGGTAAAAGTATTGTTTAAAAACTAAAAATATCTAACAGATTTAAAATATATTTCATTTATTATTTGATTTGAAATTGTTTAATAAATATTTCTAATCAAATATGTTCAAAGTAGTACACACACATTTATTGCAATATATATATAACATACATACATACACACACACACACGCACACACACACACACACACACACATATATATATATATATATATATATATATATATATATATATTAAAAAGACAATATTTAAAAAAAAAATAAAGAAAAGAAAAGATAGAAAGAAAGTTACTGATCGTTTAAAATCTTAGCGTTTAATAGATTTGGATTGTCATTTTTTTTCCAAGAGGGGCAAATCACTTTTTTAGTTTAGAACTTTTAAAAAAATAATAACTTCTATATAAGACTAAATAACTGATCTAAAAGTTCTTTTTTTTTCTTTTTAACATGTATGAAAATTAATATATGTGGTTGATAAAGAAAATTTTTTGCGTGTGTTTAACATTCGCAAAAATAAATAAATAAAGTAAAATAGCAATTAAAAGATTTTATAAAGACAGATAAGATAAAGATTTTATTAAGATTTTATAAAGATTTTATTATATTTTCATACGTGCAATTTCATTTACTTTTTGAGCATTTTCTAAATGGAAATTCAAATTAAGTAAAATTTAAAAAAATGAATATGGGTTCACAAAATAATTATTACTTTATATAAGCCAATGATGCGAACTAAGAAAAATGATTTTATTTCCAGTGTCGTACGAACATAATTTAATATTCATTCAATACATATTATTCTCGTGTAAAATTAACAAAATCACATTTGAGTTATAATAGACCACTGTCATATACAGATACATTAGACAATAAGAAAATAAAATACACAAACTTAACAATTTTCTCAATCTCGGATTTTTCTTCTTTTTTTCTTTCTTTTTACTTACTATATTCAAGGAATAATTCAAGGGTGGAACTGGGGATGCCCTCATGTATTGAGTCCATTTTTTGTGAATTTCCTGTCTCACATTCCTTCTTCAACAGGTGGGAAAATGACAAAAAAAAAAAAAAAAAAAAAAAAGAAAGAAAGAAAGAAAGGTAAAGGAAATGGAAAAAAAAAAAAAAAAAACTGCCTGGGAATGATGTGGAAAATAATTTGAATGTTTCAAAGGGAGGTAAAATATTAAATCCAAATAGAAATTAAAAATATCCGAATTATGTTTTCGATTTCATATTTTCGATTTCGCATTTAATGAAATAAAATAAAATAAAAAATATTTTTAAAAGGAAAGATTTATTATTATTATTATTATTAGTTCTTTTATTTTCTATTAATACAGATATGATTCCCAATATAACAATTAATTTTAGAACATTTACACGATTACTAAAATAAAAGTTAGTTTTACAACAATTGCGTGTGATACATCTGTATTAATAATATAGTTTTTATTCTATAAAATACGCAGTTAATAAACTTTTAAAAAATTAAAATTTAACTGTTGTAAAAAATAGTATTTTAAATGATATGTAAAACAATAAGTTTTAGATAAGCAAAAAATTTTTCTGACATAAAAATATTCTGTATATACTTTAACACTGAATTTTATTGATTTTTATTGATTTATTTTTGATAGTTAACGTGATTGCATGTTAAAAATTTAACTGATGTTTCTCGATATAAGAACGCATAACTGAAATTTTGAGATAAATTTAATATCCCCATTTGTATATATTTATATGTTTTATATGTTTATTTGTATATATATATATATATATATATATATGTGTGTGTGTGTACATGCATTATCTAAAAACAATGTGTATATAAGAAAATTTTATTAATGTCTTAAAAGTAATTTTACTGTTTAAAACTGTAAATCAATAATAATGTTGAAGAAAGAAAACAATTAAATAATACTCATTAATTTTAATCAATAAAAATTATTTTCAATGAAACTAATTGATTTAGATAAAATTTTTGATATTTTGTATCAAAATATAATTTGATGAATTACATTTTAATTAAAAAAAATAATTGTAATTTACAAATATGACATATGCGTTAAAAAAAAAAAAAAAACATTGATAATTTAATTAACGTTTTTTATGTAATTTTTCTTGTATAATATATATATATATATATATATGTATATATATACATATTATATTTAATACGCAAGCCCATGTTGATGATGCATGAACTGAAATCTATTATATGTAACAAAAGCAAAACTGAAACATATAAAGCAGAAATACCATATATCAAATAAAAATTAATCGAAATAAAATAATAAAAGTGGGAAAATTACTTTGAAATACTTTTCCTTTGTAAACATCGTTACCAAGGGCAACTTTTTGCAAGAAAGGGAAGAATACTAAGATGTTTCTGGTAATACGAATGTATTAAAAAACCCAAATTATTGCTATTAATTTGAGAGACATCTCAAAAATGATTACCAATAAATTAAGAAATAAATACACTCCAGTACTGTACACACGTATTTAGAAATCACATTTATACAGTAACAAATATAGCATCACCCGCCTTTTAAAACAGGAAGTTTTATTGGTATGGCATTGACTATTTAAATGCTCTCTCTCTCTCTCTCTCTCTCTCTCTCTCTCTCTCTCTCTCCTCCCTCTCCCTCTCCCCCCCTCTCTCTCTCTCCTCCCCCCTCCCCCCTCTTTTTTCTTTTTTTTAAAGAGACGATTAATAGGGAGAGTTTATTTTATTATGATTATTATACTTCTAAATTTTGTCTGTAATTAACCTGTTTTTTTTTTATATATATTATAATAACCTAAATTACGGAATCATTTAGTTCATTGCATATTAAATTACGTTAATTTATGGTACCTGTCTAACATAAAAATTCCTGTCGCGTTGAATTTGTTTGTTACCCCGCTGAAGTAGAAAACAACAGTTACCTTAAAAATTTGATTATATATATATATATATATATATATATATATATATGTATGTATGTATATATAATAAAATAAAATAAATAAATAAAAAAGCATATAATAGTTAGTTCAACCAAACTTCATAGAGATATAAAGATTTATTGCACCACGGATTTTACGGCCGGATTGAAATATAAAAACATCGAGAACTAAATTAGATGTAACTATCGACATTAGGTTCCTTTAAACAAATACAAAAAGGTAAAACATTTCATGAAAGGTAAAAATTTTAAAGTAATAAAACTACATTTTAAAGAATTGAAACTTTTTTAAGACATGAAAAAACACAAGAATTTCAAATAGCTTATGAAGCGAGAGTAAACGTAAACATCCAGCGATCCGTTACTTAGTTTAAAAATAACATTATTTAAATTATATGCTTAATGTATAACCCATAGAAAAAAAAAAGGAAAAGAAAACTTTTCGATGTTTAAAGAAAAACATAACCTTTTCTAATTCATTTCACAGATGACCGAATTCGAACTTTTCTTTAGGTAATAGACTCAATCGATAGAAAACAATTTCTATGCAAGAGGATTTTCTAAATGACTGGCGTCATTATAGAATTGTTTAAATTACCTATACTTTCTTTTCAAGAATTAGCTTGCTGAGATTTTATTGGATTTTTACGTCTTTGGTACTGATTGTTTTTTATATTATTTACAGATACAGTTCGTCTAAGCTAATAAATTTTTAATAAGTTAAATGTTTAAACGGTTTATGGATCTTCATGTTGGTAATGAATTTTACCAGATAAAAAGGAAAAAACACACAGATTCTTTTTGTAAATTATTAATATATGATTTAAATTTTCTCTTGCTTGATAATTTTGAAGTAATCAACTGATTATAAATTATATTTATTGAAAATATGGAACTTGAATATGGAAAAGAAATGCCTCCTTAAAAAAAAAAAAAGAATGAGAAATTATTATTTTACTTTATAAAGTTTTTCTAACATCTCTTCCTTCCCCCGGGAAAAAAAAAAAAAAAAATCAAAAGTGTTGTAAGCTACTGCTAAAAATTTGTCACGTCCGTTAATAGAATAATAAAGAACCTATAAGTCATAGAGTCTAATATATCGCGCTCGCAGCGCGCGATATATAACTTGTGCTCACGCAGCGCGCACGCGACTGCGTTGCCGAAGGCAGTGGGGACCCGGAGCGACTTTTTACCCGATCAGAAATGATTTTTTTTTTTTTTTTTTCTTTTCTTAAGACTAAAAGTTACTCTTCGTGATTCATTTGAAAATACTGACCCGCTAGTTTAAAATATAAAATGTGCAGTTTTTTCAATATAACTGAGCAGATTAAGGCTAGTAACACCCTTATTAACTAAAAAACTCATACCTGAGAGATTGTGATAGTAAATATTTAAATCGGAATAAATGAAATTAAATACTTAACGATAAAAAAAATCTGTTAACAGTTTCAACGCACTATATAAATATGAAGATATTTATTTATTTTTAAACAATATAACACTCTTTCAGTTAGAAATAACTTTAACCTAGTGGTATACCACTCCACGCCCGTGGGCCAAATGTGGCCCTCCAAAAAAAAAAAAAAAAAAAAAAAAAAATTTTTTTTTTGCTTTTCTTTCTTTTCATAATAATTCAATTACATTTTTTTCTTTTCATTGTAATTCTCTCTCAATTACTTTCATTACTTACTTACTATTTACTGTAAATCTAATTTTATAAAAATTTGACTTTTTTTTTTTTTTTAATGCAGATACTTAATTTAATACAGCTATCCGGGTATATGTTAACAGACAGTATCCTTGGTACCGATCCTTTATAGTATAATAAGCTGTATAGAGTAGCCTTTCATACTCCAATCAATCGTATTGAGCGGCCCTCATCCCTTAGAGTTCATACACCTCTACTTTAAACATTTATAGCATCATAACTTTGTTTATTTACGTTTTTTATGCATTTTATTTTTTGAAAGCACTAGAGAAGAAGGAAACGAATTTACGACGTCTAATTTCATTCCTTTTGAAGCAATGTCTTTTGAGAATATTAATCGTTAAAATACTACCAAGAATTAAAACACTTTTAATAAGATATTAAAAGTGTTAAGATATTAAAAGTCTAAGATGAAACCTCATCAATCGTAAACAATTTCAACACTCGGGTTGAATATAACAAAAAATATACTAAGAAATATACTATTTTATAAGATTATAAAAATAAATAAATAAATAAATGTGCTTTTGTTATAAATATAGCTAGACAAATTCCTAACCTTCTTATTAACTCAAGATTTTTTTTTCCTTTATTAGAATAAATGATAATATTTATTTATTTCAGAATAAATTACAATAAAAATTGAATAATAATACAATAAAAGACAATTAAATATTTAATGACAAAAAATTACGAAACCTCATCAATCGTAAGCAATTTCAACACTCGGGTTGAATATAACAAAAAATATACTTTCTAAAATAATAAAACAAATTAAAATACTTCTACTCGAGTTAAAATGATATCTTTAACCTCAAATTAACTTTATTTTTCTACGTTAAAAACGACCTTTGGTACCGCCGTCAACAGAAAAACGTCCTTGGAGGTAGTAGCCCTTCTTTGACGGCTTCTCAAAAGGACGATCACCTGTTGAAGTGCCAGCTTTTAGCACCAATAAATCGAACTTTTATCGTGAAACAATTTTTTTCCCTTCTCTTTCTGCTTTTATCGTGTTATTTTGTGGGTCAGACACATTTATGATCGATGAATTTTCGTGTGTAATTTCGTTGTTTCTGGGAAGAAAAAAAACCCTGAAAGGAAACTTGCAATTTTAGAACATGAACGATCTAAAGATCATGAGTTGCAAAACTGATCTAATATCTATAGTTTAACAATACCAATAAATTATATCATATGAAAATTAGTGTAGAAGGTTTTATTTCTTCTTTTTTACTTATGGATCTTTTCTTTCTGTTTTTATAGTATCTTTAATAGGTACTGAATATAGGTAATTTCCCACAGACCACCCCGACCCCTCTGAAGGGTGGTGACTCTTTTGTTAGAAGCTGTCAGGGAAAAGAGCGATAAATCCTAGCTATGGCAGTCTGCACTGCTCGATTTCATTCCAGCATGTCCCCTCTTTCGTTCAAGATTCAAGGTACTACAGGGTGAAAGTGGAAGAAAAGAAATATTTTTACAATCCTTATAATAAGATTTATTGAAAGATAGAAAAAGAGCAGAATTTCTAACGCATTTAAAATTGTAAATTTTGTTTTCTCCTTAATTATCTTTTACAAGTTTATAAAAATTAAATAAATAAACTAATTAATTAAATAATTCATAAATAAATTCATAAATATTAGAATCGCCCGGTGGTTGAATCTTTATTACTTTTTTAAAGTAAGCATTCAAATAAGAAATATAAAAATTCAAAATTCAAGTATAAAAAATGTTCTTAGAAATTACACTATCCACCAAAATAAATAATAAATGAAATGAATGAATAAACAAATAAAATTAAAATAAATAAATATAAGTAAATATCATCACCTTTTTACTTTCCGAACACTATAGTGAGGAAAGTATTGTAATCATGTCAAAAATCCGAAATTCAGATTTTGATGTTTCTATACGTTTCGAGGTCCCTTGAGTCCGTTTTCACTATTTTTGCGATGATGTATGTATGTACGTGTGTATGTATGTGTGTACTGTGTATATATGTGTGTGTGCATGTACGTGTGTATGTATGTGTGTATATATGTGTGTGTGCATGTACGTGTGTATGTATGTGTGTATATATGTGTGTGTGTCTGTGAGTGAACACGCTAGCGTCTAAACGCTTTGTTCGAATAAGCTGAATGTTGGTACATATATTGTAAGTCACCAAAGTACGAACCCTATTGATTTTGGTGAATCTAGCACTTATAGTTTTTTTTACAGTGACACCAGTAAAAATTCTTTATCATTAAGGCGTATTGGGCCAAATTTTTAAAAGTGTGATAGCGTCTAAACGTCTTTATTAATCTGAGCAAAAAATTTGTACACATGTCATAGGTCATAGTTGCATGAACTGTATAGATTTTGGTGAATTTAGCTCTTACAATTTTTTTACAGGGGCACAAAGAAAAATTCTTTATCATTATGGCCTATGGGGCCAAATTTTTAAAAGTGTGATAACGTCTAAACACCCCTAATCAAATATTTCTGCTATCTGCATAAAGAAAATCAAGATAAAATGGCAATTATTTGTAGAAAAAGAGCAGAATTTCTAACACATTTAAAATTGTAAATATTGTTTTCTCCAGAATTAACTTTTATAAGTTTATAAAAATTAAATAAATAAGTTAATTAAGTAAATAAACTAATTAATTAAATAAATAATTAGAATATTGAATGCAAATGTGGAAAAAATGTTTATTGATTTATTATCTTTAAATATGAACAGATATTACAATTTTTTAAATAAATTTAAAAATAATACATCAGTTAATGCAACTAAAATATGTCGTTTAAGAAAATAAGATAAACTGTCATTATTTCATTATAGAACTTTAAAAAATAAAAGGATCGAAGGAAAATTTTATAGTAAAAAATAGAACTAACCTCTTACCGATTTTAATGAAACTTTGTATAATCATGTACAATTTGTGAAAAAATTACAGTAAGTGTCAAACATACTTGGATGAGGGGGGGGGGGGCAGAGGAAAATATACTTAATTTTTAAATTACCATTTTAGCGATTTTAATAATATATTACCACTTAATTTTTATGAAGATTACAATGAGTGTATTATATACCTGGAGGGGGGCGGGTAGATGGAAATAAAATATATTTTCCTTTAAAAAACCCTATTATAGATTTAAACAGAAACTTTGTATAATAACATACAATTTGTGAAAAGAATCACAATAAGTATCAGACATACTTGGGGGTGGGGTTAAAGACCGATTTTAATGACATATTCTATATCTATCAATTGCTTTTTATGGAGATCTCAAAATGAGTGTATTATATATTTCGGAGGGGGGGGAAGGACGACGCAGATAGAAGTAAAATATATTATTCTTTAAACTGTCGCATTGTCGATTAAAAAAAAAAAAAAAAAAACTTTGTATCTATGCAAATTTCTGCTTATGAAAAATTGCAATTGCAGTGAGTGTACACATATCTGGACGATTTGCTAAGGGGGGGGGGCAGAGTGAAGAAAATTTTTGTTTTTATATCACCATGCTACCTACTTATATGAAACTTTGTACGACTATCTCTTTTATTTCATTAAAATTATAGTGAAAGTTACCTATATTGAAGGGGGGGGGTAAATGAAAAATAAAATTTTCTTTTAAACAACAGTTATTATCGTTTGTTTTATTGTTTTATTTACATTTTGTGTAAATACCAGTTAGTATTTATTAATGAAAAATTACAGGGAGGTGCGCAAAAATTCAATATATGATTTAAATCTGTAAAAAAGTTATTGAAAAATGAAATTTCTTCTTTTAATCTGTCTCTTTTGTCCACCCACCCCGCCCCCCACATAGAAATAAAAAACTTACGCTCTCGTTGATGCTTAGCACGAGTTTTATGAGGAGAAATTCAGAAAAGTGCCCTTTTTTCCGCAATCCGGAAAAAAGGGCACGTTTCTTAATTGTTACTTGTAAAATACTTGCTAAACATGGATGATAGCAAAAATTTTTTGTTTCTACGTGGGGATGGGGAGGGACAGATTAAAGAAAAAAATTCTGTTTTAGAATAATGTTTTACCAATGTTTGATATTAACTTTTAATTAATGTCTGATATTAACAATGTATTGGATTTTTGGATTGCGAAAAAAGGGGACAGGAAAAAAACACTTTCTTTTTTAATTTCTTCTTGTAAAACTGATGCTAAACATCAACGAGAGTGTAGGTGTTTTATATCTACATGGGAGGAAGGACAAAAGAGACAGATTAAAGGAAGAAAATTCATTTTTGAATAATTTTTTTAAAGATTTAAATCATGCATTGAATTTATACCTCAGTATAATTTTTCATTAATAGTAATTGATACTTACACAAAATGTAAATAAAACAATAAAACAAACGATAATAAGTGTTGTTTAAAAAGATTATTTTATTTTCCATCTGTCCCCCTACCCCCCCCCCCCCCCCTTATCAACTTTAGTTAACTTTCACTATAATTTTAATAAAATGAAAGTGATAGTTGTACAAAGTTTCATATAAGTAGGTAGCATGGTGATATAAAAACAAAAATTTTCTTCACTCTGCCCCCCCCCCCCTCCTTAGCAAATTGTCCAGATATGTGTACACTCACTGCAATTGCAATTTTTCATAAGCAGAAAGTTGCATAGATACAAAGTTTTTTTTTAATCGACAATGCGGTAGTTTAAAAAATAATATATTTTACTTCTATCTGCGTCCCCCTTGTCCCCCCCCCCCACAAATATATCTGTACTGATAAGTATAAAGGATTTAAGTCCAAAAATGTCGATTTTGAGTTAAGTACATAGTCAGACTCAGAAAAAAAATTCTCTATCGATTGGTATAAAGGATTTAATTCTATGTCATTTAGTCTTTGAGAAAATCCATTGGTAAAAAAAGGACCAATTTAGAAATTTACCATTCATGTATGGTATAAAATATTTAATTCAATTTTTCCTGTTATTAAATGAAGGTTGACAACCACTGAATGGTATAAAGGGTAAAAATCAACGAAATACCTTTTCCCGAATCCATTCTTCTGATTTGTTTTTAGCTAGTTAAGCTTTATTTTCCGTCTCCTGAAAAATCAAGAATATGGATTTAAATCCTTTATACTTATCACTACAGATATAATACACTCATTTTGAGATCTTCATAAAAAGCAAGTGATAGCTATAGAATATGTCATTAAAATCGGTAAAATGGTGATATAAAAAATATTTTATTTTCCTCTGTCCCCCCCCCCCTATCCTTAAGTATGTCTAACCTTACTGTGATTTTTTTCACAAATTGTACGTTATTATGCAAAGTTTTTGTTTAGATCGATAATAGTGTAAAGAAGAATATATTTTATTTCCATTGGTCCCCCTTGCCCCTCCCCCTTCAGGTATATAATACACTCATTGTAATCTTCATGAAAATTAAGTGGTAGTTATAGAATATATCATTAAAATCGCTAAAATGGTGATATAAAGAGTCATTTTATTTTCCTATGACTCCTCCGTTAACCCCCCCCCCCCCACCACCACCACCACCACACACACTCTAAGTATGTCTGACACTTACTGTAACTTTTTCATAAATTATACGTAACCATACAATTTTTTTTTTAAATCAATAATAGGGTAATATAAAGAAGAATGTATTTCATTTCTATCTCCTACCTTGCCCCCCCCCCCCCCCCCACGTAAAATGCACTCACTGTGATCTTCATAAAAAGTAAGTCATAGTTATAAAATATATCATTAAAGTCGGTAAAATGGTGATATAAAAAATTATTTTATTTTCTTCTCCCCCTCCCCCCCTTCCTTTAAGTCTCCCCTCCCACAAGTATGTCCGACACTTACTGTAATTTTTTCACAAATTGTACTTGATTATACTAAGTTTCATTAAAATCAGTAGTAAGAGTTGATATAAAAACAATTGATTTCTATCGATATGATCCTAGTCCCCCCCCCCTCTTCCCCCAGGTATATACTAAATGAATGTTGTAGGAAATCAATTGAAATTTCTAAATATGTAATTTGAAAGTCATTTTTTAAATTTATTATTTGATATTTATTATTTTGCGATTTGTGAATTGAAAAAGTGCCCTTGTTTGCGGTGCCCTTTTTTCCTGGGATCCGATTATAATATGTTCTGCACTAGAAATTTATGAGAACATATATATGGTGGGGAACTCAGTAGAGGTTATCTATGCCAATGAAGTCAAGAATTTAAAATGATCCTGTACAGAATTATCTTGTATATTTATATCAACAAAAAGAAATGTAATGGAAAGTAAATAAAGGATGAATTGCTATAACGCAAAAAACGTAATTAAAAACCAGATTTTACCTATTAAATAAAAAATAATTTTAATAACTTTCCTGATTTATTTCAAAGTTTTTTATTTTTTCTTATTATTACTTTCTTCTATATGTAATATAGAGAAAGTATTGGATTCGCGAAAATTTTCGACCTCCGTTTTTTGAAGGATCTACACGATTTGGATGCCCTGAACACGAAACGATAGTTTTTAAAAAATGTCTGCCTGTCTGTCTGTGGTTTCGTTTTTTCACCGTATCTCACAAACCAATGAATGAACTTCAACCAAACTTGGTATATAGTTGGAACCTGACGGGGCATGGTGCTGATTAGATTTGGGGATCAATCGCCCAGAAGGTGGCGCTGTGATCGCAAAATTTCGTATTTTTCACCGTATCTCACGAACCAATGAATGAAATTTAACTAAACTTGGTATTTAGTTGCACCCTGACATGAACTGGTGCTGATTAGATTTGGGGATCAATAGCTCAACAGGTGGCACTGTGATCGCATTTTATCTAAATTTTTAACATGGCAGCATAAGACAAAATTTCGTATAAATGTGCATAATAAGAGTTATTTTAAACTTGTGATTGTAAAATTAATATCAATTATTGATAATAGTAGTATGTAACTAGGAAAAAAAATTGTGCATGGGGGGAGGGGGGCATCGCTTCCCCCTCCTAGGGGTGAAATACCCCCCCAGGGGGAGTAATTTTTCACAATGGGTATCTTTCGAAAGATCTCGTTGATAATAGTAGTAGTTAACTAGGAAAAAAATTTTGTGCATGTGGGGGCATCGGTTCCCCCCCACCGGGGGGGCAAAACCACCGGTTAAAGTACCCCCCCGGGGGGGGGGGGGAAAGTTTCAAGATGAGTATCTTTCGAAAGGTCTCGTCAATACCTTTAAAACGAATGGTTGAACCATAAATCTGTGATAATTTAAAACAAAGTTATCGATTTTTTTTTACTTTTTTTTTTTTTTTTTTTTTTTAACGAAATTTAACCAAACTTGGAATTTAGTTGGTCCCCGACATAAACTGGTGCTGATTATATTTGGGGATCAAAAGCTCAACAGGTGGCGCTGTGATCTCATGTTTTCTAAATTTTTAACATGGCAGTATAGGACAAAATTTCGTTTAAATGTACATAATGAGAGTTATTTTTAACTTGTGATTCTAAAATTAATATGAGTTTTTGATAATAGTAATAGTTAACTAGGAAAAAATTTCTGTGCATGTGGGGGCATCGCTTCCCCCCCTGGGGGGGTAATGGTTGAACTATATTCTGTGATAATTTAAAACAAAGTTATCGATTTTTCTTTTTTTATATTGTTACTGATTGATTATGTATAGGAAAATGTAGAAGAAAGTCTTGTGGTGGCCACAATATACTAGTTTTTAAATTCATTTTATATTCAGTAACAAATTTTGATGCTTATACTGAGTAAAACTTTTATGAAAACAAAAAAGTACGGTCACTTCTGGTTTCAAAAAGTTGCAAGTGACTAATATTTAGATGCCTGTAACTCAAATTCTAAGCAAGATAGAAACAAAATTCAAACTGATTTAGAAAGTTCAAATGTCAGGCTTTAATACTAAACAAAAAATAAAAAAATCTTAGTTTTGACTGAAAATTGCATTTTAAAGGTAGGCAGGCGCCTTAAAAAGTATGTAGGAAAGATTTTAAAACTGAAGCTGTAGGAGATTTGTCCACAATAAATTATTAATAGACATTTACTTTTTTTTTCCCCAGATATTTTCGAGTGTGTAAAATTATTACCTCGCTTCATCTTAAAAATATATGGAGAGTATTATACAATGCTATAATTAACTGAAAAATTCCATAATAAAAAGTATAGACAAAAAAAAAAAAAAAAAAAAAAGTAATTTTCTTTCTTTCTTTCTCTTTCTCTCTCTCTCTCTCTTTTTCTTTTTCTTTTTCTTTTTTTTTTTAAAAAAAAACAAGTAACTATAACAAAAAAAAAAAAAAAAAAAAAAAATTGACAAATAAATGACAAAAAATTAACAGTTTCCAAGTGGTCGTATATTAAAGCTGTAGAGCAAATGGTCTAGATATTACAAATTTCTTTCTATTATGGAAGAGAAATTATACTGATTTTTAGCATAATATTTCATTTTAAAAAATGGGGTACTAATTGTTATGAATTTCAATTTAACATTGAATATGGGAATTTCTGTAACTTTTTTTTTTTTTTTTTTTTTTTTTTTTTTTTTTTTTTAATGTTCTGTTATAGACTATTAACACGTTGAGCGCCACGCAAATTTTTAAAATCCATTAAAATTCCATAATGATACCTCCTGTAATAAATGAAAATTAAGCAAATCCTTAATAATTTTTCAATCAGCAAGACTTATTTTCATTTATTCTAAGGCATGCCATGTTTCATTACCTAGCATCGTTTACTATATTCATTTCTTAATATTTCTTCGATATAGCATCAGCATAGGAACACATTGGTGGATTTTAAATTTTTTTTCAGATTTTGGCGATGAAGTAAAATGGCTGTTGCAATTGTAAATAAACATTTTCGCGAGAAACGTCATACCTATTTCGATGCCAAATCTCAAATTTAGTCAAGCGGTTCTATACTTAAGCAATTATATTTATTTATTTATTTATTTTTATTTATTCATTTTTCCAGCGATTTTTCTAAATTATATTTTAATTATTTTTAAAAGTTTGCATTTTTATTTTCCCGACATGAAAAGAAAGATATTTATTTATTTATTTATTTATTTATTTTTGGAATATGAATGTTACAATCAGTATATAGCTTATGATAATTTTAATAAATTTTTAACAATCATATTTATGTTATAAAGTTTTTTTTTTTTTTCTGAAATTTCCATTTCTTTTTCTTTTTTAAAGAAAATGATAAAGATGCTAGGCCTTTTACGGATTTTTCTATTTATTTTAATTTAATTTATTAGAAATTGCCATCATTATTTTCGAAAATTTATCTTCATTTTCAGTGATTTTAAGATGTTAATTGAAAATATTTTAATATAATTTTTTTAGTTAACTAAACTCGTCATATCCTCACATACAAGTATCCCTCTTTTGTAATCTTTTCCCAACATCTTTAAATAATAATAATAATAATAATAATACCTTAGAACAGAAATATCAATATTTCCATAACGTTAAAAACATCAATGAATTTTTTTTTTTTAATGACAGTACATTGTATGCTACCGAAACCGCAGTGTGGAATTAACAATCTTTTTTAAATCGCCGTTTTTAACATTGCTTTATTATTGATATAATACATAACGTACATAATATATGCCTTTCTTTACTAAAGATATTCCATTTCCTGAGCATGAGTTTTCTAAATTTCACTTTAATTATTTAAAAAAAAAAAAAAAAAGACATTTATTATTAATTTTCTTTTTCTCGAACAGAAGAAAAAAAAATACGACATAAAATTTAAGGTGTAGTTTACCAATAGTGTATCGATACTATCTCATAGACGCAGGTTAAAAGAAACAATACGAACTGCCGTAGTTAAGAAAAGATTATGAACAAAACAAGATTACAATGTGATATTATCACATTATAATGAGAATAAAATATGGACGGCTCATTGTAAAAGTGCTGTTACTCCATCAAAATGGCTGTTAATTTTCCTTTAATAATCACATAATACATAATAAAGGAAATCTACAATTGATTAATGCAACAATTTTTAAGAAAATCGTTACAAATGTTTTTCAGGTACCGACTTTTACCAAAACCTGGCAAAGGAAAAAAAAAAAAAAAAATCGTACAGCATTTTTAAATGAATCTACTTGCGAGACCTGAAATTGAGCTATTAATACAGAATGTCTATCAATTTTCCTGAACTAACCAACAATATCATTCGTAAAGACATTTAATAAAATGTTTATATAGCAACTTTGAAGAAAATCGTTGGAGTTGTTTTTGAGATAAGGACTTACAGTCCCACTTCAGGTTGCCAAAGATCCATTTCTAGTTTTCCAATTTTCACCAAAATTTAGAAATTCCATCTGTTCACCGGACCTGTCTCAATTCTGAAGTTTTGTAGTTTCGGAAATATGATAGTCAGAAGATTCCCCACATACATACACATCCACACACTGACCAAATGCCAAAAACTACTTTTTTGGACTAGGAGACCTTAAAACGTGTAAATCAGGTGAAAATTCTACATCGAATTTTTTGGCCGAATACGATACTTACATTACCTACTGTAGCCGTATAATAGGGGTAATAAATAAATAAGAAAGTAAAATAAAATAATAAATAAAATAAATAAGCAGGCTAAATTAAACCTACGTGAAAACAACTATAAAACATTTAATTACATTACATAGTAATTTTATGATACAGAAAAACGGATTTCAGTTTAAAAATGTGATTTGAAACTATCTACGAATTGAATTATTTCATAAAATTTAAATAGTATATATATATTAAATAAATAAAATAAAATGGCTCCACCGACCATTTATTCATTTATTATTATTATTATTATTGTTGTTGTTATATATGTATTATGTATATATATTAACTGACTTAAATTTTGTTCTGTCTGTCTGTCCATACACATGTATCAGTTTTTATTTAGAGGAAAATGTGTGTCATCTTCCTCTTTCCGGAAAAATTGTAGGTTTCTACTTCATTAGGTCAATTATATGTCTTTTGAGTGCAATTCTCTTCAAAAAGTGCACATAATACTTGTATAATGTGTAATAGGAGTCGTGTGGTTGTTCTTTTTTTAACGCATTAGCGTTAACTTTTCACTAATCATAGTGAACAATATACGCACCTAAATTTGAATTAACATTTAACTAACAATTTCTAAAGCAATTTTGACAAAAACATTATAAGATGAAATTTTTATAGGAACAGGTTTTATATCCGTCGTCCTTGGTGAAAAAGAAAAAGTGATCGTCAAGTTATCTAGCAAACATATTTATTTCCTTTCAAAAATCATGGTTATTTTAATAACGTATATTAATTAACCCGTTAGCGCCCAATGTCCTCATTTGAGGACAGCTAATAAAATGACCCGTATATTTTTTTGTGGTTTCTTCGAATGATTTCTGCTTTTTAGTGACAGTTTATAGCGTCACTCTAAACGATCCCTGAAAGTTTTATGTGCCTACTATTAATTATTATTTAATAATGTGGATAGTCATTTTAAGATTTTTCATTCGTCGCACATACATTTGCTTTTTGCGCAGGTATACTAACTTAAATCAAGTTGAATAATAATATATATTATAATGCTTTACTTCCGAGATCTTTGTCAACATATAATAGGAAATTTATCTGTTATCTCAAAGTTTTTCTATCTCGAAGTTTTCTCGCTAGAACACTAAACGTCAATAAATGAGGATAGCCTTGAAATTTAAAACTATCAGAAGAATTGTTTAAGTTAATATATTTTTTTGTCAGTTGTGTATATTAATTTAGAAGTGAAATAATCAGATAATAATATTTTACAAAATTAATTCGGGCGTTAACGGGTTAATTACCCAAGATTACTATGAGCTCTTGATGCTCAATTAGCTTTCGTGCTAAGTATACTATTCTCAGAAATAAAATTTTTTATGTTTTCTTTCATTATTCATATAAAAAAAATATTTCATGTTTAAAAAGAAAAGATTGGTAAATTGTTTTTGGCGCTAAATGAAAACTAATATTTAAATGACTAAATTTTAAAACTATTATAATATTATTTTCTTATTTTAATTAAATAAAAATAATAATAATAATAATAAACATTTCAAAAATGGATCTTCGAGATGCACTAAGACACCTCAAGCGAATTCTTGTTGAATCTCTTGACTGTACGAGTACCAACCTTACGCTTCGCTGTCCACAGACACACCGACACGCACATACATTGGTTATATATAAATAAAATATATTTATATTAAATTCCCTTTAAAATTCCTTCTTTTATAAGTTTACGTTTTTTGTAACCGAAAAAGTATTAAAATTGGAAAAATAATTTTATTAATTTTTAATACATTTAAGTTAATATAACTGTTCAAATAAATTTAAAACACCAAACTTATTTAAGTTAACTACTTATCTAATCGGCTTCTGTGGGGAAATATTCAACTGTTTGGTTTCCGTTCTCATTCTTTCATTACTGTCATTAAAAATTATATATATATTTGTGTGTGTGTGGGGGGGGGAATTTTTTTATTTATTTATTTATTTTTTTTTTTTTTTAACCTAAATTTAAAAAAAAATTTTCTTTTACTAAACAGTTGTTCTGCGTAATACTGCTCAAATAAAGTGAGATATATGTAATATTTAATTCCGTTGTTTAAGTAATTTTAAAAGATTTTTTTCCGTGCAATTATTTACCAATTCATTCACTGTATTCAATAAAAAAAACAGCAAATAATCAGCTTCCTTTGGAAAAAAATCAATCCTCTCTTCTTATCTCCTTCCTCGTTCCCTCCCTTCTTTGAGGGACCATCTTTAACAAAATTACTCAAATGCAAGAAAGGTAACCCTACTCCGTACCAAGTGGAGATGACAATAATGATTGATGATCATTTCCTCTCACGGTGGTATGTGGGACATAATCCTGAATTATTACATACCTCTATTTCAGAAATATTTTGTTCTGAGCTAATGGAATGTTAATTTATTACTATTTAAAATGCTATTATATATATGATATAAATGCACGTATTAAAATAATATTACAAATCAGATTGAGTTAAAGTGAATTATGGTATTTATAATTCTAGACATGCTAACATATTAATTCAATTCGGAGAGTTGTGAATACCCCCCCCCCCCCTTTTTTTTTTCTCACCTCTTTTCTTAAAGGGTGTTTTTTAATTCTAATTTAATTGTATTTACGTTTTGGAGAAAATTTTACAACAAAAGTAATAGTGTGAAAAAGAGCGTGTATTGTTTGTTTTCGTTAGCTGTGACCCTGCTCACCTATGCGCATGCGTGAGGTCTGCATTGATTTTGTTAAAATAGGGTAGAAGCGTAGAAGATGAGAGAATGTTTACATTTTACGAGTGAGAGATAAGATGCGGTTTCTTTTTTCTTTTTCTTTCTTTTCAGGACATTATTGAATTTTGAGGCGATACTTCTTCGTTATATTCGTATAAAGGCAAAATGCTGATTTTTCCCCCTTGTAATTTTTAAATAAGTGTAGAAGATCAGTTTTATTCTTCGATGCAAAATAAAATCCGTAAACTTAAAAGTAAATGCCTGTTTTCTTTCTTCTTCTTCTTTTTTTTTTTTCAGTTAAAATTATTTTTATTTGCTTACTTGATCTCTAAATTCGTACTATATCTGTCATACCTGAACACTTGTTTCATGCACTGATTATAGTAGTAAATGAATTAAAAATGACTTAAATTAGGTAAAATTTACATAATTCATTAATAAAAGAAGAGAAAAAGAACAACGTTTACAGTAGACTTTACCTGTAGTAAAAGTAATATATTTTTTTCTTTTAAATTATACTGCTAAAATAAAAATACCATATTTTTGGATCTCTATTTTACAGAAATTTACAGAAAATCGTATTTAAATCAAATCATTAGATTTTTTTATCATGATTATTTTACACCTTTTATTTTTCGCGCATATTGTCATATAAATTACATTAAATAAAATATTGTTAATTAAAATTAAAAATTAAACTTTAAATTCGCGTAAAAAGGTAAAATAAATATTGAAGACTCATAAAAAGAAAACGAACACGTGTAGAACGAAAAGCGCATTTGGCTAAGTGCCCATCTCATTCAACGCATCACCCCTTTTCCGAGTAGGATCGTTCCGCGAGAGGTAGACATGGTTTACGAAAACGGACAGTACTAACAGTGTTCCGGAATAAATTAAATGGCACGTTTGTATTATTATTATTATTTTTTAGTGTATAGTTTTAAATTTCAACACAATTATTAAAATACTAGCAGCTACTACCCGCTTCGCTGGTCACTATATTTAAATGAATTTTCAAAAGAACTGAATCACTATTTATTTTTTTTTATATCGCATTATAAAAAAAAAAAAAAAAAAAAAAAAAAAAAAAACATTGAAATCGCTTTAAACCTTGCTTCGGGTACCTGCTGCCTATGGCAGCTCTTTTTCCAGCCCGCACTCCATGTTCCCACTACTTGCAGAAAGGTCTTTCCCGGGCACTTCAATCTGGCTATATATCGACGACAGGTGGATCTGATATTATTTAAAAACTATGATTTTAAAGATGACTTTATCACAGCATCTATTAAATATTTTAAGTTTTTGAAGCATGTGTTTTATAGCCGTGTTCTTTTTCACTATATTACCATATGATTCCGACTAATAAAATAAATAAAAACTCCTTTTCTTTTAAAAGGAGTTAAATAAATAAATAATAATTTTTAATTAATTTTACCCTTTCCACGATGTGCTGCCATTTTTTTCCGATAAATACTACTTAAAAAAAAAATATTTCAAAAGGAATTATTAAAAAAATGAAAAATAAAAAGTGTGTTATACTATAAAAATTATACATAAGCATAACTGTTATAAATACGTTTTTAAATTTAAACTTTAATATACTTAATTACTTTTTCTACTGCATTACCATTGGATTTTAATAAATATACTAAATTTAAAAAAAAAAAAAAAAAAAAGATTTCGCTTTTTAACTGAATGAATTAAATAAATAAAAAATAAATAGCGTAATAGCCGTTGCTAAGATACGTAGACGGTTAAAATGAAAGAATAATTTTTAGAAAAATGAAACATAGAAGCCAATATTTAAAATTCAAGGAAAAAAAATTAAATAATTCAAATTCGAAAAAAAAAATATATATGAAGTGCATACCTATAGGGTCCCAGGTATCCATCTGCCAAGTTTTGTAGCTCTGCAATGAGTAGTGTGAGCACCAGAGAGCAGACAGACACACAGATACATACAGACACAGATACTTCTCTTTATTTATATAGATAAACTTCAAGAGAAAAACTAGTTGGCAAAATGGTCTTCAACATACATATGTATGTTCTTATAAATTTCTACCAGAGGGCAATACTATAATATTTGTGTAAATAAATTCGCTCAATACAGTGTCAGACTGAAATGCTGCCTGTTGTAGACTGCCTACTTTTAACTTCGATACATTCACCTTATTCTAATTTGTCCATTTCATTATAGTCAGTTTCATATTTTGGTTTTCATGCATGTTTATATTATTTTCAATGTAATGATCTCCATAATGCAAGTTTATGTAAAATTTTGCGCTATTCCGCTACGTTAAGAAAATCTTAAATTTCGAATAACTTACGAAATTTTCAGATTAGAATATTCTTAATCAACGATGTTCAAACCAGTCTCATACAAGTAATATTTTAAAAGTAGTCTGACATCATCGCTCAAAATAAACGTTTCAACCTGAATTTTACCTTATTCTGCCATGTTATGAAATTCGTAAATTTCAAATAATTTACGAAGTTTTCAAAGTTGAATTTTCATAGTTAATTATGATTATTCCAGCACCGTAATTGATATTTTACAGTCTGACATCTGTACAGTGAAAATATTCCTTTCATTGCACGTTTAAGCGAAAATTTGCCTTATTCTCCCACGTTAAGAAAATCGTAAATTTCAAATAACTTACGGAGTTTTAAATTTGAATTTTGCCAATCAACAATGTCAAACGTGATATTTTGAAACTGTTCTGCGACCTCTTTACGACCATTTGTTCCTTAGATATCATGTACACAGACTAACAAACTAATACCCTACAGACGGACACCTAACGATTTGACAATTTTTGATTTTCTCAAACCTCAAAACGTGTAAAAAAAAGTAAAAAAAAAACAGAGGTTAAAATTTTTCACGACTACCTAAGTTCCCCACACCTGTCATATGATGAGGATCTAATAATAACATGTATAAATAGTGCATGCAGGTCATTGAACTAGAGCTAAAAAATTGACGCTATCGCTACTTTTTAAAATGTTTTGTTAAAGTTTAAAAGAACATATTTTTTATGTCTTTGAAAAAAAAAAAAAAATTCCAGAAAAAAAACTTTTAGTTAATTACTCAACTAAAGTAGTTGAATAATAGACATTATTCCAATTACTTACTCAGCAATTTTATACATACATACGTGTGTAAGTAACGGTAGAAATTATCATTTTTATTTGTTTATTTATTTATTTGTTAATCTCGTTGTTGTAATTTCTTTTTACCATCATTTATAATTATGCCTGCTTTACCTTCACCTAAATAAGCTTCAGTCACGGATTCTCACTGTAAATCACAATGGACATATTAAGTACATGTTTAATAACAAATATCGATTTGTTGTTAACTATATGCTGATAATGCTTCACTAAAACACTAATCCTCAACGAAGAGCTCGTTAGTTGAACTTTAATCCTTTTTAAATATATGCTTCCGAAATGATATAGTTGAAGGTTAGATATAATACTTGCGGAAGTTTTCATTAAACTTTAGATGTAACTCTAATTTAAGAATTATAGCCTATTGTTTACGCAGTTGGATGTTATAGTATGCCGAAGAACCCTATAATTTGATTACTGAGAGAAGTGCTTTTTAAGTAGTATTGTGTTGTGCGTTAGGTTAAAAAAAGAAGAAAAAATTTTGTAAATATTAGACCTACATCAATTTCTGAATCAGGTCAAGTTTATTTTAATTAAACTTACCAATTTAGGTCGAGCTAGGAAAATAAAAATAAAATGAATTGAAGATATTTTGTTCAATTTAGCATTTTATATTCGGGTTTGTTTAATTCATTGTTAAGCCCAAGGGGAAAAATAAATAAATAAATAAATAAATATTGAGACCCTCTTCTTTTTCTTTTTTTCTTTCTTTGAATCACATTGAATTTTGATTATTAGATATAAGGTTCAAATGTACAAAATTTTTTCTTATAAGAAAGTTCGAAATTTCTTCCAGGAAATAAAAGTTTATTTAAATCCAACCATTTAATAAATAAACACAATTTTTACACCAGATATAATTATAGATAAAAAATTCTATTTAATGTGTTTTTTGTTGAAAAAAAAATGACGGTAAATAATAATAATAATAATAATAATAATATAAAAAATACTTACTTTGCACGAATCATAAAAATATTTTAAAATGAAACAATAAATAAATAAAAATAAAAATAGAGGTGCTATGGGAAATAGTAAAAGGTAACAAGTATGTCTTTAATGCTTATATAATGTAAAGTAAAACTTTTTGTCTAGGAAAAGAATAACTTAATACAAATGCATATTAAACGCTTTTTGAGAATATCAGCAAAGGGAAATTACCAGTATAATTTAATTACCAGTATATGAAATGGGTGCTCAGAAGAAATATCATGGATTGAAATTCTAATAAATTTAGTTTAATAAAAAATATTTTCAAGAGTATCTGGAAGATTGTATTTTAGCATCATAATACATATTTTATTCATGAATATATATATATAAAGACATTAAATGTGAAAATTATTTTAAAAAGAACCTGAATCATACATTTTACATCTATGTAAATCTATGCAAAAACTTAGCAGCTTCATTGAGTCCTACTTTTATAAAATTTCTTATGAAAGAATTTTGAAATTTTATTTTTACAATAAAGAAGCTTTTTAAGAAGCTATGATCATTTTATTACAAGACGACGAAACGTAAAAATGCAATTTTGCATTTCTATCTTTTATGTGCTGTCACTTTACATATGAATAAGGGAATATAGCAACTTGATAATTTAAATTATTGATAAAAATTTAAAGCTAAAATGTCACAGCCTATTCCAACCAAAATAATAATAATAATAATAACTGCTATAGAATTTATCACATCTTTATATTACTCTAAAACAAAGTTGCTAGAACACGTCCAAGACGTGACGTATTTTGAGATTTTAATTAAGAATGAAGACCTACCCTCCCGCTCCTCGATATCTTTTTCTAGTCAATTTTTTCTTTTATTACTTCCGGTGTGAGGGTTTTTTTTTTTTTTTACACTCTTGACATTGTGAGTTTTTTTGTTCTTCATACCATTCTTTTTCTATGGAGTTTTAACTTTTTTCCCCTCGTTTTTTACATTCTAAAGTGCATTTCAAAATACGCATCAAATATGTCTAGATTCTAGATGTTTTGTGAATAATTTTTATTTAAAATAATATTATTGTAAGATTATCTAGTCAAACTTTCAAGTTCCATTCAGTGCAGGGAAAAATTTAAGAAAACAAAGTTATTTTCGAAAATAAGGTTTTAAAATTAATACACTCGTAAATATATACTTTACGTAAATTGTAATTTTGTGAAATAACATAAAATAGTAGCATAAAAATTTAAACTGGAATGTTATCACTGTTGAAAAAAAAAAAAAAAATAAATAAATAAAATTTATCATTTTCTTTGCATATTTATTATTGCTATCAAATTCAATAAAAGTACTAGATAAGGAATTTGGACTTTTGTGAACTTTTATCTCCATAAAAATGTGCAACAATTTGTAACAAAATAATAAGAACCATTTATGTAATAGTCGTAACTCTTTTATGCTGTTATAAAAACTGAGTTATTGGGACATAGTTAAGATAAATAATTTGTATACTGAGGACATCGTGTGTATTTTCACTGGATAGATATAAAAAAGAAAGTGTCTAGACATTGATAATTTTTTTTTTCTGTGCAAAGAGTGGCTGCAAATTTATGTAATAAAACCTTAAAAGCCTTGGGCATATTAATTAACATTCCACGCAGAGAAGCTAAATGAAGAGAAATTAACAGCGAAAATGATTATAAAATGCGATAGAATCATTTATGTTACTAGAAGGAATAATGTGTAAAAGGCACTTAGATCTTCGTTTCAGGGTTATTAACACTAATTAGGTTATAAAAACTGTGAATGTCGGGGTTAAAATTTTATTATCACTGGTCATAGAAATGATTAAAAAAAAAAAAAAAAAAAATAGTGGAAAATATCTTTTTAGAGTTTTATCTTTATCTTTTAGTTATTAGTATTATTTGAAATATATATATATGTAACGTATAATGGGGTCCCGTTAATATTAAGTGGGTTGGTATTCCCGTAATGTGAGCATCTTAGAAAGGATGAGGAGTCCAGATTCACTAATAATCCTTTATTAAGTTTAAGATGCAGTCTTGGCCTGAAAGTTAGGCATCCTGAGCGTCATATGTCCCGTAACTACGCCGAAAGTCTGCCCTTCTCCGTAGCAGCGCCCCACCGGGCCCGCGGGATTCGTTAGCGAACTGTTACATGATAAGATTAATATTTAACGTAGATTTATTAGGCAAATCAATATCGGAAAAAGCCACGATTTCTCGTGTGTCCCAGCTTAAATACTGGCGTTTTTGGCGCGAAACTTGACCACTCGTTCCTCTGATTATTGGCTATTAATTTAATGATTGACAGTCCAGCTCAGGCCTGGATCCCCAGGATTAATTAACATGCATTACTTAACCACAAGAACAGGAAGATTGCACTTATTCAGCAGTTTTTATTCTGAAAGTTGTTCAATTTTTCTGATTTTCGCGTTATGAAGTCTTCTGCTGTGAAACAAAGTTTAAAGGCGCACTTACTAATTATTAGCGATTTCTAGATTTTAAAATGGGGTTTTAATTATTTAAATTTAACTATTTTTTATCCCTTTCATATATATATTAGTTCAGTTAGAAATATATCTGATATACTGAATTATATGATAACAATTTTCAATTTAATGTCGATATTTCAACTCTATTGAATAAAATATTTAAGTTTAAAACCCTAGATTTAATATTAAAGAAATGTAGAATCACTGTTTATCTACTTCTATAAAAATATTTCATTTAAATAACAGGCAAAAATTAATTCTTTAATCGCTGAAAATATATCTGTAAAAGGATGGAGTTCGTGATAGGGTTAAGGCCAATTGACTACACGAGGTTCCTAAGCCTGGGTGGTGTGTCCTCCGAGGGTTTTTTTTCTTAAGTAGTAATAGCCCATATTTACACTAGTTTCGCAGAAAACCCCGTAAAACTCCAAATGGCTAGAACAATGAGCTTGACCTGGGACTCAACCCAGCACATCCCGTCTTCCAACTCCGAGAGCAGATAAGGAAATAAAAACTGTAGTTGAAAGAGGAACAATAATTTATTGATGCGTTTTGTAAATTTAGTATGAGATAAAAATCGTGTAAGCATTAACATCTAAAACTGTTTTTTAAATTCATGTTTTGCTGATTTTTTAAAAATCATTTTACGTCGAACCCACGGAGTTTCTTGACTCTCTCGACAAGACACCTAATATGGTTCACGGAGTGTGACAGAGTCAAGGGAATGTGACAAAAACAGGTTCGCGAGTTCACTCCCATTAATGTGCCGCGCTATCCCATTAGGTTGTGATGCTATTTGAAACTGATTACCACTTTCTAGTAACTTTTTCTTTTCTGATACTTTTTTATCGTGAAGTAGAGTTAGTTTGATACCAAATCGTCGTATTTGACGCTAAGTGGCCTTAACAAGAATTATTTATTTTTTGTAAAAAGCACATTAATGCTACGAAGCATTAAATAGAATTTGTTTTTAGCTGTTACCAAAAATGTTAGTAGGCATTTAAATTTCTGGATTATCTGTTTTCAGTATTTGAGTTTTTTTTTTTAGTACAGTTTAATTTATTTTACATTTTCCGAGTGCTTCCAGGAGAAGGAGAGATTCATTGTTATTATCAAGTGTACGGAAAATGTATTATGAAAGGGAATACGAATTTTTTAATTTAATTTTATTATTTTCAAATTATTTTGCAATAAAAATCATCTGTTAACTGTTTACAGCTTGCATTGAATTTTATTCATGTCCATAGCTTGAAGTATATCAATCTTCAGATTCTTATTTTTTACTATTTTTTATATTCAATAGAAGAAAGTATTGGATTCGTAAAAATTTTCGACCTCGGCTTTTTGATGGAATTACACGTTTTGAGAGCTGTAGAACACGATTTGGCCATTTTTAGAAAATGTCTGTATGTCTAAGTGTGTATGTGTGTGACAAAATTTTGTGACAACTGTATCTCAGGAACTACTGCACAAAAATTCATACAAATCGGTATGTAGTTACACAGTGACATAAATTAGTGCCTATCAACTTTTAGTAAAAATTGTCTGAGAGTTTGCGTTGCCATCCCGCTTTTTCTAAATTTTTAACATGGTGGTATAGGACAAAATTTTGTATAAATATGCATAAAGAGAATTATTTTTTAGTAATCATTATGAAATTATTTATAATAGAGATAGTCAACAGGGAAAATAATTTTGTATATGTAGGAGCATCCCCTCTCCTCCTTGGGGGAAGTCCCCCCTCGAGGGGAATAAATTTTCATGATGGGTATCTTTCAAAAGAGCTCGGCAATACCTTTAAAACGAATGGTTGAACCATCGATCTGCGATGATTTAAAATAAAATTATCGATTTTTTTTTCTTTTTTAATGTAATATAGAGAATAAAATTAACTTTTTTTTTTTTTTTTTTTTTGATATTTAGTGTTATACTACATCTCTAATATGGAAATCATACTGCATTATCATTGAAGATAATTTTATTAAATAATTATTTTAATAAATTATTTTTACTGAGTGAATTTGTTAGGAAGATATAGAAGAAAGGTCATGTGATGGCCACAACATTCTAAATTTAATTTTGTATCATTTTATTAGGAAGAAAAATCTCAAATCGTTATTTCTTGAAAGAAAATTGTTAACGCTTACTTAAATTTCTACATAATTTTCCTTTTATGCAACGTAGAATTTTTTAAACTTTTAGATATGTGTTTGACAGCCACTTTTACCACCCACTGTCATCTGGAACTATACTGCACATACTAATGCCAGATGGTCGAAAAAATTTTCCCCATATAGGTCTTCAAATTTCCCCAAATCAGGGTTTTTTTTTCGGAAAAGTCCCGAACTTGATTTCTACTAAAAAGGAAAAATTAAAATTAATATATATATATATATATATATATATATATATATATATATCGAGCAGATTTTTCTATGATTTAGGCTCAGATTTTTCCCCAAATGAAGGCAATTTTTTAAAAAAAACTCCCCAAATAACAATAAAGCTATTGAAAATCCCTGGTCGTAGGGATAAATCATTACGTTGCCAACATTGACAGAAAGTTGAACTCCCCAGATTTGTCCCCAAAAATTTTAGAATTCCCCAAAAAAAAAATGTCCCCACAAACATTTGGTCTCCAAAATTGTCCCCAGAAGCCTCAAAAATCCCCTAAATAGGGACAAAATCTCCAATCTGGCATCACTGACTCCACATGACGCGTTGGTACGAGATCGTCAGTCTACATGTTAAGTTATTATTTCGTCTGAACGATAGCGCAACATGTATTAAATTGTATAGAAATGCTAACGTCATGTCAGCAGTACCGAAAAGCAACTTTATGAAAAGGTTTTGACTATTTTCTTTTTAAAGAAACGAGCTAAATCATAATTGAGTATCATGCAAGGAAAAATATTTTCAACAAAATTAGAAAAAATTTTACTTTCTTCTACATGTATATATAAAGAAAGTATTGAATTCGTAAAAATTTTCGAACTCCAGTTTTCGATGAATTTACACGTTTTGGCATGTCCTGAACTCGCTTCGACTGTTTTCAAAAAAATGTCTGTGAGTATGTGTTTCACAAATTTTGTGGACGCTGCATCTCATGAATTAATGAACGAAATTTAACCAAACTTGATATTTAGTTGGACCCTGACATAAACTGGTGCTGATTAGACTTGGGGATCATTCGCTTAACAGGTGGTGATGTGATCCCATTTTTTCTAAATTTTTAACATGGCTGTATAGGACATAATTTCGTATAAATGTACATAATGAGTTATTTTTAATGTGTGATTTAAAAATTTATATTAATTATTGATGATATTAGTAGTAAATTAGGAAAAAAAGTTTGTGCATGTGGAAGCATAGTTTCCCTCCCTGGGGGGGGGGGGGGAAGAAGTATCCCCTCAAGGGGTGTAAATTTTCAATAAGGGTATCTTTCGAAAGATCTCGTCAGTCCTTTTAAAATGAATGGTTGAACTATAGATCTACGATAATTTAAAACAAAGTTATCGATTTTTTTCATTTTTTAACGGAAAAAAAAAAGAAAAAAAGTATTTCTTTTGATATTGGCAAAAAATTGACCTTCTTTCAGCATTTAGTGATATGTGTAACTCTGTCAGATAAAAATCGTCTGCATTTATAATGGAAAATAATTTAATAAATAATTTGTATTGCATGAATTTTGTGTAAAATAATATAGAACAAAGTCTTGTGGTGGCCACATCATACTTTATATTTCATTTGTATTTATTATTCGATTCTCGACTTTAATAAAACTTATTATTTTACCACCATTTTTTTTTCTTTTTAAGTTATCTACTATTGAGATGCAATACAGAAGCATTCAAATAACCTTACTGCAAAAAGCAAAACAGTTTTTACTGAGAAGCAAATTTAGACTTAACTTGATGGGTCGTTCATTTATTTTCTGAGTAATCTATCTGATTCTACCTGACTTTGTAAATATTGTTATTAGATGTATGTACACGGACCACACAAGATTACATTCATCAAGTTTTAGAAGTCGTGCAGGATGAATCGATGACTTTATAAATACCCTGGTTTTAATCAACGTCTTCATCAAAAGATGATGAATTACCCTGACTTTAATTTGTATATTGCTCGATCTTTCCCCTTTCTTAAAAATTATCGTAAATTTAAAATGCAAATGACACGAACGACTACACCCTTGTGGCAAACTGACTTTTTTTTTTTTTTTTTTTTTTTTTTTTCATCGTGGAGCTATCCGGCCTGACTAATGAACTTCGACTTTGTGAATGACTCTCGAAGACTTAATTATGGCGGTAATTTGTAACCCGGAATGATTTATAAGGGAGTAATAACAGTTCGTTTTTGACTGATAAATATATATGCTTGTAAACATCAGCAAAGAAATTTATGTTTCTTGTACGTGAACTTGCGTCTTTAATGTAATATTTTCAGGTGCATACTGCAGTCTTACCGCACGCGACAGCTTTTCCAAGCTGGTATAAAAGTAAGGAATGTATAAAAGTCAGACGGAAAATACACGTATAATAGTCATAACAAAAATTTTGTGAGATCGCCATTTCAATATTCGTGAAAAGATTGAATTGAATTTACATTGTTAATGTAAGAGATTTACATCTCTTAAATTAGCAATGTAAATTCAATTAAAAAAAAAAAAAAAAAAAAAAACATGTAATTATAGAAACGTTTTATAAAGTATGTATGGGTCTTTCGTTGTAAAAGCTAATTATCTCCTAGGAAATTCATTTTGAAATAACGAGCTTTTTTCAAATTTATGCGTAGGAAAAAAAAGTCAAGATTCAGTAAGTGTTATCGACTTTTGTGTTTAATACAAATCATAGTTATATGCATTTATATTAAAAAGTAACTTAGAAACTTCATTTTTATAATGAATATTTAGAAGTTATAGTTTTCTGATAAAAACATGTAATGCTATTTATGGGATTTTAATGCAATTATTGGAGGTTTTTTTTTTTTTTTTTTAATAATGAAAGATGTGACAAAATGTGTTATAATTAAGCAAAAAATATATATATTTAAAAAATATAGAGTTGCACCACTTTTACAATGAGCCGTCCATATATTGACATAGACATTGGATAATGCATTGTACAGTATTCATTACTATAAGTTTATGGTTTTCAAGGAATGGCAAATTCTGTTTTTGTAGATATTATTTAGATACGGTATTTAACTTATGCATATGTTATTGTGGGTCATATAATTTCTATGTATTTCGGCCACACCACCTATAATCTAACAAAGCTGTTAAAATTTATTCTTTCTCAGTTCATATGCTCTCACATTTGTTTTTAAACATTTTCTAATAAGAAGGGCTACTTTACAACATCTGTACATCCAATATTTATTTATTTATTTATTTATTTTTTTTTTTAATGCCATAAAGTTATGAATTCAAAGAAGAAATAAAAAAGGAAATGATATCACAAATTTTTAAACATTAGAAAGATATGATACCGAACTTGAATGTATAGAAAATGCATTACACTTTAAAAGTAATATTAAATAAATAGCATGTGAAATTGTATGACTTTTCTATTTTTTTGTTTTAATATTTATCATTTCTCGAAGAAAAAAGTTTAGAACTGCAATTTAGCCTTTAATTTTATCTCAGTTGTTGAAAATTGCTTCCCGAGTCTCTTTTGGAAACCCATGGGTTTTATTCGATTTAACAGCGCAGGATCTTATCCAAATCAATGTTAAATATTGCCTCTACATCTGAATTGGTCCCATTAGTTTAAATTATTAGATTTTTAAATGTATGATATATATAAGGGTGTCCCTTAAATGAAGGGGAACTTTTGTTTTTCTGTTTTGAAATCCAATCGAATTTTTTTTTTTTTTTTCTATTTGACCTTAAACATTGCTTAGTAAAATATCAGCTCTCTGCTGGGATAATGCTTGCACGTGCCGAATTGACAAGAAATTTCTAATATTTATAACATCATTAAAACCTGAACTGCATTCATTAAAATGAGTTCCACAGTAAACTCATATTTTGAAGAAGAAAACGTTTTGAGGAAATGGTTTCTGGTTCACGTTATTTTTCCAGTTCAATCTTTCGAGAAATCAGATTTCGTAATATATATTTTTGTGTATTTATGTACTTCGGATTATATTTTTCAAAGGTGTGAGATTAAAAAATAATGTATTAATCTGTAATGTTTTAATCTGTTTGTTTATTTAGAGTTAAAATTTCAAAATTTAAAGTTAATGTATCGAATAAGCATGCTTGGTCTAAAAGTAATAGGAAACAGTTATTTGTACATTATTTTCATGTACTGATAAATCACGCGTTCCACTATAAACTATCAGACAATTACACAACTTAAACAAGTGTTGAACATGATTGTCTGCAAAAATTGCTCTGCTTATTTTTGCTCTTCCCAGTTTGCTTTCACTTTCGGGCTAATGACGACAGTCGAGCCAATACATCGCGTGGCGGATGCGGATGTTGTGGGGGTGGAGCCCTTGTTCCGGCAGAGCCCTATTGTGAGGGGCGTCGAAGGGTTTATGGATGGCTGCCGTGAAGCAAGGGTGATTCGAGGTCAGTCGATGAGATATTAACCCTGATCCAATTGATCAATGTAGTTTATTTGGTTTTCCTAGAAATTGATATTTTAAGTGCTTCATAAAAATTGTTACCTTAATTTCTTCTAAAATGTTTAAATAAATAAGTAAATAAGCATAAATATGTTTCGATTGAGAGATCTCATTTTGATAGCTCTTATTTTAGCCATATGTGAAAATTGTTTTATTTATTTATTCATTTGCACTAAAAAGGGGGAGTGCACCCGTGATTGACACTTTTAGAGCAATCTCTGATGTTTTTAATGTTCTAGTCATCAGAAAATATTTTTAGAAATCTTAAGTTAGTACATAGGGCATGAAAGACATTCAGAACCACATATATCTTAAAATATATACATTTGATAATAATAATAATTATTATTATTATTATTATTATTATTATTTTTTTTTTTTTTGAATTTTTATTTGACACCCGCTCAGTGTTCCATTAATTGACACTGCCAGTTTTTCATTTTATCAGTAATTGGCACCCTATGTTCCAGCGTTTGACACTGCTAGTTATTCATTTTACCAGTTATTAGCACCCTGTGCTCCAGTGTTTGATATAAGATGTTAAAATTCTTATATGTCTAATATATGATTTTATTATTTTTCTTATTTATTAATTATTTCGGGAAAGGTGTCAATTACTGGAGCATGCCAATCACTGGAGCTCCTATTGAATACGAATATGCTAGTTTAGTATTGAATACTGAACTGATATGTAACTGAAATAGGTCTGCCAGTGAAAGCTTTTATTGAATGTTTTAAAATGCAATTTTAATGCCTTTACATTTCGTGCCTTTTTTATGCCTTTACATTTACATAATGCCACAAAAAAATGCCTTTACATTTCGTTTTTGAATATATTGTTTAACTGAATTACAGAAAACCTAGTTACATCTATCTAAATAAATATATAAATAAATAAACAAAAATTAAAAAAAAAAAAAAGCTTCATAGTATTTGGTGTATATTTACATTTTACCCCGAATAGTATAAATTCATACTCTCATGCCAAGTAGAAAATTTGCGAGTTTTGTGGGTATAATTGTGAAAGTTTGGGTGAGCTTCCATTTGAGATCATTACCCAGTAAAAAAATTTAAAAAGAAATGGGCTTACTTACTCTCGAAATTTATAGATGTTAAATAGAAAACAACTGAAATTTCAGAGAGATCAAAGAATCTGCTTAGAATAAATTCCAAGCATATCGATTATTTCAGGAATCTTTGTTTTATTTCTGTAAATTGTAGATTCTTTTCCTTTACATTTCAACTATGGTGTTGAAAACTTCATGTAGTTTATTCTTCTCTCTCTCTCTCCTTGTTATTTATTTATTTATTTATTTATTATTTTTTAACTAATTCCTTTTTGAGTGTAAATCGAGATGCGTAAATTGAAGGATATTTGTTTTCTGTAATTACGCTATTTCAGCAAACAGGCATTTAAGTCACTCACTGTCTCATTTAAATAGAGATTATTACTCTATATAATAGAGAGTCTTACATTTTCTGTCCACATATTTTAATTATTCGTGAAATATTCCTTGACTTCAGTATTCTCGACATTACTACTCGTGGATGAGTGGAATAAAAGCATCATCAGCCTTTCTTTCAGGTTCGGCGAGAAAATATATATATATATATAAGCAATAGAAAACGTGCTTTTCTGTTAAAATCCTTTTGGACTTATCGGTTTCTTAAATCAAAATTATTACCGTTTATAATAAATAGATATCTTCTAAACTCATTGAGCAACGCTACGATGTTTTGCTAAAATTCGATTAATCATTCAAAGAAAACAATCATACGAAAACTGTTCCAACCCACATTCTTCGTGAAATTTTCCAAAGCAAATTGCTTTCTTGTTTTTCCATTTCTTGTGCTCACGGAAATAACATTTACATTCCATTAGGACACCATACTTTAAGAAGCATAACCTATTAATGAAAATTTTATGTTTACTAATATGTAATTTTTCCGGTGGCTATACTCATATTTCGTTTAATGATATCTGGTGAAGAACCTTTCTGTGTGTTTGACTACCACCACTGCCTCAGTTTTCTCGAGATTGGTGCACGAATTTTGCAGGTGGCATCGACACGGCCATGTCCAGTGGGCCGAGCTTTAGAAACTTAATTTACCTAAATAAACTTGAACGAAAGGGAATTTGATTTATTGACAGAAATGAAGATATAGTTTGACGTGAAGCATGATGCGTATGCAAATGATTAGTTAGATAGGCACGTTCAGTACTTTCTAATTAAAGGTTGTTTGAATAGCTAAAATAATTAGACTGATAGTAGGGATAGAATTTTGCAGCTCTTTTCCTGCTGTGTGATTTTTAAAAAATTACTTTGAAGTGTATTGACATACTTTAAGTTTTGTCAGTTCATTGTACGGTTTGTTTTAGAAATTCGTGAAGAGTGTCACGAAATTTTGATAAAACACCTTTGAATGTTAATACATTTCTCCAGTTTATTAATAAAGGGTTGATAAAAACAAACTATATGCATCAGTTTTAAACGGTAATTAAATAGATTAGAATAAAATATTTCTCTCGTGGAAATAAGATTTTTTTTCCCTTCCCGCTAAGATAAAATGTAGAACAATAACAAAAATCATGCATTTTATATAAAAAGTTTTGTTTTTCATATTATTTAGAATTTTTAGAAGAAAGGTGACGGGTAATTTTAAATATAATAGATTTAATTATACATAGTTGATTTCATAGGTGAATTATTTTTTTCTGTTTAGTTTTTTAATACATACATACATATATATATTTTTTTCTTTTGCAACTCGTGCAGAAATATCTGGATTATTAATTATTGATTAATTTAAATATGAGCTGAATTAGCTTTATACTAATCTATGATTGTGAAAGGTTTCATAAATTGCTTTCATTAAATATATACATATGCATCTTTTACATCTTCTATTTGACAGTCAAGAAAACCAGATAATATTAAATAGCCTGTATTTATAATTTAATAAGCATATTTAATTATGTATTTATAATATAATCTATTTATAATTTCACTAATTTGGGCGGATAATCGAATTAACGGCAAAGCTAAAATAAAAAAGATGCTATGGATTATCTAAAAATAGCTCAAGAAAGATTAGGTAATATTATACAAAACATTAAACTTTACAATTGTAAATAGATAGAATATGCAGGACAATATTAACTATAATGAAAGAGCTTGGGCTATTGACGTTATATCGGAAATAAATTTACTTTCAACTAAATTTAATAGACCTATTAAAAGAGCTGGGGGCTAACATACGATTTTAGTTAATAAAAAGATTATGTTCCCAGAAATCGAAATAAATCTCAAATTACAATTTATTTTATGTTGGTATCTTCATCTACCTTTTTTCTGTTGAGTGTTACAATGGTACTAAATAATTCAAATTATATATACATATATATATATATATAAAGGATCTCGAATGTATATTTCGCTGCTAAAAATTTTATATGATAAGGTTCTTTTTTTTTTTTTTTTGTTATACTAAGTAATATAAGAAAGATATGAAAAAATCCACTCACCACTCACCGGCTAAATAAAAAATGTGGCGACTAAAATTATTAATAACGACCACTTTTCTTTCTTCATTACCTCAAAAAAAAAAAAAAAACTTTTCTCGAAGTGGATAAACAAACAACTTTAACGAAACAAAATTGCTTTTTGTTTTATTCTGTTCCATACTAAGAAGAGAATGACATCAAATCATCACATTATTTCTGTATTAAAATTTTCTCATACCACCCCTGGGTAAGCCAAAATAAGATGGTATATTCTTCAAAATGGAAACGAAAGAACGTCTTCCGAAAGGCGGAAATATCAAGAAAATTTCTAGAATAACATTTCTTTTCGAACGGTAAGCGTAATTAATTGTTAATGTACAGTAAACTCCCGTTTATCTGCGAGCGGATTATAGGCGATGCGGATTATCCGCTTGTGCGTGAAAGATTGGGAATATGAAAGTGCGGGATAAACAAAAAACTCTTTCCAGAAGAAACAAAAACAAGTGATTGAATTTTAGAAAAACAAAATATAGGACATGTAAAGAACTAATGTTACTTTAAAATATTTAAAAATCATTGCGTCTCGTACAATTATACAGGGTGTTTATAAAGTTCCGGACCCATTTTGATGTTTAATAACTCATAAAATAATGAAGATATAAACAAACTTAGGGCATTTATTGATGGAATAACTCATATATTTTCTTTTCAGGTTTGAATATCTTTACTTTTGTAAATATCGTCTGCGCGTGTGGTTAATTTCAGATAATTTCATTTTCCAGTCTAAATATCTGTACTTTTCTAAATATCGTCTGCTTATTAATTGCATTTTTCTCTCTCTTGACTTTTTTTGACTCGTTGACTCTTTTGAAAACCCCTATGAATACCGTGAGGCACAAAGGGATTCCCCAAAGGCTAATGTGTGGTGTGGACTAATGCACGACCGAGTCATTGGGCCTTTCTTTTTTACAGAAAAGACGGTCTCATCAGTCGTATACTTAGACATGTTGGAAAACTTCGTATTTCCATATCCAGAAGAGCTTCAGCCGCATGTCTTTTTGCAACAAGATGGTGCACCACCTCATTGGAGTACCATCGTTCGTAGTTCTTTGAATGACCATTTTCCAGGAAGATGGATTGGGCGAGGAGGTCCAATTCCTTGGCCACCCAGATCACCTGATATAACGGCGCTGGACTTTTTCCTTTGGGGATTTGTAAAGGACAATGTTTACAGGAGGAAAGTGTCGAACATTGATGACCTAAAATTCAGAATTACAACCGCCATAGCCTCTGTGGATGCCGACATACTTGCCGCTACCTGGCGTGAAATTGACTATCGACTTGATATTCTCCGTGCGACGAAGGGGGCACACGTGGAAGTTCATTGACAAGGGTCATGAAACTTTTTAAGTCTATCTAACCATTTATGTTATTAATTTTAATCTATCTTTATTATTTTAGGAGTTATTAAACATCAAAATGGGTCCGGGACTTTATAAACACCCTGTATTATATTTTAATTGCATTAAAAATCGAGACAATATACATTAAAATATACAATTAAAATATTAAAATACACACAAAGTAAATTTAAACGTTTCGAGCCTTATTTTAAGCTCCTCATCAGTAAAAAACATAAAAGTAAACGCTGAGGTGAACAATAGATTTCCTCTACGTAAGTACAGCGTATTCGGCAGGGACTGCGCATGCCTCATTAAGAGGGGGAAAATGCTGTTTCGAATACCAGCCCTCAAGGAAAATTCTAGAATGATAATTTGAACAGTTAAATACAATTATTTTAGTATTGTCAAAATCAGGTAGATGGTCGGTTTCTATGGCATGCTGAACTATTTTAGAACGAATATCGCGGTTTTTGAAATTTTTTTTATGTTCGAGAATTCGAGTATGAAGGGAATGGACAGTTTCACCGATATAAACAGAATTTCAATATTTACAAGGAATATTATAAATAATAAATATATTAACAGTACCTAAAACTTTTGCTGTAGATTCAGAAATTTTTCTATAGTATGGAATAGTAATGAAAGATTTAGGTGATTTTAATTGTATATATTAATATATACTGTCTCGATTTTTAATGTAATTTAAATATGAAATTTTTAATTTTTTTCTACATTACAGTATGGTACTGTTTAATTTAGTGCATAAATTAGTTTACTTTCTCTATTGTTTTTACATCCTTAAGCACATAAAATCTTTATTTTAATATTAATATTTTCTAAATTATCATCATGTTTTATGTAACAATACAATATCCGCGATCTGCATTATACACTGAACCCGCGTCCTTTTAATTCTGCAGATAATCAGGAATGTCCATTCGTTTTGCTTAAGAATATTTCAATTAAAATCTGTAATAGTCAAAAAGCTGGGATTCAGCTCTGCCGATCAGTGGTCTACTTTATAAATATGCAAAGCTTCCTAAACTCTGTAGCTTCAATTTACATTCTGCCATGTTTTATTAAAATCATTGTTGGGTTAACATTAATGTAAATCTTGTGTATTATTTCTTAATGCACACATTTCAATATAATTATGAAAAGTTGGTGGAAAAGGAGCTATACTAAGCTAAGAGAGATCTTACGGCCACTAGTTATTATTATGTTGTGAAAAAAGGGTCTATTCGCCATTGGGGATAAGCTGAAATTTTCAGCTTTAATAAGAAATTTTATGATTTTAAAAAAATAAATTTATGCTTTTTATAAAAGTTATTTTTTCTATATAAAATTCTCATTTATCTTACATTTTTTCTATTTAAAAAAGAAAAAAAAAAAAAAAAAGAGAGAGAGAGAGAGAGAGAGTGATTTAAGCCTTTACAAAGTATTGCTAGATATAATTTTATTAACAAATATTGTCGTTTAAAACTAGATTGAAAAAAATTAAGTTTTCTTGGAGAATATGGTTATGTCTTTAATCCTTTTATTAAATTCTAACCCAGTTAAACACTTTATTGTAATACAATCCTTTCTGATAAAATTTTCTGGTAAATGATAAAAAAGACGATATGATTTTTTTTTTTTTTTTTTTTTTTAATTCAGTTTCATCTTGCTTATTTGACTCGATAGTAGTCACTTGTTGGTCGATTCGCCGCCCATCCCTTCAGTGTTTATTCAACAGCCACTAAAAAATTTTAGAAGTGGCATTTGATATACATAAAAGGCGAATCGACTCGAATAATCGTCGATTATGTATATCAAATGCCACTTCTAAAAATTTTTGGTGGCTGTTGAATAAACACTGAAAATCGACCAACTAGCGACTACTAACGGGTTAAAGGCTACAATGTAGCGATTCAACTAATTTTCCCGATTTGAAACAAAACTTTGAATATTTCTTTTTTTTTATTTGATGGGTTATGTTTTTTTTTTATTATTATTTAACTAAGGTAATAATCATTCAGCTTTGATAGAGTAATGATTACATTCATTCGTTATATATTTTATTTAGTTATAGTAAATGCAACACAGACAATAACTTTGATATTAAAATTAGATCGTGTCAAAGCACTTATGACAGTAGTTAGTGTGCAGTAAATTCCATCTAATGCTCATTCATACATACATTTTTTTTTTTTTTTTTTTCCACAAGCTACATGAGAATTAAAACTAATCACGAACTTCTTGAAACAATATCCTGTTGGCTATCGCTTCTTATATCTGTAAAAGTTTTTTTTTTTTTTTTTTTAATTCTGCGTGCACATGAATGATGCCATTCCGACAATGAAAATTTATATCACCTGTAAGAGTCACGTGGGTTTATAAAATCCCAATGATTCCAGTTTCAGCATACCGATCGTGACAAAGCGATTTACAATGTTTTTTTTCTTCTTCTTTTTTTAATATATGCGCAATAAAACATAATATCTATGGTTTTCGTAACTAGAATCGATATATTTAATCATTTTGGAAAATCGAAGCCGTATATTTTATCCAGGAATTCTGACGTTGGGTTAAAATTGGATTATAGATAGTTATTGGATAAAGTTGAGGGGTTTCTTGGTAGTGAAACGTATTTTTTTTTATTAGTTAATGTTTAGAAAAACGTGTTTGTATCTAATTTTCATCACCAGGCTGCTAATCTATTGTTTTGCATTGATAGATTGTTTGTTTTCGTGTTAATATGTATAAGCTTAGAAAGATTATGTCTGTTATTAAAGATTGAAAATTAATCCTGTCAACCGTCAGTAATATTCGACTGACTTTGATAAAATCATGAATTATCAGCAAAATCTTTAGCAAATCTAGTCTGTTGTTTATTTAAATTTAATAATTTAACAAAGACTGCTCTAATTTAAATATATATATATAAGCCGGACCATCTAGCTGCACTATCTAGTTTTTTCAGGTTAGTATTTTTTCAGTTTCTTATCTTTTATATAATGCAACAGGTATATTATATTGAATATGCCTCTAAGATCTAATTAGAGGTTACTTGAGATGAAATATATTTTTATTAGTATTCATTTTTAGAAAAATCTGTTTTTTCGAGCTGATTCCTATCAAAGTTTTAATACGTGCTTTGACTTAATAATTTATTTTTATTTTCAAAAAGGCATATTTTTTTTTTTCTTTTATCTATTGAGATTTATTTTGTGTTTTTATGGTACTGCAATATTTTGAAAAATCGTTATTGTAAACTATTTAAATATTTTTTTTTTTCTTTCTTTCTTCCTTTTTTTTTTTTTTTTTTTACAAAATATAAATGAATAGATTTTTTTTTTCTTTTCAGGTTAGCCATTTTATTCTTTAACTCTGTTTAAATTATTTTCTTAACGATTTCTTTCTTTCTTTTTTGATTTTGTACAGAAATATATTTTTATTTTGTGAGGAAATTTTAAGTCTTTATCCATTATAGTTTAAAATTTACGGAGTTATATTAAGTAGACCAAAAAAATATTAAAAATAATTTTCAAAGAATCGCAAAATTTACCTGAGAAATAGCATTTACATAGTTTAACATCATTTATTAAGAGATTAGATAATTCATAGATTAACGTCATTTATTAGAATTTACCGCAATTTTTTCCCGAATTTCATGTAAATCTTTAAAAAATATTTTCTCTTTTAAATTTATTATATTTTGATATTTTTGGAACTTCTTATTAAAACAAATAAAAATTTTAGTACATAATTTTACTTTTGTTAAACTACTCGTTCAAATGAATTTTCTCATCTTGAAATTTCATTTCTCATGCATTCACATCATAAAGTCCCCAGATGCATGAAGATGCAACACTTATTCAAGAATAAGTTCTTCAATGTATAAAACTTCCAAGATATTCTGTAGTATATTTATAGTTTTTTTTTTCTAAGTTTATGCCACTTTCTAATTATTATTATTATTATTATTATTTTATAATGGATTTATGACAAATAATGAAGAAACGTAGATTCAGTTACTCGGTGATAATTGTTGGGGAAAAACACGACAGCTTTATCATCGATAAAACCTGTTGCACATTCTAACAAATATGAATTTTCTTTTTAACCATGTTTAAAGATAAAACGTCTAAATCTAAATTTCTGGATTTTTGAAAATAAATATAACTTTTTTTTTTTTTTTTTTTTTTTTTTTTTACACCTAATATGTAATGTTGTTAGAGGAGTTCTATGTACATTTCTTGATATTGTCAACTCTGCTTAATACGATAGTTGTCTGCTTCGTATTTGATTTAAAAAAAAAAAAAAAAAACTTAATAATAATAATAATAATAATAATAAAATTATTTATTCACACTACAAATATGTAATATATAAATTTTTGTAATACATTTCATATAATTCTACCGATATATATATATATGTGTTTTTTTTTTGTTTTGTTTTGTTTTGTTTGTTTGTTTGTTTGTTTGTTTGTTCTTAATTACTTTAAACAAATTACTTTCATCAGCTGTAAAAAAACAGTCACATTAATGAGATTGCTTTAGATAAAAGATTATATGATTTAATATGCTTAATGTTTGTTCCTAACAAAAAAATACTTTCACGTCAGTTGAGTAATTAAATTTTTTTCACGTTCAAAAAGAAAAAAAAAAAAACGATCCAGTAAAACAACTAGAAAAGTGAATTGTTTTAGTTATTCATAAAAACGTATCATTTGTTTAAAAAAAAAAAAAAAAAAAAAAAAAAAAAAATACTTGGATGACTTGTATTATCAGACAACTGCTCATTCCGGTTTCTTCACTCTTGTCGGTCATATACATACTTACGAAAATACCCGAGTAACTACTCGGAATCTTTGTCTCTAAGAGTTATTTCTTGTTTATTATTTCAATAAGCGTTACTAATGACTTTGAAATTTAAAGCGGTGTATTTTATTTCAGACGCTTCGGTACAAGTTTAAAATAGGATAATCTTAAATGATAGTGAAATGAAGACTCAGTGCCATGTAATAGTTAGGGTTTCTTTATCTTTTTATTTAATATCTGATTTTTTATATACATTTTAAAGATAAGAATTAATTGTATACTGATTAAGAGTATTTTTTTTTTTTTTTTTCTGTAATTCAAGGTTAACAGTGATAAACAAGATTTGCAATAAAAATCCTTTTTTCTTTTTAAAATATATTTATTAATTTATTTCTTTATTTTTTAACTAATTTTAATGAAGCTTCTCAGCTAAGTTAAAAAAAGAAAAGTGGTGTATTTAAATGCACATCAAAAATATTTATGATTTAATAGTTTGATAGTATGTAATGATTAAACCGTTAGTTTTACTTAACAAATTAAATTAAGAATTAATTTATATAAGTTATGATTTCTAATTATTTCAGTTAATCCTAGTTTTCACACACACACACACACACACACACGTGTATATATAATCATACTGTTGAAATCCCATTATACGTATGCCCACTTATTTTTTGCACGAACCGCTGAGTTTGCCAAATTCTTTTACTCAACTTTCTTTTATTCAACTTTGCATTCTTTTACTCAACTTAAGGAGTGATATTTGATATACATGATGGATGCATAACCTTTGAAGTGATTAATATTAACCTTCCTAGTCTGGGGTATTGATCTGAAGACTAGTTCAGCTAGTACACTTTTTAACTGAAGTTTCCTAGTCAGCTGTTTAGGTTAGTCAATTCTATATTGTCAACTGAGAACTTTTTTTTTTTTTCTGTGTACTGCGCAAATAAAGAATTTAAAGCATAACCAAGCATACGAAATTTATGATTTAGGTGGGATTCCGATTTATATTCATAATAGAGATATAGTAGTATCACTGTAGATACATCTGAAAAGCATAATAAAAATTTTATACTTAATTTTATCTGCAAATAATTAAAAAGAATATATGTATATATATTTTTCATCATAGTGAAATACGCTAATATGCTTTTAACAGTTATAAGATTTTATTAGCAGTGTGAAATTTGCTTTTTTAATGTTTCCACACTGTTATTTACATCCATAAGGCATCTATGAACACGTATAAAGTTTTTAAAATGATCCATTAAACTTCTATAAATATCCTACAAACATCTATAAGCACGTCAAATGTCACTCGCCATTGGATAGCTGTTACATGTCCAATAAATCTTCATATATCCAATAACTGGACTTGTTAGAATATTGAAAATATCTAAATCTTGTTTTGATCTAACATGTTAGCATCTATTAGACATCGAAAAAGGCACATCTAAATAGGGTCTCTATTTAAACATCTAATAGATGTCTATAATGAGTACAGGATATCCAGGACTTTTAATGGACATTCTTAAGATATTTTATACATTTTATGGATCAATGGACGTGATTTAGATGTCTAATGGATATCAGTGGATGTGTGGGATTAGTAATTCTTTATAATTGAAGTTCTCAGTTTGTTTTACAACTGAAATATTTCAACAGTTATTTGATATTGAAGTACTTGATGCCGAAATGATATCATTCCAACTGAAGATAAGCGTGTTCTCTTTTATTTTGTACTAGCCGCCTCTGGCGTCCAGTTGGTTCGCGGCTCCTGAAAATTTTGAAGTCTGACAAACTTCTGTTTGATGGTGTCTTAATACACTAAATTTAACAATTTTGATCATGTCAATAGACATCAGGATGTTTTCTACCTTTGAGAATCCTGTTCATGGTAAACTACCGGGTTCTTCTGCTTGTGTCAGTATATCATTAGATTCATCTTTTATATATATATATGTAAGAAAACCAAAAAAACAAAGATTAAAATTTTCCGATAAAAAGTTATTAAATAAATACATAAATGACACATAAAAAGGTTAAATGAAATAAAGTTCATAATATATATATATATGTAAATTTTGGGCTTTGTAATTAAAATTCCTTTTAAGGTCAAAAAGTCAAAACAACATATTATAAATTAAATATTTCTTCCGGTTTGCACTCGTTTTGCCACAATGCTCTTTCCTGTGGTCTTATGTAAAATGATTCTCAAGAATGAATCAATAATTGTTTACAAATTTAATGGATCATGTATGGTAAATAAGTCCGCTGTAATTTAAAAATTGTTGCTCTTAGAACTTCACAACTGATAATTTTCAAAAAGTTACTCATTATTCTTTAATATTAGACTTATTTTAGGATAAAAGCAATCGAATGATATAGCGTTGTGAAACTTTGCAACGTAATATCTTTAAATCTATTAATTTGATGTATATAGTATCCCTACAAAAAATGTACAGTTTTTGAAGCTCTTTTAAAAAAGTATAACATTTATGCAGTATCTTTAAAAAAAAAAAAAAAAAAAAAAACCTTCGGATTTACAAAAAAAAAAAAAAAAAAAAAAAAAAATGGCTGACTTCCATCACCAAAGTAGTTAAATTTAGACCAATCAAAAATAGGAATGGTCCACCCGGATGTGTTTCGCCGACAAACTCTTTTCTTTATTTATATAGATTGGGAATCTAAATTTCTTTCTGTGACAACTTTTTCTACACTTGGTGCATTTTTGTTAAGATTAATTTTAACTAAATGTTATATTTGCCAGACTTTAACACATCAGTATTTAGCATAATTTTCTTCTACTATACCATAACATTGATAAACATTCACAAGTACTCTGCATTATTGTCGTAAAATGGACAAAAATGTAGCACTGTACGATGAATTAAAAAAAATTTGTTAGCAAACAAATGTACACCGTCTGTTATGTCTGATGAGTGAAAACCATGCACAAAATTTCTCTCTCGCGCGTTATTATTTGTAGTAATTTTAATTTTATGTCTTAATAATTGTTGTTTTACTTTTTTTTTATTCATTATGTTTGTAAATCTGATTTTTTTTTTTTTTTTTTTTTTTTAAGATGCAAAAACACAAAGAAATTTACATACGTTATTTAAATGCATTTTATAAAATAGGGTGTGATTACCATTAATGAAGGGATTTTGAGGCTACTCATAATATTTCAATTGGTGGGTGTAATTGGAAATTGCTCAAAAATCATCTTCAGTTGTGTTTTGCGTTTTTAACACTTTCTGAAAAAGTTAAAAAGTTCAAATTATGTGTATTAGGTAAGTTGGAAAATGTTTTCGGAAAAAGAAGGGTGTTGGTTCGAATATGCTAAATTTCTAAATTATTATAGCTGGAATTGATAAACAACTACTCGTGCCAAATTTTAATACAGCTTTTTTTTCTTTTTTCTTTTTTTTTTTTAATGAGTTTATGTTACTCGTTTTTCTTTCAAAGAACACTGAACGGAAGAGCAGATTCTACAATATTCCGATCGATAATTTTCATCAAAGTTAATTATTATCAATCATGATCGGGAAGCATTCATTACGATCATCGAGTATTCCTGGAAGAGGAATTCAAGGCTGGGCTATTTTTAAACTCGCTGCGTCAACTCGTTTCTAAGCTGTTTGCAGTAGGAAGAAGTGTAATTGACTCTTTAACATTCACTACATTTTCTTTTCTTTTTTATTTATTTATTTATTTTGGAATTTGATTCAAAATTTTCAAGAATTGTTCTTAGATACACAGCAGATTACAAAACATGTAAAACGGAATAATATATATATTTTTTTTAATTTTCGAGAAATATTTTGTTTGAAACATCTATATCTTAACCTGATTGCATTAAAATAATAATTAACACAATAAAGAATGACTTTGTAACACCTGAAATTACTACATTAGGTGAAAAAAAACATTAACTACACATAACTACATTAAGTGAAAAAACTTGGTATACAAGGGCAGTCAGGATTTTTCAGATTTTTCTTGTTTGAATATTTAATTAATATTTTCCTTTTATTCAAAAATGTTTATTTATTCTTAAAATAAAAAAAAAGTGCGAATAAAATTATTAAAATACTTATAATTTATACATTTTCTTCAATGAAATATTTAAAATACGAAATTTGACAAGGAAAAAATAATTAAAAATTCAGTGTTTTTTTTTTTTTTTTTTAAAGAGAGGTCAGTCTTTTAACTCTAAATATGAATGTTAGTTACCATATTGAACTATTGAACAGAATTAGAAAATATTGACATAAATAACAAATAGACAAAGTAAATTTTAAAAAATGCAGGAGATTCTTTGATCGCCATTGCCAGTATTTTATAAGTTATTATAATTTTATATGACGCTAACAAAGCTCCACCAATAAAAAACATTTTCACAATTCGAATTTTTCTTATATATATATATATATATATATATATAAAGAATATTTCCCCCTTTCATTTCAATCAACATCATGGAACTATCATGCAACATTATTATCCCTATGACAGAAACCATGACATTTTTTAATATAATAACAAATAATACATTTATAAGAATAAAAGATTACTTGAAATAAGTAGCATACTTTTCCTAAAATATGTTATTAAGCGATACTTAGCGAGGTAATTTAGAAGATGTATAAAAAAGTCCAGGAAATCATTTATTGTCTGATGATATCTTCCTTAAAATAAATGTGTGAAATGGTGCAATAAGATGCACTTATTTCCGCACACAGAGAGAAAATACTTTGCCTAAGTTCGTTGCTCTCATACATAATGTCTTTTTAATGCCGTTCCTCATGCAGTTTTATGCAGAGGTCTGGGGTATTCTATAAGTAATTTTTCTGTTTATACATGTTTGTTAAAAAGATACATTTCCTTAAAATACCTTTAAACGGTATTCTGAGAAATAGTTTTTGAAGATTATTTGCACTGAAATTTTGTAATTACTTTTAGTAATAAACTTACTCTTTATTTTTCTTTGTTTTTCATTTCTGAAACTACAGTTAATAATAATAATAATAAAAAGTTGGACATCAGACTTAAACAATGACATCGTTTAATTATTTTGCAGTGCATTAATTTTAGAAGAAAGTACATCAATCTTAGAAGAAATTAAAAAAAAATTTCGACATGGTTTTCAGATTATCATACGTTTTCAAATGATTCAGCCAAACTATAAAAGGAAAAATTCTGAAAAAATTAGGATAGATAAAGGAGTGTTCAATCACTATAAGTTGACCTGTATTTCTGGAAAATAATTATATTAACCAAAGAAATAACGTGCTTGTTATTGGTAACGGAAGGACAAAAAATGCAAAATGACGAAACTTGATAAATTTCAATTTAAAATCATTTATTTACCTAGTAAGGCATTCTGAAATTACTTTTTGTTTTTCTGTTTACAATAACTTACTTAGTTAGGCATTTGCATCAATACATTATTATCTTTTAATAAAGAGTTTAAGTAATAAATAAGTTAAGACTGTTGACACATTTTTAATTTTGAACAGGTTTAATTATAACTAGACATAAATATTTTAAAATTGAACACTACATAACATATATACAAATTATATTACAAATTATTAATTATTTTACTTATCTGTAAAGCAATTTTTGAATCAAAAACGAACAAAAGAAAAAAAATTGAATCAAAAGAAAAAAAAAACGAACAGAATGATCTCATAACGGGTCACATGTCAAAGTATTTAAGTAAGTGTTCATTGAAACTGTTTGAAACTGAGGCTTCTCCATGTATTTAAGTTTATTTTCTGTCACATGCTTAAAGTGATGTTTGAGTGGCATTGTTTTCCCCAAATTCTTATGCACTTACTGTCATTCACTACGGTATGTTTGGGAATCTCAACCTAATAAAAAATGCGCCTCCATTTTAAGGTAAATACAAGCTTTTTCATTTGCCTGTCTGTGGCTGGGGGTTAGGGCGACATGTTAGTAACCTGGTGGTCCAACGTACGATACCCCGAAGGTCAGGAGTGTTAATTTTTGAAGACAATTAGTAGAAAAGAAGTCAATTGGTAAAAGAAAATTTTTCGTTGACTACGCAGTATCCTAAGAATTTTCCAAGAGTTTTTTTAAGAAGCCTTTTTGTTACATCTCTTTTTAGAAGCAAAAAAGAGTTTTTTGTAGACTACAAGCGCCCTCTATTGAGCGGAATATTCACTAAAATGTCAATGAAACAATTAACAATACAAAATAAAAATGATTAGGAAAAATACATAAACATTAACCAAATCAGTAAAATATTAAGTTATAATATAAAAGAAATAATAAACTAAAATAATAATAAAAAGGTGCCTCAAAACGAATAATTAAATTGCAGATATTGGCCCTTTATCAGAAAATGAAATCACAAAAATTATAAGCAATCGTGTGGTGCTGCCATCTGTTGTGAATTTTAAGAAATAATTTCTCTTTTCGTAACACAGTTCAAACCTCCTCAATTTTTGTTAATAAACAAAAAAATTACTTTTTTTTATTTTATTGTAACTTCGAAAATATTTATGTGATACGCTATATTAAGAATTTGGGTTTTAAAAGTTTTTTTTAAATAGACGGAGTTACGGACTTTAGTTACGGACATTACTTGGCCAGGCCATGAATGATCAACAAATAGTACTGCTATCCATTGGCCTTTTACGAATACTTTTTCAGAAGCTGATGTTGTAGCCAGATGAAGTGATTCGGTATCTTCTTCATTAACATCATTAACGATTAGTCTGTTCTGCTTTAAGTTAAATCTCTTTTGCTGTATAGAAAAAGAGTAGTCACTATATTGAATAACATAATTTGTTACAGGGTTTTAAATAGTGAGTGTTGTGTTTGTCAAGCTGTGTATGGATATTATTCCATCTTACTGAAAGTTCTTTTCTGAAACTACTTATCTTCTTTTGTGATAGGAATGTAACTTTTATATTTTGGTTATTTTCTGCTGCAATATTTGCAAAGTCTTCTGCTGTTGAGAACCCACTTTCCGGCCAAGATATTATTCCACACTACACGCTTCATGGTTCTTCCAATGAGGCTTCCTCCTTTTAATTGAAAGTACATATTTTTGTATAAATATTATTTAAATATGTTCTGAATTTGAATCCTAACTTAAAATTAGTTTAACTCTAAAAATTCTAAAAGCTCAATCCAGATTAACTTATAGATAAATGTCCTTCCGTTACCATTAAAAAACATCTAAATTAAAAACCCAATAAAATTTTGACTGTTTCTAATTAATAAGTGAAGAAATTCTACTTTTTATAAAAAAACATTAATTTCTAAACCCAATAGGTTCTTTGTGAGGTGGCTGAGATGTAGTATTTCGGTAACGGAAGGACATTGATAGTGTCACCTAGTAATATCCTTGTTTCATGCTAAAAAATATTTTTTTGTTAAATTAATTAAAAGAAATTAAATATATTTAAAACACTTTAAACACACGTAAATATAAATTTATTTAAAATATGTTAAAATTTTTTTATCCAAAGCTTTTCGCTTTAATAGTAAAGCATCATCAGGGATTTATGATTCGTTTCCATTGCGCAGTTTTAAATATGTTTTCTTTTTACAGTCAACAGTTAAGTCTTTTAATAACGTGATGTAACTGTTGACTGTAAAAAGAAAACATATTTAAAACTGCGCAATGGAAACGAATCATAAATCCCTGATGATGCTTTACTATTAAAGCGAAAAGCTTTGGATAAAAAAAAATTTAACATATTTTAAATAAATTTATATTTACGTGTGTTTAAAGTGTTTTAAATATATTTAATACAAATTACACGTGTTCAATTTAACTCTTTATTTTTTAGAGATTATTTATAATTAAAAGAAAGATTAATTAGACATATAAAGGTTAAAAGTTAACCACCTATTATAGTCTGATAAATGAATTTATTCAAATGACAGTATGTAACAAAACAGAGATTATCAGCACTGTAAAAACAAAAAGAGTAAAAGTAACTTTGACCTTTATTTTCTGAAAGTCATTTATCTGAAAAAATATGTTAAGATTCAATAAATTCATTTATTTGCGAAGAAAATTATACATGGTAAGTTACCAAATATTAATTTTAAAAATTTAAGTGCCATGTCTCCTTTACCCGGAATTCACCAATAACAGAAAATGGCATTTTTCCAATTTTATTCGTCCTCTTCTTCGTCCTAAAAAACAGAAGTGAAATACTTGCAAGTAAAATAGTTTGCATACATATTGGCACACTTCAAATGCACCAGACGATCACACCCGTTGCATTTGATTGAGATGACTCTTGTTAGGCATGGTGGCAGGTGCTTCAAACAGATGACATAGAAGTTGACATCATAAGATTGTTGAGACTCCAATTTTTAGCGCGTTTGGCTGGCACTTTGAAAGGTGGAGTTGCCTTACTTTCTCCAGGACTCTTCTGGAGGGACTCAGATGCTGCAAGGAAGTCCATATTCTCGGGCAGTTGACTTTATGGATTTTTTATTCACTAAGTAATCCTAAATGGCTTTAACCAACGCATTAAAACCCATTTCTTTTGGATCGGTTGACATCACGAAAACTGCGTACTGTCACAATACATGTTTGACAGTACTCAAATACGCCATATTTGGTTTTTGTTAAAAGATATGGTGTCCATAACCGGAGAATGCCCATAACAGGGAGATGTTTCCCTACGTTTATACAATTATAAGAATTAGACTATTAATTCAGGAAATGTTTTTAAAAATATATATAGAGACACATTTTAACTTACGTAATACAAAATTTTAAAGAAATTTCATCCTAAAACATTTTATCCAGATAATTTTTTATTTACAGCTTAATAATTATTTTATGGATTGATATGTTCAAATTACGTGTTCCTCTAAGAAATTTTAAAGTCAGTACAAATTTTATTATGCTGATAGTCCCAAAATTCTTGCAGACTGTTCAATGTTAAACTTTCAAAATAGATTGATACAACTATTTCAATATCTTATTTATAATTGATAAATTCATTCAAATTATTTCTCTCAGGAGTCCAACCAGAATGAGTTTGAAAAAACAAAAAAGAAAAAAAAAAAAACTAACAGCAACTTATAAATCGGTTTTCGTATCGATTTAGACAGTTTCGATGTACTGACCCTATAACTTACATATCACATTTGCAACATTCGTCTTCGTTACATTTGCCCACACACAACTGTCAAAACATTTCAGCTTTCATGTTGGTTTCTCACCCGTTAGTGATTTTCGAAACATGCCATCTACATTGAATCGAACCCAAATTAAACATGACAAACGGAGAATTCCATTTTACTTCATTAGCTAAAGGTTCACCCTTCAGAAGAAAGAAAAAAAAAATATTCTTTTTCGGGTACCATTTGAATAATTGTATCTTTTCATCCAACGAGATGAGTTGAAAAGTATCATTTCACTGGAAGTGTCGATCTGTGACTCAGTGACAGTCTGTCGCTATTTGTTAACAGGTAATAGGAAAATTACCCCATGACGTGCCACTAACATGAGCGAAAATGAGACAGAATTCTTCTACGAATTGAAGTTTACGAATCTAAAGCAATAAAATCAATACGGAAATCTTAATTAATACAATTTCTTTTTTAAATTGTACTCTTAGAATCGAACGAGTTAAATTCTTTTATTTTAAACAAGGTTATTAGAGCTAATTATTAGAATCATCTAATTTTCTCTAAAGTTCACAATTTTTGTATTTTATTTATAGTTTTTTTTTTTTTTTTTTATGGGGAGGAGGTCAATTTTGAATGGGCTAAACTAAAATGTTATGAGAAAATAAATGTAATGTTGAAAACATAATTTGCATTATGAAAGTATCTTTTGCAGAATGAACAATAACTTTCATTTTTTATAATCAGTATTTAAAATCTCTCATTCTAAACATGCATATGTTTTGCTAATAAAACTGTAACTCACGAAGCGTATTCACTAGTTCCTGATAATCAAAAATTTGATGCAAATGCAGTTTTTCTTTTTCTTTTTTTTTTTTTTTTTTTTCGTGTGTGTGTGTGTGTCTGTGTAAGATTGTCTAAAAAATAAAAAATAAAGTAAACTAATTAAAGTTAGTGATATTAAATTTATTACTAATGATGCAAAAGACTGTTAACAACTATTGCAAATATGATGATTTAAAAAAAATAAATAAATAAATAAATAAACACACAAATCCTTGCACAAATCCTTCTCTTAATTATTTATTCGAAAAGAATTCTTAGAAATTATTGTTTGATAAAGCAATTCATATTAAGTTCATAACTTTTGACGCAGAAGACAATTGTCAAGTAGTGGAAATATGGATTTGTAAAAATAGAAATATGTTGTACAAAGCCTTCTCTTAATTATCAGTTTGAAAGGAATAATAATAAAAATACCTTTAGAGCTATAATGACGTCAATTTTACCCTGCAAGTTTAATTTTTCACAAAGTTTTATGTCAATTTTAATATTTACGCGTGAATTTCTTTTCATTTCAAAAAACAAAAACAAAAACAAAATAAATAAAAATAAATAAATAAAATAAATAAATAAAATAAAATCAACTCATAAACTTTTATGGAAACAATTTAAAAATTAAATTATGTATTTTTGTCTAAAAAAGGCCTTCAGCTTATTCGATACTGTCCATTTCGATACTGATTGTTATTAATTTTCTTTTCTTTACCTTAAAAAAAAAAAAAAAAAAAAAAAAAGGATGAAATTCTGGCAAAAGCAGTATTTAGTTTAGTACGCAGGCCTATTAGTTTTTTTTTTTTTTTTTTCTTTCTTTTAATTATAACATCACTTTCAAATTATTCAATTACATTTTCGATAAATGTCCAACCATCGTAAAAATGGCGACAACGTTTTATCCGTAGATTGAGACCTCCCTACTAATAAATAAATAAAAGAAAAGAAAACTCATTTATAAACATCAAATTTTACTTTTAAATCATAGTTTGATTTTAGATATAAATGCAGGAAATTTTCTAACAATATTGCAACCGACATGAGTGTTTTCCCACTTTTTTTTTCATCTTGCATTACAACCAGTTACTTCTTTATGGCGTATCTATGACCATCCCATATACTGAAAATGTGTTACCAGCTTAGAATGCCCGATTTGATGTACATTTTTAAAATCCTTTTGACTTTATAGAAATTTGATAAACATCATCCGATTTTAAATTTTATTTGCTGCGACTTTCATGTGTTTATAGTAAAATGTTTTTAGGAGTTTAGGTGTACACAGTTTCAATATAACATATATGAACAGCCTTAATTTAAGAAGTTTTTAGGATTGAGGACTATTAGTCTCAATCTGGAATTTTTGCGGTGTCATTTTTCGATAGTTGGACATTTATCGAAATCTAAAATTTATCGAAAATATAATTAAATAATTTGAAAGCGATGTTATAATTTGAGAAAAAAAAAAAAAAAAAAGTCCTCCTTCCTAAACTAAATTCCGCTTTTGCCAGAATTTCATCAAATCTTTTTTTTTTTTTTGGGGGGGGGAGGGGGGGGGGAGAAAAGAAAATTAATAATAATCAGCATCGAAACAAACACGATATATATATATATATATATATATATATATATATATATATATATAGAAAACAATTGACAGGAAAATATATAAAAATTTAAGTTTTACTGATAAGAAAAACCAATAGGAGAATTACAAACCAATGCGCAAGATTGCAGCGAAAGGAAATGCAAAACTTTAATATAGTAATATATAAATGCAGAAATATATAAACAAATGAATGAAGTTAAATGTAGAAAAATATATACACAAATGAATGAAATGATACCCCAAAAAACACTGAGATCTTCATCAGGGAGGCCCCTCAGTGTAGGGGTGAATGAGAAGTTTCTGAAAGGACAGTAGCTATAAGCTAATAACTATCCTTAGCCCCCAACTTCTCACCAAACAGAAAACCACCAATAACTGGAGAGAAATCAAACATATATATAATGTATAAAACTACTAAAAATATTTTATAAAATTATCAAATTGTAAAAGTTACAAAATTACATCAATTCATTTAAAAATATATACAATACAAAAGAGAATTACCGAAGGTAAACAAGAAAGTATAAAAAGAAATAAAAATTACAACCTTTCAACTGGAACACAAACTATCTTCGGCCAACGGGGCTACTCGTTGGTACTTCAATATCGCCCTTAAATGATGAAGTAGAACCAACCGAGACATGAAAACTCTGAAAAGTCACAGTTAAAAATTGTGACGGGAAACAGTTAATTTGCAAGGTACTTTTTAAGTCTTCAAGAGCATATTTTAAATCTTCTTTATTATTGCAAATAGAATGAATTCTTTTAAGCTGTGCGAACATAATATTTTTTAAAACTTTTCTACTCATATTTGAAAACCAATTAGTAAGACTATTAACTTTAAAATTAAAATCCTTTCTTTTATCATATAATCCATTTAGCCATTTATTTTCACTTCTCTTTATATTTAAATCTAGGAAAGAAATTTTATCGGTATCTGTACGGTTCAAAACCAATTCCTTAGGATATATTTTTTTAGAGATATTTTCGAAACAATTACAGTTAAAAACAATTAAATCATCTATATATCTAAAGAAAGTAATATTTATAAAAAAATTTTCGAAAAAATATAAAAATAAATTTGCGAAAGCACTCGAAAAACTCGTTCCCATTGGGATCCCCCTCCGCTGTAAAAAGTAATCTTTCCCGTTAAACAAAACGTTTTCAAAAATACAAAACCTGATAAGATTAGTCCAATAATTTTTATCACAATTTAAGTAGCTGCCAAATTCATCATAAATGCTTTCAAAAACTTCAATTACCAAGTTATGTGGAATACTGCCAAACAAATTTTCAAAGTCATAGGTATTTACGGAAGTAATGCTTTCTGAATTATTCTTGAAATATTCTAAGACTTTCTGGTTATTATTTATAATGTTACAATCATTAGCAGAATTAATTACTTTTAAAACTGAATTTAAATATTTAAACAAGATTTTACCGGCTTTATCATTATAGCTATTAGTACCACAAGTGACAAAACCTTGCAAATTAACTGTTTCCCGTCACAATTTTTAACTGTGACTTTTCAGAGTTTTCATGTCTCGGTTGGTTCTACTTCATCATTTAAGGGCGATATTGAAGTACCAACGAGTAGCCCCGTTGGCCGAAGATAGTTTGTGTTCCAGTTGAAAGGTTGTAATTTTTATTTCTTTTTATACTTTCTTGTTTACCTTCGGTAATTCTCTTTTGTATTGTATATATTTTTAAATGAATTGATGTAATTTTGTAACTTTTACAATTTGATAATTTTATAAAATATTTTTAGTAGTTTTATACATTATATATATGTTTGATTTCTCTCCAGTTATTGGTGGTTTTCTGTTTGGTGAGAAGTTGGGGGCTAAGGATAGTTATTAGCTTATAGCTACTGTCCTTTCAGAAACTTCTCATTCACCCCTACACTGAGGGGCCTCCCTGATGAAGATCTCAGTGTTTTTTGGGGTATAATTTCATTCATTTGTGTATATATTTTTCTACATTTAACTTCATTCATTTGTTTATATATTTCTGCATTTATATATTACTATATATATATATATATATATATATATATATATTAATAATTTTGGATTAGGAAATAAAAAGTGCGCGTGCAAAATGAAATAAAAATAAGTAAAAAAAAAATGAATTTAATGATTTAATTTTTACATAAAACATGATCGCGCGCTATCTTAAAAAGTAGATGTAAAATTTAAAGTTTATGTGGTACGTGTGGCATCTATACAAATTGTTTTAAGAAATAGAATAGAATAAAGAAAGCAACGATGTTGGTTGCATTTTGTTATATAGTTTAAATTTTTGAATTTTATAAAAGTAATATCTACCGTAGGAATAATTTCTTATGTTAAAATTACAGGGAATTGTTATGCGAGCACAAGCGATGCTACTTTTTTTTTTTTTTTTTTTACATTTATTGGATAAAATTATAATATAGTAAGTTTAGTTAAAATTTATTTATTTATTGTTTATGTAATTCCTTTCAAAGGAAAATCTACTTATTTATTTTATTTTATTTTTTTAAATTTAAATTGTCGTAGGTCTTAAAATTGGGAGGTTTACAAATGTAATTATTATTATTACTTCTTTTTTTTTTTTTTTTTTCTTTTTTTTTTTTTTTTTTTTGCACTGCAAAAAAGAAATTTGCAGTGTATGTGTAAGATTGTCTAAAGAATAAATAAATAAATAAAAGAAAACCCATTTATAAACATCAACTTCGTAGGACATTTTGAACAATCATATTTTATATCTGCTAATTTAAGAATATTTATGAGTTGAAAAAAGAAAAGGTTTTTATAAATGTTTTACATGTATATCTTAAAATAGGGTAAAATTTCATGAATTACTTCCATGAAGTCATGCACGCGGGAATGAAAGCAAATTCTCAAAACAACGAGGTGATCACAATGAATTTCTGTAATTCTATCAAGATAATAATTTTGTTATTTTAATATACCTTTAAAAACTTTTTTAGATGTTACAAATTTGAAATCTGTTCATTTTTCTAAAAATCCTGAAAACTTAAAATCTGATATTGAGACAAAAATTAAATAAATTGAATTGTGAAAATGTTCGCTCATTTATATCAACAGTTTTGAAATACCGACATTAAAACTTAAACATCACGTTAGACTTTTTTTTTTTTCTTTTTTAACATTAGATTAATGAAAAGATAATAATAATATATATTATTTATTATTTAATCATTTATTGTTGTTAAAACAGAAAAGAAAAAATTAATTAATTTTAATAATATATATATACCTTTAGAGCTATAATGATGTCAATTTTACCCTGCAAGCTTAATTTTTCACAAAGTTTTATATCAATTTTAATATTTACGTGTGAATTTCTTTTCATTAAAAAAAATTAAATTCAACTTGTAAAATTTTTTGACAATAATTAAAAATTAAAATAAATTATGTATTTTTGTCTAAAAAAGGGCTTCAAGTTTTTTGGTACTTTCCGTGTCGATGCTGATTATTATTAATTTTCTTTTCGTTTTCTTAAAAAAAAAAAAAATTGATGAAATTCCGGCAAAAGCAGAATTTATTTAGTTTAGTACGGAGGACTATTAGTTTTTTTTTTTTTTCAAATTATGACATCGCTTTGAAATTAATCAATTATATTTTCGATAAATTTTTGATTTCAATAAATGTCCAACCATCGTAAAACTGCCGACAACGTTTTATCCGTAGATTGAGACTAATAGTCCTCCGTCCTAAAAAGTCAAATTTTTCAGTATTCTATTCTTGCTAACAAACTTATTGCAGCAAGTTGACTTTTTTTTCGGCTCTATCCATAAGCGCCAAGTCGAAGATGACAAACTAACTGTGAATGCAAATCCCATTTTGCTTCATTAATCACCTTCTACAAAAGAAAAAAAATATTTTGCTTCGTCTGCGTATAACATTTGAATAATTTTACCTTCTTATCACCATCAACAAGATTATAAAATTACCACTTCGGCCGAAATGTTGAGAACTGTCGACCTGTAACTTAGTGACTACTTGTCGCCATTGGTTAACAAGTAACACGAAAATTACCCCACGACTTGTCACTATCAAGTCAGAAAAGAGATATCTCTGCTATGAATCAAGAACCATGAAATGGGTGCCATTACATCAAGACATATACATTAATTGCCTCAAAAATTATTTTGGTATTATTTCCATAGTTTGTATCTTGTGAGAATTCTTTATTACATGAATTAAGTTTTACACCTCAACAAGGCAATTACCGGTATTTACTTATGTAATTGCAGTGATTTTTTTTCAAACATTACATTTCTATGCGTTATTTTGAATATAAAATGGGAAATTATAAATTGCAAACAAATGTGTTTCTAAAGCAAGTTATTAATAATAAATGTAAAATAAGATAAACTATATATTGTCTTTGTTTTAGAATAGACTGATTATTGATTAAGGCACTTAAAAAAGTTATTTAGGAATTATGTATGTATTAATTGCATTTTTAAAGTACTAAATAAATATTTTATACAATGTATGTATTGAATATGCTATTTTTTTTTTTTTTTTTTTTTCATTCATTGGAATATTTCAGCTTCAAAGAATGATCTTACGTTGAAAATATGCTTTGACCGAACTTTAAAATGTTCGAAATTTTAATTAAATTGCTTCATGGGTTTCATTTCTTAAAAGATCTGATAGCCAAATAATAATCTACATTATACCTGCTTATAAAATGAAGATAATGATTTTTTCGCATTTCATTACCAATTTCATTCATAACAACTCAGATCATGAGATCATCAATTCTTGTTTTTATTAAAATAAACAGTGTTCAGTGAACAATATTTCTGATTTCATATAAAAAGACTTAAAACTTCATACGTATTTCTTTCTTTCTTTTTCTTTTTTCTTTTTGTTTGTTAAATAAAAATACTAAATTCCTAAATTTCTAAACATCATCACAACAACAATCATTTTGGATATAAAACTCCTCCAGATTTTTCGATCTTCCCACCCTTGTGCTTATGCCCCCTCCCCTTTTTTATTCTTGATTTTATCCTTCACAAAGTAATATGATTACAGTTTTAGTACAGGATCCCCTTGATGACTTTTAATTTTTTTTTTGTCATTTTTACGATGTGTGAAAATAGCTATCACAACTGCATAAATAAAAACCTTGGCGAGAAGCTTCCTAGCTATTTCTCAAATTTCAAAGTTCGCCAACGAGGTCCTGTAGTATAGCTGTTCTCTAATGTGAATGCATATTTTGTTTATTTTATTTATTGTGTTGTATTTATTTGTTTATTTTATTTATTGTGCCTATTTTGTTTATTGTCGTAACTTAACTGCATAACATAAAAATACGGTAGAAATTTTATAGGAATTAATTTTCTTTTCTTAAAGATTTGATGTGAAAGTGTATAAAAATGGCCTGTTTACTTAAAATAATGTATTATCTAAACTGATAATCTTAACGCGAATCATAATGTATGTCTGCGCTTGTTCAGGTACCATTATCATTTCTTTTACTGAAACGATTTTTACTTTAAAAGCTGCCCATCCCTTTCAATGAAACAGGCATTCATCGTCTTTTAACCTGCTTCATAGTTACAAATAGCGCCCGATATCTATCTTGACAGAATTGCGCGAACTTTTGCTTATCTATGAGGAAATCTAAAAAGGTTACACTAGAAGTAAAAACACCGCTTAGCATATCCAGTACATCACTTTAAAATATGGATATCGTATTTCCTCTTTGGAACTTTTCAAATTTTAATATAGACAAGCTTAAAACGAGTTTAAAAAAATGTTCAACTGTTTCAGAGTTAACAGGTCTTTCAGCGCTATTCAACCTTTTATACAAAAAGCAATAAAAGTATTCGCCTTCTCTAAGGGAATTTTCCAGTATTTTTAATTGCAAAACGATACACTTATCACGAAAGACAAAACTTACTGTTTCTTAGTTTGCGTAGTTAAGATTTTAAATGTTATTCATTATATAGAAATAATTTTACCAAATGTGATTTATTTAGTTGTAATACAAATAAATAACTCAAAATAGGTGTCATTCATTTTGGTTGTTAAATTGTTACATCATAAACTGTATAATCGCCTTTTGGAATATTTCTTAATAAAGGTGTGTAACATTTTAAGGGCGTAATCTACCATACACCAATCAGCACACATACAGCTGATTGGGGTATGGTAGGTCAATCAATACAGCTGAATGGAGTATGGAAATAATTTACCAAGATTAATATATGAAAAGCTGAATGCACTGAACATGTTATGCAACATTTCTAAAAATAATATTTCTGGATGGAAGAATGAATTTTGGTCTATTTTAAAATACCAAACAGCTAATGGTATTTCAAAGTTCTAATAACGCAGTTGTCGACACAGAAAAGTGCTACGTAAAGACTTTTTAGTTGTTCCATTACTTCTTCACTGTTGATTTTCTCAAATTTATTAAATTGTCACATAACATATTCATCCACTAAGCTCTTCAAATATTTACAAATATCTGCATAACATTTATTAAATTTACCCTTTCCAGTTAGAAAATTAATCTCCAATTTTTATAAAATTAAATTTATAAACCACTAGCAGTTTACCTGTTCTTCGCATGTGGAAAATAAATTAAAAACTGAAATTAAAGTTCACTCGTTGACAAGAGCTTGTTTATTCTGAATTCGAATGAAAACCAAGATCAGTTCAAACCTATTAAAAAAATAAATATTTATAGAAAGACGCCCAGACTTACCTCCTTAAGAAATGCATTTCAGGAGTTCTTCATTTTGTGCCTTAATTAAGCCCAAGAGAAGACATTTTACTATATTTTAATCTTCTGCTGAAAACCACTGCTGATATAGGGTAATAAGGCTGAAAAATTTACCCCCCCCCCCCATTCGGTTAAATTTTGGAAGATCCTCATCTTTAACCATAATTTGGGCCTAAGAGGACATATTTTGCTAAATTTCAAACTTCTATTTGGAACCACTGGCGAAATAGTCCAAAAATTTTGATATCCCCATCCGTTAAATCCTATGAGCCTTTACATCATGAAAGGAACCTTCTGTCCAAATGTCATTTTTTAGCTGTTTGGTCTAGCTTTGGCGGTTTGTAGCCGGCGTTCATAGATGAATCAAAGAATCAGTGATATTTCACGCTTATATAGATAAATAGATAAATTATTGTATAAGAGTAATTGAAAAATTACGGTTAAAAAAAAATGCAGTTAAAATTAACATTTAAGATTTATCAGAAGGCTACAAATTAAAATCTCGAGGGCCACATTTGAGAGGCAGAGCACAGAAGATAGGGGAAGGTCGCAGGTAGAGCACAGGTAAAAGTATATTATATAAATCTAAATTGTATTTATGTAAATGTGTATTTTCACATTATAGTACTAGTCATATGATTAGATGGTTTTAATAATTAAAATAAAACTTTTGAAGCTACTTTTAACTTCAAAGTTACGATTTGTTTAATACGTTCTAGATTTAAAATTGAAAGAAAAAAGAAGAATTTGACATTTTATAGGTTAAAAAAAAAATCTAGATTTTATTTTAAACAATGAAAAAATATTTCAGAGAAATTTTAGATTTAATTAGGATAAGTTAGGGTAACATGCCATGTTGAACAATATGCTGTGTCATGTGGTTCTCTTAGAAACATTAGCAGTATTCTTCGACCACAGTTTATCTGCGCAAGCGCTAATTCAACGAGTCCACTGTTAAAATAGGGTTGACAGTCATCCGGCTCATAGAAAATGAATGATAACCGGTCGCAAATTATTGGATGTTTTCCAAATCGCAACCTGCTGGTCAAGCTGCCATCCCTCCAACATTTTGGACGCACATCACTGGTAGTTTTAGGAAACGTAGCTGCACTGTAGGTGGACGTCGGCTCGTCATATGAGAGGTATCTCAGTAGCGAAGTATTTGTCGCATTTTTTGCGAATTATTTTAGATTATTTCGGATAAATAATCCATCACTATTTACCTGGTAAATATTACAAAGTTTAAGTTGTTCAGTTAGTTATGTAAATCATAGTTGAATCTTAAAAAAGTAATTTGAATAACCTTAAAAGTACCGTGTCTGACATTTCGGTAAAACCTATAAATTGTGCCGGTTCTCCCTTTTATGTTAACAGGCGGAATTACTTCTTATTCAAGGTTTTGGGTGAGATAATAAATAATTTTGGGGATAAGATGCTGATAGTTTTACATAGGGGAAAGATTTTTATTTATCTACTTCGTTGTTTTAAGTTACATTTGAAGAAAATGTTAAATAAAGATACTTGATAATAATTTGTTTTACTTTTGCCTATGCCAATAACACGTTTTAAAATAAGAATATAATTTTTCATAAAAATGGGTATTTTACATTGAAATTCCCTAAACCATCTTACTCTAAAATTGGGGAAGGGGGTGGGAGGTAGATGCCGAAGCGAAACGTTCGAGAAAACCATTATTTGAAAGTTTTTATAATATTTTTAATATGTACTCAAAAGTCTACATGTTCACAATAAATAACAAATATAGCCAACAGAGGATTTTATAAAAAATATTAAACAAAAATATGACTTCTTCCCACAATCTAACCTATATCTACTTCGCGCGTAGATAAAATCTCAAAATATGTCAGTTTTATAATTTTTTATTACAATGAAGTATTGATTTTACTAAAAAAAAAAAAAAAATCTTCTCTACAAAAGATAATATACATTCCTTATTATTTCGTAATATATATTTCCTTACAGAGTAATTCAAATAATACTATAACTTTTCAGAAATTTTTCAAACCTTGTATTCAGGATAAATGATACACTGAATGTTGAAGTGCATAAACGTCCACTGCACACGTTTTCTCATTAAGCTTCATATATGTAAAATGTCTTCCATCCTTCATTAATTTAGACAGCAAAACTCAAAAACATAATAACGTTAAAAAAACGTACAAAAGTATTAATATATAATTAATACTGCTGTCCAATCGCTTCTTTATTAATTTGTTAGCAGTGACACACACCAGTTAAACAGAACGTATGTAACATGAGCGGTAAAACTGCATTAATGAAAGTAGATTTGTGTATATATATATCGAATTTTTTTTAATAACTTAAGTTCAAACGCTAAGTAACTCAATCTAATGTTTTCATAATATGAATGTATGGAGTGTTTATGAATTTTCATTGTTTTTTCTGTAATTGTATTAGAAAATTGTTTAAGAAAATACTTTGTGTAGGCAGTAGATGTAAGTGTGTGTAGATGCAGTGTGTAAATGTAACCGGTCCAGAGAAATAAATAAGCGGCAAACATACGCTGTAGAGTCGAACATTTTGGGATATTTTTAGAGATTACAATAGAAAGACATTGATTCGATGTTTATTACACTCGTTGTGAATTTAATCAAAGAAGAAAAGCGGAAAATGTACTTTGTTTTAACTTTTGAAATGTGCACGTACTCAGTTACATATACTTTAAAAAAAGTGTTTTTTAGTTTTTCTATAATGGCAGAAACATTAAATTTGAAATTTTAAGTTGATTTTTGATCAAAACTGCTATAACTACTTTATTAGACAGGTTTTTTTTTTTTTTTTTTTTTTTTCGTAAAGTTAAAAATTTGCGGACATTTAAATTCAAGTGATATTAAATCGAAAGTATCTTGATTTCTCTCTAAACACAAAAATATTTTTTTTATTAAATTTCGCGCCAGACTTAACATCTCAAGCGATTTAAGACATTACGATTATTGAGAAACCAATTTTTAGTCGAGACAATATCCATTGAAAAACAAGCGGAAACTGCAATACTTGCGAACTTTCTAAAACTGACTCTCCAAATATACTAGAAAATTTCGAATTACTGGACAAGGTTTTTCCCTCTTAGAAAATTTCTAATTTCATTATAATTCAATTGAACATGGGAGGAATGCATTCCAATTCTATTTTTATTACATTAAAGGTCATTTTCTTTGACGATAAAAATATTTCTAAAAATCAATATCAAATTTCAAAATGTTTCTCTTCAATTCCGATTTCTTGTCAGAGCTATTAGTTAATGCTCAAAATATGCAAATCAGCTCTTGCCAGTCAACGTTTCCATGGTGTAACAACCTGGCTGTCTGTTCCTCAGGGTATTTTTAGGCAGATGTCCTGCACAAAAAAAGACGGTTCAACCAAAGTAGAAGAAGAATTCTGATTAAATGTAGATATTCTCACGTGTCGAGATGTGTTGAAACTGAAATAAGACGTGATTGGATTTTACAACGTGAATGGGCTTTTTATTGGATTTTTTTTTCAGCCAATGAGGTATGTCCGGCCAGTGTCGTTAAATATGTTACTGTGTGACTATGCTTGATATGTGAGGAATTTCTGGTCAGAATTGTCTAGTCTCGTTCCTATCTAGGTTGATGTCGCGTAGCAGTAGGTAGTCAAAATGAATGATTCTTTATATGACTAAGTATTGATAGTGGACGGTTACTTTCAAAATTTAAATGAGTGAAATAGTTAAGACTGACAGTTGGTATTTATTAGTAGCCTGGGAAATATTTCTCTTGCTTTATAGAAATTAAAAAGTTAAAATTGGAAATAAAAATTGTTTCTGAATACGTTGGGATACTCGACTGTCATTTATTATTTTATTAAGCAAAAACTCAACAAAACATGAAAAAAGGAGAGAATTTGCGAATTATATAATAAACCAGTGAGAACCGAAATAAACCTATTTTAAACGAATTGCATATATATATATATATATATTTTTAATTAACTATTTTAACCGAATTGCGAAGGATGTTCACTGTTCTGTGTAGATGTTACTAATGGACCAATTGTATACAACGATAAAATAATATAAGAAACACGAAAATAGATCATTCGAGACAACAGCATTTGTAACTACCGATCTAAAAACAAATCTTTAGAAAATGAATTAAGTTTTATTTAATTTTGTGCTGAATTCAAAAGTTATGATTAATTGTAGTGTTATAGGTTGTTTGGCGAAGGAAATTATTTTATACTTTTAGGCGCAATTTACGATTTCATTTTGTACTTTTTTTTTTTTTTAAGTTGTTTGAAAAGTAGTTGCTTTTTGGAGTCGGTTCTGTTTTCTTACAAAAAGATTTTATTCATGTTTCGAGTCATAAAAAATATAACTGTTCAATATATTTCATGACTCAAAATAATTATATGGCATTTAAAAATCCACAAAATATTCGCAGGAGAATAAGACGAAAGAAGTCAGATTTTCAATTAGTTATTAACTACGTGCTACCAAATAATACTTCCACTTTATATTTTCTTTTTTTATTTCTGTTTTAGATAATATAAACGTTTATTCTGTCACGTTGTTTACTTTGATAAAATACACTAAACTGATATGCTAATCGTATATTTAACATTTAATCATTAAAAAAGCAACGTCTTCAACGAAAAAAAGCGGTTCATTGTGCATGGGTGTGGTATAAATAGAAAATGTTTTAATAAAAATTCATTACATCGATTTTCACATTAAAACAATAAGAATAGGAGAGTGTCGGCATGTAATAATTATGTATTGCGTGTAATTATTTATTTATTACGTAGGACAGCGGACAATTATTATTATTATTAAGTAATCCTTAAAAAAAAAAAAAATAATAATCTGGTGTGTCACTCACACGACTTTCTCTTACCCTGAAATTTAATACTATAAATACAGGTTGCAGATTAAGAGGTAAGATAACGAGAACTGTCATATAAACCTATGCTAAACAAATCAAATTAGGCTTCAGAAGAGTTTTATACGATAATTAGTTCTGTGTGAGGGGGGCTACCGCCCCCCTCAACCCCCCGTTTCATCAATGCACCTACATTTATATAGAATTTAATTCGGTTATTAAAAAATAATTCTGTTTTTAAAAAATAATTTATTAAAATTATTATTTAAAAAAATTATTTTTTATGATAATGCAGACGATTTCCATATTAGAGAGGTAGTGTAACACTAAATATCCAAAAAAAAAAGTCCACTTTACTCTCAATATTTAAAAAAAAAAAAAAAAAATACGATTTTTTTTCTAAGTTTTTTTTTTCGTTAAAATAAAAAAAAATCTATAACTTTGTTTTAAATTATCACAGATTTATAGTTCAACCATTCGTTTTAAAGGTATTGACGAGACCTTTCGAAAGATACCCATCATGAAAATTTACTCCCGTCGAGGGGGGACTTCTCCCCCAGGGGGGGAGGCGAGGCTCCTACATACACAAAATTTTTTTTCCCAGTTAACTATCTCTATTACAAAAAATATATTTTCGTTTCATTTGGTTTAGTGCAGTCTATAGACGTTAAACTCTACTTACCTGCAATTTCCCCCATAGACGTAATGTATTAGAATTCTCTTGATTGTCCCTGTACACGAACCATTTGCTTGATCTTAACGAAAAGCTTACTGTAGCATCCCTATAGGATACACATTTAGAATACCAAGTTTGAACTTTCTGCCATAATTTGTTTTTGAGATATGCTGATAACAGACAGACATACACACAGACCATTTGCTAAAAACATGATTTTCGTATTCAGGGGACCTCAAAACGTGTAAATATAACAAAATCTCGCGTTCGAAAATTTGACCCAAAAACAATACTTTCTCTACCTTATGGGTAAGAGAAAGTAAAAAGTTCTTACTAGTAACCCAAATACATTACAGAAAACAAATGGCTTAATCATATTCCTGAAAACGAAGAAATTAAGAGCTTTAGGAAGACTAGAAGGGGTTATAGCTGTCGAAAATGAACTAACAGTCTGTCGTCGGTAGGTACATTGATAAAAACAAACTGTTTTAATTGCTTAAAAGTATGAAAAAATTTAAAAATCGGCCTGATAGGTTGTAATCATTGAAAATGTTTTCTCCGAATCTAGATAATATCAAGATGCAGGTAATTCCCCAGAAAAAAAAATGCATGCAGAGAGAAAAATAATAACAACAAAGGATTGTTTAGGTTTTTAACATTGGTTGAAAAAGAAAACTAACGCAAGAGTCATACAATAGTAGAACCCTTTTTTTAAAAAAAATCAAAATGCTCTACGTATAAAGTTGATCAACTTTTTATCGCGTACCTTTTGACTATCGAAATCGAATTGAATGTTTTGAATTCCTATCACATTCCTACTTAGTATCATTAATAGCTTATTCCTACTCCTTCAAAACTACAATTTGAATCATACTGACAGTTTTATAGTCCAGTGTCACTTCCGAGTGACCCGGACACAAAAAGAGTAATATTAAAAACAAAATCTTACAGAACGAATGGTTCTTTATTATTATTATTTTTTTTTTCCGAAGAAACAAAATAGAGCAAAAATCATAAACAGTTCCAGAGTTCAGTGACTTCAGTGAAGATGTACCCCAAAATGGATGCGAATTGCCCATAATGCTAAGCATAGAACAATAGTCTTTGTCACGGTTTACAAATAAAAACGAATATTTTATCTTTAAGCGTATTACGTTTTTTCTTTCCTTTTTCTTTTTTACCGTGGGAGTACAGAATGAAATATAGCTCCTAAGATATCTGCTTTGACAGTAAAGTTAGAAGGATGGTCTCCCCTTTAAGACATATGATTTTAGTATTTTTTTTTTCTTTATTCATATTATTATTTTCTTGGGGGGGGGGGTTTAGGAGGAAAGGGTATTTTTACGAGTTTATGGTGTTTTTTATTTCATATATATATTCACGTTCTCACGGTTTTTGAAGAAATAAAATAAACCAGATAAAAAAGTTAAAAATAGAAAGAAGTGTTTAAATTTTTGATAAGGTATGTGCCTACATTAAAATCGTCGTTTTGATGAAAATTTTCGAAATTCTTTTTATTTACTCATTTGTAGGCCACACATTTAGGATTCCAAAAATATTTTATCCCCAAATTCTTATGTACTTACTGTCATTCACTACGGTATGTTTGTGAATCTCAACATAATTTAATTGTTGCCATTTTTTGCGACAGAATAATAATAATAATAAAAACGTACATTTATTTAAAATGAGGAAAATAAATTATAAAAATATCAGTGGTATCGTTACAAATAAGGTACCAAATGAAAATGAAAAATTTTGTGAATCCGATGGATTAAATAGCTTATCGATCGGAAAATTAGATTTTTTAAAATTAAGTATGGGTTGTAGGTGGCAACAGAAGAAGATTGTATTGAAACCGTTAGAAGAAATAAAGAAAAATTTGCTTCACTTTAAGTCACATATTTTTGAAATGGGATTAAAAATTGCAGGTTTCAATTTTTTTTTTCTTTCTCTCACGAACACAAAAATATAATATACAGCCTGTACACCACAAGACCAACTTGCATTTCAAATTTCATCATTTTTTTTTTTTTTTTTTTTTTTTGTTAATAAACGAAAAAGTTACTTTTTCTTTTTCAAATTAAATTTTATTCTAACTTCGAAAAGATTTATTTGATACGATACAATAGAATTTGAGTTTAAAAAGTTTTTTTTAAACAGATTATTTTTGTTTTTACGATAACGAGAAGTAAATTTATAGTATAAATAATAAACCGGAAGTGGAATTGACAAAGAGCTAATTCAGAAATCGAAACGCCAATCACTACAAGCAACAGAGTTATCCAGAAAAAAAAAAAACCTAAAAGCTAAAAAAAAAGTCACAAATAGTTAAAAATAAAGCAAAAGAGGGCTTGACATACAAATGTGGCGACCTTAGCTCTTTATTGTGCCAAATAGCCTGTTCCAGATCATTATTCCTGAAAGACGAAAAGAAAAGATGTTTAACTGAAAATATTTACTTTTGGCTACCGTAAACTAAATTTCACGAATGAAATGGCTAAATTGTTAGTTAGGTATGCAGTTGCTGGCTAAATTTCATCATTGCACTGCTGCTATCAAAATAAGAACCAAAATACGAACCATAAAAATAAATAAATTGTAGGGAGCGATTCATTGTACCCCACTCTCCCATATTCATTTAAAATATCTTTAAATGTTTTCAGAAAAAAAAAATCTTCAAAAGCTTTTAAACCTGTATTTTGTTACCCGTTATTTTCTTTAATGTTATTTTCTCAGAAATTCGTATCATCCTTCCGTTTGAAAGAAATCTTGAATATGGATCTAACTATAGAATATTTAATAATTCTTCCTTAATAGGAACCACAATAAATTAGTAGTTTATATTAGCGAATGCGGTTTCACAGAAAAGTAGCCTTTCTTTGCAATATTTAGATCTCTTTTCCTGCTTTTGATCACTTTTTATTTGCATCTCGCATCGTCTTCAAACTTAATTTTGAAAATCAATTTTGACATATCACGATTATACACTAAGCGACCAAAAAAAAAAAAAAAAAAAAAAAAAAAGGCCACACTGCAGAAAAAATGATTTATACCTTTTTTACTTGTAATAACTTTAAAATTAATGTTTGAAACACATAAAACTGTCTTGTTTTCATAATATCAAATGTATGAAATGATACCTATGTACATTTTCGTATAATAATTCGCTTTATTCTACGAAGTACTTTATAAGAATCTGCATAACATAATGCAATAACCATACATTTTGTATTCTATTATGATTTATTATATATGAAATAAACAAGTTATTATTTTAGTATATGAAATAAAGCTATTTATTTTTTAGATTTAAGCAATTTTTTATTAAAAAATTGTTGTCTGTAATATTCCTTAAATTTCTGATATGAATATCAGAACACAAACTTACTTATTTTATTAAATTTACTTATTTATTACACAATTATATTTGTTTACAGTCCTGCGAGAAAATATTTATCAAAATTACATTCCCCCCTAGGAATTTAATTATTGTTACGGAGTTCATAAGATACCTTACACCACTTTCCAGTTCCTTCGTTTCTATTAATTAATATTACATTCCACGTACGTGATAAATAAACCCTTATTAGAATTTCTCCGATGCTATTCTAGGCAAAAGAAGAGGCAATCTAATTGTCCCTCATTAACGCAATCATAGAAACACGTGCTGTTTAATTTCGTTGCTTCTTCTTAACAAGTCGGGATTTATCATTGTTCTCTTTTTTTGTACTCACTTTTCCTCTCACGTAAGTTGTCGAATGGCTGTGAATATTAGTGATTAAATTACGAGTAAATGAAACAGTGACCTTTTTTATGACAATGCTTTTCATCATGTCATTGGAAAAGTAACCCTTAGTTATTATCGTTCAAATGATGTCGGTGCATTTGATTTCTATTGCCTGAAATGACATTAAAGGAAATTCTCGCATTAATCTTCTTTTTTCTCACTACTTATGGAAGACGTCGTGCAACAATTTAATAAAATTATGTATACTGTCGCGATCTAATTTACCCAATAATGAAATTTTATAAAATATTATTAAGCTTGGAGCTCCGTGACTTTTAGTCATGTTCTTTAGATTACCTTCCATTGCTTTCATGCATTTTACTAACTCTAATTTTTTGATGTAATATTACTAGTTGCTAGTCTCTTTCTCTCTTTTGTATTTTTTCATACGTAATTCTAAACTGCGGTGGTCACTGATTGGAAAAATAAACAATTTTTAAATTTAATTCCATATTCAAAGTACATATATATACAAAAAATGTTTGATGATGCACAAAATATGCACAGGTGCATATTTTACTTACGAATTAATTAATTGATTTAATGATATAAAATCTAAATACAACCCAATTTTTTTTTAATTCATATTACAGCGTATCTATTGCACCCTAAACAATTTAGTAAATCTATTTTGCAATATAAGAGCATAGCTGCCAATATTTTAATTTATTCCGGAGTAATTTTAGCCCCGCCTCTAATTCGTACCACTTATTTTTTAAAAGCAATTTTTTCTTATTTTAGCGAAGTCATGTATTGAAGAAAATTTTTCTATAATTAAAGTGGTGCGAATTAAAGGCGGGGCTAAAAGTACTCCGGAATAAATTAAAATATTGGCAGCTATGTAAGAATTTCCTAAAATAAGCGTTAACATTTTATATGAAATTGTCGACAATTAGGAAATGGAACATATTCTCTTTTGTGTACCGATAAAAAACTCTCTCCACCCAAATAGAGATAAATAGTTAATTTAAGATTTCTAACTTTCTGTATATTAATCTCAATAGAAATAGGTATTGAAATTTAATTGTTATCTATAACTGATATCATTTTCTAATTTGTGCCACATGCATACAAATAAACGACAACAACAACGAAATACTGTGCCACTAAGTAAAGCAGTTTTCGTGAATCGTGCTTTTGAGAGAACTTTCAGCTTTACATGGTTGGTTGGTTGGTTTGGTTTTAACATCGCATTAGTACTGCGCAATGAGTAAATGGCGACGGTTAGGGGTTAATTTTTATACTCCACGGAAAGGATGGCTCTCCCGTTTCGGTAACCCCCACAGATATAATTTGGACGGAAACATGGAAGGCATCGTGGCCACGATGGATTTTATGGGCACCAGTCCCCAGTGTACACGACGGTCTTTGGCCGGCTCGATTGTCGAACCTGCAGTCTTCCAATTACGAACTCGGCGCTCTACCGACCGGGCTACCACGGCACTAGCTATACAGGGTCAGTGACATTTGCGCATGGACTATGAAGCTTTATGATAACCCATGAAACTAAAGTCGGAAATATTAATCCTCTGTACTTTCAATCCTCTGTACTTTTAACCGCATTTATTATATTAACGATTAAGAGTATAAAAATATATATATATATATATTGTAGAAGTTAAATTCTTTTATTTAATTCGTTTTAAATATCCTTCAGTTCCTTCCTCTTTTGTGTACGTTTCTAAATCCTTTTTTTATAGACACCAATTTCTACTGATGTGAAACTATATCTATCAAAAATTTATCTTAAAATTCTGTATATTTCCTTAATCACGTTAAGGAGATTAAACTGTTTTGCCCTGATATCTTGACCCTAAATTTCACAATTTCATATAAATCACGATAACCCTTTTAATAAAAGCGATATATGCACATTAATACCTACTAAGTTACCATCATTAAAAGATGCTTCATCATCTTCCATAACAAATAAGTATATGGAAGAAATAAGTTGCGCATCACGTTGAGTGTAACACATTCTCAGTTCACGGTCATTTAATAATTTCTACCGACTGTATCTTGAAAGAACTGTAAAGCGAAAGAAATGAAAACAAAATTAGAACTTGCTGTTCTGGAAATACCTCGGATCATTTCTTTTTCGGCAAAAATTGAGGACAGCCTTCGAAAATCTCGGGGCTCTGTTCTGTTCCGTAATTTTACCGGTTCTTAATTCCTCAGTCGTCCATCATCTCGTTCTATGTTAAGCGGACGGCTGAAACTGCCCAACGCCCACGCTCTTTACCCATTCTTTTATTTGATTCTGGGTCATAATCACGATTATGTAGCACGATTTGAGGTTTGAGAAGAAGAGCGTCTTTGTGCTCAGTTTTTAGATATTTTACCACAGAGCTTGTTTTATCAAATTATATATGCGCTATGAGATTTTTCGGGACAACAAAACAAATTTAAATTAAACCAAATTTTTGAATGAAATACATTTATTTACAGCAAAACACATAAAAAGACAATGTAAAAAAACAGGGCTGTAAATCAACCCTCATCAATGTGTAATCGCCACAAGCACAGCATGCTTTTATTACATTTTGATGATTTAATGATGTTTAATTGATGTTTTTATTACATTCTAGTCATAAAAACATCAGAAGAGAATTAAATTGCAGAAGTACTATTTTAGCATCATTCGAGGGAGAGGGTTGTAAATTTGCAAAGACGCCCTCTAGAAAGATATGTGAGCCTTTGTAAATAAATATTCCATTTTATTTTCATTGTGAATAAATATTTTTTCTAACGTTGATCTGATTTTATTAAACAATGAGACGCAATAATGTTTAATTATATAAAACCTAAGTAAATTTTTAAAATGTGAAAAAGCCGGTGCTTATATTTAACGGGTTTAAATCATTTTTTATTCTATTAAAAATGATGATTTGCATAATAGCTTTTATGCACAAAAATAACATGAATGCTGCTTGAGAAACAACATGGAAAAAAATTCTTATGCATTAGAAAGGCTAAGATATGTTTTTTAAAAATTATGCATACATTTATACTTAACAGATGCACGACCTGCATTTTCTACTCATAATTTATGCAAAAGCTACATAATTACGCATTAATATTTTACAACATAAGAAATATGCGTTCCATCACTTGCACATATAAACCTTTTCAGTACTTTTAAGACATGAACAATACTGATGTAATGTATGATACACAATGCATATGTATGCAGGGCCCGACTATGCTTTTTGAAGACCCAGGGCACTGATGCTATTTTGAGGCCCCCTTACCCTGCTCTAATGAGCTCGCCAAAAGGACCCATTCTTAAAAACAAAAATAAATAAAAAAAATAGTGCATTTAAAAAAAAATTTCTTCAATTATTACTTCTATTTCCTCATTTTTTTAGCAACCTATAACAAAATCATTAATTTTATATTCAAGACAAATGAAAAACTGAAGCACACTGATCAGCCAATGTTTACGAAATTAGTTACAAAATTTAATAATTGTTTAAGCTCTCTAATAAAATATAGAAAGAAAAATTTAATCAATTTTTGTTTTTAATAGACTTATAATGAAAACAATTGTGCTATTACTTCTCAATTTTTGTAAATGAAGCCCCCTAAATGTTAAGGCCCTGGGCCAGTGCGCCGTGTGCCCGTGCCATAATCTGGCCCTGTATATATATATATATATATGCATATATATATATATATATATATATATATATATATATATATATATATAAACTAATCGTAGAATATTGGATATATAATTACGGGAAAAGGAAGTATATCTTTCTTATTTTGCAATGAAGCAAAATACGAAAATTTAACAAATATAAAAACATTGTATATTCGTTAATTAGCTATTGAGGTCATCTACATATAAAAATTTGAAATAAGTTTTAATTTGTTGCTCTCTCTCTCAATCAGTTTTGATAGAATATTCTTATTCTCAAGTGTATGCTCATTTTTTAAATTTTAAGTAATTTTATGTACTAAGTGATAAGGAATTATTCAGATTTTTTTTTTTTTTTTTTCGAATGATACATTACTTGTTCCTGCTTTTTTTTTTTTTTTTTTGTTCTAAAATATTATTGAAATTACACATTTGTGTATGGGACAGATTAAAACTGTTACTGATCTGGAATTTTCATTGTAGGAGCTACGAGAAACGGGTTGTTTGTGCCTATAGAACTGTTTAAGAAAGAAAGTTTTCCAATTTATTTATTTATTTATTTATTTATTTTTTATTGTTACTGTTTTAATTTATATCACATTAATCTATAAAATTATGATTGAATGGTATTATGATGCATTTTAAAAGTAATTTATTTGGCACTTTTATATTTTTCAATAATATGTTAATTAGCAATTGTTCAGAAACAGAAAATTCTTTGAAAAATAAATTATTTTGTTTGGAAAAAACATTTTTTTAGTGTCAGAACCGGAAGTACAGTCATGCATCGGGTCGGATGCTGATCGAGTTCGCATCAATTTTTGACCCGCGAGTCTACCCGCAAAATATTCTTCTTCGAAGAATTTATTTTTTTATGAATACAATCTTTTGAATGAATTGATTGGATGACATTCTCTTCCTTCATAACACTTTAAAACCTCTCAACATAAATTTAATTCGTAAAGAAGAAATGCATAAATAGCAATACTGAACATTTAAAATGCTTTTTGAGAAAATTGTTTGCCTCATAGAGTATATTTGCTTCCTTATTTTACTTTTTTGTATTTACTGTGAAAATTTAAAACAATGGATTTTTTTAAAGTAAGGATAATACACAAGAAATTTTGACTGATGTTTTGTTTATAATTAGGTTGCTTATTTTTAAAATAACTTTGATTAAATATGCACTAGTTTTAATGTAATAATATACTTGCAGTATTTATGTAACAATTAATTCTGTGAAAGATGTGTTCAATAATATTACTGTATTTCGTGAAATAGAATTTTAATTCAGTTTCTTATATAATATAAATTGAGTTATACTTTTTTGCGGATGACGTATCGGGTTGCGGGTCGAAAGTGTTCCCGCGAAAGTGTTCCAAGTTTACTCGATCCGCGCAGGAGTCTAGCCGGAAGTAATGTTTCTGTAAATTTTTCGGGTTTTTCTTTAAACAGTGTAGAGGTTCCTCTTAATAGAAGAACCCATTAAAATTGTTCTTTTATAAAAATAGTTAAGAATTAAATTATCCGCAGTATCCAACAAAAATTACTAATTAAACTGTGTAATTTTTTTTTTTTTTTTTTTTTTTTTTTGGGGGGGGGGGGGGAGGGGGGTATTTAAGTATTCGGGAGATAAAATATAGAGGTTTTACTATGATACGGAGACAGCTTTGTAAAATAATTCTTAAAATCTTAAATAAAATTATGCGTTTTTCCAAATCGATTATCTCCAGTTTTATCTTACTCTTGTTATTTGTAACAAAATTTATTTATTTATCTTTATTTTATTTGTTTATTTATTTTGTAGGCTTCGCGATAATGATAGATGTACGTATTATTTTGGCAGCAATTTACTTGAATATTACCTTTTAAAATATGGCTTTCTTGAACAGAAAGATTTTATATGTCTGTGAATTTCTATTAATTTTTAAATTATTTAACTATCTTTGATTGTTTATTTATTGTTTAAAATTCTTAAAAGTACATTAAATACGCTCTGCATCTCTTTTTAGTTTTGAACAACTTAATCATTATTATAGCTGTGAATTTGATTTTAGATAACTTAATTAACTCATGTATTTTAAAACATAATAAAGTACTAAAAAAATAACAACAATAATAATATTTCTCTAACGTGGACGATTTTCAATTATTTTTTCTCGAAATGATACGATACGCGCGGATAAAAAAAAATATATATATATTTATACATGGACAGTATTTAAGCACGCGGACTTAGCTCAATGGACTAACAAGAAAAAAATGACGACATTTGTCTGATGAGATTATTTTACGAAGAAATGTACTTTTAACAGTTGTTTCTTCAGAATCTTTGCAAGCTTCGTTTTAAACCTAGCAATATTTTAAAGATATATGCAGAATAGGAACTTTTGTGTCATTTATTGACTAAAAATATAATCAAAATAGAAATTATTTTATTTACTTATTTATTTTTAAGCAATAATAATAATAATTATAATAATAATAATAATAAATTCATCGTCAACATGACGACAAAAATTTAAAAGGCGTCGTGGGAGTCCTATACTAAAACTGTATTGCCTTTGGAAGTATTAAAATTGGGTCTTGAACCCTGAATTTTATTTGGAAACCTTTCTTTGAATGATTTTGATTTCACTACTGTACAATATTAATTTGGTTTTATTTATAATTTGGCTTCTGGTAAATTAAAATTTTAATTAGGTGGTGAAAATGGTATAACATTTATGAGTTTCAAATTTTAAAGGTAAATAAGGAAAAAAAATAAAGTGCGAATATTTCGCACGGGTTTGTTAGTAATAATAAATTCCGTTATTAAATGAATTGATCTCTTCTGAATTTTAAACATCTTACGTATTTATCATTAAGCAAACATAGTATAATTTTTAAATGTTTGAATAATACAAATTAGAACGCATTACAGATTATTATTATATATATAATTCATCAGAAAAAAATAATAATAATAATTCTTAACTTATAAATCAATCTAATGAAATTAAATTGTTAAAAACGTAATTATTAATGAAAATCAAGAGGAAATACTTTATCACTTTTAAACATATACAAATTGAGAAGATGGTAAGGAATTGTCATGTGTTTCGATTTTATTCCATCATCATTTTAGGAAACTTTGTCTACATTCTGTATGGGAAAATTTCTGGATCACGATTACACGTCACGATTTGTCCTAAATCATGTCTTCCCTGATTTGATTAGAAGATGAGATTCTTTGACAAACTAGAGGGAACATTCTTCTTTCCTCCTTGCTCAGAAAATCGTTTTATGCGATAATTTACATGCATGTGTTTGTGGTGCATCGATATATTTCATTTTAATCCTAAACAATGTGAAAAGTGAGTTTATTTTCCAGATTGCCTATTTTTCATCTCTCTTTCCTAGAACATCGCGTGATAAGCCTTCTCACGTTTTATTTATTAAACTTAACGTATTATTGAAAGTTGCTACTAATGAGCGGAAAGGACTTGCAGAGAAAAAAATCTATATAATTCGAGATAGAAGCTAATATATTGAAAAAAAATTGATATCATTGGCTCTAGTTTTATGCATTTTACGTTTGTAAATTCTCTGTATTCTCTCGTTTATAAATTCTAAAAATATAATGAAATCTTGTCAATATTTAACAACCAGTTGCCAATGAATTAATGGTAACCTTTTCAAAAAATTACACTTGTTAATTCGTAACGAAAACTGCAATCTTGCTCTTTCTAATACTGTGAACTTGGCGAATGTAAAAAGCAAACGCCAAGGAATTTCATTTTTTCACTCCCGCTTTTTTACTTCACTTGCCATTACGATGTAGCCAAAAAAGTATTAAGGACTTGTGACCCGTATTTGTTCCCTCAATCTATACCATTACATCTTTTATTTTATGGACACAAATATATTTTTTAAAAACTTCTTTTAAATGGTCAGAAAGTTGTATTAGACAAGATATTGCCTCTTATTTGGATCCGTTCCTAGAACACCTCTGTATTTTAAATTAATTATTAACTTAACTTTAATTTTCATCTATCATCAAGGATTTTATAAACGCAACATTTTTATCTGCGCTACGGCCAAACGCATACAGGGTGCTAATACTACAAAGAGGCGTTGTAACTTTAATTATAAGTAGGATGGGGGGAACCATCATTCTAGAAAAAAATATATACATTCAATACGTATGCATTTAAGTTGTTATTCATAGATTAAAAAGAGTTTTATTGCTATATAAAAAATAGATATTTAAGATTAAATAGGGAGCTGCTCCAGTAATTGACCTCTATCCCGAAATAATTAATAAATAAAACAAATAATAAAATCATATATTTCACATATAAGAATTTTAACACTTTATGTCAAACACTGGAGCATAAGGTACTAATAACTGGTAAAATGAATAATTAGCAGTGTCAAACACTGGAACATAGGGGGTCAATTACTGATGAAATAAAAAACTGGCAGTGTCAGTTACTGGAACATTGAGTGGGTGTCAAATAAAAATTCATAAAATAATAATAATAATTGTTATTAAATGTATATATTTTAACATATATGTGGTTCTGAATGTCTTCCATACCATATGTACTATCTTAAGATTTCTAAAAATATTTTCTGATGACTAGAACATTAAAAACATCAGCGATTGCTTTAAAAGTGTCAATCATTGGTACACTTACCCTAATTTATCAATTTATTTCTTTAGAAAATTTTCCTATAGTTTAGAGAAAAAACAAATTTTATAATATGTAATAGATTACATCCCAATAAGTAAATGAAATTAAATATAAGAATCGCATAATAATGATTCCTTCTATCATCAAGGTGTTGAAAATCCTGTTTCATTCTAAATGGATTTGTATGCGGCTACTCATTATGCACTGGTGAAATTGGTCATATGTTATTAGGGTAATTTGCGTACAGATTCATTAAAAGTAAATGGGCTTATATTAAACAGATATCTTTACCAGTGACTTTTTTTATTCTTGTCCAGTCATTACCAATTCTAATTTTGCTTCTGTCAGGTGTGGTGGCGGTTGAAGACATAATTCCTGCTCTCCCTGATTGCCCTCTCGTTTACCTTTTTAAGTGTCACGTTAATGATTGTTTTCATTTTGGCCTAAAATAACCACTGGCAAAATTTACTTGAATATAGTTATTTCGTCTGGATCTATAAATTAGTTTGGTATATATCATTATGAATGTCGTTAAGGTAAAAAATGTGGAAGGGATGAGCCATCCCTCCAGAAATATATAAATATATATATATTCCTGTTTATTATAATTATTTATGTAAAATGTAAGTTTATGAGATGATAACTCTAAGAAATAATTTAACGATATTCGTTATACATGTTTTTATCATGTTAAATGTCTGTCTAGTATGTATGTTATTGAAATAAATGTTGTGGATGCGTATGACACATTCATTTGAAATTCAACGTTCAACACATGATTTTAAACAATATTCTTCACACGTTTTTAAAGACTGTCAGTTTTTATTTTACGCTGTTTTTTTTTTTTTTTTTTTTTTTTTTTTTTTTTAAGTACGACAGGACTTTTTCTTTAAATCTACCATTTTGCATCGTTATCAATTTATAGTATTCCACTTCGAAAATGCCTGCTAATATCCAATTTTACCATTTTATTTCTTACTTTATCTTAAAATATTTTGTGAAATTCGTAAAAACTTTTACATATTTTTTCTTCGCTTCCCATCGGTGAGGATCGAACTCACAACCTTCGGGTCCGTAGTTGCATACTCTGACCACAGAGCTAAAGGGTCTTGGCTGAGTATATCCTGATTATTTAGACTAGAGAGAGAGTGTGTGTGTTTTCAGATATTTTTAGACTAAAACTCTGAAATTTATTTAAAATGTGTTTTCAGATTTATAAGATGAATATATTGATATTATGTTTTTCAGAAATTAAAGGATTAATATTAATGTATTAATTTTCTGTAATGAATTTTGAATATAATTTAAGTATCGAACAATTGGTTTATAGTTTTATTATGTTTTGTTCTGTAGAAATTGAAACTGTTAATTATTTAATAATAAATACGAAATTGCTATAAGCAGTTAGGGGATGATACTATGCATTCAATGAATTCAAATTTTATTAATTTATTTGAAATTAAATATCAGTACATTATTTGAATATGTGTTTAAGAATTTTATTCAGCGCCCTCTATTATTAGTATTTTGAAAGGGTGTTAAAACACAAATATAAGTAGCCCTGTCGTACTAAATTAAATTCTGTAACAGATAGACAGAATTTTATACACAGTTTTTTTTTTTTTTTTTTTTTCAGTAATAAGGCCTTTGAAGTGTTGAAGTTATATTTGTGTCATAAATGTAATAATCTGGTGTGTCACTCACCCAACTTTCTATTACCCTGAAATTTAATACTATAAATACAGGTTGGAGATTAAGAGGTAAGATAACGATGTTATGTAAACCTATGTTAAACAATTCAAATTAGGCTTCGGAAGAGTTTTATATGATAATTAATTCTGTATTAGGGGGGGCTACCACCCCCCTCAACCCCCTTTTTCATTAATGCACCTGGATTTATATAAAATTTAAATCGGTTATTAAAAAATAATTATGTTTTTAAAAAATAATTTATTAAAATTATTATTTAAAAAAATTATCTTTTATGATAATGCAGACGATTTCCATATTAGAGAAATAGTATAACACTAAATATCCAAAAATTTACGATTTTCTTAACATAAGAGAATAGGACAAAAATTCACTTAAACGTGCATTAAATAGAAACTTTTTACTGTAAGAATGTCTGACCAGTTTTAAAATATCAGTTTTGATGCCGGAATGAACATCAGTAACTATAATTATGCTACTTTGAAAATTTCGCAAGTTATTGGAAATTTACGAATTTCTTAACATGGCAGTATAGGGCAAAATTTCTCTTAAACGTCAATTTTGAGAGATATTTTCATCGTAAAGATGTCAGACTACTTTTGAATTATTATTTAGGACACTGACATGAATATTAATGACTATGAATTTTCCAATATAAAAATTTCGTAAGTTATTGGAAATTTACGAATTTCTTAACACGGCAGAATAGAGCAAAATTTCACATAAACGTCAATCTTGAGGGATATTTTCATCGTAAAGATGTCAAACCACTTTCTAAATATTATTTAGGATACTGGCATGAATATCATAGACTACGAATTTTCCAATATAAAAAATTCGTAAGTTTTTTGGGATTTACGATTTACTTAACATGTCAGAATAAGGCAAAATTGAGCATAAACTTCTATTTTGAGGATAATAAATACATTAGACAACTTCAAAATTACATTTATGATATTTGTTTGAACATGATTGAATGCAAATATTCTAATAGGAAAATTTCGTAAATTATTCGTAATTTACGATTTTATCAACATAACGAAATTGTAAATTTTTCATATAAATATGAATTTTGAGGATTGGAAATAACTAAACAACGGAATTGACCCTGATAAAATAAATTAATAGATTAGAATAAGATAAATATACCGAAGTGAACGGTGAATAGCCTATTAGGCAGGGATTTCATTCTGTCACTGTATCAAGCTTTGGTCAAATTCATTTCTTTTAACATGATTATAATATGTCTCGCGCTAGAAATTTATGAGAACATAAATATGATGGGGAAACTCAGCAGAGTCCACCTATGCCAACTAGTTTTTTTTTTTTTTTTTTTTTTTTTTTTTTTTTGTTAAAAGTAAAAAAAAATCGATAAGTTTGTTTTAAATTATCGCAAATTGATGGTTCAACCATTCGTTTTAAAGGTACTGGCGAGCTCTTTTGAAAGATACCCATCATGAAAATTTACTCCCCTCGAGAGGGGACTTCCCCCCCCCCCCCCCCCAGGAGGGAGGCAAGGCTTTAACATACACAAAAAAAAATTTCCCAGTTGACAATCTCTATTACAAAAAATTATATATTCGTTTCATTTGGTTGAGTTCAGTCTATAGACGTTAAAATCCACACCTGCAATTTCTCCCATAGACGTAATGTATTAGAATTCTCTTGATTGTCCCTGTACACGAACCATTTTCTTGATCTTAACGAAAAGCTTACTGTAGCATCCCTATATGATACACATTTAGAATACCAAGTTTGGAATGTCTGCTACTATTTGTTCTTGAGATATGCTAATAACAGGCAGACACACACACAGACATACACACAGACCAACCGCTAAAAACATGATTTTCGTATTCAGGAGACCTCAAAACGTGTAAATATAACAAAATCTCACTTTTGAAAATTTGACCCCAAAACAATACTTTCTCTACCTTATGGGTAAGTGAAAGTAAAAATGTGAGTGGAATGTGCAATACATAAAAATCTAATTATTTCTTTATAAGCATAATTATTTTGTAGAACCTTATATTATTATATCCTGGATAGCTTTTAATGACATAATTTGTATGTTTTTGACAATTTACCTCAATTTTCTTATAACCCATAATTCCTGATGACTCTTTGCAAAAGAAATATTAAAAATTATCATTTCGCACTTATTGAAGGATCTGTTATACAATATACATATTTTTGAAAGTAGACATTTTTATTATTATGTATTCTTCGAATTCTACAGGGGTAATGGTTTCTCTTTATATAGATACGTTTGTGTGTAAATTTAATAGGCTATTTCCTTTAAAAACTGTATTCTCTAAAACTCGATCTACGCGAGCCCAGTGTGTTGTTTTTGAATTTCTGTTTCACTACATTAAAAGAATTCGCTCAACGTATATCTACTTTTTTCAAGTGCTAGTTGAATTATCGTCCATGATAATTTGAATTCAAGACAATTGTTAAAATAGTGATTCTGCAGATCAGGAGCCTCAGTGTCCTATTTGCATCACGTATTATTCAACAGAACAATTTTATTTATTCCTTATTATATAATACATGTATATTGATTCGATTAACTTCCTACACAAACAGAAATGTTTTTGAGGGGGGCTACCGCCCTCTCACTCTGTATCTATCTCTCAATAACTATTTGTATATATATTCCTACTAACTGATAGTCTTGTATTAATTCCCAGTAATTCGTAAATATTTGTACAAAATTACATGCAAAATGATTGCATAACATATCGGAATTATTTTGTGTAACCCTGCAAATTAATTACCAATTCTGTGGTCACACTTTTCCACAGAAATCATGCTTTTAAAATTCTAATGAAATTTCATTATATTTAATGGAGTGTAACCATGTTAAAATACACTTTTAAGAAATACCGACTATAAACCGTAACAGTACGAAACTCTTTTATGTATCTCGGAAAAACAGCCACACTAATTATATACATTAAAAAAGAATACACACATTTTATTAATTGTAACTCATTAATATTTCAACCTAATTTGACATCATTTTAATGACTACAGAATGTCATGCAAATTCTTTTGTGTAGTCCCGTAAATAAATCATTTAGTCTAAACATACCTTTTTTTTTTTTTTTTTTTTTAGAGTAAACATTCTTAAAAGCATCTTTATAATGTGTGTTAATTCCATTGTGTTGAATGCAGCATAAACGCGTTAAAAGGCGCTTAAATAAAAATTTGTCTATAGGCAATAATGTCATGAAATTCTTTTGCGTGTCTCTGTAAACGCACCATAAACATTATATGCACCAGTAAAACTATTCAGTTTATTCTACGTTTTTCATGAATAATTGTTCAAAACTTGACATAATTTGGATGATTACGTGACATTGTCAGCACACTTTTATAAGTTCCTGTACATTGATTAGGAAGCCGAAGAGCACATATTTTCTGCAGAAAACATCAGTTTAAGCATCTCACTGATGTAATTTCATTTTCTTGATTGCAAAGTACTCATGTTAAAATGCATTTTAAACGAAATTCACATGCTGTAATGATAAAAATTTTGGCGTATCCCTGTACACAATCCATAACAATATAGACATAAAAAATTATACAGCTATTAAAACTCGAATAAACGACTACGTCAGAAACGCCAAAGAATTGGCGTTTTATTGGCGTTTCTGGCGTAGTCGTTTATTCGAGTTTTAATATTCCAACGCCAAGTCTCCTGTTATTATCAATTAGAAAGTAACCAACGAAGGACATTTCACCAAGGCCTAAAACCCCTGCGTTGTCAATCGGCTTCAACACCTACACCACATAAGATTAGATAGTTTTTATCTTTTCAATATTCTGCGCTGAATACACAATAAGCGGATGATGCAGAAATCTTATCTATTTAAATATTTGTATTTTAAACGAAATGCCTCTGGAATGCATTGCTCTGAATACAGAATGAGATGACAGGAAAATTAAAAGCTGACGGATGGGCGTGTCGATATATTAGATACTTCTATTTCTAGTTCAGAACGTAATGTATATAGGGAGTGGACGAAAAAATTAGGGAGATAAAAGTTAGTACGAACATCTTTTCCATCAATTAAATTTTAACGTAATTTCATTATGAATGGATATGACATTATCAGGTTTTGAACTCACAGGTGGTTGTATTAAAGGCGTTTGAACCAGAGATGTAAATTTCTGTATATCGTTATAGAAATGTTGTCAGATATTTTCTTCATTTATGTTTTTAGCTGTATTTCCTGTTTCAATTTATCATGTCACAGCCAAAGTATGGAAATGAGAATCAGAATACATTGTATAATATTTTCTTTCAACTATGACAAGCAACAAGAAAATTGCTTGTAAATTGCGAGTATATTTAAAAACTAAAAAAAAGTGCATTTTCTTGTATTTTCCTGGTGTATTTGAAAAAAAAAAAAAAAAAAAAAAAAAATCGACACTTTTTTAACATACAAACTGTAGGTATAATCCTCTTAAGTGTACTCTATCTTATGATACTAATTAACTTACATTTTTATTAGTATTACAATAACCATCAAAAAACTTTCCGTCTATATCTAAGTGGTACGAGAAAAAAGTATTTTTCTTCAGTACGGTGAAGTATTACAATTGTGGTAAAAATTATAAAGACAACTGAAAATTGCACAGAAAAAAATTATTTCTAAAGTAAATAATGTGAAATGTATACATAAAAGGCTTTTTTTATGCTAGAAATCATTGTAGAATGCAAAACATTGGAAAATGTAATATGTAAATGTTTTGACATAATTAAGAAAAAATGTCATTGTAAAAACTGGACAAAATTATAAGGACAATGAATGTTTTGGCCTAAAACACACTAATAATTAATAATCTCCGTTATTCTTCTTAATCAGTTTTATCAGTCTTGATGTCTTGAAGTTTAACAGTACCTTCAGATAATTTTTGAAAATTTTTGTCCAGGTTTTTTCGATGAAGGATGTAGATTCTTTCTCGTTTTAATATTAAATGCTATTTTCGTACATTTTGCGATCCAGAATATCCTATAAATTTTACATTTGATTTAGATTTGGACTTCTGGCCGGTCAGTCAAGCAGTTTTACAAAATTAGCATAAAACCACGATTTCCAAATTTGAGAAACATGTACTGAGACATTTTCTTACTTGGACGATTAGTCTCCACTCATAATTAACGGGGCTTGTTGCAAAAGATCAATCTATAAATATAACTCCCATAATTTATTCTGCTCTGCATAAAAACTATTGGAGTAATTCCGTCAGTTAAAAAACCTCCCCAGATCATTACTGAACCCCCTCCAAATATGCACTTTGAGAATTTTTTTTCTTTACAAAGATCATACCAAAAGTACCGAAAACCAATCTATCCAAATTAAACTTATTCTCATCGGGAAAAAAATAACACCATCCCAATTTTTTTCCCATGGTAATGCGTTTTTTGGAAAACTTCCCCCTCAGTCACTTATGAACTTTTGTAAGAGGCGGTCGTGACATAAGTTTTCCATATTTTTTTTCTTTTTATAAAACACATCGAACCATTCGAGCGCTGCATCCTGAGTTCAATTCCAGTTTAATTTGTTGTTTGATTGTGGATGTTTGTTTTTTAGAGCAAACTCTCCTTATTATGTTTCTTTTCTCACGTTCAAAAAATGGAAAGTGGCCTACCTGTATATCTTCGTCGCCCATATTTGCCAGGATTAAAAAGAATAGTAATAAATGACTATTCTCGATCTATTCAGCTTTGTTCGTAATCTGAAGTGCAGTAAGTCCTGAAATTTTAAAAGCAATTACTTATCTCTTCTGAAATTCCGAAAATTTAGTACCTAGCAGCATGACTGCAGAGATGGACTACGACGTTCCCAATCGTTTACGGAGCATTTACATCGTCTGCGAGTGCCGTGTGCAGAACAAAAAACATGCGAATTTTGCTTTTTAGAACACAGACATACATTTGTCCGTATAATTTTGCCCATGTCTCATGGCTATTTAAATCCAAAATACATTTTATTAATATGAATTTACCATATATTTCCTTAAAACTAACAATTATTATTGGTTTTCAGTCACAAATGTTGCATAATTTTCCGTCTAACTGTAACTAAGATTTGGCGATTTTTCCCTTGTCCTTATAATTTTGATCACCACTGAAGATTATACATTTTTGGTACATTTTGACTCGATGGAATTGAGAAACAGTTCGAATGTTCATTTGAAAAAGCATAGCGTAGTAGTGCATTTTGTTTACTGACTAAGTAATCCATTTTTTTCCGAAAATAATCATATTTATTACCGATAGTCGTGCGTTTGCATATCTTAAATCACGCGATATAGCTAATTAATAAAGCAAATTGTTATCGGAACATTTCGGATGCTGTAAAATTTTAAATTCTTAAAAATATATAACCTAAATAGGGTAAGTGCACCACTTTTAGAGCAATCTCTGATGTTTTAAATGCTCTAGTCATGAGAAAATATTTTTTAAAATTTTAAGTTAGTACATATGATATGAAAGACATTCAGAACCACATATATGTAGAATCTTGGCTGGGCGTCAAGGGTGGGGCAATGAAGAGGTGCGATTAAGATAACTAAAAACATTTATTACGTACACAACACAGTTTACACAAAGATAAAATGATAATATTAGCAGGGTTTCCATCAATAACATTTGCTGGTTTCGAGGCCTAATACACATAACAAGCTCTCTTCATTACTAGGACTAACAGAAAGTAACATATATGAGCACTGACTCGCTCTACAATTCACATTAGTACCTACGCGTACTATTTCTAATAAGTGAGATTATGGTATAGAGCTCTCCATGGCTCTACACACTTATACAGAGCACAACAAGCTCTAATTAGCAGAAAAATGAGCCTGTCAGCCTACGCGCTGAAGGTCTCAACCGATCTCCACTGCAGCCGGATCTCAACTCCTCCGTTTGTCATCTCGTTCAATGATAAGCATCAGAGACAGCGCCATCTGTTGGCTGTGCACGGAACTTCCCACAACGCTCTGCCATTCTGATGTTGCGGTGACCTCACCGTAAACCAACCTGGGATACTAAAGGATATCTGCAAAATACAATTAAAAGAAAAAAAAAACAAAAAAGAGAAACAGACATTAAAAAAAATTATGTACATAAAAATTCACAGTTAACTTTTTCTGTAATGTTTATCAGTCCATTTAGTTCAGTCTATTTAGTTTGTGGACCATAATTTCATATGGTCTGCAGAAGTACTAGTATGTATAGGTCCTTCATGATCGCCTATCTTTTCGACTTCATATCTGTCTTTGGACTTTACTCGCACAACTTTATAAGGACCTAAGAATTTTGGTCTTAGTTTCATGCCGGTTCCAAACTGAGTTCGCTGGATGGCAACTAGATCATTAATTTTATATACATGGGCTTTCTTTCTCTTCTTGTTGTAACATCGGTGATTTTCTTCTTGAATCTTAAGAATGTTTTTTCTTGCTTCTTCACGAATGGTGTTAAGATTATCAAGCATGGAATTTATCCTTTCCTCTTCGAGAAGTTCTAGTATTCTCTTATCTTCTTTCTTTCTCATTGTTACTCCAGTGAGTAGTTCAAAAGGAGTTCTTTTGGTACTTCTCGATGTGGTGGAATTAATAGTTCTCTGAACAGCCTCAACAAACTTGTACCACTTGTTAGGGTCATTTATACATAACTTGGATAATACAGGAATGATTGTTCGATGAAGTCTCTCAATTTGACCATTCCCTCGTGGGATTCCAGTTGTGATGGTGTCATGTTCAATTCCCTCTGATTTACAGTAATCTGCAAATTCCTTAGATATGAACGCAGGTCCACGATCGGATATTATTCTTGCGGGGTTACCAAAAATAGCAGCTTGCTGTTTTAATTTTTGCAAGGCGTCTGCTGAAGAAGTTGATTTGACTGGATATAGCCACGAAAATTTACTAAATCCATCGATTACGGTGAAAATGTGATTGTAGTTTTTGTTAGTTGTTGGTAATGGACCCACAAAATCGATGTGATACGTGGATAATGGTATATCCCCTTTAGGGATAGGGTTCAAAAAACCTTCTCCTTTTCCCTGTTTCTTATTTACGAGAATACATTCTACGCAACTTTTTACAACGTTATCTACGCATTTTTTCATATTAGAAAAATAGTAGTCTCTTTTTACTAACTCTTCAGTTTTATTAGCCGAAAAATGTCCTAAGGCATGACATTTCTTTACGACCTCAAGTTGCATGATCTCTGGGACAATTAGTACATCCCTATCATTTAATACTTTATATAAAACATTATTTTTTAACACATATTCGTCATTTTGGTTTTGTTGTAAAAGAGATTTCACAGTATTGATAAAATCATCATTTTCTTGAGCAGTAGCAATACGATGAGTAAGGGTATCAGTATTTACAGCCATTACAGGGTGTCGGCTAAGAGCGTCAACATGCTGCATTTGTTTACCAGGTCGATGTTCTACTTCGTAGTCGAATTCCTGTAGCAGGAAAGACCACCTGGCTACCTTAGGTGTCAATTCACGTTTATCTAAAGTTTTAGTGAACGCTTGACAGTCAGTATAAATTTTAAATTTACTACCTAACAAATAGTTCCTAAATTTTTTAAGGGCTTCTACTATCGCTAACACTTCTAACTCATAACTACAGTATTTTTCTTCTTGTACAGAGGTCTTTTTACTCATATAATGGATTGGATAGTACTGTCCATCGTCATCTTGTTGTAATAGGATTGCACCGAATCCTAATTTAGATGCATCTGTATGAACTTCTAACTTATAGCCTTGCTTAAAAAGGTGTAAGACAGGTGCATTAGATAAAATGTCTTTAAGCTTTTGAAAAGCTAATGTCTGCTCTTGCTCGAATTTAAATGGAGTGGAAGCACGTAATAAGTCACTGAGTGGTCTTGCTATGTTGGCATATGAACGAATAAATTTTCTAAAGTAACCCGTTAAACCTAAGAAACTCTGCACTTCCCTAGCATTACGGGGTTCTGGGAAATTTTGTACTGCGAGAGTTTTTTCTACTGAGGGTTTAATCGTGCCATTCTCAATTATGTGACCTAAGAAATCGATCTTACGTTTCAAAAACTGACATTTCTTTAAATTTAACTCTAGACCAAATTTTGATGCCGTTTCTAACACACGTTTTAATTTATCTAACCCTTCATTCTCATCTTTAGATGGAATAATTATATCATCTAAATAAATAATTACAGTACCATCTTTTAATAGGTCTTTAAACACATAATTTACATATCTTTGAAATACTAAGGGACTATTACATAATCCATAGGGAACTTTTAGAAACTCATACTGGGCATTATCGGTCACAAAAGCTGTATATTTCCTACTTTTTTCCTCTACATCAACTTGTAAAAACGCATTCTTTAAATCTAGTGTCGAAAAAACTTTACCCTCCCCTAATCTATCAAATAAATCTTCAATATTTGGCAACGGGTATTTATCTTTAATTATTTTCTTATTTAAAGCACGATAATCACAGCATAACCTTATTCCTCCATCTTTTTTCCTACACACCACTATTGGCGAAGAATAATTTGACGTACTATCTCTAATTATACCATCCTTTAACCACTGGTCAATTTGTCTGTCCACCTCTGATTTCTCTACAAATGATAATCTGCGAGAGCGTGAACACACTGGTATATCATCAGATAAAATAATGGACATTTTTAAATCAGTACTTTTTGTTTTAACTGGCTTATAACTTTTTATTAATTCGCTTAATTTCTCTTTTAACGACTTATCTAAAATATAACTGACATCGAATTTTTCTTCTTCTGAAAAATTGCACATACTTGAAAAAAAAGAATCTATCTCATTTTCCTTTCGATCGAATACAGGAAAAGAACACCCACCTGCTTCATCGAAATTGCTTTCCCCCGAACGCGAAAAATTTTCTTTCCCACCTGCTACGTCGCTGGAATTCGAAACATGTGTTTCCTCTTTATTTTGTTGTTTCAAAATATGAAAGATATTATTAGGCAGAATTACGTCGCATGTCAAATTGTTGCATAAAGCACCGATTATGTTTATTGAATCATGATTAGGTAAAGATATTTTAAATTCAGTCAGATTTGCATCTTTCTTTTCATTAAAGCAGCTAACTAGAGTGGTTGAAGAAATAATATTTTTAGTCTGGGGAATGCTATTTTTATTTACAATTAGAATCGAAGAACCTGAATCTTTCAACGCTTTTAGTGGAATATCATCCACTAAAATATCAACATATTCGAGCTCATTAACAATTAGGTTAATCGGACTTGTTTCGGATTGAACTACTGAATTCGTTGGAAGATTTTCATGGAATTCTTTTTTCTCTGAAATACGTTTAGGACACACTCTGGCGAAATGAAATGTTTTCCCTTTTGCACCACAAATATAACACATTCTTTCATGCTTTTCGTGAGTTTGATTAGATACCGAATTACGTATTATGGGATCTCTATTATTATAATGTGTCTTTCTAAAAGGAGTTTTGTTTACAAACCGCTTATTCTCTGAACTTTCGTTTCGCGTATTATTATTAGTTTCAATTAGCGATTTCCCTCTAGAAGAGTAAAATAAATCACACTCCCGACCTAATTCGTTGGGTTTAAACCAATTTTGACCTTCTCGAACACTAATATGTTCCTTAGTTCTAGAATCCAACGTTTCATATAATTTATCAGAAACTATAAGATCACACAATTGTTTAACATCGTTCACCCCTCTCAATCTATAATAGTAATCAAAAGAAGCGCTTAGACGTGAAGCGAATTGGACATGAGATTCTGAAGGATTACGGAACGCATTTTTAAAATTACTTAAACATTCACGCGGCGTTGGTTGAAATTGTCTTAAAATTAATTCCTTAACTTTTCCATAATCGTTAATTTCTTCGGTGGTTACGTACGCAAGAACCTGATTACATTTATCTCCCAATAAATTAATCAATATTTCCGATTTAAATTTAGGGGGTACATTTTTAGAAACGAATGCTTTTTCAAGGGATTGAAAAAATAAGTGCAAAGCTTCCGGTTTCTCAGGTACTGAAATGGTTAATGTTCGAATACTTCTAATTAAATTTTCTAATGATTGTGAAGTAGTTTCTGAATTTGATTGCTCAACATTATTACTAGAATTATTTGCTGCAGCCTGTAACTTTAAATTCTGTAACTCTATTTCTTTTTCTAACTGGGATAATTTAATTCTTTCTATCTCAATTTTGGTTTGTTCTTCTACAGATTTCAACTTTTGTTCTTCTACTAACATTTTAATAACACCTCTAACAAATTCTAAATCATTTTTATAAATATCAGAACTCTCAATCAAAGTTTTGATTTCAAGTACCTTAGCTTCCGCCGGAACAGTTAGGCCTAATTCTTCAGCAATTGTTCTTAAATCTGCTTTTCTAATACCTTGTAACACGTTTTGGGCCATTATAACTCTAAATAATTACTTATACCAAAAAATATTTCAATATTTCTACCAAATTAATATCATACTTAAATAGGAACAAAATAATATGAGAACATATTTCTTAAAAATGATTCTATGCTTTTTGTTCTCAAATCAAAATTATCATGATTTTTAAATAAACACATTCAGAACAATTTATACCATTTAATAGAATATTTAGAACAACTTATATATTTCTTAATTATTGCTATATACACATATTTCATATAATATCACCATTATCATTATTCTTTCTTTAATTATTGTTTTCACTTTCGTTTTAAAATAATATTGTTATAATATTGTTAAAATATTATTGCAAACAGTAATAAGCAAAATTATAAAAGATTACTCAGAATATTTTTTCAATCATAATTCTTATTTCTATTCATTCTTCTCAAGTAATATATTTATTTAATTTCATCACACAGTGAAACCAAAAGTGTTCTCAAAAGTATTTCACCATTAATTTCTAATTCAAAATAGTAACTCAAACTCTTTTCTCAATTTATGCATTAATCATTATTATCCACTATCAAACAGAATGATAAATATATAACAATAAGTTACCTTTTATAACTTGTTGGTGGTAATATCCCGGTCGAGCCCCCACTTGTAGAATCTTGGCTGGGCGTCTAGGGGTGGGGCAATGAAGAGGTGCGATTAAGATAACTAAAAACATTTATTACGTACACAACACAGTTTACACAAAGATAAAATGATAATATTAGCAGGGTTTCCATCAATAACATTTGCTGGTTTCGAGGCCTAATACACATAACAAGCTCTCTTCATTACTAGGACTAACAGAAAGTAACATATATGAGCACTGACTCGCTCTACAATTCACATTAGTACCTACGCGTACTATTTCTAATAAGTGAGATTATGGTATAGAGCTCTCCATGGCTCTACACACTTATACAGAGCACAACAAGCTCTAATTAGCAGAAAAATGAGCCTGTCAGCCTACGCGCTGAAGGTCTCAACCGATCTCCACTGCAGCCGGATCTCAACTCCTCCGTTTGTCATCTCGTTCAATGATAAGCATCAGAGACAGCGCCATCTGTTGGCTGTGCACGGAACTTCCCACATATATGTTAAAATATATTCATTTGTTGACAATTATTATTATTATTTTATGGTTTTTTTATCTGACACCCACTCAATGTTCCAGTCATTGACACTGCCAGTTTTTCATTTTACCAGTTATTAGCACCCTATGCTCCTGTGTTTGACATAAAATATTAAAATTTTTACATGTAAAATATATGATTTTATTATTTTTCTTATTTATTAATTATTTCGGGATAAATATCAATTACTGGAGCATGCCAATCACTGGAGCAGCTATCCTATATGTACACCAGATTTGCATTGCAATAAAAGGCCTTATTTTATATATTGGAAATCCAAATTTGTTTCTTAGATAACATAAAGAGTCGTGAATAAATTTTAAGCAACCAAATTAAATTTAATTTCATAAAATACAAGTGGCGTAGGGGACGGGATAAAAAACGTTTATTTAGAGGATTACATGTTCTTCATGAAGTATGATCAGATAGTTAGTGTCAAAAATCTTGTTTACGTTACTTTTATTATGATCTCCAAATTTAAAATCAAAGAAACAACATACTTACATTGCAGTTCTGTATATGCAGATGCACTTTTTGAAAAGGTTCCTACAAAAATTTCTTTTCTAGCGGTTACTAAGTAAAGAAGAAATCTCGCCAACGAAGAACGTGAAAACAAACAGACGAGAGAGACTTTTTTTTGTTGTACTTTAAAGCAAAGTTATGTGGCAACTCGGCGCTAGAATAAAACTCAAAGTTACATTTAGGTATAAGATAAAAGAACCCGCATCTGCATTATAAAAAGACTGTAAAAAAAAAAAAAAAACAGATTATTCGAAAGAAACAACAATTTTCGTCACGTATAAGAAACTGGTCTTAAATACTGCATTGGAAAAGAGTTCCATTTGTAATGAAGAGAGCATATATAAAAATTTAAAAAACACGTGAAGGATTGTATATGAATTTTAAATTTTATTCGTTTATTAAGATTGTCATTTCTTTATACTTAAAACTGCTTTTAATATTGTACAATTTTATTTATTTATAATATTTATTTATATTTTTATGAGTAAATAAATTTTACAAATTGTGATAATTTACTTCCCACAAATGTTAAAAGTTTTTTTTTAGCAATCAGCCTTCTGTCATCCGAGATGAACCGGATTTGAATCAGTATAAATTCTTCAAAATAATAATCTTGTATTTATATTTTTATAATTTTTATTTATTAAAAGAAACTACGTTCCACATATAAATTTTTGTAGAAAGCTTTTTGATTTTAAATTTTCCATATGATATTGATTTTATTTACTTTTGAATAGGATTTCAGGTATAAAACTTTTAAAACGAATCGAGTTTTGAAATGTTTGGATTCTTTTTGGGAAGAAAATTTATATCAAAGTATATAGTTTGCTAAAAACAAAATTGTCTATTTCTTGTTAGTTTTAAAAATGTATTTCAAATATTCATTTTTGTCTGGATTATAAGCTTTTTTTTTCAGATAAAATTATTGGTTTTTGTCTAATTTAGAATTTGTTTTAAGTGAAATATTTATTTGCAAAATAGATTGAGAGATTAGTTTTAATATTTTCAGTAATAATCAGACTCGAATTTTAATTATAAATATAATATATGCGAACCAATGTTAATGTGTATTGGATATTATTTGGCCTTCACTAAACCAATAATAAAAAGATAACAATAAGTATTGTGTTTTGTTTTTACTCATCTAATTTGCACATATCATTAAGCAAACCATCCTTGTCAGTTTACGTATGATAAATTTCTCCCAGCTTTGTGAATACATTCAAATATTAATGTTTCAGTAATTTTAGTCGTTATCTTTCAACTTTTGAAGGTTAACCATAAATATAATCTTTCATATCGCTTTGATTATGTTTGCGAAATCTCCATTTACAAGCGCTTTGCTTAATGTTTGAGACTACATTAGGGTATATCATATCTCCATGGAGATGAAAAATTGATCTGGATCCAGAAGCATGTCAAGGCAGGCAACCTTTCTGCGATTTTTTAAAAATCAATTTGTTGGAAGGTGGGATAAATGCTAACTATCTCCCAAATCCCTTTTCCACAAATCGTGCCGCATAACTATCCAAAATTGTTTCCAGTGCATATTTCAATCTATCTCGGCCAGAAAACTCTCCGAAGAAGATTTTTTTTCTTTTTTCCTTTTTTTAATTCATTTATTTAAACCAAGCTCTGCCAGTCAGGACCAAGTCTTACAAGCACACTCATCTCTGTTATCTTTGATCCGGTAACTTATCTCTTTCAAGGCCCAGAGTGAAACAATGCCTACACGAAACAAACTCTGTAAGGTCGATTTGGATCACAACAGAAGAAGGTAAAAGATACACAACTCCGTGGATAGACTTTTTTATATTTTCATTTGAAATTTCCCTATCTTGAAGGAGTTTCAATGAATGGTTTCTAGTAACAGTATATTCGTGTTGTTACCAGATTGTTAATATCGCTGTAGACATCTCATTTTTTTTTTTTTTTTATGTGGGCGGCTAACCAAGGTTTTTAGACCATGTTTTCTTTTTTTTTTTTACATTTTCTTCATTTTTTGCTATTATTATTAACTATGGATCTTGAATTAGATAGTCAAAAATAAAAGATAATTAGATTTTTTTTATCTTTTTCAGGAAATGTATGTTGTAAAATATCTCTAAAATTGTCTTTTCCCCTTTTCTTCTTTATCACAGTACATACTATCTGGCAAGTATGAATCTGTCTCAAATATTATGAGACTGGCTATTCATTTTTTTTTTTCTCGAACTAATTTCCTCCACAAATATTATGAGACAGCTTAATCAAATAGAGACCAGTTTGCCTCTTCAAATATTACCAGACAGGTTAGTCAGGCAAATAATCATGACTATCCTGCCTCTTCAAATATTTATTGAAAATTAACGAGCTTTCTTAGTCAGATACCTGGGATCTGTTGACTAACTTTCTTAATCAAGTGTAGATTCTGACTAACTTGCCTTGTCTGGTAACTGCGGTTGTTAACTAATCTTCCTTGTCAGATAATTGTGATTGTCGACTAGCCTTCTTTGTCTGGTAATACTAACCTTGCTAGTCTGCGGTATTGTTTTGGAGACTAGTTCAGCTAGTACACTTTTTAGTTTTGGAGACTAGTTCATCTAGTACACTTTTTAATTTTTGAGACTAGTTTAGCTAGTACACTTTTTAACTGAAGTTGCCTAATCAGCTATTTTGCTTAATCAATTCTGTATTATCAGTTGAGCATTTTGCCAGGTCACTGTGACCCATTTATTTTTCTGTGTGTATGAGTTTGCAGAAACAGTTGTGTTTTGTTTGCAAAATGTGATTTCATTTATTTAAAGGGACTTCGCACCTCGAACTTAGCACTACTGAAGGTTTTACATAAAAGCTTATACTGTAAAACACTGTTTATACGTCTTGAATAAAAGGACATATAAAATACGTCTTTTCATTCAAGTACCGATTCATTCCTATTCATTTTAATGTCAAATTCTTCGTTTGTACGCCGCTCAATATCGGTTATATGTCTTTTTCATTTCTCTAAAAATCGAAAGTTTTCTCGATCGGTCATTTTTTTCTGCTCCAGTAAGAGGAACATTTCTTAGAAAGCATCTCAAATGGAAGAAAACAAAAAGGATCAAGGAATGAATTCAATATACAACGCAATTTTTAATATTCACAGTCAATCAGCACGTCATGCGAGTGTTAAAGTTTTTTTTTTTATGTAATTAAAGAACTACTTGTATGGACATAAATCGTATAATATTTATTTATTTTATACACAATATATAATTAATATCCAAGATGTATTCATATAGTATTCAGATATCTAATACAATACTCAAGATTATGAGATACAGAATTAGTACCCAAGTCATGCATTAATGGAATTTTTTTTTTTTTCACATTTTATATTAGGGGAAGCCGGAGCTTAGTAAACCACTTTTACACTCTTAATTTTTTTTTCACGTAAAACAGAAAAGCATTGTACTTGAAAAAAAAAAAATAGCAAACAATCTCTAAACCCTTCTTGACATGTCTTATTTTTTTATAACAATATTTCCAATACATTATGAATGAAAAAATAAATTGTGATCACTCACAAAGTGAACCACTGTGCCCCATCACCGGGGTACAGTGGACCAGTCTATTTTGTTTACATTAAATTAATGTAAATTACTTTTCTTTTTCTCTCTAAAATTAGTTTTTTATACTATTCTAATCTAAAGAACATAATTCAAGCACTTTTATTAAATAAAATAAACAAATAAGAAATCAAATCTCAGTAAGAAAATTTATTAAGTTAAAATAGATATTGTTTTTATTCTTTTATTAATATTATATAAATCAAATATTTGTTTTATTCAGAAACTAATAAATATTATACTACTATTCAAATATTTAATATATATATATATATATATATATATATATATGTATATATTTGGAAAAATAATTAATTTACATATTTATATGCTGCTTTTGCTTTTCACATGTGATCTCTAAAAACAATAATAATAATAAACTATTCCTACTATTTATTAAGTTAGATATTTTTCCTTTTATTAATGCTATATAATTCAAATAGTTAATAAATGTATATATTAATAATTATTATATTATTATTATAAAAATATTTATTCTTTTCAGAAATTTATTATTCTTTTTATTTGTTTTATTATAACATCAAGATATTTATAACTTTGAGATATTAATACTTTACATTGTATTTGTATCTATAAATTTAACTAAAACAAATATAAATATTAAATCTAATTGTTCAGCAAATATATTCCATTTATTAATTCAATAAATACAGTCTGACACAATTCCTTTTGTGAAAATTACATACAATTTTACTCATATGCTTTATAAAATACTAAAAATAAGTAACTCTTAATATGTATTTTTTCTCTCTACACATATATATATATATATATATATATATATATATATATATATATATATATATATTTACATTTTTTAATGTTACGTACATTTTATTTTTCTTTTCCAGGTAAGGTCCATACAGTTACATAAATCTTCAATACTCATATTTTCTTTTACGTTTATCCTTAGTTATTGCTTAAGTATGGTAAGATCTGTTTTATTTATTCTATACTTTAGATTTCACTGTTTTCAAATGAGCTTGTATAGTCTTTTAATAACGCTAAGCTGAAAAAAAAAATTTTTTTTTCGAGCCCTGATACCATTCCTGCTGATTCTTATGTAAAATGACCTCCTGAATCCGAATTGGACTCCCGTTTTGACCACTCGCCCACCGTTTTCTCGGGACATCACCCCCGCCCCCAACTTTTATCGCCGGTCGGTCATTTTATGGCTATGAATTTGATTTGGAGAAAGAAAGAGAATTAATTTAACACTTAAAAATAATATATATATATATATAATGCTTAATAAATAACGTTAATAATAGATTAAAAAATATATAAGAAATACATAATTTGAGTGGCAAATAACCCCCCCCCCCTAAATTTTCTTCTTGCAGTAAATGTTCATGTTTTAGATTTTCCCAGCTCTGTAGCAACTCAAAAGATATTTAATAGTTAAAATAATCCCCCCCCCCCCCAAAAAAAAAAAAAATTAAATAAATAAATAATTAATTAATTAAATAAAAATAAATAAATAAATAATAAATAAATAAATAAATAAATAAAATATCCAATTTATAGTCATAAAATTACCGAAAAGTGATAAAAAATAGGGGACCGTAATAACAGGAGACTTGGCGTTGGAATTTTAAAACCCGAATAAAACCCGTTTTTTCGGGTTTTAATAGGGGACCGTCCCTAAAAAACGGTGGGTGATAGGGCACAATGGGCGTCCTATTCGGATTCAGGAGGTCAATTTACATAAGAATCAGCAAGAATGGTGATGGAGCAGTTTTCATGCAGAGCAGTGTTATCGAGTCAAATTTTGACAGCATTATTTTTCTTAGACCTGTGTAATTTAGCTGTGTATTTTAGATACAAATAAACAAAATAACGTTCATTCTTTCGAATTATTTTTATTATTATTATCAATCTGAATGTTAATGTATACGAGTCAGTTTTTTTTTTCTTATTATTTATTTAAATTCCGAATGTACCAATATGTAATAAAATTATTGCATTAAAAATCACACCGATAACAATATAATTTTATGTTGAAAAGGAAAAAATAAATGCAAAAATGAAAAGAATGATATCGTTTTAATTCTTAAGGGCCTTCTTCACTCACCGCCGCCTGAAGCCGATGCTAATGTTATTGTATGGGGAAATTTTTCTTTACAAATAACTTATTAACTAATACATATTTTTAAATTCTGTTTTCACATTCTGATAATTCCCAGCTGTTAAATGGACGGACCTTTTTTAAAAATCTATTTTTTTTTTTTTTTTTTTTTTTTTTTTTTGAAACTGCAAAATACGAATTTTCAATATGTGATTTTTTTTTTTCATTTTGCAATTTCAGAATAAAATTTTAAAAATTAAAAAAAAAAAATACATTTTTAAAAAAGGTCCGTTCATTTATGAGTTGGGAATTTTCTGAATGTGAAAACAGAACTTAAAAATTTGTATTAGCTAACAAGTTATTTGTAAAGAAAATTTCCCCATAGAATAACATTGTCTCGGGCTTCCGGCGACGGTAAGTGAAGAGGGCCGTTAAAGCCACTCTATATAAATAAGTACTAAGCAAACTATAAAAATTTAATGGTCCAAGAAGACCCCATTGATTATGACTGAATGGTCCAAAAATACAATCCATCTGGTAGCCGAATGGTTAGTGCCCTGTTCTTCAGTTGCCGGCTGTCGAGGTCGGAACTGGGGTTGCCATGCCGGTTCAGGCATGCATGTTTGTATTGGTTTGGAATCCACTTGAAGTTGTAGGTTCCCGACTAATGTACTTTAATGTGCAAAAAACTACCGTAATGCGACAATCCAAACCCAGAAATATAAAATGGGAATCAAGTGCACATTTTTATAGAAATTTGCATTGTATATATATATATGAATTTGTGTATATGTGTGTCCGTATATATATTCAATCCTCTAATGTTTTCTTAATATTTTTATGGAAAAAACAATACAAACTCTCTCATTTCAAGATATTGTTACTAATTTCCACAATGATATAAATGTCCATGAATAAAAGTTAACATAAAGGTTTTGCTGTAATGACAATTTTTAGAACAAACATAGTCGAAACATATTCCCGAAAATAAATTGCCTATTGGGTCCATGGTTTATGAACAAATACGTAAAACCGAATATCTCGAAGGAAATAATTTTAGATTAATATTAAAAATACCATTTTATTAAAGAGAAATAATAGTGGCAAGGCAGCTATGATTCAGATACAGATGAACATATTAATTTCTGTTTATAAAAATATTAATATTTTTTCAATAAAAATATTTTTATTCTAAACGTTATCATAACATTTTTTTTTTTTTTTTTAAATGAAATTTTCCATTACTGACAATAGGCTCGAACCCGCTTCACGTAAACCTATAGATATTTTTATTTATCACTTAAAAGAATGAACGTTGATAATTAAAATAAATATGACATCACCAATTGAACTAAAGAAAATTGAATGTAATGGTCAATATTAAATTTTCCGAATTCTGATAAAAATCAATTTATTCTTCGTCCACTATAAAAGGAATCTTAATTTGTATAATAGATAAAAATATTTGAGACACATTTCTTGCATTCTACAACTTTTAAAGAAAGAAATGGAACTTGAGATTCAATTTTATTACCACGTTTTTATTAACTTCTATTCTTGTTTGTTTGTATGTATGTATGTATGTTTGTCCGGTACAAATCTTGCAATCGAATTTTAACTAACTTCTCTACTAGCTAGACATTTGAAACTTTCACAGTAGCTCAGAACCCGGTGACAACACAATACTTCTAGGTCCAATTTTCGAATTTTAGAATAGTTTTCTTATAATTAATTAAAATATGAAAATAATAACCTCCTAATAGCGTTAAAATAGCCATTAAAATATTAGCTATAATTTATTTGATGCCAAAACAAATTTACGAGTCCATTTTCTTTCGACATAAAAATAAATACATTTAATTAAACATGAACGTTAAAAAATTATAAAACGTTAAATGATGCATCTCACAAAAATGGACGTCATTATCAATTTAAAAATTTTATGCACATTGATCTCTATGATTCATTAGAAAATTTAAAACATGGTATATAAAAAGTTTTTTAATCTTATAATTATTATATTTTGTATCCAGCACGCTTGGATTTTTTGCCAGTTTAAGCATGATTGTGCTCAAAATTTCATTTCTTAATATTCAAATCTAAAAAAACATTCTCATTATTTCATGTAATTTTCAAATTTAAAAATCGTTTGCATCCTTTTTCGTAAAAAACTTGTAGGTTTGAACTAAAGTAAAGGGAATAATATATATGTATATAATAAAAGCAAACACGTTTTATTTATGAGACAAAAATTTGTTTTTAAATTAAAATACACTTAAAAAACAAAAATTACATATAAAAACAATTAAAATCAGACGTTTCGAAACCCGTCCGGGTTTCCTCATCAGTAATACAACACAATATGCAAACAGGACATGAACACTCAAGGAATTTAAAGGAGTACGGAATATTGAGGAGCCAGTGCGCATGCTGTATTTTAATTTAAAAAAAAATTTTTGTCTCATAAATAAAACGTGTTTGCTTTTAATATATATAATTGAGACGGTTTGATGTTTGTGTACGTTATATGTATATATATCACAATAAAATTTATGTTAGCGGTAATGTCTGAAGGAAGATGTTTGGTTTTCTATAGAAAAACGAGTTTTATACCAAATTTTTCTTTTGACAGTCATATTGTGCCTAATTTTTTTCTTTCGTTAAGTTAATGCTTCGTGCAGGCAGTCTTTCAACGTAAATGAAAATATTTTTTTTATTACAATAAATCTATAAATTTACGTACAAAATGATTCAACAAAAGTATACTGAAAGTTTAAAATAAAATTACAGAAAAAAATATTAGCAAGAGAAATTCGATAAGAATCTGCTAATTATGTATTAGGAAGTTCACTTTTATATAACCTTCCTGTCCACGGACATATGCTTAACAGTTTAATAGTCTTCTTACGTAATTAAATTTTTATTACCGACAACCTTTCACGGAAAATGAACAGAGTTCTTTTATTACAGTGTCTGTTCAAATTTACATACAAAATACTTTAGTTCAAATTTATCCAGAACTGCGTTCCTCGATAAAATTAAATGACTATTATAGTTTTTTTTTTTCTCTCTCTCTCTATCTTTTCGTGGTAGTTATTTACTTAGTTAGTGACCTGGGTTGTTTTTTCCCTCTTAAACTAAATAAATTAACTTCATGATCAAATTACAGAATTTCTTTTATTACGTAGAAGAAGAAAAAAAAAAGAGTGAGATTTTTATCTTTATGTAACAACTTAACCACTGTTTCATACCTATCCGGTCTGAACAAAAGAATTTGAAGTCTCTCATGGCTTCTATAAGTTCCGCTAGTGGAATTCTATCTCTTTTTTTCAAGATCAGACCACAGTATTTCTTTTGTTCTCTGTTAGTAATAGATACGGTAGGCTAATTTTAGAAAATAAGCTATTTATTGGACTCGCGCTGGTAACTTTGGACATGCGATTATTTTTCCTTCGTCGTCTTTTCTGCTGTTTCAGACTTGCACAAAAATGTACTGGTTATTGATTCTAGGGTCATACAAAAGCTCTTTTGAATAACGTGAAAAAGAAACAAGCAGATCTTTTTTAGAATGTAAAAGTGTAACAGATTGTAGATAGATGTGAGTAAGTTTAGAGACTGCTAGAAAACCGTGAAGGTTACGGTTAAACAATGGGATTTTCAATGATGACGAAGCTTGGGAATGATATAACCAGGGGAGGGGATTTACTGAATAAAAGGTTTTGTAAATGTTTTATAAAGAATGTACGGAATTTAATTTTAAATTTCGTTTCCTTTGTTGTCTGTCTGTGAAGAAAGACGGCGTGTAAAAATGAGATGCAAAGTTTTCTCATAAAGAAAGGAATTCTATATTATTTTATTTATATACAGATTTTGAGGAGTTATATTATTCAAAGTATTTAACTTTGTTCTCGCGTAAAATTGAGATTGAATAACCTTTCGTTTTATTTGTTTTTAAAGGGAAAAAAAAGTAAAGTTTAACTTGCACAGTTACTGCATGAATAAAACTGAATAGTGAACAATCGATTTTTTTTTTCTTTTTGTGAAAGTTGATTTTAGAATTTAATTATATGCAAATTATTTAAACAAGTGGATCTGCAGATCAGGAACCTCAACTTCCTATACATTATTCAACAGATCATTTTTATTTATTCCTTACTATATAATATACATATATATATATTGACTTGCTACATAAACGGATACGCTTCTGAGTGAAGCTGCCCCTCCCCCTCAATTCCTCCGATGTATCTCTCTTTCTAAACCTATCTGTACATATATGCATATATATGTATTCCTAATAACTGACAGTCTTGTATTAATTTCTTGTAATTCATACAAGTAACATTTGTACCAATTTCCTGCAAAAAGATTGCATAGCATATCGGAATTATTTTGTGCAACCCTGTAAACTAATTACAAGTTTTGTGCCCACAATCTTCAATAGAAAAACATGCTTTTAAAATTATAATAAAATTTCATTGTATTTAATGGGGTTTAACCATGTAAAAATACACTTTTAAGAAATACCAACTATAGATCATAATAGTACGAAATTCTTTTATGTATCCCGGAAAAGGAGCCACAATAATTATATACACCAATAATAAGAATTCACCTAATTAATTATAACTCATAATTTTTTAAAACTAATTTGGCATCATTCGGATGATTACAGTACGTCATCGAAATTTTTTTGTGTGGTCCCGTAAATAAATTATTTTGTTTATACACACCTTTTTTTTTTTTTTTTTTTTTAGTAAACATGCTTTTAAGCATCTTTATAATGTATGTTAAATCCATTACGTTCAATGCAGCATAAACGCATTAAAGTGCGCTTAAATAAAAATTTGTCCATATGCTCTAAAGTCAGGAAATTCTTTTGTGTGTCTCTGTAAACAAACCATAAACATTATATGCACGAGTAAAAACTATTCAGTTTATTCTACGTTTTTCGTTTTTCATGAATAATTTTTCAAAATTTGATAATTTGGATGATTACGGGACATTGTCAGCACACTTTTGTAAGTTCCTGTACATTAATTAGGAAGCCTAAGAGCACCTATTTTCTGCAGAAAACATAAGTTTAAGCATCTCACTAATGTAATTTCATTTTGTTGATTGCAAAGTACTGATGTTAAAATGCGTTTAAGCAAAATTCACATGCCGTAATGATACGAATTTTGGTGTGTCCCTATACACAATCCGAAAACAATGTAGGCATAAAAAATTACAGAGCTATTTCTATACAGAGCCTGAACGTGTGTGCCAATCTGCAAGTGAATCGGAGGATTTTTGCGGCCGCTAATGTGGTACTGTACAAATTCTGCCCATAGGCCGTCATGTTAAGAAAATTTTTGGTTTGTCCCAGTAAATGAACTACAAATGGAATACGCTCCCAAAACTATACAGCAAATTCCGTGGGACTCATAAACGTGTGTATCGAATTCCAAGTCAATAGTGTGGTTTTTGCGGCTTCTATCGCGAGACAGACAAATAGACGGAACCCAAAATCTTTTTGGGTCTCCACATGGAGGCCTTCACCGACGTTTCAGCAACTTAGAAAACTAAAAATTGCCGACTTGAACAATTTTCTAAATCTAAAATCTTTTGTTTTTAAATCTTCAATTAAAACCTTTTTTTAAGCATTAATATGTGACTGCAATTTTTAAAAAATTCTCAAATTTTAGAAGGTTTATTTTATTTTCTTATTTTATTTATTTATTTTTTGGCTCTATTGATTTAGTAATAAAAATTACCGATACTTAAATTTTGGAAACTTTACTATAATAATTAATGTCTAATGTACCTTACCAACATACAGTAGAATCTCGGACAATGCGCTCTCAGAAAACGCGATTTCGTATAACACGACGAAAAATCAGCGACTATTACTCATACAACGCGATGAAGAATCTCGTATAACGCGTAAAATAAAGTAAGCACGTGACGACATCTTTTCTTCTTTCAACCTGTTCAAGGAAGAATTGCTCCGTTACCATGCCAACAACAGACGCTTTTGGTCTGATTGCGGAATGAAATCGTCTGCTCAATGTATGTTTCCTATAACGCGATTTTCTATTACGCGGAACGTATCCTCCGCGATATACGAGAGTGTACTGTACATATACTATACATAAAAATGAAATTATCTACTTTAAAACTTGATCTCCAACATTAAATATATCATATTTCGACCTGAAATGATTTTTAAACTGGTTTTTGCAATTTCTAGTCTTTCTCCATAAAGTTTCTAATCAGGACCCTTAAATACCAGTACTTTGGTGCATTTAATTGCAATATTTTCTTGATATCCATATTACACGATCTATATAAACGTATTTCAAGTAAAATTGTTCTACGATCTTAAAAACATCAATTTGTCTGCTCCTCTTCCGTAATAAGACTAAATTAGCAATTGCCTTTTAGCAACTTTCCCAAAATAAATCAAAGGAGAAAATTTATGCTCGTAGGCAAGTCCCACGTAAAATATTCATGCTAAGAATGGAAAGACGATATCTCTTCCATTTTTTTTTTTTTTTTTTTTTTCTAGATTCCAATTATCAGCCGATGAATGAAAAGCCACTTTACATACCTACAAAACAGATGATAGGGAACGCGACATGTCGCAGCTGATGGTATCCTTGATCGATTGAGACTCAAATGTGCGTACGCTGTAGTTCCAATATACTTTCTGAGTAATGCGTTTGATTATACATAATGACTATGTTTTGCTTGGATAATGAAATTAAAACTGACAAAATTATTGACTGTGTATAATTTAATGCATAACGATTTACGTATCCTGCTGGCCAAATAGTTAATGTCTTCTGTTTACCAGAAAAACTACAGGGTACGAAATTTTGATAAAAAAAAACTAGTACGATAGTCCAGGTTAACAAACAGAAATGTGCATAAATGTTTTTAAAAGTGCTTCAACAATATTTCAAACAACTGAGAATTTCTATGCCATCTTCGGGCCTATTTCGTACATATAAACTTGCTGATCAATAGATTAAAGCCAACTGTTTTCCAGTAATGTTCGAGTGGCATTCAAGGAAAATGATTTCGCAGTTTTGCAGATTAAATAAAAAAAAAAAAAAAAAAAAAAAAAGTAATCAAATGTATTTAAAAGTGCGTTTAACTACATTTTAATCAATTGAGTTACCTTTGTGGATAACTTTTTGGACAATTCTGTTGACCGGTAGTTTAATGCGTTATGATTACAAATAAAGGATGGATCCAATAAAATTCTGAGCACAAATAGTAGGTAGGTTGAAATTACATAACAGGAATTTCACGTAAATATTTTTAAAGGTGTATTAACCCATTAATCCAATAACTTGTTTTCAGAAAAAAGAAACTTTTTTTTTCATGTAATAAAGGAATACGTTTTTTATTACAAAATGTATTATATTTATTATGTAGTACTTGAGTTTTTACATTGCTAAAAATGCATTTATTTTATAGCTTATATATCCATGTTTATCATACAATAACAAAAAGAGTTTTATAATTACGCTTTCAACACAACTTTTCAACTTATGATATTTACAGACGCTAAAACACGATATCACTTCAATAGCGCGGAAACAACAGCAAAAGAAAAAATCTGGAGTGACTCCACTCGACTTTCCGAACATTGAGTTATTAACAGTTTTGTAGATAAAGTAAAGAAAGAGGAGTTGTTAAACAAACAAAAGAGAGAAAACCCTAATTGAGTGTTTGAGTATTTTTCTCCATATATGTACACGATGTTTTATTGAACGCTACTGAACTTTGAGCCCATAGATCATAATGATAAAGAATTTTTCGTTGTGTCCCTGTTAAAACCTATGAATGCTAGATTCACCAAAATGCTTATAGTTAGTGCAACAATGATTTATAATATCCATATAAATGGTCAGCTCAATTGAATAAGGCGTTTAGATGCTATCGCACTTTTAAAAATTGGGTCCAATAGGCCATAATGATAAAGAATTTTTCTTTGTGTCCCTGTAAAAAAAAACTATAAGTGTTAGATTCACCAAAATCAATAGGGTTCGTACTATGGTGACTTACTATATACGTACCAACTTTCAGCTCATTCAAACAAAGCGTTTATACGCTAGCGTGTTCACTCATAGACATACACACTCACATACATACACACACACATACACACATCATGGTAAAAATAGTGAAAACGGACTCGATGGATCTCTAAACGTATTGAAACATCAAAATCTCAAATTCGGATTTTCGACATGATTACAATTCTTTCCTCATTATAGTGTTCAGAAAGTAAAAATGACAAATGATATAATCACAGTTTTAGCAAAAATATATAAAACAATCTTTACCTTATTGACTTCATATGGAAATAATGTGCAAGAATATAATCGTCTGTGGTTAGAGAAAAAAAAATTAAACATGTCATCTCAAAGTGACTGTGGGAATGGATGAGTTAACTTCATTTTAATGAAGTGAGCATTTCTTTGCTCTTCTTACATATATTCATGCTAATATTTAGTTAATAATCTTTTGTTTACATGTGAAACTTGAATTTACTTGATATACTAAAAGAAGTTACATTGACTCTTGATTTATTATGTATTTTACTGTAAAAACAAAAATGTAACTGCAAACATTTCGTACAATAATAATAGGGTAATAACGTGAAAAGTCAAGGATCTAGGTGAATGCCCAACCTGTAAATAATTTATTCTGTCTCACATACTTAATGAAAATGTCAATCCCGAGTAAATAATTTTATGTTAAAATTACATGTGTAGTTCAAAGACACAAATTATACGTGATTTTTGTTTACTGTATAATTTTCACAGGAAACAAATTTGCTTTGAATTTTGAATAAATCCCATTAGAGTCACGATAACCGACTAGAGTTTTATGTCGTACATTTTTCATGCTTGGCACAACATTGAATGAAAATTCCTCAGTATTACATTAGTGTTAGTTACCAATTCTGCAATCTTTATGGATAATGACTATGTATTACCAGATTGATCTTTTGAATTATTCAAAACATATCATAGTTTTCAACTAATATGCACGTTTTTTGACGTTGACACAGTTATACCCACAACTGAAAATTAAATTAAATTACATCTTTCTTTATCATCCATCCTACTCAAAAATAATAATAATAACCCGTTCTATCAGATGAGAAAAAAAGTAAACGTGAACCCTCAAGAAAATGAACGAACACCCAAAACCAGAAAATAATTTATTCTCTGTCTCGCATACCTGATGAACAGGTAAATAACAGCAACAACAATATAAAAGGTCGAACCCGGGTTCATAATTTTGTATGTAAATTGTAAAGAGTCATCAAAAAGATTGGCACAAACAAGCAAAATTCTATTCATCCAAAAACTCGAACATCGCACCTTCAAGAGTGACCTCTCAACCCTGTGGCCCAGTTTCGGGTACCGAAGCCAAGCAATGAGTTTATGATATTGTATAATTTTAATAGATTGGTAACAACGGGGGTTGTGGAGGGGTGCAGCTCGCCTCCGCTCGTGTGTTTGATTTTATGAATGGTAGAGTAAAAGGCGAATCCCTGTTACACCTTCTCTATGACCTTCTTTCTGAGCTGAAAAACCGCGTAATTATTTCCCCTCTCATACAATGAAACCGTGAAAAACTTTCATAGGAATCATTTAAATCAGTTTTACGCATTTTTGTTTTTACTTTTCTAATTGCAGTTTCCGTTGAATTTTAACAAAATGGTCAACTATAAAAGCATCTAAGATAAAATCTTCTGACTCTTCTTGCATATATGTGTGCATATCCTGCCAAATCCTGGTAAAACTACAATTATTAAAAAAAAAAAATAAATAAAGTACAAAAAAATTATTTCAGTTTTTTAAATATGTATATATTGAAGAATTAAATTTCGTTATAAAATTTGCAATTAATACACCCCGCGACAAAAAGATAGGTACAAAGGGTTTTTTCTTTGATCTTTTATAAAATAACATTATCTAAATTGTGCTTATCATTTATTATTATCATAAAATAACACTATTCCCGGACTAATTTTTTTTAAGACTAATTTGGAAAAATTTTAAGTTGAAAATTTTTCTGATTTAAGACTACACACCGCGACAAAAAGATAGGAACAAGGGTTTTTTTCCCCAATTTTTTGAATATGATTATTTTGAATATGATTCAAATATGTAATATGTTTTTCATGTGATAATATTTTGTTATGATAATAAATGATCAGCACAATTTAGATAGTTATTTTATGAAAAACTTAAAAAGAACCCTTTGTTCCTATCTTTTTGTCGCGGGGTGTAGTCTTAAATCAGAAAAATTTTAGTCTTAAAACTTTCCTAAATTAGTCTTAAAACAAAAATGAGTCCGGGAATAGTGTTATTTTATGATAATAATAAAGGATAAGGACAATTTAGATAATGTTATTTTATGAAAAATCAAAGAAAAAACCCTTTGTACCTATTTGTTTGTCGAGGGGTGTAGATACATGATTATACCAACAATAGACCCATAAAAGTGATTGTAATTCAATGTAAATGCTAGCACTTATATTTTTATAATTTATTTACTGTACCAATTAATAAATTACTTACGCTAATACATTTTAAATTACTTACGCTAAAGTGGACATATATAGGACCATAACTCTAAGATTAAGTAGGAGTAATTTAAGAGAAATTCATGAAAGTTATCATTCGTAAATCAATAAATTTATAATAAATATGAAAAAAGATAACTGGAAATGATAATTGGATAAAGAAATGTTCAAAAATCGAAGTATTCGCTTTTCAGGAAACATGTACTTCTAAGAGTAGATAAATCGCAAGATAAATCGAAAACTGTATAGCTAATTCAAGCTAAAAAACAGTTCATGTTTCTATCTTGTGACAAAATCAAATTTAAAGAAGAATGAAATAAAGTATTAAACTAACCTTCAATGAATCAAGATTAAAAAAAAAAAAATAAATAAACCACATGTCATGCGACTACAAACTTACAGAGTAACAATAAACAAGTTACCATTAGAACAATTGTAATAATGAAAATAATTGCAAGACTAATAATAACAGCAAGACATAAACACACACACACACACACACATATATATATATATGATATAATAATTATTATTAAGCTTAGTAAAAGCCAAGCAACAGATACAAGATCACTGAAACCACAAAGACCAATAAGAATGTTTTTTTTTTTTTTTTTTTTTTTTTTTCTTTTTTTTAATGTAGGAGAAGCTTAGAAAGGTGAAAAAAATTTATCAGGGGATGAAATACACATATTTAAAGAAACCAGATTTATTAATTAACAGCCTGCAAAACAAACGAAACAATAAACTAACTCAACAAAATCTTAACAGAAAAACTTAAAAACTGAAATTTAAGAACTGAAATTTAATTCCTTCCTAATTTAATTTAAGAAAGTTAAGGAAGGAAGGAGGCATATATATACATGTATATTTCTGGCCAAATCCTAATAAAACGCACAGTTATGAAAACGTCAATGGTAAAATCATTTGTACCCTTTTATATATGAGGAAAGGCAATATAAAATAATTACTCTCTCTCCAAATATATGTCTGCTGAAAAGGTGTAAAATAGTGCCTATAGCACTGTGTAATAATTCGTCATGAACACCAATGCACACGTAGCTTTTGATAATGGCGCAGATTTATAACCAAAATTGTCTTTTAGAAATTAAATACAAGAGTGAATTTGGATATAAAGTTATCAACGTTCCTTAAAATTTAAATTATTATTTTAAATTAGCATAGTTTTTTATACATTGAAGATTAAAATAATGAAATTAAAATAAGTAATGTCGAGTTGTTTTTTTAGTTTGTTATGTGATAGTTTATTACTCTTTAGTAATCATTCAAATTGTTTTTGTAATAATATAAGATTTAGTGTATTTAAAACCTTATATTGTTACATTAAACCTCATATTATTAATGTATAATATTATAATAATATAATATAAATCTAATAATCCTATATTATTACATTTAAACCGTGAATTAAAGTATTTTAAATCTTATATTTATCTCTGTTTTGTTATTTATTTTAACATTAAATTATTTTTTATTACATTGACCAAAGAAATATGAAAATAAAACTTTAAAATTTATTATCAACACTGAAACTACAGAAGCATACTTTTTTCTTAGACAGTTTTTATACAAGATCTAAAGTGATTGATTTTTGTTGCAAAAATCATTGAACAGTTCGTCAAAATGACTATTTAAAAAAATATTTGTAATGGTATAAACATTGCGTTGCAAGAATATAAATGCACCTTAGCTTTAAGAATTAAAATGGTATAGAAGTGTAATAAAAAAATATAAATAGGTGACACTTGATGCAAATTGTATGTGTATGATTAAAGAAATGAAAATACGAGTCAAAACAATAAAAGACCAATATGATTTTTTAGAAAATAATTTTATTGAGTATATGACAAAAAAACATGTTGCATGAATTTAAATGCACATGTAAAAAATAAGTAACTGAGTAACAAATACTGTATCTAATACTTTGTAAAGCCACCATGGACTTCTAGAACAGCCAGTAAACGCATTGGCATTGACTGATACAGTGGCATGAAGTCATCCAAGCTGATTGTCTTCCAAGCTAATAGAATGGCCAATTTTAGTTCATCTTTCGTGTTAAACTGCCTACCGTTTACGTAAACACGGCGAATCAGAATACCCCATACGTTCTTCATTATGTTACGTTCATTGTGAGTATCTGGACATAACCTACAGAGCTCATAGTGTTCTCCACGAACTCTAATTCGAAAGTCCCTTTAAAACCTATGGCTGCCCACATCATGACAGACCCACCTTCAGATTGACGTTTTGAACAGTACATTTCTTCGGTTCTCAAATTGTGCCAGTAGCTATGAAATCCGTCCGGGCCATCGAGATTAAACTTTTTTTCATCTGAGAAGATGACTTTTTCCCAATTTAGTCGATCTAGAATCCATTTTCTTGCCCATTCCAACCGCATATCTTTGAGCTTTTGAGTGAGGACTGATTTCGCCTTCATTTTCTTAAATTTAATGAATGTTGCAGCTTTAATAGTTCTCTATATGGTTGTCCGATGAACACCCAGATTGTATTGAGCCTTATTTATCTTCGCACGGGAAATAGTTTTATTCTTTGCAGCGTTGCATATTCGACGTTTGTCGTAACTGGTGAGCTTTCCTGTTCGCTACTTATACGCTTCTTCCCCCCCCCCCCCCATAATTTTCTCCTTTCTTCATATAATTTCTCACAGCACTCTCACTTCTTCCGATTCGGCTCCCAATTTCATGATTGCTAAAGCCTTTACTACGCATAAAGTCGATTTTTATCCTCTCGTCTACTGTCAAAGTTTTCCCTCTTGCCATCCTGAACAAACTCCGTAAATTTTGCACTCAAGCATTAAAACTTTTTAGAGAACTTTAGCAACACGACTATCTGTGTTTTAATTTAATTCCGGTGGCTCTGTTAAATTTTAAACGCAAAATACATAGTGCGTTTAACAAACGAAAAACAGTGAAAAATAAGAAAATGCTTAAACAACTCATTTACATAAGCTTGCATGAGCCTAAACATACGTGCTCAAAGTACCTTATTCAGTTGTTAGTCATATGCAATAACTGTAAGTCACATTCCTTCTTTTAAAATTAAAAAAATTCTGTTTCTGGATATTGGAAAAGGCGCGTTTATATTCATGCAACGCGCTGCATAATGATGTGAAGTCGCAGAAAAATCTACAAAAACAATTTTGTAAAAACAATATTCTACACTTTTATACAGTTCCCTGGCCTCTGTAGTTATATTTAGTAAAATAATTTTGTTACATTAATAATTTTTAAAAACGTCATCCTTCGACGATTAAAATTAACCGAGTTATTTAATATCAAAATACACTGTGCTTATTGATGTTTTTATTTCCGAATAAAGGAACAGTTAAAAATACATTTTATTCAGTTATTGTTATTATAAGATTTACATATCATTTTAAGACTTACTCAAACATACAAACTAATTTAATTAACAAATCATAATTATGTTAGCTTCAATTTCATATAACATTTATGACTTTTCTCTTAAATAGTACTATGGCTGCATTTACTCGTGAACAGCATAATGCTTCACTCGCATAGCAGCTTAAATTCACCTAGAATATAATAATAAATCCGTTACTTAGACTTTATTCATAATGTTACGTTTCAATAGGGGTAAAATCTCAGAACTTCCAGTTTTCACTATTATTCTTTCAAATTCTTCTTTTCACGAGTTAGGTTGTCTTGGGTTGTGGGATTTAAGGCCGATTGACTGCACTAAGGTCCTAGGCCTATAAGTGAACTGCCTTCCTTGGGGGGTCTCTCTAAGGTATCCTAGTAAGGATTTACGTAAATTTCAGAGAAAACCACGGAAAAATCCGAAAGGCTAGGTCAACAAGCGCTTCCGGGGATTGAACTCGGCACTTCCTGTCTATCAGCTTTGATCTCAGAACCGCTCGGCCACTGGTGGGGCCCCCTTTTCACGAGAAGAGTGCGTTGCTATAATTTTTTATTCGCTCACGCTCCTCATGTCAAGTTATTATTATTTTTTTAAATCATGTGCAATTATTGATGTGTTGAGTTTGTTACATTCTATTGTCGTCCCATATTATTATTATTATTATTTCTTGCATTTCAAAACTCCATTTTTCGCTGCGCAAAAAAAAAAAAAAAAAAAATGAAGATAGCTTCTAAAAGACAATTCGAATTTCAGATTAAAAAAAAAAAAACAGTTAGTTTTAATGTATAAAACATACTTTTTTTCCGTGTTAGTGTATCAAGACTATTTTAATCAATATAACTAAAGAAATCTGGGAAACAACATAAAAATTTAGATTTTTACAAATATAATTTTGTGAATTTTTCTGCGAGATCGCATCGATACTTCTTTTTTATTTAAAGCATTTTTACTATAAGAATAATGTGTTTTTGGCAAGTATTGTAAAATAAAAGTCGTGTAATGACTGTGTTTATTTATTTATTTGATTAGGTGATTTTTGAGTGGGTTGTGTTGAAAATTCGATTAAAATGGAATCATGGATCTTTTAAATAATTTTTGCAAATATTATTATTATTATTATTGAAGGCGTGACAACAAAAGTTAGGAGTCTTTTGAAATTGTCTGTGAAGTATAATATAACCACTCGGTATAATAGAGTCAAATAATATAGCTTCCGGGCATAAACTTATGACGTGAGCAAAAATGAAATAAATTATTCACTTTTGAAACAGTTCCAATAATTCAAAGAAAATATCTCTAATAATATAATATTTTAATGATGCTGATATAAAAATAGTTTATATCACAGATAAACTTCAAAAGTTTCAAATTCTACATTATTCTACTAGAGACGTTGAATGCTTTGATATATTGCAACTTGATTAATTCTTCGAATTGAAATTTATCATGTTAAAGTTGCTTTTGCAAGTCCCATTATTTAAAATATACGATTTCTTTGTTTTAGAATAGGAAATATACCTAGACTATTTTCTTATCCTCTTGCAGTCACTTAGAAACTTGTTTAGAGCATTTATAGCTACTTAAAGTCAAATTATTTTAGATAAAAAAAAATAACATACGGAAATGGCTTTTTCAATCTCTGAAAACATGTTTATATAATTTTTAGATTAAAACAATTATAATAAATAAATGTTTTATAATTATAACTAACCGTGTGTTAAGTCATAAGGAAACATGACAATTATGTAGAAACACTTTTACTAAGTTTAAAATCTGTGCAAATATATATGTTTGTAACAACAATATTTGTAAAAGACATACATACAAAGCATACGGTTTGTTAAAAACATACATGTTTGTAACATTTTGTACAGATTTTAAACTTAGTAAAAGTTTTCCTACATAATTTTTATGTTTCCTTATTACTTTAAAGTGATACATTGTTAGGTATAATTATAAATCAATAAGATATACAATTTAAATATGCAATAATTTTCAAATAAAATTAAATGTGTTAGTAATATCTTTTGGCAATATGCCCCCATTTTTACGTTTCTATTATTATGCTTAACGAAATTATTTATTTAGCTTAGAAAAAAGGCTATTCCAAACAAAGAACGAATCAAAAAACTACTTCTGTGGCGTTTAGAATAAAGTTTAGATTCCCACGAACTAACCAGACTTATTGAAAACCTTTTCAGAAGGCTGTTCAGTATTAAGAGAGGTCCATTTTTCTTGCTAAATTTAGAAGTTATCCATCACCCGAACAATCTATCACAATGTTTTCTTACTATGAATAGTAAGCTTCAACTTTTCTTAATGGATTGTATAAACCGGGATCGGTTTTCATATTGAACAATCCAATGCGTTTTCCCCGCCTTGTTTCATTTGAACGAACTTCATTTAGAAAAGATATTCTCGGATATGATGTCAAGGGTCGCTAGATTTGTGGGTCAAACCCGTAAGCTTTAGTTCTAAAACCACTCGTATCGTCTATGTTGTAGATAAGTTCCTAAATAGTAATTCTATATAAACTAAAATAATCTAGGCTCAGAAGTATTAAATCACGATTAAATAAACGAACGAAAAAATAAAATAAATAGGCACAGTCATATAGTGTGCGTAAGACTAACTAAAACGTTAGGTAGTTACCGTTGAATCACGAAATTTATTTAAGTCATTAACAGGATGAATTTTTTGAATTGTTCTCTTTCAATTGAAGATAGATTTTGAAACTTAAATATATATAAATATTTAGTCTTAAGCAACTTAAAATGTATGCATGTGTTTTATTTAGTCATTTGTTATGCCTCTTAATTTTAGCAGGAAAATGTTACTTTCTGTATTTTTGACAATTTCTACCGTTTATCCGCCCCCTCCCCAAATACACCTCCATTTTTCTTCAAGACTGAGGGGCGCTTGAGCAGTATTTTACGGTTAATTCAAAATCGAAAAATAAAAATGCATCTATTCGAAATGAACCGACTCTCGAGTAGAGTAAGAAAGATTATGGCCAATCCAATTGAAAAATAAAAATTACTAAGTAAGATAAAATAAAACAAAGCCATTTAGGTTGAACAAACTGATATACGATTCCAGGTATAATCCAATTAAGTAAAAAAAAAAAAAGAAAAGTAAAAAATTGGTTGATCAAGAATTTTTTAGGTTGATTTCTTTAGAAATCGACCTATTGCAATCACTTCGTATATCTATACCTATATATATATATATATATATATATATATATATATAATGAAAATTTTGTCACCACGATAACTCCCGAAATAATACTCGAAATCGAACCAAATTTGGACAGTGAACTAATCTTATAAAGATTTTGGATGAGTTCGTTAACCAAGTTGCTCCCACTTTTTGTTTTCAAGTGGCAGCCACTTGAAAATTTCAAACCGACATTGTAAAAAGCATATTTAAAGCAAGATTTGCTTGAATTTTGATGTAAATACAGGCCACATAAGGGTCTCAATGAAGTTTATTAATGAACTTTATCCGCCATTTTTAATAAAGTGGCAGATATTTAAGTTAAGCGGGACCACTTGAAATCAGGCTACCACTTGAAAATTTAAAATCACTATAACTTCCGAAATAATACTCCAAATCGAACCAAATTTGGATAGTGTCTTATTTTATAATATCTTAGATGAGTTTATTAACCAAGTTGCTCCGACATTTTGTTTTCAAGTGGAGACCACTTGAAATTTTCTAATTCAAATTGTAAAAAGCGTATTGCGAATTTGTTTGAATTTTGATGCATACATAGACTACATATAAGGGTCTAAATGAACTTTATTAATGAAATTTATCTTCCATTTTTAATAAAGTGGCGTATATCTTAAGTTATGTGGGGCCACTTGAAATCAGGCTACCACTTGAAAATTTAAAATCACGATAACTTCCGAAATAATACTCCAAATCGAACCAAATTTGGACAGCGTCTTAACTTGTATTATGAATATCTTAGATGAGTTTCTTAACCAAGTTGCTCCACCATTTTGTTTTCAAGTGGAGACCACTTGAAATTTTCTAATTCAAATTGTAAAAAGCGTATTGCGAATTTGTTTGAATTTTGATGCATACATAGACTACATAAGGGTCTAAATGAACTTTATTAATGAAATTTATCTTCCATTTTTAATAAAGTGGCGTATATCTTAAGTTATGTGGGGCCACTTGAAATCAGGCTACCACTTGAAAATTTTAAATCACGATAACTTTCGAAATAATACTCCAAATCGAACCAAATTTGGACAGCGTCTTAACTTGTGTTATGAATATCTTAGATGAGTTTCTTAACCAAGTTGCTCCACCATTTTGTTTTCAAGTGGAGACCACTTGGAATTTACAAATTCAAATTGTAAAAAACGTATTCCGAATTTGTTTGAAATTTGATGCATACATAGTTTATACAAGTGTTTCAAAGTACTTTATTAATGAACTATATCCCCCATTTTTATTAAAGTGGCGGATATCTTAAGTTAAGCGGGACCACTTGAAATCAGGCTACCACTTGAAAATTTAAAACCATAATAACTTCCGAAATAATACTCCAAATGGAACCAAATTTGAAAAGTGTCTTAACTTATCTTATAAATATCTTGGATGAGTTCGTTAACCAAGTTGCTCCGACTCTTTGTTTTCAAGTGGCAGCCACTTGAATATTTCTAACCCACATTGTAAAAAGCTTATTTAAAGCAAGATTTGCTTGAATTTTATGTAAATCTAGACTACATAAGAGTCTAAATGAACTTTATTAATGAAATTTATCTGCCATTTTTAATAAATTGGCAGATATCTTAAGTGGGGCCACTTAAAATCAGGCTACCACTTGAAAATTTTAAATCACTATAACTTCCGAAATAATACTCCAAATCGAACCTAATTTGGACAGCGCCTTAACTTGTGTTATGGATATCTTGGATGAGTTTCTTAACCAAGTTGCTCCACCATTTTGTTTTCAAGTGGAGACCACTTGAAAATTTCAAATTCAAATTGTAAAAAGCGTATTCCGAATTTGTTTGTATTTTGATGTATACATAGATTATATAAGTGTCTCAATAAAGTTTATTAATGAACTATGGATTTTATCGCCAAAAGTCGCCAAAAAGTCGCCAAGTGGAAAAGTCGCCAAATTTGTCGCCAAATCCATTACCTGCCATATTGGAGCTTTTTAATGCGTTTTTAAGGGAAAATTACGCTATTTTAACGTTAAAACAAACTGGAAATGCAGAAAAGTAATGTTTAATCAACTTACTAAGCCTCTTTGAAAGAATTTCTACAAAAAAGGAAAAAAAAAAATCAAATTTGCAACAATATCTTAGATTAATTAGTTCACTGAGCAACTTTCTCTGCCATTTTGATCCAAGTGGCAGCTACTCAATTTTTCATTACGATGACTTTTGATATTTTGAATTAATTCCAACTATATTTGTACAGTAGTCTTATCTCACAAATGCATTTGATACATTTGTCAACTTGGCCCACCATCTTGTTTCCAAGCCACTTGAAAATTTTAAAGTCACATAAAAAAGTTATTTATGATATTTATGAACCGATTTGCTTAAAACCCCATATGCAGATAGCCTACATCAATATTTCTACTAATTCGTTAATAATTTGTAGCCGTGCTTGATACGGAAAAAGAAATCAACCTACCCTTCCGAATAAGCCTGAAGGACTTGTTTTAAATTTTTTTCACCTGAAATGTTGTAATATATTGAGGGAAAAATAAAAATAATTACAAGATAAAAAGATCTTTTTATGTACCATGTTTTTAAATTTTCTGTTCAATCATATAAACGCTACCGAAGGCAGCGGGAACCCGGAGCAATTGGATAAATTTTTAAAAAAATTCATTGCTCTCGTGTTTTGAGCTATTATAAAAGTTTCAAATGTCTAGCTAGTTGGGAAGTTAGTGAAAAATCGAATGCAAGCTTTGTACTGGTAACGCTGCCAAAGGCAGCAGGAACCCGAAACATTTGGTTACAAATATTTAAAAAATGCATTTTCACCCTATTCTGAACTATTCTGAAAGTTTCAAATGTCTAGTTAGTCAGGAAGTTAGTTAAATAAATTTTCTGTTGAATCATATAAACGCTGCTGAAGGCAGTAGGGACCTGAAACAGTTGACTAAAACTATTAAAAAAATTGTAATGTTACTGTATTCTGAGCTATCCTGAAAGTTTCAAACGTCTGGCTAGTCGAGAAGTTAGGGAAAAATCGATTGCAATCTTTGTACTGATAACGCTGCCAAAGGCTGCAGGAACCCGAAACATTTGGCTAAAGGTATTAAAAAAATGCATTTTAACCGTATTCTGAACTATTCTGAAAGTTTCAAATGTCTAGCTAGTCGGGAAGTTTGTTAAATAAATTTTCGTTCGAACCATATAAACGCTGCCGAAGGCAGTAGGGACCTGAATCAGTTGACTAAAAGTATAAAAAAATGTATTGTCACTGTATTCTGAGCTATCCTGAAGTTTTCAAATGTCTAGCTAGTCGAGAAGTTAGTGAAAAATCGATTACAAGCTTTGTACTGGTAACGCTGCCGAAGGCAGCAGGAACCCGGAGTAGTTGGTTAAAAATATTTAAAAAATGCATTTTCACCGTGTTCTGAACTATTCCGAAAGTTTCCAATGTCTAGCTAGTCGGAAAGTTAGTTAAATAAATTTTCTGTTGAATCATATAAACGCTGTCGAAGGCAGTGGGGACCTGAAACAGTTGACTAAAAGTATTAAAAAAATGTATTTTAACCTTATTCTGAACTATTCTGAAAGTTTCCAATGTCTAGCTAGTCGGGAAGTTAGTTTAAAAAAATTTCTGTTGAATCATATAAACGCTGCCGAAGGCAGTGGGGACCTGAAACAGTTGACTAAAAGTATTAAAAAAATGTATTTTAACCTTATCCTGAACTATTCTGAAAGTTTCCAATGTCTAGCTAGTCGGGAAGTTAGTTAAATAAATTTTCTGTTGAATCATATAAACGCTGCCGAAGGCAGTGGGGACCTGAAACAGTTGACTAAAAGTATTAAAAAAATGTATTGTCACCGTGTTTTGAGCTATCCTGAAAGTTTCAAATGTCTAGCTAGTCGGAAAGTTAGGAAAAAATCGATTGCAATCTCTGTACTGATAACGCTGCCGAAGGCAGCGGGAACTCGAAACAGTTGGCTAAAGGTATTAAAAATATGCATTTTAACCATATTCTGAACTATTCTGAAAGTTTCAAATGTCTAGCTAGTCGGGAAGTTAGTTAAATAAATTTTCAGCCGAATTATATAAACGCTGCCGAAGGCATTGGAACTTGAAGCAGTTGACTAAAATTATTAGAAAAATGTATTGTCACCGTGTTGTGAGCTGTCCTGAAAATTTCAAATATCTAGCTAGTCGGGAAGTTAGTTAAAAATCGATTGCAAGATTTGTCCCTGACAAACACACAAACACACAAGAATCGAAGTTAATAATAACATGGTAATAAAAGATCAGCCCATAACCATTAAATGCTACTTGCTATATAATATACTAGCCGCCTTCGGCGACCAGCTGGTTCGCGATCCCTGAAAAATTCGACTTTACGAAATTCCCGCACGGTGGCGCCTGCGGCGCCTTTTTCCCGTATCAGGTCTAATAACAGCTTATTGATATACTAGCAGGCTACGCCCGCTTCGCTGGTCACTATTTTTAAATGAATCACAATAATTAATGAATTCACAAAATTGCATTAATTTGGATCATGTGATAAAAAAAGAGAAAAAAAAATTCTGATCGGGAAAAATGTCGCACCGGGTTCCCACTGCCTTCGGCAGCGTAGACCCGTGCGCTGCGCGCACGTATTCCTTCACTGTCCTTATGACTTCTCAAAATTCAATGTTATTACTCATAAACTTTCATTCTCAAGAAAAGGAATTAAAAAATATATCATTTAGCATCGGGTAAAAACTCACACCGGGACGCCACTGCCTTTGGCAGCGCAGACCCATGCGCGCTGCGCGCGCACGCTTGAGGATATACGTGCGCTGTACACGCATATTCTTTCTCAACTCAAACTTTTATTATTAAGAAAAAAAAAAAAAAAAAAAAATCTTTTATCATCGGGTAAAAACTCGCACCGGGTCCCAAACCCATGCGCGCCTATTTCTTCCCCACCGTTCCAGCCCCTCCTAATTAACTTGCATATACCAATTTTGAACGGTCTTACTCAATTAGCTGAGATGCAAAAGAAAACCTGATCAGGACACTTTAAATTGTAAATCAGGTGAAATCTCGAATTCCACTTTCGATAATGTAAAAGAACTTTAAAATATCTTTCGAATGATGTATTAGAAATAATTTAAACATAATTAGATTATGAATTATTGAAATTTAAAAATATTACAGCGCCATCTGGCAGTAGAAATTTCTGTAATCTATTGTTCCATTCCAGTTACTTATTCTTACTCAATTAGCTGATATGCAAAAGAAAACCTGTGTATAAACTAAAATAAGCTTTCAAATGATGTATTACTTATGAACTTTTTTTAATTAATAACTCAGATACAAAAAAAAAAACTGATTCAGGACACCTCAAAACGTGTAAATCTGGTGAAAACTTTCGATAATTTAAAAGAACTTTAAAATATCTTTCAAATGATGTATTACAAATAATTTAATCATAATTAGAAATTGAAATATTGAAATTTTAAAATATTACAGCGCCATCTGGCGGTACAAATTTCTGTATTCCACTGTTCGATTCCAAATCAAAAAAGCTTTCTAATGATGTATTACTTATGAAATTATTTTAATTAGTAGCTGAGATACAAAAGAAAACTGATTCAGGACACCTCAAAACGTGTAAATCTGGTGAAAACTTTCGATAATTTAAAAGAACTTTAAAATATCTGTCGAATGATGTATTAAAAATAATTTAATCATAATTAGAAATTAAATTATTGAAATTTTAAAATATTACAGCGCCATCTGGCGGTACAAATTTCTGTATTTCACTGTTCGATTCCAAATCAAAAAAGCTTTCTAATAATGTACTACTTACGAAATTATTTTAATTAGTAGCTGAGATACAAAAGAAAACTAATTCAGGAGACCTCAAAACGTGTAAATCTGGTGAAAATAGTCGATAATATAAAAGAACTTTAAAATATCTTTCGAATGATGCATTAAAAATAATTTAATCATAATTAGAAATTGAAATATTGAAATTTGAAAATATTACAGCGCCATCTGGCGGTAGAAATTTCTGTAATCCACTGTTCGATTCCAAATCAAAAAAGCTTTCTAATGATGTATTACTTATAAAATTATTTTAATTAGTAGCTGAGATACAAAAGAAAACCTAATCAAGACACCTCAAAACGTCTAAATCGGGTGAAATCTCGAATTCCATTTTCGATAATGTCAAAGTACTTTAAAATGTGTATCAAGTCAACAAAGCTTTCAAATGATGTATTACTTATGAAATTTTTTTAATTAATAACTGAGACATAAAAGAAAACTGATTCAGGACACCTGAAAATGTGTAAATCTGGTGAAAACTTTCGATAATTTAAAAGAACTTTAAAATATCTTTCGAATGATGTATTAAAAATAATTTAATCATAATCAGAAATTGAAATTTTGAAAATTTAAAATATTACAGCGCCATCTGGCTGTACAAATTTCTGTATTCCACTGTTCGATTCCACATCAAAAAAGCTTTCTAATGATGTACTACTTACGAAATTATTTTAATTAGTAGCTGAGATACAAAAGAAAACTAATTCAGGAGACCTCAAAACGTGTAAATCTGGTGAAAACTGTCGATAATGTAAAAGAACTTTAAAATATATTTCGAATGATGCATTAAAAATAATTTAATCATAATAAGAAATTGAAATATTGAAATTTGAAAATATTACAGCGCCATCTGGCGGTAGAAATTCCTGTAATCCACTGTTCGATTCCAAATCAAAAAAGCTTTCTAATGACGTATTACTTATAAAATTATTTTAATTAGTAGCTGAGATACAAAAGAAAACCTAATCAGGAAACCTCAAAACGTGTAAATCGGTGAAATCTCGAATTCCATTTTCGATAATGTAAAAGTACTTTAAAATGTGTATCAAGTCAACAAAGCTTTCTAATGATGTATTACTTACGAAATTTTTTTAATTAATAACTGAGATATAAAAGAAAACTGATTCAGGACACCTCAAAACGTGTAAATCTGGTGAAAACTTTCGATAATTTAAAAGAACTTTAAAATATCTTTCGAATGATGCATTAAAAATAATTTAATCATAATTAGAAATTTAAATTTTGAAATTTTAAAATATTACAGCGCCATCTGGCGGTACAAATTTCTGTACTCCACTGTTCGATTCCAAATCTAAAGAAGCTTTCTAATGATGCATTACTCATGAAATTATTTTAATTAGTAGCTGAGATACAAAAGAAAACTAATTCAGGAGACCTCAAAGCGTGTAAATCTGGTGAAAACTTTCGATAATTTAAAAGAACTTTAAAATATCTTTCGAATGATGTATCAAAAATAATTTAATTGGAATTTGAAATATCGAAATTTTAAAATATCTGGCATTAGAAATTTCTGTAATCTACTGTTCAATTCCAAATCAACAAAGCTTTCAAATAATGTGTTACTTATGAAATTATTTTAATTAGTAGCTGTTACCGTTGTTTACCTGTGTAGCTGTTACCGCTGTTACCGTAGTAGCTACCGTTAAACACACAAAAGAAAACCTAATCAGGACATTATAAAACATGTAAATCACGTGAAATCTCTAATTCCATTATCTACGGTAGTTTTATTAATGGAAGTAAAAAGAAAAATAAATATTTTTTATTTCGCCAAAACCTATATATATACCATGGTAGTCGGGTAATGGAAGTAAAAAGAAAAAGAAAAAGTATTTTTTAGTTCCTTCAAATGTATTTTGTTGCTATGGAAACTCCTATCGCCTATTGAAAGATAGATTACGTGTTATAATAAAATTTAATTAGCAATTAAAATGTAACTGCTTTGTTTATTAATGAAATTTGATGAAATTTTAACTGCAGGTTGGTTTTGTGCTGAATAGGTTGTATATTAAGTGTTGTGTACGAAAAAAGAAAATTTGAAGCACTTTGAAATTTGCAATTTTTAACCCCAGTTAAAGATCATGTGACATTAATGACTTGCACATGTTTTTTTTCCGTTAGAGACAGCTGTTAAAATCGTCTGCTGAATGCTGATAGAATGCCTCTTTTTAAGCAATAAGGATTTTTGGTCATTTTCGCGATCGATATGGGTCAGCGTTTTAATTAATATCTCCGAAACTAATTAAGATTTTTAAATTCTGTTTCGAGGAAAACATCGGAAAGGCTCCAGAGCATCCGTATGTCAATTCTTGTACTTCTGCGTTCAATAGGGGCTGAACGTATAAAAGAACAGACAGACAGACAGACAGACAGACAGACAGACAGATAGACAGACAGACAGACAGACAGACAGACAGACAGACAGACAAACCTTTCCATTTATTATTATAGATAGTGAAAATAGCTTATCTAAATCGCAGTAAACTCCCGTGCGGTAGCGCCTTCGGCGCTGATATTTCAAATTTCTAACTTTAGCTAAGTCCCGCTCGGTGGCGCCTGCGGCGCCTTATCCCCGTTTTAGAACTTACAACACCTTCCTCGCTCATTGGAATTTGAAATATTGAAATTTTAAAATATAGCAGCGCCATCTGGTGGTAGAAATTTCTGTAATATATTGTTCAATTCCAAATCAACAAAGCTTTCAAATGATGTATTACTTATGAAAATATTTTAATTAGTAGCTGAGATACAAAAGAAAACCTAAAAAGGAAATCTTAAAACGTGTAATTCGGGTAAAATCTCGAATAATACTTTCGATAATATAAAAGAACTTTAAAATATCTTTCGAATGATGTATTAAAAATTATATAATCATAATTAGAATTTGAAATATTGAAATTTTAAAATATTTCAGCGCCATCTGGCGGTAGAAATTTCTGTAATCTACTGTTCAATTCCAAATCAACAAAGCTTTCAAATGATGTATTACTTATGAAATTATTTTAATTAGAAGCTGGGATAAAAAAGAAAACCAAATACCTTGCCTTAAAATCTTAATATGCCAACCAATTTCAAACGCTGCAACTCTTTTTTTTTGCCTTTTTTCCCTGTCCCTCAAGCCCTTCCTAATAATCGTACTCTTTCAAAAATATTCACAATCGAATTATCGGGCATTAAAACTACATACTACGAAATTTCGACTACTGCAAATACTGCAAAAAAAAATAAAAGAAGACAATCTTTTTCCTATAAATATGTCATTTTTTTAATTATTCATATATTTTCATGAAAATTGAACAGTAGCTTTATAATATGCTGTCTAGGCCGAATATTAATTCAAATGTAACGTGAATGAAAATTTGAAAAAAATTGAAAATTGCAATTTTTCCCCCCAGTATAAAACACATGATACCTTAATTGATTACAACCATTTCCGTTTTCATCACAGACATCACAGACAGTTGTATGTGTTTTGTTTCCGATCGAGACCGCTTAGAAAATCGTCTGCCTGTTGCCAACTAAATTTCATAGTTTAGTTAATTTTAAAAAATCTAATTGACGTATCGATAAGCCGCTTGCACTCTTAGATTCGGAAAAAATTCCCCTTTCATTTGGCACCAAATTCGTAATGATCGGACTAATATTTCTAATTTATTTTCCATTTTTTCTGCTTTTAACTCCGTTAAAATATCTACTTTTATGCAATCTCGGTGAATTCTGAGTCATTGAGATCGCTTTTTGATTAAGACATAGGTCTAAATTTTAATTAATATCTCCGCAACTAATTAAAATTTTTAAATTCTGTTTTGACTATCCCCTCGGGCAGGCTTCTGAGCACCCGTATGTCAAATTTTGTAGTTCTGCGTTCAGTAGGGGCTGAACGTATAGATGCTCAGACAGACAGACAGAGAGAGAGACCGACAGACAGACAGACATCTTCTTTTATTATTATAGAAAACGTAATTGGAAAGATTACCCAACCCAAGCAAATTTAATGATTTCGTAGAATTTCTACCAGTTTTTGCTATATATTTCTATTTAATAGAAAATTATAGATGTCTGTTTAAAATATTGTTATTATAACATCATTTACAATTAAAGAAAACAATCATTTTCAAAGAATAACCCTTCGTACCAAAATTAAGTAGCTAGATGATTCCTAATGATGGCTTATTAAAAATTATAATACCTGTGCCTTTTGGATCAAAATTAGACAAATTGAGGATTACTGCATCCAATAATCGAAGACTGCACAAAATTAAAATCAGTATATTGTGTCCATCACAAAACTTTCTTCAGTATCATTCTATATAACAGGCCATTTTCTTTTTAACATGCCCAAACCTTTAATTGTAGCTTTTCGTAATAAATATCTCCGGTATGAGGTTTGGTGCAATTTTAATCAACAGATATTGATATGTATTCGTGTGAAAAATCACAGAAGGTGAGTAATAGTACCACTCTCCTCTCGGTCGATATGCACTCAAATTAAGTCAGAATTCGTTTACATAATGGTTAACATACATATCGAATTTGGTGCATTTAAAAGCAACAGAAATTTAGATTTAGCCTTCCCGTTCACGGGGGGGGGGGAGGGGGTAATTGTAGCATAACAGAGCCTCATATTGTCCGATATAAACCCGAATTGAATAAGCATAATGTTTCAAAATAGCCCTTTCACATATAAAGCTTTTCTTCAATTATACTCTTCAGAATCTCAGATGCAACCTTCCCTTAAATGGGAGATATCACAGTATTGCACCGCCACCATTTGAGCTATCTGCAGTAAAAGTGAATAGCTACTAATATGTATATGTTAAGGTGCAACTACATATAAATTTATATGCACTTCTGTGCAGTAGTTCCTGAGATGTGCTTAGAAAAATTATATACATATTTATACACATACATACTTGAAATACATACAAACCACATACATAGTTAGGCAGACAAACGTTTTCTAAAAATAGTTAATTCCTGTTCTGAACCTCTCAAAACGTGTAAATTCATCAAAATCAGGAAGTCGAAAATTTTTAAGAGTTCAATACTTTCTTCAAATGGCAATTAAAAAAAAATCTCGAAATTCTCGAATTTATTAATGAAAATACGAAATAAGCATACAAAATATTAATTTTAAAAAAAAGTTAAATATACTGCAATTAGAAAAAAAATGGGGAAAGTGCACCAGTGATTGACACTTTTAGAACAATCTCTAATGTTTTTAATGTTCTAGTCCTCAGAAAATATTTTTTAGAAATCTTAAGTTAGTACATATGGCATAAAAGACATTCAGAACCACGTATATGTTAAAATATATATACATTTGATAATAATTATTTTTTTTTATGAATTTTTATTTGACACCCACTCAATGTTCCAGTCATTGACACTGCCAGTTTTTCATTTTATTAGTCATTGACATCCTATGTTCCAGTGTTTGACACTGCTAGTTATTCATTTTACCAATTATTAGCCCCATACGCTCCAGTGTTTGACATAAAATGTTAAAATTCTTATAGGTAAAATATATGATTTTATTATTTTTCTTATTTATTAATTATTTCGGGATAGATGTCAATTACTGGAGCATGCCAATCACTGGAGCACCTACGCTACTGCAATTAGAAAAAAAAAAAAAAAAAAAAGATTTTATAGGTTCAGATTGAAAGAATATGAACGACTTTTCTAAAATCTCAAACAACCTTAAAATTCTTAAGAAAAATCTTCATTGGCAAGTACATTGCCTAATCCAGGTCTTTGAAAAAAAATAAAGTAAATAAAAATATCCATTATCTATATAGCATTTTTTTTTCCGAGTATGTGATTCTTTAGACATTCTCTCTCTTTCTTTTTGTATGTATGTTTGTCCGTTCTTAAGAAAAACTTTCAAGTTAGTCGGTTCAATAAAAAAAAAAAGTTTCATCATATAAAACACAATAATTTTAACTAAGCAAAATTTTGATTATAACTGTATAAAACACTGTGAGAAAGTTAGTTATCACAAAACACTTAGCTATTTAAGAGTGGTTTATTTTTTTGCAGTTTTCTTTTTCTCATGCACGATTTCGTATTTTTATACTTTCAAAAGGATTTCTTTTCCTTATTTAGTATCACGATACCGGCTGCATTTTCTCAGTCACGACTTGACGTGTATTGTTGAATCTTTTTTTTTTTTTTTTTTTTTTTTTTTTTCTGAATATGATTCATTTTTCATTGCATCTAGCATACAATTGTTTTCAAAAAGTGGTTTAGGAAAAACTATTTTTAAGTAACTTTGCCCATTTTTTTTTTTTCTTCCTATATCATTATATTTCAGGTCACAAGCTTTTATAAAAAGTAATTTTTTTATATATATACATGTAGATTACTGAAGCTTGAATAACGAATTCCTTATTAAAAAAATTAATAACATAATTAAAAGGATGAAATATGTATGCCTGTCAATAAATATTTTGTTTTTTAATTTCCATGATAACATTAACATTAGTGTTTTCCTCAATGATTAAATTATGATTAGTTAAATACAGCCGTCTTTGTAACACTTCGTTAAATAAAACATTTTGAGTATGATTGATATATAGAATATACACTCAGTCCATGAACATATATTGAGTATTTTTGAGTAAGATCGAATGTGCATGATTGGGCATAAATTCTTTGTAAAGCAAATAAAAATGGATGAATGTAAATGTTTTACACTAAGATAATTTTTATAAATTTATAATTTTAAATTAACAACATTAAAGTATTATAGGTTAGATTAATCATATATTTAAAAAAGTAAGATTCTTTAAATCGTGTATAAATATCTTTCTTAAAAAGTCATGTAAACTACAATTACTTTTAAATAAATAAATTAAAGATTATTAAAGATTAACCGATTTCTTGTAATCAAAAGTTCTGCTTTTTATAGTTATCTTTGCTTATTATTAAATTACAAATGTTTAAAACCATTGTTATTGTGATATAAAAAATATTTTTTACTACATTTTTTTCTCTATAAACTTGTGCATAATTAATAAAATTTGAAATTTAATGTTGAAATTATAAATATTCCCTGAAAATCCGTATTTCAATAAAGTTTTTCGAGAATTTGCTCAAAATTCTATTGATATATATAAATGATAGATATCTCAATAAAATTTAACTTTAACATTTTAGCATTTAATAGATACATATCAATATCAACACAACAAAAATGAAACTGATTGTAACACTTTGCTAAAATTAGCACAGAAATGTAGCGATACATGTTAAGATCCAATAAGAGACAAAAACAATTTAAATTACGTACACCCACTTGAGTAAAAAAGGACCATTAAACATAATGACGGAGAAAATAAATAAAGGACCTCAGAAAAAATATTTGGAATACAAAATGGATTAATTATTGGAATAAAAGAAAATAGAAGTATAATAGAAGTATTTAAAAATAGAAGTATTATTATATATTAACTTAATAAAAGTAAAATTAATTTCTGTTTGTAGAAAAATATTATGTTTTCAACAAAAAAAAAAAAATAATAATTATATGGATTTTAATTCAAATGTCTTGTTTTATAAAAACGAAGAATACTGATAGATGAAACGTGCTTTGTTTATTTTTCTTTTCAATGGGAAAATTCTGGCAAGAACTTTTACCTTTTAGCTTGGGGAAACATAGTAAGTGCATATACACAAACTCGAAAGTAAAGAATAATCACTTAATATATATATATATATATATATATATATATTATTTATTTAATTAAAAAACTGCAAGGTCTCTTTTTTTTTTGCCATTCTTATTTTATCTTTATACTCAAACATCTTATATTTTATATTTTTGTTTATATGCTGAAATATCCAGCGATTCAAATTTATTAAGATGTTTTTTTAGCTATTGAATGTTTCAAAGTTGAGAGTACTCAGGATTTTACCATGTTTTTGTTAACTTCGATTCTTGCTTGTTTGCCTGTTCGGTACAAATCTTGCAATCGATTTTTAACTAACTTCCCTACTAACTAGACATTTGAAACTTCCACAGTAGCTCAGAACCCGGTGACAACACAATACTCCGAAGTCCGATTTTCGAATTTCTGATTAGTTTTATTTTAATTAATTAAAATATGAAAATAATAACCTCCTAATAGCTATAAAAATAGCCATTAAAATATTAGCTATAATTCAATTGTTGCCAAAAACAAATTACGAGTTTATTTTCTTTCGACATAAAAATAAATCCATTTAATTAAAAGTGAGCGTTAAAATATTGTAAAAAGTTAAATTGGGCATCTCACAAAAATGGACGTCATGATCACTTTAAAAATTTTATACGCATTGATAAAGTGCTAATGTAGTTCTACAGCTAAGATTCAACAGAAAATTTAAAAACATGGCTTATAAAAAGTTTTTTATCTTATAATTATTGTAATTTTTTTTTTCACTCCAGGATATAATATTACTTACTACTCATGTTCAAAAGTAATTTCGTGTGTGTCAGATATTCTTAAAACATAAACTTAAAGTCCACAACTAATACCTACTTTATTTTCTTTATAATATTATGCGGGTAGCTAATCCGGATTTTACATTTTAGATTTAATACTTTCACTTAATATCAGAAACACACATCTTGTCATTTCCAGGACATTAGACTAACTACATATAAACTGCTTTCTTTACTTTTCGGTCATTTAGATAGCAGCGATAACCAGAATGCTGAAACCCTTTCATTCTTGGACATATTAATGTCACTCATCTTCCAGTTTGGTGACTGTCATCCATATTAATATGCATGCAAACACGTGTGGTGACTATTTTTAGATATTTAGCATCCGTTTTAAGAAAAAAACTTCGAGCAACACGTGTTGCTAATCTCGAAAAAGAAACTTGAAAATATTTCATACCTTGTTTGTTAATTTAAGTTCGTTAACTCACAAAATATTTCTTTTTAAATTTAAAAATAGATAAACATGACAGCTAATTTACCTTTTGGGTATATTTAGTCTATCCTAATGAGTATCGGTTACGTTTTAAAACAAGGATTTTTAAGATTAAGTGAGGTTCATTAAGGTCAGTGAGGTCAGTCATATAATTCTGGATATTATATTTCACTTATTTTTAACTAAGAAAAAAAAAATTAATCTAACATAATAATAACGTAATATTAGCTTTTAATGGAAATAAATGCAATTTATTTATGTTTAGAAGTTATTTTTAACAATGCAAGTTACTTTGAGTTAATGAACACAGGGTTTAAGATTAATAATGGAATGCTAAATGCGTGGGCGTTGGCTCAAACATCTTTTTCCTACAACATTTGCAAAAAATTCTTACAGTTGTATCAGTTGGACAAGAAACTAATTTCTCCCAAAAAACTTTCTTATAAATTAATCGGGTAATAGGCAATTCAAATTACATAAATGATATTTTTTAATTGCTTTAATAATTATTCGTGCAACTGGTAGTGGGTCGCTAAAACATTTTTCTATTAGTTAGAGATGTGGTATAAGTGAAATAATAAAAGTAAGTTCACAAAGAAATAATTTATATTCCTTTGAGTTTTTATAAGATTATTATTACATATTTTTTAATTATTATTATTTTTAAGTATAAATTTTGTCTTGTTATGTAAAGACTCATCTGCATATATATATATATATATATATATATATATTATGTATATAGAATAATAAATAATCGTTTAAATATACTTTCGTTAAATTTCCCCTACTACGTTTTCCGAAAATGTAACTCCCCTCCCCCCCCCCCATTTTTTCGGTTTTGTTAAAGCATTTTGACACGTTACCAATATCTATTTTTAACAAAACATTATACCTTCTATTTTATCAGTAATAAATATCTTTAAATGCAGATAATGCAATTTCTTTGGATACTTTTTTTGGATATTGTAAGATTTTGCGGCTTAGTGTACATAAAAGGAAAAAAAAAACTGATTTGGCGAACATTTTTCAATAAAGAACACACTTAATAGCCAACCACGCAAACTTATCTCATATTAATCCCTAAACCGTACTGGAAATGTTCTTAGACTGAGTAAGACCAGGATTCGACAAGGATTTATTTAGCAAAACCGTATGAAGTGTGCTTTTTTTACATAGGAATTTTTGCAAGTGTTCGGACACTTTTGTTACCGACTGTATCTTAACAACTACACAAGCACAAAATCAAAGGAACACTTTCTACCCTTTTAGAAATATTTTATATGCACGTTGAAATGCATGTTCAAGCAGACATGTTCAAACATACAACACATATTCATGTTCAGACACACAGAACATAGGCATTAAAATCACGAATAAGTTAAAAAAAAATCTCTAAAATATTCATTTAACAAAATAGTAAATTTCGAAACCCATGAAAACTATAAAATGAACAAAAAACTTAAACATTTAGGATTAAAATCTTAATAAATGTATACATGTCTATTTGTGTGCACGTGTGTCATTTTAAAAGACTACTCAAAAACACGTATCTTTCATCAAATTAATTATAAAAAGGAAAGCATTGAAAGCAACTTAATTTCTTCTTTTACCAATTTGATCATCCACTTTTGTTTTCAGCTCAACTCCCTTCTCACCATTTAATCGTATGTGTAATTTGTTTTCTCTAGCATCAAAACATTTCATCAACAAGCTAGAAGAGAACTGCGATTCAACTCGCATTAAGTGTTATTTAATCACCTATTAAGTCGAAAGCTGTTTCTACATTATCGTCTGCAACAAAAAACAATTGAATACATCTCACACTAGCCTAGTTTTATTGTATGTCAAGTTAAAAGCTGAGTTGCATAGATTTTTTTTCTTAAGGGAAAATCAAAATAGTATAACTTCGTGAGTGATTTTCTAGTTTTAGGTTTTCATCCATTGTTTCTCGTGCAGAAATTTACCCTACGATGATTTTGTAACCGAGAATTCTACAAATCTATGCGTGCGTACTAAATGACGCACTTGTCAATAAGGAAGTGGATTTAGTAAATAAAGGTGGGATTTTCGAATATGTTTGGAAAATTATATATTCTTGAATGCATAAATATTTAGAATATTTATGTTGAGAAAGAAATTTCGTGAGAAATATTTTCTACATTATGTTTAGTTTGTTCATCATTTTTTTTTTTTTTTTTAATCAGGGGACTAAAATATCTAAAAATATAAATTTGAAGTATATTTTGGCAGTGTACTTTAAAACAATCTACAAATACATAAATATTTCTCGATAACTGCAGAAATTCCTTCATAAATACGCCAATTTACGCTTTTAAAAATAGTCAGTTTTTTTTCTTCCTCATCAAAACATTACAAATAAACTCTAAAAACAGTTTTAAATATTTAATAGGGTCGTTTTCACAAAAAATAGGGGAGGGGGGTGAATTAGTATTAAATTTTTCAATTATGTGATTTTCCATGAATTAAATTATCAGTTTATATCTACACAAATTCCTGTTATTTCACAATGTGCCCCAACTCGAAAAGATTAGTTATGACTTTTACAATTGTTTAAAATAAAAATGTTAATAAAAACACAACATGAATAAAGAAAACTTCATTAACTAATTTAGTAAAGTATTTTAGGACATCTCATATTCTCCTTGCTACACTAGATGAAAACAATTTCAGTGTTATCAGCTTTTACTTCTAAAAAAATACAATGGGTATATCGAAAAATATTGAATATTTTTATTAATTTTAACAGTAGATATAGTAATATCTACGTGCAAGACATAGATTGATCAGCAAGAGGGAAAAAGTGATACCTTTTTTTTTCGGGAAAAGTCACTCTAATGGCTGCCTTTCCCCGAGTAAATCACACACAGGAATACACACGGATAATTTAGTAAATAAAATTTATGAATACTTTATTTACTACAGGTGAATGAAAAACTCCAGATACAGTTTTAAATTCATTTTTCTTCTTATTCTTTTTTTCAATACTCTCTAATGGCTGATTTTAGAACTTTTTTTCGGCATCAAAATTTTTTGCTCCATAACATGGGGATGATAGATCTATATATGTTACTATATCCTTGATTTTAACACAAGGTACTATCTCGTCACAAACCCTTTATTTAAAATTGTTCACATTTGAATCTTTTCACATCATATTAATCATCATTGTTAAATTAGAATTATAATAAAATAAGTTAATATCTGTTTAATAAAATAATAATAATAATATAAATGTTTATTTCCTGAAATTTTAAAAATGGTCTTTAAAAAATAAATAAATTCTACCTATATATATATATATAATATTCAAGCATTCCCCGTAATATTTATACAAAATGATATTTTGACATAAATACACAAAATTTATTGTAGTTGCTATTGAAGGATTAAAAATTTATTAGATTTTATCGTTTATGTATGTAAGAATGTAGGCGAATTAGATTAAGAAACTGTGCTTAGAATAAAATTTCGACACTATTTTATGATTTTTCTTTTGTGTTTTTATGAGCATTAAAAAACACTATTCATTTTAAAATTATCTAAATTGGAATGTTCGTAAATTTCCTGTGTTAATAATAATATGGAATCTTTAAACATATTCATAAACATTTTAATTCTGGTGTTGTTTACGTCATATTTTAAATTATCAATTATTGTAAGTTTTTATTATTATTATTTTATCCAGATAAAAATTATTATTATGAACGTGTGTATGTGTTTGCAAATGTGAAAATATTCAGTATAAAATCAAGGTTTTTATACTGAATTAATTCGTAATAATGTGCAATAAAGGTATTAAAAAATTCCGTTGAAACTTCAAAAGCATCATTATTTACAGAACTTTGTTCTTGACGTCTGCCAAAGAGACTTAATAGAAATCTATGAGGAAAATCTAGCAAACTTTTAATGGAATACTTCGTAATTCTTATAACCTTTAATAATCTTTTATTATTCAATCCCCATAATTCTTATTTGAAAAAAAAAAAAAAAAAAAAAAAAAAAAATCTTTAAATAGCGACCGTGAAGTTCTTTTATATGTATGTTTATCGCTCATAGTAATAATTTCCTGTAATTAAGACATTTATCTATTAGTTTAATCAATTTTCACGTAATTTTCCTTTGCCTTAAGCCGCGGCAAAAATAATAAAAATGTTTGGAAACAATTTTCATATTGCCAGACTACTTAACATTCTCCAAAAGCATTCATTCCCGTGAGGTTCTTTTGTTGACATTGAATGGGTAATAAAAAATGAAAAGAAATCACATTGTATATCTGAGAGTGGGCTGTGGTCATTGTTCGGACATTTTGCAAGGCTAAAGAGTACTCTGATGACACAAGGGAGGTTTGGCGAATTATTTCACAGAAACTTATTGTATTGGACAACCTTTTCGTAATAAAAATGACAGCGTGCAAAATTACTGCAAATTATCGCAAAGTGCAAGCTCAAGATTCTATTTCACTTTCTTAGAAAAAATAAATAAAAGTTGGTAAGAAAGGAAACGGGTTATCAAGTTTTTTCCTACACGAAAGACAATGTATCTCCTTTCTAAAGAATTGCATTGGTGGTCGCAAAAGGTGTTCTTTTCATCACACTTTTTTTTTTTTAATTTAGATGTATGTAAGGTAATATTGGATGGCAACACAATGGATTCGTACTTGGAAAGTCGTAATTAGTCACGTGCTATTCATGTTTTAGGGTATATCGCTGAAATGTACTTTTTGGAGGAAGCATTCATTCATTCTAAAATGCCAGAAGTGTTTGCCTTAGGTGAGTAATTATGTAGTGAATTTCTTTGTATTATTATGTTTTCAAGCGTAATTGAAATCTTTGACCACTTCCTTTAAAAAAAGAAAGACAATAGAGAGACAGAAAAAAGTAACACTATCTTAATATTCTAAAAGATCTTCACTTAAATTATTAATTCGATGATGGTTACACATAATCTTTTATAACTGGTAAATTATACACGCCTTCATAAAAAAAAAAAAAATAAATAAATAAATAAATAAAATACAGTAAAAAAAGACGTGTAGATTGATATTTACATTCTTCATATGTATAAATTGATCCTTAAAAATAAATAAAATTAAGAAAAATCTATTAAAATCTGAAAGACTTCTCCCATTACTTGTACAGTAGGATTTAAGTCCAGTCCAATAATAGGAAAGGAATATTTAGGAAAACGCACAAAAATGAATAGCTCGATCGAAGCAGTACCGGAGCCTTATCAATATAAAGTTATGAAAAAGGAATAAATAGTGGGAATTTTTTTTTTTTTTTATCTATGAATGCAATTCATTTTCGTGTAACAATACATAAATGGAGAAAAAATATTAATAAATCTTTCTCTGACCTCTTTCCTACAATTTTATAAAACACGCGTCTGTTTTTGTTGACGATGAAAACTGGGCGAAATTTTGCGCTTGCATTTTTATATGGTTTTTAAAAACTTGAAGCAAGTTTTCCCTCTGAAAAAAAAGTAATAATGACTTCAATTTTGCATTACAGCATTTCCATTTAGTTAGAATTATATAATAATGTTCAATAGTATTATATAATAATGTTCTAATTTTTTTTATATAAAAGTAGAAATTATGTTCAAGTGCAACTGTTTTATGCCAAGACGGAAAATGTTATTTGCTTTCTGTGAAGCTGCGTAATTCAATGAATAGGGTTTTATATAATTAACTGAAATGCACATAAAAAGATGAAATGTCCTAATCAGATTTTCATAATTATGCAAATTGTTTTAAGTGGTAAAATACGCTTTTTAGCAGGATAGATAAAATGTTCGGCAATTTTAAGATTTACAATAGTTTGTGTTAATAATCAATCAAAAATAGAACGTGGTCATGCGTTGGACTTATTTGTAGTTATATTAAAA